>OZ007597.1:92508317-94005817 GCA_963931845.1 Maratus michaelseni | reverse complement strand
AAAAAAAAGGGTTAAATTCAAAACGCGTACCACAACTGAAAAAGCACTTCCTTCAATTACACTGGCAGCAATGAAAAATTTTTAGTAATAAAATAAGTATTTTTTACTGATTTTGTATAATTATGATGTACTGAATTAAAAAATGACATTGGTTTGGTCAATCAGGTCAACTTTTTGAGTTAATGAGTTTTCGTTAATGTATATGTGTATATTCTCATTATTAGTGTATTATGACAGGTATAGCAGAAACCTGAGGAGTTACAAATTTATTATTTCACAATTTGTATTGCTTTATATTAAAACTTGTTTTTTTTTCATTTGTAAGTAAATGAAATGTCTTCAGCAAAAAGACGGTTCAAAAATAATCCCGATATATTCTGCTACATCTGCGGGGAATACACCCTTTTTCCTAAGAGGAATGCTGTCACAAGTTCCATAAAGCGTGATTACCTAATTTATTTTAGTGTGCCGCTTGGTGAGAAAGATAAAGCTTGCGCAATACTCATGGTATGCAAGACATGCATAGACATGCCCAGGCTGCGTCAGTGAACAAAGGGCAAAAAGAGTTCTTTGAAATTTGGAATTCTCATGGTTTGGAGGGAGCCAACAAACCATGCTACAAACTGCTACTTCTGCACTATTAATGTGACTGGGATCAACAGAAAGAACCATAGCAGCCTCACGTCTTGCATCGGCACGTTGTCCTGTA
Organism: Maratus michaelseni; assembly: GCA_963931845.1. NCBI lineage: Eukaryota > Metazoa > Arthropoda > Arachnida > Araneae > Salticidae > Maratus > Maratus michaelseni. The sequence goes on along the minus strand of OZ007597.1, from coordinate 94,005,108 downwards.
GCTCATTGTGATAAAATTCCAGTACCGGTCTTTGGAGAACTTCTTGACAAAGATTCCTCAAGTTTTGAAGAAAACGAAGAATATTTAGATCTTAATGATGGTGCTTCAATTCCCTTTTCTCAAAAGGAGATCAATGACGTAGTTCACGATCTGAGCTTCTTAAAATCCTTTGCCAAACTGTTGGCATCAAGATTGAAAGAAAAAACCCTCCTATCTGACAGTGTTCGCACCACCTTCTATCGCATCAGACATCAAGGGTTTCTCCATTTTTTCTCGGAAGAGATGGACTTGGTGTACTATGGAGATACTGGCCCAAACGTACGAGTCCAAAGATTAGAGACCTTTCATTGACAGCTGTAAGCGATCAGTGAAATGTGTATTGCTGCACAAAAGCAACTAGACCCCGACAACACTGAAGGAGAAGTGTGAAGCTGTGAAGTACGTGCTGGAGAACATTCGTTATGATCAACATGAGTGGTTGATTTGTATAGACCTGAAGATGGTGAACTTTTTTATTGGGACGACAGTGTGGGTACATCAGCTACCCAAGATTTCGGTGCATGTGAGACAGTAGGGACAGATCTCAACATTACCAAAAGAAGAACTGGTCTTTATGGAAGGAATTGTGCCTGAGAGATCTATGAATGTCAAAAAAAAACCTCTCTGGTGAACAGACACAGGATACTCCTCTCACCGCTGCACATCAAGCTTGGCTTGATAAAACCAGTTCACCAAAGCTCTGTATAGGGATGATAGATGCTTCACTTACTTGTGCCAGGCTTTTACAGGATTGACCATTGAGAAGTTGAAAGCTGGTATTTTCGATGGTACTCAGATCCGTAAGCTCCTCCGAGTTTCACACTTCGAAAACTCTAGTAAAGAAGTGGAACTGGTGGAAGCGTGGAGGCTTTTGCTCTGGTGATGAAGAACTTTCTGGGCAACAAAAAGGCGACGAACTGCGTAGAACTTATTACCACTATACTGACTGCTTTCAGAAACTTTTAATGCAAAATGAGTATAAAAATACATTATTTATTCTCACATGTAGATCAGTTTCCTGAAAATCTGAGATCCATGAACGACGCACAGTGGAGTATTTGACCCAAAATCCTAGCCAAAATTATTTTTCAAGTGAAGTTGCTGTTGATTTACTATAAGTAAATGCACTTATTTAATGTTATATTCACATAAATGTATGCATTTATTTACAAAATAAATATATTGTACAAAGTTTACTTATGTCTGCTATAGTCACTGTACTACCGAATTCCCTTCGCTAATGTTAAGTCAATGAACATGTGATGCATTCGTATATTTTAAATATACTCTCGATAATTTGATATTTTTAAGTCATTTTTTCTTTGTGTTCTTCTTAAGAGATATTTATATTTTCCTTACTTCTCAAAACATTTCTAAAACCTACGCTTATTTTATATCTTATGAGATATAAAGATATTGAGATATTCTTGAGATATTTTATATCTTAAAAGCTGACAAAGTGTAAGTATGATTTTAACACTTCATATAAAAATAAGTATACATTTTATATATTTTTTAATAACTAAGACAAAAAGAGACATCCTTTAAGAAAAGTACAAAGGAAAAATAAGTTAAAAATATTAATTTCCTAAGGAGATATTTTAAAAATACGAAAACATCTCATGCCCGTAGGCTCAACATTAGTGAAGGGAATTTGGTATTTGAGCGACTTGCAACCTTAACTATTTACTGTTTATAAGAGGAAAGTAATTGTTGATAGATTTGTCTTATTTACTATGTTTAATTAAATGTATTTAATTTTACTATACATAAAACTTATTATTTACATTTAATAATGCTTATTGCATTTAAATTACATTTAATAATAATATTACATTTAATTTATATTTAATAAAGTTACACTTAATAATAGGTTTAGTAAAGTGGAGCCTATATAGTATAGATATGCTAGTTTTTGAGTGTACTTAATATATTACCAGTTTCAATATGATCCTTCAGAACTCTGTTCTTCATCTTCTTCATCACTCTCTTCTTAGCTTTTATCGGGACTGCCATCAAACCTAGCAGGAAAAAGAAGTTGTAGGGTCTTGCAACTGTATGGCTTGCTCTTTTTCCTTGATGTTTGTCTAGAGCAGCTTACAAAAGGATCACTGCTTATAAGAAGCAATTCAGGACGTCTCTACTGCAAACTGCTCTATTGCACTTTCTTGAGTACTTTGTACAGTACAGTCTAAAATGTTTGTTTCTGTCCTCAGAAGCTTCTTCTGATAGCTTACCAATGGGTACGACTGCTTTCTTAATTACAGTGGCACCGTGAATCAAAACCTTGTGCAATATGTGAGTCATGCGGTGCCAATTGTAAAGGTTGACATATAGTCTTGCTGTTTCATCAGCATATATAATTTTTTTTCGTCAAAGCGATGTCCATTTGTTATGATTTCTAATATTACTTTCAACCTTTTAATCAATTCTGCATCTACTCCAGTGATTCTTGAGGCAGTTTCTGCATCTGAAAAGAAAGCGCCCAGCTGTATTTCCATCAGTTGATGTTCCAAAACCTTTCTTCGGAACATCAACAATCAGTTCCAGTTCGTCTTTAAACTTCCTTTATATGTTCTTCTTGGGTCTTCTACAATTTGTTTTCGTCTACACTTCTTGCTTGCCACTTCTGAATTGGGATTCTGTATGATAAGTGAAGTACTGACTCAAAGAACAGTATACGAGTATGCAAAGTTGATAGACCTAACTTCAAAGCATCAGCATTTTCTGGAAAACTCTTATCTAATTTATTGAAATCTTTTGATGTTAATCCACAGATGTAGCACCTCATTGTTGATGCTGTACCTGTTGCAGCATTGCAGACTTTTCCATCAACCATTGTCAGTAACATAGTGTGTTTAATCTTTAGTACATCACCATTAATTGGTACTTCTGTTTTATTCAACACGGTTATTTGGTCCTCAATATACCGAATTTCTTCGTTTGTAACATCTGATGTTTCATGTAGAAAACGGATGCGGAAAATAGATACCGTACGTATAAATAAATATTAATTTGCTATCTCTTAACAGAGACTTTAATTCCCCCCTTTCTCTCCTTATGTTTCACCTATGAGCCTCCGAATCTAATTAGAAAACCTTTTTTCAATAAATAAGTATATACAATTTGAAGGCGATCGGATATTTCTATCAAGAAATATCGAGGTGCGTGCGTATGTATGTACCTACATACACACTGAATTTGTAGATGCAAAAGCTCTCAGGTAATATCCTGTGAGCTAAAAACCTGCAATACGACAGTAAAAATATAGTTTCCTAATTTCAATTCGGTGGCCGCAAAACAGAGCATTTAAATAGTCATACCCCCAAAAAATTATATATATAAAAATGGCAACAATATGCGGAAGATTTTTCTTGGGGGAAATTGGCACCAAGACTATAACTAATACGATTATAATTCAAAAATGGTCCGACAAAGCCCGACACACCTTTAAAAAGCTTTTGATATGTTTAAATTAGAGCCAAAAACGCTTTAAAAATAACCCTTTTACAAACTTAATGTTTTTTTTTATTATATTAAAAACTAAACTATTTAAATTAACAAATAGTTTAACACTAACCTCTGACCTTTCTTAAACACGTAAGGCAGTTTCAGTTCAACAATTCTTTAAGCCACAAAAAATTATATTAAAACATAACAACAATGCCAAAAAGCAACAAAAAACCACGTCTTCTCACAAAGAAACTTCCTCTTCAACTGACGCTAGGAGCCACCAGATATAACTCAGGTTCCTGAAATAGACATAGATCGACGCGCCAAATAGTTAGCTATTAAAAAATATAATTTTTACAATTTTTGACGAAATTTTAATTTTTTCATTTTTGGGCAGGTTTTTGGGTCAAATACTCCACTGTGTGACGGGCAGATCTAGAGATTCCATCAGGAGATAAAAGCGACGGAGACCAGGTTTTAGGGACGGTGGGATGTAGTCATGAATGCAGATTACTGTTGGACTTTGATGAAAGACATGACTGCTACTGAGCATTCTAGGCGTTCCAGGACACGTAAAATGAAGCCCTGAATTTTGAACAATGATGGATTAACATGCAACTGACATGTACTTAGTAACGAATTATTATTCTTTGTTATACAATGTTCAAAGTTAAATTTTGTTTAAAATTTAATTAATAAATTGTGTTTTGTGAAAAAAAAAAGATATTTTCCTCTGAAAAACCGATTTTGGAGAAGAAATATTATCAAAATCCGCAAGGCATGTCACAAAAATTCAATAAATTTATTTCAAAGATCGCAGTATTTTATAAACCGACTTAGTACAAAAACCTGACCTGATGAAGAAAAACGGATGTTATTTTCGGATTCAGGGGTGCAAAAATGTTCTGAATCTGGTCCAAAAGCTTAAACAATTTTTAAAAAGTATTTTTTTGTAACCCAGTGTTATTATTGATAGATAGCATTGTAACCAAATTCTTTTCAGTGCCCTGTAAATGCAAGAAAAATGCTACGTGCACCATATTCTATACTAAACATCATGCAGCGCGCCTCAGTAATATATATCACTTCAATATGTCTTAGTCTAACATCATTAAAATGCACCGCAAACAGTTTTCCCCTATAGACTGTAATGAAATGGAATTCTTTTGAGGGTCCTTGTAAATGAACTATAAATGCTACACATTTCATTTTCAATATCGAACAAGTCATAGTATACATCAATATCATATAACAATTGCACGGCAATGTCAGTATATTTACGCGAGTTGAAGTACGGACAGACGTGAGACGGCAGACAGGCAAACCGAATTCATAAACACTTTTCAACTATGTTGGAAAGGTTAGAAAGTCAAATGTTTCTTAAATTTATAGGGAAATATAATATAATCAGAAACAAAAATATACAATAACCTTTTCCGAATTACCCACAATTCCGAAAAGTGCTCATTATCTTTAGAAACCTCAGAAAGAAACAAATTTTCGGGATTTAAAGAAGTATTTATAAAAAGAAAGCTTCTTTTGCTGCTTGGAGACGTTTCTGAGTAGTTTCTATAGTGTACCTATCAATTTTATCAACCTGGAAAATATGTTTTTCGGAATATATCAATTTCCAAGCAAACATTTTCATGTTCGACAAACATGATAAATTAACAGCATTAAGATTAACATTAAAATTTATATTATTTTGTTACTCTTGTATGTATGAATTTAGTTGCGTAGCTGAAAAAGCTTAATTGATAATTGATAACATTCAAATATCTGATATTCCGGTTTAATAAAACTGTTTAATACACTATGAAAAACTATTAGGAAATGTTTTCGAAAATTAGTGGCAGCAAAAAAGAACTTTGTTTATATATATATATATATTTTTTTTTTTTTATTAATCTTGAAAGTATATTGGTTTTTGAGGTTTCTAAAGATAAAGATAAAAAACGTTTTTCAAATTCGAGAGTACCTCGGAAGTGTTTATTGTACATGTTCGTACCTTGTTATATACATATTTGTAGATTAAGAAAAAAATGTATTTTTAAAGTGTATTATAGCCTTCTTCAAAATAAGCTAATCACATTATTCATAGGGTTTTTTCTAGATCAAAGGCAGAAAGAAACATTTCCTGTCCTTCAAATATTTCAAAAAGATTTTCGTAATAAATCGTCTAAAAGGTATATACATTCTCTGAAGTGATAGAAATAAATGGAAAATGTTTAGCAACAAACATAAAATTTATTAATTTTTTATACAGTATTTTAGTTTAAAGTATGTCAAGAAAAAGTATTATTATTATTATATAATGCAGTTGTAGCAGAAACATGCCTTCGTATGACATAAACACGAATATTAACGATTAATTAGTAGAAAATAATGCTTGCATAATGTGATAAAAGGTATTAACTTTTTTTGTATATAGTGTTCACATTTTTTTATGGATTAACAGTCGTTTAAAATTATGTCATTATCTATACATAAAAGTTTAAATTTCAAACCTCAGTAGGAAATGAATATTAGTATAATTTCTTTTAAGAAATAAATATTAAGTCAAATATTCTATATTTTGCATTTAGATTGAAAATATGCATTCCATTTACAATTGAAACATATTACCAGGATTTTTATATCAAACATATATGAATATATAGCTACTTCTAATTAAAAAACATGTGGATATCTATTACAATTATCTTCTTATTTTTTATTTTTTATTTATTGTTTCTATATTAATAAAAAAAAAAAAAAACATGGTGTCAAGTAATATCTTAAAACTAAAATAAAGAAAATATACAGTCATCGCTATAGGATTTTGCAATGCATAACGCAATATCATGATACTGCAATTATATATATATTTATATATATATATATATATATATATATATATATATATATATATATATATATATATATATATATATTTTACAAGTGTTGAAATCTTATTTTGTTTTACTAAGAGGTTTCTAATGTCTGAAAAGAAGTTTGATATAAGCTTAAAACTGGCCGCTGGCTGCAGTTCATATTTCATAATGTTCATACATCTTGTTATAATACGTAGATGGACACAAATAAAACTTTTTAAAAGTAAAATAAATAAAAAGTTTGATCTACTTTAAAGAAATCGATTATGGAATAGTCTTAAAAAAAACCGACATGGGCCTGTAACGTCCAAGATTCTGGCAGGAAGCCATAGTCTTTTAAGCTAAAAACTCATCGCATTATTCATGGATTTTTTGTGTTGGAAGATAGGAAAGAATATTTTTTGTTTCTTAAAAAATTCAGAAAGGTTTTTGTATATATTATAAAATATACATTCTGACAAGTGATAGAAATAAATGGACAATATTTAGAAATAAATATTAAATTTATTCATTTTTATACAGTATTTCATATTAATGCATGTCAAAAAACATTATTATTATAAAATATATATGTATTGCAATTGTAACAGCGACTTACCTTCAAATAACATAAACAGGAATTTTATTTAAGATCTGTAGAAAATAATGCATGCATCATGTGATTAAAGGTATTCTCTATTTCATATGATGTGGTTAGAATGACAGTGGAGTAAGTCAAAATTTGAAAAATCTTGTAACCACATTTTCGCTGAACGTATATTAATTTCTGCTCAGTGTGACAGTCCAATAAGTCATAGTTCACTTAGAGAGTCGCTAGAGGGCGAATCAAGTTGGATCACTTAATGTAATGGCTACACGACAAGTTTCACAAAACAATTCATTTCTCAAATTACTAAATATTGATTTACTCCACTGTCATTCTAACCCCATCATAGATAGTATTCATTTAACTTTTTCTTTAAGTAATGCATTAACAGGCAAAATAAAAATATATCCTTGAAATTACTGATATACCTCCAGGGGTAGGAAAACGATACTTTTCCGCTACTTTTTTTATTCTGGTTGCTTGACTGCCACCACATTTTCGAAATAGTAATATTCGCTTTATTTTTTACATGCTATCTTTTAACTGACATTTGTATGCATGTGGCAGTCAAATCTTTTTACTCATTTTTCACCCACTTCCTGTTGACATAGAGCTTTGAAATTTGGAATATGTATGTATTCCTGACGGCAATAAATGAATTGGACATTGATTTTTTAAAATTCGATCCCTAAGAGCGGGCAAGGCCAGCCCAAAACTCGAATTTTCCCCATGGAAACAACGTTACGATTGTTTAATATTAATTAAAAAAATAGCTACATTGTTGCAACATTCATCCATTTTAACTACTTTGTTATCCGCTTCATTTTGACGTCATCATTGAGCAAAACACACATTTATGCTTTATAATATAAGTTGACTTTTTTGTGAATTTTAATGAAAGCATGTTTAATTTTTTTTTTCATTTAAATTTTACTGATAAAATCCATCATTAAATAAGCGTAATATTTATATTTCAAAAATGTGGTGGTATCAAGCAATCTCAATAAGAAATGTAGCACAAAAGTGGCGTTTTGCTACTCTTGCCAATTCTTAAAAGCTTAATTGAAAATCTAAGTAGGAAAACAATATTCGTAGAATTCTTTTTAAGAAATAAATATTGACACATTATATGTATTGCTTATATCAATATATTGATAATACTTATGACATTTACATTTAAAACATATTTATATACACAACATAATTACATCAAATATATTTATACCTATTCTAATGAAAAAACATGTAGATACCTATCATAACTCTCTTTGGTTTTTTTTTTTGGTTTTTTTTTTCTATTATTACATTATCTTTCGAGACTAAAATAATGAAATATACGATTACTTACTATTGGAATTTGAAATGTGTAATGCAATTCTCTTGATAATGCAGTTTTTTTTTATCTTTTAAAGGGGGTTTCTATTTTTAAGAACGAATTTCTAATTTTCGAAAAGAAGGTGGAAATGTGGCTGCCCACTGGCTTTACATAATATTTCATACAGTTTTACCTAGATTAAGGCAACATAAACTCTACAAAAGATGAATTAATAAAATAAATAAAAATATTAGTCTACTTAACGCAATTGATTATGGAATAGACCAGATAAACTGACATGGGACTGCAACATCCAAGAGGCTGGCATGCAGCCATAGCCTACAACGCAAAAAACTCATCGCATTATTCATGGATTTCTTGTGCTGGAAGGAAAGGAAAACGGAAAAAAATATTTCTTGTTCCTTAAAAATTTCAGAGAGGTTTTCGTATATAGTCTAAAAGATACATTCTGACAACTGATAGAAATAAATGGAAAATGTTTGGAAGGATATATAAAGTTTATTCATTTTTTTACAGTATTTCATTTAAAAGTATGTCAGCATTATTATCTTTATTATATAATCCAAACACTGCAGTTCTAGCAGTATGATATCGTTTAATCATGCCTTCCGATAAAACACATTTCATAAGAAGATATAATAATGTATGTAGAATATGAAAAGAGGATTTACATCTTCATTTATAGTATTAATGTTTCCTTTAATAATGCAGTGAACTTCCGTTTGTGCGGACTTCCAAGAGAGGACATTTTTGTCCGTATTAACCGAAATCTGGACTAAACGATGTAAACATTTGAATGGAGTAAAATAGTCCCCTTCGTGGAATAAATTGAATTCAGTGTTTAACAGAAATTAAATAGGTTACCAACTTAATGCAAATATAAACATTTTTTTTTCAATTTAGTAATTTTAGTCAAAAATTAACCCACATATTTTCAGATTATTAGCCATTCACAAATATGTTTAGTAAAAATTTAGGGGGACTAATTAAGTTACTTGAAAAAGAATTATTTTCTTTTTGTATATCGTGTGGGGTATGTGAAATATCTGTTAATACCGAACTGAAAAATATATTTCTTTTAATTTTAGGTATTATATATTTTAGGTATTATATTTTCAGAGATATCGTCGAAAGTGTACTGCAAAAATATGCCCCCCCCCCCTCTATTTCCGAATCTATTGAAAATAAAATTAAGAAAAAATTAGGGGTAGTAGGAGTTTATTTAAACCTTGCAGGAAAACTATAGTGATTTTCCAAGGTAACATAGCTTTAAAAAAAAAACGCATTTTTCTGTTACACACGTACTTTACTTTTCGGGAAGTCAATGGGGAGTTGACGGGCGCTTGAGGTATCTATCGATGCAGCAGAATCCAAGGATATTTGATAATAATTTTCGGAAAAAATTGTCGGTAATTAGCCCAGATATTAATTAAGTTACTTGAAAAAAATTATCATGTAGGGTATCGTTCGAACGATCCCGTAACACCGAACTCAAAAATATATTTGTTTTAATTTTGGTATTATATTTTTAGAGATATCGTCGAAAGTACTGAAAAAATATGTCTCTCCCCTCCTATTTCCGAATCTACTGAAACTGAAATTGTGAAAAAATTAGGGGTTGTAGGAATTTGTTAAATAATAAATAGTAATTAATAAATTTAATTCACGGAACCCTTTGGGCCAGAATTATACTCGCACTTCACCGATTTATTTTCTTATAAATGTGACCACATTTTCATAACAGATTTTTTTTTTTTTTCTGGAATGGTATTAAATAATCAAAACTTATGATCTAAGATGATTAAAATTTTAACTCCCTTTGTATATATGTTGTAAGGATCTTGTTTGCGGGATGATTTTAACGGTAGCGAAAATACAAACAAGATCAATTATTGTCCTTAGAATAAAATTCATTCTAATTAAAATTTACAGGTTAATGTTTTGAGTCCTTATCACATTCGATTATCAGTGAGGTAACCTTTACTTTGGGATCAAAGTATCTATTTGAAGTAAGAGAGTCCAACACGTCTCAATTAGAGAGTTTCTACCTTTTTGCCCGCGCTGATGGCTGTCCGCAAAATGCCTGTTCTAGAGTTCTCTTTCGTTTTGCCCGCACGGCTAGCGGTCTGCAAAAACTTAGCACACGGGACGTGTCGTCAGGCCGATGAACACTGTCATCTCATCAAGGGATGTTTCCCTTCTCTTCTCAGGTCAGGTCCGAAGAGTCGCAACCACTCTCGCTGCTCTTCAAATCTCCACTCCTTCCCAAAACTCTTTTATCCGGCTCCTCGCCGAAGAGGGGGTTAGTTCGTTAGTAAAGTTAGTTCGCCTTTTCTGATTGGAAGCTATGAATTATCACACGGCGCCTTGTTGCCAATTTCTGTCTTCGCTAGGCCAGGGGAAGCTCCTACTTTACCTGTTTTTGGAGAAGAACCTAATTAACCACCTCGCCGCCGTAAGGAATTTATCTTGTCACCCTTCCTTTGACCACTCGCGACACCGCGTCAGCCATCTTGACCGTGAGAAAAGGACGCATTTCCTAAGCATGAGAAAATAATGTTCTCGTTGGAAAGTCCAATCCAATATTCACAAATAATTTAATGGGGACTTTACAATGTTAATAATTTATTTTTCAAATTCTAAACGGTTACATTAACTAAGTGAAAGATCCATAAAATAGGCAATAATGCAGGTTAATATTGAATATTAGTGATTCTTTACAAATAATAAACAATTACATCTGCTATTTGAAATTACACTAAAATCCGAAATATCCGAAAATTTTAACTGTCACTAATTTTATTTTGAAGTATGTTAAAATGCATGTTAATGACATTTTTTCATATTCTAAACGATTACATTAACTAAATAGATGCATAAAATAGGCAATAATACAGGTTAACATTGCATATTAGAAATTTATATAAATAATAAACAACTACCTCTCTAAAACATGTTTGACAAAGTAGATATATGCAATTTTATTGTGATTTGTGGAGCATACTGCCAAGTCATTCAACCGTTTTTATAGAAAACGGTTACATAACCGTAATTTATCTCTAATCTGACCAATGAGCCTGACCTTCATAATATGGTCAACCAACCATTATCTATAATAATTGTTGAATGACTGAACAGTTTGTTGCAGATTTTTAACAGTGTAGCATGCTTAAAAATATAAGTGTAATATATTCGTGCAAAATTGGAAAGTATTCCATAATTCATGCGTAATGTTAGATATATTTCTTTATTTTCTTTTCATTAAGGTCCTAAACAATTTTTCGCGCATACTGCAAAACGTTCACGCGCCAGCCTTGTATCTATGCATATATAAATCGTATGCTCTATTGGCGATAAAATAGTATAGCGTATTCGCTAGTCCGCCTTCTCTCTCTCTCTCTCTGTGTATTTTTTGTTTGTTCCGACTGATTTTACGTTTAAACAAATACTGTAAAAGGTCATGTAAAACACAGCTATTAAAAATAGTGCTTTTTCTTTAAAAACAAAACAAAACAAAAAAAACATAGTTTTAAGTCATAACAATTTAACAATTACAATCGAATTTCACACGTAAATGAAATGCAGTGTTTCTATTTTGAATAAATACTTTATGCAATTCATAATATTTGTAACATCATTACATCTTAAATCCACTTATTATCTTTTTAACTAGAAAAGTAATGAGAAAATGTTGATAAAATTAATGAGAAAATAAATAACACAAGAAAATATTTGCTTTTAATTCATTAAAAATGTTTAGTTAATAACTGGTACATTTACAAATAGCTTTCCATTTATTCAATCGATGGAAATTGATGAGTTAGAAATGAGTTTCAAGGATTAATGGTAAATATGAATTTATTGAAAATTCCATTATGCAATGTTTGCATGAGTGATTGGACGATGTGATTAATTATCCAGTTTAATTAATGTTTCTCCGTAGCCCTTTCAAATGAGTCAATTTATATTTTTGTGAATTCAAAGAAATAGATAACAATCATTTTAAAAATTGTAATTTCTATATATCAAGATGCAATTATTTTGATGTTTATAAATAAGTTGCATGAAAGTATCATGTGGATGGACATAGATAGTTTTGAAGAAAATTATTATTATTATTATTAGTTGTAGTAGCAGTAATACATTTTTTATTAATATCTAGAAGACTAATTTCATTCCTTTGTTTTAAAATATTATTATTTTATTTAAAAAGAACCCCGATGATCTCGTTCACCCGCAAGAAAAGTGTCACAACTCAAAAATGCTACATTTCACAGGAGAAGCAATAGAAGATTAAACATCTAAAATGCAAGACGTAGAAGAGATAGTGATGATTGTGTGAATTTATCCCTATACAATTTGCCCCCTTTCAGCGGTGACAAATGGGCATATAAGCCTAATTAAGCAGTTTTACGGATAACTACGCTTATAACACATTTCACGTAACAATATGCACCTAAGTCAGACTTATCAGTGCAATAATACGCAAAATGAATTTTTTTTTAGTTGTGTCACTTTTCTTGCGGATGACCAATATTTAAAATATATTCATGCAATTATACGCTTATTAAAATAAAATTACCTTTATTAATAATAAAATGAATTATTTGTAAAAAATAAAAATTCTTAATTAGTACAAGACATTTCAGTAATCAGGGACGTACCTCATTTGCTGACGGACAATGAGGAACGCCCTCATTCCCATAATTGAAACGTGTAACAGTATTACCTCATATTAATTGTGATAGTGGATACACACAAGTCTATACAATACATATACGCTTCACCAGTGGCAGTTATAAACTTCCTCGCTTTTGGTAAGATCTATACACTTTATTACTGATTACATTTTTACTAATCTCCCCAAACATCTGGTTAACCAAAATCATCGTTTTAACGGTTAAAATAGCGAACGTAAAAATAATACGTTATCGTTTTAAGATTCTGTCAGAGATTAAAAAGGTATTTTAACATTCAAATACTAAAAATAAATAATTAGTTTTTTTAAATTCGCGTTGTGTTATTTCGTAGTAATCTCGGCTTCCGAATCAGTAGTTAATTAAATTACATAACCTAAAATTCTGCTAACTTAAACTAAAATAAAATCACATGATGCAAAGAAATTATAGAAACAATTAATTACAAATTAATTAACATTTATTTACAAAAATTGCACAAATACATACAGGGGAAAAATGAATTAAATTCAAATATGTTAATAACTAGCATCATACTAGGATCCTGGATCCGAATTCTTTAACAATACTAAGACATCCCAGATTGGAAATGCTTTTACATGAAATTATAATTAGATAAACATTTACTTGTGTGCATGGTTTCACTCTTGAGTTACTGTTCTTTAAAGAGTCAATTGCATTGAAATAGCGCATACGAAAAAGATGTTGCGCAGGAAAACTGAGATGCAGTTTAAATGCTAGCACCCACAATTCAAGACTCTATATCAAATCGCAGGAGAAAAGTTAATCGTAGTAAATTTAACATTACATTTTACTTGGGAGGGCGGCGGTCTCAAAAATTTTTGCAAACAAGAAACCCAAAAAGCTTAATGACGCCTGTAATATTAAATCCTGCAAACATTATAAATTTTAAAGCAAAGCACTTTTTAAAATGGATTTTTGTTTAAAATAAGGCTAATAACGGAAAACATTTCAAGGGGTGCCATGGCGCCCGCAAGCGCCGCGTTGAACAGCTCTGCAATAGAAGACATGTTTCATCCAAAACGAACTGTTTGAATGACAAATAATGATATACAGGGTGTTCTAAAAGGCCTTGACACACTTTAAAATTCAATTAAAGATCAAGCAATTGGCGTACGAGATTTTTGTTTAGACGAAAATGTTTCTTATGATCTGAAGTTTTGTTTAAGCATATAAAAAAATTAATTCAAAACATTTCTGATAGATGCCGCTGCTTCTGGAAAGTTATCGAATAGGTAGAATGCCTTTATACATAACAATGACGAAAAACGCACAATGCGTATGCACAGTTTTTGTCCAAACTATGGCAACCTACATTCCAGAACTTAACAATACTCGCCCTCCTGAAGTCGATTAGATGAGTCAAGTCAACAAACATTAGTTTGGTGATAATAATTGTTAACTACTGGAATGTGGGTTGACATAGTTTGGATAAAAATTGTGCATACGCATTGGGCGTCTTTCGGTTTTGTTATGTATAAAGGCATTCTACCTATTCGATAACTTTCCAGAAGCAGCGCCATCTATGAGAAATTTTTGGAACTATTTTTTTTTATTTGCTTAAACAAAATTTCAGATCATAAGAAGCATTTTCGTCCAAACCGCATTTTCGTAAGCCAATTGCTTGGCTTTTATTAAATTTTAATATGTGTCAAAAACATTTGGAGTACCCTGTATATCCCATACTCATTTGTTAACGATTCAATATTAGCTACGTTCATTCATTGTTCTGAAAAAATTGAGAATAATTATTTTCCAGCTATTTATTATTTTAATGACGACATCAAATTATTCAATCTGTAAAATCTCTGTAGAAAATTTTCTGTCTGCACCAACAGCCATAAATTTCATTGAAATTTTTATTATGAAAGAGTGAACTCGCAACAGCTGTTGACAAAATTAATTAGATAATAAATAGCAATAAAATACTTTTTTAATTAATTAATAAAATTTAATTAACGAACATTACACTTGCGAATAATCTTTCTATTAATTCGAACGACAGGAATTGAATTAAAAATGAGTTTGAAATATTAATAGCAAGAGTCAATTTATTTGAAATTCTATCATGAATTAGTAGTGTTATGAGTGATTTCGTGATGAGATTAATTAAATATTGTTCCTCTGTACCTCTTTCAAATAACTTAATGTATTTATAAAATTTTAAATATATATTAAGAACAATCATATGAAAAATTGTAAATTCTGTATATTGAGATGATATTATTTCGGTGTTAGTATAAATCTGTTCCATGAAAGTAGTATGTATATATGAGCATATATATAATAAATTAAAATTTTCAAGTCTTAAAAAGTTTCCTTTATTCATTGTTACTATTAATTACTGGTTATTCCATTAAATTATATTGTTATTCCATTTGATTTAATTTTTTTGAATATTCATAAAAAGATGTCCATCAACATATTGGTTCCGTTTCCCCACTAAAACAATCACACTTTGCAGCTTTCTTTTTTTTCAATATGTTTTCTTATTGGTTAAACGTATGTTTTCTATTCATTCGCCGATTGGTATTTCTTTGAGTGCATCATTCTTAGAGTCACTTTTAAGGCGGTTCTCAAAAAATATTTTTCCCATGCTCAACGAAACTTTCCGACACATTCCGAAACTTCTGTATACGAAAATTTCCGACACATTTTTTGCCTAATTTTTAAACATAAAAGCATGACACTTGCAGGCATGATCATTCAAGCAATTTAGAATCGAACATCTTTTTTTCCATTTTTATAACCGATTGTCGTTTTATGACGGCAGTTTTTTCCCTTTCCCTTTTCCCGCAACAGTCCTGTCTAATTGCGATAATTGCTTGAAGTGCACTTTAAACTTTTGTTTGCATTTTGAAGTTTAACTACATTTTTGCATAATGTATGTAATGTATACAGGGTGATTTAAAAAAACGTGGACAAAATGACATGGTAGATCAGTCATACAATAAGGATAAAAAATCGCATAGGAACAGAGGGTCATAACTGCGATCCGGAACCGCTACAGGGCGTCTAAAATAATACATAACACAAATAGAAGAAACAAAACCATTACAGATCATTTTATTGATAATTACTCATTCATATGCGACTAATGCAAGCCAAATGTTGAGCCTACAGCAGATACTCAAAGTTTTTACGATGCATCGAGACACGCCTGGCATCTACGTTGCATGAAACGGCCCACCTTCTCATAGATACCAGGTGTATCTCGAACACATCCTGCTGTTACAACGATTCTTCCTACCAAGTCTTCCGGCGTTGCAACAGGTGTTTCATACACAAGTTTTTTTTAAATCCCCACAAGAAAAAATCCAAGGGAGACAGGTCTGGTGATCATGGTGGCCATGCGATTGGTACACTGCGGCCAATCCAACCACCAGAAAAAGTAGCCTGCAGATGTGCTCTGATGCAGGAGCTCCGTCATGTTGAAATCGAATGCGTCGACGAATAGGCATCCGAACATCAATGAGCATTTTTTGCAGAACCTCTTGCAAGAATGTTAGATAAATGGAACCGTTAAGTCTTTCTGGGAGAATGTACGGACCAAGTAAACAGTCTCCTACAATGCCAGCCCACACGTTAATGGAACATTTTTGTTGTGCGCTGTGCGGACGTGTAGCATGCGGGTTTTCATCCGCCCACGTATGCAGGTTGTGAAAGTTCATCACACCCTCTAATGAGAATGCAGCCTCATACCTGAAGAGAACACCTGCGAAGAGTCGGTCTGAAGCAGTTTCTTGCAAAAACCACTGCGCAAAATCCATACGATTGTTGTAGTCTCTCAGTTCTAGTGCCTAGACGCGTTGTAAATGATAAGGATGTAGTCCTTCGTCGTGTACAATGCGCCAGACGGTAGCTTGGGGGGATATGGGTTGCTTGGGATACAACTCGTGTACTTTTTGAAGGATTACTCTGGAGTTCTTGGACAACTTTTTCTTTAGCATCAACTGTCCGAGTTATTCGTTGGCGACCAGCATCCGGCTTGTGCACGGCCCCACCAGTGGCTGAGAGGTTGTGATCTCGAAGCTGGTAGACGGGAGGTGCTGGGTTCAATCCCAATCGCGCCCGTCGGCCTAATCGTTCGGAGTTTTCGTGGTTTTCTTCGAGCTGTGGATTTATCCATGCGTAAATACGGATTAGGTTCCCTTAGAAAGACCCCCACGAAGGGCACTGCCCCCTGGCCTATATCCCTAGTGTAGATAATTGGCCGTCAATAATCAACCCAACCCAACCCAACCCGGCTTGTGCACGTCAAACGAGCTGGTTTCACACAATCGTCGATACAGAGTGGCAAAGAATGAGCGGCTAGGCACCTTTCTACCAGGATATTTCTCGCAATACATTCGCAAGGCTTCTCGTCCATTGCAGTTGGCCATGCCGTAAATTAATTGCATGTCAGGCATTTCGCGGTACGTGTAACTAGCCACGTTACTCTCAACGCATCCACGGCTCGAATGAAGACAATCTCCGTTTGCTCAGCTCATGTTTGTATCGCAACGCCCTCTCGTGGCTCTAGCACCCTCTACAGGCGTTTGCGACCATCTGTTCCTATGCGATTTTTTATCCTTATTGTATGACTGATCTACCATGTCATTTTGTTCACGTTTTTCTTAATCACCCTGTATAAATTTTGTGATCATATATAGGACTACACAAAGGAATTTGTAAGTATTACTGAGTATGGTAGCGAATTGCTTAAGGGTAGTATGTGTTATGCATTTGCCTGCTGAATTATACTTAATATACTAATGAAAGTTTGTAATATATAAATAAATTCATATACAGGGCTGCGCAAAGCCCTGCCGTTAAGGATACTCTGCCGTTTACGGTTGGCAATTGTTGGAAGTGCGTTTTAGGCGTTTTTTCCTGTATTAAATTTGAGCTTAATATGTGGTGCGTACAAAAGTCCTTAGATAAAATACAAGGCTGTACAAAAGAATTCGTGTGCATTTCCATCTATTTTGGCGAAGATGGCTAAAAGGGAATTTTCTAACTGAACTAAATTTTAGTGAGCTATATAATTTATATGCAAATCTATAGATCATATGCAGGGCTGCACAAACTGATTAGACTACTTTTTTGACTGTGGAAGGTAATTGCTAAAACTAGATTTTTAAACCTGTTATATATTTTCTAAACTCTTTACTTACATACCTTCTTTCACATTGTTTAACGGTGAAATTCAATGCAGTTTTCAAGATGTGTCGGAAAGTGTTTCATAATCTATTCTTGATGAATGATTTTTCGTTCCTGTTTTTTCCTTTCCTGCGTTGCTGCATCCGGAAATTCAGTAAAAAGCGCCATTTTTGACAGCATTTTCTGAAAAATCTTCTACCTTTACCGAGAAACGGAAAAAGTAGTTCAATTACACAGTTTCTTAATAATAACACTTTTCAATTTGAGACGTTTGCGAAGAAAAATGAAGTTAAAAAATGTGTCAGAAAGTACTAGTTTGGATTTGAGAACAACCCACCTATAAAAAAAATCATTAATACAATGTCAATTCTTAATTAGGAAAACGGAGGCACGTTTCCTCTTAGATTATCTGTTCGGATGACAAATATAATCCTTCCCCTCCTATATTCATTTATTACACAGCTAATGATTAAATATTATCTATATTCATTAATTAAACAAAATTAATTGAGAAGAATCATTTTGGAACTATTCATTTCAATGGTGACATCCAGTGATTTAATCTAAAATCTCTGCAACAAATTTTCTGTTGTCCAAAATTGAAAATCTCGTTATAAGGAATTAATAAGAAAGATTTGTACTGTAAAACTTTGTTTACAAAATTAATGAGATAATAAATAACACAACGCAATGTTTGCTTTCAATTTATTAAGAAGATTCAATTAACAGGTGTTATATTTATGAATCGCCTCTGCAGTTGTTCGATCATTCAAAATTAATGATCTTAGAAAGGAGTTTCAAAGATTCGTGATAAATAGGAATTTACTGGGAAATCTATCACGCAATGCTTACATTACAAATGATTTCACGATATGATTAATACAACCAGTATATATATATATATATAGATATATTTTTTTCCTGCAATTTATTCAAGGGAATCATTGCATTTTTTGTACAATTAACGGGTTTCATCAGTTTTACAGCATACCTTTAATTGCAAGTTTTTTTTAGGTGCGTTCGTAATTATATAAATACGTAGCACCTATAGTCGTCGTCTGGTCCGTCCGTCTGTCCGCATATAACAACGCAAAAACTACCCAACCAAATGATTTGAAATTTAAGATATATTATCTTTACAGAATTTTGCCGAGTCATTTCAAATTTTATGAAAATTGAATCAAAACTTGAAAAGATATCAATAAAAATATTTATTAAGTAATTTGATTTTTTTAAAAAAATTGGTACTTCATTGTTATAGCAGCTTCCGAGGATTAATCGCCAAGCGACCGAGATGTATCATTCTATTAAATCCTGTCATACGTAATTAATTCAATAATATCACATGATAGGTAATGATACTAAGTTGCCAAGGCGATTACCGATTACGTCATATTTAAAATGGAGTCACATTATTTCGTATTACTGAATTTAAAAACCGAATTTGTATATTAAAATTGTTGAATTATAGCAATCATATAATCTACCGACAGGTTTTGGATAGGTGTTTCCGGAGAAATAGATATTAAATGGAAAAAGAGTCTAAATATGGATTTCAAGTTCTGAAATTTTCAATGCTAGGCTTAAGTTTCCCATTGGAATTTTCAGTAAACGTCAGCAAATGATAAAATGTTGGCAACTTAAAATGTACCTATTTTATTACGGAAATGAATCATATCATAATAACAGGCAATTTAATTCATTTCACTGAAGCTAGTTATAATACGAACGCACCTCATTTGTCACGTTCGACGTACAATTTCCAACATGTTTATCTTTATTTCATGTATCATCGTTTTCTTCAAATTTATTCGATTTAAATCTACTTTTCAGAAATTATTCTTTACAACTGATTAAAATTGTATAAATTGGAGTAATAATATTGGAGTAGGATAAGATGGAGTGTAAAACATTTATTATTCATTTACAGGGTCACACAAAAGAAATCTGTTACATAATGGTCTATGAGGAAAAATCATTTTCGATGTATTTTAATGATGTTACACTATTTCAAACAAAACGAAATTTAAATGCAGTACTGAGGTGCACTAAAAGTTGATTACTGAAAAGTATGGTGTGCATTGCATTTATCGTTCAATTAAAGGGATATACAAAAGACTAGGGACACACAAAAGACATTAGAACTACACAAAGGAATTTGTGAGTATGGTAAGTGAATTGTTTAAGGGTGGTATGTGTTATGCATTTTCCTGCTCAATTATATTTAGTATACTAATCAAAATTTGTAATATATAAATAAATTCAGGTTCAGGGCTAAGCAAAGAAAAAGACACCTTGCCCTTTACGTTTGGCAATTGTTGGAAGTGCGTTGTATGCATTTTTTCCTGTAATAAATTTAAGCCTTATATGTGGTGTGTGCAAAAGTCTTTAGATAATATACAGGGCTGCATAAAAGAATTCGAGTGCATTTCCATCTTTAGGTGAAAACTGCCAAAAGTGAATTTTCTAACTGAATTAATTTTAGTAATATTATTTTCAAATCTATAGATCATATTCAGGGTTGCACAAAATAATTAGACTACATTTTGACTGTGCGGGATAGTTGCTAAAACATAGATTTTTAAATGTGTTATATGCTTTAATCTGATTATTAATATAATCTGATTATTAATTTATAACAAACCAGAGCACCCGCGTGAAGATTTCGCATTGCTGTCAAATATTTCTTACCAATATCTAATATTTTTTAGTTGCAAGTTTAAACTTCTAAAGAAAAATTAACGATAAACATGCCTGCAAACAAACTAGTCAAGCCAGAATTTCATCTCATTTATTCCATCAAAGTAAATACTAATCAACGGTAGCAAAAGGCACGCGCGAGAAAACAAAATAACAATCGTATTTTAACTGTACTAAAGGATGACGTCATCTGCTTCGGGAAAAACACGGGACAAAGAAAAATAAATTGAATACATATACAATATAATTTAATTTAATGCAACAAAGCGTACATTTTAGGCTACACGTGAAATAACACTGCTTCGATCGATCGATAATGTATTTTTCTTCTAAATATTTGAATTTGAATTTTGGTTTTTAATCAAAATTATAAAACAATCCCGTGTAGAGACATCCCGCTTTAACTTTTATCGTACAATATATATATTTTTTATAATCCTTGTTGAGCACGATATAATGCGGTATTTTATTTTTGCAGAAGTATAATTTGAGAAAAACCTTTCATTTCAATTATGAAAACAGTTCTGATTTAATTGTTTTAATTACCTACAATTTTTAATCGTAAAATATGTTTTAACGAAATTGAGTGTACTATGTCAGAAGCCTGTTCAAAAACCTTTCAAATGATTGTGCTTCATTCGTTGTTAACTAAAGCCACTAGATTTAGTTCTAGGTCCCTTACTGTCTTGATTTATACGATAAGTTTCGTTTTCACAAAGTCATCTTATCATTAAGACCGTTTGATGAGAAGTGCGGGCTATGTCATAGATAACTTTTTACGAGATCTTTTGTGGGAAAGATTGAGTTCCCAGATAGAATCAGAGTTGCGGTCTGGACAAGGGTTATCCACTTGAATTAGAAATCTGGACGCTTCAAAAAATAACCATGTTCTCCTGAGTACTCTCAGTAGCAAAGTTGTAAACTGGGTGCAGATTATAAAAAGAATTATCACAATTTCACACCGAAGAAAAAGTTGCGAACTTGGCGCACTTCACACAAAGAATAACTAGTGGAGACTTTGCTAAGGCTCACAGCGATCAAGATGCTTTTCCCGACTCCAAGCACGAACTCAAATATTTACGCAGCTCTCTGGGACTGCCTCGAAATTTCTCCCGCGTATCTCACCTGAAAGACCACCGACTTCTCAAACCACAAAAATTACCTCCGTCTTTTTTTTTTCTCTTACTATTTTATTTCTCCATCATCTTTGGGGATGTCAGATATGGGGAACCTTTTTAATCATTTTTGTGTGCATGGGGAAGGTTCTGAGATAACCAACGCGCCGATTGGATTTACAGTACCTGCGCTTTTTTACGTGAAGTTGCGCTTGATGGGTCAGGTCTTTCCAACGTATCTGCTTGTGAGACCATCAAGGTGGTGCTGCTTCTAATCGCTGTTATGTTTTCTGTCGTAAAAGTATCTAAAAAGGTGATGGATATATTTCTTTGATCTCACCTGCGTGGGAACAGGACTTATACATTTTTCGACTTAAAAATCCATATATATGGGACTGTATGATTCTTCCTTTTTTTTTTTTTTTTTTTTTTTTTTTGTACGAGTCTTCTCTAATTAAATAGCTACAAATTTAGCAGGGACAGTTTTATAATATACTTCATAAGCTTTGTACCATTATTATATCTTAGCTATTTTATCGATTGATTTATCTTTTCCAGGTAATAAATAGTTATTTGCAAAAATAATTGTCAACATTGCTGTTATTTATCCCTTTCTTTCAGCAGTAAATGTCATATTTTTGAAAATTGTTTTCGACGTCATTTTGAAACGTAATTGAAAATAACTTATCGAGAAAAAAGAAAAAAAAAAGAAAAGAAAAAGAAAAAATCATTAAATAGAAGACGGAGTTTTCATTTAATCTGCTATTTAAATAAAAAGGGTTTTTCTCTTCAATTATAAAAGTTTTTCGAGGAAAACATTTATTAGATCGGATTAGATAGGATTAATGGATAGAAAGACACGAAATCTAAAAGGAAATGCTTTCCTGTTTTATTTAATAATTTTTTTTCTGGTTTTTGGCATTATTTCAGGAAACAAATTAATGATAATTTAATCATCAACTATTTATTTATACAATACGTTTTCTTCTGTTCTTTGTATTTATCTTTTTTTTTCTTATATTTTGCTGAAAGTTTCAGAAAAACTGCAAAAGAACAATTTTAAATCAACAAAATTTATCAGTTACGATTGAATATCAGAGATCAGAGTTAAACATTCTCCGAAATTTTATCAAACAGTGTTTTTAATATATATTTTTTTTTATATAATAACTAGCTGACCCGCTCGGCGTTGCCCGGGTCCGTGATAATAGATTTTTTAAAAAAAATCCGTTTTTATTATTTTATATCTTTAACCTCATTTTGTATGAAATAATATTTATAAATGAAAAATTCGCGAAAAAATATTGATGTTTAGTGATAAAAGCGCTCATTTTCTTCTTCTTTTGTCCGAACTCTTTGACATCTTTATTGGTTAAATAAAATGGTTTTATAGCCCGCGAAAAAATTTCGTGAAAAAATATTGTTATCTAGTTGCAAAATAAATGTTTACTTCTGGTTTTTTTTTTTGTTTGTTTGTTTTCGCACCGGCTCCTTTAACATAGCAATAAAAAAATAGTTCTCATCTTCCGAACTCTTTGAAATTTCAATCGGTTATAAATATAACTGTATCCAAGCTCTCTTAAAATTTTTACGAAAAAATATGCATATTTAGTAGTGAAAACATAAGGTCTTTAAAAAAAAGAAAAAAAAAAAGCTTTTTTCAACTCAATGGCCATATTACGCCATCCATTTTCAATCCCTTTAGGCTAAACACGTTTCCCGTTTCTGGGGGTAGAAGCCTTCAAAAAAAAAACGTTGAAGCATGCGAAAAAAGACGATTTTCATGTGGAAAAGAGTGTGTGAATTTGACAAAGTGCGCTTTTCGCTTTAAATATATAGATAGTTGTATTTGTATTATTATTAATTCATTATGATTTAATTTGTCTATATGCCTTTTAGAGAATTTGAACTTGAAGCGATTAAATCATAAAAAATGTAATTAATAATTGAAGGACTCGTGTGTAAAACATGCTAACTGACTTTTCTGATTTTCACAGACTGATTGTTCAACTGCACCCTGACAACCTTTTAAAAGTACAAGGTTTATTTTTTACTCAATATGTGCCATGATAATCAAAGTTAAATTTTAGATGTGAATTTTAAGTCGAAAATTTTTTGTAAATAACTCCAATAAAATAAAATCTATTACACCAAAAGGGTTTCACAAAAGTTTAGCTAAAAGTTTGAGCTTAATGTGTCCAGAAAGGTTTTTAATGACGAAAATTGACTGAAGTTTGCTTGAGGATTATAACGCCTGTAATTGGCTTAGACTATTACTTCTTTTTGATTTTTTTTTAAGTATTATTTTTGTTTTATAAAAATAAAGAAAATATTTGTTAAGTTGTAAAAAACAGTTACAAAAGTTTTAGTGCTCTATTTCAAAATTTATCTTGAAAAAGTCTTATCTAGTTTTGCTACGAATTTGAAGTCTAGATTCCATATAATTGAGTAATTATTTTTCCTTTATAATGCTTATTAAGTTGTCTCTTAATTTTACATTTTAAAAAAATGTAAAAATTAATTGTTAGTTACGTTGTTTTACATAGAAGCCGTTCATTAGAAGACACGAGTGGAAGGCGATGCTATGTAACAAACATTGAATTTCTAAATACTGATTGGAAATGATTTTTGTTGTAATTTTTTTGGTTTTAATTTTTTCTACATTAGTTAGAATAATGAGAATCTAGTTAAAAATATCTTTATAATTATCTGGTTAAAAATTCTTTTTTAGAGGAATCAGTCAAAATAGTTTTGTTTGTAATTTTCATTAGAAAAAATGAATCTTGAATATCTCGAAACTCTTGCATTTTGTTAGTTACCTTGTTTTACACACGAGCCCTTCATTTGAAGACATGGGTGGAAGGCGATGCTACGTAACAAAAATTGAATTTCTGGATATTGATTGGAAATGGCTTTTGTTGTATTTTTTTTATTTTTTTCTATATTAATGGGAATTATAAAAATCTAGTTAAGAACATCTTTATAATTATCTAGTTAAGAATTATTTTTTAGAAGAATCAATCAAAATAGTTTTGTCTGTAGTTTTCATTAGAAAAAAGGAATCTTGAATATCTCGAAACTTGCATTTTGTTAGTTACCTTGTTTTACACACGAGCCTGCCCTTCACTTGAAGACACGAGTGGAAGGCGATGCCATGTAACAAAAACTGAATTTTTAGATATTGATTGGAAAGGGTTTATGTTGTAATTTTTTTTTTTTTTTTTGGTTTAATTTTTTCTATTGTAGTTAGAATTATAAGAATATCTTTATAATTATCTAGTTAAGAATTCTTTTTTTAGAGAAATCAATCAAAATAGTTTTGTTTGTAGTTTTCAGTGGAGAAATTGAATCTTGAATATCTCGAAACTTGCATTTTGTTAGTTACGTTGTTTTACATAGAAGCCGTTCATTAGAAGACACGAGTGGAAGGCGATGCTATGTAACAAAAATTGAATTTCTAAATACTGATTGGAAATGATTTTTGTTGTAATTTTTTTGGTTTTAATTTTTTCTACATTAGTTAGAATAATGAGAATCTAGTTAAAAATATCTTTATAATTATCTGGTTAAAAATTCTTTTTTAGAGGAATCAGTCAAAATAGTTTTGTTTTTAATTTTCATTAGAAAAAATGAATCTTGAATATCTCGAAACTCTTGCATTTTGTTAGTTACCTTGTTTTACACACGAGCCCTTCATTTGAAGACATGGGTGGAAGGCGATGCTACGTAACAAAAATTGAATTTCTGGATATTGATTGGAAATGGCTTTTGTTGTATTTTTTTTATTTTTTTCTATATTAATGGGAATTATAAAAATCTAGTTAAGAACATCTTTATAATTATCTAGTTAAGAATTATTTTTTAGAAGAATCAATCAAAATAGTTTTGTCTGTAGTTTTCATTAGAAAAAAGGAATCTTGAATATCTCGAAACTTGCATTTTGTTAGTTACCTTGTTTTACACACGAGCCTGCCCTTCACTTGAAGACACGAGTGGAAGGCGATGCCATGTAACAAAAACTGAATTTTTAGATATTGATTGGAAAGGGTTTATGTTGTAATTTTTTTTTTTTTTGGTTTAATTTTTTCTATTGTAGTTAGAATTATAAGAATATCTTTATAATTATCTAGTTAAGAATTCTTTTTTTAGAGAAATCAATCAAAATAGTTTTGTTTGTAGTTTTCAGTGGAGAAATTGAATCTTGAATATCTCGAAACTTGCATTTTGTTAGTTACGTTGTTTTACATAGAAGCCGTTCATTAGAAGACACGAGTGGAAGGCGATGCTATGTAACAAAAATTGAATTTCTAAATACTGATTGGAAATGATTTTTGTTGTAATTTTTTTGGTTTTAATTTTTTCTACATTAGTTAGAATAATGAGAATCTAGTTAAAAATATCTTTATAATTATCTGGTTAAAAATTCTTTTTTAGAGGAATCAGTCAAAATAGTTTTGTTTGTAATTTTCATTAGAAAAAATGAATCTTGAATATCTCGAAACTCTTGCATTTTGTTAGTTACCTTGTTTTACACACGAGCTCTTTATTTGAAGACACGAGTGGAAGGCGATGCTACGTAACAAAAATTGAATTTCTGGATATTGATTGGAAATGGCTTTTGTTGTATTTTTTTATTTTTTCTATATTAATAGGAATTATAAGAATCTAGTTAAGAACATCTTTATAATTATCTGGTTAAGAATTTTTTTTAGAGGAATGAATCAAAATAGTTTTGTTTGTAGTTTTCATTAGAAATAATGAATCTTGAATATCTCAAAACTTGCATTTTGTTAGTTACCTTGTTTTACACACGAACTCTTTATTTGAAGACACGAGTGGAAAGGTATGTTATGTAATAAAAACTGAATTTCTAGATATTGATTGGGAATATCTTTTGTTGTAATTTTTTTGGTTTATTTTTTTATGTTAGTTAAAATTATAATAATCTAGTTAAGAATATCTTTATAATTATCTAATTAAGAACTATTTTTTAGAGGAATCAATCAAAATAGTTTTGTTTGTAGTTAAAAGTACTACGTAAAAAACTAAATGTTAAAACTAACGTCTCATAACTATACCAATCACCAATCTCATAACTACCAATCGATGGTTGTACAGAGCGGGCTTCATCTTCGAGGCTGAAATTTTCGTGCTTAATCTTCTCAAAACACCTTCAAACTGTGTTATCTGAAACAACACTTTGGCCATATACAGCACAAGTTTTACGAGCAGTCTGACTAGCATTTTTACTTTTCTTCAAATAAAAGAGCATAATATGACGAAAATTAACTTTTTGTACTCCATTCTTATCACTGCATTGAAACAAAAATTATTACCCAACACAAGCAAGAATCATGCAGCGCAAGCAGAAAAGACCAACTGTACATATCTTGGTCCCTTACTTGCAGTAGCAAAATAACTAACTAAACAAAACCGCACTTCGCTTTGAAAAACCGCAGAGCTTTCCGGATGATCCAATATTTTTCTGCGGTTATGATTTTCTGCAGCTGTAGTTATTGCTTTAAAATAAAAGTAAAGATACGCTTTAAATTCTACGCTTAAGGCTGTTCCAAATCCAAACTACTTTTTGACACAATTTTTAATTCATTTTTGTTCGTGAACGTATCAAACTGGCAGGTGCTCTTATTAAGAAACCATGTAATCAAACTGTTTTTTCCGTTTTTCAGTAGAAGAAGATTTTTCAGAAGCTGATGTTAAAGTTGGTGCTTTGAACCAAATTTCCCGATGAGACATCACAGGAAAGGAAAAAAGCTGCCGTCCAAAGACAACAATGGCTTATAACTCAAGATGTAATTGGTTTATTAAAAAATGAAAATAAAAAAAACCCGTTCGATTACAAAACTTTTCAATAATCATGTCTGTAAGTATCATGTTTTTATGTTTAAATACGAGTCAGAAATTTTCGTGTTGTTAAGTAAAGAAAAATATTGTTTCAAGAACTGCCTTAAGCCATTCTTATGCATAAATTGTAGCAGAAATTCTCATGTTAGATACATTTTGAAAGAATTTTACATAAAATTTTAAAACATTACATTAATAATTAAATTTATTTTATAGTTAGTAGCACACATACTCATATTAGTAACTTCTGTTTAAATATTAAATAAAACTTTTATCTAAACTAATTAAATTAATTGATTAATTTAATATTTTGTACGATTTAATGATAAAATGATCTATAAAAAATAATTAACAGGGGTCGATCCAGGAAAAATTTGTTGCATATTTAGGGCCCCTTCAAAAAAATAAATATAATAAAATAGTCTCCTTCACAAAAATAAATTTGATAAAATAGTCCCCTTCACAAAAATTAATTTGATAAAATGGACCCCTTCACAAAATTATATTCCATAAAAACTATTTATTATTTTTTGATGTTTTAAAATGTCTAATTTGCAAACAAACAAGTTCACCAGAAAGGAAAACTTCAGCTAAAGGATTTAAAGTTTTTGTTTATAAATGCTTGGTTCGAATTTGATTAACTGGATTTCAACTTTCGTTACAAAATGTTATTTTTCACAAAAATATAATAAATTTCACAAAAATAACCTTTACTTTTCACAAAATGGGCCCCAAGAAAAAAAAAACCTGCATCGACCCTTGATTAAATTATTCACAAATAATTTTGCGAAATATGACATCAATGCTGTGTAACACATTTTTTTAACTTACAATTTTCTATTACAAACTTAGCAATTAAATCACTTTGGAACTTTTCTACTGCATACATAATCTTAACTGCCACTTCACATTTTTGGCTCTTATATGGAAGTTGGACAAAATTAGAAACGATGAAAGATTTAATGGCATCACTTTCACTTCGATAACTCAAGAGAACGTGAAAGCATTCAACTCCTGCCCTTGACTGCACGGTTATTCACACCAATTACCTTGCTTCGAAAGGGTTCAAGCATTAATTAAACGCGCCATAACTCAATAATTGTCACGTGTACTGATTAGAATGCGTCGAAGGAGAAATTAGTTTTCCGCGGCATAAAACTTCCCATCTCCAGATTATCATAATTTGATCCTGGATCGACTTAACGTTAAGTGTTTAAGCCATTGGCTAAAGTTAAGGGGAAGAATGATTGAATGTTGGAAATTGTAATCAACATGTTCTGAATGTCAAATGTCTTTGTATTTGCATGAAGAGTTTTGAAGATAATTTCATTTGAGTGGCGCAGCTATTGTAGTTGCTAATGCGTATAACTTTTGGCAAAATGCATTGATGAAAATGAAAATAAAATGAAATATATTTACAAAATATCATTTATGGGGGAAAAAACTAAATATCATGATGTTTTCTAGACAGATATGATAAAATATTTGTATTTGCATGAAGAGTTTTGAAGATAATTTCATTTGAGTGGCGCAGCTATTGTAGTTGCTAATGCGTATAACTTTTGGCAAAATGCATTGATGAAAATGAAAATAAAATGAAATATATTTACAAAATATCATTTATGGGGGAAAAAACTAAATATCATGATGTTTTCTAGACAGATATGATAAAATATTTGTATTTGCATGAAGAGTTTTGAAGATAATTTCATTTGAGTGGCGCAGCTATTGTAGTTGCTAATGCGTATAACTTTTGGCAAAATGCATTGATGAAAATGAAAATAAAATGAAATATATTTACAAAATATCATTTATGGGGGAAAAAACTAAATATCATGATGTTTTCTAGATAGATATAAAATATTTGTATTTGCATGAAGGGTTTTGAAGATAATTTCGTTTGAGTGGCGCAGCTATTGTAGTTGCTAATGCGTATAACTTGTGGCAAAATGTGTTGATGAAAATGAAAATAAAATGAAATATATTTACAAAATATTATTTGTGAGGGAAAAACTAAATATCATAATGTTTTCTAGATAGATATGATAAAATATTTGTATTTGCATGAAGAGTTTTGAAGATAATTTCGTTTGAGTAGTGAAGCTATTATAGTTGCTAATACATAACATTTTCGGCAAAATGCGTTGATGAAAATGAAAATAAAATGAAATATATTTACAAAATATTATTTATAAGGGAAAAACTAAATATCATAATGTTTTCTAGATAGATATGAAAAAATATTTGTATTTGCATGAAGAATTTTGAATATAATTTCGTTTGAGTGGCGCAGCTATTGTAGTTGTTAATGCGTATAACTTTTGGCAAAATGCGTTGATGAAAATGAAAATAAAATGAAATATATTTACAAAATATCATTTATGGGGAGAAAAACTAAATATCATAATGTGTTCTAGATAGATATGATAAAATATTTGAAGAGCGTTTAGAAGAAAATCTATTGTTTTTGGTTTAAGAAATTTTCATGAAAATTTCTTGACCAATTAAAAACGTGGTTTCATGTTGAAGTAAAACTCATTTGTATAATTTTATAAATTGTTTTTAGTATTCGTTTAAACATTTTAAATGATACGTTAGGCTGCGATGAAAAATGGGACAAGAATTTTTCACAAATTTGTTAAGTGAACGGGTGAGTGGTAAAAGGATAACATTTCGGCTGGTGTAAATGTTGAGGAAACACCAAAAAGAAACATTTAAGTAAAAAAAAACTATTAAGTTTAGAGAAATGTTCAACATTATTTGATTGTAGGACTAGTCGATGATCGTTCTTCCTATAAATTTTAAGGAAATATACTGATTAATGTATCAGTTATTATTAATTAAACTATTTCAGTTTATTTTTCTTATATTTAGAATGTTATAATTTTTCCACTCACTCGTTCAATTAATGTCAGAGTTTGTATGAACTGAAGTATACAAATCCTTTCTAGTTTGAAGATAGTTTCGTTTGAGTGGTGCAACTATTATAGTTGCTAATGCATAACTTTTGACAAAATGTGTTGATGAAAATAAAATGAAATATATTTACCGAAAAACATTTATGGTGCAAAAACAAATATCGTTTTCTAGATAGATATAAAATATTTGCAAATATTAGCATACATTTAAAAATAAATCGATTGTTTTTGTGTTGTTGTTTTCGGTTTAAGAAATTTTCTTAACAACTTCTTGACCAATTACAGGTGTGTTTTCATGTTAAAGTAAAATTCATTTGTAGAATTTAATAAATTATTTTTACTATTCTTTCAAACTTTTTTACTTAATTGATATATTAGGCTGAGCCAAGATTTTTTCACAAATTTCCACAAATTTCTTAACTAACGTCCGAGTTTGTATGAATTAAAGTAAAAATCCTTTCAACTAAATAATTAATCATATTTATTAAAATTTTCTTGATTAATACGTTAGACTATGGTGAAAAGTGATAGATGAAATGTTCACGAATTTCTTAACAAATCACAGAAACACTATTCCATATGGCATTAGAAGTCGAAAAGTTCTATCTTTTGAAGCTTTTTTTATGGGATCAAATTGCCCATTTCCTCTAGAGAATTCATTCAACGATATGAAACTTAAAGTATATAGAGAGAGCAGATGGCTCTGGTTATGATTCCAATGATACTATAAACCAGTGGTTCCCAAACTTTTGGGCTCGCGGAGCCCTTTTTTGGAAGAATTTGTAAGG
The DNA here is from genome assembly GCA_963931845.1 of Maratus michaelseni. Classification (NCBI taxonomy): domain Eukaryota; kingdom Metazoa; phylum Arthropoda; class Arachnida; order Araneae; family Salticidae; genus Maratus; species Maratus michaelseni. The sequence continues at coordinate 93,973,578 of OZ007597.1, read as the reverse complement.
CCATAATTTCCGGAAGGCCGAAAAAAGAATTCGTAATCACATGATTCTATTACGGGTACAAAGGGCCGGAATTCGGCCTTCCGGATTCCCTTAACCGCACGGTACTCTATAGTATACAAATTAATGTTATTTTTATGCCTATGGAGCAGAGAAAGATCTGCTGGATAAGAGTCCAAACCAGTAGTTTACAATATGGGGCCAAGGTTCTCAGTTTGGCCCTTTTCTTGATACAGAAATTTTAAATTCATACTAGAAATTTTGAAAATCAAATTTTATATTATTTAACCCCTTAACAGTTTTAGTTAATATTACTATTATTGGATACAATAAATTAAAAATAAGGACTATAAACCACTTTTTTATATTAAAATATCTGACTTGTATAATCGAGATATGTCCGCCAAATACAGCAAAAATTACGGTTAAAAATTTGTGGTTTCTGAAAGCTTTTAGTAATAAAGAAAACAAACTCTACTTACCCAAGCGACGTTCGAGCAATATTGTTAAGGGGTTAATGACATTCATTTTTTAAATAAAAAATATTCTGTCGGGATTTCCAGTATGAACTCGGAATTAAAGATCAAAATGGCAACCCTTTCTGCGTCATGCATTGCATTGGGGCTTACGTGAAAATCCTATTATCCAAAACCACACACACATAGAAAAAAAGGTAAGTTGTACAATTTTCGTTTACAAAGAGATACTTCTGTATAATCCCAATAGGCTACTCGCGAAAAGAAAGAAAATACGTAGGCACAGTCGCCCATGAGTAATTATATAACACGTTTTCGCTAGTCCTGCCCACCCGTAATAGAATCATGTGATTACGGATTCTTTTTTCGTTCTCCTTTACGTTTCTAGTACTTCTAAACATGCAACGAAAACGATTCGTCTCTGACCATCTTTTTTTAACCTTTTTAAAAAAAATACATTTAGAAGCAGATCATCGTTTTAGTGTTTAAGTGGGCGGGGTAAAATCTATAACCTGTATCGTTAGGTGCAGCTTCGTTCACTTTTTTATGTTTTATTTGAAGTATTTAGCTATTAATGATAGTTTTGAAAGAAACTTTCTTTCACCATTGTTTTTGCCTCAAAATATATATACGGTTGAAAACTACACATGGTAAAAGAAGTGCAACTAGTAGAAAAACTTTACTAACAAAACGGGTTATATGGGTGGGGTTAGATTTATATCAGGACGGGTACTCATTGGCTAAATGTCTAAGCAAGGGCTAGAGCTGAGCAAAAGTTTAGATTGTTAGTGTGATGAGAAATGTTAAAAACCAATATATATTTTTAAATTGCTACAGCCTTATTTCTGATAGGAAAATGTGGCATCATAACATAAGGAACTTAGCCAATGCCGAGACTAATTAAAACAAAATTTTAAAGAGGGATACACAAGATGTTAAAAAATCAGTTTTCAGCAATATACGTACATTGCTTTAAAAATTAATACAATTATGTAAAACAGTTTAGAAAATTAAAAAAACTAAGAATTAATAAAAATAAAATAAACAGATTAAAGAAATTAAACTTACAATAAAAAAAGAAAACTATGTGCACAACGTATACAAATATTAAATGAATCTAATGAGGGGTTTATTAAATGATATACGATGTTACAAAAAAGAGGCGTTTTAATCGACAAACATTGTTTTACTACGAAAAACCGTATAGGAAATTTAAATATACAAATAAAATAAACAGATTATAGAATATTCAAATTTTATTTGCTTAATAGGCGTATAGCCAACATAGTGAAAAAGTACCCAAGCCGGGACTCGAACCCGGGTCATCAGATTAGCGCACTGATGTTCTACCAACTGAACCACTTGGGAACGATACCCAGCTCGGAACTTTTTTCACCATGACATGTTGGCAAGGTTACAAATGCAGCACAAGATGGAATATTTTCCGTGAGCCACCAACCCTGGGGCAAACACGAAATCAAAGAGAATCCAGCATCGACAGTTGAATAAATTCATATTTAATACTTGGAAATTTTTCCAGAGAAAATTTCTCACGCCTTGCATTCATAATATTCAAATTTTATTTGCTTAATAGGCGTATAGCCAACATAGTGAAAAAGTACCCAAGCCGGGACTCGAACCCGGGTTATCAGATTAGCGCACTGATGTTCTACCAACTGAACCACTTGGGAACGATACCCAGCTCGGAACTTTTTTCACCATGACATGTTGGCAAGGCTACAAATGCAGCACAAGATGGAATATTTTCCGTGAGCCACCAACCCTGGGGCAAACACGAAATCAAAGAGAATCCAGCATCGACAGTTGAATAAATTCATATTTAATACTTGGAAATTTTTCCAGAGAAAATTTCTCACGCCTTGCATTCATAATATTCAAATTTTATTTGCTTAATAGGCGTATAGCCAACATAGTGAAAAAGTACCCAAGCCGGGACTCGAACCCGGGTCATCAGATTAGCGCACTGATGTTCTACCAACTGAACCACTTGGGAACGATAACCAGCTCGGAACTTTTTTCACCATGACATGTTGGCAAGGTTACAAATGCAGCACAAGATGGAATATTTTCCGTGAGCCACCAACCCTGGGGCAAACACGAAATCAAAGAGAATCCAGCATCGACAGTTGAATAAATTCATATTTAATACTTGGAAATTTTTCCAGAGAAAATTTCTCACGCCTTGCATTCATAATATTCAAATTTTATTTGCTTAATAGGCGTTGTAGCCTTGCCAACATGTCATGGTGACAAAAGTTCTGAGCTGGGTATCGTTCCCAAGTGGTTCAGTTGGTAGAACATCAGTGCGCTAATCTGATGACCCGGGTTTGAGTCCCGGCTTGGGTACTTTTTCACTATGTTGGCTATACGCCTATTAAGCAAATAAAATTTGAATATTATGAATGCAAGGCGTGAGAAATTTTCTCTGGAGAAATTTCCAAGTATTAAATATGAATTCAGATTATAGAAATCAAACTTATATAAATATATATATACAGGGTCATTCATAATTCCCTTCGGGGTTTCGGAACGTTATAGTTAAAAAACGAAGACGAATATGAAAAAAAGAAACATATGAAATTATTCCGAAACTATTCAAGTTTTACTTACATACATTACAGGTGTTCTATGTGTGAACCCTTGGTCACACGGCATACATCCATGCGATAGTCCAGTTCCTGCCATACTCCGTTTCTTTAAATTTCCGGTACCACACATGAATTGTTTTGTCAGTTGGTCTCTGTTTTCGATATTTATTACGAAAGGCCCGTTGAACTGACACCACTGATTCAGATTTAAAGAAACGGAGTATGGCAGGAACTGGACTATCGCATGGATGTATGCCGTGTGACCAAGGGTTCACACATAGAACACCTGTAATGTATGTAAGTAAAACTTGAATAGTTTCGGAATAATTTCATATGTTTCTTTTTTTCATATTCGTCTTCGTTTTTTTACTATAACGTTTCGAATCCCCGGAGGGAATTATGAATGACCCTGTATATATATACACACAATATACGCAAATGTAAAATGAATGTAGTGAGGATCTTTAAATGAAAGCAAGATCTTATAAAAAAAGACGTTTTAAGCGACAAACATTGTTTTAAAAATTAAATACAAACATGAAAAATAGGATAGAAGATTTAAATAACTAAAATTTAATAAAAATAAAATAAACAGTTTAAATAAATTAAAATTCCAAAAATAAAAATAATACAATGTACAATATATACAAATATTAAATGCCGATAGAATTTTTTTTATTCTGCACTAAGTGTGACGAGCAATAACGTATAAAAGTTTAGTGTGAAAAATGTGGTTGAATTGTTTTGACAGTTTTTTTTATATCTGGTGCAATTTTTGACAATTGTAAGCGAATGTTTGGCTCTGTATTTAACCGGCTTCTGTACTTTGTTTTCATATTTGTGTAAGAGGAGAATCCAGCTTCACACAGATAAGTCGTTGAGAATGGGAGTAAAATTAATTTTGCTCTGTCTGACAAGATTTTGTATTCCTCTATCAAATGACACCAAAATTCTAAGATACGTTCGTTTTGAAAAGAGATTTCTATATCGCTTTAAGATGTTGAATCAATAAGAGTATTTTTTTTTTTTTTTTTTTTTTTTTTTACACTGAATGGATTTAGTACCCATTTAAAATCGTCCAGCATCTTATTTTGAGCAGCTGGAAAGTAATGCTCAAATGAATCTATCAGAGCTTCGGAAGGATCTTGAATACTTTTCAGATTTTTTTTTTCAGACTGGATGTTATTCTCATTAAAGAACATTTTAGTAAGAGGAAAGCAACTTATATCTGTCTTTTCTACACACTCCGACCAGTTTCCTTTTAAAGGCAGACACTATGGAGTTTGCTTAAAAAAACGATAACACTTTCTCTTTGCAACGATACATTCATTTCATTCATTTTACTAAAAATGTCCGCAAATACGCCAATTTACACGACCAATCTGCATCATTTAAAACTGTTGCTAGTTGAGAATTGTGATCTGTCAAAAAGGCTTCAACCTCTGAACACAGCTGAGACACTTACCTCACAAATGTGAGACACACTTACCTAATTAGGAAGTTAGAACCTGGTTACTAAGGCAAAAAGAACTAAATATAAACATATGAATAGGCGGAGCTCCAGAGAACAAAACTGATCTTCCTTTTGTTCGGCAAGCAGAGATAACAGCACTGGCGCGCCTTTGCTCTTTCGATTCACATTGTGCATTCGATTCAGAACACTATTTCTTGTAGCTTAATTTGAATCGAATTTTTAAAACCCATTAAATTCAGAAACATAAAATAAAGTAGTTCAAACCACTAATATTATATATAGAAAATAAATACATGTATAATTCAAATTTTTATATGCTTTTAAAAAGTATATTATAGTATTCTTCAACCCGGTGATAGATGTATTTATTTTTGACAAACATACACACACAAATTCCTACATACGTTCGAAAAATTTTCCGTCAAAATATGCTAATTTCTTTCATGCTTTGTTTATTATCCTGAAACGCCACGGAGCCCTTGAAAAGTATAGGCGAGGCCCAAGGGCTCCGTTGAGCACACTTTGGGAACCTCTGCTATAAACCATTGCAGTGGGGTTCCGAACAAAATAGTACTTCTGGACTATTAATCAAAGTGAACATTCAGCCGAATAAACTTTTTTTTTAGACTTTAATCAGCCATTTTTAATATTCATTTAAACCCTCTTGATTAATTGATATATTAGATTGCAATGAAACACGTGCCAAGATATTTTCACGAATTTATTGACCAACCACAGAGTAAAAAAAACTATTAAGTTTAGAGAAATGTTCACCATTATTTGATTGTAGGACTAGTCGATGAGTGTTCACCCTTTAAATTTTAAGGAAAGATACTGATTAATGTATTAGTTATTATTAATTAAACTGTTTCAGTTTATTTTTCTTATATTTAGAAAGTTATCATTTGTTTCACTCATTCGTTCAATTAATGTCAGAGTTTGTATGAACTGAAGAATCTTTCCTTAAAATTTTAAGGATGAACAGTCATCGACTAGTCCTACAATCAAATAACTGTGAACATTTCTCTAAACTTAATAGTTTTTTTTTTACTCCTGCATATGACATCAGATGTTGGAAGCTTGAATGTTGCATCTTCTGAAGATTCATTTATGGCATTTCCATCAACTTTCAGACAGTTTCTTCAATCGCATCAAATTATTGACACAACATCAGGCTCTGGTTAAGATTTCAATTGTACTGTTGCCTAACTTTATTAGGTTTATTGTTTCTAAAAAATAAAAAAAAATTGTACCTTTGTCTCATTAATGCAAATGTATGCTTCTAACATTACGTTACTTATAAAACTAGACAGTACATTTTGATATAAATTCCTTAACTTGAATCCCGCACGAGATCTTCTACTGCGTATGGTGTCGTTAAATATTTAGTGAGAGTCAAACATTCGTTACCTAGGATAACGTGAGGAAAAGGGTATTTGACTGATAAAGAAGTTTTATTTACAATAAGGTATACTATATATATTCTGTACATTACTATACTGGTGGAAATTGATTTATGAAAACATGGTTTTATGACAAAAACTTCTATAATATTCATTAGAAATGAATGAAATTTCATGGGATATACATAGTACGTATGACAAATCTGTTACAAAAATAAATTTTCACACATGATATTAAACATTAACAAAAAGTCAAAAATTAAATTTTCGTAATATGCGAACATGGAAATTGATTTATGAAATATCACATTTCATTGGTTATTCCGAAGCAATGTGACTAAAATTTGTTTAAAACAAGGTAACACGTGACCTGCAAAGTACACATAAAAAGCGTTGTACAGTGAAAGCAATACGTTTCATTTACAATTTTCGCGATGGGTAAACGAAAGATTTTGTCTGAGGAAGAAAGAGGTAAAATCGACGCATATTTAGAATGTGGAAAGTCTGTCCCGGAAATTAGTAAATTAATTAAAAGATCTGTTGGTGTGATATATAACTATAGAAAAGATCCAGCAAATTATGGCAAAAATTTTAACAAAAAAGGGTAATCCACGTTTAAGCAAGACACAGAAAAGGGGGGTTCTTCAACTTGCATGGAAAGCTGGTCACAATTCAAAGCAGATTTGTGCAGATCTACCCCTGCCTGTTACTTCTACAAGAATTAGGCAAATTTTACATTCTTCACGGAACTTGAAATGGTCGAAAATGAAGCCGTGTCCAAAGTTACTTCTGCGTCACAAGCAGATGCGTTTGCAGTATTGCGAGAAGTACATGGCAATGGGTGACAATTGGAAGAAAGTCATTTTCTCTGACGAAAAAATATTTAATTTGGATGGCCCAGATGGTTTGAGGTATTATTGGAGAGATCTCCGAAAAGAACCGAAATCTACATTCAGCAGAAATTTTGGTGGCGGAAGTTTGATGATTTGGGCAGCGATTGCTTATGATGGCAAAAGTGAAATTGTATTTTTAAACGGTCGCCAGAACTCTTTTGATTATAGTTTAGTTTTAGAAAATTCACTTCTTCCATTTACATGGCAATATTATGGTTTAGATTATATCTTCATGCAAGATAATGCAAGTATTCACATTTCAAATACTACAATGAAAGATTGGTTTGACGAACAGAATATTGTTCTTTTAGATCATCCACCTATTAGTCCTGATCTGAACCCCATCGAAATAATTTTGGGAACAGCTTGTTCGAATGGTTTATGCAAATGGGATGCAGTACACATCACTTGTAGATTTGAAAGCTTCAATCTGTCAAAACTGTAAACTAATTGATCAGAAATACATCCAAAATCTTGTTTTATCAATGCCATCTAGAATAGAAGAAACTCTAATGAATAAAGGTGGCTTTACTAATTATTAATTTCAATATTTTTATGTTACTAAAATCTAATTTTTGATGTTATGTTTTAGTTTATTAATTTGTATGAAATTTTATTTTTCTGAATTATTTGTTGTACATAGCATGTATAATGTATGAAAATTCATTCAGTTTTAGTTAATATTATAAATGTTTTGATTAAAAAACCGTGTTTTCATAATTCAATTTCCACCAGTGTAATTTATTATCAGACATTATGCCAGCTCAATTGTTTTAAAGTAAAAAGTTCTATAAAAACAGCCCAGCATCACAAATATATTAAAAAGATTTCTAACAACAGTCCACCATCGCAAATATATTAAAAAGTTTTATAAAAACAGTCCACCATCGCAAATATATTAAAAAGTTCTATAAAACTGTCCACCATCACAAATATATTAAAAAGTTTTATAAAAACTATAAATAAAATATCACATTTAATCAGACATAAAAGTTAAAATTACATAAAATACAATTAAAATTATATGCACACGTTTCGGGCTATAATCTAGCCCCTCATCAGTGCAATTACATACGTCGACCGGAGAATTTTCAACCATGTTTTCAGTCCACCATCACAAATATATTTAAAAGTTCTATAAAAACTGTCCACCATCACAAATATATTAAAAAGTTTTATAAAAATTGTCTACCATCACATGTATATTAAAAAGTTTTATAAAAACTGTCCACCATCACAAATATTTTAAAAAGTTTTATAAAAACAGTCCACCATCACAAATATGTTAAATTTTTTATACAAACAGTCCACCATCACATATATATATGGAAAAAGTTTTTTAAAAATTGTCCACAATCACAATTATATTAAAAAGTTTTATAAAAACTGTCCACCATCACAAATATATTAAAAAGTTTTATAAAAACTTTAAATAAAATATCACATTTAATCAGACATAAAAGTTAAAATTACATAAAATACAATTAAAAATTAATTGCACGCGTTTCGGGCTATAATCTAGCCCCTCATCAGTGCAATTACATATGTCGACCGGAGAATTTTCAACCATGTTTTCAGTCCACCATCACAAATATATTTAAAAGTTCTATAAAAACTGTCCACCATCACAAATATATTAAAAAGTTTTATAAAAATTGTCTACCATCACATATATATTAAAAAGTTTTATAAAAACTGTCCACCATCACAAATATTTTAAAGTTTTATAAAAATAGTCCACCATCACAAATATGTTAAAATTTTTTATAAAAACAGTCCACCATCACATATATATTAAAAAAGTTTTTTAAAAATTGTCCATCATCACAATTATATTAAACAATCTTATAAAAACTGTCCACCATCACAAATATATTAAAAAGTTCTATAAAAACAGTCCACCATCACAAATAAAAAGTTTTATAAAAACAGTCCACCATCACAAATAAAAAGTTTTATAAAAAACAGTCCACCATCACAAATAAAAAGTTTTATAAAAACAGTCCACCATCACAAATATATTTAAAATTTTTACAAAAACTGTCCACCATCACAAATATATTTAAAAAAATTTTTAAAATTGTTCATCATCACAAATATGTTAAAAAGTTTTACAAAAACTTTAAATAAAATATCACATTTAATCAGACATAAAAGTTAAAATTACATAAAATACAATTAAAAATTATATGCAAACGTTTCGGGCTATAATCTAGCCCCCCCATCAGTGCAATTACATAGCCGACTGGAGAATTTTCAACCATGTTTTCTGTCCACCATCACAAATTTATTAAAACGTTTTATAAAAACTGTCCACCACCACAAGTATATTAAAACGTTTTATAAAAACTGTCCACCATCACAAGTATATTAAAACGTTTTATAAAACTGTCCATCATCACAAACATGTTAAAAAGTTTTATAGAAACAGTCCATCACAAACATGTTAAAAAGATTCATAAAAACAGTCCACCATTACAAATATATTAAAAAGTTTTATAAAAACTGTCCACCAACAAAATATATTAAAAAGTTTTATAAAAACTGTCCACCAACACAAATATATTATAAAGTTTTTTAAAAACTGTCCACTATCACAAATATATTAAAAAGTTTTATAAAAACAGTCCACCCACCATCAGAACTATGTTAAAAAGTTTTATAAAAACAGGCCACCACGACAAAACGTTTTCGCTCTAACTAGAGCATCTTGAATTGTTACTTCTGAAGTATCCTTCCTTTCCTTATTTATTTGACTGAAGATTTATAAATTTCCTATAGTTATACGCTTTTCTCTCTCTTTTTCCCAGTCTTCTAACATTTTTACTTTCTTCTATATTTACAAGAAGAAAGTATTGGATTCATGAACATTTTCAACTTCCGGTTTTCGACGGGTTTATACGGTTTAGAAAATCCTGAACACGATTTGACAGTTTTCAGAAAATTTTTGTCCGTGAGTCGGTGACTCTGTCTGTTTGTATGTGACAAAAATTTTGTGGGCGCTCTATCTCAAGAACTAAGGCACGAAATTTAATAAAACTTTATATTCAGTTAGTCCCTGAATATATTGGTGCAGATTAGTTTTTTGTGAAAATCGCAGAACAGGTGGCGCTGCTATGCTGCATTTTTTGCGATTTCCGCAATAGCTCTATCTCAAGAAATAATGCACTTATTTTCATCAAACTTCAGATTCCGTTAGACCTTGACATAAATAGATGCTGATTACGTTTTGGTGTAGATATCTCAACAGGTGGCGCTGCTATACCACTTTTTTCATGATTTTAACGATAGCTATATCTCAAGAACGAATGCGCGGAATTTCATCAAACTTCAGATTCTGTTAGACCTGGACATAAATAGATGTTGCTTACGTTTTGTTGTAAATAGCCCAACAGGTGGCGCTGCTATGCTACTTTTTTTTCATTATTAACACGATAACTATAACTCAAAAACTAATGCACGGATTTTCATCAAACTGTAGATTTGGTTAGACGTTGACATAAGTTGTTGTTGATTAGATTTTGGTCTAAATCTCCCAACAGGTGGCGCTTCTACGCTGCATTTTGCAGGATTTACACGATTTTAGCAATAGTCATCTCAATAACTAATGCACGGAATTTAATAAAACTTTAGATTGAGTTAGACCTTGATATAAATTGGTTGCTGTTTCTTTTTACTGTATGCGAAACCTGTGTGAGATAGAAGAAAGTTTTGGGATTGGCACATTCGACTAGTTTTTTCTATCTTGAGTCAATTATCGCATGTGTCATATCGTTACACACTTCTTCTTTAGATGAATTGATTTCGACAGCTTCCCGTATCAGAGCGTTTTGCCTATTGTCATAGTTCCCTATTTTTTCGATTTCCAAAGTTTCATGTTTTATGGGGGTTATTATATTTTTCCTTGCAAGAGCTGTAGTATGTTTATTCAATTTAAGATCCCCAATATGTTCCATCAGTCTTTCCTCTATCTTCATTTTTGTTATGCCTATGTAGTTTATTTTATCATTCTTACTGTTTATGCAATTGATCCTATATATACCGGATATCTGTATTTTTTAATATATTACTGTTTCATTTCTGATAGATTTAAAGAGGGATCTTGAGGTTACCTGACTGAGTAAGAAGGTTTAGAAGAGGTATACTTTTTCTAGAATTTAAGTAATTATTTTTATTATTAAACCGACAAGTCTATGTTAATTCTCACTGAACTTCAAGTTAAAAGAAATAAATAAGTAATTTTCATAAAAATACTTTGGCGAATCACACATGTGTTCCTGTTTGAATTGAAGTAAAAGTCATTTAGTCCCTTGTTTTCAATATTAATCCAAACTTTCTTGCTTAATTTATACATTAGACTGTGACGAAAAATTAGGCGAGATACATTTACGAACTTCTTGACAAGTCAAAGGCAAAGGTGACAAACTTCCTTGCTTAGTTGCTACACTAGACTGTGATAAAAAATGAGCCAAGAAATTTTCACGAACTTCTTTCCCGGCCACAGATACAGGTCCAGCGTATGGCTTTAGAGGCTGGAGTGATGCATCTTCTGAGGATTCTTTTATGGCATTTTCATCAACTTGCGCATTGTTTCTAGACAGTTCCTTCAACCGAATGAAATTATGGAGACAGCAGCAAGCTTTGGTTATGATTTCAGTGGTAGCGTAATCTAATGAGTTACGCTTCCGAAAAAATGTGAACTTATGTGCCATTAATGCAAATGCATATCCCGTTACTTCTAACGCTTGACAATGTATCTTATTGTAAATCCCTTTTCTTGTGTCTTGTAAGAGATCTCCCACTGTGTATGGTGTCATTATGTGTTTAGAAAGGGGTAAACATTCGTTGCCTAGGACAACGTGGGGCAAAAAAGTATTTGATTCAGGCAGAAGGCATGGGGGAGGGAAGGATTCTTCTACAATAATATTAGCTAAAATGATGAAAAGAAACAAAATTATTGAAATTATTATAAGAAAAGGAATTATAAATCTTTTTAACAGATTTCACACTATCAATCAACTAATAATGTAAGATATTATATATTACATGATATATGATGCAGCATTTTCATGGAAAAAAAAACCCAAATAAATATTTTTATAATGATGTAGAATCCTCATTTAAAAAAGAAACAAAAGTATTTTGAAAAAATAAACAAGAGTATTTTGTAACTATTTTGAACAACATTATATGTAATCAATGAGCAAGTAGAGCTCTAGCAACACAAACTTTATGTATTTAATTGTACTAAATGCAAATAATAAAACAAGACTGGATGTTTTCGAAAAAAAAAATTATAGAGATGTATCTTTTATACATATATTATAATTGCGCAGGGTTTGGTGATATACATCACGATATAATATAGTGCATATTTTATTATATTTATAGTAAGTATTATACAGGGTGTCCTAAAAACAGTGACTTCGGCTTTTATTCCTTAAATATTGATCATAGACATACATTATAAATTACAAAGTTACGTACAAAAAGGTACAGAATTTTATGAAATCGATTAAAATTTTCAGGGAATTAAATTTGAAGAAATACAAAATTTAAAATTTTTATGCGGCCCCCGTACAAAAAATTTCCCAGTGAGTAAAATGTGCCCCATACACTAATAAAGTCATGTACAAAATTTCCGCATTTTATCATTAAAAATCGCAAGATAGGTTTAAACAAAGTTGGTGAGGAGTCAAACATACATTAAAATGTAAATATTTACAACTAGAGTGCAGATGACGCAAAGTAGAAATGCATCATAAGAAAATAAAATATGGCTCTTATCTTTAGCTTTATTTACAAACTAGCAAAAACCGCGGCTTTTCTCGCGTAATTGTTGAAGTATGCCAAGTGGTATTTGTGGGTTTATTTTTATTAGAGAAAATTATACTGCTACGATAATTTTACAATTACTAATTAAGCTTCATTTTGAGTAAACTTCATTCTTATACTGCATTAGGCGGACATGAGACTTAAATAAATGTTAAGAGCTAAAATTGATTCCAAATAAATGGTAATTTAGAATGTATTTTGAAGGTTTTCCGGTCATTCCATTTTTCATTTGAAATTTAGAAATTTTTAGAAACTGTACTAAGCGAGTATTTACATTTTAAAAGTCAGCACCATGCCAAATTCCAAACTTCTAGTTAAGAAAACTGCTATAACAACAATATCACAGTAATCACAATTTTAGAACTTTTTTGTTCTCATCCCTCATAACTATCCCTCAAGTACCCACCCTTAAACTTAGGTATCGCTTAGAGACCTACAGAGGTGCAACAAGTAAACCACATGTAACTGTGGAGGCACACAGATCTGTTCTCGGCCCTCTGACCAAGACTAACCGTGCCATCCGCTCAAATGCTAACTCGTATTGAATCTTAAAAATGTCACTAGCCTTTCGCCTTGACGGAGCGTGACTATACCATGCGTACATGGCTGCGTAATTGGCAGTGATACCCTGCTTAAAGGCAAGCTGGACAAGGTGAAACTTCGTCTTTTATTATTAATGAGGCTCCCTTTGAACCATAACTCCTCCGATCATTACAACTCAATGATGCCTACTGCACACCCTCTCTCAACACCACCTTCACAACTGTTTGTTTAAACGCACAGAACTCTGAGCAATTTTATTTTTAATGAGCTGCACAATTCCCAATGTCAAGCTTTTAAAGACCTTTATAGGCTCACCACCACACCGGTGGTCCCAGCACCGTCTCCGTGGGGGCCCCACAAGTATTTCCTAGTTAGGAAGAGTGCGCTACCTTTCTCGGAAAAATCTCTTATTGAACGGCAGGAGCCGCATCTCAGACCTCGACCAAGGCATACCACACCTTTCAACTTGTTAGTATAACAGAATCAATTCTGTACGTTCCCCCCAGCGGTTGACTTTTTCCGCCGAGGTGACTATTTGCTCTCTCAGCCACATGAAGAGCTGCGGCCGCTTATCACATGCTCCACTACTTCGTGTCTATCGCAAAACTCGGCCCCTGGCACCCAACAAACCATAGCCGTATGCTCTCCCAGCAAGAAAATGTCACTGAGCATTACGACTCGACGCAGAGTAACTCATCCCTTAAGTAGCGAGCCTTAACGTTAACCTTAAGTACACGCATGGAGGCCTACAGAGGTGCGACAAGTAAACCTAATGCAGCAGTGGCCCCCCACACCACAAAATGCATGCTCTGTTCAAACAGGCAGAAGAGGAAAATGAAAAAAAAAAGAGCTACATGTTTTTCAGTAACAATTAAGACTTTGAAGAAAGTGTACGCTATTTGTTCTTTAGTATAGCTTCTGAACCAAAAAAGGAAAAAAAGAAAGAAGAGGCAACTCCTGTCCCGCAGCCGAGACCAACATACCTACATCTGAGACACTACCACTCATCACGTAACGTCACTAACGTTACGCCTTGAGGAATCATGATAAGTGCCCTCGGGTACTACAAGTACCCTGCTAAAGGCCTACATGGGCTGAACGGGCGAAATCGTTGCTCGAAGTAATATATCATTTACAGTCCGGCGGCTAGAGTACCAATCTTTGCATAAAATTATTATTTCGACACTTCAGATACTTTTGTTACAATAAATAGTACAATTATTATTTATTTATGCATTTATTGTTTTCCGTCGTAATTTGTATACGACCCCTAAAACGAGATCATCTGACATGATTTTTCCCCTTTGCGAATTCATATCCAGTCAACGAAAGGGGTTTAAGTCAGCAATTATGTATTTTCATGTATTTGCGAGAGTTTTTATAATAAAATGCTGACATTTTGTACATGACCTTATTAGTGTATGGGGCAGATTTTATTCATTAAGAACATTTTTTTACAGGTACCGTATAAAAATTAAAATTTTGTATCTCTTCAAATTTAATGCCTTGAAAATTATTCAAGGGATTTGAAATCCCTTGAATATATATATAGACCATAATATGCAAGTATTTTTAGCAGAACCAGAATTTCACACCACATTTAAATATTTAATTAACAAGTGAAAAACAGCAAAACAACAAAGAAAAAAGAAATAATAAACAAAAACCAGAACTAATGAAACTAAAAAGGCTGTGGCCTCATCGGCAGTGGGTATAGTATAAAAGAAACAGCCATGTTCTGGAACGAAAATTATGCAGGGTAAAACAGTGCAAAAAGTGGCAGTGGGTTTCGGCCAGAGTGTCGCAAAGTATAAATCAAATGGAATCACTCGAAAGCATATTGCAAACACTCCCCCACCGGACCCACATTACCCAGTTACGCCACATGCCACATTAACCAGTATATTACAGTCCCAATAAATAGCTGAATTAAAACAGATACAAGTAAAACACAGTAGAAAAACCAGTAGAAAAAAAAGTATCATTTTGTACCCAAACCTGAACCACATAGCCACAAAACAAATCAAAAGCCATTGTCCAACATTTAATCCCATTCTGTTCTATGTCCGTTGCCACACAATTGAAGGCATCATTGTAAAGCCGTCCAAAAATTCTTTAAGCAGTACAAGTCATTGACTGTCAACTGCACGGCAAGCATTCAAAAATGGAGACTACCTGCAAACCTCGTATGTGTATTAATAAAATTAAGCGGTATTTTGGTTTATTGTTGGCGTGTCAGAGAAAGTGCCAAAGCACTTCTCTGAAAGAAGGGGTGGCAGAACCTCAAGAGAGGTTGGACTTCTAGAGCTGGTCCCCTAATTTTGAACCAATTCCAGATGAGAGACCTGCACCTAGATTGGCACCCCCAGAGATAATGCTTATACTAAACTTGGAGGACATTGGAGTCACGAACAGATTTTACTTGCACCAGCTCCCATTAACGTACACGGTCCCACAGCAGCGGCAGTCGAGAGAGGTTGTCACCCTCCCAAGCACTGACCTTGGTCGATGCTGCTCGCTTTCGGTGATCTTACGAGAACCGAGCTTAACCGCCTGCGCCACTGCGGGACAAGCGGTATATTGTTTTTATAATATAAAATACTAATAAAATGAAAAAGTTCTTTTAAAAATAGATTTTTACTGGAACATAATTTAAAGAAACGAAAAACTTGACCTATAATGATATTAATATAGACTGGTTCTGCTAAAAATACTTGCATATTATGGCGGTCTATATATAATTTGTATGGTTGTTAGAGGCTAGGGCTTATCGCATAGATGCTATGTTTTGAAATTTTAATTTGACTTATATATATATCATTGTAATACCTTTGAATTTCAAAATACATAGACAAGTTCTTGCAACAATTCAAACCTAATCACCCATTAAGTTAGTAAATCATAAAATATATACAGAATACAAAAAAGTTAATAAAAATTAACGAGTGCAAACTAACATAAAAATACCAAAGCTATTTCAGTTATCTTACGCAGCTAAAATTGCTGAAAGTTTTAAAGAAAATATATAAAATAAAGATATAATATGCCATAAAAAATTAAGAAAATTGGAATTCGGATTACAATTGGATTAAAAATGGAATTGAAAATAGAAAAATGTAATTGGAAATAAGAAAAAGACACGTGTAATATATATAAATATATACCAAAAGTTTTTTTTTAAATAACATATTTTAATCGCATTATTTTATTGTTTATTTTTTTAATAATATTATTATTAATTTATAATATTATCAACCTTTTCATTTTATAATTTAAGAAAGCTTTTAATATAAATTTCTTTTTAAATTGTTGGTAACCCTTTACAGATGTCATGACTAATTTTTAACATTTAATTTGCAAATGAAATTGAAATATATGAAGATGACGTGAAGAAATGGAGATTGTATATTTATAAACATAATAGCCTTTTAGCATTTCACTAAAAAAAAACCTTTTTTCTGATTTTAGCTTTTTTTTTCCATTAAAAGAAGTTTTGAAATCAGCTTAAACACTTCTTGTTATATATTTCATGAGGCAAAACGCAGTGCACTGTAAAAAAAAGACATGTTTCTCAATTTACGAAAATATAATATAACCACGAACAAAAACTAGTCGTTGGGAGCCACCGCAATACTTACCCATCATGGATATGCATAATATAAAATATGAAAATAAAACATGTGTAAACTATTTATAAAATACATTGCAATAAAAGCCGGGCTTGAGGACGTCATAAACTTTAAATGCTCTATTACTGAATTGCGTAAAATAAACACCCTTATAACTCCAAAATTGATAATCATATTAACTAACAATTTACTGCGTCGGATTAAACGTCTCATTTCCAATTAAAATATATCTTTGAATTGAAATTTGAAGGAAATACAGGGTCATGAAAAATCGAAGAGTGTGGAAAATACGATTACAAATATCTCGGCAACTCATTATCCGATCGACTTTATTCTTTATGCAAAATTTATGTGTTTTTTATTGTCTTTTATATTCACTCCTTAAAATAAACAATTTCGAAAAAAATTATATATCTTTTATCAGAACGAATATTTCGAGAGTCCGAAAAAAATAGTTCCGGATAATCGAGCATGCTGAAATTCAATAAGCTTCTTCCCATTATTACATACTAAGTACATACCAAATTTCAAGTCTCTATCTGAATTTGTTCGGGAGATAAGACAGAGCATTTACAGACACACAGACAGACGGACGGCAAATGTTTTTTTTACTAAAAATATGTTTTTCGGAATCTCTAGTGTCTGAAACGTGTAAATCCGTCAAATTTTTATTTTCGATTTTCAAAACGATTACAAGACTTACCATATACTACGTATGATGGGTAAGTAAAAAATACAACAACCTCTTTCGAGTTACCCACGATTCCGAAAAGAGTACTTTATCTTTACAAACCTCAGAAGCCAATATATTTTCGAGGTTTAAAGAAGCATTTATAAAAATAAAGTTTCTTTTACTGCCGATGATTTTCGGAAACATTTCCGAGTAGTTTTTAGAGTGTATTAATCAGTTTTATCAATCGATGTTTTTAAGATGCTATCAATTCCCAATTAAACATTTTCAGATACGTAATTGAATTAATGCATGTAAGAAGAACACAATTATATTAATTTCAATGTCAATATTAATGTTGTTAATTTATAATGTTTGTCTGTAAAATATGTTTATTTAACATCAACATGTTTACTTTGAGAATTGATTAGCATCCAAAAAACCTATATTGCAGGTTGCAAAAACTTATTAATACGCTAGCAAAACTACTCGGAAACGTTTCCGAAAATCGGTGGCACCAAAACAGCATTTATAAAATGTTTCATTAAATCTTGAAAATATATTAGTTTCTGAGGTTTCTAAAGACCACGATCAGTGTCTGATTTACGGCATGGCATTCGGGGTACGGGCAAAAGGTCCTTAATTTTCAGAGGCCTCCAAACGGTACTGAAGATTTTTGAATTATTGGTCAAAATCTGATGAAGGTTTAACTATTAAAAAACAAAATTAACATGGAAAAATCTGTTTATTTTATTTTTTCTTTAAAAATAACTACTTCGCCCACACGAGAACATCCGCTCGCTAATATTAATTAAATGGGATTTTTTTTTTTTTTTAATATCTCGTTTGCATTTCAATATTTTTAAAAGATTTTTTTTCCCCATTAAATAGTTGAAATCAGTCTCTACAAAGGGTGTTTTTTTTTTAACTTTTTCAATTTTCTTTACAAGTTTTTTATTAGGATAATTTCACTTTCGGAATCGATTTTGAAAAATCATCAGCGAGATAGAACACTAAAGATTGATTATGAGGTCGTTATAAAAACTTTAACTATAGGATTTCCTCCTCAATTTATCAATTATTGCTCTAATGTTTTGAGTTTTCACGATATTTCACTGGTCTTTTTATATGAGTTGCCCTATAGTATTGACTATCAAATCATGACAAAAAAAATTTGCTGTAGTTTGCGCATGCGCAGTTAAAATTTATTTCATACAAATACCCATATCTCATCAATTATTTAATATATTAATATTTTAATTACAGTATGCTATTTCTACGATTTTTTGTCAAGTTTTTGGAAAGCGGTGTTAAATTCGGCTGAAAACTCTGCATGCGAAAAAAAAAAAAAACCTTTTGAATTTTTCACAGAAACGTTAACATCTTCACGAGTATATGTACTATGCTTAGACATATGCACACAAATGTTGAACAGGACCTACATAGTCATTTGCTACAGTGACAGACCATTTTAAGCATTTTCTGTTACTTGGGTGATCGAAAATATTATTTTATTATTAAAATTATTATTCCCCCCCCCCCCCTAATTATCCTCGCGGCAAAATCTTCACTGAAAAACATGAAGTCAAACATGTTCTTTACATCCTCAAAGTTCAAGGGCATTTCGGGCATTTCCTCACGAGTTTCAATAGATTTTCGACGAAACGTCTGAAATTGGTCACTGCTCCTTAATTTCTGGACATCAGTGTATATTTTTTACTCAAGACCACTGTAAGCGTCAGTGCATCTGTGCCACATTTATAAATCGGTGCCTGACCACGATCGCTTTTCGGAATCGTGGGTAACTCGGCGAAGGTTGTTGTCTATTACTTACCCATCATACGTAGCATAGGGCAAGTCTTGTAATAGTTTTGAAAATCGACAAAAAAATTTTTGACGGATTTACACGCTTCAGACACGGGAGATTCCGAAAAACACATTTTTAGAAAAAAAAATTGCCGTCCGTCTGTCTGTGTGTCTGTCTGTAAACGCTCTATCTCCCGAACAAATTGAGATAGAGACTTGAAATTTGGTATGTACTTAGTATGTAATAATGGGAAGAAGATTATTGAATTTCAGCAACTTCGATTATCCGGAACTATTTTTTTCGGACACTCGAAATATTTGTTCTGATAAAAGGTATATAAAACGTTTCGAAATTGTTTAGTTTAAGGAATGAATGCAAAAGACAATAAAAAAACATAAATTTTGCATAAAGAATTAAGTCAATCGAGTAATGAGTTGCCGAGATATTTGTAGTCCTATTTACCACACTCTTCGATTTTTCATGACCCTGTATTTCATTCAAGTTTCAATTCAAAGATATATTTTAATTGGAAATGAGACGCTTAATACGACACAGTAAAGCGTTAGTTAATAGAATTATCAATTATGGAGTTATAAGGATGTTTCTTTTACGCAATTCAGTAATAGAGCATTTAAAGTTTATGACGTCATCAAGCCACGATTTTATTCGAATTGCAATTCATTTTATAAATAGTTTACACATGCTTTATTTTCATATTTTATATTATGCATATCCATGATGGATAAGTATTATGGTGGCCCCCAACGACTAGTTTTCGTTTGTGGTTATATTATATTTTCCTAGATTAGGAAACATTTGCCTTCTTTGACAGTATGTACTTTCAAAGATAGAATAAATAAATAAATATTTTCATAATAATATTTTATAGAAACTCTTACCTGATAATGTAGAAAGGAAAATCGGAATCACTGACTGTAAATTTGGCAGTACTTTTATGAACAAAAAGCAATACCTGGCATCTACTAGCCCAAAAAGTACAGCAGCACTTTTGTCGTGCATTCCTTTATTTCTGTTAGGCTGATAATATTTTCTAGTGAAGAGAATCCTTGCATCCAAAACACCAACGCAATTCGGAAATTGTGTTAATTCCTTCATTTTAGCAGCTGCTTCTATGAGCCTGTCCATTGAAAGCGGTGGCAGTACAACAGGTTGTAGTCTTGTATATATGGCTCTACATGTCTCTTGAACAATTCCAGATATTGTAGCTTTGCCTAAGCAAATTGAATCCGCCATTTCTGTAATGCTTTCGCTGTCTTTAAGATACCTGTTGGAATAATCAACTTTTAAATTCATAGAAAGTACCAAAGCGGCAGCGAAATCAGTTGCCGCTACGGGTTCTGCGTCAATTCGTCGCAACCTCAATTCGTCGTGGTATCAATTCATCGCGACGCACATACGGGTATTATCGTTATCTACGCGGCCAAAATTATTTTATGTTATATATCTAATCTAAAGGATACCAATTGAAAGAAAAAATACATTTATTAAATTTATAAAGACGATTTATTAAAATAAAGCACAAACTTTATTTTTAAAAACCTTCTTTCATCTTCGTCACTCTCTGAAGAATCATCACGAACATTGGTAAAATAAGAGCAAATGTTTCTGGCAAAAAGGAGTTCATCCTTCTTACTTTTACTTTTCTCATGCTACTTATCTGATGTTAATAGTAGCCGATTAAAAATATATTTGTTGCAATTTTCCCTCGAGATTTTTCGCGCGAAGTCTGGGTGGTATAGCCTAAAATGCTTATTACGCGCTTCTGCGGTCTCTTCTGAAAGCTGCCTAATGGGCATTAATGCCTTTTTAATGATAACTGCACCATTAATTAATATTTTGTGCATTGTTGTAGTCATTGGATGCGACTGGTACAAATCTACATATAAACGAGCAGTATCTAATGCATATTTCTCGTATTTTTCCAGATCAATTATATGTCCATTTAAAATTGTCTCCAGTATGACTTTTAAGCGGTATATTAGGTCATAACTAATACCTGTTGTGTCAAAAGCCAATTTGGGGTCTTCAAAAAAACTCCTACTTGTATTACCGTCATTGGTATTGCCAAAATTTGCATTTGGTATGTCTACCAGTAAACCAGTTTCTTCGCAAAATCTTTCCTGGATTTCGAGTTTTTTTCCAGTTCAATTTTTTCTCTGCTTCAGTCTTCCGCTCTCTATATTTCTTTACGAGCCCCACCAGTGGCTGAGAGGTTGTGCTCTCGAAGCTGGTAGACGGGAGGTGCTGGGTTCGATCCCAATCGCGCCCGTTGGCCTAATCGTTCGGAGTTTTCGTGGTTTTCTTCGAGCCGTGGATTTATCCATGCGTAAATGCGGATTAGGTTCCCTTAGAAAGACCCCCCACGAAGGGCACTCCCCCCGGGCCTATATCCCTAGTGTAGATAATTGGCCGTCAATAATCAACCCAACCCTATATTTCTTTACTGGCAACATATAAGCCAAATCTAGAATGCTTTCAAAAAGTTTAATTCTAGCGTGTAAAAGTGAAAGGCCAAACTTGACAGCTTCAGAATTAATATCATTTTGAATATTAATTTTGTTGAAGTCCTTAGAAGTTGCACCACATATGTAGCATCGACTTGTGGATTTTAACCACCTATGCTTAATTTGCGATGTAAAGTGTACGAAATTGCGTTTTTAGCTCTCAATTTGGTCTTCTGTGTAACCTTCACCCGATATTAGTTGATATTTTAAGAAAATTAATTTATCTTCTAAATTGGACAAATAAAAGCTCTGCATTCGATCAAACAAATATGTACGGGTCACAATCCTTGCTCCCGAGGCACCTTGTGAACCTACAATAAAAATATTTTCTTTTGGAATACTATTTACGATAGTCAATTTTTTTTTATATTTGGTAAAAAATAGTTCAAAGCGCCAACACATACACATCCGCGCTTTTCCGCGGCAGATTCTTTGATTTTTTACAACTAAAGGCTTCAAACTTTCGATTCAGTTAGAAATTATAACAGGATGTGACTGGATAGTACAACAAACACTCGATTAAGTAAAATAGTTTAGAAATAATCTTACTCTAATATGAGGGTACCTTCAAAGTACAACAACTAAATTTCAGAATGATAAAAAATAAAAAATATATATTAAAGTTTTGCATTATTACCTGTTGTATTAGGATCCATCACAAACACTTTCAAAATAAACGTAAAATAATAAATATTTCACTGCAAAGTTAATGTTTTTACACGAATGCCGAGAACAGACACACACAACAAGTTGAACGGTCGAATTTCGACTAAAGTTGAACGAGTCGCGTGCATGGGGGGAAAGGTGGAAAGGGTTGGGTATTGTTCTCGAAACTGTCCCCTAACTCAGGTTGTCGTCGTTCTTTTTCACGCCCTTAGTACTTTAATAATTAGACTTTTGGCCGCGTAGAACGTTCAAATACCCGTATGTGCGACGTCAATTCGTCGTAACGAAAATCTTTTTGAAGGCCATGATGATAAATTAAAGACGATTTAGTAAAAATGTTTAATAATAATTAGTTTTTTAGATATAGAGAATTATAACTAACAATTTACATGCGATTATATCTAAAAAACAAATTATCATTAAATAATTTTACTAAATTATCTTTATTTTATCATCATAGACTTGAAAAACATTCTCGTTGCGACGAATTGACGTCGCGACGAATTGACACCACGACGAATTGAGGCTGCAGCGAATTGACGTTGCGAGGAATTGTGCGCGATGAATTGTTCCGCGATGAATTGTGCGCGACACGAATTGACGCGTCATCGCTGCTACGCAGGCTGCTCGTAAAATGTTTTTACAAAATAAGAAAGCCGCAGTGGCGCAGATAAGATCCTCATCTTTGAGGGGTTTTGAACCATTGTTACTCATAAAATGAACAATATCATTGTGCTTAGGACCAAAGAGACAGCGTTCTAGTCTGTCGCAATGTTTGATGTGGTGAAGCGGTCCCTTTCATATTGTAAGACTTTCTTAGCATGTCTAAAAGTCAGAGATCAAGAGCGGAAACCGTTGACAGCTCGGAGACCAACTCTTTCGCAGATTTAGATGTCCATAATGTAATGTTTAGAAAATATGGCACATATAAAAACCGACATAATGAAAAGTACAAAAAAATTTAGCATTTATGTGTTTAAAGGTTTCATAAAAGAATATCTTCTTCAATCTTTATGGAAATAGAGAGAGAGAGAGAGAGCAGTATTAGCAGTAACATACGTGTTTAGCTGCTATTGCCCCTAACTTTTTCTTTCATTAATTTTGTGTTGAAATTGGGGTTCTAATTATGCAGAATTGAAACAGTTGAATGATAAAAATTTTATGCTGATTATCTTTACTTAGTCCTTTTAAAATTTCGCTGAAATGTCTTCATTTTTGTTAAAGTTATGTACTAAAATCAAGGTTCAGCTTGGATTGAGACACCCTGTATTTCTGGCTGAATCAGTTTATTTCAACCTTGGTTTCCTGATTAGTATTATTGTTTCTTTATTTTGTAAAAACAGCTTATGAGCACCCTGTACTGTGTTGGAATTGAGTCACTAAACAGAAACCAATGTTGGCCATTTTGCCAGAAAAATGGTAATTTCGCCACGGTAGTAGCAAAAACCGGCAATACTAGTATAAAAAAGGCCGAACAATATATCAGAGTTTCCCCCAAGTTTAGAAAAGGGCAGGATGCTGCTGGTGAGAAAAGGGCACTTATTTATTCTTAAGAGCACTTTTCGATTTCTTAAGGGCACTTATTTATTCTTAAGAGCACTTTTCGAATTCTTAAGGGCACTTATTTATTCTTAAGAGCACTTTTCGAATTCTTAAGGGCACTTATTTATTCTTAAGAGCACTTTTCGAATTCTTAAGGGCACTTTTTGGATTCTTGAGCGCACTTTTCGAATTCTTAAGGGCATTTTTTTTTTAATTGTTAAAAGTATTCTTTTGTTTTTTAAAGCCACTGTTGATATTTAAAAGTCAAAGCACTCTTTTCAAGATAACATTGAGTCAATTTTTACTATGAAAGCAAATTTTTTAACGCAAAAAAGGAGAAAGAGCACTTTTTTTACTGAGGGGCAAGAAGGGTGCTAATTATTTTTATGAGGGGCAAGAAGGGTGCTATTTTGTAAACCAAAGGGCAGGTAGGGTGTAGTATACTTCTGAAACTGTGGGGGGGGGGGGGGGAACTCTGATATATATATATATTCTAGTATATAACTCTCGTCAAAAATGACAGATAATAGATCTGCGCTGCATTTTCATAAGACTTTATACAAACAAACAGCATGAAGATTTTATTATTGAAAGGTATGTATTGTAGAAAAGTATATTTTAAAAATGAAAAATGATTTCTACAAATACAAATGATGAGGATTTCTTTTTTTTTTTTTTTACTCAATATTAAATATTTGAAATAGTTCAACGATTGGACAAAACATTCAAATTAAATATTAAAAAATAATCCATGTGCGAAAGTTTTTATAAAAAAGTGTTATCAATGAGTTTTTAAAGAACTTGATTCACCACATAACTCATTTTTTGATTATATAAGCAAAATTAAATGGAAATTACTCGGTACTATTTATTCTTTATATTTTAATTACGTTTCATAAGAAAAAATAATTTTATTTACGGTGGAAACAAAATTTCAAAATTTAGGTGGATATAAGATAGGATCTTAAAAATTGATATAACTAAGAAGAGAAATAACATTAAGAAAGAAATAACATTAAGCTGAAGCTTTTAAAAGTTGATCTTGAAATAAATTAATTCGTCCTGAATTTTTCTTATCCTAAAAATATGCTTATATACATTTTATACAATATAATATATTTTTTTTGTACAACTTTATTGCTATTTTATATATTTTTCCCAACTGAAAGTTCCTTTATTTGTATTATCTGCCAGTAGATGGCGTCAAAATGTAAAAAAAGGCGTAATATAATACTGGATCGATCACCCCAAAGCCTCCCTGCGATAGCTGTCACCGCTATTTCTGAAAAAAGTGTAAAAAATTGATATAAAAAATTGATTACAGAAATGTTGATATAAGATGTTTTATATGAAAATATGCTGAACAGACATGATTCGAGGCAGAAAAAATTATCATTTAGTTGTCATATGTTAGCATATGTTTTTCATTAAGCCTAACATGGCGTTTCGCTACGCTCGGGTTCTCCATGGAAGTAGGAATTTAGTTCTATGGGGTTCGCATCTACGACTCGGTTCGCTCTGGAATGATTACATATAATATACTTTCCTACACTTGGATTTGTCGATAGATGACTGCTGAAATAGTTTTTGAAGGTTTTAAACAAAATTTAAATATTTAAAAGCTTTAATATGTTTTTACAACGTTTATGTTTATGTTCATGTTTATATATTTCAAGAGCAGAATCGGATGTGAAGCTGTAGGCGATGCGGGGAAAGCATGTTTGTAAAGGAGTTATCCCAAAATATCTCTATAGTTTAATGTAGTTGCATGTAGAAGGTTGGCGGAGAAAATCCAGAGTGATGTAGGTTAAACAAACGTCTTTAACTTCATTAACATAAGATTTATAATATGTAGAAACAAAATTACATTGTGCCTTGTACAGAAAAAGGAGTACTTAAAACATATCGTTTTTAGTTGCAGAGAGTTCTGTGCTTTACAACAAAAATCCCAGTTTAAATAAAAGTTCTTTAAACTGTTGCCATTCACAAAAGAAACTAATAGATGAGTTCAGTCCGAAGGATCTTGCATCTTATAAACCATGCCGATTCAGCAATCAGAAAAATTCCCATCGAAAAGCATAACCATCGAAGAAAGGCGTCGAAAACTCGAAAGTCCACTGTCATGTGATGTTAGAGTGCTTTTATTTCTCAGATCCAGTAAGCCAAGCTGGTGAGAATTGTTCACAGCCGAAGCAGCTAGAGTGACTGCATGAATGGGTTTTAACTGGTACTCAGATTTAGAGTAGGTTAATCTTATGAGAGATTGTCCACAGCAGCAGAAGCTAAAGAACTCTGGACGAATGGGTCGCCACAAAGCTTTCAAAGAGTCATTCATTTGTTGATCCATTTGAATGTGTGATGCTGAATGGCAACAGTGTTCGTTTGTTTATATCTGGGATTCCGATGTTTAATCTGGATTTTTAATTAAGAACTTAAAACATTATAATAGAATATGATATACATGTTTTATAAGAAAATATGCAGAACAGACATTATTTCAAGGAGAAGAAATTATCATTTAGCTGTCATATGCTAGCATAGGTTTTTCATTAAATCTAACATGGCGTTTAGCTACAGTCGATTCGCAGACCAGAGTGGTCGAACCCGGCATGGTTACCAACAGTTTCTTGCCCTCGAATTTTATTATAAATAGATAACATGCGTCAAAGAAAATGTAAAAATTAAAAAAGTATTAAACGAGAGAATAAAAATACAAAAATAAAAAACTACAATAACACGGAATCGTCAGAGAAGTCTCATATCTACAATCATAGTGAAGATATGTTACTTCATTATAGTTACTTTTCATCATATTATTGCCCGCGTAATTCCGGAAAATGATGATATTAAGTTCCTTATAACATATTGAAAACCCCCAGGATGATTGATTAGTTCACTCACATTTTGTTAAAACATGTTTTATGATTAAAAATTGTAGTTAATTAAAAAGTAAACAGGCATTGTTTTCACAAATGAAATGACATTTTTTTCTCAAATGAATGTTGCCCCCCTCCCCCCCCAAAAAAAAACCGCATTATATTATTGTTAGCAATGATTATAAAATAATAAATAGTACAAAAAAGATAAGGTGTAATGTCTCCGCACGGATTTATTTTAAATTTATGACTAAAAAGCAAAATTGAAATTGGAATGTTTAGCAGAAAAGACACCAACAATCGATCGAAGCAGTGGTATTTCACGTGTATACTAAAAGGTATGCTTTGTTGCATTAGATTAAATTGTATTTTATATGTACTCAATTTATTATTCTTTGTCCCATGTTTTTCTCGAAGCGGATGAGGTCATCCTCTAATGCAACGAGGCTACCGAAAAGACAGGCTGCTGCGGAGCATTACATGTGTCTCTTTATTCAGACTGCTTGAGTTGCGTGATGCTCGAATGCACGAATGACGTGACTCTAGCGGTCTAACATGAAAGTAGTACGACAGCCTGTCTTTTTCGTTAGCATCGCTAATGCAGTTAAAGTACGATTGTTAATTTTTTTTTCTCGCGCGTGCTTTTGCTATCTTCAATCAATTTTTACAGTAACTTTGACGGAATAAATGAGATGATATCCTGGCTAAAAATACATTTTTCTTTAGAAGTTTAAACCTGCATCTAAAAAGAATTAGTCATTACTAAAAAATATTAGACTGCAATGCGAAATCTTCGCACGGGTTCACTGGGGTTCTTATTTATATATATGGAAATATTTATAATATTTCTTATAAATGTTACTCAGAGTTAAATCAAAATATTAATTTGACATTTCAATATCAGTAATATTAATTTGGTTAATTAAAACAAAATTATTTGATTTGATAATAATATTTCAAGTAAAAGTTAAAAAAAAAAAAATCACTTTTTAAAAGTATTTTCAGGTAAGTTTGAAAGATGAAAAACTAAGTTTTTCCTAGTATAATTTAAACAGTGGGGTTTTGGCATTGTATATATGAATATAAGATGGATATAAATAATCTTACAGGGTCCATAAGCTGTGTTTTTGGCCCATGAAATAAGACTAAAATTCGATTTTGTTATACTGACTTAATTATTTCACTTTTTAATATTAGAAGGTTTATCCTGTACGATTTAAACAATAGTTTTTGCCTTTTGTTCGGATTTATATGATTTACACAAGCTCAAAGTTCGTATTATTCGTAGTTTTTGATGAAAAATACGCAATTTCTCCTAATTTTACCTCAATTATTCATAGGAGCTCAATCGTGCAACACTTTCTTCTTTACAAATATTATAAAATACATCAAAATGTACAATATATGTAAAAATAAAAGTGTTGCAAAACTGCGCTCATAGTAAAATATTAAAAATAGAGAGTTAAGAGTAACTGCATTCCCTCACGTCACTAAGAGACTTTAGGATGCAGCAACGTGTTTAAATGTGCTAAAATGAATTGTAATGCTTATGTGAAGGAATTCAGTTATTATTCAGAAGTACATATATTTCATACATTCACGAAGTCACTTTCATTGGTAAATAGATATAATTGGAATGTATGTTAAGTAAGTAATCAAGCTTAAAAATCCTCTTTTCCTATAAAATCAATGGGATCTTTCAGATAACGGTGTCAAATTTTTAATTTAACATGATTTTCGGGGAATTGATAATCACGAAATATTGTTATAAGGAAGGAATCGATTGTAATTTAAAAGTTATACCTTTTATAGGAAATTGGAAAACGCTTTTTGATTGTTGAGCATATAAATAGTAATTTCTGTAAAATTAATGAATTTATTCATAAAACGCACTCTTTTAATATGTCCATTAGATTTGCTTGTTGAGGGATAAAAACATAAGAATCCTTTTAAGTAGGAAGTATATTTTTATTTGATACCATCTTTTATTTTGATAAGATTGGATGAAATTTTTCATAAAGTTAATTGTGTGCCAGTTATTTCTATGTAAGAAGTTGTTTAAACTTTAAAAATGAAATATTAAATTTGAAATAATTTTTAAATGTTATACGATTTTTTTTTCTATTGTATACTTTCGGTGTCGGGCTCGGGCTCTGATGACACAAAATATTTTGGGCTCCGGCGGGTTCGGATTTAAAATCGTTGGATTCGAGATTCTAAAAAAGAGCCCAAACTTATCTCTACCCCTTCTATTCGATGTTACATATCATTAATCAATGAACTTTCGAATTATAAGACAGAAGAAAAACTGCAAGTCTCGAATGGCATATAAGGGCATAAATTCTTATATTTGCCCATTGTCAAATTTCTTAAACGATTGACGTTGCAAGTATAGTTGCAATGGCAAAAAAGTTTCAGATTTGTTTTTCATAGTGTTAAAAGATATTTACATCAAAATAGTTATTTTTTTAAAGTTACGAACTTTAATTTTTTTTGCGGTCCTTGCATCCTATAAATTACATAGATATAAAAACTTTCTCTTCACTCTAAAAATAAAACAATAAAACTTTTTTTTCGTTTGTACGACAAAAACTTATCGGGTTATGATATATTGAATTTTGGAAGTTTCAGCGTTTTTTGGCATTAAGAAGCGGTAAAATGTGTTTAATCCAAATGCGACAATTCAAAGTACAAGTGGGTAAGTGTAATCGAAGATCGCTCAAAGGGTTTCGTTTAATATTCCTTTCAAAACACTTTATCCTTTCTTTAATAAATTCTAACAAATTTCATTTAGCAAAAAAAAAAAAAAAAAAAAAAAAAAGTCATGTTTTTTATAAAGTAAAAATTTACCGGTCTATTTTTTTCTTTTTATCGAATATCTAAACCATTCCGATAGCGGTCTAAGCCCGCTATTATATTCTCTCACTGTAATATCTGTCATGCGGACTAAATGCAATATTTAAAAAAAATAATTTCAAAATTAAACATGTTGTACACCTTCAAAATGTTAAAATATGCGAATATTTCCATAATCGGATTTTTATCATGATTTCAATATGTTTATTAAACTCATATATTTACTATTCTCTATTACTCATATTGATACACGCTTTGTATTATTCTCAAACAATTGAAAAATACGTTAAACTTCCGATATGACGTCAGATTTTCTTTTTAATTCTCCAATGACGTGATATTAATCTGTTTTGTGCACATACACATACTCCTTGTATTATTGAGAAATCTTTCCGTTTTATGTTTTATTACCACTATGATGTCAATCAATTTTATTTCATATTAATCTTTTTTTCAATTGGTGAAACTTTTTATTTCATTTTTCACGTGGAAATCGTCTGATAGAAAAATAATTATTGTAGAAAAATTTTTATCGTTGATTTTTAATTTTTGCCATCGGCTATATCGAAAAATGTTTAAATTTAATAGGAAAAGGCTGTTAGAATTTTGGTTTTTTATCTCTATTTATTAAAATAATACGAATTTTTCAAATTTTAATATTTTCAGCTCTTCACAGCTGATATTCTGATTTATACACGAAGTTTCAACTCTGTAAGTTACATAATTTTCGAGAATGGCTCTGTGACAGACAGACAACGGAGCGGGAGCAATAGGGTTTCGTGAGATGAACGAAACCCTAAAAAAAAAAATTATTAAAACTAGTGTGTTTCTTTATTAGAATTTTATGTTTGAGGTTTCTACTGGCCCGCGGGCCGGCTAAGGCTAATTTTCATTCAGAAGGCTCGGGCTGGGCTTTTCCTTTTTTATGGAGGCTCTGGCCGTGTCTAGTCAACCAGTCTTTCCGGGTCGGAGCCAGGTCTAACTTTTTTGCAGACTCGGGCGGGACCGGGCCTGGGCTTCATTCTTCCTAGAGGGTTGAATGGGCTGAAATTTTCAGCTCAGGCCCGACTCAGCCCGTATGAAAATCATTGACCCGACCTGACCCGTGCAAGAATGCGTAAAATGAGACCCAACACAATAATTTTTGCCAAAAATGTGTGGATTTTTAAATGGTTATTATTCTACAACTAATAAATCTGCAGATCAGGAGCCTCAACGTCAGCTCTGCAAGTCATTTGTTTTTTTAATCTCATTTTTGATATCATTTAACATCGTACAATCCGCAATTATTATTTTTTAAATTGCATGCATATTTATAAGCATATAAAATTCTTCGAATGTTCCAGAAATTAGAATCATTAAATTAAACTCGGTGTTATACAATGATATTCTGAAATTGTGATGAACTGCTTATTCTTTTAATTTTTTTAAATAAATAGGCATTCATCCCCCCGTAGTCTCATTAAATTTACATTCGTTTTAATAAAAAAATTAAAAAAAAGATATTTCACCAAAATAGTGCGAGTTCCTTGAATTTTATTATTTTACACTATTTGAAATATGGTTGCAAAGCAACGAATAAATTAAAGTGGAAAGTAAAAATAAACGCTTTTAAAAATTGTAAAAAAATATGAAAATAAGATGTTTATATTTCCTGAACAGATGCAAAAACATTTTCAAATATTTTAAGCAATTAATTTCTAAATTCTATTAAATTTATCGGCAAAATTTTAAGACTATTGGAAATCCATCATATCGAAAATTTAGCATTCTTTAATTTTACGCCTAAATCCATTATGCAAATATTCCATTTTCATTTCAGATAAAAATGAAATTTGAAAAATCGTCTGCATCCCCATAGGAAAACATTATGACCTAAAATAAATTGTTCGATATTTTCCGAACGAATGAACCAAATTTAACAAAAAACTATACAGCTATAATTCCGAATACCTAGCGAACATACCTACCAAAAATCAACCCAATCGGATCATTTTTACGGCCGTTATCGCGGAATAGACATACAAACAGAAACCAAAAACTTTTCGCGTTTCCACAGTGAGCCTTAACTGACGTTTCGGCAATTAAAATTATTTTTAAAGCATAGTACATACATTTCTAGGGGGGAAAAATTAAAGTATAGCAAAACCTGTGGAACAGAACCTGTCTACGATGGAAACCTATCGTAAACGGAAAAATATCTTGATCAGTGTAAAATGAATACAATAATCCTTGCGAAAAATGTATACAGTCAAACCTCGTTAACACGAACACGCTTAACGCAAATTACTTTTAGCACGAACTGTTGCCGATTGCCCCGTCCAGTTGTATGTAATGTATTTAAGTTCGGATAACACGAACAAAAAAAGTTTCCCCTTGAGTGTTCGTGCTAATGAGGTTCGACTGTAATACATATACAACAGACGATGTACCTGCTAAAATGGAACTTTTCTATAACGGATCTTTCTTTTCTCTCTTGATTTTTCTTCTTTTGATTTTCTTCTCTTTACTGAATCTTCATTTGAATGTAATTGTCTAAATCATTTTTATAAAATCAGTGTTTATGTATATAATTGTTTAAGTGGCGATTAATGTTGTTGATATTTCGTATTCCACGCATTTCGAGCATAATCTGAAAATAAAATAAATGCATAAGTAACTTGTTCTCTTTGAATAATTTTGATTGTAGCATAATATTGCTTCAGAAATTTCGGTACGTTTTGTAGAAATTCAGTCGGGCCGAATTTTTACTTTTTATACCTGTTTCGGCTTGGGCCGAGATTTTAACGTTTATATCGCGCAAAAAAAAAAAAAAAAAAAAAAAAAAAAAATATATATATATATATATATATATATAACCATTAATGAAACATTACCGTAACACCAACATAAACTATGAAATTTTGATTTAGTATGTAATAATTAATTGACAACGATAGTGTTCCCCAACACTCTGAATATAGATATCAAATACTTATTTAAAAGAAGAAGAAATTAAATTAAAAATTGAATGAATGAAATTGAATGAGTGAAATTTGTGGAATTTAGACAGAATTATCAAGACCCAAATGCCTAAATACCACAAATAAAATGAGTGGTTTCATCATCATATTAGCCATAACATTTCTAAAGAATATGATTTTGGGACTACCACTCATAAACAAAGAATAAAACCTGTGAAAAAATCTTAAAGTTAAAAAAATAAATACAATATTAAAAAGGAAAGAAACCTTACCCTTAATTAAGAGATAAAAACTTAAAATTTAATCGTAAAGTGCTAAAAACAATTGGATTAAAAATGATGTTAGTGCACATCAGTAACCAGATATATGAGCATAACTAAACAGAGGCAATGAATTGCAAAAAATCTTTACATGTTGCCAAAATCAGTTTTAGAAGATGATTAACCATGTTGCCAAAATAAGTTTTAGAAGATTATTAACCATGTTGCCAAAATAAGTTTTAGAAAATTAATTACCATGGAATATTATAGTAAAGCAACACAAACCATGGTGCTGCCATCTATGAGAGAAAAAGTGAATATGCGATGAATTGAAAAAAGCAGTGGAAGAAAATTAATATTTAAAAATTAAACCATATTACTATCTAAAGAATGATAATACTTTAATAATTACTTAAATAATAAATAAATGATATTAAATAATAAATAAAATATCCAATTACATTAAAGTAAAACTGGATGTATTAATGAATAATTCTATGTTAAAAAATAAGATGTAAAATGGTAAAATTAATAATTAATGATTAATGCTACATAAAAATACATGTACCAAGAAATGACATATCCATTATTAAATAGCTTTGCCAAAAATGCAACATCACAAAAATTAAATTGAATTCAAATTAAAATACTAAATTATTTGAATTAAGATGCTAAGGATTTAAAATTAATATTAATTAAATATTAAAATTAATTGGTTACATGTTATGTTTTTGCATACAAAGTTAAAAATTAAATACACATGACATAAGTGGTTAGGGTAGAACATTTATTAAAATTAATACATGTATTATATTAGCATTAAAGAAAGTATACATTAATGTATTAGAAGTATGTATATTAGAAGTAATGTATATTAGAAGTTCATATGATATTGTCCACCGTGGGCATTAATGTAAATACAATTAATCAAAAACATTCTTAATAGTAATGAATATAAATTCATTTAAATTAATTAATGAATATGTAAATATAACTACATTAATTCGCATATAAAAGTATCATATCATAGTCCATTATAAAATATGTATTAGCGAACATATGTGTATACGAGCAAGGAAGACCGAGCTATGCTCGGTCAAAATTAAATTTGAGTTCAAATATCATGACCCATAACCAAAATGACCCACTAATTGAATTTTCTCGAACATGTGACTTAGCCCAACAGTCTTCTCGTGCCCGAAAACCATAGGATGCAAAATTTAGTGTAAATAGTCTGAGCCGTTTTTAAGATAAAATAGCTTGACCTATAATGACCCATAATCAAAATGTCCCACTAATCGAAATTTCTCGAACATGTGACCTAGCCTAATAGTCTTCTTGTTCCCTAAACCGGTAGGGTGTTAAATTTATTTCAAATCCTCTGAACCGTTTTTAAGATAAAATAGCTTGACCCATAATGACCCATGACCAAAATGACCCACTAATTTAATTTTCTCGAACATGTGACCTAGCCCAACAGTCTTCTCGTGCTCGAATACCATTCGATGCAAAATTTAATATAAATTGTGCCGCTTTTTAGATCTTGACCCACAATGACCCAGAAATGACTCACTAATCAAATTTTCTCGAACATGTGACCTAGCCCAATGATTTTCGCGTGCCCGAAACTCGTAGGATAGAAAATTTAATCAAAATCGTTAGAGCCGTTTTTTAGAAAAAATTAATTTGACCCACTCTGACCCAAAAATGAATCACTAATCGAAAGTTCTCGAACACGTGACCCAGCCCAATAGTCTTCTCGTGCCCGAAAATAGTTGGATACAAAATTTCGTCAAAATCGTTTGAACCATTTTTTAGATACAATTAGCCTGACCATGACACAAAATGATCCAAAATGACCCACTAATCGAATTTTCTCGAACATGTGACCTAGCCCAATGGTTTTTTGGTGCCCCAAAATGGTAGGATAGAAAATTTCGTCAAAATCGTTAGAGCCGTTTTTAAGATAAAATTTGCATATATATATATATAACCACACACAAGATTTGCTCGTATTAGAATATATGATATATATATATATACATATATAGATAGATATTATATGTAAATATATATATATATATATATATATATATATATATATATATATATATATGTTAAATATATATATGTAAATATCTATATGTAATGCTTCGGAAGCCTGGAAACATAAATCAGATCAATAAAATTGTACCGGCAAATTGTACTGGCCCATGGGCGCTTTTAAAACATAAATCCCGGCCAGTTCGAAATTTTACTTTTTATACCTGTTTCGGCTT
Organism: Maratus michaelseni; assembly: GCA_963931845.1. Classification (NCBI taxonomy): domain Eukaryota; kingdom Metazoa; phylum Arthropoda; class Arachnida; order Araneae; family Salticidae; genus Maratus; species Maratus michaelseni. Next base: position 93,938,275 of record OZ007597.1, on the reverse strand, counting down.
GGGCCGTGATTGTAACTTTTATATCGCCCCCCCCCTCCCCCCAAAAAAAACAGTTCGTTATATTAATAGGTATTTCGTACTTAAAGAATTATACTTCATTTTATTAGTATTTCTTACGTTTAATATCATGTTGTTAAAATCGTTTGACTTTCAGATAAAAGTAAGCTTTCAAATCGAAAAAGAATTAATATATGGATTTTAAATTCGAAGTTTTACAAAGCGTTTTCGATTGACAAGGAGACGCACTAATTTTACTTGCTCCAGAGCGCTGGACATGTAGCTACTCCACTGATGAGGGGTTGTTCTATAATCATGTGAATCTGATTATGAAAGATTAGCCTTTTTAAAAGGCTCTACAGGAGGTATTTTGACGATACTTGCATTGTTAGTTAGATAATTTTTCAGGAAAGGTTATAGTCTACGTTGCTTACTAATATAATTATAGGGGAAAGTTGCATTATCAGGAGAACCCGATTATGAAAGATTAGCCTTTTTAAGAAGTTCTACTTTCTACTGGACGGATTTTGATGAGACTTGCAAAATTATTTAAAAAATAATATTACATACAAACATTTTAAAGCACAGTATTTTCCTGATTATATGCTCGCAAGCCATTATACACGAAATTACAAAAATTAATGACCACATAGACAATTTCAGTTGAAGACTGAATAAAAATTTTAATGTAGTAGTTCAGACAAGATTTTTTTTTTTTTTTTTTTTTTTTGAAGCTCTATAAAAGGGAATAAATAAATGTAGATTTAAAAAATCAGGGTTGGGTTTTTGACATAACAAGCGTCAAAAACTGGTTTAAACTGTCATAAACTAGTTTTAACCGTCAAAAACTGTCGAAAATGTGTAACACCCTTTAAAACTGGAATGAAACTAGAATATCATGATGATTTATGTAATATTTTATTTTAATTATAGTAATTTAATAATTACAAAAAAATTTAATAATTGCAAGGAAATATTTTTATTTTTTGGAATTTTCCAATCAGAATAAAATTATTGTACAATTAATAATCTGGATCAATTTTACCCTGCTGCATTCTGTAGCACATAACCAGTTTTGCACATTGATTTACACCCAAAAGATTTCTGAGTTATGAAAAAATACATATGATTTATGATTTTATGATACACAAGTGTATAAAGCTAACATTTGAAAATACTCTCTTAATTGATGCAGAGCTAGCAGGACTTTATAGCAAAAGCATTGCTAATTCAGTAAATTTGGAGGCTGGTTCAATTGAAAAACTATTGCATCTTACATCTAATGATACCTTTCCACCAAGTCACAGGGTTAACTGTCCTCCCCGTAGCTTGGAATAAGGAAGAGAGAAAGGGGATTCTTCAGCTTTGTATGTAATCAACATGGATAAACATTCATACATTCTCTCTGTAGCTCATATGCGAGCTGAATCAATTTGTGCATCAGTCAACCATTCACCCGTAAGTTTGGGATGAAAATTATAAACCATAAAATGGTATGGTTTCATGATTTGATCCATTCTGTTACACACTTTTTCAATATAAGTGAAATTTCTTTTAGAAAATTAGGCCAAACATGACATGCATGAGCAATTGCAACAGTATCTCATTGAAGAAGTCTAATGCAACACCTATGGGTTTTACCTGAAGTGAAAGATCTTTGTGCTGGTTATATAAATTAAAATCATTAATCAGTTGAGAAATTCAAATATCCATTTTAACCTCATGCTCTTCCACTATTTTCTGAAATATTGACCTATTGTATAAAAAAGTTTCAAGGCAAGTGAGTTGGCTATTCCAGCTGGTATCACTTGGCCAGCTGGGGTTTTACTTATTATTTACACTCTTTAAGCCATGCTGCAGGAAGATCATATCATTGTTTTAAATTACTAAAGATTTTTTAAGTATGAGAAAAAATGTGCAGCTCATGTGAGCACTTTCAAATCTTATATTTACTTTTTTAAAAGCACAATTTTACCCAAAAAATGTTTTCTAAATAAAAATTTTACAGAGTTAAAAAAAAATTACACTTAACAATAATATTTTACACATATAAATTATTGATACACGCAGTAAAAGTGACATTTTAAACATTACATGTAATGTTGTATATATGTGTGACATTTAATGTGAAATTTTATATATCATTGTACTATTTGAGGTTTTTGACAGAAGTTTTTGACAAGAGGTTTTTGACGTGACAGTTTAAACCGTCAAAAACTGACACATGTCAAAAACCTGACAACCCTGAAAAAATATTTGTCTTTTATTTAGATGAGTGAAAGCAAAGCCTGAGTCTGCTGAAAGAAAAATGTCTCGAGCACCAGCCTGTAGTCTATAGTATCTAAAAACCTACCCAGCCTCTAAAACGTAATCCTGGATGCGCCATTGTCCATGAGTTATTAAAGGTAAGGTCGAGGACAGAAGCCACAATGAAGAAAACTCAAATGATAAAAGCCCTATTTTGATGTAAAGGAACAAACTTTGAACTACAATGACACTTTGTTCTCAATGACCTGCTCAACAATGCAAAACTTTGACACATTTTCTGACTCGTTTTTAAACGGAAAAGCATAAAACTGGCAGGCTTGACTATTGAAGCGATTTGGAATGAATTGAATTGAATTTTACTTTTTTAGCTCACAGGCTATATAAGTCTGAGAGTTAATGTGCCCTCAGGCTCTGTATGTATATACATGTGTATGTACGTAACGCGATAACTCGTGATAGAAATTTCCGATTTGCTTTAAATTTTGTACATAGGTTTATTCTTCAAAGACGCTTCCCTGATTAGTTTTGGGGGTTCGTTGGTTAGGTATAAAGGGGTGGTACGAGGGGGGCTAATCACCCCCTTAATTTAGATAAATGTTTTTTTCATTCAGAGTTATCCGATTTGCTTTAAATTTTTTTATATAGGTTCATTGTGATAAGGCGTTTCCCTGATTATTTTGGGGGGTTCATTGGTTAAGTATAAAGGGTGGAACGGGGGGCAAATTCCCCCTTATTTTAGTTAAATGGGTTTTTCATGCAGAATTATACGGTTTTCTTCAAATTTTGTATATAGGTTTATTGTGATAAGGCGCTTCCCTGATTAGTTTTGGGGGTTCATTAAGTATAAAAGGGGGGACGGTGGGCTAATACCCCCCTTATTTTAGATAAATGGATTTTTCATGCAGAATTATCCGATTTGCTTCAAATTTTATATATAGGTTCATTGTGATAAGGCGCTTCTCTGATTAGTTTTGGTGGTTCATAGGTTAAGTATAAAAGAGAGAAACGGGGGTCTAATCCCCCTTAATTTAATGTCGATTTCTTTATATTTTGAGGGGCATTATTCTTTGAAATAAGAGTATAATATACAATTAATGTGAATAGCCTGTGAGTTTAATGCCATCAGTTTAACTGGGCACTTTTCTTTTTATTTGATAAATAAATTACTTATCGAGTTATAAGCGATTCGTGTCACGTGACAACACGTTTTTCCCTTTCTCGTACTCAACCATTGAGAATTCGGTTGAAACGCCGATTATGACATTTTTTTTCTGAAAGATCTTCTGCTATTACCGAAAAATGAAAAACGTGTTTCGTTTACATAGTTTTTGCATAACAACACCTGCTCAGTTTATGAGTTTCCAAACAAAAATGAATTCCAAAATGTATCTGAAAATACCCTTTGGATTTGAGAAAAGCCGTAACAATAAATAAGTAAATTAATACATGCGAAATGCATTAAAGGAGAAAAATTGTGTCATATTTAAAACGATTTTCTTATGGCGTCAGAAAAGAATACTTTTCTTCTAGACGTTATTATAAAAGTCCGGAGGCAGCGACATTTTTTACTTTCAATTTTGCTGATTTTTAAATGTGTGATAGAACTTACTTAATCAATCACGAAATAAGCGTCAATATTGGTCTGGACCGTGGTGAATGCGGTCTTGAGAACCGAAAAATCTTCAACTATATGGAAATGAATTACAACCCGATTACAGAAGATCACCACTGGTCATTCAATCTTATGTAATCTGGTAAAATTTTTAAAACAAAGCAAATTAGTACATCTTTAGAACCTATAGTGTCTGGACGGGGATTTGCAGCTCGTAACGGGCAGATCCCCCCAAAAGTCCAAAATATGCAAAGTGCACATAATGTCAATAAAAATATTAAATTTAATATTGCGAGATGGTAGAATTGGCCAGCCCTGTGTAGGACCGTGCGAAGAGAAAACTGCGCCCGGGGCAAAGTTTTAATTTGGCGCCCCTCCCCCTCCCTTCTTTTTGTGACAGGTAACACAAAACTGATAAAGTACAGAAACAGAAATAAATTCTATTGAATAAACATTTCGCGTTTATGTTGGAACTTTAAAAGGAATTGCAGACAACTAAATAGCGTAAGAGAAATTGCACTTATTTGATGGAGAGATCATGATATTTGGAGTCATGATGAAAAAGAATGATGAAAAAAAAAAAAAAAAAGAAAGAAATTCCCCAGAAAATGGTCGATGAGCAAAAAATGAATAAATAAATAAATTAAACCATGGTTGGTAGTATAAATTTGGCACCCCCTGAATTTCCGCGCCCGGGGCGAAGCCTCCCCCCCCCCCCTTTCGCCCGGCCCTGTGGCATCTTTTATAAATTTCTATGCGTTGAACTCGAAAGAAAGCTTCTTTGACGAGTATCCCATACCAGACGAGACTGACTGCAAGCCCTTCCTGGATTGACAGCTGAATAAAGACATGGGCGTGTTTAGTAGAAAGGGGGAATGAAAAAGCAGACTGGAAAGAGAAATCCCAAATAAAAAGTTACTGATAGGGAGCCTTGGTGGTTTTCAAATGACCTGCTGAACAATGCGATACATTTTCGGACTCATTTTTAAACGGAAAAGCATACTGGCAGGCCTGACTATTGAAGTGATTTGGAATCGAAACGAATTTTCCTTTTTTTTTCGATAAATAAATTACTTATCGAGTTATAAGGGATTCGTGTCATGTAACAACAGGTTTTTTTTTTCCTTTCTCGCACTGAAACATTGCGAATTCGGTTCAAACGCCTATTATGATATTGTTTTCTGAAAGATCTTCTGCATTTATCAAAAAATAAAAAAACGTGTTTCGATTACATAGTTTCTGAATATATTATGACAGCTGAATAAAGACTGCAGTTATCAAAAGCATTTATCACATCTGCTCATTTTATGAGTTTCCGAACAAAAAGTAATTAAAAAATGAAGGAGTTAGAATGACAGTGGAGTAAGTCAAAATTTAGTGATTCGAGAAATGAAGGGTTTTGTGAAACTTGTATTGCCATTGCATTGTGTGGTCCAACTTGTTTTGCCCTCTAGCGACTGCCTAAGTGAACTATGATTTATTTGACTCGCACATTGAACAGAAATTAATATACGTTTAGTAAAAATATGATTATCTCAATTTTAAGATTTTTTGACTTACTCCACTGTCGTTTTAACCCCCCCCCCCCCCCAAATGTGTTTGGGAACAGCTTTGGGATTAGCCTGCTGTCCGGCATCTTGTTCGTTTGTGTAAATGTTTTGTTTCTCATTTCCAAAATAATTTTCATCCATATTTACTTATTATAAACACGTTATTTAATTTTATTGACTAATTTATTTATATTTAATAATAAAAGTTATAATGTTTTGATTTAAAAAATGAGATGGCTGACCGCGGGCGATAAATCAAAACATTTGTTTTGTTTCTGACAGTCAAGTTAAATCAAAACATTTTAACTGATATACATGTCAGACAATCAGATTTGATATGTCAGAAACAAAACAAATGTTTTGATTTATCGCACGCGGTCAGCCATCTCATTTTATAAATCAAAACATTTTCACTTTTATTATTTAATATAAATAAATTAGTCAATAAAATTAAATAACGTGTTTATGATAAGTAAATATGGATGAAAATTATTTTGGAAATGAGAAACAAAACAAATATGTTTTGATTTAAAAAACAAGATGGCGGACAGCAGGCTAATCCCAAAGCTATGCCTGTGTTTGAAAGTAGCCTATTTGGATTTGAGAAGAACCTTTAATGCAACATCTTTGAAACTCAATTAAGGTTTCAGTAATATGATTTTTATAATAAAATTCTTGAGCGATTACCCCACCCTCCACCCCCTTTTGAAAATGAGAAAAATCAGCAGTTATGACTTATGTGAGAAGTATTTTCTATTTTTTCTATAATTATTAGCATTTCTGTGCTTACCGATATAGATTATTTTTTAATTCTACTCAAACCTCCCCCCCCCTACCCTTTTTTTTAAAGCGGAAAGATTGGTATAGAAAAAGTAAAAGTAAGAAAGAGAAAGAAAAGTATCTCACAATCTATAATGATATTAGAAATAAAATTTGGCAAGATACTGAATCCCAGAAACATCATATACGAAAAAGTCATTAGTATTACTATTTTTTTTTTCGTCTGCTAATTAGTTGAGTGAAATAGACAAAAAAATAAATATAGTAATGTTAAATTTAAATGTTAGACAGATTTGCAGTCAAACACAATATTAATGTAAAAATAAAAAGGTTGTGTGTATATTTCCTTATAAAACAACTTTTACAATTTATAATTTTAAAAAGTAAACTTTTCCCATCTTTTTTAATCTAATTTCTGTTTCTAATCAAGAGGAAATCATGTAAAGTTTCGCACCCAGACAGATATTCATGTCATTTATCCACCCACCGTTTTTTTATGTTTTCCAAAATACTCGATATCTCCGAAAGCGCGATTTAATAAATAGTATTTAAAAATACGGAAACATAATAACCTACATCATTAAAGTTGTATATTTGCCTCCAGAAAATCAGCTTATACTCATATTATAATTTTCTTAATAAAAATGATGATAAAATATTGCAATTTTTTTAATTCAAAAAATATATTAAAATACTCGGTTAAGATAGAATTTTTTTAAGGGGGGGGGGGGAAGTGGGGTGGTTTAGAGACAATAAAAGTGAGCTGTGTAACAGATAATATAAAAAAAATACAGAAAGATAATAATCTACATCATTAAAGCTATATATTTGCTTTTAAAGAGTCAGTTTATACTCATATTATAAATTTCTTAATAAAAATGGCGATAAAATATTACAGTTACTTAAATTAAAACAAGTTGGAAATTGTACGTCAAGCGTGACAAATCAGGTGCGTTCGTACTACAGCTAGTTATATAAATATTCAGATCTTGAGGATTTTTAATTCTGTGAAATGAATTATATCGTCTGCAGATTAATTTCTGTCATAAAATAAGTATCTCGGTCGCTTTGACGATTAACCCTCGGAAACACCCATAACAAAAAAGCACCGATTTAAAAAAAAAAAAAAAAAAAATCAAATTTATTAATAAATGTTTTTATTAATATTTTCTAAATTTTTGACTCGATTTTCATAAAATTTGAAATGTCTCGACAAAATTCTGCTAAGATAATATATCTTAAATTTCAAAGTATTCGATTGGGTAGTTTTTACGTTGTTATATGCGGACGGACAGACTGACAGACGGACGGACCAGACGACGACAATAGGTGCTACGTATTTATATAATTACGAACACACCTAAAAATATATAATCTTAACAAAAAAAACTCGGTTAAAATAGTTTTTTTTTGGAGTGGAGGGGGGGGGAGGCAGTGAGTGAGGTGATCTAGAGACAATAAAGGTGAGCGGTGTAACATGAGAATCCAACAAAAAGAAAAAAGAAGAAAGGGAAAAACTCACCTGAGGGTAACACTAAGTCGTGCTTCTGGTGGAATAGGTGCTCTGTACGTAGATTCTTTAGCTATGTCATCTTTAATTAAATCTAAAAGTTCATAAAAGTCTGCAGCTAGCATATTAAAGTTCCGCATAATTTGATCCTCTTCTAAACTCAACTCTTTCACCAGACCGTATGGTCCGAATACACGATTGCATTCCTCAATTTTTTCATTCACATGTGGTCTTGTTCTTAATGTGCTTCTCCTTTTTCTTTTTCTGTTCGATATCGCTTTTGATCCAGTTTGACCCCTGCTTAGTATCATTCTAATTTCGTCTGCTATAAGTGAATTTCGGAGGTAGCAAAGTAACAAAAAATCTTCTTCTTCACTGTCACTCATTTTTAAAAATATTAATCCAAAATACAAGAGACATTTGGTGTCAAGAAATTATATTTATTACCTCTTGAGATAGTCTCACTATAGAGTAAATGATAAGTTTGATTCTTTAAAGAAAGCCTTTGTTAAACTTCAGGAAAATATCTGCGAGATTTAAATCAGCAATTCCTTAATGGACAACCTAATTTTAATCCCTTAAGGCCACATTGGCACCAGCATTTTGGAATGAAAATTTTCCTTTTATTACGTACGAGAAGAAAAGCTTTTACTTATTTTTAAATAAATTTGTTTGTAAAATCTGGCGTCAGTCAATCATTTCATCCTTTTAAGAAAAGTACTTTGCCCCTGAAAGGGTTAAAGCCTTTGTTTAACTTCTTAAAAGTTATGAAACGTACAAACTGATAAAAACAATTTCTTGATATAAAAAAAAAGTTCAAATGATGCAGTCCAGAAGAATAGAAAAGAAAAATATTCACAAAAAGTTTTTTTACATAGTCCTCGAAAGTGCGAGGTTGTTCACTTTTAACAATTTTCAGAGTTTAACTTGTAATTTTCAGTTAAAATTCACCTATTCAGAAATCTCTAGCAATAGTACTAGAGCTGCAAACCAAGCAAAGAAATCTCCTGCAATAGTACTAGGGCTCCAAACGAAACAAAATTTCACGAGTATCGGTAGTTAAACTGAAAATTATACTGAAATTTAGTACAAAAACAATATCCTATGAGTTAATTGAGCCTTTTATTCATCGGTTGATTTAGCGGTCTCAGCGACCGCTCACAGTAGCTATGCGACAATTTCTATCACAGCAGTCAAGGGTTAACAATTTCTTGATGCAAAATAAAGTTGCTGTTTAACTTCACAAAAGCTCTCCGAAGCTTAAATTATCAACTTCTTAATGTAAAAATAAATAAATGAATGTTTGAGTCTCGGGTTTAAGATGAAAACGGTTATAAAGGATTATTCATATCGTGTAAAGATCTACTGCTAAATTTTCATACACTTCAGAAACACATAAGTGTATTTAAATTAAAGACACACACAAACACACTTTTACACACAAAATATATAAACACACAGCACGTAAACCACTTTCATCTGCACGCAGTAAATACATAGCTCCTCTAGCTCCTCTATAAGTAAATAGATGAGCATCACCAAACGTCCAGTTACCTTTACAAGTTACAAATGCTGTGTATATGGCTAGCAATATTCTCTAGCCCTGGCTTGCAATGGGAGGAGAGAGGAGGGTTTTTTTTGTTTGGTTTCACGGTTTCAATCTTGTTGTAGGAGGGTTGCGGTGACGTCCAATACAATAAAACCCAGCTCGGTTCTATTGTCCGTTTCCTTGGAATTTATATAATCACTGAAGATTTCGACGTGTCCTGTCCTGGAAGGTATTTATCATATGCTTGGTCACGTGGCAGTTGGGGGGGGGGGGGGAGGAGAATTCGCGGTTTCCTTTTGTTCATTTTATGCCCCCAAAAAACCAAAAAATTCCCAAAGAAGTATTTTACGACTTTGTGGTTTTTTCCTGCCAGTAAACTTCCCGATTCTTCTCATCCTCGCTAATGTTAATCCTGTGGGCGTAGGATGTATTCGTATTTTTTAAATATGTCCTCGGGAAATTAATATTTTAAACTTCTGTTTTTTTTTTTTTTTTTTTTTTTTGTATTGTTCTTAAAGGATTTCTTAGCTGTCAAAATATTTCTAAAATATGTGCTTAATTTATAATTTTGTGTGTTAAAATATTAGAGAAACTGAATAAGATTTTAACACTTCACATAAAATTAAGTATCCTTCTATATAGTATATAAACAAGTTGGAAATTGTACGTCAAACGTTACAAACGAGGTGCGTTCGTACGCACGTTTTAGAATTAAATTCATGATATCCCGTGCGTAGAACGGGTTAAACAGCTAGTTAAGTATATATTTTATGACACTGTTCATACAAATATCTTAACTAGTTATATAAATATTCAGATATATATGTATCAGCTCAGCTAGTTATATAAATATTCAGATCTTGATGATTTTTAATTCTGTGAAATGAATTATATCGTCTGCAGATTAATTTCTGTCATAAAATAAGTATCTCGGTCGCTTGACGATGTAACATCCATCGGAAGCTCCTATAACAAAAAAGCACCGATTTAAAAAAAAAAATTCAAATTTCTTAATAAATATTTTTATTAATATCTCCTAAAGTTTTGATTCGATTTTCATAAAATTTGAAATGTCTCGACAAAATTCTGCAAAGATAATATATTTTAAATTGCAAACCATTTGGTTGGGTAGTTTTTGCGTTGTTATATGCGGACAGACAGACGGACGGACCAAACGACGACTATAGGTGCTACGTATTTATATAATTACGAACGCACCTAAAAAGGGTAATGGTTTGGAAATGGACCAATGAAAATCTGCGTGGATATTCCGGGTTATTCTCATTGCTTTTTTACTAGGGACTTTTTTGAGGAGCGATTTTTTTTTTCTAGCCATCCTACGGATTCGAAAATCATACCACCAGACGCGAAATATAACAAGCTTTCATAAATTCAAAAAATTATCACGGTCGGACAATAAAAACTCAAAAAATCCTTAAAAATCGAGTAAAAAATCTTTTATTGAAAAAGTCATTTTATTATATTGTTGCCAATTTCTAAATAAGCGCAAAGAATTATGTTTTATCTCAAATAAAAAAATGTATTTTCGCGAGACTATTAAAAACAATAATTAAAGTTTAAAATAATAATTAAATGATCACGTGTTGAAAGCAGAAAATAAAGAAAATTACGTCATAAAAATTGTGTTTACATATGAATATTAAAAATAAAAAAAGATGAATTAAATGAAAAAGCATTATAACCTGATTACAGAAGATAGTCGTCGTTCGTGATACCATCATCATCTTTTTAAAACAGGATACATTACCAGGTTTTAAGATGCTGTGAAATCAGAACGGGGGGTTGGTGAGCGTAGCGAGCAGGGGGCAGAGCCCCCTAGTATATTTAAAAAAAAGAAAGAAAAATGACAACTAAGAAAAAAAAAGACATTCTTTAAGAAGTGTACACAGAAAATAGAAGTTAAAAATATTAATTTCCTGAGGAGATATTTTAAATATACGAATGCAACCTACGCACATAGGATTAACATTAGCCAATGGAATCGGGAAGTTCACTGACGAGCAGCCTTAAGTTCTGTTTATATGCTTAGAAAGTCTTCCTAACAGGGCCGTAAATCTTTCGCTGCCCGTTCTTCTCCAAAGGCTCTGCGGTCATCAACAAAAGAAACGGAAGTCTCATCAAAAGAAATAGGCGGTTGGTTGGTTGGTTTATTTGTGACGGCTCGAGGAATATAAGCTCGAAGGGGAGTGCCCTCCGTGGGGGTCTTTCTAAGGGATTCTAACCCGTATTTACGGCAAAGTTAGAAGAAAACCACGGAAAACACCGAACGGTTAGGTTGACGAGAGCGACAGGCGTTTGAACCCAGCACCTCCCTTCTATCAGCTTTGAGAGCAGAACCTCTCAGCCACTGATGGGGCTAGAAAGATGCAGTGAGCGACCTGTCAGTGACGTCCCCTGCTGACCTCTGACCTTTAGACATGCTTAGTCATAAAACATAAAACGCTATACCACGAGAAAGAGACCGCTAAGGAAAGCGTAGTCTGGGGTAACCTAGAGCTCCTATTATAGGAGCCTTAGGGTAACCTGAATCTACTTTTTGTTTGGCATGCTCTTTCGAAGGAAGGAAGTGAAATGTGTGTGTGTGTGTGTGTGAGGGAGGTGGGGGTGGGGGCTGGCTTATAAACCTCTTTTTCACGAAATAGAAAAGAAGTTTGTCTGTATATCTGTATCTGTATGTGTGTATTTGTGTGTGAGGGGGGGGGGGGAGGCTCATAAACCTCTTTTCCACTAAATAGAAAAGAAGTTTGTCTGTGTATCTGTATGTGTGTATTTGTGTGTAAGGGGGGGGGGGGCTCATAAACCTCTTTTCCACGAAATAGAAAAGAAGTTTGTCTGTGTATCTGTATGTGTGTATTTGTGTGTGCCTGTCGACTGTGTTATGAAGAGACAGCTGCACGCAGAGCTACAAAATTTGAAAGCAAAGTACCTCTATGTATGTAGCTTTGCGTTTTGCCAATCGAAGCCCGATTTTAGAATTTTTAATTAGATTTTCTTTATTTAATTTTTATACGATTTTTAACATTTTTTTTTTTTTTACATTACGAGGCGATTTTTATATATTAATAAAAGGAATACATAGCTTCAATTTTTTGTGTTTTGTTTTTGTTTTAATATAGTTCATTTTGTCCTCTATCTGTTGTTTCGAATTTCGTAAAAATTGGTCCATAATTACCTGAGATATTAATTAAAAACTCATTAAAAATCTCCTGAAAATGCGATGTTTTTATCTCAAAATTTTATCTCGAAAGAAATAAAACACTTTCCGAGGAGTCGGCTTCGTCTACTTCCGCAACGGGGTCCGTCTATCCATTTCCTTTCCGATACGAAAGATCAGAAAATAAAAGGTAATTCAAATTTTTAAAATAATTTCAGGTAGGGATTTGAAAATTGACATATATACGCAAAGAAAAAAAATTATATTTCAGAAAAGCTAATTTTCAACAAAATCAGCCGGTATATATATATATATTTCATGGATAGAATTAATAGAAAAATGTAAATTTCAAAGTCAAACCAAAAAAATAGCGCCACTTTGTTTGTGTTTCAAAAGTTAACGATAATTGATAATATTAAATGTCCTTGGTTTAATTTTGCGTGGGGGGGGGGGGCGAGTGTCCGCTGGTAATTTAAATATCGTGTTAATGCTCTGATCGAAACTTCCCCCTCTCCTCCTGCCCCCAAATGAGAACTGTTTAAATATTGGTCCGATTAAAACGAAATATTTTCTAACATTCTTCCCAGGTTTCCGTGACACTAAATACACTTCGGTATCATTTTGTCAGCCGTTGGTTACCACCAAACATTTCTGAATATTAATCTCCAGTGGGGAGAGGATATATTTTCTCGGATTCTATGGGCGCGATTTCAATGGTGATTAGTTCATTAAACTTAACAGGAACTAATTAAGATATAGATAACTAATTAAGATATAGATTTAGCGCCCCATGTCACTGGAAAGTGGAACTAAAATATTTTCAGCACGACTGCTATACGGTGCCGTAGGACATGTGCCGACTTTCATTCGGAAATAATTTTTGTTTAGAACAGAGTAGTGCGTCCCTAGTGGTGGAAAATGGAACTAAAAGAGTGAAACTAAAGGACGCCTGCTATACGGTACCGTACGCAGCCGGGGACCCATGCCTGAGTTATTTCGTTCGGAAAAAGGTTTGTTTAGAACAGAATACGCCTGCTGACGGTGGAAGTAGAACTAAAAGATATTGCAGCGCATCTGCAGCACGCCTGCTATACGGTGCCGTAGAGGGGACACGTGTCGGAGATTCGTTTAGAACAGAATACGCCCCTGGCGGTGGAAGGTGGAACTAAAAGTTTTTCCGTCGCGTGCGCCGAAAATGGCAATTTTTATCGAAACCGCAAAAGAAAAGTACGATTTGATGATCCCAGACAACGAAATATTCTCCTTTTCACTCATCTTCGAATATTAAGAAAACTATTACAGGTATCAATTCGAAATTGACAATATATACGTAGTAAATTTTTCTGATTTCAAAAATGCAATTTTTTTGAAAATCGGATGATAACTTTTCTTAATTTTGGCTCAAAACTGACCCATCGTGAAACAAATGGCCTAGACATTTGAGGGGGTTCGTAATGAATTTACATCCGCTTCGGGGCCCGTTTTTCTCTTTACTTTCCGACAAATGAAAGGTTAACAAAAAAAAAAAAAAACAACAACAACAAAAAAAAAAACGGTGTTGAGCAGCGATTATAATAGTGTTTTCACAGTTCATACTATTTTTTTTTTTTTTTTTTTTTTTTTTTTGACGGAACCAAGAAGCGCAGGGGTGGACTAGCTAATAAAAAATATATTTATAAAAGATAAAATTCAATATCAACAGCGGACGAGACAAAAACGATAAAAATTAGCTAGTTTCACACTAGAGCATACGTTCCTTTGAAAAAAAGGCAGTCAAAATTTTCTTTGAGAGAGTGCTATTGAAAACTTATAAATAAAAAAATACGAATACAAATTTTACATTTTTTTTAAAAATAAAGTTTCCAATTATATTAAACATATATAAAAATAAAGACGAAAAAAATGATTTTCTAATTTTTTTGCTTAAAACGTCGTTAGACATCATTTGTATATACTGGCGAAATTTCGTAAAGATTCGATAATTATAAATATGCGAAAAGCCCATTTTAATGCATTCACGTCCCTTTAAAAGTAAACAGATTCAGAGCTAAAATCTCTAAATTCATTTTTCGATTAAAAAAAAAAAAAAATCCTTTTTGAATATATAAAGTATGTTCAAGATGTTAAAACATTAATATATATTTTCAAACTGACTAGATTTTATTTTTTAATGGTGTGTTAAAATTGTGAGTTTAAAAGTGTGTTTAAAATTAAAGATAGGATTTGTAAAAATGTAAAAAAATTTTTAAATAAAAATGTTTAATAAATAGTATTTTTTTAAAGTATTTTTACATATATAATGACATTTTACTTATTTATTCAAACTAATTAACTATTTGGAAATATGATCCTTAAAGTTAAAGGTCGAAGACTTTCGAAAAGTCGAAAAAGTCGAAGTCAGTTCGAAAAAGTCGAAAGTTTGAAAAAGTCGAAGACTTTCGAAGACACATCGAAGAAAAGTGTTAAAGATAGCTACTGCAAAATATTGATATCTGTACGGTACAATATAGTTCGAAAAAAAAAAAATCTTTTACAGATTTTGTAAAAGAAACAGTTTTAAAAATTTATTTTCTTTTATTAAACTTTTTTTTTCAAACTTTGTTATACCAAACAAATTGTTTATTTTCATGATAAAATGTTTTCCTTTCATAAAAGTCTAATTGCTAAACGGTTATTGTAAAAGACTTGCAGCGGTTCTTAAAAAAATATTCTTCCCTGCTAAACAAAGCGAAACGTTCTGACATGTTTTTTTTTATTAATTTTTAAACAAACATGATACTTGCAGGCATGATTATTCAAGTGATTTGTAATCGAACATTTTTTTCCCCCAGTAAATAAATTTATCTTGAGCTATAAGCTATTGTTGTCTCAGGGAGGGGGGGGGGGGCATTTTTTCCCCTTTCCCGCACTGTCTCGTCCAGAAATTTGGTTCAAAACGCCAACTTTGACAGAAATTTCTAAAATATCTTCTGCCTGTACCGAAAAACAGGGAAAATAAAAAAACAATTCAATATTGCATAATTTCTTAATAAAAGCATCTGCCGATTTTATACATTTTCGAAAAAAAAAAAAGTGAATTACAAAATGTGTCAGAGAGTAGCCAGTTTGGTTTCGGGAGCAGCCATCTATTTATTTAAAAGAAAAACGCATTCTGTGAATTCCAGATGAAAATGTCTCTTTGCGCATGCGTCAACGTTTTATTGAAGGTTTCTACCTTCAGAAACGTCAAACCTGATTGATTAACCCAACTCTCACCTGTTTAGCCTAGGGGGGTTGAAAAGGGTTGATTGAAAACGGATGAAGCCGTACCATTGCATTGAAAGCATAGACCTTCTAATTTATTTTTGCTCTGAGGTTGAAAGCTAAAGCTTTTTTTTTTTTAGAACTCGTGTTTTCACTATTAAATATGCATATTTTTTCGCAAAATTGTAAAGGAAGCATGGACACAGTTATATTTATAACCGATTGAAATGTCAGAGAGTTCGGAAGATGAGAACTATTTTTTTTTAATTGCTATGTTAAAGGAGCCGACGCGAAAACAAACAAACAAACAAAAAAAGCGAGAAGAAAACATTTCTTTTACAGCTAGATAACAATATTTTTTTACGAATTTTTTACACGGGCTGTAAAACCGTTTTATTTATCGCCAATAAAGATTTCAAAGGGTTCGGACAGAAAGAACAATTTATTTTAAAACTAAGTAACGACCCTCAAGAAAAAAAAAACAAACAAGAAAATAAGCGCTTTTATCACTAAATATATCAATATTTTTTGACGAATTTTTCATTAAAAAATATAATTTCATACAAAATCGAGTTAAACATATAAAATAAAAAAAAACTTGATCTTTTTTATAAATTTATTTATTATCACGGGTCCGGGCAACGCCGGGCGGGGGTCAGCTAGTAAATAATAATAATAATAAAAAAAATGTTCAAAGATTAGAGAGTCACCTTTATTTTTATATATGATGTTGACTGAGTCACTGGTATGGAAAATTTTCTTTTCAAGAAAAAGAAAAAAAATAATTAAGTGTTACGGTAATGTTTGCCTTATTCGTCATTAAATGAATATGCCGTCATTAGTATAGCACGTGACTCAAGGCCAAAATGTCTCACCATCTTCGTCCAAACTGAGAGATGATATTTTTGTAAGAGCACAATGGGGGGGGGGGGGTGTAAATATTTTCAATGTATACTGAAATACATTAAGCGGCTTTTATGTCACCATATTATTAGCATGATTGTAAAAATAAAATAAATAAAAATAAAAATAAAAGATGACTGTGAATCACAATTTATAACTATCCGGCGAACAGAGTAATTAAAGAACACGTGTGTTTTAATTTACGATTAGGAAATGCCAATTTCCAAAACGCTGGTGGCAAAAACTGTCATATCTATATCAAGAAATGTTGTTATACTGATACGGATGTAATGTTTTATATGCAATCATTGGGTAACCTTGAATTTTTATCGACTACCAGATAATTCTGAGATACAATAATTATACTTTATGTCACATTAACAAATTGCTTAATTGCGTATATTCTTACTCGAAAGGAAAATACGTAGATGATTCAGATTGATACATTTTTTTCGTGGTACATCATAGCAGGTAATTGATCGAAAGCAACAGAACTTATATCTGAATGCTTAATACATGACATCAGATCTTAATTTTTATAATTACACTATAATATCATCTTTAAAAATAGGAAATAGCTTGGTGAAAGATATAAATTTACAGCAGTGTTGGGCAGAATCTGATTACAAAGTAATCAAATTACAGATTAAAATACATTATAATCTCCTCACTATGTAATTGATTATCATGTAATGCATTACAAAGTGATTTAAATATAATTTAATTATCGCATAATCTGATTATCGTGTAATGGATTACAAGTCAATTCTAATTTTCTCTTTTAAATATAATTAGATTAATCTGTAATTAGATTAATTTGTAATTAGATTACAAGACGATTTAGATTACGTTTTTAATTGTATAATCCAGTTAACCTGTAATGGATAACAAGATGATTTCAATTACGTTTTTAATTGTATAATCCAATTAACCTGTAATGGATTATAGGTGTATTCCGATTACATTTTTAATTGTATAATTCAATTAACCTGTAATGGATTATAGGTGAATTCTAATTACATTTTAAAGAATATATTTAGATTAAATTGTAATGTATTACAAGTTAATGTCAATTATGTTTGTTCAGAATACAATTTGGTTAACGTGTAATGTAATGCAACTAAATCTAAATTAAATCCTATAAAATGTATTTAAATTAAACTGCAATGTATTACGAGCTAATTCTAATTGCATTTTCAACACTTTCCAACAAAGTTGAAAAGTGTTTATGAATTCAGTTTGTCTGTCTGTTTGTCAGTACTCTAAAACGCGTAAACATACTCGGATTTCTATGCAATTGATATATGTTATTGAGATTTACTGTGGTATAATTTGTATAGAAAATGAAGTATGTAGCATGTAATTTAAATCACTCAAAAGAATTTTTTTATATTACAGTCTATGAAGAAAAATCGTTCGCGGTGTATTTTAATGATAGTACTGTATTTCAAACATATTGAATTTCATATATATCACTGAGATGCATTACAAGATGTTTACTACAGATTATGGAGTACACAGAATTTATCTCTCATTTACGGAGATACAAAAAAATTCGGTTACAGTACTGACTATGAACAATAATTGCTAGAAATACGCTTTTTTCAGTTGTTGCACGCTTTTTTGAATGTAACTATTTCTTTGCATATTGCTTTTTGTGTATAAATTCTATAAATCATATGCAGGGCTGCACAAAAGTTCTCGAGTACATTGATGTTTATAGATGGAAATTGCCGAATGGGAATTTTCAACCGTGTTGTGTGTTTCATAACCTAACTAAATTTTAGCATACTGCTATGTAGTATATATACAAACCAATCGATAATATGCTGGGCTTCAGAAAAAAAAATCGGATATTTTTCCAATTATTAATGGTAATTACTGCAATTGGGTTTTCAAATATGCTATGCATTTTCCAAATTCTGTACTGAGTCTGATAAACCGATTTTAGACTGTTCGTTATTGTTAATGCTCCATTATTTTACGAAGAGATCGGGATTTTTTAAATGTTTTTTATTCCCCAAAAAGAAAATATAAGAGGTTTACACTATTATGAAATATTAAAAACTACTTACCGCTCTCGAAGGTTTCACAGTATTCTTAAGCTATAGATCTTAAATATCTCTATGGTTTAATTAATTAATATAAGGTATTTAATGTTTTGTAGCTAATCTGACGATTGAGAATGCAACGTTGAAAATGAAGGAATATCAAATTAATTCATCCCGTGGACGCACGCCATTTCGCTTCCAACACTTTGGTCCTGTGTTTAAGTTACAGCACTTCGATCCCGACATCTCGGTCCCAGTGCCATTTCAGTTTCACAAAGTGACATAATTTTACAGAAGACATTGTCGTATTTTTTTCTTTTCTTTTTTTTTTACCAAAACAACGTGAATTTTACTACAGTGCGAATAGAAGGGCCCGATATACACAAACTCGTATAATTCGAAACCAAATTATCGACAGCAACACAAATTTCGTATTATAAACGTAGTCGTTTTAAATAAGGGGCGTGGGGTGCTCAATAGATGTTTTTATAGAAGCCCTTGCAAATTTTATTGTATCAAAATATAAGGTGCTGACAAATTAAAACAATTATGACTTAAGCTGTAATTATCGTAGAACACTGATATTTCATAAGGTAAACATAATCTTTAAAAAGGGGACGGGAACGTTATCGGTTTTTTTAACAGAAGCCCTTAACTATTAGTATAGCGTAAATATAAGGGCCCCATATAACATACACACTTATAACTATGATCCAAATTGTCGCAGAACATACTTGTGTGTGATAAAAACTGTCCTTTATGGTACATATTTAGCGTTGCGGGTATTAATAAAAATTAAAAATTTGTGAATAATATTATGTTAATGTTAGAAAGTGTTTGATAATCTATACCGGATGCATGATTTTTTGTTCTTGTATAATTTCTACTGTGTGTGATAAAAGCTCTCTTTTCTGGTATATATTTAGGGTTGTGGATATTAATAACAATTTAAAATTTCTTAATTATTTGCTGTTTATATTGGAAAGTGTTTCATAATATATGCCGGATGCATGATTTTTCGTTCTCGTCGTATGAAATTTCTAATCTGTGTGATAAAAAATGCTTTCTATGGTACATATTTAGTGTTGCGGTAATTAATAAAAATTTATAAATTTTGAATAATATTCTGTTCATTTGGGAAAGTGTTTCATAATCTATGCCGGATGCATGATTTTTCGTTCTTATTCTATCTAATTTTTACTGTGTGTGATAAAAACTGTCTTTCATCGTACATACTTAGGATTCCGTGTATTAATTAATAATACTTTAAAATTTCTGAATAATATTCTGTTCATGCTGGAAAGTGTTTTATAATCGATGCCGAATGCATGAATTTTCGTTCTTGTTGTATCAAATGTCTACTGTGTGTGATAAATATTGTCTTTTATGGTACATATTAAAAATCTGCCATTGAAATGACACGTAATTGTAATTATAAGTTCTCAATTATCATTATAATTACACTATAATCATAATCATATCATTATAGTTATGATTACAATCCTAATTGACTTTTAAAATTTGATTATAATTACATGTAATTGAAATTATAATCTGTTACATGCAATTATATTGTAATCAGATTACAGATTAATCAGATTCGAATTTTCTCAAATCTGCGTAATCATAATCATAGCATTTATAATTACGATTACAATCCTAATTGAATTTCAAATTCAGATTATGATTACATGTAATTGAAATTATAATCTGTTACATGGGATTAAATTGTAATCAGATTACAGATTAATCGGATTGCAAATTTGCTCAACTCTGATTTACAGCATATTTGTTCCTGTTATTAACAGACTTCAAACAAAAGAGGTATACAATTTGTTTATATGTTTATTTTTTATGTACGTCCCCGCATAATAACTTTTGAACGAATGTTTCAATTTTAATATACCAGTGGGACTGTGCGAAGATTTTGCACTCCAGTCTAATATTTTTTAAATGCAGGTAAACTTCTAAAGACAAAAATTCTAAAGAAAAATTCTAAAACATTCTAAAAATTCTTCTAAAAAAAAAAAGGCAATTTTAAATCTGTAAGAAAATACTATGATTTTGGATAAAGAAGCAATGTGTAGAAACAGAAAATACAATAAATGAAATTAAAAAAATATAATAATTAACTTTGTTATATTGTAAATTATAGTGCAAAAACACTAATATTGTTCTACATTTTCAGGAGATGCATTCCTTTTATTATTGTAAATTTGGCCTGCCTCAGAAAAAAATGTGCTCGCTGTGATAAATCTTGGTCGCTTAGTGATTCATCCTCGGAGGTCACTATAACACAAAAGTACCCAATTTTTTAATCAAAAGGAAATAAGGTACATTTAGAAAATATGAAACATTATGCATTATTCGAGGAATTGTTACAACATGCAAAAACCAGTTTTGATAGACAGATTTCACTTATCAAAATGAGTATTAATGATGGGTTAAAGAATCAGTTTTTATTTCATATGTATTGGTTAATTGAAATTTTTCTCGTTGTGTTATCAGGATATTTTATTGACCGCTTCGAAATCTGCAGTTTCGTTTTTCAACATATTTTAAAGTTTGCTTGATTTTATTTTAAAAATCCCATTTTCATAAAATTTATTTTCTGATTGTGCCGGTCAAATAAGTAGGGTTTGCACGTCCATTCTTTGTGGTGGTATCGATGGTGTGCTGAAGAAATATGCCGTTTTTCTTAAATTTTATAATGAAGATATTCACTAAAGATCTCTTCATATTTAATCCTACAGGATTGCTAAAATTTATTCTGCAATTTATTTAATGGCCAAAAGGCCAATTATTAATTGCCAAGAGGCCAATTATTAATGGCCAATTTATTTAATGGCCTTCCTGCTATTTATATGATCAAATAAAGAAGTTTTTATTTATATGTAAGTCATCATTTATCTACACTTCATTAATTTTATTCCAAGACTGGCACGAAATTTAATAATATATATATATATATATTTTCTCTACTTAACAAGAGTATATTTGGGTTCTTGCTATTTTAAAAACATTTACCAACTATAAAATTGTATACGATCTAAAAGAACATCATTTTAACCTCACAAAAGTTTGTTTTTCTAATTGTTGTTGTTTAGGGTGGGGGAGAGCCTGCAGAAAAAGCTGCCTAAAGACATGATTAACAAAACATTACTACTGATAATATCTATTGTCAGCAAAAAATGAATAATAAAAGGTGAAAACTTAGAAAACCTCAGGGTATTGGTTGATGCATCGCATCTACCTCTTCATATAAAAGTAATTTTAATACAGATATACGAAATAAAAACATAATTTAGGCACTGCTTTCACCCATTTTTATCACCTCAAGTATGTTATATTGCTGGCTGCACCCATTTCATTAGACACTTACCCATTTAAAGCAACGGATAAAACAGATTGAACCCAACCCATCGTTGAGACATAGTTACATAATTACACACTAATATGCATTCCATGTAAAATTCCTACATAAAATATCTTATCAGTAATTGAAATCGTTACTTTCTCTTTTACTTTCCCTCTAATTAGCAACAGCTAGGTGTAATGTATTTTATTTTACATAAGCAAGTGTGAAGATGATTTATATTAAAATAAAATATCATAAAAGACTACATTACTGTTATCAACATTGTTCATTTTATGCTGAAAATTGCTGCAGACTCCTTTTCATATCAATCCAGAATCAATGCTTACATCAAATATTTGACCTTAATTTCACGCTGGAAATAGTTTGAAGACAGGGATAACTTACAACCTCTAATGAATCTTGATGGAAAAGAAAAAATTCCATTGTATCGCTGTAATAACTTTAATGCATGTGTAAATATTTGATCTGTATCAGAGATTTTCTCTGTATTTAGGGTGATGGGCTCTAAAAGTATGTTACTTCAATCAGTTTTCAAGAAACATAGGATATTGTTGATAGCACTCTTTACTTTTAGATTATAAGAACTCCATCACCCTTTCAAAATCATCTTTGATCTCAGGAGAATGCTCATCATTTTTAACTTGACACATTTATATTATATCTATATTATAAAGTAACAAAAAAGAAAAATCACGCGTCAGGGATAGATTATGAAACACTTTCTAACACTTCCACAATACTGTATCGAACCTCAACCCTTTCAAAGGCGGTGGAATGTTTATGGAACCACTTAATTTTAATTCCTAAATGCCACAATGGCACCAGAATGTTGGTATAAGATTTTTCGCTTTTTATGTATATGAAATATAGCTTTTCCTTATTTCAAAATAAATTTGTTCTTAAATTCTTGTGTCATTTATTTAATTTCAGTGGAAGTGCTTTGCCCTTGAAAGGGTTAATAAGATGCAGGAAGATACCCTAATTAAACAATTTAGAAAATACTTAACAACTAAAAACGTACTTTCAGAAATAACTATCCATAGATGGCAATGTATCCAGTTCTTAGCGTAGCCCTGTGTAGGAATTTATTTATATTCTACGAACATGTTTTATTATTACTACATATACTTCAGCTGGAAAATGCATAACTCGTATAAAAAATAATATCCTTAAGCAATTCGCTCCCATACACAGTAATGTGTATACGAATTCTTTTGTGAAATGATCTACAGAATTTATACGCACCAAGTGGTACGCAAACAATTATTTAAAAAACCCATATCAAAGCTGAAAACGCATTTCCAGTATTTGTCACTCATAGACAGTACTGTAACCGAATTCTTTTGTATGACCCTGTTACAGGGGTCGGAAAACTACTTTTCTATTGTAGCGAACTACAACTACAACTACTTTATCAAAAATGTAGTTAACTACAACTGCAACTACATGTTTTAAAAAGTAACGACTACAGACTACTTTTCAAAAGTAGTCACTACTCCGCTATTTTTAGATTTTGTCAAAGGGTTCCATTTACACTATTAAATTGAAGACACGGATTAAATAATAAAGCGACCCCTCGTTATATTGCATCTGACGATATATAATTAAATAAATGCGACCGAGGGCATTAAAAAATAAAAAATATAACATACAAGAAAATGTTTTGTGTTTGTCTCCAAAATGCTAGTTTATACACACATTAAAATTTCGTAGCAAAATTAAGAGAGATATTATAATATAGAAAATTACAGACAAACAACTTTAAAAGGAAACAATAAATAGATCTGTAAATAAAGCAATTCTGAATAATAAGAAACCCGGCATTAAAACATGAAGACTTAATAATGAGTAAATAGACAAGTGTTGCCATCAAGAAAATCAATTCATTTGCTGGGTTAGAACTTGATTTTAGCAGAAAGTGTCAATGGGAAAAATCTATAACTTCATGTGAAATGTTGCTATACACTTCAGCTGAGATTTGTCACTGAGATTCGCAAATTGTCGAACAGAAAAAAATGTGCATAAAAGAAGCAAGTTTCGGCCCTGTGATTTGCAAAATGTTAATTTTTGTTTCCCCTCAAGTAGCGTTAAAAGTAGCATCGTTTCTCGCTATAAACTATTGATTTTTTGTATCGCTCTACTCGCTGCACTACATTATTCAAAATGTAGTGTGCTACGCTACAAACTACTGTAAAAAGTAGCGGCTACTGTAGTTTCGCTACTTCCGACCCCTTACCCTGTAAATGAATGATAAATTCTTTACACTCCATATTCTACAGAAAGCATGTTTTAGTGCACTTCAGAAATGCATATCAATTTTATTATGCTTGAAATAGTATAACATCGTTAAGGTACACTGCAAATGATTTATCCCCTTCCCCATAGACCTTGATGCAACGGGATTATATTTAGTGTTCCTGTAGACGAACTAAAAGGGCTACACTCTCTAATTTTTAATAACCAACACACCATAGTTAAACCTCATTAACCTAATATCAATTACATGGCAATCCGTGTATATTTACGAGAGTTAGAGTAAGGACAGAAGGCAGACAGACAAACCTAAATCATAAACACTTTTAAACTATATTGTGGAAAGTGTTAAAAACATATCCGTAAGTAATGCTGACCACGACCACATATCGAGGATGGCAACGATCCAAACAATTCATTTCTCTTCTTTTCGCAAATTTAATTACTTCTAAACATAGCATAATTTAAATTTTTGTACCATCGAATAGGAAAAAAGTGTACTTTCAAACGTAATTTGTCTGATAACTGTATCTCAATTTACTGATTTTTTTTTTTTTTTATGGTTTTAAAATAATTTTCAAGCATGATTTAAAAAAAAAATCTATTTCTATCGCGTGCAGTTTGATTATGGAAGGTTAAAACCGTTTGCACTTAAAAAAAAAAAAAAAAAAAAGTAGTTCAACATTTGGTTCCCGTTAATATTCCATAACGAAGTTAATACTTCATCTGTAAATAAATAAATAAATAAAATAATACAATAAAGTTAAATACAAATTTTACAGATATACGTGATCGAACTACGTGCTTAAACACTGAAATAATCAGTGGCTAATACAGAAGTATTGCTTTTAGTAAATTTACATAATTTATATATTTTTAAATATAGAAATGCATTTTGGTGTTGTTAGAAAAAAAAATCTAAAAATTATATATTAAACATAATAAATCTATAAAAGTTTTCAATAATAATAATAATAATAATAATAATAATAATAATAAGTTTTATGTTCCATATACTGGGCTGTGTGTTCTGTAATCCAAGAAGCCCGGGTTAGATCTTTTGGTTCAGGTTATAGAATTTTTCATAAAATGTAACGTCATATACACACGGTAATTAAATAGCTAGTTATTATTATTAAAGCTATTTAGTAACTTTTTATATGTGCATCTATTAAAAAAACAAAAAAGGTGTACTTTTAAATTAGTATTTAAAAGAATTGATACAGTCTGTTAAAAAATTATTACAAACCACATTAATTTTGCAAATTATGAAATAAATAAGAGTTCTAGTTATAATTTAAAATTTAAAATAGGATGTTACAACATAATTATTACAAGCATGTTTCAATATTGCCCGTGCCCGTCATAATAATCTTAAATATATCTAAAATAAGTGTTGAATGGTTTTAAATTTTTAAACGAAAATCTTTGTAAACGAGATTAATGTTGGGAGCCCTTCTTGCTTTCGACAGCATACACCATCAAATTTGAATGATTTTATATTTAAATGAAAATCTAGCTAAGCGAACCGAGAGTTATGGCTGTCTTTTTATATGCAAAAGCATGGCCTTTGCAATCATTGAAGTGATTTGTAATCCAACAGTTTTTTAATTTTTCGATAAATGAAGCACATTTTGAGGTAAAAGTTATTATTGTCGCACGATATCAGTTTTTTTCCATTCCCGCGCTGTTGCGTCCAGAAATTCGGTTCAAACCGTCAATTTTGACAGCATTTTCTGAAACATATTCTGCTTTTACCAATAAATAAATAAATAAATAAATAAATAAATAAAATTGTTTGACTACATTGTTTCTGAATAAACAACACCTGCCAATTTGATATGTTTGCGAACAAAAGTGAATTTAAAAATGTGTCACTATGTAGTGAATTTGGATTTCAGAACAATCTTATTGATTTTTCAAAATGCTAACGCATGCGCTTTATGATGATTCTGATATGACATGTAATATAAAAAAATTCTGAGGTGGTCTTATAAAATTTCAATAGATTATTCACTTTATAGAAAAATGAGTAAATTTTAATAAAGTTTAATTTTATTTTTGAAGCTTTGATTAGTACAGGAAGTGTTTTACTATCAATTTTAAATGCACTGCAAAAAAGTGTTGATTTTATATGCACGGTAGCGTATTACTGCTTATTTTACGGTTTATTACTGTTAATTTTACGGTATAATACTGGCAGCTGGGATGCCAGTATTATACTGTAAAGTCAACACTTTTTTTTTCGCAGTATATATGAAGTAATATTTGCATATTATTTTTTCTTCTTCAGCAATTCACGAATTATTCAGAGGTCTTATAGTTTTTTAAAGCACTACATAATAACCAGTTTAAATTTGGTTGTTAATATTTTATGTATCATAAGAGACGGTAGTCTCTTGAGTGACGCAGCGAAAAACCGAAAACCGTAAGCCCAAAACCGAAGATTCCGTCACTCTCATATATATACAGCTAGCAGGACATCAAAGGAAAATCGAAACGCCGACATTTAATATCTCAGTAAATATGAGGCATACCGTTTCGATTTTTTCACATTAGTCTTATATCTATGGCCTAACTCTATCCTGAAATTTATAGATTTCTACATGCAGTAGATTTTGAGATCTGGAAACCAATTTTTAAGCGAAAATGGAAAATGTAATGGTGTAATGGGCACAGAGTTGTTATCTCGAAAATGGATCGAACGATTTTTTTTAAATTAATATATTATATTAATCAGTTTTAGATGAAGTGTTTAAGATATTGCGCTAACGTAGGAAAACTCTTGTTTTCAATATAATCCACTTTTAAAATCGGACTATTTTCTTATGCTTTTTCTGGTAGACTAACATTACAGATCTTCAGCCTTTTCACTGCTTTTTATTACTGCGCAATAAGGAAGCTCTTGCCTATTACGGTTACAGTTAAACGTTTATTAGTAGAATTTTATTAGTAGAATTTTGTGATAATTTCCCGAATGACTGGCGAATTTTGCATTTTTTGTAAAAAAAAAAAAATCTTTAGATGTAATTTTAAACAAAATCTCTTCATTCATTTCTTTAATTTGCAAATATTTTAAGTTTTCTTATTTAAAATACTGTGATTAAATGTCCAATGTAAGATTTCCCTTAGTTGAAAATTGTTATGACAGAATTTACACAACTGCAAAAATAATTGATTACTACAACAATGCATTTTCAGGGTTTTATTCCAATAAAATTAGCTATACAACAGAGGGAAGTTTAGTATAGTATAAAACTTCATACTATATTTACATTGCAGTAATTTGGAGAGTTGCAAAATATAGCTAACAAGTAAAACACAAATCTTCTTTAGTCTGCAGTTTTTAAAATACTTCCTAAATATTCACTCGACACGATGCAATTTCCTTACCTTGTATCATTTTTATCGATAAAACAGGTAATTGACAATCATCTCACCATTTAAGTAACAATCTAAAGTCAATTTCTAAAAGGACAAGAAAATCAAATTAAAATAAGTAAACAAACAATAAATAAATAATAAAATACCTAATATGAGTCTTATTCTTGTAAACAAGAATTTGCATTGCAATCACCGCTCATGAATACATGACACAAGCGATAGGTTAATTTATTGTTAATTGATAGTAGAGGTGCCCAATCTTTTTAGGCGAAGGGCCACTTAAAAAATTGTTGGGTTGTCGAGGACCACCATCAGTAGCACAGAGAGAATTTTGTTTCGAGGAGATGTTGGGTAGAGGGGGGGGGGGGGGATAATTAGCATTATCCATACATACAGCACTGTTCGGTTGCAAATTTGGAAGAATGCACCCACTAGATGGATTTGTGATTTTTATGCGGCTACTTGACAAAATTGTGATTTTTATGTGCCCGTTCTAAAAAATTCATGATTTTTGTGTATAGGTTCAGCTTTTATGTATAGGTTTCAACTTTTTTACTCAGTGGCCACTGGCCAGTACATGGATTTTTTTACTCCTGTTTTTCAGCAATGACCAATAACAAATTTACAAATACTTGATAAAAAATTTAAGAAATTTGTCAAACGATTGTGGAATAAACGGCGAAATTTGTCAAATAGTGTTGGGAAAGAAATCGCGATTCATTTGACTCGACATCGACAGGATATATCGATTTTAGTTCCAAGTTTCACCACTAGGGGACGCTATCCTATCTCGTGTTCTATGGGCCCGATTACGATGAGGTATGGCTCATTCGACTCCAAATCGACAGCCTGAAAGATTTCAGCTATGTTTGTATAGAACAGAGTGCGCCCCCTGGTGGTGGAAGATGGAACTAACGGATTTTGCAGCTAACTCGAGTTCTATGGGTCCCATCACAATGCAGTTTGATTTATTCAACTTGACATCGACAAAATATATAGATTTTAGTTACAAGTTTCACCACCAGGGGCGCTTTCCTATCTTATGTTCTATGGGCCTGATCACGACGAGGTACGGCTCATTCGACTTGAAATCGACAGCCTGAAAGATTTCAGCTATGTTTGTATAGAACAGAGTGCGCCCCCTGGTGGTGGAAGATGGAACTAACGGATTTTGCTGCTAACTCGAGTTGTATGGGTCCCATCACAATGCAGTTTGATTTATTTGACTCGACATCGACAGGATATATCGATTTTAGTTCCAAGTTTCACCACTAGGGGACGCTATCCTATCTCGTGTTCTATGGCCCCGATTACGATGAGGTATGGCTCATTCGACTCGAAATCGACAGCCTGAAAGATTTCAGCTATGTTTGTATAGAACAGAGTGCGCCCCCTGGTGGTGGAAGATGGAACTAACGGATTTTGCAGCTAACTCGAGTTCTATGGGTCCCATCACAATTCAGTTTGATTCATTCGACTCGACATCGACAGGATATATAGATTTTAGTTACAAGTTTCACCACCAGGGGGTGCTTTCCTATCTTGTGTTCTATGGGCCTGATCACGACGAGGTATGGGTCATTCGACTTGAAATCGACAGCCTCAAAGATTTCAACTATGTTTGCATGGAACAGAGTCCGCCCCCTGGTGGTGGAAGATGGAACTAACGGATTTTGCAGCTATCTCAAGTTCTATGGGTCCCATCACAATGCAGTTTGATTCATTCGACTCGACATCGACAGGATATATTGATTTTAGTTCCAAGTTTCACCACCAGGGGCACTTCCCTATCGGGTTCTATGGGACCGATCACGACGATGTATGGCTCATTTGACTCGGAATCGACAGCCTGAAAATTTTCAGCTATGTTTGTATAGAAAAGATTGCGCCCTTTGGCGGAGGAAGATGGAACAAACGGGTTTTGCCATGCATTTTCATCCTTCAAATTGTGTTACTGTCTCGCTGTATAATTTAAAAGTTGAGTCTTGGATTCCTCTCCCTGGGCCACCACCATCATATTTTATTGGGGTCCAAGGGGTCTTTTTTAGCATTTCTTTAACATTTTATTCTAATGATTAATTTATACCCTATACTTAATTTCGACTAATTGACATTTTCATCAATAACCTTAAAAAAGTAATGATATCAGTACAAAAACCCTTAACGGGTTAAAAGTTGTGACGCAGCACTTTCTTTTGGCTCTATGAATTTTAAATATGGGTCTTAAAAGCAATGATATCAAATTTAAGTGACGCTATGTTAATAATTTTTTTTAAATCATAATTTTCTTTTTAGTTTTATTTATATTCACAGGTGCAATTATTATCTTAATATGAAAAAATATATAAAATTTATTTGCTGATGCTTTTTCATTCACATCTCTCATGAATTCAAAATATGGGTTTTAAAAGAAATGATATCAAAATTTGAGTGACACCTTGACGTTAATTTAATAGGACTCTTTTAAAATTCAATTTAAATTATTTTTGGTTTGTCTTCTAAAGTATATTTACACATAGAAACAAAACTTTTAATTTTTCAATACACTTTTAAATATATTACTTTCACTGAGCCTATATTATGTATTGAAATGTATTTATTTCAATAAATTGATTTATCTTCTGTGCCACGCTATCCAAAATCATAAGTAAAATTTATGTAAATGATTATTTTGCGTCATAGTATCCACTTGCATACATTTCCCTTTGTTTGGATACTATGACGCAAAATAATCATTTACATAAATTTTACTTATGATTTTGGATAGCGTGGCACAGAAGATAAATCAATTTATTGAAATAAATACATTTCAATACATAATATAGGCTCAGTGAAAGTAATATATTTAAAAGTGTATTGAAAAATTAAAAGTATTGTTTGTATGTGTAAATATACTTTAGAAGACAAACCAAAAATAATTTAAATTGAATTTTAAAAGTGTCCTATTAAATTCACGTCAAGGTGTCACTCAAATTTTGATATCATTTCTTTTAAAACCCATATTTTGAATTCATGAGAGATGTGAATGAAAAAGCATCAGCAAATAAATTTTATATATTTTTTCATATTAAGATAATAATTGCACCTGTGAATATAAATAAAACTAAAAAGAAAATTATGATTTAAAAAAAATTATTAACATAGCGTCACTTAAATTTGATATCATTGCTTTTAAGACCCATATTTAAAATTCATAGAGCCAAAAGAAAGTGCTGCGTCACAACTTTTAACCCGTTAAGGGTTTTTGTACTGATAAGCATTTACAATAATAATAATAAATCGGAATTATGATGTAAAAAGTAATCTTATAATAACAACAAAAAAAAAATGAATTTTTATTTACATATAACTATAAGAAATACAGAATAGTCAATCATTTTTTTAGCTATTAGTTTACTCAGAGCAAAACATATTCGTCAATAATTTTTAAATGAAAAATATTTAATTAAATTTTCAGCAGAGCTGAAATTACTCTGTAAATTAATGAAATATAAATGATGTGAATAATCACTTTACTAAACAGCGTACAGCGGATAGAGTGAAAAAATGTCCAGACAGGGGATCGATCCCGAATCCCTGGGTATAGCGCACCAAGTGCTTTACCATTTAAGCTGAAGTGCTTTACCATTAAATGGTAAAGCACTTGGTGCGCTATACCAATGGATCTGGGATTGATCCCCGGTCTGGACTTTTTTTACTCTATCGACTGTACGCTGTTTAGTAAAGTGATTATTCACATCATTAATATTTGAAAACTATTTAATTAGAAATTAGTAATAATAGTAATTTCTGTTGTCTATGACAAATGTATCATACATTATGAATATTTAGTAACACTTCGTGTTGCTGGAGCATCGTGGCTTTAAGTTAGTTGCAAATGTAGTTTTAGTAATGAGGTAGTAACACTTCAACACTTTTATAACACCTAAAATGTTAAAAGTGCAAGTTTAATGGTTGCACAGATTAAACTTCCATTACAATCTCAAATATTCCATCAAACTTGCCTATTAAAAGTATCATATAAAACAGATTTAATCAAACCCATTATTGAGACGTAGTATTAACACAATTACACACTCATATAACCATTCTATGCGAAATTCCTGCATAAAAATCATATCGGTAACTTAAATCGCTCCTTTCCCCGTTACTTTCCATTTAATTTGTCAAGTATTTAAACTCTGTCTGAAACAGTGTCCCAAAAATACTGAAACGCGCTTTTTTTTTACATATTTGAGATATGTAGACATAATGTGAATGACAATAATATTCAAAATAAGGTAAGAAATAAGATTATGTTGATGAATTAACTCTATCATTAATTTTTAAAAAGTTGCAGTTTTAAAATTTTTATACGGTCCCTGAAATTTATAGGTTATATTTAGAAATATTTTTTTATTATCTAAAAACAGTCTAATTTTCTATTATCTATTAAAACAGTCAAAATGTTATTAATTTGTGACCAAAACTCACCGAATTATGATGTAGGGAATCTTATGAAATTTCGGAGTTTACCGGCACTAAAAAAATCACCTGTCTCATTAGGGGGATACCCTGCATATTCAAGAAGAAAGTTAAGTTATATTATTAAAAAAAAAAAAGACTATACTGCATTGTTATCAACATTGTACATTTTATGCTGAAATTTTCGATAGCCTTCTTTTCATATGAATTCAGAATCAATACTGACATCAAAATCCTCTGGAATATTTTTCCTTAATTTCACGCTGGGAATAAGTTGGAAAGCAGAAATTTCTTACTACTTCCAATTAATCTTGATAGGAGAGAGAAAATTAGATGTATCGTTCTAATAACTTTAATGAATGTGTAAAATATTTTATGCATATCAGAGTTTTTCTCTAGATTTAGCTATGATGTTAGTCTGTTACTTCAAAAATTATTTTATTTTTATTAATTCTCGTGTAGTATAGGATCTTAATAGCATTATTTCCTTTTAGATATAAGAACTTTGTCGTCTTTGATCTTAGGGGAATGTTCGTCAATTTTATTTGACACATGTATACATCCAGGTAATACAGGTTTTTATAAAATGTTTGATGCATTACGTGCAATTTCACATCCGCGCTCGAATTAATGTATCGAATAATTGCCATGGCTTGCAGTTCAATCATTGACTTTATGTTGTTTTTGTGTTTAACTGATTAAGTCGGAGCAGAATATTGATATATATATTTTTTCTTTTTTTGTACAAACGTGAATAATTATTTTTTGTGCAATTTTTAAACACTTTTTTAATGTTTAGTTATTTGCATCATTACTCAAAATGAAAAAAAAAAGATTAAAAATAAAATAAAATAAGGTACGAACTGTTTTCTTTATTAGATTCATATTAAGTTACCGTATACAGGGTGACCCCGAATTCATGGAACAAACATTATAGGTTGGTACAGGACAGTGTAACAAACAATTTTTGTATAGGAAACCAAGGTCATAAATCCATTTATATAGTCACAAATATAGGGCATCTCCCCCTCCCCCCCCCCCCAATCCGAAGTCACGTTTTTGTTCATAAGTTTAACAGTAGTGAAAATACTTTAACGAAAGCCTTACAATCATAGACCTTCTAATAGTAATCTTTACTCTGACCTTACAATATGCTTACACTTCAGACAAAGAAGAGTCTGTTGCGAATTTTGTTAAAATATCTTCACTACTGTTAAAATGGTGGACGAAAACGCAACTTCAGATTGAAATGTGACGCCCTGTAATTTTGGCTAAATAAAAGGACTTTTGACCCTGATTTCCTATACAATAAATGATTTTTAGAGTGTGTTGGTACAGGACACTGTAAAAATCACTTACTGTATAGGAAACCAGGGTCAAAAATCCATCTATTTAGTCAAAATTACAGGGCACTTCAATCCAATCCGAAATCGCGTTTTCGTTCATAACTTTAACAGTAATGAAGATATTTTAACAAAATTCGCAACAGATTCATCTTTGTCTGAAGTGTAAGAATACTGTAAAGATTTCGTTAAAGTATCTTCACTACTGTTAAATTTATGAACGAAAAAGCGACTTCGGATTGAAATGTGATGCCCTGTAATTTTGGCTAAATAAATGGATTTTTGACCCTGATTTCCTATACAATAAATGATTTTTAGAGTGTGTTGGTACAGGACACTGTAAAAATCATTTACTGTATAAGAAACCAGGCTCAAAAATCCATTTATTTAGTCAAAATTACAGGGCGTCTCACTTCAATCCCAAGTCGCGTTTTCGTTCATAACTTTAACAGTAATGAAGATATTTTAACAAAATTCGGAACAGACTCATCTTTGTCTGAAGTGTAAGGATACTGTAAAGATTTCGTTAAAGTATCTTCACTACGCATGAACGAAAAAGCGACTTCGGATTGGAGTGAGACGACCTGTAATTTTGACTAAATAAATGGATTTCTGACTCTGATTGTCTATACAATAAATGAGTTTTACAGTGTCTCTACACACACTCTAAAAATCATTTATTGTATAAGAAATCAGGGGCAAAAATCCATTTAATTAGTTAAAATTACAGGGGGTCTCACTCCAATCCGTTTTCATTCATAACCTTAACAGTAGTGAAGATATTTTAACAAAATTCGCAACAGAATCATCTTTGTCTGAAGTGTAAGGATATTGTAACGATTTCGTTAAAGTATCTTCACTACTGTTAAATTTATGAACGAAAAAGCGACTTCGGATTGGAGTGAGACGCCCTGTATTTTAGACTAAATAAATGAATTTCTGACACAGGTTTCCAATTCAATAAATCATTGCTACAGTGACCTGTACCAACAGTTAATGTTTGTACCATGGATTCAGGATCACACTGTATACATGCGTATAATGCACACCTACGATTTGAGATATTTAGGTAGTAGTATTTTTTAGGTATATTCGTCATATTACGCGAACCCCGTTCTTTGCACAGTAACCATAACGAGATATGTAGCATGAAATTAGAATATAAAGAGCATTAAAAGTACATTAACTATAGTACTAACATAAAGAAAATAAGCGGTGAGTATATACGCTACTGCCTATATCTGTTTTAATTCCCACAAAGCGTTTGGAATCTCGTTCATTCAAATAATCCCGTCATCTTTTCTGGTTCATTAATGTAGAAATCTCAAATCTTGCACTTAATTTTTAATCTTTCATTTTAATACCTAGAGTACAATAAGCGTCAGTAAATGTTGATGAAATTTCTTGTTTCAAAAGTGTGCGTTATAGCCAGAATATACAGCAACTATAATTAGAATTCTAAAGAACTAATAATGAAAAATTCAATGTAAAATTCAATTTAAAATGATATAATACAGGGCATCCCAAAAGTCCTTGACACATTTTAAAATTCAGTAAAAGATCAAGAAATTGGCGTACGAGAGTGCGGCTTGGACGAAAATGTTTGTTATGATCTGAAATTTTATTTATGCAAATAAAAGAAATAGTTCCAAAAATTTCTCATAGATGGCGCTGCTTCTGGAAAGTTATTGAATAGGTAGAATATTTTTATACATAACAATCACGAAAGACGCACAATGCATATGCACAGTTTTTGTCCAAACTATGACAATCCACATTCCAGAAGTTAACAATACTCGCTCTCCTGAGTTCGATTAGACGAGTAAAGATGGATAGACGAGTAGTATATTGTTAACTTCTGGAATGTGGGTTGCCATAGTTTGTACAAAAACTGTGCATATGCATTGTGCGTCTTTTGCCATTGTTATGCATAAAGGCATTCATTCTACCTCTTCGATAACTTTCCAGAAAGAACGCCATCTATGAGAAATTGTTGGAAATAATTTTTTTATTTGCATAAACAAAATTTCAGATCATAAGAAGCCTTTTCGTCCAAACCGCACATAAATGGAATTGAATTAGTAGATTTTAAATCTTTTTGTGCTGGTTTTATTGTATGTTTTCACAAAACGTTCAATTGAAGTTTCACTGATCTTTTTTCTTGATGCTCAAACATTTTATTAT
The DNA here is from genome assembly GCA_963931845.1 of Maratus michaelseni. Classification (NCBI taxonomy): domain Eukaryota; kingdom Metazoa; phylum Arthropoda; class Arachnida; order Araneae; family Salticidae; genus Maratus; species Maratus michaelseni. The sequence continues at coordinate 93,902,630 of OZ007597.1, read as the reverse complement.
GTTTTCTGAATGAGGTACGTTAAATTAAGGAAATATTGCATACTAATATCATAAAAATACGTTACAGCTTACTGTTATGAACATTGTGTATTTTATGAATAAAGTTTCAACAGTCTTCTTTCCCTATTAATCCAGAATCAATACTTGCATCAAAATTCCTCTGAAATATTTTACCTTAATTTCACGCAGGAATTAGTATGAAGAAGGGAATTTCTCACTCCTGATTAATCCTAAAAGAAAAGTAAAAATCTCATTGTATCGTTCTAATAACTTTAATGCATATGTAAATATTTGATGTATATTAGATCTTTTCGCTAGATTTAGGACGATGTTGGATATACTCGAAAAATATTATTTTGATCAATTTTCGTTTAATTTTTTTCATTAATCAGTAAGATTCAACTAAAAATAATAAAGTATATAACTGATATGATCCATTTTCCCATAATTTTAACTTTTAAGAATAAGAAACTTGTGAAATTCAACTAAAAATAATGAAGTATATAACTGATATGATCCATTTTCCCATAATTTTAACTTTTAAGAATAAGAAACTTGTGAAATTCAACTAAAAATAATAAAGTATATAACTGATATGATCCATTTTCCCATAATTTTAACTTTTAAGAATAAGAAACTTGTGAAATTCAACTAAAAAGAATAAAGTATATAACTGATATGATCCATTTTCCCATAATTTTAACTTTTAAGAATAAGAAACTTGTGAAATTCAACTAAAAATAATAAAGTATATAACTGATATGATCCATTTTCCCATAATTTTAACTTTTAAGAATAAGAAACTTGTGAAATTCAACTAAAAATAACAAAGTATATAACTGATATGATCCATTTTCCCATAATTTTAACTTTTAAGAATAAGAAACTTGTGAAATTCAACTAAAAATAATAAAGTATATAACTGATATGATCCATTTTCCCATAATTTTAACTTTTAAGAATAAGAAACTTGTGAAATTCAACTAAAATAATAAAGTATATAACTGATATGATTCATTTTCCCATAATTTTAACTTTTAAGAATAAGAAACTTGGGAAATTCAACTAAAAATAATAAAGTATATAACTGATATGATCCATTTTCCCATAATTTTAACTTTTAAGAATAAAAAACTTCTGAAATTCAACTAAAAATAATAAAGTATATAACTGATATGATCCATTTTCCCATAATTTTAACTTTCAAGAATAAGAAACGTGAAATTCAACTTAATAAAATAACATTTTAAAACTTTCTCGTTCTTGTTGCTATAATTAAACCTGTTCTTGTTCTACAATAATGTTTTATACTGCACTAACCCTGGTGAGACCATTACCAAACATTTAATAATGAAATAGAACAGTGATGGTAAGGAAAATTACCACCAATTTTTAAGCAAGTCATGTTAAGTCTAAATGGTAGCCACAATATTCAGTGATTTTTAGCAACAATTATTTACATTGACCTAAATAATAATAATAATAATAATAATAAAATACTTTACCTCTAAATGTTCAGGAATAAATTTTGGGGACGGTAAGACTACCAATAAAGCCACAATATTCATTGATTTTTAGCAACAATTATTTACATTGAACTAAGTAATAATAATAATAATAATAATAATAATAATAATAATAATAATAATAGAATAAAGTACTTTACCTCTAAATTTTCAGGAATAAATCTTGGAGACGGTAAGACTGCCAATAAGCCACAATATTCATTTATTTTTAGCAACAATTATTTACATTGAACTAAATAATAATAATAATAATAATAATAATAGAATAAAGTTCTTTACCTCTAAATGTTCAGGAATAAATCTTGGGGACGGTAAGACTGCCAATAAGCCACAATATTCATTGATTTTTAGCAACAATTATTTACATTGAACTAAATAATAATAATAATAATAATAATAGAATAAAGTACTTTACCTCTAAATGTTCAGGAATAAATTTTGGGGACGTTAAGACTACCAATAAAGCCACAACATTCTTTGATTTTTAGCAGCAATTATTTGCATTGAACTTAATAATAATAATAATAATAATAATAGAATAAAGTACTTTACCTTTAAATGTTCAGTAATAAATCTTGGGGACGGTAAGACTACCAATAAAGCAACAATGCTTGAAATTGATGTTTAAATGCTGATGTAATTTTGCAGTAAATTTCCTGTTAAAGAAAAAAGTCATTTCTTCTCCAGCATAGTTCTGTAGGAGAAAAAAGTTGAAAAAGACTCTGTGGCTGCATCTGGAGTGATTTTCTGCAAAATTTACCAATGTTTAACCAAAATTTTAATTTACCAAAATTTACCAATGTACACTCTAAAATTGGAAGGAGTGAGAAGTTGACTCTCTTTGGAAGAGTGAGAGGCATTTTCACTCTTTTAGGAGTGAATTTTATAAATATGCACTCTTTAAAGAGTGGAATTTTCCACTCTCTAGAAAGGAGTGAAATATCTCACTCCGTTGTCGAGAGTGACTGTCTCACTCCGTTGACAAGAGTGAGTAGTTCACTCCGTTGAGAGTGAAGAAAAACAGTTTTTTCCAATAAAACCACAAGATATAATGCTCGGTTCTCGGATACACCGTTATCGAAACGAAACGCCTAAAATGAAATCCTTTATATATAGTAGAACAATTTAAAAAAAACTGAAAAAGGCATTGAAATAATAAGTGAATCAATAGAATTATGGACAGGAAATATATTTTATGCTTTACAAATTGCAGGATTTGCCAACACTAAGAACAGTGTAGGGAAAACAAATATTTGAAGTAAATTTATGCTTAGCTGTATACTATACAGATTAAATTTTCTGTTATTTTTAGCACGTTTGAAATTAAAATGTAAAACATAAGAGAAATGAAAAACGTTGCATTTAATCACTGATTTTATACCATTTATTATAGCAAAAAAAAAAAAAAAAAAAAAAAAAAAGGAGTATAAATGTGTCGGAAATAGTCTTAGGAAAAATTTAACAGCTATAATTTAAGATAAAAAAATACGTTTTTTACACTGACTGAAAATTTCCCCCTAAAAATTAGTTTTGGAAAGTAAATTTGGGGGCCCCTTTGTATTTCAGTGGGTAAGCTTCGGCTTCACGGGCCGATTTGGTAAACAGGCCCTGGGCCTCGGAAATCTTAATCGGGCTCTAATTATGGAAACATTATTAGCAAGAAAAAAATGAATGAATAAATAAATAACTGCTTTGTTGTAACGGAATTTTTGTCATAGCGAAAATGTACAGACGGGTATTCGCACATTTTTTAGACGTTTTCGGCGTTGTTGTTTTTAACGTTTAAAATATGAATATTGCTTTCTGAAATAATCTGTATGATAATCTTGTTTCTTGATTCTAATTCTGCGTTATGCTTTCGATGGTAGAAGGTTTTTTTTGTAAAATTTACAGGGTTATTGCTTCCCATGCGTCTTAAAAAACTTTCCAGATTCGATCAATCGTGGTGATTTTGCCCTTTGAAAGAGCACTTTTCAGCAGACCCAATGAACAATACACCATAAGAGAAACGTCAGGTGACTGGAGGAATATGTTGAAAGGTATAAATACAATACCTGTGTGAGTTTTTAATGTTTTCAACGAATACAGCGGTAGTTTTTGAAGTATGAGCAGTAGCTTTGCTTTGATGCAGTTTCACCCTTTAAAAGTCATTGTAATAAAGAAAATTGCATTTTTTCTATAAATATCGGATGTAACACATTCTCTTAATAATATAATGAATTGATTGTAACATTTTTGTCCAATATTCTTATTTTTATTTTCCCATTGTAAAATAAATTTGCGATAGTCATAAATCCTTACATGAAACTTCCTTTTCCGCCTTGAAATGGGCTCTTTTTTTCCCTGTTTTTTTTCATCTGGTATCTTATTACTATGTATATGTACTGAATTTTGGAATAGCACTTTCCAATCAATTGTTACATTTATTTCGCACTAAAAAGTTTTTATATTATGCGCTTTGCAATCATTTTAGACTGTGGAATTAGCATACTTCTGTTCGGAAGAAAAAAAAAACGCATCTTGCCATTCACAGCTTTTTTGCATGCGCAATCTTGAAATATGAATAAATTTGAAAGTATCGGACGATAATATAAATTACACATAATAAGTTGTTGTCAGAATTTTTTCCTCTAAAATAATTCCATTTTTTAAAATAATTTATCAAATTTGTCTAAGACATGTGCGAACAGTCTCTGTATTATATGATACAAAAAGAAGGTTTCAGTTTTCTTATTTACACATTTGAGAAAGACCGTAATGTTTATGATTTCTACACAAATTTAATAAGTGTGCTCGAATATCACAAAAGAAACAAAGCTAAAATAATGTAATTAGAGTTATTTTAATTGTTAGCGGCTGTAGCATGCTGTAGGTATACCAGTTCTCGTCCGAGCGCAGAAGTCAAGCAGCAACGAGGGGAGGGTGACCGCCTACGAACAAGCGTGTGTAAAAATGAGTTTCTCTTTTTTTATTCAAGAATTTTAGTCACTCCTATCAGGGGTGAAAAAACTCACTCCTTTTGCAAGAGTGGATAGTCACTCTTCTGAAAGAGTGAGTATCCACTCCTGTTCAGAGTGAATATTCACTTCTCAGGAGTGAGTATTCACTCTTTCAGGGAGTCAAGAATTTCACTTTTTCCTAGAGTGAATAGTCACTCTTTCTTATTTAGAGTGTATAGCAAGAGGAACGGTAAAACTATCCTGCGCCGTCAGGCGCCCACGGGGGTCGCCGACGCGCGTAAACGACCATCGCACCCAAGCCTCTGAAGGGCTTTTAACGCACCAGGGCTTTGTCTCGCCCGGCGCTGCGATCGGCCTGAGGCCGCTCCCCACTGCGGACCCCCAGATCATTTTACCAAGGTATGGTGACGTAGTCGTCACGGCAGTAACCCCACATCTCAGAGGAAACTTCCGCAGAGACGGAACCTTGATGAACCGCCATGGAACCCCCGACGACTTCGTTCGCGAGACCCCATAGGGGGAGACGGTCGCTAGGTCATATGTCGAGCTACCACGACGGCTCTTGCTATACCACGGCTCGAGGGGTGTGGGCAACCTACAGAGGTTGTCACGTTCCCTTTTGCCGTGGATCCTGTAAAAGAAGGGATTAGTACAACAACAAATATAAACTCTAAATTTACAACAACAACAACATGCATAACTACAACATGCATATATATATCAAACTTTAACTACAACAACAACAACATATATATACACAACTGTGACTAGCCCATTTTATCACAGACACTGCCGGCTTATGAGACGAGTCTCAAGCCTGCGTACTTATATTGCACCATTACCTCTACCTCTACGTCCTGCGCCGTGGGGACCACGGGCAGTCCGCAGTGCGTTCAAGTGTGGGCGTGGAAGAGCTCGGTGATTTCGGCCAGCTCTTTGGCGACCAAGGTTGCGATCTATTGTACGCATAAGGAGTCGGTGAATGATCAACCTGACACCCTTTCTGGCGTAGCCACACAGGCAGAGATCGCGCGGCGTTCGCGTCCGAAAGTCACGAGGAAAGTACCTTTCCCGCACAGACTTCCAGAGCTCGCACCGGAAGAGCACATGGCTGATGTCACACACCTCAACCCCACAAAAACATGTAGAGTCGTGGTGAAAGAATCGAGCCTGATGATCGCCAAAGGTGCCGTGTCCCGTGAAGACCTGATTAATGAAGAAATCGCCCTGCAGTCGACGGATGCCGACGCGTGGGAAAGATTCATAGGTCTTGCGCCCGGTCCCAGATCGGTCCCATCTCTCTTGCCACTCGGACAAGGCTCGTCCAAAGAGGTCTTTTTTGGCTTGGCGGCGCGTGACTGGAATCACTACGTCGACGTCATGTCGTGCAGTGGCTTCTTTTGCCAACTTGTCCGCCCTTTCGTTAAAGATGTGACCGACATGGGCCCTGACCCAATGCAGATGAACCTCAATTCCTGTAGTTTTAATCAGATCCCTAATCTCGGCAATGGCCTTGTGCTGAGGCACAAGTCCGTGAAGCGCTTGGAGCGCCGATCTCGAGTCTGAGAAGACGTCGAGCTCCCCGAGACCTCTCCTGTGGGCATGGGTGATTGCTTCTTTGATCGCATGGACCTCCGCCGCAAACACTTCCGCCCCATCGGAGAGACGGAACTGGCTCTCCGCAAGTACTTGGTTCTCTGACACAGCAAGGAACGCGCAGCCTACTGTGCTGTTCTCTTGCTTGGATCCGTCCGTGTAGTACGAACACGAAGTCCGCGGCTCCAAATCCGCGGTCCAACGGACTCTCCAGAGATCCTCAAGTCTGGGAGTGGGCCTCCAGAGGTCGACTGTCTCGGAGTCTAGTCCGGTACCGTCAACGCTCTTCTTCCAGCGGACAAGGGCCGTGTAGTCCCTTTCCAGCCCCGCACGCAAGTCGAGGGGGAGTACCCCTGACAAGACGTGAAGAGCATCCGTGGAGGTTGTCGCGTAACATTTTGTTACGCAAAGGAGTAGGCTCCTTTGCATGCTAAGCAACCTGTTTGCAACCACTACCTTCTTTGAGTAAAACCAAATAGATGCCGCGTAAAGAATGATTCTTTCCGCTACGATAGAGTAGAGCATCTTTCTGACTTTCGGTCTCAGACCCCATGTGGCTCCTGAGAGACGGTTCATTTTATTCAACACCTTAAATGCTTTTTCCTGGATGGCAGCCAGGTGCGGCATCCAACTTAGGTGGTGGTCGATTATGAGACCCAGGTACAAAATCTGCCATTTAAAGCCGATTTTGTTTCCTTCCATGAGGATAGGAATAGAAGGGGCATGTTGGAGTTTGCCCTTGGGTTTCATAATCGTGTAGCCGCATTTCTCAAAGCTGAATGTGAGGCTGCATTCCGTCGCCCAGGCATGGATCCTTGAGAGGACCGGTCCCAGCAACGGCGCGAACCCCATAGCAGCCCTTCGTCTTGCAGCCACAAAGACGTCATCGGCGAAGACCAAAACAACATAGGCCTCGTCATTATCGTCTGGCAACCGTCTCAGCAGGAACTCTATAACCACTAGCCAGAGGTATGGTCCGAGACACGAACCTTGGGGTACTCCTACGTTAAAGTAGTGGTCCCCGTCATCTGATTGGATGATAGATCTATCCCACATATAGTCTTCTATCAATCCGAGGAGCCATGGTTCGACGCCCAATTCTTCCAGAAATCTGAGAATGTCTGTTCGTCGAACACTATTGAATGCTGACTTGATGTCAAGCGTGAGAAGACACGTGAATTCTCCACGACTCTTTGAGGTAGCTATATAATCCATCACACGATGGAGTGCGTCGACCGTACTGACCTTCTTGCGAAAGCCGTACTGCCTTGCATCGATCAGGCGATTGGACTCCAAATATAGTACCAGCCGAGGAATATAAAATCGCGGATAGAGCTAAAAAAATAATAATAACAGTGAATAATGTGTGGAGCCTTTTTTTCTGTTACGCATTTATATAAAACAATAGTACCAGTTTTGTTTAAAAAAATTCAGTAGAACTACCTTTCTTGAAACAATTTTATCTCGACAATCCTAAACTTTAAAATCAGCCTCAGGGACAAGGAACTGTGAGAAATTTAATGCTATTTTGACCTCCAAAATCGCCCAACATCTATTTATCTCGTTAATATTATTATAGAATTGCGAAATGGCATGTTTTCCAAGAAGATAAATTAAAGAAAACTAAGAATATGTACTAAAATCAAAATTATTATTAAGGGACTTAAAAGTCAAAATTATGAAATAATCGCTAAAAAAAACAGTCATGTAAAATTATCATTATTTTTATTAAAAACAAAATTGTCGTAAATAATTTTTGTGCAAGGTAAATCACACGTTATTACTAAATGGTGTATAAATATTTATATATAATTAAAACTTAAAAATACATCAGATTGATGTTTCTGTCGATTTCTACGACCATCTACAGAATATGATGTTAAATTGAATAAACTTAAAAACAAAGGACAACCATCTTGAAATGCAATTCACACAACTAACGCCTAAAACATAAGCAGAGTCTAATATTTATTCTAAGTTTTTAAGTTTATTCAAATTAACATCATATTCTGAAGATGGTTGCAGAAGTAAACCGAAACGTCGATCTGATGTATTTTTAAGGTTTAATTATGCATAAATATTTATACACCATTTAGTAATAACGTGTGATTTACATTGCATAAAATTTATTTAAGATAATGGTTTGATGGTGTAATGGCCCAGCTCAATCATTTAAAAAAAATTGTTTTATTTTTATAAGTTACTAGCAAGCTACTCCCGCTACGCTGGTCAATTTCTTAAAACGAACTTTTAATCTAACAAAATATTCACATTTCATAATTCACTTTTATATTTTAACAGAATAATAAGGCTACTATATAATTTGTGACTCGTGCTATAGCCAATATACACGCTAGGACACGTCGCCCTTATCATTATCTTTTTACGCATGAAGGTTTCGCTATGGTACTCCATTGTGAAATTTGGTAATTTTTCAAATTCAATATTTGAAAAATGGCATAATCATTAGATTTGAAATGTATATCAAGAAATATACAATTTTTTTACCTTTCAAACGCAGTTTGCCTAACAATTTTCTGACAAATACTTTTCGAGCTACTATTTTTTTCAGTAACTTCAAATGTTTCATTTTCCGAGATTAATCTGTGGCAACAATTAGCGAAAAACCCAGTCATCAGAAACGCATAGTTTTTTATTAAAGAGGCTGTTGGAGCAGGGATTGTCACCACCAATTTGCCACCATCACTTTTGAAATTGGTTCGGTAGTTCTAGAGATTCCACAGAAATTGTAATTTAGAATGTTTTTAGAACGCTTTTCGCTCATTTCACCCTTTTAAATTTCGAATTTTTTTAATTTTGTTTTTAGAGAGCATTTACATCTTATAAGTAACTACAATGCCAAATTTCAAATTTCTAGCTGATTCAGTATAAAAAAAAATCGCAATTTTAGAACGTTTTTCGCTCCTGCACCCCCCTGGAGTTAATGACACCGACATAAAATATAGCCTATGTTGGAGCAGGGGTTGTCACCATCAATTTGCCACTATCATTTTTGAAATCGGTTCGGTAGTTCCAGAGATTCCATAGAAATTGTAATTTAGAATGTTTTTAGAACGCTTTTCGCTCATTTCACACTTCTAAATTTCGATTTTTTTTTTAAATTTTATTCTTAGAGAGCATTTACATCTTATAAGTAACTACAATGCCAAATTTCAAATTTCTAGCTCCTTCAGTATAAACAAAATCGCAATTTTAGAACGTTTTTCGCTCCTGAACCCCCCTGGGGATAGTGCACCCACAAAAAATATATCCTATGTTGGAGCAGGGGTTGTCACCATCCATTTGCCACCATCACTTTTGAAATCGGTTCGGTAGTTCCAGAGATTCCATAGAAATTGTGATTTAGAATGTTTTAGAACGCTTTTCGCTCATTTCACCCTTTTAAATTTCGAATTTTTTTTATTTTGTTCTTAGAGAGCATTTACATGTTATAAGTAACTACAACGCCAAATTTCAAATTTCTAGCTCCTTCAGTATAAAAAATATCTCAATTTTAAAACGTTTTTCGCTCCTGAACCCCCATGGGGTTAGTGATACCGACATAAAATATAGCCTATGTTGGAGCAGGGGTTGTCACCATCAATTTGCCACCATCATTTTTGAAATCGGTTCGGTAGTTCTAGAGATTCCATAGAAATTGTAATTTAGAATGTTTTTAGAACGCTTTTCGCTCATTTCACCCTTTTAAATTTCGAATTTTTTTTATTTTGTTCTTAGAGAGCATTTACATCTTATAAGTAACTACAACGCCAAATTTCAAATCGGTTCGGTAGTTCTAGAGATTCCACAGAAATTGTAATTTAGAATGTTTTTAGAACGCTTTTCGCTCATTTCACCGTTTTAAATTTCGAATTTTTTTTTATTTTGTTCTTAGACAGCATTTACGTCTTATAAGAAACTATAACGCCAAATTGCAAATCGGTTCGGTTGCTCTAGAGATTCCATAGAAATTGTAATTTAGAATGTTTTTAGAACGCTTTTTGCTCATTTCACCCTTTTAAATTTCGATTTTTTTTTTATTTTGTTCTTAGAGAGCATTTACATCTTATGAGTAACTACAACGCCAAATTTCAAATCGGTTCGGTAGTTCTAGAGATTCCATAGAAATTGTAATTTAGAATGTTTTTAGAACGCTTTTCGCTCATTTCACCCTTTTAAATTTCGATTTTTTTTTTATTTTGTTCTTAGAGAGCATTTACATCTTATAAGTAACTACAACGCCAAATTTCAAATCGGTTCGGTAGTTCTAGAGATTCCACAGAAATTGTAATTTAGAATGTTTTTAGGACGCTTTTCGCTCATTTCACCTTTTCAATTTCGAATTTTTTTTAATTTTATTCTTAGACAGCATTTATATCTTATAAGAAACTATAACGCCAAATTGCAAATCTGTTCGGTAGCTCTAGAGATTCCATAGATATTGTAATTTAGAATGTTTTTAGATCGCTTTTCGCTCAATTCACCCTTTTAAATTTCGATTTTTTTTTTTTTTGCTCTTAGAGAGCATTTACATCTGATAAGTAACTACAACGCCAAATTTCAAATCGGTTCGGTAGTTCTAGAGATTCCATAGATATTGTAATTTAGAATGTTTTTAGAACGCTTTTCGCTCATTTCACCCTTTTAAATTTCGATTTTTTTTTTTTTGTTCTTAGAGAGCATTTACATCTTATGAGTAACTACAACGCCAAATTTCAAATCGGTTCGGTAGTTCTAGAGATTCCATAGAAATTGTAATTTAAAATGTTTTTAGAACGCTTTTCGCTCATTTCACCCTTTTAAATTTCGAATTTTTTTTTATTTTGTTCTTAGAGAGCATTTACATCTTATAAGTAACTACAACGCCAAATTTCAAATCGGTTCGGTAGTTCTAGAGATTCCATAGATATTGTAATTTAGAATGTTTTTAGATCGCTTTTCGCTCATTTCACCCTTTTAAATTTCAATTTTTTTTTTTTTTTTTTTTTTTTTTTTGTTCTTAGAGAGCATTTACATCTTATAAGTAACTACAACGCCAAATTTCAAATCGGTTCGGTAATTCTAGAGATTCCATAGAAATTGTAATTTAGAATGTTTTTAGATCGCTTTTCGCTCCATTCACCCTTTTAAATTTCGATTTTTTTTTTTTTTTTTTTTTTTTTTTTGCTCTTAGAGAGCATTTACATCTTATAAGTAACTACAACGCCAAATTTCAAATCGGTTCGGTAGTTCTAGAGATTCCATAGATATTGTAATTTAGAATGTTTTTAGATCGCTTTTCGCTCAATTCACCCTTTTAAATTTCGATTTTTTTTTTTTTTTTTGCTCTTAGAGAGCATTTACATCTTATAAGTAACTACAACGCTAAATTTCAAATCGGTTCGGTAGTTCTAGAGATTCCATAGAAATTGTAATTTAGAATGTTTTTAGAACGCTTTTCGCTCATGTCAACCTTTTAAATTTCGATTTTTTTTTTTTTTTTTTTTTTTTTTGTTCTTAGAGAGCATTTACATCTTATAAGTAACTACAACGCCAAATTTCAAATCGGTTAGGTAGTTCTAGAGATTCCATAGAAATTGTAATTTAGAATGTTTTTAGATCGCTTTTCGCTCATTTCACCCTTTTAAATTTCGATTTTTTTTATTTTGTTCTTAGAGAGCATTTACATCTTTTAAGTAACTACAAAGCCAAATTTCAAATCGTTTCGGTAGTTCTAGAGATTCCATAGAAATTGTAATTTAGAATGTTTTTAGAACGCTTTTCGCTCATGTCACCCTTTTAAATTTCGATTTTTTTTTATTTTGTTCTTAGAGAGCATTTACATCTTTTAAGTAACTACAACGCCAAATTTCAAATCGTTTCTGTAGTTCTAGAGATTCCATAGAAATTGTAATTTAGAATGTTTTTAGAACGCTTTTCGCTCATTTCACCCTTTTAAATTTCGATTTTTTTTTTTTTTTGTTCTTAGAGAGCATTTACATCTTATGAGTAACTACAACGCCAAATTTCAAATCGGTTCGGTAGTTCTAGAGATTCCATAGAAATTGTAATTTAAAATGTTTTTAGAACGCTTTTCGCTCATTTCACCCTTTTAAATTTCGAATTTTTTTTTATTTTGTTCTTAGAGAGCATTTACATCTTATAAGTAACTACAACGCCAAATTTCAAATCGGTTCGGTAGTTCTAGAGATTCCATAGATATTGTAATTTAGAATGTTTTTAGATCGCTTTTCGCTCATTTCACCCTTTTAAATTTCGATTTTTTTTTTTTTTTTTTTTTTTTTTTTTTTTTTGTTCTTAGAGAGCATTTACATCTTATAAGTAACTACAACGCCAAATTTCAAATCGGTTCGGTAATTCTAGAGATTCCATAGAAATTGTAATTTAGAATGTTTTTAGAACGCTTTTCGCTCATTTCACCCTTTTAAATTTCGATTTTTTTTTATTTTGTTCTTAGAGAGCATTTACATCTTATAAGTAACTACAACGCCAAATTTCAAATTTCTAGCTGCTTCAGTATAGAAAAGATCGCAATTTTAGAACGTTTTTCGCTCCTGCACCCCCGTGGGGTAGTGGCACCGACATAAAATATAGCCTATGTTGGAGCAGGGGTTGTCACCATCAATTTGCCACCATCACTTTTGAAATCGGTTCGGTAGTTCCAGAGATTACCCCTACATACAAACAAACAAACAAACAATCTTTATTCCTTTATAATATTAGTATAGATAGATTATACAGCTGGGACGAAATGTCACCATGATGTCAATTAAGGGTTAAAATCCTTACAGGTCATTAAATATCCAAGGTAAATTATTTACCTTGGATGATATAATAATTAATATATGTAAATTATCCTTGGTAAATTATTTAAATTTTAAGGGTACTCAGTATCTCTCATTTTGAAAATAATGACAAAATTGTCGAATTTCAGATTTTTATCCTAAATTGAATCTTTAGAACATTGTAACCAAATTTCTCGACGATCTGATGAATTGTAAAAGCGATAGGGTTAATTTTATGAATCTCTCTTTAATAGTTCTTTTCCTTATATGAAATGTTTAAACTCATTTTTTTCGGTTCGGTTTTTGTCATATTCTCTATGTAATAAAAATCTTAAGGCTTCCACAATAATTGAGCCAATTGTATGATTTTTTTAAAAAATATCTATGAGAGATAGCTAAGTATCGATTTTTTTTCTATATCTTTGAAAAGTTTGTTAAAAAAAATCTGAACTTAAATATATGCAACTTTTATATGTTTATTTTATATAGGTGCATCCAATTATTTATTTGTTTTCTTCTCATTTAATCTTTGTATCAAAAATCTGATATGTAGGTTTGTAGAGCAAAATACCCTGAATATAAGATTTTAAAAAAAAATCCAGTTTAAAATACCAAAATTGAAAAAGAAGAAGGAATTTTAAAATTGTTAAATTAAAAAAAAATTTTAATTATTAATTTATTAACACTTTAAGGTTTTTATTATCAGTAACGATTTTGCTTTATTGGAACATGATCTAAAAAATTTAATATAGGTGTTATTTACAAAATATATAAAAATTATTAATTTATTAACACTTTAAGGTTTTTTATTATCAGTAATAATTTTGCTTTATTGAAACATGATCCAAAAAAAATTAATATAGGTGTTATTTACAATATATATATATATATATATATATGTAAGTAAATGATATGTAAATAGTCGCTTTACTGCACCAATAATCGATGAACAACAAAATACGAACTTTTATTTCGACTAATACACTTTTGGTTAAAACTATATAACAAATTTACCTTATAATAATCCAACTAGGCCTAATAGCGCCTTTACCGGCTATATCCATTTTATATATCTTGCTTCATAACAAAAATTAGAAGACTTTCTCTTAGCCAAATCTCGCGATTCAAACTATTTACAACTCGCGCATGTCTAACCATGGATAATAATAGTAGTTAGTTCATTTGATGAAGTGAAGTGTTCAAACTGAAAGCCTACAAATCGGTCATCCTGACGTGATGGCGTCTCGACATCAGCATCTTGGTTTGTTATGTTTTTTTTCATGCCCAACAGTTATTTTTTAAAGATTTTTATTTCTTTCTAGATATTTCTCTCTGTCTTTAGAATCTGCATTTCTAATATCTCTGTAATTTCTTTCCGGATATTGCTCTCTATCTTTAGAAGCTATATACTTATTGCTTCTAGAATGATAAGAATTTGAATAATCATCTCGTCCACTATCAGCTCCTTTAAATCCGTGATGAGAATTATTTTTATGTGATGGTTGTGAATATTTTTGTTCATTATAACTAGCCTTGCATGATCGTTGGCCACCATAATTATAATTATTCCGACCATGCCTCTTTTCATGTATCTAGGGGAAATTTTTGGATTATGTCTTGCTTTTGAATTAGGTGAACTATTTTCTGTTATATCTTGAGGTATCAAAGAATCTTTAGTCTCCAAGTTTTCAGGAATCTCGGATTCATTTTGATAAGAATTCTCGTAACTCTGTTTCCCATATCTATATTTATTGTAATTTCCATGGTTAAACGACTATTTAAAATATCTCTGGACATATCTATTATTGCTTCTGTTATCAAATGGTCTATTAAAATTTCTGTTCTTTCCCTTATGATCAAAATTCCTATTGCGATCTTTCACATAGTCTTTTCTATCATGTGCAGGACTGCTAATTTCATAATTTTCTTCAGGAGATGGATAGTCAATATTCCATTCATCAGATAATCCTTTATCTTTTGTTTTATTCGGTTTATATGGTTTTATTACTTTTCTTATTTTTTTTCTGTTTGCTAAATCTGTAATATGAGTCAAATTTGCCTCGTCATTTACGCAGTCAATATTAACCATATCTTCCCAACCTCGATTATGTTTGTTTATACTTGCTTTATCAATTTTTGTCGGTATTTCGTTGATTTTAATGTATCCTACTCTTACTGTGTTGCCGTTTATTATTCTAACATCCTCTTCCGTTACTTTTAACGTCATGCCTTCTACTGCTTTTCTACCTATTATTAAGTCGCAGTCCGTCTCTTGTACCACGTAAAATTTATCCTCGATTTCTGTATCATCCACGTAGACGTTATGCCAGAAAAAACCTGTTGGCTTAATTTCTTTTTCACCTATGCCTGATATAGATATATTGTCGCTGGTTAGTTTTGCCGCGTTTATTGCAGTATGATATCTTGAACTGGCGATTGAAATATCGCTTCCTGTATCGATTATTACGTTTGTTTTTATTCCGCTAATATCTAAGATTCTTCCTTTTTTACCATTTAACATTCCCATATTAACTGTTTTTCTCTGCGTGTTTTGGGTCGCATTTTGGTATTTTGCTTCTCGCCAATTTTGATTATGTTGCGGGTAAAAATTTGAATATTCTCGTTCTGTATTACTCGCCATGGCATATTTTGCACTCACGTGACCAGGGTTGCCACACGCAAAACAGATTATATGCTCTCTGCTTTCGTGACCTACACAATGCCAATTATTAACTTGGCGTCTTTTCGAATTGGCGTCGTCAGCCATTCTCGATCTTCTGTCATCAAAATCGTTGCTTGTATCCTTAACTGATTGTTTATTGTAAACCCTTCGTGCTGTTTCGTAATTATCTAATTTATCAACTAATTCATCAATTTTCTTTATTACTAATAATTCTTCTATGAAATGTGTCTTTGTTTCCGTAGGTAAATTATGCCTGATTTGATTAACGACAATTAATTCCGCTAAATCTTCAAAGTTATTTACTTGAAGGACCTTCAATCCATTGTTGAAAATACACCTTTATCTCATAAGCGAAATCTCGCCAATTGGCTGATGGCTCCTTTTTAGATGAGAAAAATTTCAGCCTAAACTCGTCTGGTGATAGTTTGTAGCGTTTTAGTAGAATATTTTTTATGTAATCATAATCGTGAATTTCAGGTTCGTATATTGATCTCATCTAACGGCATTAGATTAATTAAATAATTTACCCATTCTTTTTTATCAATGCCCGTTTGCGCCATTTGCCTTTCGTACATAGCTAAATATAAACTGATATCATTCGAGCTATCATATTTAGTTAATAATCTAAGCAATTCAAATTGCTTACCTGGATTTGTCCTTGGGTTTTCATTAATGTGTTCTCTTGAATTTTCTTGTATCTGCAATTTCTTAATTTCAAAATTTTGCTCCAATTCCATTTTCCATTTTATCTCTTCCATTTCCGTTTTCAATTTCTTTTCTTCCAGTTCCGCTTGTAATTTCTTCTCTTCCAGTTCTGCTTGTAATTTCTTCTCTGACAGTTCTGCTTGTAATTTCTTCTCTGACAGTTCTGCTTGTAATTTCTTCTCTTTCTCTTCTCTTTCTTCTTCCGTTTTCTCATTTCTATAGCTGCTATCACTACTTCTAATCGATCTCTTATAAATTCTTCTTCGTAACTCTCCCAACTCTCGATCAGATTTATTAGGACGGGTATTGTCGGTTTTTCTGGTGCTTCAGTTCCGCATTCTTCGCAGAGGTTTATTAGATCAATTCTCTTAGCTTTATTGAGAGTTCCCATGCTTATCTTTCAAAAATTATACTTGAAGTGATACGATTACAGTTTCACCTTACTAATTCGTAACCCAACTTTTGATACTGGCGTTTTACAACACTTTACGTTTGGTTTCCATTTCACTACTAGTGGCTTTTACTTTTAATAATCTCGGCATCCGAGCCCCCAAAAATGTAAGTAAATGATATGTAAATAGTCGCTTTACTGAACCAATAATCGATGAGCAACAAAATACGAATTTTTATTTCAACTAATACACTTTTGGTTAAAACTATATAACAAATTTACCTTACAATAATCCAACTAGGCCTAATAGAGCGTTTACCGGCTATATCCATTTTATATATCTTGCTTCATAACAAAAATTAGAAGACTGGCTCTTAGCCAAATCTCGCGATTCAAACTATTTACAACTCGCGCATGTCTAACCATGGATAATAATAGTAGTTAGTTAATTTGATGAAGTGAAGTGTTCGAACTGAAATCCTACATATATATATATATATATATATATATATATATATATATATTGGTATAGAGTCCCTTTAAATACATGCGAAGATGATTTATGTATTACGCTAACACACAATAAAAAATATCTCTTCTGTTATCAACATATTTCATTTTATGCTAGAAACTACTATAGCTTTTTTCATGTTGATTCAGAATCGATAATGACATTAAAATTCCTCTGAAATATGTCACCCTAATTTCACGGTGAAAATGGTTTGAAGAAAGGTATTGCTCACTCCTACTAATTAATCTTGAAAGAAATGGGAAAATCTGATTGTGTCGTATGCTAATAACTTTAATGCATAGGTAAATATTAGATGTGTATCACTAGATGCATTCGACAAATTTAAGGTGATATAGGATGCGCTCGAAAAGTCATTTTATTTTAATCAATTCTCATGTAAGAGGAATTTTTGATGGAGTTCTTTAATTTTAGATACAATATCTTCATCCTTTCACTATCGTCTTTGATCTCACGGAATTGTTCATCATTTTTATCTGATGCATTTAAGCGTATTCCGATAATAAAGGTTTTCTTAAAATGGAAAGTCGTACTATAAGCGTAATATAATGTGCACGTGCATAATATCATATGTACACGTGAGATCAGGGGTCGGAAGTAATGCGTTACATGTAGCGAAGCTACAGTAGTTGCTACCTTTTACAGCAGTTTGTAGTGTAGTGCCTTACATCTATATTAATAAAAGAAAGTTTCGCTCTGTGTGTGGGTGTGTGTGTGTTTGTCTGCGATGTCTAGCAAAATCTAGCCCACCTAAAAGGTCTGAAAATTTAAGTGTGGATAGTCCAAGGTCTGGTCATGCGCACCCGAGTCTCAGAATTTTAATATTTTGATAATTACCCAAGATATTAATTAGATTCTCATTAACCATCGCTTCTAAAATGACATCTTTTAAATCAAAATGGCTAACGAAAAGAACAAGAGCATTGGATTTGCAAGCGGAAATGAAGGAATTCGAAATTATTTTACTAATTAGGGAATTTTAAGAAAACTAATTGAGATATCAATTTGAAAATTTCTGAGCATATGTAAAAAAAAAAAATTCTGCATCTATGTGATTTTTGAAACATTCGGTCGGTATTTTTTCTTAATTTATGCAAAAAACTGCCAAAAATCTGCCGGCGGCAGTGAAAACAATCAGAGAAAGTTTCAGACAGGTATCTGCTTTCATTAAAAACTGAACTACAAAGAGATATGTTTCTCTGGCCGATCCCTTCATTTAGTTTGCGAAAATGAAAGGAAATAATTGCCAATTTTTACTAATGAACAAAAATTTAGGTAACTAATTAAGATATAGATTTGAAATTGAGGTCGGGAAGTGTTGTCATCTGCCGGCTATTTTAGTGTAGCGTCCTCGTTATGTTCTAATTATCAGAAAAATGTAATTCTTTTTTTAAAGATCGCGTTAATGTAGGT
The DNA here is from genome assembly GCA_963931845.1 of Maratus michaelseni. Lineage (NCBI taxonomy): Eukaryota > Metazoa > Arthropoda > Arachnida > Araneae > Salticidae > Maratus > Maratus michaelseni. The sequence continues at coordinate 93,884,042 of OZ007597.1, read as the reverse complement.
GACGGTGGTTCTCTTGAACAAATTGTTCATTATATTTGCGGGTATGGGGTGGGAGGGGGTTAACGCCTTTCTCTGAGATTGTAATTATCTTGGGCCCGGGCAACGCCGGGCGGGTTAGCTAGTTTTGAATAAAGTAGTGTAGCGAGTAGCGCGATAAAATAAAACAGTAGCTTGTAATGAGAACCGACGCTACTTTTAACGCTACTTCGGAGAGAAAAAAAAATGTTCCATTCTAAAGATCACGTTTCAAAGTTTGTTTGCGCAACAATTTGCGAATTTCAGTGGAAAATCTCAGCTACAATGTATAGCAACACATCGCATGCAGCTGTAGATTTTTCCAATTGACACTTGCTGCTAAAATCAAGTACTAACAGACTAAAGGAATTAATTTTTTTTTCTGGCAACACTTGTCTATTTACTCGTTATTAGGCCTTCAAGTTTTAAAGCCAGGTATCTAACATTTGGAATTGCTTTATTTACAGATTTTTTTATTGTTGGCATTTTAGAGTTGTTTTTCTGTAATTTTCTAGATTATAAAATTAGACACTCAAAATATTTAATTCTCAATAGAGCTTAATACGATTAACATATTAAGAGTGTACTGGGGAATTAAGTAACTAAATCGATTGGTAATATCAACGGTAATTTTATATCCTAATGCAATAATTACTCACTTTATTAGTGTAAATTAAATATTTTGACAAAATCTGAAAATTTTTTAAATCGCTATTTTTTAAAACAAGTAGTTGTAGTTGTAGTTAACTACATTTTCGTTAAGTAGTTTTAGTTGTAGTTCGCTACAATAAAAAAGTAGTTTTTACGACCCCTGCTTGAGATGGGATCGGTCTCTTTTTAACACTTTCCAACATAGTTGAAAAGTGTTTTTGAATTCGATTTGTCTGTTTGTCCGTGCTCTAACTCGCGTAAATATACTCGGATTTTCATGTAATTGATATATGTTATTGAGATTTACTATGGCATGTTTGGTATTGAAAATGAAGTGGGTAGCATTTATAGTTCATTTACAGGGACACTCAAAAGAATTATGTTAGATTATGGTCCATGGGGAAAATCGTTTGCAGGGTATTTTAGTGATATTACTTGAGTGAACTACAAAAGAGGCTTACTATGGACTTTGGTGTGCATAGTAATTATAGTTCCTTTACACGGACACTCAAAAGAATTCTGTTACATTATTGTGTATGGTAAATGTTATATCTCAATGAAAGATTGTGAAAGATTAGTATTAATCTGTATCCTGAGATGCCGCCACTAAACAGGCTCATTTGTTAACTCTTGCGTGAGAGTCAGGAATACGATATGCACAGTGTAAGAATGAATGTTATTTACAGCGGGTTTGTTAATAGTATGTGTAATAAATCTATATTGTTAAATATAGATGTCTCCGCTATAGTACAATGTATTAACTAATTATAATAGTAAACAATTGTGTTGTACATATGATGTTACGCTATTTCAAATATACTAAAATTGATATATATGACTTGAGTACCCTACAAAAGGCTTACTATAGAATATAGTGGGCATGACATTCGTCGTTCATTTACAGGAACACACAAAGGAATTCTGTTACAGTACTGTATATGAAAAATAATTGCTGAAAGTGCTTTCTTCAGTTGTGGTACGTTTTTAGCACTTTCCAACCTAGTTGAAAAGTGCTTATGACTTCGGTTTGTCTGGCCGTCTGTCCGTGTTCTAACTCCCGTAAATATGCTCGGATTGCTCTGCAATTTTTATATGTTATTGTCGTTATCTATGGCACGTTCCCTATTTCAACTGAAGTGTGTAGCATTTATAGTTTTCTTACAGGGACACTCAAAAGAATTCCGTTACATTGCGGTCTATGGGGAAAAATCATTTGCGGTTTATTTTAAAAATGTTTCACTATTGTAAACGCATTGAAATTTATATAGATCACTAAGATGCATTAGAAGAAGCTTAATATGGAATAGTAGGTGTATAGCACTTAGAGTTACTTTACAGGGACAGTCAAAATAATTCCGTTACATTACGTCTATGGAGAAAAATCGTCTGCGGCTTATTTAAATAATGTTCCACTATTTTAAACGCATTGAAGTTTATATATATTACTAAGGGGCATTACAAGAGGCTTACTACAGAATAGTGTGTGTATAGCAGTCATCGTTCATTTACAGGGACACACAAAAGAATTCTCTACTGTCTGTTAACAATAATTCCTGGAAGTGCGTTTTAAGTTACTGAACGCGATTTTAATCTTAACTAGCTTTTTGTCTATTACGTGGTGTGTATAAATTCTGTAGATCCTATACAGGGCAGCACAAAAGTTCACGAACATATTTCCGTTTATTGACAGAAACTCCAGAAGGAGAATTTAAACTGTGCTACGCGTTTCCTAACTAAACTAAAATTTAGCATCCTATGTATATATACAAATCTATAGATCATATACAGGGCTACATAAAAGTATTCGGATATTTATCCGAATATTGTATATATTGAAAATTCCTGAAATTACGTTTTTAAATATGTTATGCGTTTTCCAAATTGTTTACTTAGATGTCATCTTTCAGCTTATTAAACGGTAATGATTTGTAAAATTATTTTAGAAGCGTTGGAAAGTGCTACATAATCTATGCTTGACGCATGATTTTTCGTTCTTGTTTTAAATTTAATTTATTTTTTACATATTACTTGGTATGTATAAATTCTATAGCTTATATAAGTCCAGCATAAAATATATCGAATACATTTTGGTTTATTGGCGGAAATTGTCAAATAAGAAATTTTAACTGTGCTATGCGTTTCTTAATTGATCTAAATTTTAGCATGATATGTAGTATATATAGAAATGTCTATAGATCATACACAGGATGCACAAAATAATTCCGATATTTTTCGATTATTGATGGTAATTGTTGAAATTGGATTTTCAAATTTGTTTTGCGTTTTTGAAATTGTTTACTTAGACATCAACTTCCAACTTTTAATCTGTAAAGTTTTGTTAAAGTATGCTGGAAGTGTTGGCAAGTGTTTCATAAACTATGCTTGATGCATGATTTTTCGTTCTTGTTTATATTTATTTATTTATTTATTTATTTATTTATTTATTTATTTATTGAGTTTGAGCTCGAGCAACTTTGTACCATCAGAGCCCGATACCGAAACTAAGTGGTAGAAAATTGTTAATACAATTTTAAAATTGTTTCAAGATTAATTTTCTCATTTAAAAATACCTTCTTAATCCCAAATACTCTTTCATGACAACTTTCGTGGTTTTCATGTCCTTGCAGTATTAATGCTAAATACTCCCTCATGACAACTTTCGTGATTTTCATGCGTCCTTGCAAATCTGTTTAAAGCAACAAATTTATTATTTATACCCAAACACTGACAGAAGTCTGGAAAAGTCATTCTTATTCTTGTAAAAGATCATTGTAGAACTATGGCAGAAAGACATGAATTCTGTTTTCCAGTAATTCTGGTAAAGGACTTCAAACAGAAAACGAGGGATGTCCCACGGCTTTTTTATGTTGCTAATACTAACCTTACAAAATCTTCAGAATCAGAGAGAATATTTCTCCTTAAATCTTATTAGTAACATTTCAATTCTCTTTAAAATTGATTTTTAGAGCCTTGTAAAACACTTTTGAAACTTAGAATACATTCTTGTTTCTCAATAGCCTTTTTTTTTCAATTCCTGAGAAAATAAAATTTTTACTTTGAGCCCGAGCCCATCTCGTGCTAAGCCCACCTCATATCTAATGCACATTACAATTAAATTGTCTATTGTAACTATATATCGATTTTGACTTTGTTTTTTTTAGGTTCACTAAGTAAGTACAGAAGTTTAATAGCTTTTCATTTATACAAATGTATTTTTTTTTTTTTTTAGCCCGTTTCGGCTTAAGCGAATCACATCTCAAATGCAAACTACAATTAAACTGTCTATTGTAAAAACATATCAATGTACTTTATTTTTTTCGTTAGATTCACAAAATAAGTACATCATTTTAAGAGCTTTTAATTTGTACAAACGTAATTTTTTTTAGCCCGTTTCGAGTTAAGCCCATCTCATCTCTAATGCACACTACAATTAAACTATCTATTGTAATTACATATCGATTTTGACTTTATTTTTTTTCTTTGGATTCACTAGGTAAGTACATAAATTTAATAGCTTTTAATTTGTACAAACATAATTTTTTTAGCCCGTTTCAAGCTAGGCCTATCCTATCCCTAATGCACACTTACAATTAAACTGTCGATTGTAACTACATATCAATGTTTACATTATTTTTTTTTCTTTTAATTCACTAAGTACATAATTTTAATAGCTTTTAAATTGTACAAACGTAATTTTTTTTAGCCCGTTTCGAGCTAAGCCCATCATATCTCTAATGCACACTACAATTAAACTGTCAATTGTAATTACATATCAATGTTTAGTTTTTTTTTCGTTTAATTCACTAAGTAAGTACATAATTTTAATAGCTTTTAATTTGTACAAACGAAATTTTTTGGAGCCGGTTTCGAGCTAAACCCATCTCATCTCTAATGCATACTACAATATTAAACTGTATATAGTAACTACAATCAATGTTTACTTTATTTTTTTCTTTAGATTTACTAAGTAAGTACATAATTTTAATAGCTTTTCATTTGTACAAATGTAATATTTTTCGAACCCGTTTCGGCTTAATCGCATCTCATCTCTAATGAACACTACAATTAAACTGTCTATTGTAACTACGCACCGATTTTGACTTTATTTTTCTTCATTAGATTCACTAAATAAGTACAGAATTTTAATAGCTTTTAATTTGTACAAACATAATTTTTTTTCTGCTAATCGAAGAAGTTTTTAAAAATGTTAGTCTTTTGAAACAAAACATTGCTTTAAAAAATGAAACAAACAAACAAACAAAAAAAAAAAAAAAGGGGGGGGGGCATGCTGAAATCCTATCTCCAATATTTTTACATTAAGTTAACTATAATTACAATTCTAAAATATCAATGTAAAAAAAAAGTGCATAATTCATTTGATAATAATAAAAAGATCTTTCCTAATTACCTATCTTATGAATAGAATCATTATAGAGTATAAATTTATCTAGTTTGTTTGTTATTTTTCTTATTTAGACGCTGAAATGTTTTTTAAATAGATTAGTTAATTCATAAATTTATGTACAAATGAATTAAACATGAAACTTTTTCACCTCATTAAACGCAAAGTAAATGGTATAATAATTGTAACAATATCCCAACCAATAACTTGATAAATTATTTGCAGCTTGAATACGTCAGGTGTAAAGATGATTTATGTACAAAAATTAAAAAAAAAATTATCTTTTCTGTTATCAACTTTTTTCATATTATGTAAAAAAAATACTACTACAGTCTTTTATCATATGAATCCAGAATCAATACCGACAGCAAAATTCCTCGGAAATATTTTACCTATTTCACGCTGCAAATAACTTGTGACGTGAATTTCTCATTTCCTCTAATTAATCTTGATAAAATAGGAAAAATCACATTGTATCGCTCTAATAGCATTAATGCATAGCGAAATATTTGATGTATATTCGATTTTCTCTCTAAATTTAATCTGACGTATACGAAGGGTTCAAAAAGTCATTTCATTTCGATTAATTTCCGAGTAGTATAGGAAATTGTTAATGGGACTAGATATGAGATTTTCATCTTTGTTTCAAAATTATGTTTACTTTTATGAAAACTAGGGTATCCAACCCGGGCTTCCTGGGTTTGAGAATATATGTGAAAACCAATTATTATTATTATTATTTTTATTGAAAACTCTAATAGATTTTTTACATTTAATAATTTTTTTAGATTTTGCCCTAACAACACCAAAGAGCATTTTTATATGAAATATGTCAATTATATATTCAAACAAAATTTAAAAATTTATTAATAGTGGCAATTTTTCATATTGGCCTCGTGCCAGAAGTTTAACCCTCTGACTGCTCATTTTTTTTTTTTCAAAATCCTTTCGACCAATATATAATTGACCTTTTACCATTACATATTTCAAATCATCCTGTATATGAAAAATGTAATAAATATTTCGTTTTCATTTTCAGTCTTTGACTGTGTAATTTTAATACAAAATTGCTTCAAAAATTGTAAATTACATAAATTTTTCCACAAATGTCTTGCCCGTGGAAATCGCGGGATGAGCAGTCAGAGGGTTAATAGCCGAAGAAATCGCTAAAAATTTCGTTATCTAAAGAAGTTTTTTTTTTTTTTATTGTTCTGATAATTTCAGCTGTTTTAAGTGCTTATTTCAATTACGTGTCTGTTAAATTTGTGTTTTATTTATACTATTTATTTATAGCTTAATGAAGTTTTAATTTCGTTACTGAATATTATCTGTAAACAAATGCTGAACTTTTTATATTGTTTAAAGTGCAAACAGATTCATATTTTGCAATCGTCTGCTAGCGATAGATAGATTTAAAATAAAAAATCATGCTTGAAATGTAATTTAAATACCATAATAAGTGAGTAAATTGCATTACAGTTTCCAAAGAAATTGCATTTGAAAGTAGATTTTTTCCCTAAAAAATTTAAAATTAAATATATGCAAAGTTTAGAAATTAAAAAAATTGCAATAGCAAAAATTGCAAAACCGAAATTTCATCGTTAAGTGTTGCGATTCGTAAAATGACGTCATCGTTACGCACTGAGACGCTTGTTCTTTATAATATAGATAGAAGCTTAACCCGGTGCTGATACGGTCAGTTATCTATATTCCTATATAAAATGCAAAGGTATGACGCATATGTATAATTTAAAGCTGTCATATACCCTTCTGGTGCGGGAGGGGGAGATATATGAAAAAAAAGTGCATTATTTTTAAATTGAACTACCATAAAATACAGCATTGTGACCCAAATGCATTTCTCCTTGGCCGCATTGTCGTCATTTCACGTGGAAAATGAGTCAGTATGACGTCATGTTAAATCTATGGGAACGTTCTTTTCAAATTTCTCGCTTGCATTTTAATATTTTGGAATAACTTTTTTTTCACCCAGGATAGCTGAAATTGATCTCTAACTGAGTTAGTTTTATTTTTTCTATTTTGGCTGCAGTTATTTTTAATAAGGTTATTTTTTCTTTCGAAATTGGTTTCCATCGCATGTTTTCGAACAAAATCCGATCCCTCAAAAAACTGACACAAAACCTTCAAGCATCTATATAGAAACTGTAAACAAAATTATAAAATCTGATTTAAATAATAATAGTAATAATAATTAAAAAAAAAATCTATGATATCCACCGCCTAATGTGAAAACATGTTTCTCAGCGTAATACTATGTGTGGTTGTATGAAAATTATTTGGCAAGTGAAAATTTAAATATGTAGTTACAATTGATGGGGCTTGGATATGTATATCTGATTACAACAGAAAAAGATCGATTTTGATTCAGTGAAAACAAGAAAAGTTTTGCTAAATGTATTATGGTTATTACTGGATTCTCTTATAACGGAAAACTTAAAATAAGGAAAGTAGAAAAAAATGTCAAAATTAACTCGGATTATACTATCAAAAATATGGAATGTCTTCAAAGAAGGTACTCTGTCACTTTACTCAACCTTCATTGTGTTAAGTTCCATCAGGATAAGGCCATACCTTTAAATCTACTGCTATATTTTTAGAAAAAAAAGAGAAATGACACCGGAATTGAGGCTATTCCGTTTCAATGCATCTCACCCAATCCTCTCGACGTGTCTCCAATGGATTACTATGCATTTGGACTTTTAAAACAAGCTCTTTATAAGTGGTATTCCAAAACGTTGGATGGATTCTGGAAGATTGTTTTCGAGGAGTGGAACAAAATCAACTTTGATATTTTAAGTAAAGCTCTTTTATCTTGGAAAACAAGATGTAATATGATAGTTATAATTTTCCAACTGGACGAAAAATGTCCGGGACAGGATTCGAACCTGGGATCTCTTGGCTGAAGCTGCCATGCTCTACCAACTGAGCTATCCCGGTCAAATCTGAAGGGCATAATTCATCCAGTTACCCTTATTGATCATAGCATCTAGTCTGATATTTTAATCAGCTCTACAGAATAGATCGCAGGAAACTTCCAGTAAACGCTAGACACGTGATCACACTAGATTAATTTTAACACAATTATTCAAATTGATAAAGAAATCATACGAGTTGTAATTTTCCAGTACAACTCGTATGATTTCTTTACCAATTTGAATAATTGTGTTAAAATCAATCTAGTGTGATCACGTATCTAGCGTTTACTGGAGTTCTATTACCTGCGATCTATTCTGTTGAGCTGATTAAAATATCAGACCAGATGCTATGATCAATAAGGTTAACTGGGTGAATTTTGCCCTTCAGATTTGACCGGGATAGCTCAGTTGGTAGAGCATGGCAGCTTCAGCCAAGAGATCCCAGGTTCGAATCCTGGCATGGACATTTTTCGTCCAGTTGGAAAATTACAACTCGCAAGATTTCTTTACCAATTTGAATAATTGTGTTAAAATTAATCTAATGTAATATGATAGTTCAGTAAAAGGGCCATCAGACTGAACTTATTAGAAAATAAAATTTTTATATTTGTTTGTATATTTCTTTTCCAAAACCGTTACAAAAATGTGTGAACAAAAACCCTCTCTACCTCTAAAACCACTTGATGCTTCTTCACGGGCATTCGTGCATTTCGATTTTTAAGGCGAGAGTTAGGAAGATGCTATCCACGAAATTGAAAGGACTTTGGAAAACTGGACAAGAGACGTTGCAGAACATTTTCTTGACTTTCTCATATTACAAATACTCATATCTCATTAAATAATCAAGATATTTCTTTTTTAATTGCAGTATGATGTTTCTATCGCACTTTCGGAAAGTGGAGTTATAATTAGTTGAAAATTCTATTGGCGCCACTCTTGGCGTCTATAGCATCCCTTGGAGAAAAATGTAAAATTAGAAGTTGTTTGTCATTCGCATCGTGCGACTGTCTCCATGGGGAGCTCCGTAAAAAATTGTTTCTCTCTATATTAAAAAAAAAAGTAACGCTTTGGAAATGTCGCAAACGATTTGGAAATGCACCAATAAAAATCTGCGTAGATCTTCCCGGCTTTTCTTTTCTTCTTGAAAATAGGGATTGCTGCGCGAAGCGATTACGCGGGGGGGGGGGGGGAGATTGGAGAGTGTAGCGAGCACGGTGGTGGAGCCCCCCCTGGTGTTAATAAAAAATTGTTTAGTTACATTTAATTCGTCGATTTTTTTATAAATCGTTATATTCGTACAGTCCATTTGATTTAATACCAAACAAACTCTTCATGCTACAAACAAAAAACATTTCAATTTTTTACAAAAACATTTATATTTTCACGAATATGACTACTATTCTTACACAAATGAACCCGAATGTTGTACAGAATCCACATAATCATATGCTACAGTTGCAGACCATTTCGAGCATTTATCACAGGGTAATCGCAAATATATATTTTTTAATTAAATTTATTGTTGGTACCAAATTGCCCTCGTGACTAAATTTTCACTAAAAATATGAGATCAAACATGTTTCTTTACATTCCCGGAGTTGAAGTATGATTCGTCAAATATTTCTGTAGATATTTGACAAAACGTCTAAAATTGAAAGTACCCGGTCATTATCCTTAATTTAACAGCATGGGTGTAATAACTTTCTCGTGAATGAAAAGATATTTCAGAGAGATTACTCCATCGTTGATGAATTACCTCTGTTTTAAGGTATGCATGTAGATAAGATATTTTCAGGTGGAGCGCTTTATGACATAATTGATTGCATAATATACTTTAATCGCAATAAAGAATCTTGGAAAAGTTTAGAAAAAGCAAGTAAACTCTATTTACTGCATATGTATTAAAGATAGAAGCGTCGATATATCCAGACGCATTTCATGCGGTAATTTATTTTTTATTTGAATTCTACGCCACAGAAAACAATAGCAACAAGAAAACAAACAACTATTTGAAAAAAATAAAATAAAAAGTCGTACACTGATTTTTTTAAGGGTATATTTTACGGAAAAATGTATTTAATTTTATAGAAAACCCTTTTTTCCCCTTTTTAACACTTTTAATATATACTATTATATATATTTTATATAATATAATATATATAAAATATATAATATATATAACATATAGTATATATATATATATATATTATACTTTTATATAATATATATATATGATATATAGTATATATATATATTATATATACTATATATTATATACATGTACTATTATACACTTTTAATATAAGTGTTTATGAATCCAGTTGACCTGCTATCTGTTTGGGTGTCCATGCTCTAAACTCCCGTAAATATACTCGAATTGACATTTATTTTTTATATATTAATGATTTTAACCATAGAATGTTTGCTATTGAAAATGAAGGGTATGGTATTTATTGTTCGTTTACAGGGACACACACAAGAATACTGTTACATTATGGTCTGTGAGGAAAAATTGTTTGCGGTGCATTTTATTTAAATTGCTTATTTAGGTATTCCATTTCATTTTAGGAAAAATATAAATTTCCTAATAATATTCTAGTAGTGTTGGAAAGTGTTTCATAATATATGTCTGATGAATGATTTTTCGTTATTATTTTAAAATTTTATTCTACTTTAACTAATTGCATGCACCACATGATTTTAAAGAAGAAAATCCGAATTAGTACAAAGCTGTAACTCTTGTAAAATACAAACTGTATATTATGTTGTTTCAAGTTTTCCATGTTAAAAATTTTCTCACCATGCATAAAAATTTAGGCAAAAGTTCGAACAGCTTTCAACTCCACTAACTGTAAAGATTTTTCAGGCAAAATCCTTATTTTTCTGTTATAAACCGTTTTCTTTTATTTGTAAAATTAATATATATATTTTTTGTCACACCTATTTCAAAATCTCGGAAAGAAAAAAAAAATGTCTTATGCTCACAAATACATATCCCAGGGTTTAACTTTGTCAAAAATTGCTGTGGACAATGGTCCAAAGGAGTTGTCACTTTGGAACAACTTATGTCGCTTTTAGTAGAGCTCGTTGCTTAGAGGGTATATTCTCAAGTGATCAAATTTGAAGAATGGAGACCACTTGCCGATAAACTAGCATTCGAGCATTACCTGTGATGCAACTGACTGAATAAATACTTAAGAATGAAGATACAATAGCTGTTACCGCAATTTTAGTTTTTACTAAAACAGTAAAAATAAAAATAAAGTATTTTTAGTGCTTTCGTAATTATATAAATACGTAGCACCTATAGTCGTCGTTTAGTACGTCCATCCACATATAAGAGCGCAAAAACTACCCACCCGAATGGTTTAAAATTCAATATATGTAATCGTTGGAGAATTTTGTCGAGTCATTTCAAATTTTAAGAAAATCTAATCAAACTTTAAAAGATATTAATCAACGTTTTCTTCACTTCTGTTAAATCCTATCATATGTAATTAATTCAATGATATCCCATGATAGGTAAAGATTCTATGATACCAGGGTGATTATATTATATTTAAGATAGAGTCATATTATTTCCGTATTACTGAATTTAAAAGCTGAATTTGTATACTAAAATTGTTTAATTATAGCAATAATATAATCTACCGACTGTTTTTTTTGGATAGATGTTTCTTGAGAAATAGATATTAAATGGAAAAAGAGTCTAAATATGGATTTCAAGTTCTGAAAATTTCAAAGCTAGGCTTAAGTTTCCCATTGGAATCTGCAGTAAACGTCAGCAAAAGAAGAATTTTGTTGCCAACTTAAAATGTACTTATTTTATTACGGAAATTAATCAAATCATAATACTAGACAATATAATTCATTTTTTCTGTGAAACAATAACGATGATAATTTTTACATTGTTTTGTTTTGGATATTTGCTCATAGTACAATTTTAATGTAACAGAATTGTAATTAATTGTTTGTAAAAGTGTTTTGAAACAAAATTTCATAAAATAAAATTAATATCTGTAATATGAAAATCTGCACATAAAATATATTTTCTATTCATGCATTTTTCCATAAGAAGAGTGCAACAGTTATTGCACCAAGATCTGAATATTTATAAAACTATATAGTACGAACGAACCTCATTTGTCACATTTGACGTACAATTTCTAACTTGTTTTAATTGTAAAATATTGTCTCTTAATTTTATTCGACTCAATGTTCCGAAACTTTCGGTTTCACGGATGTAAGTTATTCGATTTATTTTCCATTTCAAGAATGATATATGAAAAACAAATGATGAAAAATATACTCTATTTTCGTTTGTTTGTATTTTGTACGAAATCGAATCAGAACATGAGAAAAGGGATCTTATTATCCTAGAAAAATCTGTCCGCAAATTTTGTCTCGAACGCATTTTTTCTAAGCGAAATAAATGTCTTTGCATTACTGAGCTTTGATAGGTGCCATATCTTAAATGGAAAAATAAGCACCGAAGGCATTTGAACTGAAATAAGTTTGGTCTGATAATTTTTTCAAGGATGTACCATGCTCTTTATACTGTCAAAGAAAACTTGTATTTCTGCAGAACAACACAAATAAAAGTTATAGTAAATTTATTGATATTTAAAGGGACCCGAAAGATTTGAAATGACAAAAATTGATTGAAATTTGATTGACAAAAATAGTGGTAACAAAAAGTGAAATGGTTGGCAACTATGAGAATGGTTTCACAAAAATACGCAAGTTATGTAGGATTCAGGATTTTCAAATACGAATCATTATATTATTATAATATCAGGGATTAACCTGCTCACTCTTACAGATCTCTAGGCGTACTTTTATGCACTAGATTATATGAGAGTTACACATTTGCTATCAAGAAATTTTTTTATTGATTATGCCTACAATTATTATTTTTATTCTAAAATGTTTCTGATAGTCTACACTAGTCACGGGAAGAAACGTTCAAGCTAATGTTAAGTCTATGGGAAGGTTCTGGCGCGATTTTTCGCTCGCATTTTAATATTTTCCAATGACTCTTTTGCATAGGATAACTGAGGTCGATCTCTAAAGTTGTTAGTTTTTAATCTTTTTATTTTGGTTCCAGTTTTTTTTATATAAGGGTACTTTCAATTTCGGAACCGGTTGGAACCGGTTCTGAAAGTGAAAGTACCCTTATATAAAATGTCCGCTTATAAAAAAAAACTATAACTAAAATCAAAAAAGTAAAAACTAACAACGTTAGAGATCGACCTCAGCTATCCTATGCAAAAAAATCATTTAAAAATATTAAAATGCGAGCGAAAAATTCTTCAAACCTTCGCGAAACCTTCCCATAGAATTAACATGAGCGTGCGCGTTTTTCCGCATGACTGATGTAGGCTCTTAAGTTTATTATTCAGTTTTAATGTTAAATATTTCGAATTTTGATGCATTCAATTTTTGTTTCTGTATAGTCCATTATTTAAACAAGTGGGTAAGTGTGATCGAAGATCGCGCACAAAACACTTTATCCTTTCTTTAATAAATCCAAATAAATTTCATTTTCCAAAAAAAAAAAAAAAAAAAAAAAAAAAAAGTCGTTTTTTTATAAAGTAAGCATTTACCGGTTTATTTTTCTCGTTTTTTCGAAAATCTGAACCATTTCCGATAGCTGACGAAGCCCTCTATTATATTTTGCTATAATAATATCTGTCATGTGGACTAAATTCGATATTAAAAAAAATCAATTTCAAAATTTAAAATGTTGTATAGAGACCTTCAAAATGTTAAAATATGCCAATATTTCCAAAATCGGGTCTATATTATGATTCAATACGTTCCTCAAACTCATAAGACGTTATAATCACTTGCTGACGTCATATCTACATGTTTCCTCTATTTCTCATATTAATACTCTCTTTGTATTATTCTCAAACATTTGAAAAAGGCCGTTACACTTCCAATATGACGTCAGATTAATTTTCTTTTTAATTCTCTTATGACATCATATTAACCTGCTTTCTGTACTCATACTGCTTGTATTATTGAATACTTCCGTTTTATTACCAATATGACGTCATATTAATCTTTTTTCAACTGGTGAAACTTTTTATTTCATTTTCATTTTTCACGTGAAAATCTTTGAATGGAAAATTAATTATTGTAGAAAGAATTTTATTGTGGATTTTCAATTGTTGGCAACTGCTATAACGAAAAATGTTTAAATTTAATAGAAAAAGGCTGTTAGATTTTTTTTATCTCCCTATATTAAAATAATACGATTTTTTTTATGATTTTCAGCTTCATAGTAAGGTATTTAGCTATAAGTACACAAAATTTCAAGTCTGTAAGTTATATAGTTTCTGGGAACCGGCTCTGTGACGGACAGACAACGTAGCGCGACGAATAACGTTTCATGAGATGAACGAAACCGTAAAAAAAGTATTTTACAATTCGGAATAACTTGTTCAGAATATCGCTACTTAAATCTTAAATATCTATATTGTGTGCACAATATACATATATCACAGCTTGTACTAAAGATAAGAAAGTTATTACAACTTGATATAGATATTCCCATATGTGTTTTTATACTTATTTTTTTCCAAATGACAGTTCGACACACTGCATTTAGGGATGTTTGACCCGGGTAAAATCTAGTGTAATTCAACGCATTTTAATAATTGTGTTTCATTTTATTAAAAAATAATAATTAGCTTATTTCAGTAATTAATAGAATATTTTTTATAAATATTTTTAAAATAAAGATTATAATGTAATATATCAATTGAAACCGAATGCAGAAATACCAATTAATAATTGATGTGAAGTATAAATAAAAAAAAAAGACAATTCTTAAAAAAATTGTTCAGAATATCGCTACTTAAGTTTTAAATATCTATATTGTATACACAATATATATATACATCACAGCTTGTACTAAAGACAAGAAAGTTATTACAACTTGATATAGATATTCCCATATGTGTTTTTATACTTTTTTGTTTCAAAATGGCGGTTTGACCCACTGCATTTAGGAATGTTTGACCAAGGTAAAATCTAGGGTAATTAGACGCATTTTAATAATTGTATTTCATTTTATTAAAAAAAAGAATCATAATTAGCTTTCAGTAATTAATAGAATATTTTTTTATAAATATTTTTAAAATAAAGATTATAATGTAATATTTCAATTGAAACCGAATGCAGAAATACCAATTAATAAATGATGTGAAGTATAAATAAATAAAAAAAAAGTCAATTCGGAAGAAATTGTTCAGAATATCGCTACTTAAATTTTAAATATATGTATTTTATGCACTATATACATATATCACAGCTTGTACTAAAGACAAAAAAGTTATTACAACTTGATATAGATATTCCCATATGTGTTTTTATACTTTTTTTTTTGTCAAAATAGCAGTTTGACCCACTGCATTTGGTGATGTTTGACCGGGGTAAAATCTAGCATAATTGAACGCATTTTAATAACTGTGTTTCATTTTATTAAAAATAATAATAATTAGCTTATTTCAGTAATTAATCTAATTATTTTTATAAATATTTTTAAAATAAAGATTATAATGCAATACTTCAATTGAAACCTAATGCAAAAATACCAATTGGTAAATGTGGAGTATAAATAAAAAAAAAACTATTTTACAATTCGGAGGAAATTGTTCAGGATATCGCTACATAAATCTTAAATATCTACATATATTGTATGCACAATATACATATATCGTTGCTTGTGCGAAACATGTTGATTTAATTTCTTCTGGGTGGTCTTCTTAGGCTTACCACACCTTAATCACCAATTATGGTTTAAAAAGAGTAGCTTTAAAATTATATTTGGCTTCCCCGGTTCTGAAAATATTAATTAACCCTCTCCACTCTATAATTATTTAAACCTTTCTACAAAAAAATATTGTTTAGAAATAGCGACCACCATTTTGCTACCACTATTTCTATACTAAAATCTTCGTGGTAGATTCCTATTACAAATTTTGTAGAAATATACTTCGAAGATTATTATTATTTTTAATTAGCTGCAGCCAAAGCATAAATCTAAAATAGTGGTAGCGACAAGCGTTGGCGAGTCACACTCGCCAACTGAGTGCAAAATCGTCAATGTGTCATATTAACCTATTGAGAATCATTTGTTTTACTTAGTGGCAATTTTACTTATAGAAAAATAAATATGTTTTCTACCGAAAATTTTACTTAGTAAAAGAAATTAAATAAATACCGTTAAATAACTTTTCAGTAAATAAAATCTCTGGTGATAATTTACTTTTTAGATTTAGCGTGTCAAACTTTCCCCATTTCATCGCAATTTATTCTTGTCTCTTGGCATACACGACATAACAAGGGATTTCTACATTATTCAATTTTTTAAATATCTCTATACATTAAACGCAAAGGTAACCATTGGGAAAAATACCTCGACAGATACATAGTAATGACGATATTCTACATGAAAAGATATAGTATCAAGAGCTAAACAAATATTATCTGCCCTTACTGTATTTTCCAGTATTCTATATTTCAAAACTGAACTACTTTATTAAGCAGTATTCAAATGGGAGTCTGCATTTGAAATTCCCAAATATTTAGTTTAGAGTGTTATTTAACATCAAATTTCGAAAGCAAACAGAATCTCAGTATGGTCGAATACATCTAATACATCATTAACAATGAAAATATGCGATAAATTTCATGGTAATCAAATAAAAGGATTCTCAAAGGATAAGTTCATTTAAATATCGCGTTTCAAGTTTTAGAATGAATACAAAAAGGAATATCGTGAATAGAGTTTTCATCATAAAAGTTTAATGAGACACTGAAGATTATAATGTGCAGGTTTAAAATGTTCAATATTTTAAATGGTGAACGTTTGAAAAAAGGTTTTCAAAGTTTTAGTTTTAAAATATCCTATTTTATTAAAAATGGAAAATTATTTGAAAGAAGGGATCAAAATGCGGAAAATAGGGAATAAACGAAAAAGGTAATAAAAGAAAAATGAGAAGAAATGGCGATGATGGGGAAAAAAGAAGAAACAAAATGAAACAAAAATGACAACCCTGACTGATTAAAAGTGAAAAAAATGAAAAATTACTGTAATGTTGGGTTTATATTTTATGGGGAAAAAAGATGAGAAAGAGAAAATCTTAATTTCAAAGAGTAAGCGCACCAACGGAGAATTAACAATACGGAATTTTTATGGAATCCAATAAAACGTCGTACTGTAATATCTATTGAATTTTCAACAACAAAGTGGTTATAAACACAAATGTGTCTCAATTCAAACAAATTGTCTTATTAAGATTGAAAATGTGTGATATAGAAGGATGCGAAAACATAAGTACCTCTTGTCTGCATAAAATATAAGGGTTGACTAAAATAATCACCTTAAAATACCCTAAAATATCAGAATCTTAACAAATTGTCTAATTAAGATTGAAAATGTGTGATATAGAAGGCTGCGAAAACATAAGTACCTCTTGTCTGCATAAAATATAAGGGTTGACTAAAATAATCACTATTCTCGAATAGTTAGCTCTGATTTCTATTGCTTACTGAACAAAGCATAAAATTTGCTACCACTTTTTTTATACAGTATTTTACATGTTGTGTTTTAAGTGCAAGGAACTTTCTCTGGATTTCTATGTATTTAAAATAACGGTTATGTAAATTAAAAACTTGGTGTATGAATAACGTGTGTTCTTATACACTTCAGCAAGCGTAGGTTGTTGATGATCATCATGTTGGTTTGTCAGTAACTGCATTTGCAAAGTTATTAGAAGTAACAAAAGATTATTGTCTAAAATAGTGATGGCATGCACGAATCACGGCGACATATAATTCGTGAAACAAAATTGTTAAAAGAAATCAAAGCTCTTTTGAGAAAGAAGTGTGTTAAAAATTATTATTAACTCATTGGAGAAGAAAGCATTAATAATGTTGGCTGTCCAAAACCATTTTTAACACATAAGACACGAAAGAAATTGAGTGTGCAAAATATCTGACCTGCTTTGTCAAAATCTTTTATTCTGGAGACTTAATGTAATTTGATTATAGCGGTATATATATAAATCCTTATCAATGAAAACACGTAATGTTTTTAATCGAATAAACTTTCTCCCTATTTTTTATCTCCAAGAGGGTTTGTGGAAGAGAACTCTCGTAGAATTTTGCAAAGGAAACTATCTCCTTTCTAAAACAAAAACATGTATGAAGTTCTGCAATTTTTTTGAAATTTCTATTTATTTATTTATTTATTTTAAAAGTTATGAATTGCGCAGGCGTATTAGCAGGTCCTCTTGATATTTTGAAAGCTATGATAAATTGAAGTAATAATATGAGAATTTTACCATGGACATTCGAGGACATGTCTATTTTCTGAAAAGACCTACACGAAAATGCCTTATTTATATAAATCATACTTTTCAGTCATGATCTGAGGAACATGTGATGAAGTTTTCATTTGACTTTTTGTTTTCTTCCCACGAATCTGTTTGATCAGTACCAATTATTTTCTCAGAATTCTTTTTGTCTTGTACCAGTATCTATTTGCATATTCAATCTTCCTTTATCATATAGAGAAGTTGCAATAATATAATTACCAAAGAACCTATCTTCCTCGTTCCGTGGTTGCAATCAGCTAATCAACAATTATTCTTTACCTCCATGGTCCTCTCATCCACCAATAAGAATTCATTATTTGCTCTATGTGACCTCCATGGTAACGTCATTCGCAACTAACCCACAACCTCTGAATACTAAGCCTACTCGCTGATACAAAAATGGCGTATTGTTGGCGGATTTATTTCAGTGTTAGTACAGTCCCTTGAATTTTAATAGCAGTAATTTCTAAACGTATTCTTTGTTTTATTTTTTTAGATTAAGTCAAAGCAAAGAATTAATACTTTAAGGAAATACTGCTGCTCAAATTCAACGGACCCTATAAACGCTGAAAAAAGTTCGCCTACGACAGCCGTCATATTTTGTGTCAGCGCGTAGGCCTAGTACTCAGAGAGATGTGACTCTCCTATTTACAAATCAACTTTTTTGAGATCTGAGGAGTATAATGACAATCTTTAATTTTACAAGTACATCAGTATTTTCTGTTTACTGAGAATTTCTTTGATTAAATACCAGGTTTGTTTCGGTCTTGGATTAATATCTACTTTCCTCTCCTCCCCTTCAATTTACAGATGAAAAAAAAAAAGTCTTGTTGAGGAATATGGTAAAGGGATTTTAATTTCACAACTATTAATATTTTCTGTTTTATTTTTATGAATTTATTTGATCCAATACCAACTATTTTTAAATTCCTACTATTAGCTCACACTCTCTCTATATATATCTTGTTCAAATTTTCAATCGTTAATAAAATATTTTCTATTCATCTACTCAAGTTCAAATAATTTTTTAAAACTTGTAGTGGATGACACTTTATGTTAATACAGTTTTTTCAAATATTAATTCATTAATTAAATTTAATTAATTAATTTTAGTTTTATATGGGAGGAAAAAATATCTCCCATTGTTTTCATCAATGAAATGAAAGATTTTCCTTAAATTTGTAATGCCACAAAAATAAAATACCGCAACGATGATTATAAAAAAATGTTCATTAAAGATAACGTGGGACATTAATGCTTCACGGGTTTATTTTATATATTTATGATTAAAAAGTAGGAATTGACTTAATTTTTTTTTTATATTACTTGTTTATATTTGTTTCGGTCTTAAGGAAATATATATTTGTCTTTTTCCCTTTTAGTAAGAAAAAAAAATCTAACGTAATAAAAACTGTTTTATTTTAGGAATTTCTTTCGTTTTAACTGTCAAAATCACAAACTAACGAGAAAACTAATGCATGATAACCTAACTTTAATATACGTAAAGCAGAATCTATACTTTTCTTCGAGGATTTATGAGTACTCTGTTACTTAAAACTAAATACAGTAAAAACACGAAACTGTACTTAAGGAAAATGTAATGCGATATTACAGATATTTCTACTGGAATTAATAGCGTGGAAGAATATCCACAAACTTTCTTTCTAAAAACGCTTTGAAATATCTTTTATTACCAATATGAGGTTGTTTTAAGCAATATTTTATCTAAATGTTCATTTTGATAGTTGATGTGAGAGATAAAAATACTTTAAATTGAAAAGAACTTAGAGAAAATGGTAAAATATATTTTATTTGTCTTTTAAAAAATAGATTTTATGTCTTTTTCATCTGTTTCTGCTAAATCTTCACTTTTAAAGGCTTATAACCTTTAAATTTCGATCTATAAAGGTAACAGCCTTTACAATAATATTGTTTTACGCTTCAGAAAGCACAGATAAAAGCTGAGATTTTTCAAAGCTTTATTTTTCAACGCTCGTTAAGCTTAACGTTAAAAGGATTCTATGTTTTGTAGATTAATCTAATTTTTACTGTACGGGCATTGTTTCCTCTATGAAACGTTTTATATTAACAGATTTAAATAAATGAAATAAAAAAGAAATTATAAACCTGACGATGGTGAAATTAAAAGCAAGATAATTTTTTCAATACCACCAACTTACGAGAGAGCTGTGCTGCAAGGTTGATGCCTTGGCACCAGATGGACAAAAGGGTTGAGGCGGCAAAAATACTCAAAAATGAATTTTATATGTAAGCACTGCTGTTTATAGCGGTTTAAACTCTTTTAGAATTAAAGAATAAAACACTGTTTTTTTTTTTTTTTTTTTTGTGTGTGTGTGTGTGCGGCTGTACATTTAAATTAGACATTTTTAGCCTTTTGGAAATTGATCAATTTTACTGGAATTTTATTCCTCTTCGTGTACTTTTATTTTCAAAGATAAAATTTTGAAAATTTGAGTTTAATTTATCTCTTATATACAGGATGATTATAAAAAAAACTATCTCGATATATGAGTCCTTAACTATCATACCGTTCACAGAAACTGACTGAAATTTTGGTTTTAAGTATTTTAAGGTATTTGCTCAAGAATCGTATGAAAAACAACAGTTAAACTCTAACAGTTACGGTTACAGTGACAAAATTTCGAAATTTTCAAACGGCAACACCTACTTTTTTTTTATTGGAATGTGATCTTCATAGTGAAAAAACACAAAAAGCGTTGAAACGGTACCTGTAGCACGAAAATTGCCGGCGCTAGAGAGACTAAGAAGAAAAGTGAAAACAACTAATAAAGGACATAGAAGCAACAGAAAGTTAAACATTTTATTATTCAGTGCTATCCACCATCTGCCGCATGCAACGTGTCTTCGTGTGTGGCGTGGAAAATTTGTGAAACACAATAAAATGTTTTGTTTTCTGTTGATTCTCTGTCCTTATTCGTTGTTTTCACTTTTCTTCTTAGTCTGTCTAGCGCCGGCGATTTTCGTGCTACAGGTACCGTTCCAACGCTTTTTATGGTTTTTCACTATGAAGATCACATTCCAATAAAAAAAGTAGGTGTTGCCATTTGAAATTTTCAAAATTTTGTCACTGTAACTGTAACTGTTAGAGTTTAACTGTTGTTTTTCATACGATTCTTGAGCGCTACACCTAAAAATACTTAAAACCAAAATTTCAGTCAGTTTCTGTGAACGGTATGATAGTTAAGGACTCATATATCGGGATAGTTTTTTTATAATCACCCTGTAGATGGCAAGAAACGAGGTTTGATGCAAAATTAAGTTTTTTCGAACAAATATATGTTTAGAGACTCAATTCCTGATTTTCATACTTTTCAACCTATATTCATAGTTTCCATAAATTGTCAAATAATGCACAGAAAAATGGTTATAACTCAGTAGCTATGACTCGTATTGACCTGCGAAAAGTTCCATTCGATTCAGCGGAAAAAATTACATGAGAACAGATAGTGAAATATTTCATAAATCTATTTTAGTGACCTGAAATGATTAAGAATTTAAGTTATCAAATATCGACAGAAAAGTGGTTATAACTCCTTATAAACTATAGGTCATATCGGCCTGTGGATGGTCTTATTCGATTCCTCTTGAAGAAATACGTTAGAAACAAAATCATTTTTGCCGGAAAAATGAAACTTCAAGAATACATTATTCTATCATACACTTGAAAAAAAAAAAAAAAGATGTTGCTTAATTTGGGAAAATATAATGTAACCACAAGCGAAAATATACAATCACCTTTTTCCGAAAAATTTTCTTTATTTTTAAAAACTTCAAAAACCAGTATATATTTTACATTTCACGAAGCATTTATAAAAAACAAAGTGTCTTTTGCTGCCACTAACTTCCGGAAACATTTCCGAGTATTTTTTATAGTGTGTTAATCAGTTTTCTCATCCCAGAATATAGGTTTTTTGGATACTATCAGCTCTCAAGTAAACCTTTTCATGTTCAACTAATTGATGGAATGCTACAGAGTGATCAATTAAATTATTTGAATTTAAGTCTGACTGCATAGGATTTACCACTATATTGCTGTTAATTGATTAATATGAGTATTTTAAATTATCCGAGACGTATAGTATTTATTTTGCACCTATGACTCTAAGGATCTGATATGATAATTTATACTTAGAAAATTTTATTAGATAAATTATCAATTAATTATAGAAAAGAAAAAGTTGCGTTGTGAATTATTTTTGAAGTTCGGATCCTCTTTGAGCCAATTACAATCATCAAAGGTTACCTGCAGAGAGTTATGTAACATTAAATATATAATGGCTTATTTTAAAACCTAGATTGTAATATTAAAGAAAACATTTCCTAAAATAAAAGACTTAATATTAATTCAATAAATTAAGTAAACAAAAGGAAAACTGACTAAAATTAATTGAATATAAAATTGAGTTTATTTACAAGGTAATTATAAGCACATGATTAAAAACAAATATAAATGTTTAAAAAAAAAAAAAATATTCAATCCTAGTTGAGAACTGTATTCTCAACATTTATTTTCTGAGAATTACAGTTTATCTTACTGAATTAACAAATTCGATTTTGAAAGGCAGAGTTCCATACCCTAGAAGTATTTATTTGATTAGCCTTTTTATGTTTAGATCGGGGTAGGATCTTCATACACACGTAAATTCGTATTATTAAAAGAATATAGCTTAATTAAATAAAATGGAACAATGGTGAAGGAAGATTGTTTGTTACCTTATATTACTAGATAACGTTGACAGCAGGAGGTAATGGCTGACGCGTTTTCGCTTTTTCTTAGCGCGTACATTTCCATCTATTGGCACACACACTCAAAATCTGTTTTTTTTAGTTAGAGAGCAGTCAACCTTCTACTTTTCCATCTTTTTTGAATCTGAACTCTCAAGAAAAATCACATTCTTTTCGTGGAGCAAAAAAAAAGGGATGGAACCATTTTTCCCTTTTCACATAAAATTAAGGCCTTATACGTTTTAACTTCTTGAAAATTTGCATGTTTCGGCCATACCTCTGATTTTAGAGAGATGACCATTGGCATGCGGGAGAAATTTGGTACTCCCCTTGAGTGTTTCATAGGTCCGTCGGTACAATAGCGATTCCTCTTGACGCCGTGCTGTGTCTGGGAGGTAAAGATGCTTTGACTTGTGAGGTCTTCGTGCCTATTTAAGCTCTCATAAATAAATGTGTCATATTATTGTTCTGACAATTTTCTCCATGACATTTTTATTAGGTGTAGTTAAATCATTCGTGGGAACGGAAAACCAAATATTTCCTTGACTGCCGTGGTTCACTTTGTTCCATAATTATCTATCTGTATGCGCTGATCCTAAAATGGATCATTAATTTGTATTGTTCACTGTTCACTGATTAAAATGATACCAAATACTCTGTTAATATGCAGAAAAAAAACCAAATACTTTTTTTTTATAGTGTGTGCTAGTTTAGATCTAGATGGTGGTATTTCTCACCATCATCTCTTCCCCCGACATTAGAAAAAAAAAAAGGTCCACAGTATCTTTTTTTTTATATATATATATAGCCACAAAGTACTCGATGAAAGTCCATCGTCGTATTATATTGAAGATCAAAACTGAAAATGTTCACATGGAAAAGTCTAGGAACTTGGGATAAGCTGGGGTGTCACTAGGTTTGGAGTGTAAGTAGGTTTGCAACACCAGAAAAAAGTTTTACACATTGGTGAAATAAAGCGTAATCAAAAGTTCACTGTTGAAAAATCTGATGAAAGACATGACTTCTTCAGCAAGTTATCATGTGTAGTTGGTTTCAATTTCCATTGTTCCAAAAACATTTATTAAAATTTTGAGTTTTAATAGGTCCAAATCCAAATAAAGCAGGAAAATTTGAATAAGCCAAATAATAAAATAAAATGCCCGAGAGAAGAAAGAAAAAAAAAAATTAATTTTCTTTTCCACTCTTATATTTTTAGTTATTACATACATATAAATTGGCAAATCTTTTATTTTAATTATTACAGGCTAATTAGGTACCCATACGTTGAAACACAATATACAGAATCATTTAAAACAAATACTCAATATAATCAGCAAACTGTATGCATTCTATAATTAATACCATACATTAAAAATATATATATATATATTATATCAAAAACATAGAGAGAAAATAGATATACATAATCTCACATGAAATGTCTCTCTTGAGCAAAAAGGCAAACATCTTTATTTTATTTTATATAATATACATAAAGAAAATGTTATGTGAAAAAAACATCTTATCATTCTTACTAAAACAATTTTGTTTTGGGATCTTATAAAAGGATGACTTTTCTGAATGAAAGATATTTTCAATAATATATTTTCATAAAAGAAACAGGTCTAAAAAATGAAAATTTGTTTTCTTCTTTCGATACCAAAAATTTAAATATCCATCTATAAAGTCAAACACAATACCCTTTTAAACTGCCTGCCTTGGAATGGACGGGGTTGGGAAAAAAAAAAAACAAGGCAGAAGAAGAAAAAGAAAAAAAACAGTAATCTTTTCTCCCTCTAATCCATCACCGCTAAGCGGAAGGATAGAGAATGACAGCTAGATGACCCTACCTGTGGACAATGACTCATCTCCCTACCTTCGGATTCAGTTGTACCCAGGGGACGATTTGCGAAATGATAAGCCGTGTATTAGGTATCTTTCCTCACCTGTGGGTGACGTTTACTAAACTCCTGGATTACTGACAGTGGAAAAAAAAAATCAGTGAAACGATTTGATTGCACGTGTGTCTGTGCAGATTTTGGATTACTCGCCAAAATCCAGCTATCTGTATTTTATTGTTGAAATAAGATTACATGTGTGATTAAAATAAAAAAAGTCGTGTATACCCGGCTTGGATTTAAAAAAAAAAAAGGTATGTAATTAAATCTGTATATCTGCTTAATATTTTCTATTAAAAAAAAAATCGGTACACGTGTAACGTGGTCAAATCCGTTTGCATCGCACTATCTTCTCGTCAATTTATATATTTACTTATTTATTTATATTGTGTATAAAAACGTAATGTATTATAATATATATATTTTTTTAATATAATATTGATTTTCTAGTTACAATTTAAGTTAGCGAGAACAAGCGAGCGTTGCTTTGCACAAACGAAAATGTGCATGCAATTGTAAAATATTTATTTAATTATTTATTCTTATTATTATTATTATTTTAAAATATATTAACGTGTAAATATACATATTTAAGGAATCGAAAGCGAGCGTTCGCTTTTCTTTTCTCTTATTATTTTTTGTTTTATAAAATATTACATATAATAGTTAGAGAAAAAAAAAAGATTAAACAAATTCTTTTTTTTTGTAAAGTTTGGAAATTTAGTTAATTAGAAATATCTCAGCTAAATGCATTATTAGATGCTCTGCGCAGATAGTCTCAATTTCGCCTGCAAAAACGAGACTTTAACATCCAATAAATTGCTGAAATGATCATTGACATGTATCCAACGCCTTTTTATTATTATTAACACTTTCCAACCTAGTTGAAAAGTGTTTATGACTTCGGTTTGTCTGGCCGTCTGCCGTCTGGCCGTCTGGCCGTCTGCCGTCTGCCGTCTGTCCGTGCTCTAACTCCCGTAAATATGCTCGGATTGCCCTGCAAATTTTATATGTTATAATCGTTATCTATAGCATGTTCCCTATTTCAACGGAAGTGTGTAGCACTTATAGTTTTTTTACAGGGACACTCAAAAGAATTCCGTTACATTGCGGTCTATGGGGAAAAATCATTTGCGGTTTATTTAAATAATGTTTCAATACTTTAAACGCATTGAAATTTATATATATCACTAAGGTGCATTAGAAGAAGCTTAATATGGAATAGGGTGTGCATAGCACTTATACTTACTTTACAGGGACAGTCAAAAGAATTCCGTTACATTACGTCTATGGAGAAAAATCGTCTGCGGTTTATTTAAATAATGTTTCACTATTTTAAACGCATTGAAATTTATATAAGGTTCATTACAAGAGACTTACTACAGAATATTGTGTGTATAGCAGTCATCGTTCATTTACAGGGACACACAAAAGAATTCTCTACTGTATGTCAACAATAATTCCTGGAAGTGCGTTTTAAGTTACTGAATGCGATTTTAATTTTAAATCGCTTTTTGTATATTACGTGGTGTGTATAAATTCTGTAGATCCTATACAGGGAAGTACAAAAGTTCGGGAACACATTTCCGTATTATTTAACTCCAGACGGAGAATTTTAAACTGTGCTACGTGTTTCCTAACTGAACTAAAATTTAGCATCCTATGTAGTATATATACAAATCTATAGATCCTATACAGGACTGAATAAAGTATTCGGATTACTTAGATGTTATCTTTTGGCTTATAAAAGAGTATGATTCGTAAAATTATTTTGGAAGCGTTGGAAAGTGTTACATAATCTATGCTTGACGCATGATTTTTCGTTCTTGTTTTTTAAGTATGAAATAATTTACCTAAATATTTAAGGTATAAATTAAACATCCAATTTATGTTTTGTAATAATTGAAACGCGTTGTTTTAACCAAGTTATAGATTATATCAAATATTAAACTAAAATAATTTTGTAAAATCTGACCGATTTTTTTTTTGTTATAATAATTCAAGTGGATTCGTCAATCCGTGGCTTTAAGCAAAGGATGAATTATTATAAATATTGGTCAACATAAAATGTTGTATTATTATTATTTATATTTGTGTCGCCGAGTGAATAGATGTTGACTTGTAATTTTAAATCGATTAGTTATATGTTTTGTGCTACATATAAAGACTTTTATTTTCACTTTTAGTAGAGGGGGTAAGGTTATATATTAAAATTTTTTTTTGTTTTGTTATATAAATTAGTATAAAATGGGTTTGAAAGGGTGATACCCTGGCAAGGCTGCCTCTGTTTTTATTTTTACCGTAATTATTATTATTTTTTATTTAACGTGCATGTTTGTTCATAACTCCCTCTGACGAGCCAAATCCCTCAGTAGTACACTGTGTAGCAAAAAAAAAAAAAAAAAAAAAAAAAACCTGCAGTATCCTCCCTAAATGATCTTTTTTTTTTTCTTTTTTTTTTTTTAAATAGTAACCTGTCCTCAATGTACTGTAAATAAACAATAGTGGAAAATTATAAAATGTGTACTAAACTAAAGAAAAATAAGACATCTATAAACGATAAAAATTTAAAATAAATATATACATATTGCCTCGACCGCAATAAAAGAGAAAAAAAATTTCTCGCTTCCCTATCTAGGAATTTATGTGTATAGTCTGTGATTCCACTTTCGTTGGTGAGAATAATTTATTTATGTGGCGTTTAATAGTCGCTTTATCTGGGAATGCAATTTCCTTTAATAGGTAATTGTTATTCCTAAGCTTCCTTACCACCTCGAATGGTCCCAAGAATTTTGGCTGAAGTACACCTGGTTTACCCACGACTTTTAAGTAGCATTCTTGTCCCGTTTGTAGAAATTTTACTTTTTGGACTGGAGTACTGTCGATGTACTCCGCCATCATTTTTTTTTGGTTTTGTAAGGCTAATTTCTTTATTTCCTCAATATGTTGGACTCTATTTTTAACGTAGGTTTTGACAATTATGTCTTGGTCAGGCAAGTGTATGGAAAAAGGAGTTCTTATTTCTCTACCGAAAAATAGAAGTGCCGGAGAAAATCCCGTAGCTCTGTGCGGCGTACTGTTATAATTAATTTTAAAAAAATCAATCCTGGTATCCCATTCTAAAGAGTTTTTACACATAGCCACAATTGAATTTTTTAATATTTTATTACTGATTTCACAGAGCCCATTACTGCGTGGATTATTCACGGACGTAAAATCTAGGTCTATGTTAAGAGAATCCATGTATTCTTTGAATAAATCAGAGTGAAAATACCGGCCATTATCCAATTTTATGGATCGCGTCAATCCGAAATTACTAAAATAGCGATTCAATACATTTAGAAGTGTTTGTGATTCACAATTGCGAACCGGTACAGCCTCCAAGAATCTTGATGTGGAATCAATAATCATAAATACAAATTTATTTTTGCGTAGCGTCATTGGAAGCAAACCAATTAAATCTATATGCAAAACTGATCCGATTTCTTTATCTTTGATTATTTTTTGTGTGGGAACTTTAATAGTTTGATGTTGTTTAGTCGTGTTACATGGTATACATTTAGTACAATAATTCTTTACATCCCTGTACATCCCGTACCAGTAGAATCTAGCTTTTATTATTTGATAAGTTTTAAAAAATCCGAAATGTGGTTTATGAGCTTCCTGTATTATTTCAGCTTTAAGTTTATCCGGAGCAATTAACAGTTCATTTGTATCAGAGCCTGGCTTTAATATTAATATTTCTTTTTGATTGAGAGTGAATTTTTTTGCGGTTTTGTTTTGTTTGTCAGTTTTAATTTTGTTTATTATTTTATTTAATTTTTCGTCTTCTAATTGTTGTAGTTTAATGTTTTCATCTAATAGAGCTTTGTTTACCGTAAACAATGAATTTTGCAATTTTTCTCTTGAAATTATATTATTAATGTTCCTCGAAACATAATCAGCAGGATTTTTAGATCCCTCGATATGCTGAAAAGAGTAGTTAAAAGGGGACAAATTGTCCAACCACCTTGCTACAATGTCTGGTTGCTTTTCCAAATTTAAAAAATACGTTAGCGCTTTGGAGTCTGTATAAATATTAAATTTTCTCCCTGCGAGAATATGCTTGAAATACATCACCGCTTCATGAACCGCCAGTAGTTCGAGTTTGAAACTGGGGTAGTTCTTTTCGGGATCCCTTAATTTTCGCCCAAAATGTTCAATTGGCAGCTGTTCTCCGTCGTATTCTTGTGCTAAAATTCCAGAAATAGCTGTTTTAGAAGCGTCTGTGATTAAAATGAAATCTTTTGAGAAATCCGGGGGTTTTAATGTGGGATTTTTAACTATCGCTGCTTGGATTTCTTTGAAAGCATTTTCTTCTATGTCAGACCATTTAAATTTCACTTTGTCTTTAGTAAGATTAATTAATGGGTCAACTATTTTAGAATAGTCTTTAATAAGCGATCTAAAATAATTCGAAAGACCAAGTAGAGATTTAACTCCCTTCTTATTTTTAGGTTTAACTAAATTTTGAATTTTATCTATGTTTCTTTTTGAAGGAGAGTATCCTTCGCTGTTTAGGGTGAAACTGAGAAATTCGATTTCTGACATACAGACTTGTATTTTAGTAGGCTCAATAGTTAAATTATTTTCAATAAAAGCTTTAAGGACTTTGTCTAACAGATCTAACATTTCTTCGAGTGAGTCGGCTGCTAGGATCACATCGTCAATAAAATAAGCGACTTGATCTTCATTAAAGTGGCCCAACACTTTATCAATTAATTCTGCAAACACCGCAGTACTGAGTCGCGTTCCGAAAGGCAATCTTAAAAAGGAGAATTTACCGTGCTCCGTTATGAAAGCTAATTTTTCAGTGTCTTCTTCACGTAAATTTATTTGGAAAAACGCACTGTGTAGATCCAGTACTGTATAATATTTTTTTCCACTCATTCTCCGCAGAATCTCTTTAATTTCGGGTATGGGGTACGCATAATTTTGAAGTATTTCATTTAAAAGTCTATAATCGACCGACATACGATATTTAACTTCATTAGCCTGTTCGTTTTTCTGCAAAGATTTTTTTTTAACGAAAATAACAGGGAAAGCGTAATCAGAGTTGGATTTACGAATGATATTTGCTCTCAAAAGTTTTTCAATTTCTTTTTTAGCATACTCCTTAACATTGTGTGCAGTTTTGTATGGTTTAGTCTGCAGAGGATAATTATGTATTAAATTAAATCTTGGGACGACTAATGAAGATTGTCCGAGTGTATCGTAATTCTTAGAAAAGGCATGTGCATTATTTAGAAGTATTTTTTTTAATTTTTCTGCTGTGTCCGAGTCTAAATGTTGTAAATTAAAGTCGTCTGATCTAAGTTCTGCTTTTCTCCGTTCACGAACTTGCTCTAAATTCAGATTATTAATGTGCACTACCTGCTTCGTTACTTCTTGACCCTCAGTGTCAACTGATTTTATTTCAAAATGTTTAGAAATTTTGCCAATGTTCATTCCCTCTGTTAAGATTAATTTTTGTTGTGATTTGTTAGTGATTATTATATGAATTTTATTATCCTTGGCAATTTCGTGAATTGATGTTTTATAATAAATTTTCATATTATGTTTAATCGGTTCCAAGAGTATTGTATTTGTAGT
This sequence comes from Maratus michaelseni, assembly GCA_963931845.1. Classification (NCBI taxonomy): domain Eukaryota; kingdom Metazoa; phylum Arthropoda; class Arachnida; order Araneae; family Salticidae; genus Maratus; species Maratus michaelseni. Next base: position 93,853,351 of record OZ007597.1, on the reverse strand, counting down.
TGCGAATTTATCTGGATCTAATAGTAATGCAACAATTTTTTTTTCGCCTGGTAGTAACTCCGTTGTCTGTGTTAGTTTTGCTGTAACAAAATTTTTGTGCGAGATACGTTTTTTTTTCTTTTTGCGTATTGTTTCTTTATTTTGATTCTCATTAGAGTTAGCAGTTAAGTTACTTATCAGACTTTGAGGTTCATTTTCTAGAAATTGAAGTGCAATGTTTTTGTTTTTTAATTTCATGGTTTTATCTTCAAAATCTAGGATAATATTATTTGTTTTGAGGAAATCGAATCCCAATAGCATATTGTAGTTCCGACCAAAATCTTGAGTTGTAACATAGAATGCCCCCGATACAAAAACGTTTTCCAATTTGAAAGTTAATTTAATGCATTGCTTAAAAGAGATTGTCGAATTTGTTAATGTTTGAATTTTTACCTGGTTACAGAGATTTTTATATTTTACGTGTGCATTCTTTAATTGTTCGAACAATATAGGTGATGCCAAAGTTACTGCCGCCCCACTGTCTGTCAAAGCATTAATCTTAACACCATTAATTTCAAAAGTAATAATCGGAAGTTGAGAATTGTCATTACTTTTGACACTAGCAATAATTTTGTTATTTTTTTTAGACCCGCAGTGAGACTTACGCGGGTGCCTTGTATTTGAGAATGTAAGTCCCGACTTTAGTTTCCCTTATTGTTACTAGAATTCTGATCATGATCTTTATCTTGTTTATTGTTTTCAAATGTCTGCTGTGAATTATTTTTTTTGTATAATCATGTTTTTTATAATTTTTTTGCTTGTAGCCCCCTCTATGCCCTATAATTTGCTCTATGCCTCTATAATTTCTTCGCTGGTCATATGATCTCTGTTCGTTGAAATTGCCTCCATAATTTCCGAAACTGGGATATGATATCGGCATAAATTGTTGGTGGGGTGGGGGTGGTGCATAGTACATGTACTGAGGAGCAGAATATTGCATAGGGTTGAAGTTTTGGTGCGTGTAATTTGGGGTTTGCTGAAAGTTTCCCTGAGCTTGTTGGTTTCCCCCTTGATAAAAATTTGGTTTTTCGATTTGAATATTCTCAGGAATTTTTTTATTTTCGTCCACGTAATTACTGCTGTTTTGTTCGTTGCCCTTGTAAAACCAACAATGTGGGTTCGTATGGGATGTGGATTTACAGTACTTGCAAAACCTAGTTGTATCATTGTTAGTGGCATTTACCTTTAATTTTATGTTATTTAGTTCCGCGGTTAATAATTTTATATTCTCTGCACTTTCTACATTGAGTTTAAGCAGTTCATTTAACAAATCAGAATCTTTAGTTTTGGAAATGTTGTTGATGTCCTTTAAATTGACATGTGAATAAGCCTCCTCTAATTTTAAGGCTATGTTGCACGCTGTTTTAAAGTCCGGCGGAGAGTTTTTTCTTACTTCCAGACTTAAATCACTACGAATTGATTCCAAAAACTGAGATAATTTGATCATTTCCATGAATGTAGAGCTGTTGTTAGCTCCTATATCTTGCCCACTTTTTTTTAGATAAAGGTCTGCTGCCGCATTAAATTCTAATATAAATTCGTTCATGTTTTGTTCCGGTTTTTGTTTGAGATTGCAAAATTTCTTTTGCGCTTCTAGAAATGTGGTTTTGGGTTCGAATAATTGTTTTAACTTTGTTTTAAAGGTTTCTAAGTTCTGTTCCACGAACAAATTTTGATCCCTCATCAATTTATCTTTAGCAGGTCCTACAATTTTCGCCTTTAATATAGTTAATTTAGAATCATTATTCAATTCAGTTTTATTGATGAGATTGTCAAATTGTAAGAAAAAATGGTTAATATTTGCTTCCTTTTTTCCATCATAGTATGGAATCAGATTAATTAGGCTATCTGCATTTGGGGTGTCCATTGTAGTAATTTTAGGAGTAGCTTTTTCAGAATTTATAATTTTCTTCTCTTTCTTTTTTTTCTTATTATTATTATTACTATTATTACAAATAATATTAGTGTCTACAGTTTGATTATTTAATTCGCGTAATTGTTGTCTAGTTTTGACACCAGTATCTATTCTACTAATTCTTTGACTTTTACGCTTATTCATCCAATTAAAGTACAAAAATCATAAAATAGAGAGAGAGCAAAAAAAAATTGTTTAACATAAAATAAAAGATACCCAATGGTGAATTGTTATGCACTGTTCAAGAAATTAATTATATATAATATATATCATTTCAATATTTGAGCATTATTATGTATTTATTTTATATTTGCTGCTGTTGCAGTATATGTAACACAAGTCATATTTTCAATTCTTTGTTAATACAAATCAATCCAATAACACTTATTATTATTTAATATATCATTATATATTTAGTGAGGTACCCAAAAAGAATTGCCAGGTATATGCATGTTACAGAGTGTATGAAGATTCCCCAATGAATGCTTAATTTTTTTTTTTTTTTTTTTTTTTTTTTTTAATTAGTTGTTGAAAAGAGGAAAAAAAATTTTTTTCAAAAGAATTAGAATTAAGAACATTTATGTTAGCAAAAAAAATTTTTTTTTTTTTTTTTTTTTTTTTAGTCTTAATATTGCATATATATTTTTATATTTAAAAAATTATACAATAACCTAAAGTTCTATTTCTAAAATTAAATTAATATATTAAAATAATTTAGAAAGAGGTAACGGTACCACTTCTAATTCGGTAAACCCTATGATGGAATGCCACAGAGTGATCAATTAAATTATTTGAATTTAAGTCTGACTGCATAGGATTTACCACTATATTGCTGTTAATTGATTAATATGAGTATTTTAAATTATCCGAGACGTATAGTATTTATTTTGCACCTATGACTCTAAGGATCTGATATGATAATTTATACTTAGAAAATTTTATTAGATAAATTATCAATTAATTATAGAAAAGAAAAAGTTGCGTTGTGAATTATTTTTGAAGTTCGGATCCTCTTTGAGCCAATTACAATCATCAAAGGTTACCTGCAGAGAGTTATGTAACATTAAATATATAATGGCTTATTTTAAAACCTAGATTGTAATATTAAAGAAAACATTTCCTAAAATAAAAGACTTAATATTAATTCAATAAATTAAGTAAACAAAAGGAAAACTGACTAAAATTAATTGAATATAAAATTGAGTTTATTTACAAGGTAATTATAAGCACATGATTAAAAACAAATATAAATGTTTAAAAAAAAAAAATATTCAATCCTAGTTGAGAACTGTATTCTCAACATTTATTTTCTGAGAATTACAGTTTATCTTACTGAATTAACAAATTCGATTTTGAAAGGCAGAGTTCCATACCCTAGAAGTATTTATTTGATTAGCCTTTTTATGTTTAGATCGGGGTAGGATCTTCATACACACGTAAATTCGTATTATTAAAAGAATATAGCTTAATTAAATAAAATGGAACAATGGTGAAGGAAGATTGTTTGTTACCTTATATTACTAGATAACGTTGACAGCAGGAGGTAATGGCTGACGCGTTTTCGCTTTTCCTTAGCGCGTACATTTCCATCTATTGGCACACACACTCAAAATCTGTTTTTTTAGTTAGAGAGCAGTCAACCTTCTACTTTTCCATCTTTTTTGAATCTGAACTCTCAAGAAAAATCACATTCTTTTCGTGGAGCAAAAAAAAAGGGATGGAACCATTTTTCCCTTTTCACATAAAATTAAGGCCTTATACGTTTTAACTTCTTGAAAATTTGCATGTTTCGGCCATACCTCTGATTTTAGAGAGATGACCATTGGCATGCGGGAGAAATTTGGTACTCCCCTTGAGTGTTTCATAGGTCCGTCGGTACAATAGCGATTCCTCTTGACGCCGTGCTGTGTCTGGGAGGTAAAGATGCTTTGACTTGTGAGGTCTTCGTGCCTATTTAAGCTCTCATAAATAAATGTGTCATATTATTGTTCTGACAATTTTCTCCATGACATTTTTATTAGGTGTAGTTAAATCATTCGTGGGAACGGAAAACCAAATATTTCCTTGACTGCCGTGGTTCACTTTGTTCCATAATTATCTATCTGTATGCGCTGATCCTAAAATGGATCATTAATTTGTATTGTTCACTGTTCACTGATTAAAATGATACCAAATACTCTGTTAATATGCAGAAAAAAAACCAAATACTTTTTTTTTATAGTGTGTGCTAGTTTAGATCTAGATGGTGGTATTTCTCACCATCACTAATATTCTCCTATTCTGATTTACATAATTTACATTAATATTCTGATTTACGTCTTAACGATTACCCGCGAAGATGGTACCATAGAGTTTTATCGGGACTGTCGAAGAGATCGGATGAATATCCCACACCTTACCAACGTGCCACACCTGTGGGAACTATATCTTTACCGTACTAAGCCAACATTTCTGAGAAGATATCTGGTATTTTTGCGAATGTAGGCATCAGGACTGCTTATGTGCCTTTAAATCCAATTAAGATTTTTTTGGGTAACTACAAACATAGTTCAGATTTGATCTTACAGGTGTAGTTTACCGGATTCCTTGCAAAGGTTGCGGATCTAGCTATATAGGCGAGACTGGACTATCCTTAAATGTGAGGTTGAAAGAACATAGGGATTCGTTTAATAGAGGCACTCTAACCTCGAGATTGGTTGCACATGCATTAGAATTTGACCACGTGTCTGATTTTCAGAACGCGCAAATTGCCTGTTCAAAATGTTGCGTGTACAGTAGTCGTATCTTCCTGGAGTGTTGGATGAGGGTTTTATCTGAATCTCCAACTAACGAGGCTGCACAGATTCCAGCAGAAAACAATGTTTTAACTAAACTGTGACTTTAACTATTTTTCTTGTTTTGGTTCTGGTGGCTTTGCAGTTGTGTTCGAAGGACTGATGAGGTGTACGAAAGTGCACGGAACGTCTAATTGATAATTTTAATTGTTTTTATGTATTTTTTAACATTAAAGTCTGTAGTGAATATTATTTTAATGAATTAAACTAATAGGTTTTACAGACAAGCACGATAAATTAACAGCATTAACATTAACATTAAAATTAATTTGTTATTCTTGCATGTATAAATTCAGTTACGAAGCTGAAAATGTTTAATTCAGAATGAAAAGCATGCTAAAAACCGATATTCTGGTTTTAGAAAACTGTTTAATATGCTATAAAAACTACTCGGAAACATTTTAGAAAATCAATAACAGCAGTATTTAAAAAAAAAAAAGTTTTTAAAACGATTTTTTAAATCTCGAAAATATGTTCTTATTTTAGGTTTCTACAGATAAAGACCACTTTTTCGTATCATGGATAACTCGGAAGAGCTTATTTATTTATTGCATGGTTATTGCATATTTTCGGTCGTGGTTTCATTATATTTTCGTAAAAAAATAACACTTCTCTCTTTCTCTCGCTGTCTCTTTTTTTTTTTCAATTACTTTTATGAAAAAAATTCACCATATAATTAATAACTTCAAATAATTTTATCGCATTCATTATTAACCAATTGCCGAACTGAACAAGTCATATAGACTCTTTAATAAAAATCGAATGAAATAGTTATGTAACTGATAAATATTAAAACTTGAAAATTATAGGCTATAATAATAATAAGAAGAAGAATGAGGAAAAAACGTAACATTTGGAAGCTTTAGGAGACATAAAATAAAATTAAAAAGTCAACTTCCGTGTTAACTTAAGTGAAAATTTCAATTTTGTTCGTTACTCTTTTATCTGTGAACTATGATTAATAATTGCATTTCGTTGTTATTTTTAAAAATAACTATCGAGTTTCTGACTGTAAATTAAGACAAACTAATCAACGAAGCTTTCTTAGTAGCAAGTGAATATTGTCTTTAATTGGGTCCAATATTGGGATTGGATAAATAATGAGTCAATATTCCATTCACTGACACAAATAATTTCCCAATTATTGGGCAAAGATAAAACCATCCCTATGAATTATACCTCTGGAGGTGCCTAGTCAGGTGATGGCCTCGTCACCTGATCAAGGTTCTAAATTACGAGACAAATTCCTTTCTCTTTTAAAATTTTTGCTTTTTTTTTAAAATATGCTAATTCAACAAAGTTATACAGATACCCTGAATCGGCAAACAAAGAAAACTGTAGCAAACCATTAGAGAGCACTGCAGCGATGCTAACAAGGCTCTAATCAGGTGGATCACAGCCATGCTGTGATCCCGCGTCCAAGTACTAACTCGTCATGCTAGGCACTCATGCCCGACAGGTAGGGGCCTGATTGATGGTATATACATAAAAAAACCATCATTGATATAGCCAACATAGATATAGTCCATATTTATATCTTATACTCTGTTCCTTGGTGTTCCTTGGCTATTTCCTTGGTGAATTTTACTATAGAATCGGTCGCAAAATACAAGGTGTGACCGATAAATAAGGTAACTGATCACAGCGCAGGCAGCACACTGAGGCGTCTCGAGCAACATGAAGCCCGACTTGGATGAAAAAACAGGTTCGGGACATGTTTGTTCGACCATGTTCGGAACATGTTTGTTCGTTTTGGAACACGTTTGCTCAGTCCGCGACCTTGCAGCTACTCCATTGACAAACACCTGTCGAGAAATTTTCAAAACATAGTGCAAAATTTTCGTAAGGCAGAGCGAGAACGTAATGCGCATGTGTTAGTGTGTCTGGCTGGTCACCTTTTCGAAAGGAGAGAGGATTCACCTTACTTATCGGTCTCACCTTGTAGTTTGAAAATGATTTAAAAATGGATGAAATGCCGAATTCCTTGGCTGATTTTTTACGACATTCTATACCGTTCTTGCGACAGTGTTTTATAGCATATTCGCCAAATGGAAGCTCAATTGGAAGTACCGTTTGGGAGTTATCATGTTCACATACACACAAATAATGATTACAATACTTTCCTTACACTATTTGTTTAAGAAAAAAAGAAAGAAAGACGGTGGTGACCTTTATCCAACTGCATTTGAACTGCATTGAAAGTTCTTAGAGAGGTAAATAATTTAAAAAAAATATGTGGTTTATTGCATTTCAGGTTTGTCTACAGTTTTTGGGTATGTAAGTATCTTATTGGGGATTGAAATGTTCATCATCATCATCCTCCCAGAACATGGTTTCAGGCTATAAGCCTGTTCCGGCCTCAATCCATCTTTTTCGCGGCCTTCTTCTATCTCTTTCCCTCCTTGGCTTATAATTAAAGGGTGCTTTTGGTATACGATCAGTATCCATCCTTTCGATGTGCTCCCTCCATTTCCTTCTGTAATTTCCTATTTTATTTAATTTTGGTATAATTTCAAGCTCTCTTCTGATGTAATCATTCTTTATTTTGTCTATTATTGAACATCCCTCCACACTCCTCAAAAATTTCATCTCTGAGGATTGTATTTGTCTTTCATCATTTTTTGTGAGTGTCCATGCCTCACTTCCGTATAATAAAGTTGGTTTTGCCATTGTTTTAAAAATTTTTATTCTTGTGTCTTTTGTTGTATTTCGAAGAGTTCTTCTTATAGTACCACAGATGTATTGAAATTTATAAAGCTTATTTTGTATATTGTTGTCATAGTGATAAGATATATCACATCCTAAGTAATTAAAATGTGAAATCTGTCCTATTGGTTTATTTTGGTTAAGAGCTATACCGGCGGTGGCGTAGCCACAGGTAGTATCTCCCAAGCCGGACAGGTCGGAGGGTAAGTGCTAGACGAAAAGGAACACCCTGGTCCTCCAGGTTGGGGTTGTTCGCAAGGCTGGTTCCCTAGCCACTTAAAAAAAAACACTATTACTCATAAGCCTCGAAAAGAAAAACATACACGGATTGCAATGTTATGTACAATAAATGTTAACCCTAGTAGCCAGCAAATATTGGGCCACTATTAGCTATATCTTGGTGCATTATTGGCATATTGGTTAAATATTGGCATGAAATATTGCCCAAATATTGGGGTGTTTACACTTTGCCCTGATTTAGCCAATATTTGTAGCCGCCAATATAACTTTGCTAAATATTGGTGCAATATTGGTATGAAATACTACGCCAATAATGGGGTATTTATATTTTGCCCTTTTTTAGCCAGTATTTGTAGCCAACATTGAACCAATGTTTGTAGGAAATATTGCCCCAATATTGGGATGTTTATATTTTGCATTTATTTAGCCGATATTTGTAGCCAGTATTGTGCAAATGTTTGTAGAAAATATTGCACCAATATTATGTACGACCATATTTTTGTTACATACGACCAGTTTGAATTACTATTATCGCCTTTGAAAGGGAGAAAATTTATACGATCCTCAAACGCTACATTTATTGATAGAGACAATAACAGTAATAAAAATACTAGTTGTAATTAATATTATATGTCTAGATACATATATTTTAATTTTCTTTGAGTAAACAGTTTCGTTATTTCATTAATTAATTGACTCTGGAAGTAGGGATCATTTACTGCAAAGTACAGTCTTTAAAACTTTCCAAATGAAAGTATTCTTTATATCAGTCACAAAAGAATAAAAAAGTGAAAAATACCTTTCTTAGACATTATTTATATATTTTTAGCAGAAATAAATGTATTGGAAAACCACATCATTTCTCCGAAAGAAAATGGATGGCCTTATAAATGTCTATCTTTTCAATAATTTCCCATTAAAGGTTTTTAGATACTCTTATTTTTGACACGGAAATAATCGTAAATAATATTTTTCTTAGATTTTGTATTTCATATTTCAAGTTATAAAGCAATATATTTAAAAAATGACTTTAGATTATGTGCTTTAACTTTTGAATTATTTTATTTACGATTTCAAACGGAATATTAAAAAGAAAAATTGAAATATTTAAAATACTTCCTCCAACGGTAATAGTAATTAATAATATAGATCAGAGTACTGGTTATTAGATTATTTTTTTAAATTAAATCCAGGTAATGTCTATTTTTGTAATAAAATGTATTACTAAATATTTTTCAGGAAAAAATTCAGTAAAATAAGACCTTTTTATCCATTTTGATTAAAAATATAAACATATTATTGTATTAAAATATTGTGCCAATACTTGCAAGAGACATTCAGCTAATGTAAAACTCTTAGAATTTATATTGGGAAATATAGGTTTTATAATGGTAAATTTTCCAATGGTATGATTGTGCCAATAATTGCATCAGACATCCAGCCAATGTAAAACCCTTAGAATTTTTATTGGGAAATATATTGGTTTTATAATGGAAATTTTTCCAATGGTATTATTGTACAAAAATTGCTTTACATTGGAAATATTTTCAGAGACATGCCAATGTTAAACAAATATTGGCTTTGCATTGGAAATGTTCCAATATTGTGCCAATATTTGTTTCACTGGCTTTACATTTACTGGCTTACTTCATAATTGTACGAATATTAGCGCATACTTGTGAATATTAGCGCAATATTTTGAAAATGTCAACATCTCAGTATTGAGGCAATATTTCACGCCGATGAATACAATATTGACCCAATATTGGGCTAATATATAGTAATATTGGCTTACTATTATAGAAAATGAAAAGTTTAATTCTTTGATAATTAAATGAAATTAGCTGAAATATTTTATCGTTTAACAGAAATGACTTCGTAATTTTACCAGAAAGTAAAAAATCTAGATTTAAATGTATTTTTGAGAATAATCTGAAATGAATTTATAATGCAATATTAATATAAATTAATTATTTACTAACATAAAATTATTAAGCAGTATTTTTCAACATTTATTGCAAAAGCCTGGAAAAATTAATTATTTACAAGCATAAAAATTGTTAAGCTGTATTTATCAATATTTATTGCAAAAATGAGGAACAAACGAAGAAAAAAAAACTAGTCGTTGGGGGCCACCGTAATACTTACCCATCATGGATATGCATAATGTAAAATATTAAAATAAAAATGTGTAAACTACTTATAAAGTGCATTGCAATTCAAATAAAATCGTGGCTTGATGACGTCACAAACTTTAAAGGCTCGATTACTGAATTGCTTGAAAGAAACATCCTTATAACTCCAAAAATAATAATCCTATTAACTAGCGGTTTATTGCATCTGATTAAGCGTCAAATTTCCAATTAAAATATATCTTTGAAGTGAAATTTGGATGAAATACAGGGTCATGAAAAATCGAAGAGTGTGGGAAATAGGATTACAAATATCTCGGCAACTAATTATCCGATCAACTTCATGCTTTATGCAAAATTTGTTTTTTTATTGTCTTTTATATTTATTTCTTAAAATAAACAATTTCGAAAATTTGTATATACCTTTTATCAGAACGAATATTTCGAGAGTTCGAAAAAAATTGTTCCGGTTAATCGAGGTTATTGAAATGAAATAGGCTTCTTCCCATTATTACATACTAAGTACATACCAAATTGCAAGTCTCTATCTCAATTTTTTCGGGAGACAGAGCGTTTACAGACACACACACAGACGGACAGCAATTTTTTTTTTTTTTCTAAAAATATGTTTTTCGGAATCTCCAGTGTCTGAAACGTGTAAATCCGTCAATTTTTTTTTTCGATTTTCAAAACGATTACAAGACTTACCCTATACTACGTATGATGGGTAAGTAATAAATCCATTTTTTAAATCAATATTTTAAACTACATTAATTAACATCAGAAATCGGATATAAAACGTGATTAAGAACTTTTCCAATCGGAAACAAAATAGAATTACTTGGAAAAAAAAAATTATAACATCTTATGATTTCACCAAAACATATGCATGGTTAATTATATATTAAGCATGGTTTTTAATAAAATTAGTTATGTATCATAAAGCGTATTTAATTGAAACAAATTACCCCTTTAATTAGAATAATATTTTCATGGCCTTCTAAATATTTATTAATTATTTAAAAAGTTAATGAGGAAGTAATTAATTATTCCTGCAACATTTAAACTTAAACACATCCTAAGGCCACAGTTAATTAAATTGAAATTGCAGCTAATTCATCATTATTGTTTTTGATATTTTTGCTAATTTCATTAACAAAAGAATTTATTTCCAAAAGATGTAGAAGATTTATGAAGCCACAATTATGTACATGGTATTTCTGTCTCGAATTTTAAATTTAGATATAATAAAGGGATTGTGTGTCTGTGTACACTGTAAAAAAAAATGCAGTAAAATTACGGGCAGAGGCCGGCAGCAGAGATTCTAGTCATACCCCGTAAAAAAAAGTCCATGCCCATAATTTTATGCAGCCCGTAATTTTACGGGGCAAAGTAATATAGCATTATAATGCACAGAATATTATGCACTTTAAAACACAATAACACTTTGCTTACTGTTCCGTAGCACGTAGCACGTTAGATAATCATCACAGAATCGCTGTTTTGGCGGGTTAAAATTTTCGAAACATGAGTAAAATGAAGGGTTATACCCTAGCGGAGGACAATGTATGGGGTCGTACCGTATTTTTGCTAACATATGGGTTAGAACTGTAAGAATATGTGGATTGTTCTTAATTTTCTAAGTATCTAAGGGATAAGACCGCTTATTTAGTGGATCAGACCGTTTTTCATCAAATAAGGCTGTTGCCCGTGAAAATTGAAGGGCAACGCTCTTAAATTTAGTTTTTTTCTGAGAGTGTAGAATACTAATAAATAAATAACTACTTCGTAGCATATGATGTCTTAATAAGTCCGTTCTCATTTGAAAAATTCAAAAATATTTTGTCGTATTGGAAAACGGCTAGCAACATAAGATTTGTCAAATGTCGGTTTTTTTTTTTGCAGCAAAATAAAACAAATAGAACTATTTCTTGCTATAAACATTCCGTCTTTTTGACATGTCTTATGGTGAAAATCGAATTCCTACACGACAATTTGTTAAATGTTTGAAATATGCTAGGTGCTGGTGATTTTGTTACGGCTGATGATCTGCGTTAGAATATAGGCGGAGGGGTTGGGGAGATTTCCCTCCGTGGGGGTCTTAAAGGGAACCTAACCCGCATTTAGGCAATATTCGAAGAAAACCACGGAAAACTCCGAATGGTTAGGCCGACGAGCGTGACATGGGTCCGAACCGAGCAACTGCCATCTACTAGCTTTGGGAACAGAACCACTCAGGCGCTGATGTGCAGGTACTTATTGGACTATTTGAACTATTTTTTTCATTTACCATAAAAAACCCGGCTATTTCGCAAGTCTTGTTGAGCAAATCGCAGTTACTTATTGATAACTTTTTTTTTTCTTTTAGCACAAAAATACAACTATTTGACAAGTCTTATGGTGCAAACGGCACTTACTTATGGATCACTTTGATTTTTTTTTCTCTTTTAGCACAAAAATAAGACTTTTTGACAAGTCTTATGAAGTAAATCATGGCGGTAGCCAGGAAATAATTTCGGGAGGGTCCGAATTGCAAGTACAAAGAAGCACCATTTGTACATCTTGAAGGTGGTGGTGATGTTTGTTATGGCCGATTATCTGCACTGTGGATTGCCTCCGTGAGGGTCTTAAAGGGAACCTAACCCGTATTTACTCTCTTAAAACGAAAGAGCCAAAATAACTCAAGTTGAGCCGAAATCCACTCATCTCACGATTTGAAAGTCAGCTTCTCATGAAGAGTTGAAACAACTCGAGTGAACGAGTTCTTTTTAAGCAACTCATGATTGAGTTATCTCTATTTTACTCATACTTGAGTGAAATCAAATCAATGAAGGTTAAATCCAATAGCACTTGAGTGATTTATAACTAACTCATACTTGAGGAGGGGAAGGAGAATTAAAATTCATGGTAAAATGTAATAATTCATTGTAAAATAATAAATTTCATGAACAGGTAGATTATTATTTTAGAAAAAAAAAGTAATTTGCATATTGAATGTATACATATTTATGTTTACATATATGTATATATTCAACAATTAAGTGAAAAGTATCTTTTTTTTTTTCTTTTTTGTCGTTTCTGAGCTGCTTGAAATATATACCCCCCCCCCCGCCCCCTCTCGACCCAAAAAGGAATATTTGAAAAGATAAGAATTTCTGCTGATTTAAATATTTTAATCTTTTTTTTATTTTGTTATAATGATTATGTTTTCTATGCAATATTATTCGATACATTGCATGATATTTTTCAGTTTATATCAATATTATCATTAAATATGTTTTAATCCTAATACTATTTAGGAATATTCACACCGTGAATATCCGGGAATGTAGATATTTACCTTATTTTTAACAACATATGATAAAAAATATGGGATTTATACAGTTTCATAAATCAAGTATATTTTTAAATATTATAATTCAGACTGAGAATAAAATAAGAAATATAGTTTGTTTACTTTAAAACAATATTTTTAAAGTCAGACAAGCCAATTTTCAATTTATAGTATTATAAAAGTTAGAGTTCTGAAACACCGCTAAAAATATATACTATCAGGGCTCGATCCAGACAAAATTTTGGGCCTATATAGGGCCCCTTCACAAAAATCAATTTAATAAAATGGGGCCCTTCACAAAAATCAATTTCACAAAATTCCTTTTACTAAAATTGATCCTTTCAAAAAATTCTATTCCATAAAAACTTATTATTTATTATTTTATGATGTTTTAAAATGTGTAATTTGTAAACAAACAAGTTCAAAAAAGAGAAAAACTTCAGCAAAAGGATTTAAAAAACTTTTTGTTTATAAATGCTTGGTTCGAATTTGATTAGCTGGATTTCAACTTTCGTTACAAAATGTTATTTTTCACAAAAATATAATAAATTTCACAAAAATAAACTTTACTTTTCACAAAATGGGCCCCAAGATAAAAAACTTGCATCGACCCCTGACTATATAAACAAACGTACCGCCAAGATATTTTCTTTAAAAGTTTAAATTGCTACTAAATGCTATTTATTCACAAAAATCAATTTGATAAAATGGGTCCCTTCACAAAATTCCTTTTACTAAAATTGATCCTTTCACAAAATTCTATTCCATAAAAACTTATTATTTATTATTTTATGATGTTTTAAAATGTGTAATTTGTAAACAAACAAGTTCAAAAAAGAGAAAAACTTCAGCAAAAGGATTTAAAAAACTTTTTGTTTATAAATGCTTGGTTCGAATTTGATTAACTGGATTTCAACTTTCGTTACAAAATGTTATTTTTCACAAAAATATAATAAATTTCACAAAAATAACCTTTACTTTTCACAAAATGGGCCCCAAGATAAAAAACTTGCATCGACCCCTGACTATATAAACAAACGTACCGCCAAGATATTTTCTTTAAAAGTTTAAATTGCTACTAAATGCTATTTATATAAATCATATTTATTGAAACAACATTAAAAAAAAACATAATGGAGAGGCAAAGGATTTATTTCATTATATTTTACAGTATTTTTTAATATTTATCCTTCCAACTTAAAAGATCTCTAAATGTTCGCTCGTATAAATAGTCCTAAATGTTAGGGTTAAGACATATTTAATAAAAATATTGATATAAACTGAAAAATATCACGCCATATATAAAATAACAATTAATATAAAACAGAATCACTATAAAAAGCATAATTAGAGTATTTAAATCAGCAGAAATTCTTACCTTTTCAAGTATTCTTTCTTTAAAATTTTAACAGCGTGCTCTTAGCCGCGTACTACACACCACACGTCTGTCGTCTGCTCAGCGGATATGGGGACAGTGAGGTCACGTCAACTACGTCAGCTTACTGGATTTCCGCTCGCCAATGAGTGCTTTTTTATCGAGATGAGTTGTTTAGTATTCACCCTTCTGGAGTGCATTAGGAAAATAAAAATTCAAATCATGATGAGTGAAACATTTAAAAATCAACTCATTCACGATCCAATAAATTAGAGCTCTTTTCTGAGAAGCAAAATCCACTCTTTCGTTTTAAGAGAGTACGACAAGGTTCGAAGAAAACCACGGCAAACTCCGAATGGTTATGCTGACGGGCGTAACATACTCCCGTCTAACAGTTTTGAGAGCAGAACCTCTCAATCGCTGGTGGGAACAAACTTATTGGACTATTTGAAATTTTTTTTTTAAATTTGCAATTAAGTTCACACTATTTGAGAAGTCTTGTGGTGCAAACCGCACTTACTTGTGGGTCACTTTGATTTTTTTTTCTTTTGGCACAAACAATACAACTTTTTGACAAGTCTTTTGGTGCAAATCAAGGCCGTAGCCAGGAAATAATTTTGGGGAGGGACCAAGTACCAAGTACAAAGAAGCCGTTTGTACATTTTAAAGGAGGCTATCTTTCAATGATGTGCAATTGAATACTAACTTCAAAATACCTATACAATAATCAAATTTTAATTGCTTAATAGGCGTATAGCCAACATGGTGAAAAAGTACCCAAGCCGGTACTCGAACCCGGGTCATCAGTATAGCGCATTGACGTTGTACCAACTGAACTACTTAGGAACGATACTCAGCCTGGAACTTTCTCACATAATATGTTGGCAAAAGGTTACAAACGCAGCACAAGATGGAATATGCGCTATACTGATGACCTGGAAACTTTTTCACCATGTTGGCTATACGCCTATTAAGCAATTAAAATTTGATTATTATGAATGCAAGGCGTGTGAAATTTTCTATGGAAAAATTTCCAAAGTACTAAAAATACCTATACAAATTTGAAGTCATTATGCAATTTTATAACGTTAACATTAAAGTTTACACTAATTAATTAATACATTTTAGTGACATTACCTCTACTTTAATAAGCATTATTAACGTAACATTTTTATGAAATTTAGAATAATTTAAAAAAGTAAAATTACAACTACATTATAATACAATTTTGAAATGTATACCGTATTTACAATATCAGAGTTACAAACAAAATCGAAAGCGAAACACCACAATTTACGGAAGACAACTGATCAGAATGACCATTAGAACATTGATAAATTATTTAAACATTGCAGTCTGGACTTAAAATGAGGAGGTGCGCACATACGTCCTGGTATTGCAAATAGAAGAGTTTATGACGTATGCAGGTACGTCGTGGTGCTAAAGGGGTTAAAAATGGTTTTGTACCAGTGTGTTCTGTAACCCCTGACGACCAGGTTGGAACTCCTGGTTTTCTTAATGAAAAATATATAGTTAAACAAGTTGGAAATTGTACGTCAAACGTGACAAACGAGGTGCGTTCGTACTATAGCTAGTTATATAAATATTCAGATCTTGATGATTTTTTATTCTGCGATGAAATGATTATATCGTCTGCAGATTAATTTCTGTCATAAAATAAGTATCTCGGTCGCTTGACGATTCAACCTCGGAAGCTCCTATAACAGGAAAGCACCAATTTTTAAAAAAAAAATTCAGATTTCTTAATAAATGTTTTTATTAATATCTCCTAAAGTTTTGATTCGATTTTTATAAAATTTGAAATGTCTCGACAAAATTCTGCAAAGATAATATATCTTAAATTTCAAACCATTCGGTTGGGTAGTTTTTGCGTTGTTATATGCGGACGGACGGTCGAACGGATGGACAGACGGATGGCCAAGCGACGACAATACGTGCTACGTATTTATATAATTACGAACGCACCTAAAAAGCTTTCTCGCTATTCGAAAATTTTGCCAACAGTATAATTTCTTCAAAAATTAAAAATTAAAAAAGCACTTATTTCGAAATAACTTCTTTTTTAAAGTTGAAGTTCTTAAAATAATTTCAGCATAATTTATTCCGAATGTTTTTCGATAGCTAACATTTTAAGAATAAACTAGATGGAACCCGTCAAAACGTGATGAAAAAAAAAATACTACAACAATATCAGTAAAATAAGCTTCTTTATTATTTAAGTAGGGCTTCGTATGAAACAGTCTTTCAAATATTTTATTTTAACCCCCCAGTGAATTGCTATTTCCGATGTAAACTCCAAGTGAACACTCCGTAAACAAATGTGTAATGCAAATCAGTTTGACATTACCACCATATTCCCCACGACAAAAGAAAAAAAAAAAAAAAAAAAAAAAAAAAAAAAAAAAAGGTTTATGGACCTATAAAATATCATACAAATAGTCCTATCATAAAGTATCAAACAAATTTCCTACTTTCATCTCATATTCAATAAATAAAAGAACATAGTATAAGCACTCCCCCCCCCCCCCTGTGATAATGCAATCGAATGAGCTCCTATGCGCATATGCGCATATGTATTGTATCTGCCCAAAGGCACCGTTGAAATTCGACGTTAAAAAAAGTTTTAAAATGTTTAAATTAAAATTTTTAAAATGTCCTCTTTAATCATTGTTCGTTTCAAATCCATATCTTCTAAAACGCATCCATTGTTTTAAGCTAATCAATTTTTATGTAAAAATGAAGAATTTTTGTTAAAAATAATAAATTAATAAGCAGATGAGAGAGAATTTTAATGTTTTCAATTGTAATTTATTTGTATGGTTTCTTCTATCATTTTGCATAATCAGGATGATTATTCCTTTTCCATCACAGTCGGTCTCTTATACAGTTAAATATCCAATGGATCTTTAAAAAAATAATAAATAACAGTTCCTAGCATATTCTGATTCAACATATACATCAACGAATTCAACATATCAATTTTATGTTAATCATAAACTAAAAATAGTTTTTTTTTTCTTTTGACAGATTTTATATTAGCGCCAAAATACTCTATCTTATGGATAATCTGATCTTATGATTTATCAGGTTTTTATTTTTTTTTTTTTTTCACTTTTCATGAAGGTTAGGGATACCTATTTTCAATTGTTGCAACTTTCCAAGGGGCTATTTTACATTATTAAAACAAACGGATGGTCATTGTTGAGATAGAATTGAAAAATATTTCATGCTTGAAAATTATTTAAAAAGTCGTTAAATTAAGCGGCAGATTTCAAATAAATTTCAATCGAAAGCTATTTTTTTTTTCTAATTGAGGATGTAAGAATTGAAATTGTAAAATATAGTAAAAAAATTAAATTTTTAGTATTTAGAAGTGATGTAAGCGCGATGAAAGCTGTGCCGTTTGTTGTCACAACCGTTATACATTTCTAAATATTGCCACTGTGTTTTGGTTGGCGTCCAAAAGTAGACTACCATTTTTTGACATCGAAAGAAAAATTCACAGGGAAAGAAATAAGTCTTTGCCGCTAATAAGGAACTGTTAAATGAACTTATAACAAACCTACCAAAATAATTCCTATAAAATATTAGCCTTACATTGTTTATTCTAGCTAAAAATCCAATCATTATTTCAAGGTTTTTTTTTCCTGAAATTCTTTACTTTTGTGAATTTTTTTTTTATTAAAAAAGGAAATCTTAATAATTTAAATCCTATAATTCCTATAACTTAATCCTATAATTTAAAAAAAGTAATTGGTAACATGTAATCAAGGTATGCAATCAAGATGAAGCAACCAATAAAGGCTCCAGTTCTAATCTTTAAAATTAAAAATTGAAATATCAGTTAATATTACGCCATATTGACACAATCATATAAATTTTTCTTTTTAGTTTTATCAATGTTAAAATGCATTTCAAGCTAAGCATAACGTCATTTTCACCGGTACAAACTTTTCACACGTACATTTATGCTTAAGCACCATGCATACAAATAAAAATATATTTTGCATTTAATTGTAATGAAAAAAATGGCATCAACAAAGTTATAATGCTTAATGATAAAATGAACCCAATGGACAATATTTCCGTGACGTCACAGTAAATATGAATTTTTATTTCCTTATAAAATACACGGATAAATATTTTTACCAAAATACTTAAACATTTTAACTATATTTTAACTTACAAATTAAAAAATTCGGCCTAAAAGTCACGTTCTTTTAATATTTAATATTTATTTTTTATGCTCGCAATCATTGAGTTCAGAAAATAAACTCTGTACGTCGCAACAGTGGGCCTTAATCCGATTGCCGACTTTATGACGTCATAAGCAGAAGTAAAATTTTAATTTAAGATTACGGCTAATTAATTAAATTTTCGAACAAACGAATGTACGATAACAAATCTGTGACCAAATATCTTTCATTTAAAAAAAGAATGATGTAATTTGATGTAGTAGTTTGTTCTCACGGATTTGCGAAACAAAACGCTTAGCGTTTTAAATATATAGATATTACAATAATTTGTTGCTGAATATTTCAATAATCTTCTTAATTTTTTAATGACATGATAAAAGTTGCTTATTATATTTATTTATAACAATGCAATATTCTTGAACGTTATTCATCATTTTCTAATAGTTATAGAAACATAATTTTTTTAAGTGGCATGATTATGCATAGAAAACAATATAGACTTGAGGGATACATTGTGATAATATTTTAATAGTGTAAAATTGAACATTTTTCAAAATATTGTTTTATAAGTATTAGAATTAGAAATATTTTTAATCATATTATAATGTTTAATTGAATTATTTTATTTCTAATGTGTTAACTTCAATTTTATTCATACATTCTAAAATAAAATTCTAAATTAGCAATAGCTTACTTCAAATATGCTAAAATAAACTTCTGAATCAATATTAAGGTGAATTGAATAAACATTAATCAAATGAGAAACAAATCAAGGAAAAACATATAAAAAATCTAATAGTAAAAAAAAAAAAAAAAAAAAAAAAAAAAAAAAAAAAAAAAAAGAAGGGTGAACAAACTAAAAAATTGAAATAGGAACTTTTACCATACTTGTAGTATTATACTGTAATTTTTAAAACATCACATATGGGTAAAATTATCATTTTTAATACTTTCCAACAACATAGTTGAAAAGTGTTTATGAATTCGGTTTGTCTGTCTGTCTGTCCGTGCTCTAACGCGCGTAACTATATTCAAATTATCATGCATTTGATATATGTTATTGAGGTTTACTGTGGCATGTTCGGTATTGAAAATGAAGTTTGTAGCACTTATAGTTTTTTTTAAAGGGACACTCAAAAGAATTCCGTTACATTACGGTCTATGGAGAAAAATCATTTGCAGTTTATTTTAATGATGTTACATAATTTGAAACGTAATGAAATTGATATATATCTATAAGGTACACTACAAGAGGCTTACTATAGAATAGGTGTGCATAGCACTTATTGTTCCTTTACAGGACACTCAAAATAATTACGTTTTCCATCAAGGTCTATGGAGAAAAATCGTTTGCGGTTTATTCTTAAAATGTCTCACTATTTTAAACATATTGAAATTGATATAAGGTACATTACAAGAGGCTTACTATAGAATATTGTGTTTATAGCATTCATCGTTCATTTACAGGGAAACACAAAAGAATTCGGTACTGCCTGTTAACAATAATTGCTGGAAGTTCTTTTTCAGTTGCTGAACGCGTTTTTAATGTTAACTGATTTTTTGTCTATTACTTGGTGTGTACAAATTATATAGATCATGTACAGGGCAGCACAAAATTTACCTAGTACATTTCCGTTTATTGATGGAAATTCCAGAAGGGGAATTTTAAACGATGCTACGCGTTTCCTATAACTGAACTAAAATTTATCATTGTGTGCTGTATACATACAAATCTATAAATCATATACAGGGCTGCACAAAAGAGTTCGGATATTTTTCCGAATATTGCTGGTAATTCCTGAAATTGGGTTTTTAAATATGTTATGCATTTTCCAAATAGTTTACTTAGATATCATCTTTTACCTTATTAAACGGTAAAGATTTATAAAAATATTTTGTAAGTGTTGGAAAGTGTTACATAATCTATGCTTGACGCATGATTTTTCGTTCTTGTTTTAAATCTTATAGCTGTTACAATATCCAGCACATGTGTAATAAAAAGAAATGTGCCCAGTTAAACTGATGGCAATAAGTTCACAGGCTATTCACACTAATTGCATATTATATTCTTATTTCAAAGAATAATGCCCCTCGAAAAATAAAGAAATCGACAATAAATTAAGGGGGGGGGGGATTATCCCTCCTTTTCCCTCCTTTTATACTCAACCAATAAACCCCCCAAATTAATCAGGGAAGCGCCCTATCACAACGAACCTATATACAAAATTTAAAGCAAATCGGAAAATTCTGCATGAAAAACCCATTTATCTAAATTAAGGGGGAATAATTTACCGTTCACCCCTTTATACTTAACCAATGAACCCCCAAAACTAATCAGGAAAGCGCCTTATCACAATGAACCTATAAACAAAATTTGAAGCAAAACGGACATTTCTATCAAGAGTTATCGCGTTACGTACATACATACGTACATACATACATACATACAGAACGGGCGGGCGCATTAGCTTTCAGGCTTTGATAGCCTGTGAGCTAAAAAATACATTAAATGCTTTTTTCTCAAAAGTAAAATTCCAAAATTTTAACTCTTCATAATTTTTACGCGTCGTTTTATTCAAAATTAACCAAATTTATAATTTAGTTTAATTTTTCACTTCATAAATAAATTTAATTTTAAAATTCAAATTCACAAACATTCCTGAATCTCAAGCTCGTTAAACGCACCTCTTAGAATACGTAAGTAGTTATATTGAAATCAGACATTCTACATTAAAGGATACAGTATTTATTTCCATAACACTGAATATGTAACGCCATTTCACTTGTAATATTTTGACATTGAAAGATCACTTAATTGACATGGGACATGGTTAGATGTAAGGTGTTGAGTTGGACAGGTTTTGATTAGAATAACTTTGACTGTTTAAGGAGTTCAAACGTAGACCATTGGTTTTACAGATATAAGTTTACCATTTTAGTTATAGCAAAATACTTTTATAAAATTTACTTTCCACGAAATTCATAAATTAATACTAAAATTTAGTCATAAAATATTTTTCGGGATAACAATTTAAAATCATGAGAAAATATGTAAATATTAAAACTCATGTAACTTTTAAAAATAAATAAGCACTTAAAAAATCGAAATTGAAATATTTTTTTTTTAATCTGAAAATAATTTTAAATACGCACGTTAAATTATAAGGATACACAAATTTTTCCAGTTTTATAAGAATAATTTGTACAGTTTAATATTCATTTATTCTTTTTAATGAAAAGGGAAAATTCTGATTTTGTCAAATAAAAGGGGTGAGGAATAATATATGATTCTCATATCATATATTTAAAGTACAATATGTAGAAAAAAACCCTCGTTATTAATTATTATTAATATTTTTTTATTGTTTGTAAATCTCATATGGTGGTTGTTTTGTAATTTTGCATGAGAATTTAAAAAATTTAGCACATTAATTGTTCTTAATAATTCATTTTAAACCTAGTTTAAGTGTAACGATATGTTTTTCACCCATTTAAAAACAATTCATATGTATGAGGGTTAAAGTATTTATATTTAGATGTTTATTTCCACTTCAAATAATTTATAGATCTTGAAATAAATAAATCATCATAGCAGAACACTACAATTAATATTGACTCTAGTTGAAACAACAATTTATCATGTGCATAAAGGAGAAAAGTTGATTAACTGCCAAGCTTTAATTGATAACCTGATATTCTATTGTCTAATTATCATACATTTGATGGTGGAATTAAGTAGAGAAGATAGCCTCTGAAAGAAAACGTGACTTCAATTTAATTCGCCAAACTGTTTACATGCTTTCCTTTAGTTTATTGAAATTTTATTTTGTTGCGTCGTCAGCAAAAAGCTGAGTTTCGGTTTCTGATGAATTATTTTTATCGTGTTAGTGATCAGGCAATGCATTTATCGCATTCATTAATTTATAATGAAATATCTAGCAGTCTAAAGGTTTATCAAATAAATTTATATTAATGAGAAACTTTCTTTTTTTTACTGGGTAAGAAAATTTAAATATTTTCTGCTTTAAGAAGAAAAGACATAAAGTACTCCTGTAATCAATTCTCTATATTAAACAACGGGAAATCCAGGAGTTTGGGAGGGGAGGCAATTTTTTTTTTTTTTTTTTTTTTTTTTTTTTGTAGGGGATGGGTAATTTTGTAATAAGCCAATTCTTTATTATATTAATTAAAAACAGCAATATGTTTTTTTCACTTGTTGGACTTTTCACCTGTTTCAATTTTCCATTTGAATGAAAAAGTGTCATTTGAACCAGGGACCTTTGGTTTAAGCTGACAATGCTCTAAGAACTGAGCTATCCTGGACAAATCCGGCGGACACAATTCGCTCAGACAATGATTCGATAATGACATTTGGTCTGTTATCTGAAACAGCTCAACAGAATGAATGCCGGCATTGGAACGCCAAGTAAACGTTGGATACTTAACTTAACTTCATTAATTTGAACACAGTTATTCTAATTGATAAATAAATCATGCTCATTGAAAATTTTCAACTGAGTGAAAAAGTTTCTAGACCAAGATTTGAACCAGGGACCTTTGGCTTAAGCTGCCAATGCACTACGAACTGAGCTATCCTGAACAAATCCGGCGGACACAATTCACTCAGACAATGATTTGGTAATGACATCTGGACTGTTATCTGAAAGAGCTCAACAGAATAAATCGCAGGTAATCGAACTCCAAGTAAACGTTGGATACTTAACTTAACTTCATTAAATTGAACACAGTTATTCTAATTGGTAAATAAATCATGCCCATTGTAAATTTTCAACTGAGTGAAAAAGTTTCAAGACCAAGATTTGAACCAGAGACCTTTGGCTTAAACTGCCAATCATCTACCAACTGAACTATCGTGACAAATTCGGTGGACACTTTTCACTCAGACAATCCTTTGATAATGACATCAGGTTTGTTATCTAACACAGCTCAACAGAATAAATCACAGAAGTGTTCAAATAAATTCTGAGATGTATTCTATTGAGCTGTTTCAGATAATAGACCAGATGTCATTATCGAACTGTTGTCTGAGTGAATTATGTCCGCGGGGTTTTTCCAGGATAGTTCAGTAGGTAGAGTGCTGGTAGCTTAAACCAAAAGTCCCTGGTTTAAATCCTGGCATGGACACTTTCCCCCCTCAGTTGGAAAATTACAAGAATTAGAATAATTGTATTGAAATCAATGAATACAATACCTGTCAACCTCCCAGTAGTCTTCCGTAAAATGTGGTTGAATTT
Organism: Maratus michaelseni; assembly: GCA_963931845.1. Lineage (NCBI taxonomy): Eukaryota > Metazoa > Arthropoda > Arachnida > Araneae > Salticidae > Maratus > Maratus michaelseni. The sequence continues at coordinate 93,829,304 of OZ007597.1, read as the reverse complement.
GACCCAGGTTAAACACGTTTCGAACCAGAAATTTTTTAAAGAAATCAAATCAAATAAGTTTCACATAGAAACACGAAACTAAATATATAATGACACATCATACACATTTTCTTGTTCGAAATATGTTTAACCTGGGTCCAATTAAACCACATTTTACTGAAGAATAATTGTATGTTGGCAAACATGACGATATCTCAATCCTTACATTTTTCTTAGTATTTAATTACTAGCAAGATTACCAACAGGGCAAAAAACTTTCAAAATCTTTTTTGTCGCAGCGTTCATTTACAGCACGCCAGCAATATCCATTTCGCGTATAATTCTCTGTTTTTCCATTTCAGCAATCTATACGCAAAAAATTGAGATGTATGAAACTTCGCTTCTAAAGCTAAAATCAGGCTTCATTAATTCATAACAAATGCCGCAAAAGGTCTTTTCCGATTTCATTCTCTGCACGCGAACGAAGTGCGTATTATTCACCATGGTTTTCAGAAATATAAAACCACAATCAGTTCAATTATGTTTCAAACTGTTTGTTTTCGTTAGGAATAAAATTTTGAATGCCGATATCTCCAAATATAAACATTTTAGACGGTAGCTTATCTCTCAAAATTAATTTTAACGATCTTTTTAAAAATGTAATCTATATGCAGTTTTATTCAAAAAATAATTTTGAGAAAAAAATGACCGACTGGCGTATGAAACGCGAGCGGTCAGTCCCGTATCTGTTTAGGACAGTCGCTTGATTTGCGCTATTGCATTTAATTATTTTAAATTCTCTAGAATACGAAAATTTTGTTTTCTTTGTTTACAAAATCAACAAATATTTAAAATAAAATAATAAAACTTTAAAATTCTTCGAGAGGTCATCGACATTCCTTAAATTTCCTTCGTACCAACGCCCATGGCTATGATAAACTAAGTTCGTTAGTTAAATGCACTTTTTACCTTATGCATATTTTATTTGAATAAATATCTCTTAGGTTATATATTAAATATCCGTGACACAAAACAGCAGCTTAATCTTAGCTTAAGGATAAAAAGCAATTAATCATACGCATAAAAAGGGAAAGTTGATTAATTGCCACCCTCTAATTGATAACCTGATATACTATTTCTTAATTATCATAAACCTGATGACGGGGTTAAGTAGAAAAGATAAACTATAAAAGGAAACGTGATTAAATTTCCATTGTTTTCTTTTCAAAACTCGTTTGCATACAAAATCTGTCCGATCTGTTGCTTTCATTTGCTTTTGTGAAATTCTACGTTGCTAAACTCAGAGTGAATATTTTGTTTTTAGATTTTGGTGAAATATTTCCATCTATACACTATAACAAAAAAATCTCTCACATTGACAGAAAAAAATAATAAACTGAACTCCGTTGCTAAACTCGGAGTGAATATTTTATTTTTAGATTTTGGTATATTTCCATCTGTACACTGTAAAAAAAAAAAAAAAAAAAAAAAAAAAATCGTATATTGACAGAAAAAAAAACCTGTCAATTTTGGCGCCAGTGGGAAACCGTTTAATTTACATAGCTGTATATTTTCATTAAAACAGCTTTTTCTGTAAAAAAATATAGATTTTTTCTGTAAAAATTACAAAATCTACATTTTTTTTTACAGGAATAAACTGTTTTTCTTTAAAACTGTCAATAAAAATACAATATTTTTCTGTCAAAATTACAGTTTTTTTACGGTGTATTGTAAAACACAAACGTGTCCCTTCGTTTTTAACGCTTAGCTTAAAAACCGCTGACACTGTCAAAAAAGACAAATGTTTCGTAATCTAGGAAAATGTAATATAACCACGAACGAAATTATAAAATAACCTCTTGCGAGTGACCCACGTTTCCGATAAGCGTTCTTTATCTTTAGAAACATCACAAACAATATATTTTCGAGATTTAAAGAAACGTTTATGAAAAAAAAAAAATCATTTGCTTTTCCGAGCAGGTTTTGTAGTGTATTAACCAGTTTTCTCAACCTAGAATACAGATATTTCGGATGATATCCATTCTCAAATAAACATTTTCATGTTCAACAAACATGTTTTACAGACAAACATGATAAATTAACAGCATTAACATTAGAAATAAAATTAATATTATTTTGTTGCTCTTGCATTTATAAATTCAGTTACGTAGCTGAAAATTTTTAACTGAGAATTGATAGTATCTTAAAAACCGTTTTTACGGTTTGACAAAAGTGATTAATACACTATAAAAACTGCTCGGAAACGTTTCCGAAAATCTGTGGCAGCAATGGAAACTTTGAATTCATAAGTGCTTTTTTAAATCTCGAAGATATAATGGTTTGTGATGTTTCTAAAGTTAAAGAACGCTTTTGGGTGTCGTGGATAAATTGGAAGATGTCATTGTATATTTTCGTTCGTGCTTATGTTATATTTTCGTAGATTAAGAAACATCTGTATATATTTACAGTGTAAGATGACGCGACATTTGCTGTTTCCGCTTTTATCGTATATTTCGCCACTTATAAATGTTACACAATATCAGTATTTAATCTATATAATAAAACAAAAAATTTACTTACAAATTTATCTATTTATTTTTTTTTTCTAATGCCGATTTTTGAGGATTTTTTCTAGGATATATATTTTTACTTACCCATCATACGTAGTATAGGGTAAATCTTGTAATCGTTTTGACAATCGAAAAACAAATTTTGACGGATTTACCCGTTTCAGACGAAAAATATGTTTTCGAAAAACATATTTTTAGAAAAAAAAAATTGCCGTCTGTGTGTTTGTAAACGCTCTATCTCCCGAACAAATTGAGATAGAGACGTAAAATTTGGCATGTACTTAGTATGTAATAATGGGAAGAAGCTTATTGAATTTCAGTAACCTCGATTATCCGGAACTATTTTTTTCGGACTCTCGAAAAATTCGTTCTGATAAAAGGTATGTAAATTTTTTATGTTAAGAGTGAATGTAAAAGACAATAAAAAAACATAAATTTTGCATACAGCATGAAGTCGATCGGATAATTAGTTGCCGAGATATTTGGAATCCTATTTGCCACACTCTTCGATTTTTCATGATCCTGCATTTCATTCAAATTTCAATTCAAAGACATATTTTAATTGGAAATGAGACGCTTAATCCGACGCATTAAACCGTTAGTTATTATGATTATCAATTTTGGATTATAAGGATGTTTCTTTTACGCAATTCAGTAACAGAGCATTTAAAGTTTTTGACCTCATCAAGCCACGATTTTATTCGAGTTGCAAAGCATTTTATAAATAGTTTATACATGTTTTATTTTCATATTTTATATTATGAATATCCATGATGGTATTAAGGTGGCCCCCAACGACTAGTTTAATCTATCAATGCATATAATGTAACAAGAAATATTTGTTTGCTGCAATAATTCAGAATAATTTTTTCAGTATTGTAAATAATACACTCCGATAAAATAAAGCTAAAGCGAACTGAGTAGAACTAATGAGAAAGTGGCGAAATTACCACATCTGGCGATTTATCTGCCAAGCTTGTTGAGGCACCTTCTTCTAATAATAATGAGCTGCATTCGTTAATTAAATGTATTTTTTTACTGCACATATTTTACTTGAATTCTAAAGACTTCTGAGATTTTATAGTAAATAATTATGAAACAAAACAGCCGCTTTATCTTAGCTTGAGTGTAAAAAGCAATTAATCATAAGCATAAAAAGAGAAAGTTGATTAACTGCCACAGTGTAATTGATTACTCGGTATTCAATTGTTTAGTTATCATAAACTTGATGATGGGATTAAGAAGATAAGCTATAAAAGGAAACTTGATTAAAACTTGCGTATGATTTCTTTACAAAACTCATTTGCATATAAAAAAAGCCAGATATGTTGTTGCCTTCATTTTGCTTTAAAAAAATTATATTATTGAACTGTAAGTGAAGAGTTTAGTTTTCGTTTATGATGAATTATTTTTATCATGATTAGTGATAGCACATTTATTTGCTTCATTAATAGTTTGATAGAAGAATTTTTAGTTTAGAAGTCTAGAAATTTACAGTAGACCAATAAAAATAATATTTATAATAATAATGATAATGATAATGATATTAATAAAAATAATAATGATATTATTAATAATCGTAACGATTATAATAATGATAGCAAAAATTATAATACTAAAAGTGATAATGATAATAATAATAATAATAATAATAATAATAATAATGATTATAATAATGATATTAATAATGATAATAATGATTATAACAATAATAATAATAATAATAATAATAATAATAATAAGTAATAAACAATTGTTTTATATTTTGTTATGTAATTTATTCTCAGAAATATGTTATTTTTTTGTTAAAACTATTTCTTATTACAAGCAAGTTAAAGAATGTTATTCTGTTGAGCGATTATTTAAGTCTCTGGTATTTTGTGTCATTGTCACCTGGTCAAACAGGCAACTAAAATTCAGTGCACGTTTTACCACTGAATAAAAGATTCGCGATTAGACATATTCATTATTAGAAATAAGTCGTCAAACAAGAAAAAAAAACTATAAAGAATGGCATTGTGCAAAACTTTTTCACGGTTTATAAATTTGTAGTATCTTTATTAGCGGTAACCTTTAATTGTGTTAGCAGCTTTAGCAAATGACATTACCCATTAAGCATATAACTGAAAAACGAATATTTAAATTCATCGTTATTTCATGACAGTGATTAGCGAATTTCTTCATTTCTTTTAACAGTTTTAGTGATTCAGGTTGTTAAAAAAAATTACCTAGGAACATTTTGTCGCTAAATATAGTAAAATCATAAGAAAAAGAGTGTAGATAATACGAAATGCTTAAACAACCATATCAATAATTTATCTGCCACTTTATTCTCAATTATTTATCAAGCTTTATCCTCAGTAATCTTGAATAATTGATTCTTAATTGTTTAAAATAATTGATTCTTAATTGTTTAAAATAATTGATTCTTAATTGTTTAAAATAATTGATTCTTAATTGTTTAAAATAATTGATTCTGAATCATTCTTAATTTTTTTTCTGAACCCTTTGATTATTTTCTCTTTGTGATAGAGTTTTGAGTAAGTTTTATGCCATGATCAAAAAGAAACTTTTATCTTTACATGCGTAAAATTCAAGATATTTTTATTTAATTTATACAGACATATAATGTTTATTTTATTTTCGTATAATTGTGTTGCACTTTTCTTTGCTGTTGATCAATGGCTAAATGCTAAATGTTTAGGGCTGATAATATTCCAGTAATTGACTTGAAGTATCAATTGTTATTTTTTTTTCATACTCTACATTTATAGATAAATAATATGATACTGATTTTGGTTAGTAACTTGCCGTGAAATAATATAAATTATATAGTGTTTTTAGCATTAAAACAGGTTCTGCAAAGTGAATTTTCTTTTTGGAAGATCGAAGAAATGAGTCTAAAACGTTATAACCTTTATAAAAACTTTAATTAAAAAGAAATAGACATTTAGGGTGAAGCCTTAATGACCGTGCATATGCATAAATAAGCAACTACATGCTTTCAGGCACCAGGTCAGAGAAATAATGCCAAAATTATATACCACAAATTATTCCTGTGATTTATTGGCGTATTTAATTTGGCGATAGTACGTAAATCATAAGATATCCCTTAGATAATAACATATGGGAGTTTTTTAATTTAAGGATAAATTTGATAAGTTAGCAAGACTGAAAACAGGCCAACAGTACGTTACACAACAATTTTTCAATCTTGATGAGAAGTGCATTAAAAAGGCAAAATAATAAGAAGAGGTCATCATATGATTCAGAAAAAAATAAGTGTATAAAGAAGAAATTTATAACGAACGGGAAAAAGTGCAAAGTTAATTTAGAAATAATTTAATAATTTCTTTCATTTGTATAAAACGGGGAAACCAAGGATTTGGATAAAATTTTAAATAAATTAATCAGTGAATTAGAAAGAGATATTTTAATAAAGAAAAATAGAATAATTAAAAACCCTATGTGATTTCACATCCGAAATAAATAGATACTTCTGGTTTTTGGAACTTGAATTGCTATTGTTTGAATGCAATATTTGTCTAAAACCTATTTATGCCTTTTTATGTAGTTATTATGATTTATTATAGTCAATATTTATTCTCAGGCGTATATATTTTTGTCAAAAGTATTTTATATTACCGGAAAATCTAAAGAATGCTATTCTCACAAGGGATTATTGTAACCTCGGCGGATGTTTTGCGTCATCGCCAGCCTGTCAAACAGTAACTAGCAGTCATGGCACGTTTTAGCACTGAAAAGAAGACATGCTCTACGATGTATTCATTAAGAGAAGCAAGTCGTCAGCGAAGAAGAGATTACAAAGAATGTTATTGTGTAAAACATCTTTCACGTAATATGAAAATATAGAGTTTTTATTAGCTTTAACTGTATTATCTAACAGTTCTGGAAAATGACATAGCCTTTTCTTATCTGATTCAAAGTACAGTTAAAAAAAGCACTTTTAAAAGGATTCCTCCTTGTTTCGTGATAAATGTTAGCAAATTCTTTCTTTTTTTTTCTTACTAAGGTTTGTTAATTCATATTTTATTTTACAAAAATTCCCCGAGAGTCTGTCGTGGCTGAACCATTGTGCCTAAATAAAAAAATCATAAGTACAAAAGTTCACATAATAAATGTTTAATCCAAATCAATTAATTATCATTTATTTACTCCCAAGAACTTATCTTCAATCATTAATTTTCAACTATTCAAAAAAAAAAATTCTCAATCATTGTTCAACAATTTAATATTTCATTTTTTTTTCGATTTATGATTAATTAATCACTTATTTTTCGACTATATTCTGTTATTAAAAAGCATTATTTCTTTCGTCAAATGTAGCACGTAAGAAAATTTAAAAATATCAATATAGTATCAAAACTTTTCTTATGTAAAAATTGGAAATGTTTCTGATATGTTGTAAATATATTTCTAACATACCATAAATATTTATTTTGTATGGCAAATTTTTAATATAATGCCAACATTTCCACAGTTTTAGTACTACATTGTAAATGCTTCCAATGAAATGGTAAAGCATGCAAAATACTGTCGTTATATTGTAGATTTTTTTTTATGCAAATATTTCTAATTCATTGTAAAAAAAAAAAAAAAAAAAGACAGATATTTCTTAATCTAGGAAAATATATTATAAACAAAAACGAAAATATACAATAACCTCTCCCGGGTTACTAACGATTCCGAAAAGCGTTGTTTATCTTTCGAAACCGCAACAACTAATGTATTTTCGAGATTTAAAGAAGCATTATAAAAACAAAGTTTCATTTGCTGCCACTATTATTTTCCGAAACCTTTCCGAATACTTTTTATTGTGTATAAATTTGTCTTCTCAAAGCGAAATATCGGTTTTTAGGATACTATCATTTCTCAATTAAACATTTTCAACTGCGTAATTGAATTTATACATGCAAGAGTAACAAAATAGTATTACTTTTAATGTTAATGTCAATGATGTTCATTTATCATGTTTGTATGCAAAACATATTTGTAGAACCTAAAAATATTTACTTGATAATTGATAGAATCTGAAAAACCAATATTCCTCTTTGAGAAAACTGATTCATACTCTAATAAAAACTACTCAGAAACGTTTCCGAAAATTAGTGACAGCAAAAGACACTTTGTTTTTATAAATGCTCAAAAATATCTCAAAAATATAGTAATTTTTGATTCTTCTACACTGTAAAAAATTATCAATGTTTCTTATTTTATCAAAATATGCTATCACAACGAATGAAAATATAATATAATCTTCTGAGTTATCCGACATTCCGAAAAGCGTGTTACATTGTCTTTTGAATCCCCAGAAAGCAATACATTTCCAAAATTTAAAGAATTATTTATAAAAACTAAATTTCTGTAGCTGGCCGTATTTTTCAGAAACGTTTCCGAATAGTTTTTATAGTGTATTAATCAGTTTCTTCAACCTGGAATACCTATTTATCGAATGTCATCCATTCTCACGTAAACGTTATCAGCTGCATAAGTTAATTTATACATGAAATGGTAAAGAAATAATCTTAATTTTAATGTTAATGTTAACGCTGTTAATTTCGCATGTTTTTCTGTTAAACATATTTGTTGAACATGAAAATGTTTACTTGAGAATGGATAGCATCGGAAAAAACTATATTCCGGGCTTAGAAAACTGATTAATACACTTTAAAAGCTACCCGTAAACGTTTCCGAAAATTTCGGGCAGCTAGAAAAATTTTGTTTTTCTAAATGATTCTTTAAATCTCGAAATGCCATTGATGTCTGAGGTTTCTAAAGATAAAGAAACACTGTTCATAATCATGGTTAACAAGGATGAGATTATATTTTTAATTTATTTGTCATTATATTATATTTTCGTACATTCGGAAACATTCGTCACTTTTTACAGTGTAATGATAGAAAACTCTTTTCGGAATCGTGGGTGAATCGGAAGAGGTTATTGTATATTTTCGTTTGTGGTTATATTATATTTTCCTAGATTAAAAAACATTTATCTTTTTATTTTTTATTTTGTTTTTTTGTGTTTTGTTTTACAGTGTGTTAAGTAGACCAGAAAAGGAAAGGTTTGGAATGACGTAAAAATGTAATTATTACTATTAATATTTATAATATTTGAACTTCTAAGAGTCTCGGAACATTTGGATTGATAGGAAAATTCCTAAAATTAGGGTCGTACAAGCCGTAAACGTTTAGGCGTGCAAACTGGCGGGCGATAACTGCAAAAGCAAAACTTTAAACTCAATTATCTCGAAACAGAATTTTCAGCGGTTTCTCCAGGATAACTTTTGAATAAGTTAAAGTATTTACTTGTTTTTATTTTTAGATAAAGGAAATATTCTCTACAAACTATACCAGAAAAACAAACAAACCAAAAATGTCGGAAAAGTAATAACTAATAATATGATCAATTTTTATGGATTTTGAAATTTTTTGTTACAATTTCTAATTTTTTTATTTTTTTTATTTTTTACAAATTTTTATTTGTTTCTGAGATATAATTGAATCAAAACGTAATAAGTAGTATAAAAATAATTGAAGACTTAAAAATATGGAACTGAAGGATTTCAAACAGAAAGTGAGTATAGACAAGGAATATTCCCTCGACTTCTTTTTGTTACAAACACTGACTGTGCAAAAGCTTCAGAATAAGATAGAATATTTCTCCTCATTTCCCATCAATAATAATTCTCTTTCAAACTGATTTTTAAAATATTGTAGTACGAGGTTCGTCCAGAAAATAAGTTTCCCACATCGCAAAACGATAGCGCTGAGAAAGGCACGAAACGAAACGGCACAAGCCGAGTAGATTATGGGTGTGGCTATCGTATGCGGCAGTTGTAAGTTCCCGATCACTTACAATAATGTCGTTGTGCGCGAAAATGTCGGCTCTCATTTCTTCAGCCGACTGCGAGGTGAGGTACATGATACAGTTTTTGAATGCACAGAAGGTAGCACCGATCGAAATTCATCGTCATTGTATCCACGACAACGCTCACCCTCATACGGCGAATTCCACAAAAAGTTGCTAGGAGGTGTTTGTCCATCCACTTTCTAGTCCCTATCATACGCCCAACGACTTTCACCTGTTCTTGCACCTGAAGAAATTCCTGTCCGGCATCACTTTCCCACAGACGAAGACATGCAGACAACTGTGACAAGCTGGTTCCATTCCCAGGCGCAGGCTTCTATGACACTGAACAACAAAAATTTATCCCACGTTGTGACAAGTGTTACAATACCGGTGGTTATTAATTAGAGAATTTGCTGAAACATTGATCTATCTTCTGCAATAAATCTTTCCAGGTAATTATGTTTTGTTTCTTTTTATGGTCCGTTTGAAACTTACTTACTGTATGACCCTCGTAAAACAATTTGAGAAATGTAGACTAAATTCTTATTTCTTAAATAGCAAGTAATTTTTTTTCCTTTTTCAATTTGTGAATAAATAAAATTTTCACTTTGAGCCCGAGTTCGAAGACTGATATTAAAATCAAGTTCGAACCCGAGCCCGAGTCCGTGTTGGGCCCGTTCTAAAGCTGTGGCAGAGCTCGTCTCATCTGTATTGTGTGTAGCTTTTCATTTTTAAACTTTCTGTTGTTGAGACTATCAATTTACAGCCATTGATTTTCAAATATCAAATCGTTTCAATATATTTTCATTATTATATTGTGTAAATGCAATAGTACACAAATATAAAAACTTTATACATGATGAAGTTGTGGCATTTTCTTATATTAGAACAATTTAAATTAAATTTAGCACATTACTTGTCGAATTTGTACAATGCTCAGCCGATATTGGAATTTTTACATTTTTGGAAAAATGAACAATAAATTAAGTTGCATGCATCTAATGAAGGTGAAGTATTTAGATAGCATAGAAATTAGCTATAATTGAACTCTAACTGGGATTTAAATTAATTCATTGATTTGATTAAATAAGAGATATTTCCAGTAAAATACAAAACGCCTCTATTTTAATATTTCTACTATGTTGTAAACAAATTATGTATATATATATATATATATATTGAAATTCCAATGTTTAAAAAATCATGATTAAATTAAAAATATTTTTTACTGTAACACCAATGTTTTCTCAATATTGATATTACATTATAAATGTTTTCAAATTAATATAAAAGTTTTCAAAAATTTGATATTTCTTTGCAACTATTTCCAGTTTAAAACTAATAAATACTACTGCATTAACTCGATATTGCGTTCATATGTATTTGATGCTTCGGGGATATTCTTGTCTTTACATACCAGTTGCAGCATATTTAAAAATTTCTTCATCACTCACCGGATAAATTAATGATTTATTCTTCCGGCTGGATTCTGTTATTAAGAAACATTATTGCTTCGTCGAACGTAGGAGGTCGGAAATTAAAGTTTAGAATGCGTTCTTAGAGAACAGGTGCAACGTGCTTTTAATCATTAGTCCTTTCACCACCCACAGAAGATGGTTGCTTTACATCTAGTTGAAAGATAAAGAATTGCATCATCACGAAAATCAAGTCTAAGCAGCAATAGCTTCTAAAATTCTTTGTCTAAGGGCAATGTATTTGAAGTTCATGAGCAATTTGTGACTTTTTTTTTCTTCGAGTGATGCCTGCAGGTTGTGTCGGCCACTAACCGTGACCTGTAACGGCTAAAAGCTTTCATCATAGTGATTTGCATCTTATTCAAATATAATATTGTTGGGATAAATCGATCCCAGTTAAACCGATGAATCGGATACATCTTTATTTTTCAATTCATCTAAATCTTAAGGTTTCACTTGTGTTTTAATCCGTCTTTAACGAATATTACGAAATCGAAATACCACATATGACGAAGTTTTGTATTAAAAAATGTCTAAATTGCAAATATCAAATTATATTAATTTCAGATTATTATTTTTTAATTATACTGCATAAATCGGTATGCATTCAGTACCGTTCATCACGTGACTGACCCAATAGTTTAGAAGATCCCCCAGTGAAACATCTTTCATTCTCTGCCTAGTCATTTTAAATTTATATTAACGACTTTTAACAAGAACGAAAAAAGTTTCACGTTAACGAGGTTTGAGACTGTAATGTATATACTTTTTTGTTTCAATTCTTTCAAATCTTAACATTTTACTTGTCTTTTAATCCGGCTTTAACGAATTTACAGAAGCTAAATACCACATATGTCGAAGTTTTGAATCAAACGAATGTTTAAATTGCAAATATCAAATTATATTATTTTCAGATTAATCCCATATGTAAGTTTTGTTTTGAGATAATGCTGCATAAATCGGTATACATTCAGTACCGTTCATCACGTGACTGACCCAATACTTTAGTAGACCCCCGGTGAAACATCTTTCATTCTTTGCCTAGTTATTTTAAATTAATATAAACGGATATTAAATAAAATAATTCTTGAAATATAATTTTATTTAATTATATTTTAAGATTAATAATAATATTAGCACAGATTTTAAGATTACATAATATCAGCACAGTTGCTTTTCCTACTTATATACTACATAATAGATACACTGTTTAAAATGCTGGTGCTTAATGGACATTAATTTAACAAGGAAACTGGTATGACGAAATCCGCATATACAGAGAAATTTTCCTTCTCCCTTTAGCTTCGTTAAAAGTTATTTGTATTGTAATATTTTTTTTTTTTTGGAATTATTCCAAAAATTAAAATTAATTAAAACGTTAAACTTTGTGTAAAAATTCTCAAGAACTTCTTAGTTCAAGAGGTACTTCAGAAAGCATTTCGTACTTCAGAATAACATTTTGAGCGCATAATCATATTTTCAAATTTACCCAATTCCAAGTGTAGTAAATTGAGCATCATTTTAAAGGCAATTTTCCATAACATTCAAAACCGTTTTAACCATTTAAAGTGATAGCAGTATTTGTAAACTTATATATAAAAAAATTATATCGAAAATCGGTCTAAGGAACAAATCTTCTAAAATTCACTGCCTACGGATAACGTATATCGGACAGAGAACCTGTCGCGGTCCAATTATTTCTTATTAGACCTGATCCGGGACAGGACTTATTGTTCCTTGGCAGACTCGGACTGGGCCAGGAACGGGCCGGTCTTTTCTTATTGTGATTATTTATTTTATTCATTTTATTATCATTATTTATTTTATTCCTTTTATTATCTTTATTTATTTTATTCTCATTCTTTCTTTCTTTTTTCTTTTTCTTTTTAAATTCCCAATTGACTATGGTGCTTAATTTTTCTGTGCAGACTCGGGCTAGGCCAGCCCCGGAGAACGCCGAGCGGGTTTTCTAGTCGTAAATAATACAGTATATAATTCTGATAAAAGATAAAGAATTGAAAAATATTTATAATTTGTGAATTTTCAATTTTTAGGGTAGCTAACTAAACGTTATTACAAGTGTTTTAATATGTTGGTGTATTTGATAAAGTGATAAATAACCAAAAGAATGAATTTTGTTGATTTCAGAAATTGAAACAATTTTTACACAATTACTAATTAAAAATCAAAACAGAGAGATGCAATAAACAAAGTAAATCAAATTAATTTTGAATAACTAAAATAAATTAAGTAAATGAATAAATTTGCCAAAAGGTATCAACAAAATTCTCATTCATCACCATACCGTCTATACCCAACAAGTGGTTTGACGAATTGGAACATTGCTATGGTAAATTAAATGAAATTCATTAAAACTTTATAGAACAGATTTTGAATAAGAAAGACATAAAAAAAGGGTCCTGTAATCCTTCCAGAATTTGAAAGGCACAAAAAAAAGGGGGAAAGAAGTTAATTAAAATAAGGATACAGATAATTAATTAAAGTTACAAAACATGTTCATATCAATGTACCAATTTGCCAGAACCATGCGAGTGATTTTGTATAGTGGCTAGTAACAAACCAAGAGTAACTAGATGAAACATAGTTTTCCTTTTTAATAAGAATTTGGTGTAACTTAATTACCTTAACTGTAGCTAATAAGCTTTAAGAATTAAATATAGTTAATATTAAATTTTTCTTTTACATTTATCTTCAATTCTTTTACTTCAATTAAGAGCAGGTTAAATTTACTTTATTTATTAAATCTCTTTCTTTATAGAGGGAAATAAAAGGTACTTCACAATATTTTTAAGAAGCAATTTAATATTTAAAGAAAACCAAATTAATAAGCATTTTCAGAAACAAATCAAGGATTCAAATTTTACTTATTTAATTTTAATTGATGAAGGAAAATTAAATGAAGTCACAATCAAAGTAAATTAAAATTAGCAAGGTTTAAATATTAAATAATTACTTTCTCTGATTGTTTAAATAATTAAACAAAATTCATTATCCATTAAATAGTAATGTTAAATTTAGATAAAAAAAACAAATGAATTTCTATGATGCATACAAATAAGTCACAGACAGAATATCACCACGAATTTGATTTTTTATTAACTTATGAAAAAAGAATTGTTAGATAAAACACCAACATAATCAGATAAATGAAACGCCAACATATTCAGATTTATAGGTATAAGGTTAGTTGGTAACAGGTGATTTAATCACACATATATATGCATCAAGGTATATATATATATATATTCATGGTAAAATAATAATAATAATAAAAGGCACTTATTCATTAACATGGAAAATATTTACCAAAAGCTCACTGGCAGATTCAACACTCGTTACGCTGAGGCTTAACAGTCCTGGTAAACATATTAGTAATGTTCCAGGGTTAGCCGTCTTACTTTCACAAACATGGGGCACTACACGAAGAGACTTTAGGAATCATTGAATATTTAAGTATCTCTTCTGTAAGGAATATGGAGCAGGTAACCAGCTATACGATTTTTCTTTGAAGATATGTTTCGGCGTTATGCTCTGTAGTTGAACGGTGTCAGCTGTAAAGAGCTAGGATTACCCTTTTTTCTTTTCTCCCGAATGCTCCGACTGCACTTCCGATCAAAGCTTTCGACATACTCTTTTTACAAGCGGCAGTCTTCCAATTTATCTAATTTATGCTTAACTGCCATCGAATGAGCATTGGCTCCAACAAAGAAATGCTCTCAACCGTCACAGCTCTCGGTAGTCAGATCTTATTCAAACATAACTATTATAGTGATTCACTGTCTTGTCGGTCAGAGCTTATTTCTATCTTGAGGCACCAGACGCTTTTTTTTTTCTTTTTTAAGCAGGCATCTCACTCACCGGTAAAACTTCGAATGCCTCTCAAATTCTCTGGCCACCACCAGGAAAACTCCAGGAGGGGGGGGGAGAGAGGAAAGGCCTCAGCCTTCCCCTAAAAAACTCAAATACCGTATATCCCAGGCTACAATCTCCCGCACTAAACTATACCAGGGAAAAAAACATTCCCCGCGAATACGTTACGTAAAACCATTGGTCGTCGCTCTCTTGCGGGTGAAACTACTTCGCATAGGGGTGATGGCATGTGTACAGCTGTTCCATTTCCGCTCCCCTTTCCACGAAGGTATAAGGGTCTGCTGCTCCTTCTTTCGACCTCCCACGTGAACTGTTGTTTACATAAAACGGAATAATTGGGCTCGTAAAAACGAATAATAAAACTTTAACAATACAGGCCACTATCTGCCGCCCGAGTCCTGCTTTTTCCACGAAAGATCTACAGAGCAGATTAAGGCGACCAACAACGCTAAAGTTGTTTACGAAAAAACAGCATAAATGGAGTCATAAAACTCCTGACAATACAAGCTAATATACGTTGTCTGGGAAATGGATTTTTATTGCCCAAGTGTCCGAGAGCATTTGAAAATTTCCCAGGGTAACAAGGACCACCCCAGTGAAATTATAACTTACAGGGGAAATATAAAAATTATGATTTTAAGTAAAAGAGACAATGAATTTGTTTTAGCTTAGACATTTAAAAGAAAGAAAAGGTATTTTAACTCCATTATTTCAGACTAAAATAAAGAGAATATTAAATGAAAAACATTACGATTATTATAAAAGGAGGGGGGGGGGGCTACAACTTATATAGAAAAAATAAAGAAAATATGGAAAATTTAGAATAAATGAAAAAACCTACCCTAACATGACTCTCCCTTTACCGCAAAAAAGTAAAATTTTTTGATAAAAAAAAATTTAATTTTTTGAAACGTGCAGACCGAAACAGAAAAAAAAATTCTCGCAAGGGTTACCGGCTGAGAGGTAGTTCACAGTACGCTGGAGATTCCACAATATAAGACCTAACCGTTCGAGCAGGCCAGACATAGGTCCGAAGAACAATCATGAATTATAGAGTGAAGTCGCCGCTGTCAGATATACACTCCGGAATGTATACTAAGAGCTGCCCACCATGAACCACTCCCAAGTAACTGCTGAAATACCTGACGACTAGAACTGGGAAAACCACAAGGGGGTAACAAGACACTTAAGGAGTACTGCCTTCTAAGGCGGGGAAAACTGCACTTTGTTTCTACATAGGACACTTTCGCTGCATAACCATTTCTAACTCCTGATACCGAATCCCACCTATAAACATACCTGTGCTTGCTCCGAATGCCATTACTGTCACTGTATATTGCAACTCCTAGCAGGCTCTACTTATAATACGTTAACCTATCTACCTATACGACCCAAAATTTTGTCAAAAAACAAACTAAATTATTTACAAGTTTTTTTTTTTTTTTTTTTTTTTTTTTGAATTTTGGAAAAAGATTGCAAGAGTGTTGAGACTGCCAACTGAAAAACAATACATTACTCATAATAATATATACAACATTTGCATAAAATCATGATAAATTGGCCAGTTCGATGTGAAAACAAAATCAAATTACAACATACATTTACCTATATCAGTACTACTGGCACATACAATAACCAAAAAAAAATAAGCAACTGGGTATTTACACATGTAATGGACTTATGACACAACATATTTCATCAAAGTAATCGAGTAACAATATACCGAAGTTTAAAATAGGATAACAAATGCAAAATGAACCCCGGAATAAAGTTAAAGTCTGTAAAAGTGGTGTTTGGGGTGTAGAATAAATGTATATAAATGCAGTTACAACAAGAAAACACTGTGCATGGGAAAAGTAGTTATGTTCTTGTGCTACCCACACGTAGACTGAACCAGCCTAGAATTTTTTTTTTTTTTTTTTACTGGAAACATTGTTTTCCAAAGAAAACACAGACAGTGATGATGCAGTATCATCAGACTACCCAATTTACCTACCCAAAACCAAATAAAAATAGATGTGACTCATAACACATAGTCACAACAAAACAAGGTCATAATCCCCATAGAAATAAAAAGGCTTATGTATATAGAGTATATATAATTACTAATTTTGAAGACATACACACAAAAAAAAAACACAATTTAGAAGCAGAAAGTAAATTTAAGATAGTCACAAATTTTAAAAGGTAGAATTTTCAGGAAGAAGAAAAAAAAATATTTACAAAAAAAAAATCACTACCCAGTAGGATTAGATAAAATACTACTCTGCTGACATTGCACTAGAAGAAAAACAAAAAGGAATTTCATGAACGAAACCAAAGGGGTAAATTGGTATGTCACACCTAAGTATCAAAATAAAAACTATAATATGCCAAACTACATTCCTAGACTAAAAGTGGTATAAAAACACATGAAAAAAAATATATATACATAATTAGGAATCTATAATATCGTACTTGCGTGCATACGATGAAAAGTGCCAACCGACCCAGCCTAACACTTGCTGTTAAAAACAAGGGGGGGAAAAAACGGACACTTTCAAAGTACCCAGAATACATCTTAAATTTGAAGAAAAAACTGCACAAAAAGGTGTGCGGAGGGGTATTTACTAATACAAGTAGCTAAATACCACTAAAAAATGTATGTATACACGACACAGGGTGTATAAAAAACACGAAATCGGGTTTCCGATTTTCGCTAAGTGAACCAAAACAAACCATGTTTGGGTCAGAAAACGCTAATATATATGACGAAAAATATATAAAATTCCTATAAAATACACTGCAACACATAAACACATATAAATATTACGAAATAAAACTATAAATACGCATAAATAAAAGAATATAGATAAACTAAATTTTATAAATAGGGCGGGATCGTCTTTCACGTAGACCGTAAGAGTCCTGCGCAGTCGGCTGCGGTCGATTCAATGATTTCGACTTATTCGCTTTGTTAATCGAATTTTCTGGAACACTAGTTTCGCTGGTCGTTGCTGCAATTTCACACTCCTGTACTTCCCTTTCCGATTCATTGTTCTCCTCCGATAGAGCTTCCTCCGCTGATTCACTTTTCTGCTGATGGTTATCAGCTGACTTTTCAACCTCCGGAGTTTTGTTTGAGTGAGGAGGAGGGGGGTCGATCTCGGCTGGATCGCTAGCTGAATTCGCTTGGCTTCCGTGAGTGCTGAATTCATTTTGAGTAATCGTACCAGGGTTGCTCTCTTGAGTGTCAGACCTTGGTATAATACAGTAATCGCGATGGCGTCTGCGCTGAGCGAATTGCTCTGCATGGGGAATCGATTGCTGCACATCGATAGGTGGATCGTCAATCGAATCTGGGACACTCTGTTGTTGTTGTGGGTCGTCGGACCAAATCGGGAGTCTGTTTTTAAAGGCAGAGAGGCGATCCACATGGACAACTTAAACGTTTTTGGGATTTGCAACAAGGGCGATTTTAAAATTTACCTCATTTAATTTTTCCAAGATAGTGAAGGGGCCATTATTCAACTTACTTAATTTTTTTGTTGTTCCAGGTGCAATTGCTGGAGTGAAAAGCCAAACCAGATCACCAATTTTTAGTTTTTTGTCAACAGCTGTCTTTTCTCTATACTTTTCTTGATTCTCTGATACTTTTATTAAATGATTGTGCACTTCAGCGTACACCTTTTGCAGAGCTGGTATTAAAAGTTCACAAAAAGATAGGGCATCATTATAGCTAAATTGGGGGGGGGGGGGGTTGAGAAAATAAATTATAGGGTAGGTTAAGGTTTCTGCCATACATAACAGCTGCTGGAGTTAGTTTGGTAGAAGAGTGCACAGCCGTGCGCATGGCTAAAAGTGCAAATTTAAGCTTGGTGTCCCAGTCTGATTGATTCTCATTCACAATATGACACAGGGCGTTTTTTAAAGTCCTGTTCTGGCGTTCTATCTGAGCATTTCCGGCTGGGTGATATGCCGTGGTTTTGGGATGTTTTATTCCAAACATTTTGTACACATGCTCGATAGCTGCAGAAATTAAATTGGGTCCTCTGTCGGTTGAGATATAACATGGAGCTCCATAACGTGAAATGAAGTCCGCGAGAGTATCGGCTACCACATCAGATGTGATTGAGGATACCGCATAAGCTTCAGGCCACTTTGAAAATGCATCAATGTATGTAATTATAAATTTGTTACCCGAAAAGGTAACAGGAAGAGGCCCTATAACATCGAGGTTCACTTTATTCATAGGGAAATGAGGTGTGGGTACACGTTGGAGAGGGGCAAGTTGATCTGCTTTGTGCGCTCTTTTTTCTTGACAGCTAACGCACGACTCCACTAGGTGCTTGACATCTGCCGACATTCCTGGCCAATAAAAGTGCTCACGAATGCGGTCTATTGTCTTTTGGAAAGCTTGGTGACAAGCAGCTAGGGATTCGTGGGTTAGTGCAAACACTTGCTCAACCATTTTCTTCGGCACCACAAGTTTGATAGGATTATTCAATAGGGGTGACTCCCGTGTATCCTCGCATACAAGAAGATCATCCCTAAAGAAAAATCTCAAATACTTGGGTGCAACTTCGAGATTTTCACTAATTTTGCGAGCAATTTCACAGCACTTTTTATCTGTTTTCTGTAATTCACCTATCTTTTCTAAAAGGTTGGAATGTGGCATAAAAGTTGTCTCCTTCGCTACTTGTATAGAAAAGTTGCAATTGGTGACATTATCCGGTTTGCTATCTGTGGTGAACCTTGAAAGAAAGTCTGCAACGCTATTACATTTTCCCTTAATATATCTGATGGTAAATGTAAAATCAGAAAGTGTACAGATCCACTTAGCCATACGTGATGTGGGATCCTGAATTTTGAGCATGTACGTAAGAGGCGCATGATCAGTGTATATATAAAAATGAGTATTGGCAAGGTAGCACTTGAAGTGTGCAGTGGCCCATACTAATGCCAATAACTCTCTCTCAGTGGCAGAGTACCTCGTCTCAGCGTCTTTGAGCTTTCTGCTAGCAAATGCGACAGGGTGGAGCATCTCATTTTCATCCAGTTGTGAAAGTACTGCCCCGAGTGCTTCGCCACTCGCATCGGTGTAGAGGTAAAACTCCTTATCAAAATTAGGAAGGGTGAGACATGGTTTGGATATTAATGCAGATTTTAAATCCTCAAACTCCTCCTGTGCTGCTTGGTTCCAAGTGAACCGACCCGTATCTTTAGTGAGGTTGATAAGATTTCTTGCTCTTTTGGAAAAATCTGGCAAAAATCGCATATAGAAGGAGAGTGCACCGATGAATGATCTGACAGCCTTTCGGGTGTTAGGAGGTTGGAATTTCCTTATCACTTCAATATTTTTGTTGATTGGTGACACTCGTCCTTTTTGGATTTCAAAGCCCAAGTATTGGATCTTGTCGGATAAAAATGTACACTTACTGGGTTTGAGTTTAAGCTTGTGTTGGCGAAGTCTTTCAAAAACAAGCTTAAGTTTATTTATATGGGATTCGACATCTTTAGAAGCTATTACTATATCGTCGATGTATACTAAAATTCCCAAATTTCCTAGATCACCAAAAATTGCAGACATAAGTCGTTGAAAACTGTTTCCCGAATTCGAAAGTCCGAAACAGTTTCGATTCCACTCAAATAACCCTTTGTGAGTAATAATAGCTGTTTTATATTTATCCTCGGGACGGATAGTTTGTTGAAAAAACCCACTAGTTAAGTCTAATGTGGAAAAAAAATTTGAGCCTGATAAAGCGTCAACTGAGTCTGTGATGTTTGGTATGGGGTAGGCATCTTTCATTAGATTTTTATTTAATTTTCTAAAGTCAACAGCCAGTCTGTAAGATCCTTTTGATTTTTTCACAAGAATGACCGGCGAAGCAAATTCTGAAATAGATGGGGAAATTATATTGGCCTGTAGTAAAATATTTAGTTGATCTTCCATTTCCTGTCGTAAGTTATGGGGGACTCTATATGCTTTACATTTAACCGGTTTTTCTGAAGTTAGATTAATTGAATGGGGTATGGTGTCACAGCCGGGTAAGTCTAAGACAGACGCAGCAAAAACATCTTTATTTTCTTGTAAAAATTCTTGCATTTTTGATTTTAAGGGGGGTTCTAAGTGGTCTAAATTAATTTCGGAACTCCAACTAAGGTCAGCATGGTCAAAATCTGCAATTGGAGGGGGAGTATTGATATTACAGGTTAAATTACAATTATCTGGGGTTACGTTAGAATTATCAATACATTTTTGGACTTTTGCTACTAAAGTACCCTTATTTAATACTATATTGTTATCAGAAAAGTTAGCAAAGGATAGAAATAGGCCATGTTCTTGGGTACAAATGGATCTAGAAATTAAGAGACCTGCATGTAAATTCTTAGCAAAGGGCTCTAACATTAAAATACTATCCTTGTCATTGAAATTTTCCTTCGTACATCTGACTTTAGCTAAAATTTTAGACGGCTGGGATTTCATGTTTATTACACAAAGATGCCATACTGATATTACACGCCTTTTTCTCAACATAATGTTTACCTGTATTTTCACTAATATTATTTGCTTGCATTTCCTCATTTTCAGTAAATTCATAACTACCCATTTCAGAATTTTCAGAATTATCACTAAACTGCTCCCCAATATTTGCATTTACATTATTTACACTATAAAATTCTGATTTGATTTGAGAAATACATTGTTCAAAATTTTGAAAATTTTCCTCACATTGTTTACTATTTCCCGAAGCAATTTTATCAACAGTAGTACCACCCGGTAATTCTTCCATCATAAAAACCTGGCAATCACTATTACTTTCATCACATACCCTGTTACACCTTTTATCAACATTATTTTCTTCGTCACTACTATTCTGACTGTGATGAACCTTCCTTATCTCCCTACTATTCCCTAATTTTATTTTCTCTGCACAGTTTCTTATTTCAATATCTTTCGAATAGTCAGGGGTACTACTTTTTGCTATCAATTTAGCCTCAGTTTCAACTTTATGATCTATGGGATAGTTATTTTTGCATTTACACTAGAATTGTTATTATTTACATTACACATACATTTACATTTAGCACAATTATACACATTAATAGGATTATTATATACAGGTAATTCATAACATTGCATGCATGGGACACTACTCTTACCTTGTTTGTTTACCTTTGTTTCCTCTAAACACACATTACTGTTTTTGGTACAAGGAGGGGTAAGCAGGGTTTGTTTACATAGTGTTTGATCCGAAGCCTGAAGAGAAACAGTATTTGTGGCACAATCAATGATTGCATTGTATTGTTTCAAAAAGGGCATACCTAGAATGGCATCAAATTCCTTCGCTAACTTGCCCTGCACTACAAAAAAAACAGTTTGGCATTGGGTGTTATGGAATTTAAAATTCATAACTACTTTTTCAGTAAGAGGAACTTGTTCTCCAGTTACTGTCAGAATAGGCGTATAACATTGTTGCACATTATAGTCTGTGAGTGAGTTCAAAATTACACTGCTTAAAAGATTAATCGCAGAATCTGAGTCACAGAGGGCAGTTATGTTAGTATTACCTATAAGTATACTGGCAGTTGGCAAGTTATAAGACTGCGGAGAAAAAACACTATATACCGCAGGTGGGTCGGTGGCCTTTTTTCGGATCAGTTCGACTACCTCTGATTCAGCCGATCCACGTTTAAATGAACATTCTCAGTAACAGTGGGATTATTAGTTGCATCATTTGCTTGCTGACCCTCCGCATAATTTTGTACTCTGTTCCTACCACTTCTGTTGCTGTTGTAATTATTTCCTCTGTTTCCCCTGAAGTTTCCTCTCCTGTTGTAACTTCCCCGGTAACTATTTTCATATCCTCCCCTGCTCCTAAAATTATTGCCTCTGCTCCTATTAAAATTATACACATATTGGGGGCACTCTCTAGCATAATGACCGGGTTGGGAACAATAAAAACAAGTAACATTTCTACTGGGCACTATTTCCTGGCTCTGCACCTCTCTCTCTCTGCTTTTATCACTTATTAGGTTGTCAAGTTTGGAATTTAGAGCCTCAATCTGTATTCTAAGAGTTTCTATTTCTGCATTGTTGTCCCTAGTTGGCTGAGTAGCTGCACAAGCTAGATTCTGCGGGAAATTTTGTTGATATAAAAGGGGGTTTGGTTCCTCATGTAAAGTGTAAAAAGGATTTACACTGCGGCACGCTCTTTCCTCCAGGAGAGCAAAAGTTAAAATTTGCTGTGGGGTTTTGGGATCTTTGGTGATGACACCCTTTCTGATCTCAGGTGCAAGGTTGTTTAAAAGCATAGAGTGAAGCATGGCTTCACGGCTTTTGTTGACAATGGCATCAGCTACTCCATCAATAACGAGTGCCTTTGATGAGAGGTCAGATGCAGCATCAAAAAACTCTTGCACTGACATACCTGGAGTTTGCTTAAAGTTGAGGAATTTGGCAAGTGCAACATCAGGAGTAGGTGTTTGGACAAATTTATTTTTTAAGATACTTAATAATTCCGCACTAGTTTTATCTTTGTGGGGCTTAACTAATCTCGCCGCAGTACCATTTAAGCGGTTAAGAAGGGCGAATTTTTTCTCACTATCATCCCAGGCAAAAAGGGTGGAGAGACTATCCAGTTTCTCTGAAAAGTCAGTAAATGAGACTGAGCTAGCCTCTCCATTAAATGGTGGTATGTTGCACAAGTTGTCAACTAACGAATTTTTTTTCTGGAGCTCTACCAGCTCCTTAGTAGGATCTCCCTTGGCCATAATTAAGTCAGATAATTATACAGAACTAAAAAAAAATAATAAATAGAAGGCAGAAAAGGGGAAAAATGGGGATTATATACCTCGGTAGCATAAGATCATCACCAATTTCATTATACACATATTAAAATATCAATCTTAATATTTAAAAAATATACATAGAAAATTTTACCATATAGATATATGCAAAAATTTCACAATAAGTAAAAACCGATACCCAGTTGCTCCAATCATATAATGTAAAACAAAATTTACAGTCAAAAACAAAAGTTTTAATTCTTGGTAACCGCAGGAATGTTTCTACACGGCACCATTTTCTTGTTGGTGTATTTGATAAAGTGATAAATAACCAAAAGAATGAATTTTGTTGATTTCAGAAATTGAAACAATTTTTACACAATTACTAATTAAAAATCAAAACAGAGAGATGCAATAAACAAAGCAAACCAAATTAATTTTGAATAACTAAAATAAATTAAGTAAATGAATAAATTTGCCAAACGGTATCAACAAAATTCTCATTCATCACCATACCGTCTATACCCAACAAGTGGTTTGACGAATTGGAACATTGCTATGGTAAATTAAATGAAATTCATTAAAACTTTATAGAACAGATTTTGAATAAGAAAGACATAAAAAAAGGGTCCTGTAATCCTTCCAGAATTTGAAAGGCACAAAAAAAAGGGGGAAAGAAGTTAATTAAAATAAGGATACAGATAATTAATTAAAGTTACAAAACATGTTCATATCAATGTACCAATTTGCCAGAACCATGCGAGTGATTTTGTATAGTGGCTAGTAACAAACCAAGAGTAACTAGATGAAACATAGTTTTCCTTTTTAATAAGAATTTGGTGTAACTTAATTACCTTAACTGTAGCTAATAAGCTTTAAGAATTAAATATAGTTAATATTAAATTTTTCTTTTACATTTATCTTCAATTCTTTTACTTCAATTAAGAGCAGGTTAAATTTACTTTATTTATTAAATCTCTTTCTTTATAGAGGAAAATAAAAGGTACTTCACAATATTTTTAAGAAGCAATTTAATATTTAAAGAAAACCAAATTAATAAGCATTTTCAGAAACAAATCAAGGATTCAAATTTTACTTATTTAATTTTAATTGATGAAGGAAAATTAAATGAAGTCACAATCAAAGTAAATTAAAATTAGCAAGGTTTAAATATTAAATAATTACTTTCTCTGATTGTTTAAATAATTAAACAAAATTCATTATCCATTAAATAGTAATGTTAAATTTAGATAAAAAAACAAATGAATTTCTATGATGCATACAAATAAGTCACAGACAGAATATCACCACGAATTTGATTTTTTATTAACTTATGAAAAAAGAATTGTTAGATAAAACACCAACATAATCAGATAAATGAAACGCCAACATATTCAGATTTATAGGTATAAGGTTAGTTGGTAACAGGTGATTTAATCACACATATATATGCATCAAGGTATATATATATATATATTCATGGTAAAATAATAATAATAATAAAAGGCACTTATTCATTAACATGGAAAATATTTACCAAAAGCTCACTGGCAGATTCAACACTCGTTACGCTGAGGCTTAACAGTCCTGGTAAACATATTAGTAATGTTCCAGGGTTAGCCGTCTTACTTTCACAAACATGGGGCACTACACGAAGAGACTTTAGGAATCATTGAATATTTAAGTATCTCTTCTGTAAGGAATATGGAGCAGGTAACCAGCTATACGATTTTTCTTTGAAGATATGTTTCGGCGTTATGCTCTGTAGTTGAACGGTGTCAGCTGTAAAGAGCTAGGATTACCCTTTTTTCTTTTCTCCCGAATGCTCCGACTGCACTTCCGATCAAAGCTTTCGACATACTCTTTTTACAAGCGGCAGTCTTCCAATTTATCTAATTTATGCTTAACTGCCATCGAATGAGCATTGGCTCCAACAAAGAAATGTTCTCAACCGTCACAGCTCTCGGTAGTCAGATCTTATTCAAACATAACTATTCACTGTCTTGTCGGTCAGAGCTTATTTCTATCTTGAGGAACCAGACGCTTTTTTTTTTCTTTTTTAAGCAGGCATCTCACTCACCGGTAAAACTTCGATTGCCTCTCAAATTCTCTGGCCACCACCAGGAAAACTCCAGGAGGGGGGGGGGGAGAGGAAAGGCCTCAGCCTTCCCCTAAAAAACTCAAATACCGTATATCCCAGGCTACAATCTCCCGCACTAAACTATACCAGGGAAAAAAACATTCCCCGCGAATACGTTACGTAAAACCATTGGTCGTCGCTCTCTTGCGGGTGAAACTACTTCGCATAGGGGTGATGGCATGTGTACAGCTGTTCCGTTTCAGCTCCCCTTTCCACGAAGGTATAAGGGTCTGCTGCTCCTTCTTTCGACCTCCCACGTGAACTGTTGTTTACATAAAACGGAATAATTGGGCTCGTAAAAACGAATAATAAAACTTTAACAATACGGGCCACTATCTGCCGCCCGAGTCCTGCTTTTTCCACGAAAGATCTACAGAGCAGATTAAGGCGACCAACAACGCTAAAGTTGTTTACGAAAAAACAGCATAAATGGAGTCATAAAACTCCTGACAATACAAGCTAATATACGTTGTCTGGGAAATGGATTTTTATTGCCCAAGTGTCCGAGAGCATTTGAAAATTTCCCAGGGTAACAAGGACCACCCCAGTGAAATTATAACTTACAGGGGAAATATAAAAATTATGATTTTAAGTAAAAGAGACAATGAATTTGTTTTAGCTTAGACATTTAAAAAAAAGAAAAGGTATTTTAACTCCATTATTTCAGACTAAAATAAAGAGAATATTAAATGAAAAACATTACGATTATTATAAAAGGAGGGGGGGGGGCTGCAACTTATATAGAAAAAATAAAGAAAATATGGAAAATTTAGAATAAATGAAAAAACCTACCCTAACAAATACATCTTGACATGTTTCTGGAATTTTATAATTTTTCTTTTCATAAAATTATGGTTTAAATTTTGAATTGCATGTACAGGGTGTTTTTTTTTTAACTGACGCTATTCAGAGGCGCCTGTAGCTCGTTCTAATAACTGGATTGATACAAAATTTTGTGAATGGACTAAGAAAACCATGGAAAAAAGATTCCAACAACAAAAAAAATTAGTTCCCATCACCACCGATAGGGGGAAATGTGGCGCTGTGGTAATTTATGCAACTGAGAATTAGCATAAAATACGCGCAATAAATGCAAATGCAATTTTTTACTTACGCAAGCGACAGTAGCGCCAATAGTTTAAGTTATAAATGCATGCGAAAAACACCGAGAAACAATTTCAGCTCAGGTTGAAAATGAATCTCACGTTACCGCAGCGCGCGTTAATTGTGAAGTTCTATTATTGTAACCAGTGCAATGCACCAGCCGCTCTTCGTTTACTTAGAACACGCCATAAACTGCGCAAAGGACCTATATCCGTTAGTGTATTGAAAGCACTGATTCTGAAATTCGAAGAAACAGGCTCGCTAGCAGTTCGGTCAGGCAGAGGACGCAAACCGGTGGCAGAAAAAGTGATAATGGATGTTTCAACTGCAATCAACGAAAGGTAAAGTGTAAATGATGAATAAAACATGGCATTTTATCCAAATTATTAATTTTGTCTGTTTCTGATGTTTTTTTTCAATGTACAGCGCCACATTTCCCCCTATCGGCGGTGATTGGAACTAATTTTTTTGTTGTTGTTGTTGGAATCTTTTTCCCATGGTTTTCTTAGTCCATTCACAAAATTTTGTATCAATCCAGTAATTAGAACGAGCTACAGGCGGCTCTGAATAGCGTCAGTTTAAAAAAAAACACCCTGTACATATATTTCATGCCATGTTTATAATATATGAATTTTGTAACAAAAGATTGTCTTGAGGAAGGTGGTCCCAACGTGGTCTTTGTTCCTCGTTTCCTACATATATATGAAGTTGATTAGGGTTCCGATATTATGAGCTTTAAAAAAATGCACATTTTAAATTTTGAAAACAATTATTTAATTCACAATGAGGGACCATTTGAATTTTATATTCACCATATGTAAACTTGAACATTTAATACCAGTCTCGAATTCAGGGAATAGTTCAGCAGGAACATTCTCCTCTGAAGCATAGAAAGCACCCCCCCCCCCCTCCCTTGGAAGGATTGAGATTTTATGCTTTTTATGGTAAAAAAAATGCAATGACTTTAAAAAAAAGTCCAAATAGACATGTTAAGTAAAAAATACAATATATGACCACTTTGTGTAGTTTTAGAATTCACGCACTACGAATATTTGACGGAAAAGTTAATTAAACAATTATTCAAATTGTAATTATGAGTTAAATATATTTTGAAAAAAAAAAGTTTAAATAAATAAAATGCTTATGGTGTATTAAGCCGTATAAAGCCTTAAAGTATTTTTAATCAGCAAGACTATCTGAGATCTGTACGAAAATACAATATGTGTCCACTTTGTATAGTTTTAGAATATAGGCAAAAAGATTTTTTGGGCGGAAAAGTTAAAAACACGCTTAGTTATTCAAATTGTATTTATGAGTTAAATACATTTTAATAAAAGGAGTTAAAATAAATAAAATGATTGTGGTGTATTAAGATGTATAAAACCTTAAAGTTTTTTAAATCCGCAAGGCTATCTTAGATCTGTACCAAAATACAATACGTGTCCACTTTGTATAGTTTTAGAATATACGCAAAAAGAATTTTTGAAGGAAAAATTAAAAACACACTTAATTATTCAAATTGTAATTCTGTGTTAAATATATTATTAAAAAATAAGTTAAATAAAATGCTTATGGTGAATTAAGAAGTACAAAGATTTAAAGCTTTTTAAATCAGCAAGATTCTCTTAAATCTGTACGAAGATGCAATATGTGACCACTCTGTACAGTTTTGAGCCTACACACCAAGAAAATTTAACGGAAAAGTTAATCACAAACTTAATTATTCAAATTGTAATTCTGTGTTAAATATATTGTTAAAAAATAAGTTAAATAAAATGCTTATTGTGAATTAAGAAGTACAAAGATTTAAAGTTTTTTAAATCAGCAAGACTCTTTTAAATCTGTACGAAGATGCAATATGTGACCACTCTGTACAGTTTTGAACCTACACACCAAGAAAATTCAACGGAAAAGTTAATCATAAACTTAATTATTCAAATTGTAATTCTGTGTTAAATATATTATTAAAAAATAAGTTAAAATAAATAAAATGCTTATGGTGGATTAAGATGTATAAAGATTTAAAGCTTTTTAAATCAGCAAGACTCTTTTAAATTTGTACGAAGATGCAATATGTGACCACTCTGTACAGTTTTGAGCCTACACACCAAGAAAATTTAACGGAAAAGTTAATCACAAACTTAATTATTCAAATTGTAATTCTGTATTAAATATATTATTAAAAAATAAGTTTTCAAATTGTATTTATGAGTTAAATTATGTAAAAAAAAATATATATATATATATTTAATTAAAGAAGTTAAAATAAATAAAATGATTATTGTGTATTAAGATGTATAAAGTTTTAAAGTTTTTAAACCAGTATGACCACTTTGTATAGTTTTAGAATATGCGCAAAAAGAATTTTTGACGGAAAAGTTAAAAACACACTTAATTGTATTCAAACTGTAATTATGAGTTAAGTATATTTTTTAAAAAGAAGTTAAAATAAATAAAAGTTTATGATGGATTAAAAATTATTTTATATAATTTTTAATCTATAATTGTTTTATTGGAAAATCTTGGAATTGTTCCCAAATGAAGCAGAATGTTGGCATTAAAATACGTAAATAGTAGTCCACGCGTCAATTAATCTGCCGTATATGTAGTATAGATGTGTATGATGACAAAACGTGACAAACATGCATGCTAATTTTTATTAATATGTAAAATATTATCAATAAAAATATGCAGAATCACATAACGACAACTTGTCAACTCATTTTTTTTATTTTTTTTTTAATGCATCGATTTGTTTTTAATATTCATCGCCAATACTAATTAAATGCATTTGTATTCAAAACGCGTTTACGTAGTCATATGCATAGCCTATTTTGAGATAAGAAATGAAATGTCGCTACATTATGAGAGCTTGATAGATATTTTGATTCGTTCATGTGCAAATATATCGATAGACCAAGTAATCAATCGTCGTATCGTTTCGTAAACAATTTTTTGTACGTTGCCTATGTTTTCCGTGAGAAACATTTATTTTTTTGGACTACATTGCATGTGTTCATCATTATATATTCAGAAATAAATATTCCAGTTTATGTATTCATATTTTATTTTTGTTTTTGTTCTACTATGCTGACAATTTAATTATCGCATGTTATTAATTCATTTACACATATTTCTGCTCATCAAAACATTATTGAATTCATAGCTATGGGACTTTGTTCCTGTGCTCTCAGACTAATGGCGACTTTAAAGTCTTATGGACACCCTATTTATCGTGGTAAATTCAATGATGATGATGTCAAATTGTGTTTGGTCAAATTTTTTTATATTGTACCTATGATATTCTGATAATTCTCTCGGGAAAAACAAGCAGAGAACTGGAATCGCTGAGTAAACAAGTACTAAATCTTATCAACAACTGGATCAAAGAACATAAAATGAAAATAACTTATAATACATGTAAGTACTCAATGTACGTAGACTGCACTTTCTAAAAAGACCACCAATATTTAAAATAGAAACAATAAAAAAGGATACCACATTAAAATATTTTGGCATCACATTGAAAAACACGCTCTCATTTCTTCCCCTTCTCAAAAATAAACATTCAGAAATAAACCCGGTAACTCAAAATCTAATGAAATTTGCTACAGCCTGTAGAGGAATTAACAAAACAATTTTAAAGGTATGGTACAAAACAATATTGGAAAAGATAATTAGTATATGTTGCAGCTACCTGGTTCCATCGGTTACAAAAAGCACATGGACTATGCTTTTTATCATCTATACAGGCACAATGTCTCTTACAAATTTCAAAAGAATACTCTTACAAATTCAATACAAATGTACAAATTTACAAATTATTGCAAAACGGCAACTGCAGCCCTCTGTACACTCACAGGTATTCCGCCTCTATCTTTGCAATTAGTAAAAGAAACAGTACTTGGAAAAGTCCTAAGACTTACTATTCCAACAAATAACCATGATCCAATTATGTACCCAATCAAAAGTATTAACAACACAGATAATACCTCATAAAGAATATCTATTAAACTGTAGGACCAACAGGACATGAGTGAGGTCCAAAACTATACAGACGGCTCCAAAATTGATTCAAAGACAGCATTTGCATTTTGAACCCTAAAAGAAAACATAATTCAACATACAAACAAAATAAGGATCAACAACGAAAACTCGGTTTATCAAGCGGAGTGATTGGAATTGCAACACTCAATAAACTGGGCAAATTCAACAACCTACAATAGTTTTACAATCTACACAGATAGTCTTTCTAGTCTAATTGTGCTTGAAGACATAAATTTAAAGAACCAAATCATAATTGAAATTATTTACAACAAACCCAAAAAATTATTTACTTCCAATGGGTGAAAAGTTATGTAGGAATAAGATGCAACGAATTAGCCGATAGTTTAGCAAAAGAAGCAACTGCTTTAACCCATTTTCGGCCAAGCATAGAAATTTTATAAAATGTGGTGTTATTTGCATAGAAATTTGCTTAAATTGCATTCATTAAGACATCAAAAAAGTTTCGTGCATGAAAAATAATATTTTATTTAATTTGACGTTACCATTATTAATTTATTATTAAATTTAAATAAAAAAATTTAAGTTTTCTTATGGCATTTGTTTTATTTTTATTTTATTTCCAGAACTTGCAACTTTACTCCATTATAAAAACATATGATTAATCTCAAGTGGAATAATTATACATTTTCAAAAAGTCGAATTTGTCAATAACCGTTTCAAGTAAAAAACCAGCGTATTTTGAAAATTTCTCAACAGAAAGTGATTACTTCAATTGAATTACTAATATTATATATAGATGTCTCCAGAACCCTTAAAAATAGCAGAAAAATAAAATTAGCGAAAAATATACGTCACAGTGTTAATAAAAAAAATATTTATTGAAATGGTGCGTTTACGCACCTTTGGCCGAAAATCGGTTAAGCGACATAAAATTCCACCCATTTCCTCATTCTCACTTAAAGAGATTAATGAAACAAGGAATCCTCACAAAATATAAAAGTGAATAAGATAATGCAGAGACTGGTTGGTATACGTATCAACTATTTCTAAAAATAAAAGACATAATTCTGTATCACAGAAATTTACACCTATTCACAACAAGTCGCGGTCTTTTTACATCTTACATGCATAAGTTTGGAAAATCGCCTTCAAGTCTCTGAGTATGTGGCCTCAGGGGCACATCTTTTTACTATATATTAGAGTGTACTCTCACATCAACATACCATATAAAGAAACCTGTCTCCATGCCTCTATCCAATTGGTTTAGCTTATGTTCTAAAAAGAGCAAATTTACAACAGAACATAATAGAGTGTATTTGTTGCCCGTGTTACGGAAGTAAGCCTCATAATTACGATAAGTGTTCAACCATAAAATAAAGAAAAAAAGTTACATCTCATAGAACTTACATCTGGACCGTTCTGGTCCGCTACATCTGGATAACTGACAGTAATGATGCAAATTTATTGCCTGTTAGAAAAGACTGTTTATTCCATTCGCCATCTGCAGAACATTTGTGATGAGCAGCGACGGACACTTATAAAGACAGTTTAGCTCGTCTTCTTTTTAATGAGACTTTCTGTATTTTATAAACACTTGAATTTGACTTTAATGATGCAAAATTGGCCAATTTTAGATAATGATGTTAGAACGTATATAACCTTTAAAATGTAACCTATTTTTGAGCAAAGGACGTGTGTATTTCGTATATATGTTTTTTGCTCACTCCTTGCTTGAACACCCGTCTAAGAGGGTGCAAAATGTTCAGTCTCATTTTTATCTTATATTAAGTCTTTTTCTTCTCCTTTAAATGTGTGAAGATGATTTTCTCTACATAGTGCACCATATGCCACTATGGAATATATATTTTTACAGCAGTGATCATCTATATAGTGAAAGCATATAATTTCTCTTCTCATTAGATACACGAGAAAAATGATATTCACACAACGACAAACAACGTTGTTTCTAAATGGATTTCACTGATATCGAGGTGACGAAGCTACTAAACGGTAAGATCATTCTTATTTATTTCTATAAGATGTTGTGAAGAAATATGATTAAGTTAGAAACCAAACATAGGAGGTAAAAACGTTCTCACGCCTAATACATGTTAGGTAAAATATTTTCTAACAGTATTAAGATTTTGGAAAAAAAAAACCTTATTTTTCAATACTTGGCAGTTGAAGACCAATTAGAAGATTAGTAGAACTTTGGACTGCTGAAGAATATGATATTTTGGTGTAATTATGTAAAAACAAATTGGCCTAATGGCCTCATTTGCATATATATATTTATAAATATATATATATATGGGCTGTATAATAGCCTCTCCTTGTTAACTAGGAGAATACCCTTTAAATTCCTCCGAGGAGGACTTAACCCTTTCAAGGGCAAAGTACTTCTTTTACTAAAATGTTGAAATATTTGAATGACACCAGATTTTACGAACAAATCTATTTGAAAATGATTAAAAGCTTTTCATTGCAAATATTATAAAAGCAAAATTTTGTTAAAAATTTCTGGGTGCCACTTGGCAGTTTGGAATTGAAATTTAAGCGTTCGCGCCTTGCAAACACCGCCCTTGAAAGGGTTAAAGGAATCGACTGGGAGCAGAGACTTAATGTCCAATCCGCACCTTCTATATATATTTAATAAATCTGCCAAGCAGGGCTTGTAGAACTTAAGCCATATGATAGGACTCTCTGTTTGGTTGAATTTGAATTTAATTTGAATTTTTTGTTGGACCAAGTTTTTTTTTCCTTTTTTTTCTCTGTGAAATTATGTTATTGCTTGAATAAGGACAAAAGTTCATTGATGACTATTATGCTGTCTCCGACACAAAAATTTCCTCTATATCATTATACTATATTAATTTAAATATCGCAATTACACACCAACAATTATGAATATTGTATACGCATTTGTTTGAATTTTGACGGAGTTACAGTGATCAATTAAACAATTTAATAACAATAAAGCACAGCATAACATTGTTCCATGTCGGTCATTGAAATTTAAATTTAGATCACCTTATATATTTTTAATTAATAGCCTCAAATATAAAATTTGTTGCATTACTAGTGAGAAGACTAAGATTTCTCCAATTACACTCGTGATGACGAGAATTCAGCGAAATTCAAAGTTTAAGGATTTATAACAACAACAAAAATTGAGACAGGCGTATGATTTTTGCATATAAGTTTAAAGAAAAATTAATAAACGCATTAACAAAATTATAAAATTAATATAAAAATTATTACTCATGTAGAATTTATAGCCCTTTGCACTTGTATGCAAAAAACATACGTCGATCTCAATTTTCTTTGTATAGTTATTAGTCCTTGAAGAATTACGGTGAATTCTCGTTGTCACTTAAAGATGATGTGAGGATAATTGATTAGTTATCTTATATAGCTTACACGTTAGTATTTCATCAGGAAAAGGACACAACGCGATAATTAATTTAATTTTAATTATTATTTCCGGCTAAATTTAATGTTTTGAACCTTAATAAATCTTGACTCGAGTATTACGATCACTGTGCATTTGTGGAAGCCATATTTAGCCAAAGAAAGGAAAATAATGGTAACTAGATGTCTGGTAGGATTTGAATTACGTCACCAGTTTAACTAATGGTTAGATCTTCCTAACAATTATTACTAGCAATTATTATCAAAAGAAAAATCTGCGATACAGTTATAATTTTAGGCGTATAAAGCCTAGCATTGCAGCTCTTCATGTTGATGATCGTTTTAATGCCAAAAATTAATGCCAAAAATGATGTCAAAAATTAATTATCTAAGTTTTTCATAATAAGCATATTACTTATTAAATTTGGTTCATTTCAACTAAAACCGCATAATATGTTATTAAATAAATCAACGTTCAAACGAACAGAATTATGCTATAAATTTCCAAATCATATAAACAACTCGAAAACATTTCATCTGTTACAGTCACGAATTAATGCCAAAATTAACTATCCAAAAGTTAATGATCTAAGTTTTTCATAATAAGCATCTTACATATTAAATCTGTTTCATTTCAACTTAAGCAGCATAGCATGTTATTAAATAAATCAAAATTCAAACTAACAGAATTATGCTATAAAATTCCAAATCATATAAACAACTTGAAAACATTTCGTGTTATAAATCAGAGTAAACATCAAGTTTTTTTTCTTAGGAAGTTTCTATAAGTTTGAAAGCTTTAAAAGCAGCATGGAGCTTCCAGCAGGTTTTAAGATAATTAAATTAGTCATTTTTAATATCACTTCCTGCGTGTTCATATAAATTATTCATGTTCATTGTTTTAAAGCTTAAGAAAATAAAAATTACCGTATTTTGTATGTCTTTTTGGATATATTTGCACTCCATAATAGAAAAAACAATAACATCATCATCATCAACAACAACAAACTAAATAGTATTTAAGATAACTTTTTAAATCTATATACAGCTTTTTTATAGTTTTTTTTTCTCTTAATAAAACAGTAAGAAGCTACTGGATATTTTAAATATGATTATTAATTCTTACAGTGTTAGATAACTCTGGGGAAAAATACAAACAATAAAATAAAATACAAAGTATTCCAAGCTGATACAACTTATCCAAATTGAGAGAGAAAAAAAAAATTAAACATGTCATTCATATATAAACGCTAATTAAGCTTTCAACATAAAGTTATTTGATATACAAGAAGATATGGTATAAATATATCGCAAGAAATTCTAAGTATAAACAAACTCTACAAGCAATTCGAATACATTTTGACACAAATCACTTGCAATTATGTGCGGGAAAGTTTTGTGTTGAGGAATCTACGACAGGTGATCGAATATAATTGCACGGAAAGTCTATCTTCAGATAAGCAGGTAATTATCGAGTTGATTGCGTTGGCGGATTTTTCTTCACAAGAAATCATGCATAATAACTGAGCGAGAAAGGAAGTACTCTTTGCATAGTCAAATATTTGTGAACGGTCTCATGCTTAAATTCTTCTTTATCTTTAGGTTTACTGTTACTTTTTTTGTGGGTTACAGATTAAATTTCTCAACAAATAACTTGATAAAAGTTTTTTTTTTTTTTTTTTTACTAGAAAGAAAGACAACGGAAAAAGATTTAATCTAATTTTTATTCAACAATGTAAATGAAGGTAAGAAAATTTAATAAAAAATGTATGATTTAATTACTCTTTAGAAAGAAAAGATTTCATTAATTTAATTTTGTATTTAAGCTATTAGTGTACGATGAACAAAATACTTTTTGTCATTGATTTCTTTGATTTTCATGGAAGAAGGAATTTTAAATATTCATTTAATAAATGGCTGAATGCACTTAATAAGCTTATCACAAAAAGCATTCGTATATCTACTTCTTAAGGGGTTCTAAAAAATATTCCCCCCGCCCCTCTCAACGATTCGTAATTTTCCGACAATTTTTCTGAATCATTTTTAAACATAAAAGCATAACACTTGCAGGCATGATTATTGAAATGATTTGTAATCGAACAGTTTTTTTCATTTTCAGATAAACGAATAGCACCTTGAGTTATAAATGATTGTTGTCTGAGCACGGAAGTTTTTTTCCTTTCATGCGATGTTGTGTCCGGAAATTCGGTTTAAAATGCCAACTTTGACAGCATTTTCTGAAAAATCTTCTGTCTTTATCAAAAAGCGAAAAATACAGTTCTGCTACAGAGTTTCTTAATAAGAGCACCTGTCAATTTGATACGTTTGCGAACAAAAATGAATTAAAAAATATTGTCAGAAAGTAGCCAGTTTGAATTTCAGAACAGCTCTAAGAAATGTTTACACAATCATTTTTTTTCTCTCATCAAAAATATTTTAAATCACACATTAAACATCACAATGCCTTTTTGTCAATTTAATTTTGTATATAAGCTATTTGCATACTATGAACTAAAAACAATTTGTCAATAATTTCTTTTGAAAGAAAATTCTTTAAAATATTCATCTATTAAATGGTGCTAAGTTTATTCCAGAAAAATATTCCTATATATTATTTCTTAAGAATTGGGATTTCTTTTCCGCGCACTTTATCAAAAGTGTTGTGAAGCAATATAGTTTCTGACAAAGGTTCTTGTGATCAACAGATAATAAAAACCAAGTAATACTTGCTAGACATTTGTATTATCTTATATATTAAAGCGAGAAGCAAGAGTCTTATTTTTTTTCAGTGGAAATTCGACCTTTCTGCGAATGCCTCAACTTTTTTTGAACGGTGAATAAAGAAAAAAAATAGAATTAAGAAGAATCAAGAACGCTGAAAAAGAATAGCTCGCCTATTGCCTGCACTGCTCGCAACACTAGCGCTAAGCAATAGTCCTTCTAAATTTTTCTTAATTCTATTCTTATTTCCCCTTCCCTTAGCGAGCATCCATTCTTTCACCTGCTTTGTTTGAGAGAGGGGTGAACAAAAATGTATTGGGGATTGCAAGGGGAAAGGAGAGATTGAAAAGGGTGGAAGGCGCTTTCACTACGAAAATGGGAGGGGGAGTTCTGCTAGTTATAGAATTTGAAAAAGGGATATTTTCCCAGGAAGAAAACATATTTATTTTACAACTAGATAACAATATTTCTGACGTAATTTTTACGTGGGCTGTAAAACCTTTATATTTATAACCATTAAAAATTTCAAAGGGTTTGGACAACAAAAGCTTTTTTTTTTTTTTTTTTTTTTTAATGTTTCTTTACGAGAACTTTTATCACTAATTATTTTTTATTTTCAGTTCATTTAAGGTTTTATCACGGGCCCGGGCAACGCCGGGTGAGTCAAGTAGTTTTTTACTTATACCTGCTTACTAAAGAACCTGGATCTACATTATACGAATAGCGTAATTAATTGCCCTTTAAAATAATCATTACTCTAAAACAGTACCGTAGGAACGAAAAACTGTTTCTCAATCATTCCATCCGATTTTTTTTTCTTCTTCTTCTTCTTCTTTTTTTTTTTTTTTAGATTTTTATCTAATAAATGCTGCCAAGCTTCTTCCAAAACACGCTTTTTTTCTCTGCCCGCTCCGTCGAAAGTATTTGGAAGCAATGTAGTAAACATCACGGTGTCCTTTTCATCAGTTTTAGTATTACATTACCAGAGATTAAAATATCATCCTTCATTCATCCATCTTTAGAGACCTTGAGGTTTGACAACACCTTGATGCTGCAAACACCTTACTGTTGGAACCATTGGAACCCCCGTGACACCTGCAAGGAAGTTCAGTCACTGCAGCATCGGGGCCCACAGCATCAACTTTTCCGGCGCAATAAATCATCGTTGGCAACAGAAACCAGGGTTAAAAATCATACCCATAAATTGGAATGAATATTCATCAGCTACTTTGCAGCCTGTTTTACCTGTGCGAATGGATCCTTCTGGGAATTCGATTAACATACACTCACGTAGAACCGCACCTCAGAGGGCAATGAACAAGGAGGATTCTTTTTGAAATCGTTTATTAAATGACCTTTCCGATGTTAGGCCACCCCCATGGTCTGTGGGCAGCGTCCTGTAGAAATTAGTTCATGAGGCAGTTGAAAAATTAATTTAAGAAATGTAGATGAGCTTCCGATTGTTTCGTGAAAATTGGTTGGTTAGCTCCTCTTTTATAACCACGGTCACAAGGTGCATTGGATATCTTAAACAGAAAATTTCCAGCATTGATTCCTTGGTTGGCTTTTAATGTTTCATCTTCAGTACCAAAGATAAGTTGTGTTAATAAAATTTTGTGCAACTCACTTTAATAATAATAATAATAATAATAATAATAATAATAATAAATTAGTTTGAAAATTGCAGATTTTTTTTTCATCGTTAATGATTTCTGTGATTTATACATATACTGATGTAATAATAATTCAGCTCGTTTAGTATTATTTGAAGTGAGTTAACTACGATTTTTTGTCTTATGGCCTTTGTTCATATGAAACATTTCATTAGTCATTATACATTGTGATAATGATACCACGCAGAATATTGTTTGAAAACAAAAGTAAACAGTGAAGCGATTTTAGATCTCGCCTTTCCCTCGCCAGGATTCTAGGGAGGGAGAGAGAGAGCAGTTAAAGCTTTTAAAATAACCAAGGCCTAACCCGTTTTCAAGTTAAAATGATTAACAGGTAAAAAATTTAGCGAGAACATGAATCATATTATTTATACATATTAACATTATCACACAGCACAAAGAAAAAAGTTGCTGGAATAAGAACTACAATCTACTAATAAATTATGACCAATACCTAATGCGACTATAAAATGTCTCTGCTTTCGAAATGCGTGAGACCTCCTATTTTAAGGGGACTTGCTGTAGCTAAAAATTTGTATACGGCAGCAGAGCTTTTGACCACAACCGCTAAGTCTTTTCTATATATTTTCAGTATAGTGATGGTTAAATTTCATGCAAAAAATAAAGAATAATTATTTATTTCCTACATTTATTTTTCATATTTAAAGACCCGAATTCGAATCACCTGCGGGATCCGCAGATACTCTCTGCAGCCATTTGTAACACTTAGAGCTCGACTAAGCTTTCCGGAGGCCATGGGCCCAGACACTATTTGAGCCCTCCGCACTATGAAGTTGATTGAAGTTTTACATTTTTGTATTTCAAAAGATCAGAAATATACAGATCTGAAAACTGCCCAAATTGTGGTTTGTATTTTTTTAAGTTTAATAAAAATATTTTATACAGTTTTGTATATATATACATATTTTGTTAATTTCTTTAACAGGTTTTAGAAGACTCATAAATTTAGACATCCTGAACCAGTGCAAATTATTAATCTTGCAGTGGTGACTCTATTCTCAATAAGCTGTGTAAATCACGAATGCTCTATGAAAAGTTGCAAAAGTGAAAAGTAAAATGAAAATTGTGCTTAGAAAAATAGTATTTCAAATTTTTGTTATTTCAAAAAGAATTTTAAAATAATGCGCTTGAATTAAGAGCCTACTTCACTCAGACGAAAATAATCGTTCGCTAATGTTAACCTATGGAGCAAATATTTTAAGATATCTCGTTCGCATTTCAATATTTTTAATTTTTTTTTTTAATTTTTTTTTTTTTTTGCATTGGATAGCTGAGGTCAATCTCTATGCACGCTCCTTTGTACTTTTTTTATTTTTGTTGCAGTTTTCTTTATTTAGGATACTTTCACTTTCAAAATCGGTTCCGAAAGTGAAAGTATCTTAGTAATAAAAATTTGTAATCAAAATCGAAAAAGTACAAAAGAGCGTGCATAGAGATTGGCCTCAGGTATCCAATGCAAGAAAGAAAGAAAAAAAAAAAAAAAAAAAAAAAGCATTTAAAAATATTGAAATGCGAACGCGATATCTTAAAATATTTCCTCCATAGGATTAACATTAGCGAGCGGGTGTTTTCGTCTGAGTGAAGTAGCCTCTTAACTAATGTACAGAAGAAATTCGTCTAAAGAATGTTAAAAACTCATGAAATCAGAAATTGTTTAAGGGGAAAAAAAACTTTAGGAAATATGTTTTCAGGTCAGGGAACCACAGTTTATGTATATAAGAAAAAATAACCAGCTTTTACTCATCACGTTTCTGCAGTTTTTAAAAATGGCTTGAACATGAATTTTAACTAATGAACTAAACACTAACTTTCAATTCTTCTGTGCTGGGTTAGAGAAGGATAAGAATAATAACAATAATCATAATAATAATAATAAATTTTATAGCATAGCCGTTATAAATGTGTTGCTTTTTTAAGACATTCTGAAGCAGAAAACAAATTTCACTCGTATTACCGTTGCGCATTAGGTTAACATTAAACAATCTATTTGGTTATCTTGGTCAGACGCATCATGCGTTTTCTAAAACTGTTATGGTAATTCTGATCTGCAAATATGCATTATGATGGCAGTTGATGGCTATACGTTTTACAGGTGCATCTAAAATGAGAAAAAAATGTGCTAAAGAACTAACATTTGGACATATAAACCTACCATGGTATAGTTAGAAAAATATCATTTACTTTTCAGCCCTTGCCAAATAAAGGGTTCCGTGACTATAAATGAAATTTTAAGCTGAATAAATAATATATAGAAAGAGAAACTCCCCTCTTTCTACATACGCCTTGTCTTGAATTCAATGCCCTTATGATGTTACGGTTTGTTTATTATTATTCCACTAAGTTGAACAGAGGGCTTATTGCAACTGACGAATATATAGTGTGGCTGTACGAAGCTTTACTTTTTCAAACGCTGGTCATCGACAAATACTTATAATTGAGGTAGTAAAAACTATAACGGTGTAGGTAATTTTTTTCTTATGGAGACCATAATGCAATATATCCAGTGCCTAAAATACATTTATGAACAATAATTAAACATTAAAATTTTACTTTACTCTGAATATTATTTTCATAATGTATCAAGAATAAGTATTCACTACTTAAAATTATTTATGGACAATAATTATACATGTAAATTTTACTTTCCGAATATATTTTTATAAAGTACTGAGATTAAGTAATATCCAATGCCTAAAATACATTTATGAATAATAATTGTATATTAAAATTTTACTTTTCTTTAGATATATATATTTTTTCATACAGCACTAAGAATAGATATCCTGCTTACAATACATTTATGAACAATAATTATACATCAAAATTTTACTTTACACTGAATATATTTTTTATAAAGTACTGAGAATAAGTATCCGGTGTCTAAAATACTTTTATAAACAATAATTACACGTTAAATTTTTATTTTACGCTGAATACCTTTTTTTTTAAAATAAAGTACTGAGAATCAGTATACAGTGCCAAAAATACATTTATAAACAATAATTATGCATTAAAATTTTATTTTATCCTAAATATTTTTTCAAAAAGTACTAAAAATGAATATTCAGTACCTAAAACACATTTATGAACAATACTAATCATTAAAACTTTACTTTGGATATTTTTTCATAAAGTACTAAGAATAAGTATTCAATATCTAAAATATATTTATAGACAATAATTATACCTTAAAATTTTATTTTACGCTGAATTTTTAAAAAATAAAGTACTTAAAATAAGCATCAGAGCTAAAATACATTTATGAACCATAATTATACATTAAAATTTTATTTTATTCCGAATATTGTCTTCATAAAATATTAAGAATGAGTATTCAGTGCCTAAAATACATTTATGAACAATAATTATACATTAAAATTTTACTTTACTCTGAATTTATTTCCTTAAAGTACTGAGAATAAAAG
Source organism: Maratus michaelseni (assembly GCA_963931845.1). Lineage (NCBI taxonomy): Eukaryota > Metazoa > Arthropoda > Arachnida > Araneae > Salticidae > Maratus > Maratus michaelseni. Next base: position 93,787,243 of record OZ007597.1, on the reverse strand, counting down.
GACAGATATAGTATTGAAAATGAACCATATTCTGAATAATTTACCATAAAACTCCGAGAAAAAGAAAAAAAAGGAAGAAAGATATATTTTGAAATTCTATAAGTTCGTTCTAAGTATTTTTACGTAAAAATATTGTGAATAAAGAATGCAGATATATTAACAGTATCCTTCAGCTACATTGGAAAGTGATAAAAAACCAAAAACCAACCTTCACTGAACTTTAATGATAGATAAGAACTGATACAATACTAATTGAACCACTCATAATCTATAACATAACTCTGCCTTGAATTTTAATCTCTATGTAGGAATAGTAAAGAATCATTTTAGTAAAATTACACTTAATTTGATTACTCTATGAACATAATTGTACATTAAAATTTTACTTTACTTTGAATATTTTTATAAAGTACTGGGAATAAGTATCCTGTACTTAAAATACATTTATGAACAATAATTATACATTAAAATTTTACTTTACCCTGAATATTTTTTTATAAAGTACTGAAAACAATGAACAGATATGATATTAAAATGTAACTATATTCTGAATAACTTCTCATTGAGCAATGAGAAAAAAAATAACAGATATCTTCTAAGTTCATTCTGGGTATTTTTACGTAAAGTATTGTGAATAAAGAATGGCAGATTATATTAATAGAATCCTTCAGCTACATAAGAAAGTGAAAAAAAAAAAAAAAAAAAAAAAAAAAAAAAAAAAAAAAAACAACCGTCACTGAACTTTAACGATAGATAAGAACTGATACAATACTAATTGAACCACTCATAATCTATAACATAACTCTGCCTTGAATTTTAATCTCTATGTAGGAATAGTAAAGAATCATTTTAGTAAAATTACACTGAATTTGATTACTCTATGAACATAATTGTACATTAAAATTTTACTTTACTTTGAATATTTTTATAAAGTACTGGGAATAAGTATCCTGTAATTAAAATACATTTCTTAACAATAATTATACATTAAAATTTTACTTTACCCTGGCTATTTTTTTATAAAGTACTGAAAACAATGAACAGATATGATATTAAAATGTAACTATATTCTGAATAACTTTTCATTGATCTCTGGGAAAAAATAACAGATGTATTTTAAGTTCATTCTGAGTATTTTTACATAAAGTATTGTGAATAAAGAAAGGCATATTATATTAACAGCATCTCTCACCTACATTGGAAAGTGATTAAAAAAAAAAAAATCCAACCGTCACTGAACTTTAATGATAGATAAGAACTGATAGAATACCAATTGAACCAATCATAATCTATTATATAACTCTGCCTTGAATTTTAATCTCTAAGGTAGGAATAGTAAAGAATCATTTTAATAAAATTACACTTAATTTGATTACTCCATACAATGAAGGGGAGTGATCTTTTATTTGAATGCATAATAGAAGGTTCATTAAATCTCAGCTCTACTTTGTTATTATTTAACTCACTTTGCTCGAACGGGTGTGTCGGAGTAAATGGGAGAATAGGGGTTAAATTGCATTTGCTCAGGTAACCTTTTAATCCTGAACTTTCAAGGTTGATTTCGATCTGAGTATATGTTTCAGAGAAGAAAAGAAATAATTATCATGTGCTTGATAAAAAAAATGGATATGGTGGTTCTAAGACGAACTCGGAGTAAACAATGAATGAAAAAAAGCTGACACGACAGCGTAAAAGATTGAATTAACAGGCTACTTCACTGCCGCGAAAACACCCGCTCGCTAATGTTAATCCTATGGGAGGGGGGGGGGATTTAAAAATATCTCGTTCGCATTTCAATATTTTTAAATGATTTTTTTTTTTTTTTTTTTTTTTTGGATAGTTGAGGTCGATCTCTATGCAGGCCCTTTTTTATTTTTTCGATTTTGGTTGCAGTTTTTTTTATTGGGGACACTTTCACTTTCGAAACCGGTTCCGAAGCTGAAAGTATCTTAATAAAAAAAAACTTGTAATCAAAATAAAAAAAAGTACAAAAGTTTCTGCATAGAGATCAACCAAAAAAAAAAAAAAATCATTTAAAAATATGGAAATGCGAACGTGATATCTTAAAATATTCCCCTTATAGGATTAACATTAGCGAGCAGGTGTTTTTGCGTGAGTGAAGTAGCCTCGCCTCTTAAGGCTATTTTCAATTCCAAACTGGATATTTTCTGACGATTTACTTTTGTTTGCAAATGAGTCAATTTTGCGGGTAGTTATTAAAAAACTATGCAACCGAACTGCTTTTTTTTTTTTTTCAATTTCAGGAGATATTTTAGAAACTGCTGTCAAAGTTGGCGTTTTGAACCGAATTTCTCGACGTGACATCGCAACGAAAAAAAAAAACTTTGTAGAGAGTATCCTTTTTCATCGTTGACCGCTTGACGATACGTTGACCGTTTTATCGCTCATTCCGGAACCGTTAATTTTAGAGATATAGTTTTAACAGCAAAAAAATGTTTCAAGTATTGTTCTTTCTCATATAAAAATCCATTTACGTGAAAATAGTTATAATTATTTTTAAGTCACTAAATTTAAATTTTTATACGGTCTTTAGGTCCTATATATAATTGTATTTAGAAAAACATTTCCATGCTTTAACATGTAAATAGGTGGTCTACATGTGGTCACTCGTAGGTGGTCATAGGTCTACATAGGTGGTCACATGGTCTAACATGCTCTAACATGTTTCCGTTCTTCTCGGTTACCAAAAAAAAAAAAAAAAAAAAAAAAAAAAAAAACCATTAAAAATTTTCATTCTTTTACGATCAAATTTTCCGAACTCTGGATTTTGTGAGTTTTTAGCATTTTCTGGCATGAAAACCGCGTTTTTCTGTTTATACTGCCGGAAAAAGATGAGAGCTCATAAAAGTTTAATTATCATAACTCTATAAGCTTCGGTCGTAGAATTTTTACTGTTTACTTGTTTGAGCATAGAAAACGTTTTTAGCTCACAGGCTATCAAAGCCGCCCGTTCTGTATGTATGTATGAACGTATGTACGTAACGCGATAACTCTTGATAGAAATAACCGTTTTGCTTCAAAATTTGTTTATAGGTTCATTGTGATAAGGCGCTTAGTTTTGGGGGCTCATTGGTTAAGTATAAAAGGGGGGAACGGGGGCGCTAACCCCCCTTAATTTAGATAAATGGGTTTTTCATGCAGAGTTATGCGATTTTCTTCAAATTTTGTATATAGGTTCATTGTGATAATGCGCTTCTGTGAATAGTTTTGGGGGTTCATTGGTTAAGTATAAAGGGGGAAAGGGGGGACAACCCCCCCTTAATTTAGATAAATGGGTTTTTCATGCTGAATTATCCGATTTTCTTCAAATTTTGTATATAGGTTCATTGTGATAATGCGCTTCTCTGAATAGTTTTGGGAGTTCATTGGTTAAGTATAAAGGGGGAAAGGGGGGGGCTAATCTCCCTTAATTTAGATAAATGGGTTTTTCACGCAGAATTATCCGATTTTCTTCAAATTTTGTATATTTTTCATTGTAATTAGAGGCTTCCCTGATTAGTTTAAGGAGTTCAAACACACTATTTAAATGAATTTCACTATTGTTCGGCATATTTTTTATACAAACATTACTAATGTCAGTCAGAAAATAAATCCCATATATTTTAAATATTAAATTAACGCTGAAAAAAGGTAAAAATAGTCATTCGATGGAAATTATGTCTTTTTTAAAATTTATGATTGAAAATAAGGCTTAATAAAATGTACCTAACTCTAAAATTTTTAATATGTACACTTAATTTTGACATCAAATTTGGATTTTTCGGATAATTTTGAAATTAGAATACCAAACGGGTGTGTTTCGGTGAAGTACTTAGGAGTTTGCAGTTTTAAAGTTTTGAACTTATAATGTAAAATTCATTTTCAATAGTTGTAAACCAAACAGCAATACGCGTAGTTTATTAAGCATAACGAAAAAAACAAAAAACAAAAACACTTGGTGGATTGAGCTATAATTTTAGATTCACATAATTAAAGCTTCTAAAAATCAATTTCTGCTAAAATTTTTATATGTACAATACATATATATATATATATATATATATATATATATATATATATATATATATATTCGAATATTCAGTTTTTCATATTTTAGGTTTTAATTAATATTTGACAAAAAAAATATTATAGTAACTTAAAATTTTTTAACAGAAATCATTTTATAGAAGCTTCAAATATGTGAATCCAAATTTACAGCTCCTTCCGCCAAGTAGTTTTTCAGTTATGCTTAAAAACCACATGCATTGCAGTTTGTTTTATAACTATTAAAAATCAATTTAACGTTAGTAGTTCAAAACTTTAAATCTGTATAGTTTCTAAATTACATGACCAAATGACTTCCCGAATGTAAAATTTATCAAAGAATTCAAATATGATGGCAAAAGTAGGTTTTAGTATTGAAAATTTCAAAGCTTGGCGCATTTTCTCTATGAAGTCGACATCCTTTGCTCCCCCCGCCCTTTTTTTTCAAATATAAATTGAAAGAAGACATAATTTCCAATCATATGGCTTTATTTATTTATTTATTTATTTTCATGTGACATTTTGATGATTAAAATGATGGGCTCAAAACTGGATGTTCGTTTTGAAAAGTTCAGAGTTTGGTACAATTTCTCAAAGGACCCCTAACCTTTTTTTTTTTTCAAATATAAGTTGAAAGAACACAATTTCCAATTGAAGAGCTATTTCCCCCCTTTTTTCTGGCATAATTTGGTGATTTAAATGTATGTGGTTCTCTTTTTCTTTTGGCCGAATAATAAAATTTTGAGGAAAATGTGAATAAATGTCATCTATTTAATTTAAATATTTATGAATAAATTAAACATACATAAGCCATGGCTCTTTTGTTTTATATTTACTTATTAGTGCATTTTCTATGTGTTTTTCTTATTGAGACTGATCGAGAGAATTATTTGATCTCTTATTATGTTTCACGAATTCATTCATTAATTTTTTTTTTATTCAGATGCTTCCATATCTGATTTAGATACAATACTGATAGCCTCCAGTAATATTCTTTAGTCATGCATCTCTTCATTTGAATAAAAAAAGCGTAACTTTGCGACTAATTTTTAAAAAATCGAAAATTTTGTTTAAGGAGTTCATTCTAGCATGCAGCTTTATAATTCCAAAACTTTAGCTTCTGAAGGATTGAATTAATACAGAAAAATATTTTCTCTATGTAAAGAAATCAAAGTTATAGAAGCAATGGAAAAAATGAAAAACTTACATTATTCAGCAATGAAGTCATGAGTCTATAATTATGAGTTCTGCATCGGGTCAGTTCGACGCTAAATTTTTACATTCTGGGCTGGGTTGATTTAAATTGTTTCGGGTTCGGGTTGTGATATTTGACTCTTGCGGGTCCACTGCGTGTTGACTCAATTAAAAAAAAAATTCTAGAATATTTTTTGAGACTATATATTTGATTATGAATAAGCCTACATATACACTGCAAAAAGATAGTGTTGATTTTACAGTATAATACTGGCATCCCAGCTGCTAGTATTATACCGTAAAATTAACAGTAATAAACAGTAAAATAAGCATAAATAAACAGTAAAATAAGCATACTGCTTATTTTACTGTTTATTACTGTTAATTTTACGATATAATACTGGCAGCTTGGATGCCTGTGTTATACTGTAAAATCATTTTTTTTTTTTTTTTTTTTTTTTTTTTTTTTTGCAGTGTATATGGTTTCTTCATAAAGGTAATATTTATATTACAGGTATGTTTGTAGAAGATTTTCCCATAACTGTATTAAATTATGGATCAGTTTTCTTTTCTTTTGCGTTTAGGGTCGTGTTCGGATCGGGTTTCCGTTTGAGGAATTTTTTTTTTTTTTTTGTCTGGTTTGGTTCAGGTTTCGGGTTAAAGAAAATTATTTTGTCGGGTTCTGTTTGGGTCTCGGGTTAATGTTAAGTAGAATTTTTGGATTGCGGGTTGGGTTGGGTTGATTATTGACGGCCAATTATCTACACTAGGGATATAGGCCCGGGGGAGTGCCCTTCGTGGGGGTCTTTCTAAGGGAACATAACCCGTATTTACGCATGGATAAATCCACGGCTCGAAGAAAACCACGAAAACTCCGAACGATTAGGCCGACGTTCGCGATTGGGATCGAACCCAGCACCTCCCGTCTACCAGCTTCGAGAGCAGAACCTCTCAGCCACTGGTGGGGCTTTTGGATTGCGGATTGGTTATACCCGACCAGCGCTGAACTCTAATCTATAAGAATCACGCATTAAGAATCAGACAAAAGCAAAAACTCAAATTATTATTTTTCATTCAAAATCAATCCACTCTTGTTTAACTTTTTAAATAGGATATTTTAAGTATTTGTAAGCTTGTAATTGTACGCAGTTCAAAGATTTTCGATATCAATTTAGAAAAAAAAAAGAAAAAGCAGAGTTAATATGAATGTGCTAACATATTAATACTGATAAAGTTTTTTTTTTTTTTTTTTTTTTTTAAAGATAAAGTTTGGTACAGATTTAAAATAAATTATACAAGTGATTGAGTCATCTGAATTTTTAGACTGCTGAAGAAGAGTCAAAATAAAGTGGGTACCTAAAATTGTTAAATATTATCCCCCCCCCCCATATTGTAACATAATTAGGTATTTCTTTCTTTAGTCCAGCCCTTCTTATATAGACAACACTGAAGCATTGAAAATATGCCTGTTGAGCCTTCTATCTATACTAATAATCAGACATAGATATGATTCACTGACTTAATTTTAAAATGTTTGGTACTATTAGATATTTAATTAACTTTAATTGATTCAAAATTTCTTAGTCAAATTTTAATTAGTTTTCTATAATCTCACAACACAGAGCACATTATCCAATTAAAAAAAAAAAAAATCTTTAAAAGTTATCAGATTTTTTCATAACTGAATATCTTATAAATACAGCATAAAGGTCATAAAAGCGTAAGTCGCTTGTTTATTATACTTAATGAAGTCATCAAAATCATTTAATCAGACAAAAGCAAAAACTCTAATTATTAGTTCATTCAAAATCAATTCACTCTTGTTTAGCTTCTTAAATAGAATATCTTAACTATGTAAGCTTGTAAGCAATTCAAAGATTTTCAATATCAGTTTAGAAAAAAAAAAAAAAAAAAAAAAAAAAAGTTATATGAATTTGTTAACATATCAGCACTGATAAAGCAATATATATATATATATATATATATATATATATTATAAAAAATTGATACAGATTTAAAATAAATTATACAAGTGATTGAGTCATCTAAATTTTTAGAATACTGAAGAAGAGTCAAAATAAAGTGGGTGCCTAAAATTTTTAATTATTGTATTTCCCCCATGTTGTAACATAAGTAGATAACCTTTCTTATAAGACAACACTGGAGTATGGAAAATATGTCTGTTGAACCTACTATCTATACTAATAATCATCAGACATAAAGCAGATATGATTCACTGACTTAATTTTAAAATGTTTAATCAACTTTAATTTATTCAAATGTCTTAGTCAAATTTTAATTAGCTTACTATAATCTCACAACACAGAGCGCATTATCCAATTTAAAAAAAAAAATCTATAAAAGTTATCTGATTTTTTCATAACTGAATACCTTACAAATAAAGCATTATATTCCAAAAGTCATCAAAGCGTAAGTCACTAGTTTATTATACTTAATGAAGTGTGGAATAAAACTTTTCATGACTTATTAATATTTTAATTGCAGAAGTGACTGATTAGCCGTATGTAATTTTGTGAATCTCAAACTTCTGGAACGCTTTTCACGGGGCACTATTCTTAATTTTAATTATTTTAAGCCACTAAAGAAACGTGACATTTTGCTTTTTATTATTAAAGTCGTTAATTAATTGCTAATTAAGGTGTGTAATAATATGAAGATTGAATGCAATTAAAAATTGTTTTAAAGCATGCTTCGATGTTTCAAAAAGTGTACTCATTAATTATAACTTCCCTGGGTTTTCTTTCTTGTCTTAATCTATTGCAACAAAATCTAATTTCTATATAAAATAAAAGCATGATTTTTTAAAATAGGTTATTGGTATTAAAAAATTAAAATATTGTTATATACTGGTACTTTTTTCGAAATCCCCATACTCATTATACGCCGTAAAAAATTGAAAACATTTTCTGATATATACACACTGTAAAAAAAAAATGGGTGGATCTACTAAAAAAATTTTAGTTTTTCTCATTGATCCTTGCAATTACTAAAAAAAAATTTTGTATTCTATTTCAGTTACAAGAAAATCTGTAAGAATTACTAGAAAACAGCTAGCAATGATTCCAGGTTAAAAACCGGTTACTTAAAAAATCTGTGAAATACAAATTTTCTAAAACATTTTTAGTAACCTCAGGAAATTTTTTTACAGTGCAGGAGAAATGATTACGAAAATTTATCGGTATCCCTTGTAGTTAGTAGCCACAATTCTAGAAATATTTCTCTTATTTCAATAAACATTTATGGAAAACCAATGCGTTTCCTAAACAAACTGAAACATGTTTTTGCAAAATTTGTGGGCATCAACGGATATCGTTTATTTTAGAAACGTTTCTGTAAACCTCAGAAATGTAATTTTTTTCATAAAATTTATCAATGATGATTTTGCTTAAATTTTTTTCTGAAGATAAAAGAAATATTTATGGAATTGTGAGTAACTATGAGGTTACATTAATAATTTTTTTTTTAATGCTTCTTTCACATTAGAATTTTTTACAGTGTACTACATTTAATCAAGTTTCATTTATTCAAAACATCGTAGTTCGTTTATTAATTACCTTAATAAAATAATCAGACAGCCACGCTTATCCAATAAGAATGATAATAAAATCTTTAACAAAGACCTGATTTTTCTTAGACGGAATATCTTACCAAAAGAATATTATGCTTAGGAATCCGGCAAAGCTCGTTTATTATACTTAATGAAGCCTATTGTAAAAGTATGCACCACTTATTAATATTTTAATTGCAGAAATGACTGATTAACCATACATAATTTTGTGAATCTCATAAACTTTTGGAACGCTGCTGTTTCACAGGCATTATTCTTAATTTTAATTATATTAAACCTATAAAGAGACGTGACATTTTCCTTTTCATTATTAAAATCGTTAATAAATTGCTAATTAAGGTGTTAAATAATATAAAGTTCGAATTCAATTAAAAAATATTTTAAGAGCCTACATCAGTCATGCTAAAAAACGCTCAAGCTAATGTTAAGTCTATGGGAAGGTTCTAGCGCGATTTCTCCCTCGCATTTTAATATTTTTAAATGTTTTTTTTTTTTTTTTTGGCATAGGATAGATAGCAGATGTCAATCTTCAACGTTGTTAGTGTTTACTTTTTCGATTTAAGTTCCAGTTTGTTTTATATAAGGGTACTTTCACTTTCAGAACCGGTTCCAAAATTGAAAATGCACGCCTATGAGAAAACTGCAACAAAAATCGAAAAAGTAAAAACTAAAAACGTTGGAGAATGACCTCAGCTATCCTATGCAAAAAAAAGTATTAAAGAATATTAAAATGCGAGCGAGAAATCGCGCTAGAATCTTCCCATAGACTTAACATTAGCTTGAGCGTTTCTTTCCGTGACTAGAGTAGGCTCTTAAAGCATACTGCGATGTTTCAAAAGATGCATGAAACGAGGGAAAGTCATTAAGTAAGTCACAAAAGATAATTAAATAATAATTTACAATGATATTCACTTCAAAACTATTTTTATTTCTCAACATATTCTCCACCAATATTTATGGATTTATATCACCGTTTTATCAGTGCCCCAACACCAGCTGCACAGATTCTTTGGGTTGCTGTCTCAGCCACATTAGCACTTCAAGTTGAACCTTCTCATCATCTGTGAACATCATCTTGCTTCCAAGATGGTTTTTTAGTGGACTAAACAGATGAAAATCGCTTGGGGCTAAGTCGAAGCTGTATGGTGGATGTTGAAGAAGTTGCAAGATGATGTTCACAGATGATGATGTGGCTGATAATGGTCCTAATGTGGCTGAGACAGCAACCCAAAGAATATTCAGCTGGTGTTGGGACACTGATAAAACGGTGATATAGGTGCATAAATATTGGTGGAGAATATGTTGAGAAATAAAAATAGAAGTGAATATCATTGTAAGTTATTATTTAATTATCTTTTGTGACTTACTTAATGACTTTCCCTCGTATTTATTAGTTTTCTTTTTTGTCGAATCTTCTTTTTTTTTTCTCCTTTTTTCTTTTGTCTACTCTGGTTATGTAATACATATAGTAAAGCTTTAAAAATATATATTGCATGTATTTAAAAAAAAAACCTTATATCACTGCTGTCTTTTGTTTTCGAAATCTTTATTCTTTGTTCACTACTAAAAATTCCAGAAACGTTTACAATAATGTAGTATAGCCCTGTAGTTACTCATGGTTCATGACACCTAACCCCTATTTTCGGAACGCTTTCGGTTAAGAAACAATAAAAAAATCTCAGAAAGCATTATAGAAATGTAACAGAAACGTCTTTGTCGCTGATGTCTGTGTCATAATTGATATTTTTCATATAAGAATGCTTTTTAGTACTGTTAGTGCACAATCTAAAAGAAAAAGATTAAAAGTACAAAAATATATTTAAGTTTTCTCCTATATTCAGTCTCCCGGAAATCACGAGGTTTATTCCCTACATTGTAAAAAAGACAAATGTTTTTTTTTTAATCTAATTATAATATGAAAATATAATATAAACGCGAATAAAAATATACAATAACTTCTGCCGAGTTAATAACGATTCCGGAAAACCGAAGAAATTGCCAAAGATTGTGTTACTTACAGTAACCTTTTTGATTTTGATTATTTCAGCATCTAAGCACATAGTTCGATTACATATCTGTTACATCAGTGTTAGATTCATATTTATTTGTTTATTTACTTATTTATTTATTATTTATTCAAGAGTTAATTTCGTTATGGTTTATTATCCGGAAAGAAACGCTGAACTAGTTATACGTTTTTAAGTGCAAACGGATTAATCTTTCGTAATCGAGCTGCACGCGATATAAATAGATTTTTTTTAAAAAATCATGCTTATTTTAAAAACCATAAAAAAAGTAAATTGAGATACAGTTTCCAAACAAATTGCATTTGAAAGAACAGTTTTTTCCCTTACTCGACTTTGTAATAATTGAAACTATGCAATGTTTAAAAGTAATAAAATTTATATAAAAAAAGATAAATAAATTGCTTAGATGTTGCCACCATCGATATGACGTCAGCGTTATTCGCGGACATGTTATGCTCTATAATACACAGTCCGTCCCAAAAAATCTCGGACTGGTTAAACTACCGGCCACAGGTGTCCACAGGTGATGACGAAAGCAGGACTATACTTCGTCTTGTAAAGCGGTACAATTTCACGTTGATATCTGTTGTGTTATGCTAAGTGCATCCGGTTTGTTATAACAGTGTAACATGATCATGCCGGATCTTACGAAGGTCGAAGAACGGATGAACATAAAATTGAAAGCACTACTGTTACTAAACGTTTCTATTTGGAAGTGTTGAAGCATTTCATGAGCCTTAGTACGCAGACTTCGTCCTCGGTACCTATAGCAAGGGAGTTTGTCGTTCTTGCAGGACAACGCACCAGCACACACTTCGATCAATGTGTGGGAGTCTAAAGGGGTCGTCATCCTCCTTACTCTTCAGATTTATTTCCCTGTGATTATTTCTTGTTCCCCAACTTGAAATTGTTCCTAAAGGAACCAACTCAAGCGACTGCGACCGACTGTTTTACGCACTTTGCAAAGGTGGACTTCGAAAAGTGTTTTGATGACTATTACATTCGTTGTAAAAAATGTATCGAGTCCAGCGGGAATTATTTCGAATAAGCATAGGTCAAAATTTTCATTTCAGTTCTTAATTTTTTGTTTATTGGATCAGGCCGGGAAATTTTGGGACACACTTTGTATAGATATAAAGCGTATTACTTCTTATTTTACTGTTTAGTACTGTTAATTTTACGGTATAATACTGGCAGCTGGAGTGCCAGTATTATACTGTAAAATCAATTTTTTTTTTCAATGTATATCCTGTACAAAAAGAAAAAATTTTTGATTTTACAGCATAATACCGCGCATGAGCGGCATCGTATTACTGCTTATTTTACTGTTTATTACTGTTAATTTTAGGGTATAATACTGGCAGCTGGGATGCCAGTATTATACTCTAAATAAATAAAAAAAAAATTTGCAGTATAGTATTTCAACTTTTCTTGAAATATCCTGTACATAAGATTTTTTTCCTGTATTCAATTTTTACATTTTTATACTTAAATATGATTTGTTATAAATAAATTATTTCAATAATTATTACAATAAACAGTGCTGCAATTATTCATTAGAAAATATTTAAAAAGAGAATATATATATAAATTTTCATATCTGATTTTACATTCTACTAATAAAGTGCTCCATATCGCATATTAAAATTTAACAAAGCACAAGTCACTCGTATATTATAGTTAATGACGCGTAAAATAGAAATTTTCAGAACTTATTAATATCATAATTCCATAAATGATTCATTAACCGTATTTAACTTGTTAATGCGATAAAATTTCTCAACGTTTCTGTTTCACACAGATGCTTCTCTCATTTTTAATTATTCTAAAGTTTATATACATAAAACACTTTATATTTTATTTTAAATATCAAACTAATTAATTGCTAATTCACAAAGATAACAAGGTAATAATGTAATTATAGTTGAATTTTTGCTTGTAAGTAATTTTTAATTGCAAATTAAGCTTACCGTGACATTTTTATAAAAGGCATTAGTTGGTACTTACTTTTTTTCTTTTTCTTATAATAATTTTTTTTCAGCATGTCTATGATGCTTTTACTTCTTCTTTAAATACTTATTACTGTGATATTAAAGTATAAAATTTTGTGGAAAAAATTTATGTATCGAAAGAATTTCTTTGTAGCTTCTTTCTATCTTTCTTTCTGTATCTGAAATCTTTTATTTAGATTGAATAAGCGAAATAAAAAATAAAGAGATAAGTTGAGTTATTCCATGTCAAATTAACAAATAAAAATATTTTTGGACCTTGATGTTTTAAATTTTTTGATTTCCTGTCCTTTTATTATGTCTATTAAACATATGTAAAATATGAAGATATTGCTTATACTAGATTAATTTTGTCACAATTATTCAAATTGTTAAAGCAATCATATATAAGTTGTAAATTTCCAAACTGGGCAAAAAAGTCTGGGACAGGATTCGAACCAAGGATCTCTTGGTTGAAGCTGTCAATGCTCTACTAACTGAGCAATCATGGACAAATCTGGCGTATCTAATTTTCCCAGTCAACCTTATTGATTATAGCATCTGGTCTGATATCTGAATCAGCTCAACAGAATTCATAGCAGTAACGGGAACTCTAGTAAACGCTGGATACGTGATTCCACTAGATTAATTTTGACGCAATTCTTCAAACTGGTAAAGAAATCATATATAAGTTGTAATTTTCCCAACTGGGCGAAAAAGTCCAGGACAGCGTTATCCAGCGTTTACTGGAGTTTCCTTATATCTGCGATTTATTCTGTTGAGCTGATTCAGATATCAGACCAGATGCTATAATAATAAGGTTAACTGGATGAATGAGGTCCTCCAGATTCGACCGAGATGGCTCAGTTGGTAGAGCATTGTCAGCTTCAGCCAAGATATCCCAGGTTCGAATCCTGGCCCGGACATTTTTCGTCCAGTTGGAAAATTAGAACTCATATGATTTATTTACCAATTTGAATAATTGTGTTAAAATTAATCTAGTGTAATGACGTATTTGGCGTTTACTGGAGTTCCAAATTACTTGCGATTTATTCTATTGAGCTGATTCAGATATCAGACCAGATGCTATAATCAATAAGGTTGACTGGGTGAATTAGATCTGCCAGATTTGACCAGGATTGCTCACTTGCTAGAGCATTGGCAGCTTCAGCCAAGAGATCCCTGGTTCGAATCCTGTCCCGGACTTTTTCGTCTAGTTGTGAAAATTGCAACTTATACATTGTTTATAGTTTATTTCTATCTTTCTTTGTTTATTTGATTTTAGATTGAAAAAACAAAATAAGTGGACAAAGAGATAAATTTGGTTATTCCATGTCAAATCAGCGAATAAAAAAAATATTTTTGAACCTTGACATTTTTTAATTTGCTGATTTTCTGTCCTTTAAGTATGTCTACTAAAAATATGTTAAATATGAAAAAAATTTATATATAGCTACTTTCTATCTTTCTTTTTTCATTTGAAATCTTTCTTCTGATTTTAGATTGAATAAACAAAATTATGATTCAATACAGTTTTTTATTTAAAAAAAAATACGTTGTATATGTAAGTATTTCTGACAAGTCTGGTTTTATAAAAAACAAAATTACAGAATAAAATGAAATGCATTTCAAAAAATGTGAAAATCAATCATTTATTCTATTTACATCACCTATTGCGATAGGTAATTGTGTTATCAACTGAAATTGACGTGTGATGTATAATTGATGTTGAAATTGTTGTTTAGAATTTATTTTTGCATTTAGTGGAAACTCAGTGTGAAGAATAATATGCGGATGTAGGTTTTCCAATATCTGTAATTATTTATCAGTCGCCCGATTGACTAAAATATGATCTGTAATTACGTGTATACAGGTTACGGCAAAAAAAAAAAAAAAAAAAAAAAAAAAAAAAAAAAAAAAAAAACGATCACCAAGATTTTTTGCAATAAAAACAAATTTTATTAACAAAACACAATATAGAACAACCACAGTTATAAAATATTCAATTGGTTTTAAAATAGCCTACTCGTGCGCGTTTGCAGAGATGCAAACGCTTCCGAAAATTTTTGGTCGCGGCACGCACCTCCTCCGGCGACAATCGGTCCAATTTCCGGCGCAGCGATTTCTTCAGACTCCAAACTTTTGTGGGACTTTTGCACAGGCCCTGATCTGCAAAATGGACCATATGCTCTAGTCCATCGGATTCAGATTCGGTAAGTAAGGCGGCCATTCTGTAGACGAGATGAAGTTCGGAAAATGACTACTGCACCAGTATGGCTTTGCAGCTTGTATGCAGTGGCGAAGCCTCTGGTCATCGGTAGATGCGGCGATGACTAGAGAAAAATAAAGACAACATAAACCGTTTTAAATTTAAGCAAGCATATTTTTAAATGCTTTTTATTTTTTTCCTTTTAATTTTTGGGCTAAAGACGATGTGATAATAGTGTCAGTCACTCTTTTTTTAAAATTAATATTTAATGCTGCCACCTGTCGCATTTCAAATGTAGCGGCTAAACTGGATCGTAACTTCTAACTTGCTAAAAGGATTCGTCCATATTACCGAATCTGGTCTTGCTTGCGCACGCATATTCTCATCCCTCGCGACCAATTAGGCTACAGAAGTGTTTCCCAATTTCCGAGAAATATCGCAACTAGTCATCGCTATATTTTACGAATCCGTTCTTCGTGCATTCAAAGGAAAATTAATGCCTGTATTTTATTTTTACGCTTTTTCCTTTTTTGAATTATTCCAGATGAAATCTATTTTGTTAAGCCCTACAAAGTGCGGTATTTTATTCTTTAATAAGGCTATTAAATTAAAACAGATAAATATTTTATTTATTTTTTATTTATTTATTTATTTATTTTTTTGCCCAAATAGTATAAATAAATTGATTGAACAATTTAGTAATTTTTTCTTCATAATTAAAATGTGTTCTCAAAAATTTCACATTTAATATGTTGTGGGTACATTAATGCGATAATTTTACGAATTAACCATTTACTACTCCTGTTTTTTACCCCTTTCGGGTCCGAATTATTTCTTAATTTTTGGCAAAATTACTTTTACGTTAATAATACTAAAAGTAGCTATCCAAATTACGAAAGATAAGGCTTACTAAAATTTAACGACTGTAGTTATTTTGCTTAATATATAACATAATAAGTATAATATAGTATATATGCTTTTTGATTCACATGACAATAGAAAAAGATAGAATTTTCAACAACGTTTGGAAAATGTTGGCTTTAAAAAGAATTCATACCTATAAAAGATCCACCTAAACTGAAGATCGTATGAATAATATATTTTGTTACAATTAAAAAAGAAATGTTGGAGCTACTGAAACAGAAGTAAAATTTTTATAATCTTTTTATTGAGATGATTTGCCACAAAACGCGGAGACTGGATTACATTTACAAATGGAGTGTTAGTTATAATATATAAAAAAATGAAATTGCAGATTGTAATATTTTTTTTCGTTTACAGGAAAAAAAATATTTTTTAAACTTATGTTTTTTTTTTTAATATTAATTGCAAAAAAAACTTTTCAATAAACAGAAAACATAGAATGATTTCGATGCGGTAATGGGTGCGTCGCTGGAATGTTGTGAACTAGCGATGACCACGAAACCTCACGCCTCGCCACTGCTTGTATGGCGTTAAATGGAGATCCTCTTTGGCTATTCGCCGATTCAATCTGTCGTTGACATAGAATAAACAATAAGTTCCTAGTTTTAAGTTCCTAGTTCTATGGTCGTTGATTCCAATATCATGGGTGATTTTTCGAATCGGGACCCTCGAATTTCGCCTAAGCCACTCTCGAACCAGTTTTCGATTGTTTCCGGTTCTGACGGTGCGCTTTTTGCCGCTTAATGGATGGGGGCCACCATGGTCCAGTTCCTTGTATCGTTTGATTGTCCGGGAGACAATCGCGGCCAGGTCGATGCCGCGAGAGTTCGAGCGATCTCACAGTTGCGCTTTTTCAGGCTATGTAACGCCAAAATTTGTGTACATTGGTTGGGCATCTGAAAATAACATATAAAAAAAATGAAAAATTATGCAATTAGACATACTAGTACAGAAAAACATGGGCTATCCAAATAAAGAAAAACTAAAATCAAACAGGTTCAAACAATTGTGTTAGAATAACAGAAATATTGATGATCGTTTTTTTGCCGCACCCTGTATTAGCTATGTTCGGTAACACACTTTTGTACAACACATTTACATAGCTGCTAATCCTCCGATTTTTTTTCTAAGTTAAGTAAACATAATTTGAACATTTGAACTAGAAAATTTATTTATTAGATTAAATTAAATAAATGCCGCATAGAAACAAGATGCATTTTACCGTTCAAAATATTTTTTTATTTGTCTCTATTAAAAAAATAAAAAATAATGTAACTAACGCTGTCGCTGCCGTAATTAAATTAATTTTGTCCGAGCTCTTTCTCGGCTTATATTAAAAAACTTTTACATATAGAAATATAAAAACTGCAAGTTTTATAGAGAAATGTATGATAAATACACTACAGCCGACAGAAATCGGTCAAAATAATTCAATTTAAAAAGTTTTATAGGATCAAAAACTCTGTATAGCAATTTAACCATTTTTTGCAGACATGCCAGACTTGGTTGCCGTGTGCAGTGTCTAATCATTTTTAAAAATTGTCTAATTTTTTAAGTTTTACAAGCATATTTTTTATTCAAAATTTCATTAGTTGAATAGACATTTAATGACAATAAACTATGAATAACAGCTTTGGAAATTTGCATGAATATTTTTTTCACATGGTTGTTTTCTGTATGTGCACATTTTATTCGATGCGTTGGTAATAATATATACCTTATATTCAGGCGTATAGTGCGCAGCTCAAACAATCATATTTAGACTCACAAAATTTATTTCTTAAATAAAATTAAATAATTACGGCGAAGCAATAAGTAACATTTAATTAAATAAAATTTCGAGTTCGAAATATAATGGTTTGAGCTGCGCATTATACGTCGGAATATTATATTTTTTATGTATGGTTAATGAATTATTATAGTTTATTATAGTTAGTGAAATGCGAAATAGGAATTTTGAAGGCTTATTATTACATTAATTGCAGCAGTGATTCATTAGACAAATTTAAATTTGTTAATATAATAATTATTTTGAATTTTCTTGTTTCACATCACAGATTGTAAAAACGCTTTACTCATTTTTAATTATTCAAAATTATAAAAAGATAGCAGACTTTATCCTTTGTTAAAAAAAAACTAATTAGTTATTGCTAATTGGCAAAAATAATGATGTAATTTTAATTTAATTTTTGCTTTTAAGCAATTTTTAATAGTTAATTAAGTTCACAGTGATATTTTATAAAATGCTTTAGTAATTACTTTTTATCGTTATATATGTTAAATTCATTTTTTTTTTCGCCATGTTTGCAATATTTTTACTTAATTTTTCGACATTGTAACATAAAAAAATAAAATTTCAGAAAAAAATATATTTGTTGTAAAAGTATTTATCCTTATGTGTTCATTTGTTTTTCAATTACATTAAATTAATAGAAAAAATTAAGAGGATAGAACTTATTAACGCAGTGATTGACCAAAAGTTTATTACCTTTCTTTAAGCGACGGAGTTGCTTATTGCATTCATTTGCTGGAAAAAACGTAAGCGTCAGTTATGATAAAGTCACTCGACCACGGGGAAAAAACTCTATTGTTATAGAGATTGTTGTGTTATGGATTCGGGATATAGAAGTTTTTCCATTATACACTTTCTACAAACATTTGTTAAAAAAAGTTTTATTGTTAGTATTACTATTTATTGTATCGTTAGAATTCTGGTCATGGTAAAGTGGTGTAGCTTCTAACATAACTACTATAGACAGACAGACAGCGCCCACCCTAAGATCCAGCTTATGGCTAATGGCCAGGACGATCCTCAAGCCTAGGGAGGGAAAAATATTACTATCCGGCGCCACCACATCCCGGGACGAGCCCGGCCTTCTCAGCAAGGCAGAAGACCGTGCTTATTTGTAAGTCAAAAATTTTTAAAGTTACAATAGTGTTGCATTGCAGCCCAATTTTGCTGAGCGTGCAGAAGTTTACATTTTTCAGTTATAACAATTACATGTTAACTACAATACTTATATTTACAAAGTAAAAACGTTACCCAATTTTGCCACAAGGCTGGGCGAACGTTAAAATTATTACAATAATTGATATTTTACATAAGCTTTAGTTATAGTTATTTATATAGCATTTTGAGACAAACACATTATAATTACAATTATTTACAATTGTACATTTTGAATGCATTAATACGTATACAATAACATTTTGAGGTATAACTATTTTTTTAAATGATTACAATGTATAATTACAATATAAAATTCAAACAATTTTATTTACACACAATAATTATTTGAAATAACACTATGTATTTACAATTTGGATAAAACAAACACTACTATAGAACAGAATTGAAAGCTACTTCCACTGTTAATAAGGTAGTTTTCTAGAGCGGATAAAGTTTTAATATGTTGAACGATATACAGAGGTATATCGTTGGGTAGCAGAGCTACAATGTAAAAAAGACAAAACTATTTCTTAATCTAGGAAAATATAACCACGAATGAAAATATGCAATAACCTCTTCTATTTACTAACGATTCCGAAAAGCATTCTTTATCTTTAGAAACTATAGAAAATAATATATTTTCAAAATTTAAAGAAGTATTTATAAAACCAAAGTTTATTTTGTTTCCACTGATTTTTGGAAACGTTTCCGAGGAGTTTTTATAGTGTATTAACCAGTTTCCTCCAACCGAAATATAGATTTTTTGGTTGCTATCACCTGTCAAGTAAACATTTTCATGTTCAACAAGCATATTTTAAATGAACATCATTAACATTAATATTAAAATTAATATTATTTTGTTACTCTTCCATGTACAAATTCAATTACGCAGCTGCACATACATACTTGAGAATCGATATCATCCCAAAAACAGATATTCCGGTTTGAGAAAACTGATTAATACACTATAAAAACTACTCGGAAACGTTTCCGAAAATCAGTGCCAGCAAAATAAAATTTGCTTTTTATAAATGCTTCTTTAAATCTGGAAAATATATCGGTTTCTGAGGTTTCTAAATATAAAGAACACTTTCCGGAATCGTAAGGTAACTCGGAATATGTTATTGTACGTTTCCGTTCATTGTTGTATTACATTTTCGTAGATTGAGAAACATTTATCTTTTATTATAGTGTATAAGTGGTATTTGTGAGACAAGTAGTAAAAAAAAAATACACATTTGACATAGCAGCAACTAACAACAACATATATATTAACGCTCAAACCCAACCATTGTTCCAAAAACGAAGAAATTTTAAGGATAGGTACTTTCTGTAACGTAGGTATCCACAGAGGAATGATTTTCGTTAATATTTAAAATAAAGATATTTTTTAAATTAAAAATTATCTAAGTACACGAGTGGAAGAATGTTTTATTCGAGAAAATTAAAGTGAAATTTTTTTATCTGAATTGTTTTTATTTATTTTCTTCTTGATTGCATATGTTTAAAATGCTAACAGCTTGTACTAAACTCTCTTATAATATAATAAAATCATAGTAACATTTTCTTTTACCATATATATATATATATATATATATATATATATATAATTATAATATCTATGAATTTCAAAAAACATATCAAGTTCTTGTATCATTCTACTTAAATCTCCAAAGAGATAATTAATGATAATGTGTAGACAGAATACCACATAGCTAATAGATTAACAAGTGCAATCATAATATTACCATAGCTTGTGCTTCAATGGTAATTGGCCAAAAATACTGAAAACATGAAGAAAATTTAAAAAGAGAGAGAGAGAAAAAAATAATAATTTGGAGTTGCTATCAAGTGAATACAAATGGATTAAGAAATGAAATATGAACCATATACAATGGAAAATTGGACAACAAGAGAATTAAATCAGAATTGGATATGAAAAAACACATGTAGATATAATCATCAGCCTGGATGTACCCACATGTGTTTTAAAAAATAATTCAGTATTTCATAATTCTACTGGCATATATGCTAAGATCAGTGGAATCACCCAGGTATACTGAATTATTACCAGAAAACAATTGGAAATATTAAAATTTGAAATAATAAAATTGGAAATAAAAAACCCGTAAAGAATAGATAAAATATTTCACTCACATCAATTATCCTAAAATCTGTATTCAACACCTCACTGAATTACTACCTGATATCAGTTTGAAATAATAAAATTGGAAATAAAAACCCGTAAAGAGTAGATAAAATATTTTACTCTCAATAATTATCGAGAATCCTTAAACATCACAAGTTCTTAATGATACCACACGTCCACATGGCACACATCATGAAATATTTTATACTTGTTGACATAGTCGAGTTGAGAGAAATTATTTGAAAGTCAAGTTGAGAGCACATCTTTTGAAATATTACCCTAACTTTGACACCCCAACACAAATTGATTCAAAAACACACAAATTTATTCTTATGATAATACACTAATAACAAAATTATATCCATGAATATACAAATACTCCATTCAATTTTAATCCCTAAAAGTAAAATTAATATACAAGCGATAGCGCCCTCTATAGGTAAATTAAATATAATATTATCAATATTATCAACATCTACCTGACAAGTAAGGTGCCTCCATCTATTGGTATGATAATTATTCAAAATTAAGATTGAGTTACATATCCACTATATTAGATTTAATTATAACATACAAACAGTAAAAAACAATACTACCTTGTAGTTTTACATAAAAATTGTTCAAAATCCCACTATATGAATAAATTTACCCAGAATTAAATCCATCTTACACAGCATTTCAAATATTCTTAACAAGAGTACATATTATGTAAAAGAGATATTATTTTTATTTTTAATACAAAGTGCTGGTGCTGCCATCTGTGTTAATCCACTTATATATATATATATATATATATATATATATATATATATATATATATATATATTATAGAATTTATATAAAATAATTAATGTTTTATTTTTTAATGTTTTATTTTACTTCTACATAAATATATTAATGTTTTATTTTTTATTTTACTTCTACTTAAATATATAATATAATTTAGAGATTGATTTAAATATCAAATATATCTTAAACAATTTAAAATATCTCAAAATTTATAAAAAATTAAATTAAATTAATAGTATTACTACTGTGTTGCAATCTTTATAATGCAATGCAGTTTTTAAAAGACTTATTAATATTAAACTTTAAAAAAAAACAACTATATATATATATATATATATATATATATATATATATATTTGCATATAGATATGTTTGTGATTTATAATCATTAATGTTATCCATGTATAATTTTATGTGTTTTTTTGTATAAGTTAATTTATATATGTTTTAAAACTGAACATCAGTAACACTTAAAACAGAGGTGATCGGCTAAACGCACTATCACAGACTATATAAAGTATATATAATGTTCAATCAATTAATAAATGTCCTTATATGTTTTAATTGTATTTATGTATGTTATAATTGTAATTTGCTACATCATTTGTTATATGTTATCGCACACTAAAACAATAATTTAATACGTACCATGTTTATATTTATATGATATAATAAATGTTAGTTAAAAGAGTTGATTATTGAATTTATCATAAAAATTGGATAACCATATATTTTTGCTTGATCTCGAATAAATCTAATATTTTTGTTTTTATTTATATCTGAGCATAGGTATTTTATACGATGAAGATAATTGATAATTATATTTTTATAATCTGATTTATGTAAACATGAAGCAAAATTGGTAAAAATATTTACTTTAAATGGAAAATCAAATCTCTTATCATAAATATCAAAAATTAATTTATAATTATCATTAATATTAATTTTTAAGTCAAGAAAATTTATATTATTGTTAATTAAATCATTTTCGCTTAATTTAAGCTGATTAGGATAAAAATTGAGTGGTGATGTGCAATTTTTATCATTGATATATATACATACATTAAAGTCATAACTTTAAGAATAATTCTAATATCAATATTTTATCTTTATCATATGATAAATTACTCTCACAATAGTTTTATTCATGCAATAGCATAATGTTTCATAAAAGTTGGTACCATGATACCTGATTTAATTTATGGTTTCATTTATTAATCTTAGTGTCGGTCGATGCTGAGATTCTTTAATCGATTTTCTCTATTTTTTTAAATACCTCGATTGTTTTCAATTGTGTCAATTGTTTCGCAATGACTCCAGTGTCAATCAATTGTAATTCATATCCGATCCGATTGTATTAAAAATCGCCTGCGATGGAGAAATCGAGACAATCTGTGAAGATATCAAATATCAGACAGATACGATAATATCGTCGAGAAAATTGCTAAATTTTGCTTTCGTTTGTCAAGTTGGAAAGTGGTGTTAAATTTGGTTAATAACCCTGCATGCTATAAACAAAAAACATACGAAATTTTCTTGATTAACAGAAGTTAGATCTTCATACTGTACATCATATTCATGAAGATATAACAAAATTTTACCTTCATGAATATATGTCAATTTTTGCACAAATGAACATAGATGTTCAACAGGACTTACGTATTCATGTGCTACAGCTACAGTTCAATTCGAGCATTTTAATTCGCAGAGTGATCACAAATATTATTTTTTAATTCAATTTGTTGTTAGTCCCCTATTTGCTTCTTGTGAACAATTTTTACTGAAAAATGTGGGGATAAACATTTTCATCCCTGAAGTTTCAGAATTATTCGTCAAATACTTATCTAATTTGACAAAACGTCTAGAATCGAAAGTGTTCAGTGACTTTTGGTCATATACTGTACATAAAATAAAGCAAACTGTGTATACTTAACTTAAGTATGCTTAAGTGAAGTATACTTAACTTAAAAAAACTTAAACTGTAATAGTATGTCAGCGTACACAAATTTATCAATAAAAAATATTGCTGAAATACTTTCTAATTTCTTTGGAAGAAAATATTTCTTACCGTTTTCCATCTCTTTGCACAATTAATATTTGTATGCTGGTATATTTTCAAGCAGTTTTAATTTATAAATTCTAACTTTTATAATAATTCATCAATGAATAAAGTGCCCCAAAAATCCCTTACTATCGTCAAAGAACGAGATCTATGTGTCTCGCTTGCTTCATTATATATCTCTTTCCAACAAAGAGACATGTAATAAAACAAACTGCATACTTATTTTACAATAACTAAAACTGTAATAGTAAGTCAGAGTCGAGAAATTCATGTACAGGGTGGTTACAATATAAGTATCCCTATTTGGAGCTGTCTGTAGCTCGAAAGAATACCCCGAATTAAACTAAAATCAGTAAACTTACTATTCGAGAAGGGGGAAGAAGAATAGAACAATAAAAAAAAAGTAATTGCAATAATCACCGACAGATAGCGCTATTGAGTGTGATATGTAATGTGTAATACAAGAACAAAGAATTAAGTCGTCAAACCGGTTGACATTCCTAATTTATTGGAAACGGTCACAGTGAATGTGGTTACGCTTTCGCATGGTGGGGCCGATCATGTTCAGGTTCCACATGGCCATTGTGTTAGAGGACACAATCCAGGCGATGCACGGCGTGCTGAACTGCAGAATGCAACGCATCAGGAGTAATGTTTCGCACGTGTCGTGATATGCGGTAAAGTCATTGAGGTTTGCGACACCTCCACGGTACACAATATTACATATTACATTTCACAGTTTAAAGCGCCATCTGTCGGCGATTATTGTAATTAATTTTTTTATTGTTCCATTCTTCTTCCCCCTTCTCGAATAGTAAGTGTACCGATTTTGGTTTCATTTGGGTTATTTCTTCGAGCTACAGACAGCTCCAAATAGAGATACTTATATTATAACCACCCGGTATATAAAACGTTGCTGAAATACTTTTTAATTTTCTTTGCACTTAATATTTCTTTACGTTTTCTACCTCTTTAATAATTAATACTTTTATGCTAGTGTCTTTTCAAGCTGTTTTAATGCCTTCAAATGTTTTACAGCATCTTTGAAACTAAGAAATGTTGCTATTATGGGTTTAAAACGCAATAAAACTGTTAATGTTTTGTAGCTTTTTGAAGTAATTGTATTTGAAAATCCTTCTAAGAGGCGTGTTTGAGCCTCTGGTAAACTATGTTCTCGAAACATTATTTTTAACAGAAAATGTACAGTGAAATAAAGGATCTGGCTTAATGGCGTACTTAAAATAAGAATTTAAAGCTGCGATGCTACAAAATGTCAAACAAACAGAAACATCATTCTGTAAGAAATAGTAGAGAAATTTTAACTTTCCCCGAAATTTTAATAGTTAGAAAAATATTTTTTTTTTTTTAAATCTATAAAACTTCAATACATTACACTGAAGATAAAACATTTACAAAACACATAAATAGTTACAAAGTAAGTTTTAATAACTGGTCATAGAGATTTTTAGTTTTCTTTAAGCGAAATAAAGCTATTGCTTTTAATCGACACAAGCAAGCACATAAATACACACCGGTAAAAAATTCTGTAAAAACACGAGGAAAAAAAAAACAGATATTCTCGGTAAATTTACAGTTGTCGGTTAAATGTATTCGATCAAAATTCTCGATCAGAAACTCGCAATTAGTTCACACGTTTTTTATAAGATTGGTAGATCAAACTAAATAACTGCACTGGGTTGGGTTGAATATTGACGGCCAATTATCTACACTTGGGATATAGGCCCGGGGGGAGTGCCGTTCGTGGGGGTCTTTCTAAGGGAACCTAACCCGTATTTACGCATGGATAAATCCACGGCTCGAAGAAAACCACGAAAACTCCGAACGATTAGGCCGACGGGCGCGATTGGGATCGAACCCAGCACCTCCCGTCTACCAGCTTCGAGAGCACAACCTCTCAGCCACTGGTGGGGCATAACTGCACTGGGAATTTCGCACAGAGGAATTCACGGGACGTAATCCAATTCATTAAAATTTACTGCTATAATAAATTTAAATTTATTGCGAGTTTTTGAAACAATAATTTTTTTGCAGATATTTCGATAAACTTATGCTATAATGTTCCAGTAACTCGCATACAATGTCATATTGGTGAATTTTTTTATCAACTAATTTTTCCGATTAGTAATCTTTCCTTTATTTAATCACGGAATGTCTGTAATTAAATAAATCAAAGATTACTAGTCGAAAAAGTGGTTGGCATTTTTGAATAAAAGTTTCCTAATCTGGTCACAGTAGAAAGTTAAACTTTCAATTTACTATTATTTTATAATTAATGAATTACCTGTTTATTAATTAATTTACAATTTATTTATAAGTAAATTATATACCGTGTATTCTGCTGTATAACACGCTCTTTTAAAACACAAAAATTGATCAAAATTTACAGGTGCCTGTTATACGCCGTGCAGTGTGTAAAAATGAAACCTTTAAAATTAAGGATAAAAATTGAGATTTATATATTAATGAACAAGAAAAGAAGACGTGATTATTTGAATGAACGAGAGTACGATTCCAAATGCTTTGTAGGAATTCAAGCAGATTGGTTTTGCAGGAGCGTATTTGCTTATTATTTTTCATGTTTGTACCAGTTATTATTTTTTTTTTAAATCTCTATTTTATTTTCATGCTACGTACGTCATGAAGGTTTCATTTCAAACAAGTTGGAAATTGTACGTCAAACGTGACAAATGAGGTGCGTTCGTACTATAGCTAGTTATATAAATATTCAGATCTTGCTGATTTTTAATTCTGTGAAATGATATCGTCTGCAGATTCATTTCCGTCATAAAATAAGTATCTCGGTCGCTTGACGATTAAACTTCGAAAGCTCTTATAACAAAAAAGCTCCTATAACAAAAAAGCACCGATTTAAAAAAAATCAAATTTCTTAATAAATGTTTTTATTAATATTTTCTAAAGTTTTGATTCGATTTTTATAAAATTTGAAATGTCTCGATAAAATTCTGCAAAGATAATATATCTTAAATTTCAAACCATTCGGTTGAATAGTTTTTGCGTTGTTATATGCGAGCGGACGGACAGACAGACGGACGGACGGACGGACAGACAGACAGACGGACGGACGGACGGACGGACCAGACGACGACAATAGGTGCTACGTATTTATATAATTACGAATGCACCTAAAAAGAGGTTGCGCATAAGCCGGCCATTATACGTAAATATAGAAAAATACCGTCTCAAATTGTAGCAGTACGTTATACGCCGGTATATAAAGTATTTTAAATTGACCTAAAATTGCTTCATTTTGTAAATAGAGATGTCGAATGAATCTTTAACCATCAAGATGTCTTTCTTAACACCTACTTTTAAATCAGACATTCTGTAGAAAAGGTTTTCACTTTCTTAGGTGCTGAAAAAATTAATCTTAAGAGTTAAAAAAAAAAATTGATTTTCAATTGGTTCTAATATAAAAGTTCAAAGATAAGTAAAGTTTTCTAAAATCTGATTTGTGAAAGAAACCGAAAATTTTATTGAACTGAAATTCTAAAAAAGAGATATCTTTAAAATACTTGGTTTTTATTCCCCCAGAAGTATACAAAAAAGTTTTACAACAAAGTAAAAGGTTTTCTATTTTCAGAAAATGCATGTCGGTTTTTGAAGAAGGAATGTGAAATAAGATATTTTAACCGTCAAAAAATTCAATCATAGGTTAAACATCTTGATTCTCATATCAAGAAAAAAAGAAAAAAAAATGACAAGAAAATAAAATTTTATATGTATGATTAAATTTTAGTTTTCAGATATACCCGAATATATTTAAATTTAATTTTCAATTTGTTTATTCTCTCGACAGGAACTTTCTTAAGAAAAAATATGTACTGGGTTGATTTTTAACAAAAAGTAAAGCTACTAAATTTTGATTTCTTAAATAAATTCAAAAACTTTTATATCGGGATGGGTTTGAAATGAAAGATGATAATTTAAAATCCTTATTTTGTACAAAATCATTTTAAATCAATTAACAATTACAATTTTCAAATGACAGAGATTAATTTTGATTTCATCCAATGAACAAACATTGTGACATTTGTGATAAAATCACCTCTATCAAGGAAAGATATAAGTCACACGGTCCCTGTAAAAAAAAAAAAAAAAAAAAAAAAAAAAAAAAAGTCGATTGTCAGTACACTTTCCATATTTTTCCGATTTTATTTCACTCCGATGAAATGATTTCGTAAATGTGTCGGAAATTATCGAATACAGATTTATGAATATTCTTGACAGATAATAGTGCTAACAGTTTAGTTAGTTTAAAGTTTTCCGCTAAGCCTTTGGGATTTTTATATTTTTACATTATAAATAGATTTTCCATATATTTACGAATTTTTTTCTTTTACAGCGTAATAATAAAATTAAATCCTACAGATTGAGAGAAAATGAAAATTTAGCATCATCTCTTAAAACTTTTCTCAAATCCGCACTTTCTGATCCTTTCGCGAAATCACTTTCATAGGGAAAAAAATCCGTAAAGTTGTACTGTTAGTGAACAGATTTTTATTTTACAGTGTTTTTATACCAGTTTGTTTTAGGGAGGATAATCCATTTCTGATTTATTTCTGTAAATAAGAACTAAATACTACTTGTATTTAGATTAAACGGCGGCAACTTTTGAATCAATCTTTTAGATTTATTGAGTTATTTTAGTTGAATCAGGATTTTAGATGATTTTCATTACTTACCGCGTTTACTTGTTATTTATTATTATTATTTTTTTAATTTATGGAAAGTTCCATGTAAAAATGTAAATTGCAGGATGATTAGATAACACTGCACACACTGTGCAGAACGACACAATCACATATTTTTACTGTTTACATATTCCATGTAAATATGTAAATTGCAGGATGATTAGATAACATCACACAAACTGTGCAGAACGAGAAATCTCACTCGGTGTACATGAAAAGTGTACAAATATGCTTCCAAAATGCATAGTTTTCGAGAAAAATACGAAAAATAAAAAGTGAAACATCACATCCGGAGCACCGAAAATAAGCTTTATTGGACCTGATGAAACTACAAAATGGATGAGAAACAAAGATAAAAAAAAAAGTTTTTAAAAGCTAAAAATTCCATCCCATGGGCTTACAAAAAGGGGAACAATTTAATAAAAGATGGATAGTAGGCATGTGTCACAATATGCAAATAAATATCCATCGTTCGGTTCGTTTTAACAGGTGGCAGCTTAAAACTATCAGCAATATTCGCATAGTGATAATGTATTCTGTTTGCAAGTATTATGATAAGAAATTTATTTTTGGTCAGTGTGATGGTAATGCATTAAAAACTGCTAGGACTTAAAAGACGACATACTTATCTTTCGTGTTTTTCTCGAAAACTATGCGTCGTCGAGGTACGGTTCTATGAACATTATTATTATTATTATTATTTTTCTTTTTATCTCAGAGCGAGGATTCTTGTTCTGCATAGTTTGTACGGTGGTATCCAAACACCATGCATTTTAGCGAGAAGGATTAAAAAACATAAAAACATCATAGCGAGAAGAGTTAAAAAATAGATACGCTAAATAATCTCTATTTGAATTATCATTTTTACTTTAAAAATGGTGAATTAAGATAAATAAAATATGGAAATCTGTAGTAAGAAACACGTGTTTTAAGAAACCGCTGTTTCTTGACATTTCATCGAAGTTAGTCCATTTATAATGTTGCGTTTCAATACGGTAAAATATAGGGGTGGGGGGAAATATAAAAGAAAGGAAAAAAGTTTAAAATAGAAATGATTTATAAACTCATTATGACTATTAAAATTTTTATTTAAAAAATAACGACTAAGATGACTTTTGAGATGAATTTCAAAAAAATTAATATGGGGATCCATAGAAAAAAAATATATATGGTGTTTGATTTTTTAAACATTGCTTGATAATATATATATATATCAGAAATTCATATTTTAAACAAAACAAAAAAATAAAGTTTTTAAAAACTGTGAAAATAAATATGTATGTATGTAATTTTCTTCAAGAAGAACTTCAAAATTTTGATTGATAAAAAAGAAAAAAAAAAAGGTATTTTATTTAATGAAATAAAAGATCATGTTTGATTTTTTAAATACAATTTGATATTAAAGGATTAGAAAGCCTATTTATAATAATGCGTTGTAATGTGGAAAAATATGAGAAAAAAGTTAAAAAAAGTAAAAAAA
Source organism: Maratus michaelseni (assembly GCA_963931845.1). NCBI lineage: Eukaryota > Metazoa > Arthropoda > Arachnida > Araneae > Salticidae > Maratus > Maratus michaelseni. The sequence goes on along the minus strand of OZ007597.1, from coordinate 93,757,105 downwards.
AGTTAAATATAGAAATGATCAACTCATTATGACCATTACCATTTTTACTTTAAAAATTACGAATAATATGCCATTTGAAATGAATTTCCAAAATATTAATATGGAAATCCATAACAAAAAACACCTACAATGTCTACATTTCCTGCCATTTCGCTGAAATATAATAGGAAAAGAAATCCTGTCACATCACCTTTCACATCACCTTTCCCATAAGTGTTACATCACCGTAAATATTTCCAGAGATAACGCTGTGGCGACGCCATTAGCAGTATCACTGTCACCTCCCGTGGCACGACCGTTCCGTGGATGAGAAAATGTGTGACAGCCTCACGTTTTTCTTCGAAACGTTTTCGAAGGCCAAGGTTGGGATAAACCATTCCGGGTCAAAAAAGAAAAAAAACTTGTTGCTTTTTTTTTCTTCAGTTGATCCAGAGAAAATTCTTGAAGAATCACGTTCACCTGATAATGACAGAGACCTACTGAGTTGAAAACGTCTGGGGTGTTTGCTGATGGAATTAATGTTCATTTGTATCGGTGATGCGTTTGACTAAATTAGATGTGAATGGTGATGTATTGCGTATTCTGAACATTTCATTAACACAAAGCAATGACATATGACATTTTTAGAAATAAGAAGTAATAAAATCATGAAAGTTATAGAACTGATTTCATGCTTCTGGCAATCTGGATTGAGGCAAGAGGTTTTTAAAGAAATAATATTCGTGCGCAAGTCTTCTTTTTAAGAGCGTGAGGTGTTACTTTATATGTATCTCTTTTATTACATCACACGCTTATTCATTATAATGAAAAAAGTTTCATCTAAAATGATATGATGTAATACTTTGTACCGAAACACCTTGAATTTATTGTTCACCTGGCAATACCAGAGACATGCTGAGTTGAAAAAGTTTGGGGTGTTTGTTAATGGAATTAGTGTCCGTTTGTATCGATGATTCGCATGAATGACTAAAATAGGTGTGGATGATGATGTATGGTGCTACTTAAACTTATTGTCTATTGTGAGCGTTTCATTACCTCAAAGCAATGTTAGAAAAAGGTGTGAAATCTAGAAAGTTACTTACAGAACTGATCTCATGCTTCCGGAAATCTAGAGTGGTACAAGAAGTTTTTAAAAGACTAATAATCTCTCTTGAAATTTACATACACTTTAAGAACATAAGATGTTAATTCCTATGTATTTTGTATATTACATCATACTCGCATATAACATAACGATAATCATTTAAATGTGATATGGCGCACACACACACACACAAAAAAAAAAATGTTTTTTAATCTATGAATATAATATAAATAACATAATCACAAACGAAAATCTACAATAGCCTCTTCTGAGTTACTCATGATCCCGAAAAGTGCTCTTTATCATTAGAAATCGCAGGAATAGATATATTTTTGAGAATTAAAGAATCATTTATAAAATCTATGTTTCTTTTGCTGCCTCCTCTAATTTTCGAAAACATTTCCGAATAGTTTTTATAGTGTATTAATTAGTTTTCTCTATCTGGAATATCAGTTTTTAGGATCCTATTAATTCTCAATTAGACATTTTTTCAGCTGCCTAATTGAATTTATACTTGCAGAAGTAACAGAATAATTTAAAAGTTTAAGGTTAATGTTAATGTTAATGTTGTTAATTTATCAAGTCTGTCCGTAAAACTTGTTTATCGAACATGCAAATGTTTACTTAAAAATTGATAGCATCCGTAAAACCTGAAAACCAGGCTGAGAAAACTGATTAATACACTATGAAAATTACTCATAAATGTTACCGAAAATCAGTGGCAGCAAAGAAAACTTTGTTTTTATAAATACTTCTTTGAATTTCGAAAATATACTATTTTCTGAGATTTCTAAAGATAAAGAACGCCTTTCGGAATCGTTAACTCCTTCCTGTGGAATATATTTGAGAAAAACGTGCCAAAAATAGATTTTTTCCCTCTAACTTCTTGCCTGTGACGCCCGAACTCAGTTCGGGCGACGCAAACACTTCAATTTTGGAATACCCGACCTGAGTTCGGACAAGAGATGGACTAAGACAGTCCTTCGTTCGTGATTATAGTATATTTTCATAAAATAAGAAACATTGGACATTTTTTACAGTGTATCGAGTTATTAACCCCTTGCCTGTGACGTCCAAACTCAGTTCGGGCAACGCTAACGCACTAATTTTGGAATACCCGACCTGAGTTCGGGCAAGAGATGGACTCAGACAGTCCTTCGTTCGTGATTATAGTATATTTTCATAAAATAAGAAACATTGGACATTTTTTACAGTGTATCGAGTTATTAACACCTTGCCTGTGACGTCCAAACTCAGTTCGGGCAACGCTAACGCACTAATTTTGGAATACCCGACCTGAGTTCGGGCAAGAGATGGACTCAGACAGTCCTTCGTTCATGATTATAGTATATTTTCATAAAATAAGAAACATTGGACATTTTTTACAGTGTATCGAGTTATTAACACCTTGCCTGTGACGTCCAAACTCAGTTCGGGCAACGCTAACGCACTAATTTTGGAATACCCGACCTGAGTTCGGGCAAGAGATGGACTCAGACAGTCCTTCGTTCGTGATTATAGTATATTTTCATAAAATAAGAAACATTGGACATTTTTTACAGTGTATCGAGTTATTAACCCCTTGCCTGTGACGTCCAAACTCAGTTCGGGCAACGCTAACGCACTAATTTTGGAATACCCGACCTGAGTTCGGGCAAGAGATGGACTCAGACATTCCTTCGTTCGTGATTATAGTATATTTTTATAAAATAAGAAACATTTGACATTTTTTACAGTGTATCGAGTTATTAACCCCTTGCCTGTGACGTCCAAACTCAGTTCGGGCAACTCTAACGCACTAATTTTGGAATACCCGACCTGAGTTCGGGCAAGAGATGGACTCAGACAGTCCTTCGTTTGTGATTATAGTATATTTTCATAAAATAAGAAACATTGGACATTTTTTACAGTGTATCGAGTTATTAACCCCTTGCCTGTGACGTCCAAACTCAGTTCGGGCAACGCTAACGCACTAATTTTGGAATACCCGACCTGAGTTCGGGCAAGAGAAAAATCTGTGTTTCAATTCCGTGAAGCCCGAACTCAGTTCGTCCAATGCTTAAAAAAAATCAAAGAAACTTTTAACTTGCGATTCGCAAGTTACATTGTTTCAAATAAGAGCATCTGACACTTTCCTGTGTTGGAGAAAAAAATAAATCTAAAGTAGCCAGAAAGTAGTGAGTTTGGATTAAAGAACAGTCTTAAAGAAGCGTATTAAGGAAATTCTTGACTTTATACATTACTCTCCTGTAATAATAACTTCACTATTTTACTTGTTATTCAATTTAGAAAACACCAGTCTATTTTAAAGCATCCTGTATAATATCTTTTTTAAAACATCTCCGCCATTAAAAATGCGTAATATGAAATAAGAAATAAGAGTGTGAAAACAAATTTTGATATCAAACATATCATTTATCATACTTGTCAAAAGTTAAATTAAATTTCTGAAGATAAAAATATCTTTTTTAAATGAAACGATGTACAAAACTTATTTTCACTTTATTTTGATACTTTGTATCTTTTTAGATTTAACTCAAAATGAAATGTTAAAATAAACACCGATTTTTTAGCTCACAGGCTATCAAAGACAGAGAGCTAATGTGCCCTTCGGTTCCGTATGTATGTATGTATGTACGCATGTACGTAACGCGATAACTCTTGATAGAAATATCCGTTTTGCTTCAAATTTCATGTATAGGTTCATTGTGATAAGACGCTTCCCTGATTAGTTTTAGGGGTTCGTTGCTTAATTATACAGGGGGGAGGGGAACGAGGGATAACCCCCCTTAATTTAGATAAATGGGTTTTCCCTGCGGAATTATCGGATTTGCCTCAAATTTTGTGTATATGTTCATTGTGATAAGGCGCTTCCCTGATTAGTTTTGGGGGTTCATTGGCTAAGTATAAAAGGTGGACGGGGGGATAATCCCCCTTAATTTATTGTCGATTTCTTTATTTTTGAAAGGCATTATTCTTTGAAATTAGAGTATAATATACAATTAGTGTGAATAACCTGTGAGCTCAATGCCATCAGTTTAACTGGGCACTTTTATTTAGTAATTGCTTCTCTAACCTCTTTACTATTTTTTTTTAATTTATTCATTTTGCCAAATTATTATTTTTCTCAAATCACACAAAATACATTTAATTCTCAAAATACACATAAAAAATCTGTAGCTCAAAAATATTACTTAGAAAATTTATTTTCTAGCAGCACTGATATATTAGCAAATTGCTGTCAAAATACGAAAAGAAAAAAATTCTAATGCAAACTAATTCTAATCATTTAAATAAATAAATATACATATATATTTTTCAGAGATAGAATTCCAGATGGTCTTGTTTAGAGAAAAATCTTAAAGGAAGCATATTTTCCCTCAAAAATTCATAAAAACATCAACTTTGAGTTTATAAAAAAAATAACAAGCTCGTGTTCTGCTTCTCATTTTACCTGAAGGATGAAGTAAATGTCAAAGGCAAAATAATGATAAAAAGAAAAAAAAAGGCTTTTCGCAATTATCTCGTTAAAATATCATTTTTTGTTTTCGAAAATTAATTTAAGCATATAAGCATCAGATAAGTGATATTTTTGAAATAATTATTTTTTTTAAATATTGATTATGTATATGCATGGGAAAGAGTGGGGTGGATTTGTACGTTTCGTTATTGCTATGATAAACAAAGTTGATATCGTTTCGAGCACTTCAAAAAATGTATGGAGATACTCATTGTTGTTTTTTATTGTAGATGGATGGTAATTTGGTAAACATATCTATGATTTTTTTTTTTTTTAATATGAATGCTTCCAAACATTCTGATTTTTCAGTACCACTATTTTCGAATAGAAAGAGCCGCTTTATTTAATGACATAAATTTGGAATTAAATAAGACCAAGATTTCTATTCGAAAATGATGCATTGCATTGCATTGAACAAAAAATGTTGATTTCATGGTATAATACTGGCATTCCAGCTGTCAGTATTATACCGTAAAATTAACAGCTATAAGCAGTAATTTAAGCAGTAATACGCTTACGCTACCGCGCATTACCCGTAAAATCAACAGTTTTTTTTTTTTTTTTTTTTTTTTTTTTTTTTTTTTTTTTTTTAAGTGTGTCGGAAGGTTTGGCGGATACATGAGGTAAAAAATTTCAGAAGACTAATGGAAATAATACTTAAATAATACTAAACATACTGTATACATATAATACACCAAATAATACTTACATATTATTTTATAAATTATGAAAAAATAAATTATGATAACATTATTTATCTGTTGTAATTTAATGTGTTTATTTTTTTAATAAAATTTTAAAGGAATTTATTTTAGATGGAGAATAAAGTGAAGACTTCGTCACATTTCATTATCCGATGTAATCTCAGATTTTTCAAAACGAAAAACTCCAAATAAAGGGTCATGCATTAATTACGCCACCCAAATTTTGTGGTGCTTTAATACCTCCCCCTATACCACAGGCTGTCACACTCGAATCGCACCTCCTCCCTTGTTGTGACGTCATATCTTGTTAACATCCAATTAACTGTTGTTAACTGCTTTGCAGCTAATTGTAATTTAAACAACATCGTTATTTTTACGATTATTATTTTTAATCTTTTATTTTATTTTTACAAACAACTAAACAAATGCGTAACAAATTAAAATCCAATTTCTCACGTTTCCATTAGCTGTTGTAATCCGTAATCATATTGAATCGTTGGATTTTCATACGATTTCCGTTTTTAATCTTTTGTAATATATATATATATATATATACTATCCATTACCTACTTAAGTAAATATCATATAAGTATAAAAGTAAAAATAATTTTATAAAAAATACACTCTTTTATGAGAGTGTAATATTCATTAAAAAAAAACCCGCCTAATTTCATGACTGCAATTCATGTTGTTCCAAAAAAAAATTCCGTTACAATGCTCTAATTTGGCATGGACCCCGATAATGGAAAATCTGCCGCTTTGATTTACGCTTCGTAGAAAGTGCAAACCAGGAAACTTATTTTTAAAATGTAATTTTTGCTCTGCTTGCTGGCCGCTGGCTCTGGTGAGTTGCTCTGGTGAGGACGAAACCATGCATACAAAACTCCTGACATGTAAAGTCAACCAAACAGAAAAACCCCTTGTTATGTTTGCAATTATTGTGCAAAAATATTTAAATTACTGTCCTTTGGTGCAAGTCGAGAATTTTTGTATTAATACATCCTCTTCAGAATTTTTACTTTTCATGATAACAAATAAACACGAAAGTACTGTTTTAAAACTGATTAATAGAGTTGATGTCACATTATGGGTTCGATTCATTCAGTGCCAGGCTGAAACCCTGCATACAAAACCCCTGTGAGATAAAATACACTAAGTAGGAAAACCTCCTGATAAATTTGTAATAGTGATACAAAAATATTTAAAATTGCTTCGCTTTGGTATAATTCGAGAGTTTGTATTACTTTCCCTAGAAAATTTCACTTCTCATGATAATTTCACTTCTCTAAATAGAAAATTACTGATGAAAATCTGATGAATATAGAGTTGACCTCACATTACGAAATGGGTGCGACACATTTGGTGCCAGGACGATACCCTGCATACAAAATTCTGAGAGGTAAAATCAACCAAGTAGAAAAACGCCTTGTTAAGTTTACAACTGATGTACACAAATATTTCAAAATGCCTTTGGTGCAATTAGAAAACTTGTGTATTACATCCTCTTCAGAAATTTCCCTTTGCCTGTTCACAACAAATCGCGAAAATACTGATAAAAAACTGATTAATAGAGTTAATGTCACATTATGGGTGTGACTCATTCGGTGCCAGGGCGAAATCCAGCATACAAAACCCATGACAAGTAAAATCAACCAAGTAAAAAAACTTCCTGATAAGTTTGTAATAATGGTACAAAAATATTTAAAATTATTTCGCATTGATGCAATTTGACAGTTTGTGTGTTACTTCCTCTTGAGAAATTTCATTTTTCATGATGCCAATTAAATACGAAAATACGGATGAATATAGAGTTGATCTCACATTACGAGATGGGTGCGACACATTTGGTGTCTGGACGATACTCTGCAGACAAAATCCCTGACAAGTAAAACCAACCAAGCAGGAAAACTCCCTGCTAAATTTACAATTGATGTACAAAAATATTTAAAATTCCTGGCCTTTGGTGCAATTTTGAGAATTTGTGTATTACGTCCTCTTCAGAAATTTCACTCTTCATGATGACATTTGTCATTATTTATTTAAATGCAAAAATACTGATGAAAAACTGATTATTAGAGTTAAAGTCACATTATGTGTGCGATTCATTCAGTGCAGGACAAAACCCTTCATGCAAAATCCCTGACAGGTAAAATCAATTAAGTATAAAACTTCCTGATAAGTTTGTAATAGTGATACAAAAATATTTAAAATTTATTCCCTCTGGATCAGTTCGAGAGTTTGTCTATTGCTTCCTCTGGAGAAATTTCACTTTTCATGATGGCAACTTAACGGGAAAATACTGATGAAAAATTGATGAAAAGAGATGATGTGACATTACGGGTGCAATGCAACTCATTGGGTGCCAAGAAGAAATCCAGCATAGAACATTCATGGCAGATAAAATCAGTTCTTCGGCTTTGGGCTTTGCTGCGTCACTCGAGATACTATCGTCTCTTGTGATTAAGTAGAAAATTCTCCGATAAGTTTACAACAGTGATCCAAAAATATTTAATGAGTTTTAGTGTAATCCATATGCCATGTATTAAAAATAGTAAAATTTCCTTTTAACTTATGGGGATTTTTTTTTTTTTTTTTTTTTTTTTTTTTTTTTTTTTTAATAGGTTTACTCTTTACTTAATACGTTTCTCAAAATTTTGATTGTTACCTTCCGTAATTCGACATCTTATACCAATGTATTAGGTTTTGAAGAAATGATGGGTTTAATTTAAATGATTTTATAAAAGAAAAAAAAAATATTAAGTAAAATATATTTAGAATTTCTCAAGGTAAAAAAGTCCTATAAAGGTAATTTTTCTGACTAATATTTCGTAAATAAATCTTTTCGTATATTTTCTAAAATTATATCGACAAGAGTAAAAATAAAAACAAGAGCGAAAAATCATACATGTAGCACAGATTATGAAACGTTTCCCAACATGCAATCCATAACATAGAAAAAACTGATGTAATGCACTTCAGTGATTTCATTAAATTTGAAGTATCACAACATCAGTAAAATGCGCTGCAAACGATTTTCCCCATAGACCACAGTGTAAAAGAATTCTTTTGCGTGTTCTTGTAAATGAATTATAAATGCTACATTCTTCATTTTCATTACTGAATGTGCCATTAAAAACCTCAATTCCGAGTATATTTACGCAAGTTAGAGCACTTTCAACTATGCTGGAAAGTGTTAAAAAAATCTTGTGAGCATAAATAATTAATTTTTGTTTGTGTGTGTCGTTCACCGGAGAATTTGTGATATCCACATTATAGTCAATCCAAAGAGTAAAATAACAGCCGGAACTTATGTAATATTTACAACAATTAAAGTGCATTGTGCATTTGGAAACTTTTAAAAAACATATAGATAAGTGTGTTATTTATATACTCTCAATTTCATCTACACATTTAATGTAAGGTAAAGCCAGGAGAGATGGCGCGGTCGGAGAGATTGCGCACAAAGATGTTCGGGGGGGAAGGAGTACAGTCCGCGCGCAGCGACTCCAGGTAGTTGTACAACAGCGATAGTGCAGTGTCTACTTGAATGTGCACGTCGATTGTTTCGTGCGTCTAGGATAAAGCATTGTATTTTGTTTTGTTTTCCGAAAGTAAGTGTTTGAATTTTCACAACTCAGAATTTCTATATAGTGTCAGTATTACCAAAATATTTTAAACTTAAATGATTTCTTCTAAGTACTAACCTAGACTAACGGTGCGAACAACACTGGCTCGTTTTAGAAGCGGCCATATTTAAATAAAAGGCCGCACAATCTCTCCAACCGAAATTGGAGAGTTTGCGCATCTGCTACTTAGGAGAGATGGCGCATTGTTCCCATTAGTTTCCATGCTAAGAGAGATTACGCAGCTTAATGGTAAATTTGCATATATGAGAAATTACATGTAAAACACATGAATGTATCAATTTTTAAATTATTTTTGAAAAACACGTAATTATCGAAACTAAATTTGGCAATAAATTAATTTGTTAAAAAATACTGGGCAATGAGGATGGGTGATCTGAATGTCTGGAATTGTATCATTAGGTTGAAATATTCACTCCTAATACAATATTCATTCACAAAATCCTTACAACAATGCCATTTAAGTGTAAGTATTATTGTTAACAATTAAATTGCAATTATTATTAATAACAATCTCTCCTACCCATGTGCGCAATCACACCAACCGTGTAAGGACAGATTGCGCAAAATAGCTTCTTGGTTTTATTACAACTGTCCAATTAAATTACAGTATAACAACAAAATAACAATGGAAATGCATAAAAAACAAATGAAGTCAAAATTTTTCATGTATAGTTTAGCAAAAAAATAATATTTATATGTAGTTTTATTATTCTGCTGAATTGAGCACTGACTCCCCTAGCTTTACCTTATAAGCAATGTAAAATTCATGCATTGATTACGGCATTCTTTTCAAAATTTTTGGGATATTTCTTTTCTTAAAAAATAAAATTTGCATAAAAGAGCATTAAGAACATAAAAAGAGCTTTATTTAGATACTAATATATTATTCAAAGCTTTTTTTAAATATTCGCGGGTGATAAAGATTAGCTTTATTTATTTACCAAATACCACGGAAGTTAAAACTCTAAAAATATTTTAATTAGATTCATTTTTAAAAGTCTGAGGCCTTCTACACATTCATAAGACATCTTAGGAATGCTTTTAAATTTCTGATGGCTTTCTGCCTAGTTTCTTTAAATAGATTCATTTTTAAAAGTCTGAAGCCTTCTACACATTCATAAGACATTCTTAGGAATGCTTTTAAACTTCTGGTAGTCCTTTACCTAGTTTCATCAGTAATTGCTACAACATTATTCATTTTTGACTACTAAAAATAACTTTATATACACATTTTTCTTTAAAATATATAAAGGAATTAAGTTCCTTATTCTTATCATAACATAAAAAACAGCATTCTTAAATAAAAATGTATTTATTAGATATCTCTTTCGCAAAATTCTAATTATGTAGTGATTACTCCCCGTTTTTCATCAAAAATAAAATTAGGACAAAAGTGACATTAAAAAAAAAAACCTTATATAAAAACAGATTTAGAAACTATTATATTTCATTTTTTGTCTAACAACTAGTGGCTAATAAAGGTTACTTATCTTTACTTTTTTTTTTCATTTGTAATTCAAAAAGTATTCTAATTAGAATTATTATTTTTTTAAAGTTTTTTCACCCATTTATAAAACATTTTTCGACAGCTTTCAACTTTCTAGAGTAAGACAGACACTTTCTTAATTACACTTCAGACAATATTACTCTTCATTATTACTAAACACAGCTATGCATCGCATCATTTATAAGCATTCTTCTAAAAAACATAAAGGAATTAGATTGCCAACTCTTTTTATAACTGCAATAAAGAAAAGAATTCTTACATAAAAAGTATTTATCAGCAATCTGACATGCAATAACTTTACACTGTTTCGTTTTTTTTAACCTAATTTTAGTCATAATAATTACATGATCCTCATCTTTACCCATCTTTTTTGGGTGTGGTACGTTGTTCATTTGGAAAAATTCCTTCAAATCCATTCAGTCTGTAAGAATGTTCTCTAGATAAAGAAAAAGAATACGTTTCTTGAAATAGATTACCATATTAAGATTTTATATATAAATAATTTTTCATGACAAAGAGTTGATTTACTCTTTTCCCATAAAAAGGCAAGTATCAAAAGGCTTTCAATATAGAGAAAGAGACCTTATTATCTTTAAAGAAAAGATTTAAAACAAAATACGTAATTTTTTTTATATAGCCTGAGATAAAGAGCTGCGATTTATTGCTTAAGAGTTTGAGAAACGGCAATTTTTATTACAAGAAAAACGAAAAGCCGAAAGAAAATGGAAACCATCTATTTCATGGATTTATGAAGAAACAATAGATGTTCTCAAATTTTTATTTTTCTCTGTTCAACAACGCGAATATTTCTGATATTTACAAAGCAAATAACAATGTAAATGAGACTTTGTATGTATAAAATATATTCGCGTTGTTGAACGGAGAAAAATAAAAATTTGAGAACATCTATTGTTTCTTCATAAATCCATGAAATAGATGGTTTCCATTTTCTTCTCTGTTCAATGTTCTAGTCCCATTCTCAGATTCATTTTTAAGAGCCTACATCAGTCATGTGAAAAAACGCTCAAGCTAATGTTAAGTCTATGGGAAGGTTCTTTCGCGATTTCTAGCTCGCATTTTAATATTTTTAAATGATTTTTTTTTTTTTTTTTTTTTTTTTTTTGCATAGGATAGCTGACGTCAATCTCTAACGTTGTTAGTTTTTACTTTTTCGATTTTGGTTCCAGTTTATTTATGTAAGGGTACTTTCACTTTCAGAACCGGTTCTAACCGGTTTCAAAATAGAAAATGTCCGTTTATAAAAAATCTGTAACCAAAATAAAAAAAGTAAGAACTAACAACGTTAGAGATCAACCTCAGCTTGCGAGCGAGTAATCGCGTATGGTAAAGATACCATATATATTCCTTTCAAAAAATTAAAGCAATCTATATTTTATGTATTTTATCAAATATATTTTCCCCTTTCTGCATAATCGTAATTCATATACATTCCCGGCTGTTAAAAAGCGCACCCTTTTTATCTTTCTCTTTTAACGAAAGACTTTTAGTCAAAATCATGCATATTGTTTTTAAATTATCATTAACGTACTTATTCGGTCTCCCACATATCAAAAGAAATGAAATTATACAAGGCATAAAATGTTTTCCTTTTCATGGTCAGCTTTGTCTTGCATATTGTATCCAGATGTCTATAACATTTAAACGGCGCCTTTGCTGCATTCCTCGAAAACCCTGTTCCCAAAACAATAATTAACGGTAAAATTCTTAATCTCTCTTTTTAGCCAAAGTGCAATCTTCGCCAAAAGATTTTTCCCTTCCAATGACGTCAATTATGAAGTTGATATGCTGTATATGTAACGGTTACATTTCCCACGCAAAAAAATGCGATTCTCTTGGCTTGAAATGTAACTCGCTTGGCGTGTTATCTTTGCGCCCGCTTTCATATCGGATAGGACTCTTGCCCTCTGATCACCAGCAGACCAACTTCCCACAAATTTGCTCTCACCCCTGTGCCACCTTAGGAGATATCAAAATTCGGCGTTCATCCTAAAAATGCAAACTAAGTGTCATCACGATTTTTGGATTTATCAAGAAGGATATCACCCTGTGCTATGTTTCAATGTGCCGTATCAAATCTAGGTATGATATGACTTTTATGGATAACTTGTCTTGTTGTGACATCTCTGCATTAAACGAACTTTGCTAACTTATGTGACTTTCCTTTTCTTCTAAAAAAAACTACTTTCAGTTCAGTTCGATCCCAGGACTTCGTCGCCACGGATTATTGCGAACACAACGTGAGATGTGTTTTTATCCATCGGCCAATTTCCATGTCTTCTCTGTACTTATTAGTTACAATAGTACTTTTCTCCGACATATTTCACGGAATTTGTGATCCCGAGTACTACACCAACTAATCCATATGAATCACCAAACCACACCATACGAATAATGAAATTCGTATGGTGTGGTTTGGTGATTCATATGGATTAGTTGGTGTAGTACTCGGGATCACAAATTCCGTGAAATTATGTCGGAGAAAAGTACTATTGTAACTAATAAGTACAGAGAAGACATGGAAATTGGCCGATGAATAAAAACACATCTCACGTTGTGTTCGCAATAATCCGTGGCGACGAAGTCCTGGGATCGAACTGTTGTTTTGGGAACAGGGTTTTCGAGGAATGCAGCAAAGGCGCCGTTTAAATGTTATAGACATCTGGATACAATATACAAGACAAAGCTGACCATGAAAAGGAAAACATTTTATGCCTTGTATAATTTCATTCCTTTTGATATGTGGGAGACCGAATAAGTACGTTAATGATAATTTAAAAACAATATGCATGATTTTGACTAAAAGTCTTTCGTTAAAAGAGAAAGATAAAAAGGGTGCGCTTTTTAACAGCCGGGAATGTATATGAATTACGATTATGCAGAAAGGGGAAAATATATTTGATAAAATACATAAAATATAGATTGCTTTAATTTTTTGAAAGGAATATATATGGTATCTTTACCATACGCAAGAACCTTCCCATAGACTTAACATTAACTTGAGTGCTTCTCCGTGTGACTAGCGTAAGCTCTTAAACATAAAAGTATGAAATTGACAGGCATGACTATTAAATGATTTCGAATCAAATAGCACTTTTAATTTTTAGATAAATGCAAAAATCTTTAATTATAGCGATTGCTGTCTCATGAGGACCTATCTCGGACTGCAATGTGTGCGGGAATATGGATCAAAAGACCAAATTTGGCAGCATTTTTTTGAAAGATCATTTTTCTTTATCCAAATTTGGAAAATGCTGTTAGATTTTATAGTTTCTGATTAAGAGTACTTTCCTTAATTCATACATCGATGATAAACATTGGCTTCGTGAATGCATCAGAAAATTGGGATGAGCTTAATGCAAAGTGCACATTTTTCTTATCATGTTAAAGAGAAAGAGCTGAAATTTATTGCTTAATCTCTTTGGGACCAGCTTCCCATACATGAATTTTAATCTGCTGGCACGACTTTTTTAAGTGCGTTTCGTAATTATATAAATACGTAACACCTACATTCGTCGTCTGGTCCGTTCGTATTTTCGTCAATAACAGCACAAAAACTACCCAAACGAATTGTTTTAAATTTAATATATATCATTGTTGCAGAATTTTGCCACGTAATTTCAAATTTTATGAAAATCGAATTAAAACTTTTGCGAACTACAGCAAAGATTTTTTTGTCATGATTTGAAAGTCAATACTATAGGGCAACTCATATAAAAAGACCAGTGAAATGTCGTGAAAACTCAAAAAGTTACAGCAATAATTGAAAAAATTGAGGAGGAAATCCCATATACATAAAAATGACACTTTTGAATTACTAATATTTTTAATCTAGCGACTTTAAAATTTGTAGTATATATAAATAATTTCGTAGGTAATCCATCTGGTATAGAAACTGATAGAAATAATAATGTTTAAGGTAGGTGAACATACTTACATCTGATCAAACTAATTATATGAAAACTAAAACTTTAAATTACGACAATTTAATGAAATACACAATAAAACCACAATAAAAAGCATGTAGACGTTTCGAACAAACATTAGTCCCTCATCAGTACAGTAAAAACGCTAAAGTCATGAAAGATGAAATTTTAAAAGCAACTTACAGAAGGAAAACTGAATTGCAATACATACGCAAGCCTCATTTTTCATGAGGCCTAGCGCACAAGATTAGTTTGTTTATCCTTAAATGAAGCAAGCCATGTTCCTTCAGAGTACATTGGTTTTGCTATGACTTTAACTTCGATTTTAATTGTTCTGACATAGTTTCTTCTGTAAGTTGTTTTTAATTTCATCTTTCATGACTTGAACTTTTTTTTCTTTTTTTTCTATACTGAGGAGGATTAATGTTTGTTCGAAATGTCTACATGCTCTTTAATGTTTTTAATGTGGTTTTATTGTGTATTTTATTAAATTATCTGAATTTAAAGTTTTAGTTTTCATATAATAATGTTTAGTTTAAGTAAAATTGGTGCTGCCCCACTGTCCCATTCCTTCCATCCCTCTCTTATTAATAAAATAAAAAAAATAAAAATAAATAAATAAATAAAAAATCGTCATTTTTCTTGAGGCATGGTTTACACAAGATTAGTTTGTTCGCCCTTAAATGAAGCAAGTCATGTTCTTTCAGAGTACATTGGTTTTGCTATGACTTTAACTTCGATTTTAATTGTTTTGACATAGTTCCTGCTGTAAGTTGTTTTTAATTTCATCTTTCATGACTTGAACTTTTTTTTCTTTTTTTTTCTATACTGAGGAGGGTTAATGTTTGTTCGAAATGTCTACATGCTCTTTAATGTTTTTAATGTGGTTTTATTGTGTATTTTATTAAAATATCTGAATTTAAAGTTTTAGTTTTCATATAATAATGTTTAGTTTAAGTAAAATTGGTGCTGCCCCACTGTCCCATTCCTTCCATCCCTCTCTTATTAATAAAAAAAAAAAAAAATAAAAATAAAAATAAAAAATCGTCATTTTTCTTGAGGCATGGTTTACACAAGATTAGTTTGTTCGCCCTTAAATGAAGCAAGTCATGTTCTTTCAGAGTACATTGGTTTTGCTATGACTTTAACTTCGATTTTAATTGTTTTGACATAGTTCCTGCTGTAAGTTGTTTTTAATTTCATCTTTCATGACTTGAACTTTTTTTTCTTTTTTTTTTCTATACTGAGGAGGGTTAATGTTTGTTCGAAATGTCTACATGCTCTTTAATGTTTCTAATGTGGTTTTATTGTGTATTTTATTAAATTATCTGAATTTAAAGTTTTAGTTTTCATATAATAATGTTTAGTTTAAGTAAAATTGGTGCTGCCCCACTGTCCCATTCCTTCCATCCCTCTCTTATTAATAAAAAAAAAATAAAAAAATAAAATAAATAAAAAATCGTCATTTTTCTTGAGGCATAGTTTACACAAGATTAGTTTGTTCGCCCTTAAATGAAGCAAGTCATGTTCTTTCAGAGTACATTGGTTTTGCTATGACTTTAACTTCGATTTTAATTGTTTTGACATAGTTCCTGCTGTAAGTTGTTTTTAATTTCATCTTTCATGACTTGAACTTTTTTTTCTTTTTTTTTCTATACTGAGGAGGGTTAATGTTTGTTCGAAATGTCTACATGCTCTTTAATGTTTCTAATGTGGTTTTATTGTGTATTTTATCAAATTATCTGAATTTAAAGTTTTAGTTTTCATATAATAATGTTCAGTTTAAGTAAAATTGGTGCTGCTCCACTGTCCCATTCCTTCCATCCTTCTCTTATTAATCAATAAAACAAAATAAAATTAAATAAAAATAAAAAATCGTCATGTTTCTTGAGGCATGGGTATACACAAGATTAGTTTGTTCGCCCTTAAATGAAGCAAGTCATGTTCCTTCAGAGTACATTGGTTTTGCTATGACTTTAACTTCGATTTTAATTGTTTTGACATGGTTCCTTCTGTAAGTTGTTTTTAATTTCATCTTTCATGACTTGAACTTTTTATTTATTTTCTATACTGATGAGGGTTAATGTTCGTTCGAAATGTTTACAAGTCTACATGCTCTTTAATGTTTTTAATGTGCTTTTATTGTGTATTTTATTAAATTATCTGAATTTAAAGTTTTAGTTTTCATATAATAATGTTTAGTTTAAGTAAAATTGGTGCTGCTCCACTGTCCCATTTCTTCCATCCCTCTCTTATTAATAAAAAAAAAGAATCGTCATTTTTCTTGAGGCATGGTATACACAAGATTAGTTTGTTCGCCCTTAAATGAAGCAAGTCATGTTCTTTCAGAGTACATTGGTTTTGCTATGACTTTAACTTCGATTTTAATTGTTTTGACATAGTTCCTGCTGTAAGTTGTTTTTAATTTCATCTTTCATGACTTGAACTTTTTTTGCTATACCGATAAAGGATAATGTTTGCCCGAAACATCTGCATGCTCTTTAATGTTTTTAATGTGGTTTTAATGAGTATTTCATTAAATTGTTTGAATTTAAAGTTTTAATTTTAATATAATAATATTTAGTTTAATAAAATTTAGTGTTGTCCCACTGTCGCATTCCTTCCATCCCTCTCTTATCAATCAAAGAATAAAACAAAAAATCGAAGGAATATTCGGGCTCGTCTTGGAATGTAACACCGTGTAGTTCTCACTTAAAAAGTGGATTGCAATCCTTTTTTCCTAGACAAAAGTTGTTTGTCTCCGTTTGTAAAATCACTCCTAAACGTTTGTAAAATAATTTTATTTTTAATTAATTAATAATTTTGATAGAACTTATATGTATGAAATATATATAGTAAGGTTTATATTTTAATAACCATAAAATACTATAGAAAACTTTCCTCTTACTACAAAATGCTCATCAAGATAATTATTTAAATTTTTATGACCGACATATTTATGCGCCAATAATTTTTTCAAAATATTAAAGAAGCCAAAAAAAAAATAAAAATAAAAATATAAATATAAAAGCAGCAAAATAACGATGCTTTTAAGTTTATATACATTTAAGATGATGTCATAAAAAACTCTAATTTCTGTATAAAATACAGCAATTTCCTCTAATTACTGCATCTAATTAAGAAAGAAATAGCATTTTTTATTTAAGTCGTAGAGTTCTAACAAGACAGCTTACGAAAAAAGAATCCATATATTATTTTACTGAACTTATTTTTCCACATTTCATGCTATTTTTTGTTATAATGAGAGGCCTATTATACTAAAGTTAAAAAAAAGAAAATGAAGAGTAAAATAAAAGCTTATACGTTAAAATATTTTTAGTATTTTTGAAAAGAAAAAAAAAGTAAAACTTTTTCAAATAGCTTATAGAATATTCTTAAAATTAAAGTATTGAAAAGTATGAATTATTGATCAATAATTCAAACATATATGAATAATGGTTTTCAAAGTATTGAATCGTTGCCAGTTGTCATTGCTAGGTTTTTATTAGAGAGAATTTTTTGTTCTAAAATAGAATTATTACAATAAGAGATTATTTTTAAAGCAGAGCTGTCAAAAACAAGGCTACCACAAGCTCCTTGTTTAAATGTTCCAAGTTATTAGCTTAAAAAATAATCATAAAAATACATTTTAAAGGATGTTTTCTAATGTTTAATAATATTTGAATTTTCTTTCTATTATTGTAGGCACGATTAAGGTTTTTGGCTCCTTCCCCTACAAAATATTTGATAAATGCCTCAGATAATGTAATTCTAAATTTAGCAGGATTTTTAATTTATTTTATTTACCGTATATACTCGTGTATAAGTCGAAGAATTTTAGACAAAATTTGGGAGTTGAAAATGGGGGGTCGACTTATATACGAGTTAGTAAAAAAAAAATAATAATAATAATAAATAAATACCAGAGCGAAATACCGGAGTCACCGGGTGTAGGTTGGAGAGAGAGATAAAAGTGGACAGTGCTCATTTCCCTGTGATTGTCAAAAAAAGCTCAACAATGTCCCTATAATTGTTCTGCACCCATTTTCTCTTGCGATAAAATTCCCTTCAATACAGGGGCATTCCTTTCAAAATTTTAATCCCTATTTTAAAAAGAGTTCAACTTGAGAATGCTTCTAGGTTTCTCTCCTAAAAGTACTACAATACAAAGAAGTACTATATTTTACCACACTAAGAAGTTGTTTACCCTTGTAAATAAGGCTTGAATAGATTTTTCAAGGATTTTTTTTTTCTTTTTAAGTATCACTAAATTGATGTGAATAGGTTTCAAAATAGTTTAAGCTTCTTCAGTTTTACATAATTACCCAGTTTAAAACGTTGCATTTTTTTTAAAAAGTCTAATTAGAAACGTAAAAAAGAAGAAAAAAATGTTTACTAATTTAAGGAAAATTTATTATTATTATTATTTAATCTTCGATTACAAATCATTTTTCAGCATACTACCCGAAATGTGGTTCGACTTATACACGAAAATTAATTTTTTTTTTCAAAATTTTGCGTAAAAATTGGGAGGGTCGACTCATACAGGAGTCGACTTATACACGAGTATATACGGTATTGTATTTTATTTTATTTATTTATTTATTATTATTACTATTATTATTTTGCAAAGTACTTTTACATGGAGCCATGCTCTTAATAAGGCCATCAGTGTAATATCGTGTAGAGCGCTCTCGTACCAATGTATGGAAGCGCATACCTGACAATTTAGATGTTGTTATCATGTACGGATAGTTTAAAACCCAATCGATTTTCGATCCCTTCGTTGTCATTTTCGGAGCATTGAATCGCGGAAAGTCGTTGTTAAAACCAGCAAATAAACTTTCATATGAAATCAGTGTAAATTATTGATATAATTTTACAATCTTTGATTTTGAATGATGTATGACATAATTTAACGATTTTTTAGAATGTACGTTGAAATATTCCGTATTTTTAATACTGTTTGCGTCTGAAAGTGGAATATGTAAAAACATAAGCTCTTAGTTTTATTGCTGGGCGATAAAGTAAAGTAAACAAGTTTTCACATTTTCGAAAAATGAAAATAAAATGAAGTTCGAACTGTCATAAAATACTTTGTTAAAAAATGTTTAACCCCCACAAACATATAAAAAGAGTTACAGTCTATCTTAAAGGATTGTTGTCTTTCATATTCGACGATAAAAAAAAAGTGGGCTGCTGAATTTAAACATGCCAGGAAATCAATTCACGATGATGAACGCTCGGAGACCACTGACCAAGCCCCTACCTTCGACCCAGTTTGACGGGTTTGAGTGCCTGATGATGAGCGATCAGGACGCCGAAAAACCGCTACGACCGACGAAATCGTCTCAAAAGTATTGAGTTGTAAGGGGACTACATTGAAAAATAATATGAAATTATGTCAAAAATCTTGTGTTTTTACCGTCAGACCGAAAACTTATCAATATATATATATATGATTCCAACATCAACATGCTATATGTATATACAGGGCAGGATGTCTACTAAAGTCCTGTCCACCTCCATTAACTTCAGAATGGTGACAGCTATATTCATGAACGTGATGTCTTAAACATTGTAAAGGGCATACGCTATACTATGAAACAAAGATGGTGCAATCTCTTACAACGCCACCCCGCGTCAAACTGTGGAGTCAGCATAACTGTTTCGAAAATTGTACGAGATACGAGAAAAAATTACAAGTTGTAGGACATCCTCTATTTAGTATGGAATGATGTCTTACATGTAAAAATAACATTATTAGAAGCTCTTAAATATATCCTAATAATATTATAAATCTGATTGTGTGCAAATGTTAGGCTGAAGCCAGCGTCAAAATGGAGCATTTAATGATCCTGTACCTTTGCATGTACGTTGATTATAACCCTCAGATGAACATAGGCCGGTTTTTGTTCATTTTATTCAAATATTTTTCTTAATAATTCAAAATTTCGTTATTTTCATAGAAATGGACATTTTCCCATAAAATTTAACCATTTTACTTTATCGTTGCTAGGGCTTTGATCGTTGCCAATAAATAAAAACACGGAAAAATAATTTTTCCTCAACAATTAATTTTCAATTGAACGATTTTCACGTGAAAAATGAAAATGAAAAAGAATTTAAAAAAAGATGAATTTCCGTGATATTTCAAACAAAAATATGGAGTATTTGTTATTATACATGAAGTATGAATATCGGTTACATTAAAAAGATATTTTTCTGTCAAAAAACTGCGTTATAATTAGAAGGAAAAATGAACAATAATTATATTCTTAAAAATAGATTTCGCTTGGACCATGGAACTATGAAAAGGATCCTCCTCGGCTTGGGCAAATATGACGTCATAAATAAAACATGTATTTTCAAATGTTCGTAATAATACAAGGAGCATGAATATCAATGTATAATGAAAGTAGATAGATAATGTACGTAATATTTAAGATGAAAAACTGAAATATTTTTTATCGATACTGATTAATAATTAGCTTGAATACCAGCTACATACAAATGTGAGTTTTCCGCTAAAATTTACGTCCTGATTGCCAGAAAAAGAAAATTAACAAGAATTATGGCATTAAAAAGAGATTTCTCTGAGGAAAATGTGACGTCATATTTGAAATAAAACGGGAATTTTCAAATGTGTTTTACAAGGCGCGGGAATTAATTCCGTACATTAATAATACAAGGATCAGTAAGTATAGAAGGTAGATTAGTTTCACGAGATATTTAAAACGAAAAATTGAAATGTTTTTTAATCTATACCGATTATTAAGGATGAATATCAGTTACATACAGATGAGAGTTTTTTGCCAAAAACCACACCATGGTACCATGGTTATTAGGAAAAGAAACATAAATACGAATCTATTATATTAAAATCTGACCGCCTGTTTGTATTTCGCAACTACTCTTTTCATATTGTCGAACGCAACGCGCTTTACTTAACACCGGTTATCATTCATCCGAGGATATCATAAACTCTCAGAATTTAAAAAAATGATTTAAATTCCGAGATATTATTATTATTATTATTATTATTATTATTTTTTTTTGTAAATTTTAACGAAGTTTCTCTAAAAATGGTAACTAAATTATTCCATTTTTGTGGATAAAAAAGAAGAAATAAAACGGATTAATATATTTTTTCTCATTAAAACTGAAAAAAAAAAAGAATTTATTTTCAATTTGAATAGATGGTGAAAGAAAAACAAATTGATTACAGTAAAATTTTTGAAAAATAAAAACGTATTTTCACATATTCAAACTTCATGAATCAATTTATTCTGGAGAACAAAAATAGTCTGTCAACATATTTTCATTTAGAAATAAAGATTTTTTTTTCAGTTATAGATTAAATCAAGGAGGCAAATTTAAGCTCCTTGCATTTAGGTCTACAATAATTGCTCCCTATTCACAAGAATTGAATTTAATGGAAAAGAATATACTATTTCCATTATCTTTGAAGGATTGCTATTACAACGTTTCACAAAGGCGTTAAAAGTAAAATGGTTTACCAGGTAAACTTGATACGTGTTTTTATATAATTCGCCGATTTCCACGATTTTATTTGGCCCGCCTTTTTTCATCGGTTGCAGTTTCCTTTTCGTATTATTTGTCGCAAAATTTCACTTTTTTAAAACTTAGTTATGTCAAGGCCTCTATAACATAGAAATACTGTATTGTCTCCTATGGAATCTGATAAAGAGTTAGTTAATTATTTACGTTTCTAATTATCGGGAATGAAATATTTTGCTTAATTAATGCATTTATTCTTCTTTTAATGATATGTGAA
The DNA here is from genome assembly GCA_963931845.1 of Maratus michaelseni. Classification (NCBI taxonomy): domain Eukaryota; kingdom Metazoa; phylum Arthropoda; class Arachnida; order Araneae; family Salticidae; genus Maratus; species Maratus michaelseni. The sequence goes on along the minus strand of OZ007597.1, from coordinate 93,734,901 downwards.
CGAAGTCACGGGTAACAGCTAGTATATATATATATTATATTCCAACAAAATCTTAAATACCCATGCAAACGTGGCATTATAAGGCAAACAGTGTAACGAGTTGTGTATGAATTACTCACTAATTAATATTATTTGGATGAAATTAAGAAGTATATAATATTTCCTAATAATTCCTCCTTCTAAGTAATAATGAAAACCAGTTATCAGATGCTCCCTCATAAAATAGATTGAAGGATCTATAACTCTCTGTCACTTCTTTGATCAGACAGTATAGGAACAGATATTACGCTATAAATTTTGAATACTTAAGACCAGAGTATTCAACCTGAAAGCACTCGATATTCCTTCACACGATATATACGAAGCGAGAGACTTTTTCAAGGAGATGTGTTTTTGAACTGTGCCCCCAGAGCAGTCGGCTACTGAATCTCTCTTTTGAGAGAAAGAAATTTTCACAGCAAAGAATTATGCTATTAGCTATATGGGTGCAAGTGACCCACAACTATCCTCACTTAACTCTTTAAAAACCTTTAAAATGAACTTTATGTTGTTAGGTGTATTGTATTGTGTTGTGCAGTGCTGATCAATAAATGGTTGGTTACGAAACGTTACGTCTTATCATTTAATGTCCAGTATTTACTAATAACAGATATTTACTAATAAAATTGACACATGTAAGCAAGGTAACGTTCATTTTAATAAGAAAATATAAAGTTCAATTTATCCATCATCGAAACACATGTAGAATTCATGATTCATTGCTGATGAACACATCGAGCATATTTAACTTGATTTTCTTATTCAAATGAACTGTACCTTTTGCTTGCATGTGTTAGTTTTATTTGTAATTGAGCGTCTATTTTATAATGCCACACCTTTGTATGCATTAGTGGCATATTTAAGTTAGTGATGAAATGTAAAGCACTCACATTTCAGAGCTTCTAATAAAGTTTTTTCTCTCTCTTTTTTTTTTTTTTTTTTTTTTTTTTTTTTAAACGTGTAAAACACCATTTTATACTAAATAGAGAACACTCTATAACTTTGTAGTCGGCTTTTTTCTCATATTTCAAACCGCTTTGGAGATAAGAACGCTAACTCCGCAGATTGCTGATGTGTAGCTCTCTACACGTTCGCATCGCGTACCGCATAGCCACTTTACTATATGTCAGTTTCAACCATGTGATCGCCATACCACCAGTTTTTATCCAACCAATCACATTTGTCAATTTGTAGCCTATATTAGGAGCCAACCATTCACAATCGAACAAATTTGATGGAAAACAAAACGCCCATCTGGTTGCTAGGGTCTGACGTCAGTTGAAACTGAACTATACCTAGACTAGACACCCTGTTAATGACTCCAGCTTTCACCATTCTGAAGTTAATGTGGACATGATTTTAGGGGGCCCCCCTGTATATATATTTAAATTTATTTATTTATTAGAAAGGTAATGTTTCGAAGACGTTTCCAATCAGAATGTTATTAAGTATTTTTATATATGTCAAAATAATAACACTTTACACCATATCAAAATATTTTTTTTTAAAGTAATTCAAGAAATCTTGCTTAATTGACATTCTTTTTATATGATTAAATTTATTATTTATGCAGGAATAATTATAGAAACTCTAAAATCGATAATGATGTGTACTGGATTATTTTTGTATTTACTACATAAAACGTGTCTAGTGCTATTTCTCTCTTAAGATCAAATGTAGAAAAAGTTTCTGTTATCACAAAATGTGCACCAAGTTAATTTGAAATTTTATGACTGACATATTAATGCTAATATATATTTTTTAGTACTGCAAGAGTAAGAACATAATAAAATAACGGTGCGTTTAATCTCATACATATTTAAGATTGTGCTATAAAAGACCACACTTTTCTCTAATTACTGCTAATAAAGAAAGAAATAACGTTTCTGTTTAAGCTTTATAGGTTTAACAAGTCGATTTAATTATTGCGAGTAAAGAATACAAAGCTTTTTGGCATTGGATTTTTTGTTTTATAATTTCAAGCTAATTTCGGTATAATGAGAAGTTTTCTTAATACTTATGCTAAAAAAAAAAGAAGAAGAAGACGAAGAAAAGAAAGAAATGAAGTATTTTAAGCATACGCGTTCAAACATTTCTAGTATTTCGATTAATAAATCAGAAAAAAATATGAAAAATTTTTAAGATAAAAATATAACAACAATGTGAATTATTGATTGAAAAAAGAAAAGCAAAATAAAGATTTTTTTTCCATTGATGAAGATAATTTAGAAACATTGTTACAGTTATATTCATTACAGATAATTGTATCTGCAAGGAAATATATAGTTTTTAATGCTGAACAAATATTTTTACAGTAAGAAAAACTTGCGAAATTCATAATAAAAAAATGTTTTTTTTGAACGATAAAAGACAAATTAGAACTTTATTATTATTATTATCAGGCACAGAACTAACAACTACCAATAACTACTAACTACGAACTAATAAAAATGCTGCATTATGCATTATTAGTAGAAAATATAAAATTGGAATGCGATATGAATTTCAGAAATTCCGATACAAATCTAGGAACATTTTTGGTATGGTGATCTTGTTGAAAATTGTTATTTTCTTTTTGATTGATAATATAAATTTTCAAAACCGTTTTCAATTAGAATGTTATTAATTACTTTTACACGCTGGAAAAATAAATAGTAAGATTTTAGAGCGTATCAAAATAAAAATTTTTCCAAATAATGGTAAAAATCTTGCTTGCTTGATGAAATTCATTGCTTTTATTTTAGTTCAATTTATTAATTGTATAGGGATTTACATTATTAAGCAAAAAGAAACATGTCCATGAGTAACACTGACCTCATATTGACAGTGGCAATGAATGACATGGCCAATAAATTTTGCTTTTACTGCAATTTTGTTTTTATTTCCAAACATCGGACGATTTCAATTTTTATACCGTCATATATGAGAAAAATGTATTTTCAAAAGCAATTTGTTGGAAAATTGTAATTTAATTTACTGATTTTTTTTTTATAGTTTAAATTTTTTTTTTTTTTAAAGCATGGATATTTTTAAATCTGCGCGCAACCCAAAAACGGAAGTTTAACATGTTTGCATTTAAAACAATGTAAATAATTCTGCATTTGTTAGTTTCTGTGTAATAATCCATAACTATATTACCAAACAAAGTTGAAACTTCACAAATAAATAAATAAAACACGAATTTAACGAATATTTAACCGAACTACGCGCTTAAACACGGAAATAATTAGATTTAAAAAAAAAAAGGTTGCCAAAGATAAAGTTAATTTTTAACAATTTCCATATCTTTCTAAATAACTTTTTGAAAATACTATATGAGTAAAAAAATAACAAAATTATTCGTATAATTAACAATAAAGTAAGTAACATTTTATTATTTTAATTTGTATTGTATGTATTAAATGTGTCAATACATAATTTGTGCATTAATAACCATAGCCAAAAGTATAAATTTAGAAAATATTCTTTCATCATAAAATGCTCATAAAGATAATTTTTAATGACTGCCATATTTTCTCAATAACTTTTTAAAAATACTGGGTGAGTATAAGAAAACAACAAAATTAATCGTATAACAATATTATAGAATTCCCATAATCAACAACATTGCATTATTTTAACTTATATTGTACGTAGGAAATATATCAGTACATAATTTATGCATTAATAACCATAGCCAAATATACAAAAATAATTATTTTATCACAAAATGTTCATAAAGATATAATTATTTGCATTTTTACGGTAAACATATTTTTGCTAGTACTTTTTGAAAATACGGCAGAAGCAAAACAACAAAATAACGGTGAATTTAAGCCAATACACATTTAAAATGATCTCATAAAGACCACAATTTTTCTAATTACTTCATGCCATAAGGAATGAAATAATGTTTCCATTTAAGCTATATAGTTTAAAAAGATGTCTTATTTACTGCATGTAAAGAAGTCATATTTTTTTGTAATGAACTTTTTTAATGAAATTTTAAGCTACTTTTGGCATACTGAGAAATTTTTATATAACTTATATTAGACCAAAGAAATTTAGAATGTATATTATTTGTGCATTAGAAAATTTCTAGCAATTTAGTAAAGAAACAAAAAGAATATAACTTTTTAAAATAGTTTATGATTTTTTTTTATAAATTAAAGTATTGCAAAAGTATGATTGAGAGATAATCTAAAAATAAAGATTTTAAAAGTATAGGAGATAACTTAGAATCCTCGCTTGAGTTGTTTTCCATTACATAGTACTATAAATGATAGATATTTTTTATTCACAAACAGAATTGCTACAATAAGAGAAATTATTTTAAAAGTTTAATATTGGCAAACATACATTTCTTAAATGTGCCCAAAACAAACAAAACAGCTATGCAAAGTCATACAAAATTCGTAAATACAAGGTGTGGCTATTAATTTCCAGGACTGGTGAAATAACTTCTGAAATATTAATGTACAGTACATAACTGTTTAATATGTTTCGAAGTAAGTTCCGTTTGATGTAATACACTTTTGCGCGCGGCTGTAAAATAGTTTGACACGACTTGCAAAGTCATATTTGGAATTCTCTTAATTTTGAATGTCACGTTTACCTTGATGATATCAGTATCTGGAAATCTTGTTCCCTTTCGTGATGTTTTCAGTTTGACAAACAGGCAATAGTCTGCGGGTGCCAAGTCCAGAGAGTATGAAGGGGGGCTTAACTGCACTATGTCATACTTTGCCAAAAAACGCTTCACAGAGGACACCATCTCGAAAACGTCGAAACCATTCCAAAATGCGAGTACGTGATAATGCGTCATCACCGTACACTTGTTTCGCTAGTCCCCTTTTCCTAATTTTAAGCAAAATTTAATGTTTATTCTGTGACCCATTATTTTCACTTCAACTACAATACTTTGACAGCGAATGTTTGCTCGCGTGTTTGAACACCAAAAAGTTAAACGACACCGACGCGCAGCGCAGATATTGTGTACGAATACGTGACCATCAAAATATCATCGTTAACCATCGTTGCGGATTTGAGGGAGTCTATACCTTATATTGGTAAAGGAACAAGAAAAATCCAATTTCAAATAGTTCATGAAAAAATGAAAAAAATAAAGTATTCCAAAACTATGAATTATTAACCCCTCTCCCCCTAAAAATAAGGATTTTAAGAATATTGAAGATAGCTTATAAATATCTCAAAAGTTATTTTGATTGGAGGTATTATAATTGGGAGATTTTTTTTTTCTTAAACAGAACTGTTACAGAAACACTAAGTATTAATAAATTTATGTATTTGGCTAACGTGCATTTCTTTAAAATACAAAGAAAAAAAACTTTTTTATGAGAGAGAATTATTTACCTCGAAGTAAATATTTCATTATGAACTCTAGAAGGAAAAAAAATCGTCAGATAATGTAAAAAGTGCTCGCATCATAGTTACCGAAACACCTCTGTGATTTGACAAATTTCTTCAGTTATTTGGCGAAATTTCCGTCTTTTGACAGCAGAGTTTCCAGAAATTTTGACATTAGATTTGAGAAGTTTCTGTGCTTTGAAAGGGAAAGTACAGTATGTACATAACCATTAGTTTTCCTAAACAGAAGTTTGCCTGTGGACTGTTGCCAGAACACCTATGTGCGGTAGAACGAAAGGGCTGCTTAGGTTGAAGGATTTCAGGAATTCGAAATTTAAAGAAGAATTTATAAAAACAAAGTTTCTTTTGCTGCCACGGATTTTCGGAAACGTTTCCGAGTAGTTTTTATAGTGCATTAATCAGTTTTCTCGAACCGGAATATCAGTTTTTAGGATGCTATTACTTCTCAATTAACCCTTCCTGGAACAGTGGTCCCACTCCGGGCACACCTAATTTTAATTCCAAACTTGCATTTGGCAACAAGAATATTTTAATAAATTTTTTTTTCTATAATGAAAACTTAAAATAAGGAGTTCTTATTTTCTAAAACAGTCGTTTGTAAATTCCGGTGTCAGTCAGTAATTTCGCATTTTACGAACAGAATTTGTCTGTGCCGGAAAGGGTTAAACATTTTCCTCTGCGTAATGGAATGTATACATGCAAGAGTAACAAGATAATATTAATTTCATTGTTAATATTAATGCTCTTAATTTATCATGTTTGTCAGGAAAACAGGTTTGTTGAACATGGAAATGTTTACTTGTGAATGGACATCATACGAAAAACCCATATTCCGGGTTGAGAAAACTGATTAATACCCTATAACAAGTACACGTAAAAGTATCTGAAAATCAGTGGCGGTAAAATAAACTGTTTATAATTACTTCTTTAAATCATAAAAATATATTGGTTTCTGAGATTTCTGAAGATTAAAAAAACTTTTCAAAGGGTAACTCGGAAGAGCTTATTGTATATTTTTGTTCGCGGTTACATTATATTTTTGTAGGTGAAGAAACATTCGTCTTTTTTTCTTTCCTTACAGTGCAATTTTTAGCTTAGATTGGATAAGTTTCAGTGTTTTGAGGAGAAAATGGGTGGGTAATTTAATATGAATAATATTCGTTAGATTATGGACATGTAAGTTCACTGATTTTTTAGATTGTGCATTTCTGGCTGAAAACCTTAAAATTGCAATATAAATATAAAAGAGAATCTAAGAACGTCGTTGGTTTGATTGTGATCTTAAAGGGAAATTTTTCATTTTGTTTTTTCTGACAGTGGTAATTTTCTGAAAGCGCTTTGTGGTATATATTTTCGCCATCTTAATCGGCCATTCATGAACGGAAATAGATGTTTTCTTTTCGTTGAATGGTACGCTGCCACCACCTGTATAAAAGTATAAAAGTGTGATACCGGGCAGGCTATAAGTTCTAAATCAGTGGACTGGGCCACTTCTGACAAATATGAAATTATTGCTTATTAATTACACACTGGAGCATTACACACAACTATTTTACACCTGGTATCTTCACTATGTACTTGGTTAAACAAAAATCCAAAACGATCTCCTTGCTTGCAAACAGCAAGCAACACTTTCACGCTGAACTCGCGTGCAGTCTCTCATCTGCACCCCTGCAATCTGCAGTGCCTCTCCTTTGCTGTTGCATCTCTCCCATGGAAGTAGGTTCCTTCTTCAATGATCTCTCGCTTTCTCCTACCAAAGCCACTGGGTTCTTCTCTACTTTCACGGACAATATCTTGACATCCCCATCACTTTCGACCCAAGACAAACTGTCCCCCCTTTGTTCATGAGTTCCTACTTCTACTGGGAAGCATTGTCACTCCATTGTTCCTCATTGTCACCCCATTGTTCCCCATTGTCACTCCTATGTTCCCCATTGTCACTCCTCCCGCATTCCAAGGGATTACAACCCTTTTGGAATTTCCTTTCAAAAGGTCCAGCCAAGCAACCACGTAGATAATGAGGATACTTCAACCAAGTATGTAGAAAAAAAAAAGAAAAGAAATAGATAAGTACAATACATAATAAATAAATAAAGTTCATTAATTAAAATAGTAACAGATATATAATACACACGTCTTATTGACATAAGGAACCTGATACGTTCACCGTTCATTATTATCTTGCATCTATCAGTTTATGGGTATCATTCTGCGCGAAACGTTTCGCACATACGATAAAGATATTATACGATGTAAATTTCTCAGATTTTTCATAAATACATTATCTCTGCAATCCATCTAAGATATTCCTATGAATTCACTTTCAACAATTTCTTGTCATAAAAATAGATTTTCTGACAAAGATAATTTTTCAAAGGCTCTCAATCGGTATAGTGCTTCAGCATTATCACTAATATGTAACATAAAACCAATGATTTGCATAAGTCATATGAGAACAGACACCATTATGTCTAGACAAAATCTATATTTGATGTACATTTTTCCGATATCTAGTATACAAATTTATATCCCCAAACAATTTGAGATGCGCCTTTCCATTTCCTTTAAACATAGATTAAAAAATAAATAAATAAATAAATAATAAAAAAAATAATAATATACAAAACATGAAATGATGAAAGTAATGACGTTGAGTCTAAGGGTACACTGTAAAAAAAGACAAATGTTTCTTAATCTACAAAAATATAATACAGCCACGAACGGAAATATAAAATAACCTTTTCCGAATTACCCACGTTTCTGAAAATCGTTTTTATATCTTCAGAAACCCCAGGAATCAATATATTTTCGATATTTAAAGAATCATTTATAAAAACAAAGTTTGTCTTTTGCTGCCACTGATATTCAGAAATATTTGCGACTAGTTTTTATAGTGTATTAATATTATTTTCTCAACCCATAATATCGGTTTTTAAGGATGCTATTAATTCTCAATGAAACATTTTCAGCTGCGTAATTGAATTTATACATGCAAGAGTAACAAAATTATGTTAATTTTAATGTTAATATTGATGGTATTAATTTATCATGTTTGTCAGAAAAATATGTTTTATGAAGATGAAAATGTTTACATAAGAATTAATAGCATCCGAAAAACCGATATTTCGGTCTGAGAAAACTGATTAATACACTAAAAACTACTTGGAAACGTTTCCGAAAATCAGTGACCGGAAAATAAACTTTGTGTTTTATAAAATGCTTAGTTGAATCTCGAAAATATATTGGTTACTCGGCTTTCTAAATATAAAGAACCTTTTTCAGTATCCTTGGTAAATTGGAAGAGGATATTGTATACTTTCATTCGTGGTTACATCATTATTCTTAATTTTCTACACTGTAATTACCATGACAATAATACCATCTGTAGTATTGGAAGACGTATTTTTTCCTATTCCTCTTGAACAGTTTTCCAAAGTACATAAGGGCTGTCAGCGTTTGGATAATTTCCTTTTAAAAGTCTAAAAGTGCAAAATTCCATACATGATACACCAGGAGATTTAACAGAGATAGGTGTAGCCGAAGTGCCTAGCTACTCTTTTATGAAGGTAGTCTATGGTCGAGTGAGTTTTGAGTTTTTGCTTGCGATCGTGATGTCCTGAAATTCCAACATTTGTGTATGATTGAGGTAGCTATTTTGTCATCTCTTTAAGTGTATTTGAATCTTCGGGAATCTGATTTTGACTATTATTTTGTGCAATAATATGATAATTTGGTGTTTGTGGTTGTTTAGCTGCTATATATACTTCGACAGGAGTTAGATTTGATGGATTTAAACGTATCTCGGCCATAGTGGTAATCTAGTCCGGATTTTCTCTGCTTCTTGCTAGAACTCGGTGAAGTTTTCATTAACTGTTTTTGGAGTATAGAAACTATGACCGTTAGTTCGCCATCATATTAAAGAGTTAAGGCTTGGTATTTCAAATAAAAGACCATTGCAATCAACGGACTTCCGTTCGAATGTGATATTGTCGTATTTTAAGTGACGATTAAAGTGAAATGTATAGTGTTTTCAGTGACATAGTGAGCTGAAGTGACTTCTTCTTAGATTCCTGCAAATCTGGAAAATCGAGACCAATTTGCTGTATGTCAAGTGCTCGAATTTAGTAAATTTCTTGGGAAAGCGTGCCCCCTCTCAGTTTTGGTTATTTGAGCTCGTTTGTTTTGATCACATTAGACAAATCTGCCGGATGCACGTCTAATCACCCTAGCTATTGCTTTCAAATAAACTGTCGTTATTGTTGATCTTGTGTTATGACTACTTCTGAAGTGGACTGCCTGCAAGAGTTCGTCAGAAGGGGGAAGTAGGGTAAAAACGCATACCTTATTATTAGTTGTTGCTTGAATATTAAATTTTTAACAGAATTTAACACAATTTCTAATACATACTTTACACTTATACTAGTACCATAATATCATTTCATATATAGGATTAGGTAATCGCATTTTTATTAATAAATGAGTATTCAGAAAGTCAAATCATCAGTTCTTACCGGTATCTGCGAATTTTACAGGAAATGGAAAAGTTTATACTTTCTTTTAAAAAGGAACGATATATTTTATTATACAACTTTAACTAAGGAACTGAACAATAATGAATTAAATAAGGAATTGAATAATATTTCAATTATAAATCTACTGATTTAACATTTAAAGACAAAACGATAATTATTTTCATTACAATTTGAGAAGTTGCAGAAAAAAAATGTTTCCTTTATCAGATTTATAAAAATCATAATTTTGTCCGTGTAGTATTGATTACCTTTTCTTCAGTCATTGTTTACGGGCTCTGTAGTTATTATTTTACACTATACTCTTTTTCCATGCTTGGGATATCTGGTTTTACCCCAAGTAAATATGTATTGGAAGGCAAATCGTAAAATTGCCTTTTTGAATGATAGCAACAGTTTTATTACCGGAAATAAATCCATATTAAATATGCTACACATACACTAGTGAAAATGGACATTGTTACACCATTAAAAAACTGTTGAAATGTTATGAAATTTGGTACATAAGTGTATGGAATTACATAGAAGAAATGATAAGAAAATCAAAACAATTAGACCACATTTATTGCCATTATGAACATACATCAGTAAGAAGTGTGCCCATCATGAGTACGTATACATTCTTGAATCCTTGCAGGCATTCAATAAATAAGTGTTCGGATGTCTTTTTGTGGTATATCTTGCCCATGCCTGAATGACTTGTGCAGTCAGTTGTTGTACAGTTTCCAAACGTCACTAAGTGACCTAATACGCCTACCGATGACATCCAAAACGTTCTTTATCGATGATAGATCTGGGGAACGAACAAGACAATCCATGGTCGGAATACCTTGCAAGGCTTATCGTGTTATGGCCGCAGTATGAGCTTGGACATTATCCTGTTGGAAGATAGCGTTTTGGATGGTACTCATGAAGGGTATGACGACAGGGCTGTTCCCTCTGTATACATATTGGTGGGTAGTCATTGTGTCTTGAATAACTACCAAGGCGGTCCTGCTGCCATAACTTACAGCCTTCAAACCATCACGCTAGATGCGAGCACCTGTGTGCTGCTCTGAAATCACACCAGGTTAAACCCTTTCTCCAACAAGCCGAAGGAGATGTTACCGAGAATCACTAGACAGAATCGGGATTCATCACTGAACACAACTGATTGCTATTCACGCGCCCAGTTGCGTCTAGCAGTACACCCATTTTTGGCAGTACTAGAAAGCTAGGGTTAACTGAACACATTGAATGGGGGGTCCGGGAGTGTATCCCAACTTCAAGCAAACAGTTTACAATTGTCCTTGGGATTACTGTGACTGCAACTGTTGCCCGGATTTGTACTGCAGGCATTTGTCTGTCAGCAACAGCCGTCGTCGTTATTTGGCGATCCACACGTGGCGTTGTCCTATTGCGCCGACCTATGCCGGCTCTGCGGGTTCTAGAGCATTCTTACGTCTACTGTCTAATCACTGTCTGTACTGGTATGGCACTAAGTCCAGTCCTTTAGGTGATTTCACGATACGATGCCTCCATCTCAAACATGCCAATTATCTAAGCCCTCTCAACGTCAGAAATGTCGGTGTACGGTGTTCCCATATTACGCTTTGACATAGCTGGTCATGATATTCTTGTGGAAAAATAATTACGTTATTACCAAAAAACAATTCGCCACTTATAAGCTAAGAAACACAGCAAATATTCTTAGTACATAGCCCCTTAATATATCCATAATACTACATCTTTTGCATTTAAATGTTAATCATTTAATGTCCTTCATACGGACATGCTTTGGTCCAAGTTTCATAAAAGTTCACAAACTCCTTCTGGGTGTAATAATTTCCATTTCCACTGGTGTAATAGTATATGAAGTTTCAGTAACTTCAAATGCGTTTATATTTATGAATTTTGAAAATAAAATAAAATAAAAACAAAAAATTATAAAATAAAATTTTAAACACAGGAACTACATTAATTCCAGTATGGGGATATCGTAATGGCCGCTTCATTTTCTAGCGTAAAGCTAAGTATTTCAACCCTCACTTGCTAGAAAACTGCTCAAATCGAGTCAAAACGGAGTTATCTGGTTTCAAGCGACGGTTTTACACCACTTTCCCCTATCAGTGAAATGTATGATCTTGATACCCGTTTCTTGTTCTATTTCTTTCAGGAAATTAACAGTGGATTTTGATGTGCTGCTGCTTGCTTTGTGTTGATGCAGTTCTACTGATTGATGGCACTGTGAGTAAAGAGATAAAAATTTCGTATTTGAAGATTGGGAATAAAATATAATGTAGAGTTGAGTTGCCTTCAACCATTTTCTTATATTTTTTATTTGCCGCTACATGAAAAAACAGTAACATTCAGAAATTGCTTTCTTTAGATTCTTTGAACCATGTCTGAAGATTTTTTTTCTCTTTTTTAATAATTAAATGTGAATATGTTTTTGTTGCAGTCACTTAAATAAGCCCAAGTTTTATTTATTTTCCCAACCTTTTATAATTTTTCTCAGGCTAAATGATTCTTATAAAGAATTCTGAAACGTGTCTCAGACGATAAAAATTATATATTTTGTCCTTTTTCAGATTTAAATCATTGTTAATATTTCTTTTTGTATAGTTAACGCTCAATATTTTAATGATTTAGCAAAAAAAATTTCATTGGGAGATTTTCTTTTAAAATGAAAGATCGCATCTTTGTAATATTTGTAAATTTCCCTTTTCCTTTAATTTTTCCGCTTGAAGTCAGTCTTTGACATTTTTTCTGATCTTATTGACAATATTAGCCACACTGGCTGTAGATATCGAAAAATCGTGGCTTTTACAGCTTTTTTAAAAAGACTATTTTTTTTTTTTTTTTTTTTTTTTGAAAGAGCACAATCACTGTCTTTCATCCATCGTTATTTTATAATGCCATTTTGAATATACACAAAAATGTCAGGTAAGCAAACGATAATTTATACTTAATTTATACTTTAAAAACGTTATTGGTGTGGAAAGAATTTTTTCCAAACAGTCGATCTTTTTAACAGCAAAGCAAGATCGTCCAACAAAAAAAAATGTGTGAACATCTTATGAAATATTTCTTTGAAATCTGAATTAAGACTAAAATTTTACACATAAAAATTAACATTTAGAGACTTTACATTAACTTTTATTTCAAGCGTGCTTTTCAATTAAAAGAAAATAAATCCTTTCAGAATAGATTAAATATGCATGATTTAATAAATCTATTACCTCTTACAAGGATAATATATAACAAATTTTTAAAACATAGTATTTAAAAACGAAAAAGTATATTAAAAAAAATATTAATCTCGAACAATTTAGTTTATTTTCATGCCCAAAATTAGCACACACTGTAAAAAATGACCGGTGTTTCTTATTTTATGAAACTATACTTTAACCACGAACGAAAATATAATATAATCTTCTGAGTTATCCAAAATTCCGAATAGCGTGTTCCATTGTCTTTTGGATCTCCAGAAACCAATACATTTCCAAGATTTAAAGAATTATTATAAAAACAAAGTGTTTTTCGCTGCCCGTATTTTTCAGAAACGTTTCCGAAGGATTTTTATAATGTATTAATTAGTGTACCCAGCCTGGAATACCTGTTTTTCGAATGCTATCAATTCTCAAGTAAACATTTTCATGCTCAAAAAATATGTTTAACAGACAAACATGCAAAATTAACAGCGTTAACAATAACATTAAAATTAAGATTATTTCTTTACTCTTTCATGTATAAATTAACTTATGCGGATAAAAACGTTTACTTGAGAATTAATAGCATTCGAAAAACGGGTATTCCATGCTGAGGACAGTAATTAACACACTATAAAAACCCTTCGAAAACGTTTCTGAAAAATATGGGCAGCGAAAAATACTTTGTTTTTATAAATAATTCTTTAAATTTTGGAAATGTATTGGTTTCTGGAGATTCAAAAGACAATGGAACACACTATTCGGAATTTCATATAACTCAGAAGATTATATTATATTTTCGTTCGTGGTTATAGTATATTTTCATAAAATAAGAAACATAGGTCATTTTTTACAGTGTAGTAAAATATTATGTGGAGTTCCTTTAAATTTTTTCATCATTTTATTTTATTTGCCGCTACATGCAAAAACAGTAACAATCAGAAATCACTTTTTTTTTAGATTCTTTGAACCATGTCTGAAGTTTTTTTTCTTTCTTTTGATAATAAAAAATGGATATCTTTTTGTTCTAGTTATTTAAGTATACCTAAGTTTCATTTATTGTTCCAACCTTTTATCATTCTTCTGAGGATAAATTATTTTGATAAAAAATTCTGCAGTGTGTCTCAGACGCAGAACATTGTCCTTTTTCAAATTCAACTCAGTGTTAATATTTCTTTTTGTATAGCTAATGCTCAATATTTTAATGATTTGGCAAAAATATTTTTAATTGGGAGATTTTCTTTTAAAATGAAAGACCGCATCTTTGTATTATTTAAAATTTTAGTTTTTCCTTTATATATGAATTTGAAACAAATATTCCGCTTGAAGCCAGTATTTGACGTTTTTTCCGTTCTTATTGACAATATTAACCACACTGGCTTTAGATATCGAAAAATCATGGCTTTTATAGATTTTTTAAATAGACTATTTTTCTTTGGAAAGAGCAAAATCATTACATTTCAACTATCACTATTTTATAATGCCATTTTGATTATACACAAAAATTTCAGGTAAGCAAACGATAATTTATACTTTAAAACCGTTACTGCTGTTGAGGAAAGAAATTTTTCCAAGCAGCCGATCTTTTTAACAGCAAAACAAAATCGCCCAAATATATGTATATATGTGTGTGTGTGTGTGTGTGTGTGAACATCCTTTGAAATATTTCTTTGAAATCTGAATTGAGACTAAAATTTTACACATAAAAGTTAACATCTAGATACTTTACACTAACTTTTATTTCAAGTGCGCTTTTCAATTAAAAGAAAATAAATCCTTTCAGAATAGATTAAATAAGCATTATTTAATATATCTACCACCTCTTATAAGGATAACACATGACTAATTTTCAAAACATAGTATTTAAAAACGAAAAATTATATTTAAAAAAATATTAATCGCAAACAATTCATTTTATTTTCATGCCCAAAATTAGTATACCGAGTGTATTAAAATCGTGTACGTACCATCTTATTCTAAAAATAATAATATCTGAGAGTAAGGTAACTCGACAAAATAGAGAGAATTAAAGACATACGATTTCATAGTTTAAAAAAAGGTTTAATTTAATATTTTAAATCAAAAATAACCAAAGAAAAATATCACCTAAGAAACTAAAGTCTATTGAAATAATTTCAATTTTTTATCATAAATAAAAAGATCCAGACATGAAGTTTTCTGCTCAAATATATTTTTAAAATATCTTTTTAAATATCTGCTAACACACAGTATTAAAAAAATTATTTCAATATACACGCACACATAGAATAAGGAATTTACTGATTTCTGAAATAAGAAGCAAACATTTTTGTACAAGAATATAGATTTTTTTTTCTTTTGAAGGGATTCCTCACGTTCATATGCAAAAATTAAAAAAATAGTCATTATATGATTTTCAAAAAGTCTTCAGGGATAAGAAATGTTTATGCTATCTCCTTTTTTTTTGCTTTAAGAATGTAGTTTATTTTTAATGTTCATTCAAGTTACGTTAAATTTTTAATAATAGAAAACTTTTTTTAAATTTTCAATTGCGTGATTTTGTTTTTTTTTTATGTATTTTTAAATTTTCAAAACAAAATATTAAATAAGGAAGCATATTAGTGTAATTAAAACTAAGAATATATAAGCATTTGAAGAGTTGTTTATTTGTTTAATAATATAATTTCAAAAAATTAGTATTTCATTATTTGATAGGAATTTAATATCTTTAAATTTCTAGAAAAGCAGTGAATCAATTTAAAAAATTGACAAAATTCAAGTGTTAAATTGATTTTCGAGGCATGAAATGCACAAACGATGATAACGCTATAGCAAAGTATTATTTTCAATAATCTATCAAATTTGTAAGAAAATAAGATAAAATAATATATAATCTTTCGACACTAAATAAAATATCGAATTTAATTCTTAAAAAATTAAATTCTTTAGTGATTATAATTTACTGTTTTCTGGAAAATAAAGAAAGAAAGAAAAAAGAAACACTAAAAATCCTCCAGAATACATTTAATCCAGTAATATTAAATAAATATACCATTCTTGAACAGAAAATTAATAACCAGTTTCTCAGTCTATACATTCGAAAGAATAAAAGCTGCAAAAAATTCAACATGATAAAAATAAACAAATATAGATTCAGATTGATAAAAATAAATAAATATTCCACTCTTGTAGACAAAATTATTAACCAGTTTCCCCTCTGTCTAAATTCTAAAGAATAAAAACTATGAAAATTTCAGATTGATAAAAATAAATAAATATACCACTCTTGTAAAGAAAACAAATAACCAACTTCTCACTCTATAAGTTCTAAAGGATAAAACTATGAAAATTTCAGATTGATAAAATTAAATATACATGTGCCTTTTGTAGAGAAAATTAATAACCAACAACACTCTACACATTGTAAAGTATAAAAATTATGAAAATCTCAGATTTATCAAAATAAATAAAAATATTCATATTAATAAAAATAAATAAATAATAGCACTTTAAAAGATAAAATTAATAATCACTTTCACATTCTATAAATTCTAAAGAATAAAAACTATGACGATTTCAGATCGAAAAAAATAAACAAATATACCACTCTTGTAGAGAAAATAATAATAACCAGTTTCTGTGTCTATAAATTTTAAAGAATAAAAACTATTAAAATTTCAGATTGATAAAAATAAATAAATATACCACTTTCGTAGAGAAAATTAATATCCACTTTATCGCTTTATAAATTCTAAAGAAAAAAAAAAAACTACGGAAATTTTATATTGATAAAAACAAATAAATATAGATTTAGATGTATAAAAATAAATAAATATATCACTCTTGTGAAGAAAATTAATAACCAGTTTTTCACTCAATACATTCTAAAGAATATAAACTAGAAAATTTTCAGGTTGAGAAAAATAAATATATATTTAGATAAAATATATATTCAGATTGATAATATAATAAATATATATTCAGATAATAATAAATATATATTCAGATAATAATAAATATATATTCCGATTGATAAAAAATAAATAAATATACCACTCTTGTAGAGAAAATTATTAACCATTTTCCCTCTCTATAAATTCTAAAGAATAAAAACCATGAAAATTTCACATTGATAAAAAATAAATATATATACCACTGTTGCAAAGAAAACTAGTAACCATATTCTCACTCTATAAATTCTAAAGGATGAAAACTATGAAAATTTCAGATTGATACAATATGTATATATATATATATATATATATATATATATATAACCATAAATGAAACATTATCATAACACCAACTTAAACCATGAAATAATTAAGTATGAAATAATTAGTTGACAATGAAAGATTCCCCAACACACTTAATATGGAATCAAAAAACATTGAAAGAATAAGAAATTAAATAAAAATTGAATCAATGGAATAAATGAATTAAATGAAATGAAATTTGTGGAATTTAGACAGAATTATCAAGTCCCAATTGCCTAAATACCACAAATAAAATGAGATGTTTCATCTTCATATTAGCCAAACATTGCTAAAAAATATGATATTGGGACTACATCTCAAATAAAATGATTCAAATCAGTGATAAAATAAAAAATAAAATACAATATAAAAAAGGAAAGAAACCATACTTATAAAAAAATCCATAAAGATGAATAGAGATATAAATAAGATACCTTGCAGTTCATGAACCATCATGAAAACTCCAACATGACTGGGGAATGAATTGCATAAAAAATCATATCATGTTGCCGATTTTAGAAATATAAATTGCTTTGCAGTGATGCCAGAAATAATGTTAAAATATAATGGATTATAAAATAAACAGGAACATTAGTGCTGCCATCTATTAGTAAAAAAAAAAAGTGGATATAATCTGAATCGAAGGAATAGGATGGAAATAAATGTTTCATAAATCAACCAAATTACTAACTTAATTGATAACAATTAGTTAAATAATAAATAAATGAAATTAATTAATAAATAGAAAATCGAATTACATTAAAGGATGTATTAATGTATAATACTATGTTATAAATAAGTATTAAGATGGAAAAATTAATAATAAAAAACAACTTAAAATAGTGCTGCCCTCTAGTGGTAAAAGTAAATATAAAGTATGGATGGAAATTAGTTTTTAATAATTAAACCAAATTACTATCTTAATGATAGCCATTAGTTAAATAATAAATAAATGAAATTAATTAATAAATAGAAAGTTGAATAATATCTAAGTAATGGATGTATAAATTAATAATACTATGTTATAAAAAAGTAGTAATATGGAAAAATTAATAATTAATGCAACATTAAAAATGTACCATTAAATGTCAACAACGATTAAATAACTGTACTAAAAATGCAACATCATTTAAAATAAATTAAATTAAAATACTAAAGATTCGAATTAAGAATCAAAGAATTTAAAATTAATATTGAGTAAATATTGAAATGAATTAGTCACAAAAATGTTGCTTTAAACAAAGTTAAATTAAATAAAAACACTGAATAAAATTAAAACATATTATATCAGCACTGTATAAAAGTAAACATTATCTTAGAAGTAGATATGATATTGTCCACCAAAGGTATTAATCCAAATCATATTAATGAATATAAATTCATTTAAAATAATTAAATAATTAATAAGTAAATCTAACTAAATTAATATACATAAGAATAACACATCGCAGTCCATTATAAAATGTGTATGATCAAACAATTGTGTAAATCAAAATGCCCCCCCCTTTTTTTTTAAATATATAAATTAACCATGCGTATTTTTCCATACAACGCCGCCACACACCTCCTCAATCCAACGTCTACCCACCCAACCGTCCTATTTTATATATATATATATATATATATATATTTTTTTTAAATATTTATAAGTTTATATGATTTTTTTATACATTTTTTAAACGCATGTGTTAATTTGGTTGTAAAGATCAAATAGGAACTAACTATATATTAAGGAATAAATGAATTTTTTTGGAAAACCATGTTGTAATGCGTCAAAGATAAGTTTTTTAATATTTTTGTTAATAAGTTGAGAGGAACATAAACTTTTTATTCTATAAATATGATTAAGGAGTATATTACGATATACAGAATTATGAAGACATGATTTAAAATTAGTAAATGAATTAACTTTAAATTTAAATTCTTTACGTTTATCAAATAGATCTATTATTGTTTTGTTATCTTTTAGTGTAATATTAAGATCTAAAAAGTTAACAGTATTGTTAGAAAGGAGGTTTTCCGTTAATTCTAAATTAGTAGGATAATCAACTGGAAATATAGAAATATTAGTGTGATCAGTAGCAATTAAAATAATGTCATCAATATAACGATATAAATGTATATTACTATTAATAAATGTACGTTCATAATGATACAAGTATAAGTCTGAAAGTATACTAGATGTACATCCCCCTTGTGGTATACCGACTTTCTGTAAATATAACGTGTTATCATGCATTATATAATTATTATATATAATGAAATTTGTTAAAGTTTTAAAATAAGCTGTATCTATATGAATTGGTAAATTAAGTGAATGTTGATACTTATAAAATAATGCATTTATAATATTATGTAGATCTAATAAATCTATATTATTAAATAGATCTTTGAAATCATATGTCATTATATTGTTAACACATTTAAGATTTTTCAAAATATTGACGAGTTGATAGCTATTTTTTATACAATGTGTGTTATCAGTGGATGTTGTCAGTGTATAAATATATATATATATATATATATATATATATATATATATATATATATATATATATATATATATATATAACTTTTGTGAAGAATATTAATAACCAATTTCTTACTCTACACATTCTAAAGAATAAAAATTATGAAAATCTAAGATTTATAAAAATAAATAAATATAGATTCATATTAATAAAAATACAAAAATATAGATTCATATGAATAAAAATAAATAATAGCACTTTAAAAGAGAAACATTATAACCACTTTCTTAATCTATTAAGTCTAAAGAATAAAAACTATGACAATTTAGGATTGAAAAAAATAAACAAATTTACTACTCTTGTAGAGAAAATAATAATAACCAGTTTCTGTGTCTATAAATTTTAAAGAATAAAAACTATTAAAATTTCAGATTGATAAAAATAAATAAATATACCACTTTCGTAGAGAAAATTAATATCCACTTTATCGCTTTATAAATTCAAAAGAAAAAAAACTACGGAAATTTCATATCGATAAAAACAAATAAATATAGATTTAGATGTATAAAAATAAATAAATATATCACTCTTGTGAAGAAAATAATAACCAGTTTTTCACTCAATACATTCTAAAGAATAAAAACTAGAAAAATTTCAGATTGAGAAAAATAAATATATATTCAGATAAAATATATATTTAGATTGATAATATAATAAATATATATTCAGATTGATAGAAATAAATAAATATATATTCAGATTGATAAAAATAAATAATAGCACTTTAAAACAGAAAATTAATAACTACTTTCTCAATCTATAAATTCTAAAGAATAAAAATTATAAAAAATTCAGATTGAAAAAAATAAATAAATATACCACTCTTGTAGTGAAAATTATTAACCATTTTCCCTCTCTATAAATTCTAAAGAATAAAAACCATGAAAATTTCAGATTGATAAAAATAAATAAATATACCACTGTTGCAAAGAAAACTAATAACCACATTCTCACTCTATAAATTCTAAAGGATAAAAACTATGAAAATTTCAGATTGATAATATATATATATATATATTACTTTTGTGAAGACAATTAATAACCAATTTCTCACTCTACACAGTCTAAAGAATACAAAATATGAAAATCTAAAAATTATAAAAATAAATAAATATAGCTTCATATTAATAAAAATAAATAATAGCACTTTAAAAGAGAAAAATTATAACCACTTTCTTAATCTATAAATTCTAAAGAATAAAAACAACGACAATTTCAGATTGATAAAAATAAATAAATATCACACTCTTACAGAGAAAATAATAACCAGTTTCTCATTCTATAAATTTAAAAGAATAAAAACTATTAAAATTTCAGGTTGATAAAAATAAATAAATGTACCACTCTTGCAGCGAAAATAATAACCAGTTTTTCACTCTACAAATTTTAAAGAATAAAAACTATTAAAATTTCAGATTGATAAAAATAAATAAATATACCACTCTTGTAGAGAAAATTAATAACCACTTTCTCGCTTTATAAATTGTAAAGGGAAAAAAAACTACGGAAATTCCTTATTGATAAAAACAATTAAATATAGATTTAGATGTATAAAAATAAATAAATATATCACTATTGTGAAGAAAATTAATAACCAGTTTTTCACTCAATAAATTCTAAAGAATAAAAACTATAAAAATTTCAGATTGAGAAAAATAAATAAAAATATATTCAGATTGATAAAAATAAATAATAGCACTTTTAAAGAGAAAATTAATGACCACTTTCTCAATCTATAAATTATAAAGAATAAAAATTATAAAAAATCCAGATTGATAAAAATAAATAAATATATCACTCTTGTAGAGAAAATTATTAACCATTTTCCCTCTCTATAAATTCTAAAAAATAAAAACTATGAAAATTTCAGATTGATAAAAATGAATAAATATACCACTCTTGCAAGGAAAACTAATAACCATATTCTCACTCTATAAATTCTAAAGGATAAAAACTATGAAAATTTCAGACTGATAATATATATATATATATAGATATATATATATATATATATCTCACTCTACACATTCTAAAGAATAAAAATTATGAAAATCTAAGATTTATAGAATTGAATAAATATAGCTTCATATCAATAAAAATAAATAATAGCACTTTAAAAGAGAAAAATTATAACCACTTTCTTAATCTATAAATTCTAAAAAATAAAAAATTATGACAATTTAGGATTGATAAAAATAAATAAATATCCCCCTCTTGTAGAGAAAATAATAACCAGTTTCTCACTCTATAAATTTTAAAGAATAAAAACTATTAAAATTTCAGGTTGATAAAAAATAAATAAATATACCACTCTCGTGGAGAAAATAATAACCAGTTTCTCACTCTAAAGATTAAAAATTCTAAAAACTATTAAAATTTCAGATTGATAAAAATAAATAAATATAGCACTTTTGAAGAGAAAATTAATAACCACTTTCTCGCTCTATAAATTCCAAAAAAGAAAAAAAATCTACGGTAATTTCTTATTTAAAAACAAAACAAATAAATATAGATTTAGATGGATAAAAATAAATAAATATGCCACTCTGATGCAGAAAATTAATAACCAGTTTCTCGCTCTATACATTCTAAAGAATAAAAACTCAAAAATTTCAGATTGATGAAAATAAATAAATATAGATTCAGATTGATAAAAACAAATAAATATACCACTCTTGTAGAGAAAATTAATAACGTTTCGTACTCTGTATATTTTAAAGAATAAAAACTATAAAAGTTTCAGACTGATAAACAATGCACCTTTATTTCCATGTTAAATTTAATATATCAAAAGAATTAAAATCGTGTTGTCATCATGCATTATTTATTTATTTACTTATTTATTTTTACTATTATTATAATTATTTTTTATTTTTTTTGTTGTTGTTCTAGAAATAACAAAAATCACAGTAATGTACCAGGACGAAAATTACACATAACTAAATGTATAAAGTTTCATGGATTTTTTTTAGGGAAAAAAAAAAGAAAAGAAAAAAACTCACTTAATATTTTAAATAAATAACAGTAGGAAAATATCTCCCAAGAAACTAAATTCAGTTGAAATCAATTCAGTTTCACATTTTTTTAGCACATTGAATTAGCACGATCATAAATTTTGCTGTGCAAATATTTTTTATAACCATCTTTTCAAATACGTGCTAGTAAGCAACATTAAAAAAAATTAATATCAAGAGACGCACAAAAAATGGATATTCTTCAGTAAAGCACAAACCTTTTTTTCCCTTCAATTTTGAAGGGATCATTCACGTTTATATTAAAAACAAATTAATTAAAATAAAAAATATTCATTAGGCGTCTGTGTCAAAAGGTTTTTATGCATGAAAATATTTACTGTATCGCATTTTTTCCCCTTTAGAAAGTTGATTTACATTTTTTTTTTATGTTTATTCATGCTATGTTAAATTTTATTAATAGGAAATCTTTTATATATTTTTTTTATATATTTATTGTAATTTTGAAATGTATTTATACATCCTTGAAGCAAAATATTAAATAAATTTTCGTGCCACTAAGACTTAAAAAAAAATAAATAAGAAAATCAACATCACATAAAAACATTTGAATACTATAGGAAGATAAAAGAATGTTTTAAGCACCAGAATTTTTAACTAATTGCAGACTAGTTTCGGTAGCATTTAGCGTACCGTCATCGGTGATTAGAACTACTAGTCTGCAATTACGAAAACTAGCGAAATTAGCTAAACTAGTTTGCTAGTTTTAGTAAACTAGTTGTTGCTTTGGCGGTTCTCAAAAAAATATTTTTCCCCGGTTTAACATGAAACTTTCTAACACATTTATAGACTATTTTTAAACACAAAAGTATGACACTTGCAGACCTGACTATTGAAGCAATATGGAATCAAATGACGTTTTTTTTAATTGATGAATGAATTACTTATAAGCGATTGTTGTCACGTGACGACAGGTTTTTTTCCTTTAGCACGGTGACACGTCTGGAAATTCAGTTGAAAATGTCAAATTTGACAGTATTTTCTGAAAAATGATCTGCCTTTACCAAAAAATGGAAAACAGCATTTCGATATCTCATTCATTTCATATATATATAGCATTTTCGAAGCTCGATTACATAGTTTCCGAATAAGTACATTTGCCAATTTGATATGTTTGCGAACAAAATTGTTTTCAAAATGTGTCATAAAGTAGCTCCTTTGGATTTTGGAACAGTCTTAAAAAGTTTTAGGACATAAAGCGGTTCTCGAAAGAATATTTTTCCCGCTCAGCAACCGAAACTTTCTGACACATTTTCTGACTTGTTTTTAAACATACACATTTTCTGAAAAATCTTCTGTTTTTTTTTTTTTTTTTTTTTTTTTTTTTAGAGAACTTGCCAATGTCATGAGTTTGAGAACAAAAAGGAATTGAAAAATGCATCAGAAAGTAGGCAGTTTGATTTGAGAACCGCCTTAAAACATTGCTTTATATACCTATATTTTGCTGCGATAAGTATTATCTTAAATGCAATTTGAATAATAATTTTTTAAGTATAATTTTTAAACATTATAGTTTATTTTTTATAAATATATATTCTTCGTATCCTTAATTATCTACAATAGTATTGAATCATTAAAAAAAAAAAAAAAAAAAAAAAAAAAAAAAAAAAACTTGACTAAATTCAAGTTTAAATTGAATTTAAAGGTATGAAATAACAAATGATAACAATAAGCTGACAAAAGATTATATTCAATGATGTATCAAACAGAAAGTAAAATTTAAAAAATATATTTATTTATGCAAAATCAAATATAAAATTTAATACATATAAAAAAAAATTTGTGACTAAAATTTATAGTTTTCTGGGAGAAAAAACATTTAAAGGCTTTCAGAATAGGTTTAATGAAATATAAATAAATAAAAATACCACTCTTTTACTGAAAATAGATAATACGTTTCTCAGGTCATAAATTCTAAAGAGCAAAAAATTTAAAATTTTCAGATTCATAAACATCTTTATTTCCATGCTTAACTTTAATATGCCAAGAAAATTAAAATTGTGTTTACATCACGCTTTTCTTTTCGTATATAAAAAAAAGCAATGATTTAATATAATAACTCGCTAAAATTTAGCAGAAATTAAGTGTTCAGGAATTAAGATCTCATAGATTAAAAAAGACAACTTAAAATTTTTAATAAAAAATGACTATAGGAAAATATCATCTGAAAAAATTTATTCTACAGAAATCAAGACGGTTTCAGCTAAGTTTTGGCATAATTAAAATTTAAAAGACGTGAATTTTGCTGTACAAATATTTTTGAAAAAACATCTTTTGAAATATGTATTAGCATGCAACAATAATGAAACATAATTTCAAGAGACTCACAAAAAACGAATTCTCTATTTCATTCAAAAAAGGTGAATACATTTTTTTTTTTTTTTTTAAATATAAGATTATAAACAGTTTTTTTTTTCTCTTTTGAAGAAATCACTCACAGTCATAATCAAAATTTTTAATTTAAATACAAAATACTTATCATGTGACTATCAAAAAGTTGTTATGCTTACGAAATGTTTCATCAGTCGTGTTTTTTAATCTTTAGAAAACTATTTTGTTTTTTTATCTTCATTTAAGTTGTGGTATATTTCAATTTTGTATTCTGTATATTTTGCATTAAAACATAATAATGAATCCCTTTTTAAAACTTTCCAACATGTTTTAAAAGTGTTTATGAATTCGATTTGTCTGTCCGTCTGTCCGCGCTCTAACTCGTGTAAATACAGTCGGATCGTCATGTAACTGATATATGTTATTGTGGTTTGACATGTTCGGTATTGAAAATGAAGTGCGTAGCATTTTCATTCCGTTTACAGAAGACTCAAAATATTTCCATTCCAATATGGTCTAAAGGGAAAACTCGTTTGAAATGTATTTTTATGATATTAGAATATTTCAAATCTCTTGAAATTAATTGAAATTAATATACATCATTGAGGTGCACTACGAGATGCTTACTATAGAATACGGAGCGCATTTATCGTTCATATTATCGAGTATAAATTTTAGTTCAAATTTCAGCACAATTGAATTCGAGTACATTTCCGCTTATTGACGGAAATCGCTGAAGGTTTTCAACTGAGTTATGCATGCCTAACTGAAATAAATTTTAGAAAACTTGACTAATTAGTATATATGCAAATATATAAATCTTATACAGTGCTGCCCAAAAGAATTTGGGAATTTTTTCCGACTATAGATGATAATTGTTGAAAATGTGTTTTCAAATGTGTTTTGCGTTTTCCAAATTCTTTATTTAGATATCATCTTTTACTTTATTAAACTGTGAAGTTTCATTACAGTATTCTGAATGTGTTGGAAAATGTATCATAATCCACGCTTGGCGCATCATTTTTCTTTCTTGTTTATGAAACATTATAATTGTTTAATGCATTTATATTTTTCTCATTGGACAGGGTACATACAGCTTTAATACACAATTTTAATGGAGTATTTCGCTTTGTTTAATAACAGTAAAACATTAAAAAATATGCAATTAAACAAGGCGATTATAATAATTACCGAGATTTAAATATTAAATAGAAAATTGCCAAGGAATTAATAGGGGAAATAGTAGGGACAGACTTCTTCGAAAGTTCGAAAGAGCCCCTTGAATACAAATGCTACATAATGCTGCTATTGATATACTTGCTCTATTAAAAAAAATCATACTCAAGGTGGTACACTCCTTGAAACTTCCCAGGATTTTGGCACCACTATATCTAATTAGAAAAATTTCATTTAGTATTTAAACAGCAGACTTATTAATCACCTCGTGTTATTACAGAATGTATAATACTTTTCTGCAGTTAAATAAGGAAAAAAAAAATATAATAAAAACTTGTACTAGAACTTCACACACCCTACATACTGTAGCATGAGTAGTGATTTATTTATATTTTCTAATTTTAGTATTTAATGTTTGAAAGCTAAAATACGTATATGCTCAATTGCTTTCGTTACATATAAATGTATTGCATCATTTAAAAAAGAAAGAAAAATCATAGACTGTGAAGCGCTTTCCCACACATTCCGAATACTGTATCAAATATTCACTGCTTAATAAGGTGAAAGATTATGTCTAATTCAACAATTTCGAAAACGCATAACACATTTGCAATTCCAATATCAGCAATTACCATCTATAGTCGGAAAAAATATCTGAATTTTTGTGAGCATCCCCGTATATGATCTATACATTTGCATATATATTACATAGTATGAAAAAAATTTAGCATGACACAGTTGAAAATTCGCCTTCAGCAATTTCCGTGAATAAGCGGTTATTACTCGAATTATTTTGTGCAGCACCACATATGGTCTATAGAATTTATACACACCAAGTAATATGCAAAAAATTAGTTAAATTTAAACACGCATACAATGATGGAAAATGCATTTCCAGCAACTATTGTTCATAGATAGTACTGTAATCAAATTATTTTGTGTGTTCCCGTAAATGAACGATAAGTGCTATGCACACCTTATTCTATAGTAAGCATCTTTTAGTGTATCTTAGTAATGTATATCAATTTCAATACGTTTGAAATAGCGTAACATCATTAAAATATACTACAAACAATTTTTCCCCAATTACTGTAATGTAACGACATTCTTTAGAGTGCCCTTGTAAATGAAATATAAATACTACGCATTTCATTTTCAATACCGAACATGCCATGGTAATCCTCAATAGTATATATCAATTACATTGCAATCCGACTATATTCACACTAGTTATAGAGCACGTAAAGACAGGCAGACGGACAGACAAGCTAAAAATTTTTCAAATACGATGGAAAGGGTTAAAAACATGACAAAACTGATGCTTAAAATAATATTCGAGTCATGAAATGAACAGGCCAAGATAATCAGTAATCAAACAACTATGTTCAAATATACAAGGGCCAAAATCTCGTAAGTGTGATTTCACAGTCCACAGTATATCTCTCGGTATTTCTTTACAATATAAAATCTCATTTAATGTTAAAATGTTTCTCTGTGGCTGTTTTACAATATTATGTTACTTCTACTCTGAAAATCTGTTTTTAGGTGCGTTCGTAATTATATAAATACGTAGCACTTATTGTCGTCGCCTGGTCCGTCCGTCTGTCTGTCCGTCCGTCCGCATATAACAACGCAAAAACTACCCAACCGAATGGTTTGAAATTTAAGATATATTATCTTTGTAGAATTTTGCCGTCAAATTTTATAAAAATCGAATCAAAACTTTAGAAAATATTAATAAAAACATTTATTAAGAAATTTGATTTTTTTAATTGGTTCTTGCTTGTTATAGGAGCTTCCAAGGTTTAATCGTCAAGCGACCGAGATACTTCTTTTATTACAGAAATGAATCCGTAGACGATATAATTCCTTTCACAGAATTAAAAATCATCAAGATCTGAATATTTATATAACTAGCTATAGTACGAACGCACCTCATTTGTCACGTTTGATGTACAATTTCCAACTTGTTTCTTTAATCTTTAAAATAGAATTTAAATATCTCAAAAGTCACTATTGTTCCCTGTCCTCAACCCATAACTTGATAATTAAAACCATGGACAAACAATAATTATTAAAAAAAATTATGAAAAACCAATGCATTTGTTATAAATATGAATTTCATGGAGCATAATAATATAAATTTTATATGAGTGAAATGTGTAATATTTGTTTTTGTTGGGTTTACATTTGTGTCCCTCTTTTTTTGGTCACTACTCTCCCGGTGTATGAAATTCCTCATATTTCCACCAGATGGCAGTATGCAGTCCTTTTTAGTAGAGAACCTATGTCCAGGTTCTCTACTTTTTAGTATTGTTTTCAGTAGGAAAGCACATGTTGTTCTTACAAAAGCGCCATTGCTTACTGTTTGTTCATAAAGAAGATTTTCTGGATTTCAAAGAATGTGGAAAAGGTATGCATATCTTTATTAACTATCACTCCTGTCCCCATTGTTCATTTAAATATTGATATCTATAGATTAACCAATATCTAGCCATTTAATCGTAGGTTTGATATGTCTTTGAGAATAGTGCATAGAACATTCCAATTATTTTACTTACCCATCATATGTAGTATAGGGTAAGTCTTGTATTTGTTTTGAAAATAGAATTTTTTTTTATGGATTTACACTTTTCAGACACTGGAGATTCCGAAAAACATATTTTTAGAAAAAAAAAATTGTCGTCCGTCTGTCTGTGTGTGTCTGTAAGTGTATCTGTAAACGCTCTATCTCCCGAACAAATTGAGATAGAGACTTGAAATTTGGTATGTACTTAGTATGTAATAATGCGAAGAAGCTTATTGAATTTCAGTAACCTCGATTATCCGGAACTATTTTTCTCGTACTCTCGAAATATTCGTTCTGATAAAAGGTATATCAAAATTTTCGAAATTGTTTATTTTAAGGAATGAATATAAAAGACAATAAGAAAAACATAAATTTTGCATAAAGAATGAAGTCGATCAGATAATGAGTTGCTGAGATATTTGTAATCCTATTTTCCATACTCTTCGATTTTCCATGACCCTGTATTTCATCCAAATTTCAATTCAAAGATATATTTTAATTGGAAATGAGACACTTAATCAGACGCAATAAACTGTTAGTTAATAGAATTATTATTTTTGGAGTTATAAGGATGTTTCTTTTACGCAATTCAGTAATAGAGCATTTTAAGTTTATGACGTCATCAAGCCACGATTTTATTCGAATTGCAATGCATTTTATAAGTAATTTACACATGTTTTATTTTAATATTTTATATAATGCATATCCATGATAGGTAAGTATTACGGTGGGCCCCCAACGACTAGTTTTAAGTAAAGTGGCAAAATCGCAAAAAAATATCACTACTGTCCCTTATAATTTGTGATTTATCTGATAAAAACTGCCATATCAAATTTTTCAAAATTGTTTATTTTAAGGAATGAATATAAAAGACAATAAGAAAAACATAAATTTTGCATAAAGAATGCAGTCGATCAGATAATGAGTTGCCGAGATATTTGTAATCCTATTTTCCCACACTCTTCGATTTTTCATGATCCTGTATTTCATTC
Source organism: Maratus michaelseni (assembly GCA_963931845.1). Lineage (NCBI taxonomy): Eukaryota > Metazoa > Arthropoda > Arachnida > Araneae > Salticidae > Maratus > Maratus michaelseni. Next base: position 93,704,906 of record OZ007597.1, on the reverse strand, counting down.
AAATTTCAATTCAAAGATATATTTTACTTGGATATGAAACGCTTAATCCGACGCAGTGAACCGTTAGTTAATACGATTATCAATTTTGGAGTTATAAGGATGTTTCTCTTACGCAATTCAGTAATAGAGCATTTAAAGTTTATGACGCCATCAAGCCAAGTGTCATGCAACCAACATCCTTCCAACCCTTTAAAAAAAAAGTAAACAGAAGTGAAGAGAAGACAGAAGGAACGGTGTTTCGTTCGGAGGGGTAGGATGTGGAATGCATCCGAGTATATTTTGGTTGTTTTAAGAAGTAATGTGGTTTGGTGGAATTTTTATGAATATTAGGGAAAATATATATAGTGTAAATATTATTGTAAATACCAACTCTCATATTTAATAAACTCTGTATTTAAATTTTAAAAAGAAGAATCGGTGTGTCATTCGGTTGTCATGATATTACAGCACGCTCTCCCTTACGAGAACGAGAGCTATTTCTACGATTTAAAATAATAAAATATGTGCTTTGGATCGCAGTGTTTGGATTACAAAATAGAGGTGAGCTATTTATTTATCATTTAATTGTGAAGTAAGATAACTGTTAACTTTATTCAAACATGTTTAAAAACGTAACTAAAGCAGATTTACTTATTGTTCTGCAAGAAATAGGCGAAGAAGCTGATGCGAGTAAGAGAGTACCCGAATTAAAAGATTTGTTATTGAAATCTAAAGAATACTTAAAGGATAAAGATTTCGTAACTGAATTTTTATCGACTACTGTTTCAGAAAGAAAAAATGGCGAGGAAGTTAATAGATTGCGTTTACAACAACAAATGAGAAGCGAGAATTTAACCCATAACGAAGGGGAAAATAGTACGCCATTATCACTAGATAAATTAATTAAAGCAGTTCAAGTTTTGGTAATTCCAGTACCCAGGAAAAATGAAACATGGAATCTCTTTTTTTATTCTTTAGAAAGAGCGTTTAAGCACAAAATTGTTCCTAAGGAATATAAATCGGAAATTTTACTGAAATTAGTAGGTGAAAAAGCAGGAAATGTTCTTGTTTATATTGATGATGAAGAGTTAGCCGATTATGATAAAATTAAATCTTTAATTTTGAAAGAATATGAACCGTCCCCATTTACCTGTTTACAAAATTTTAGAAACGCTAAAAGATTACCTGGTGAAACCCATCAACAGTTCGGTTCCCGAGTAAGATCCTGTTGGTTAAATTATTGTAGAATTCGAGATGTTAAAGATTTCGACTCATTTATTAATTTAATAATATCAGATAAAATTTTTGAAACTTTGGAGCTTGCAACTCGCTTGCAATGTGAGCTTGCAACTCACATTGCAGTCAAACAAGGAGAGAGTTGGCTTTTGCCCGATCAGTTATCGAAAAGACTGTGACATTTATTTTACTGCAAAAAGCAGATCTTTCGAGGAAACAAAATTCGAGAAACGACCTATTTATCGTGAAGTGAATAATGAAAATACTAAATATGTTCCGCCACAACTAAGGAAAAATCAAGTTACGTATGAGAACAGATACTTCCCAAAATCGCGTGATTGTTACATTTGTAATCCCCCATTACACCTAGCAAAATTTTGCCCAAACAGAAGAAATAAGTACGATAAATCTTATACTCAAAATGATGATCAGGGGCAGAGAAAACTTAAAACGCAAGAAGATACAAATAAATTGAATCCGAAAAATAATAATAATGCAGTAGTTACTAATGTTAATTCCATGCATTTACACATGAATGATCAATTGAACGAAGTTACTCTTTTTCCTTTAAAAAAATCATTATTTATGTAGAAGGAAATGAAATAGAAGCTACTCTGGATTCAGGTACCCAAATTAGTATTTTAAATACGTCATTAATTCCCAATCTGAAAATCGAAGCTAAAGGTAGTATTTTGTTACAATCCGCTTTCAAAGAAAAAGTACAAGCAAATTTGGCTACTATACCCATCCATTATAAATTACCTAACAGTGGAATTTATGTGACTTTAAATACGCTTTTTGCTTTCACTGAAAACTTAAATGTTCTCTGTTTAATAACTTCAGACGTATATAATGCTTTGATTGAACTTCAAAATGAAGAGTTGTGTAATAGTCAATTGCAGGAGTTCGAAGGTCACGAAGCTAAAAATAGCTCAGACGCCCCACTGGCGAAAGAGGAATTAAATGTTTGTTTTATTTCTTTAGAGAATAAAGAAAATGATCGAAACGATGAATTTTCAGAGTTTAATAAGTTTTGTAAAGCACAAAAAGATTGCACAACTTTAAAGAATTCATTCAAGGACGCTAGATTAGGAAAAAATAATTTTTTGATACGGGATAATTTATTGTATCATAAAGAAACTATTTGCGGTGATAAAATATATCAGCTCGTTTTACCGGAAAATTATAGAAGTAAAGTGTTAGAGATAGCTCATGATTCAATTTTTGGAAATCACTTAGGGATGCGAAAAACTAAAGAAAGAATTAAATTATATTTTTATTGGCCGAATATTTCAAGAGATGTAGAAAATTATCGTAGAACATGTAAGAACTGTCAGTTAAAAAGCCCTGAGAAACAAACAGATAAAATTCCGATAACACCTGTTGTCCGCGCACCATATCCATTTCATACTGTAAATATTGATTGTATAGGTGAAATTACTCCGCCGTCAGGAAGGAAGCATAAATATTGTCTTACCTTAATTGATCAAAATTCTAAATGGCCGGAAGTAGTACCATTACGGAGTCTCTCTGCGAAAACGGCATGTGATGCTTTATTAGATATTTTTATGCGCACCGGAATTCCTGAAGTTATCTGTTCAGACCAGACCGCTAATTTTAAATCTGAACTGACTAAAGAATTTGAGAACCGGTTAGGGGCATGCCCTCGCTTTTCAACTCCATCATACCCTGCTTCGAATGGATTAATTAAAAAATTTAATCGTGTGTTTAAACAAATACTACATCATGTAATTCGTACGGATCCTGTTAATTGGGATAAACATATTCCTTTTATGCTTTTTGCCTACCGTGATGTGCCAAATTGCACAACTGGAGTATCACCGTTTAAGCTCATGTATGGCCGGGAAGCTAGAGGTCCCTTGGCAGTACTAAAGTCATCATGGTCAGGTGAAATCCCCTTACCAATGAATCTTAGTAATTCAGCAGTTGACTATTTACAAGAATTAAAAATAAATTTGGAAAGAGCCGCTGACATTGCTTCTCTAACTGCTGCAGAAAAACAAGAAAATTACACTCGCTATTTCAATCGTCGAAGTAGAATGAAAGAATTTGAAAAAGGTGATTTAGTATATTTACTTAATCCTGATTCTACCAATAAATTGTATGCTAGGTGGACAGGACCCGGAGAAATACTTGAAAGAGTAAAACCACATTCGTATAAAGTGAAATTACCTGATGGGGGTGTCAGACATGTTCATGCGAATAAAATAAGGAAATTTAACGTAAGAGTACAGACTGTTGGGGTCATTTTTGAAGACGATGTAGAATTTGGTGAAATTCACCCAACACCAATTAAAGTAATACTTTGAATGAAAATAACATAGAAGTAGACCTTAGTCATCTGGAGGTTGATAAACAATTCGAGTTAAGTAAACTTATACAAAAACATGCACCATTATTCTCAGGCAAAATTCAAGTTGCCAACGTTGGAGCACACAAAATTCGTTTATTACCAGGTGTGGAAAGAAAGAAACCATATATTTATAAAATTCCGGAATCGCTAAAAAATGAAGTGGATAAACAAATAGAAGAGTTAGAGCATCTAGGACTTATAGAAAAAAGTGAAGCTGAAATAACTTATCCGGTCGTATGTGTCGCAAAGAAGGACGGTAGCATGCGCTTATGTATAGATTTTCGTCAATTAAACACAGTGACAAAACCTTTTGATTACCCTTGGAAAATGCAACTGAATTAATTAATCAAATAGGAAGTGCTAACATAATTACATGTTTAGATGTATTAAAAGGGTATTGGGAAATTCCTCTAGAACAGTGGTTCCCAACCTTTTTTTAGCCGCGCCCCACCAAAACATCTCTAAAATGATGATGTCCCCCCCCCCCTCTATAACATATAATTCTTATAAAATTTTTAAAGAATTTACTCCTGGTAGAGTAAAAATCATTTAACATTGATCCTGAAACTTGCCGAAGGTAATGGATGAATCAAATATTTTTTATAATCATCTGATACTCCTCGTAGTTTACTGGCAAACGGCCGCCACGTATGCGTGATGCATAGAGTGCTCAGAATCCTTGATTAGAAAATTCGATAATTTTGAATAAAACAATTTTTTTCTTATTTAATCACAGAATTTCTGCGATTAAATTACGCAACAATTTCTAATCAGAATAAAACGTGATAAAAGAGTCTGTAAATGAAGGTCGTTAAGTAATTGATAAATATACACTTGAATAGTGTCATGTGTAAAATTGATTTTTATATGACATATCGCAGTGCGACTCATTCAATAAATAATCGAAAAAATTGTTTAAAATTCTAAAATACTTACAAATCAAAAAAATTATAAAGAATTTTTAAATATATAAAAGTATCTAAATATCTTTAAAAGTTTTGTCTATAATAATTCTGGTAGAATTGTATTTAAAACTTTTTAATGGATACTTTTTAAAAAACTGAATAAAAAACTTATTTTTTTTAATTTTGTTTTTGAAATTTGAATGTGTAACTTTTATTTTCAGTCTACAACATTACTATTAGAAAAACAATTCAGAAAGTATGGGTTCACAGATATTCCGAATTGTCCCCTTGAAAAGTTAAATTGCCCCCCTGAAAAGTCAAATTGCCCCCCTGTGGGGCGTACGCCCCCCGTTGGGAACACTGCTCTAGAAGAACAGAGTCGAGATCTTACTTCTTTTAAAACCCATCGTGCTCAATGCCGATGGAAAGTCATGCCCTTTGGATTGCGCAATGCAGCTGCCATATTCCAGAAATCGATCAACAATGCTCTGGATGAACATCGTGAGTAGAGTCGAGCATATTTGGATGATATTGCTATTTTTTCAAATGACTGGGAAAATCATCTGACACATCTTGACGCTGTTTTATCCAAATTAACTGAACTGAAATTCACGGTGAATGTTAAAAAATGTGTTTTTGCAAAGGCACAGATCAAGTATCTAGGTCATGTCATAGGAGGAGGTAGACATGAGCCCGATCCGGAGAAGTTACGTGCCATTGAGACAATAGAATCGCCTAAAACCAAAACAGCTCTCAGAAGTGCATTGGGTTTATTTAATTATTATCGTGACTACATAAGAAATTATGCTGAAATCGCCAAGCCTTTAACCGACTTGACAAAAAAGAAAATCCCAGAAATCATTCCGTGGTCTGAGATTGAAGGAGAGGCTTTCCAAACTTTAAAACATTTATTGTGTGAAGCTCCTAAGCTGTATACACCAGATCCTAAAAAGTGTTACACTATTCAGAGTGATGCTAGTTTTTATGGAGTTGGTGCTTGTCTATCGCAAAGAGATAAGAAAGAAAATTTGTGTCCTATTAGTTTTTCTAGCCAAAAGCTCACTAAGGTGCAACAAAACTGGTCGACTATTGAGCGTGAAGCTTATGCGGTAGTGTGGGCATTAAAGAAATTTGAAGTTTATGTGTTTGGTGCTGAAATTAAACTAATAACTGATCACAATCCCTTAATATATCTTCAGAAATCTGCACCTCAGTCTACAAAATTACAAAGATGGGCCTTATCTCTACAAAGATATAATATAAATATTTCTCATTGCCCAGGTGCAAAATTAAAAAATGCAGATAGTCTGTCACGACTAGTTACTGTATAAGAATTATTTAAGTGATACTTTCTTTTGTGTTTAATTTTGGTATGCAGTATTATATCAAGTCGTCTTTCCATCTGTTTCGAATTGCTAGTGTTTTTTTTTATATGTTTATTATATATTCATTATAACTATTATAACAAGGCTTCTATACATCTGTTTTGAATTGTGTTTTTTTATATGTTTATTATATATTCATTATAACTATTATAACAAGGCTTCTATACATCTGTTTTGAATTGTGTTTTTATATATATTTTATGCTGTATAGTTGTATGGTTGCTATTTGTCAGATTTTGCTTCGCTTTGCGTAGCACAATCTTATCGGGGGGTGTCATGCAACCAACATCCTTCCAACCCTTTAAAAAAAGTAAACAGAAGTGAAGAGAAGACAGAAGGAACGGTGTTTCGTTTGGAGGGGTAGGATGTGGAATGCATCCGAGTATATTTTGGTGGTTTTAATAAGTAATGTAATTTGGTGGAATTTTTATGAATATTAGTGAAAATATATATAGTGTAAATATTATTGTAAATACCAGCTCTCATATTTAATAAACTCTGTATTTAAATTTTAAAAAGAAGAATCGGTGTGTCATTCGGCTGTCATGATATTACACCAAGATTTTATTCGAATTGCAATGCATTTTATAAATAGTTTGCACATGTTTTATTTTCATATTTATGTTATGCATACGGATTACGGTGTCTCCCAACGACTAGTTTTAAGTAAAGTGCCAAAATTGAAAAAAATTATCACTACTGTCCCTTACAATTTGTGTTTTATCTGATAAAAACTGCCATATCATATCTATTTTCAATAAAGTTTGTGCCCATCTACTAATTGTTATTCTTTAATATATCAGTGATTATTAAAAATTCAAGTTGAGCATAATACGAGATTTTTATAAATCAGATATCAGCAGAAAATCAGCAGCCAAAAATCACATTTATGTGATTTTGGCCCTTACGATTTTATCCTTTTTGAGTAGAATTTTTTTTTGTCTCAACTGAACGCATTGAAATAGGACAAGTTTAAAATTATATTAACATCGCAAGAAAATAAAATAAAAAATATTTTTCTGCATGGTGAATAACGAACGAGTCAAATTTTATAAATTTAAAAAATGTGATTTAAATTTATAGTTTTTTGGGAATTTTTTTATGAAAGAAAAATTAAATGCTTTCAGAACAGACTTAATTTGTCATTATTTAATAGAAACATTGTTTTGTAGAAAAAAAAAGATAACCAGTTTTCACATTATAAATTTTAAAAATCGAAAATTATAAAAGAAACTTATTAGCAGTTATTTCCATTTTCTAGCTCAGTATACAAAGCGAATTAAAATCGCTTTTACATCATGTTTTTTTCGCCGAAAAAAAAATCTTAATAAGATAACTCGACAAAATTTAGAAAAAATAAGTACTTAAAGATTTCATAGGTATATAAAAAAAAGTCTAACTTTATTTTTAATCAAAAATATCTGTAGGAAAATATGATCTAAAAAACTAAACTCTGTTAAAATTAATTCCGTTACAGAAAATTTGTAGCTGTTTCTGAGCAAATATTTTTCATAATTTTTTTTCACATATATTTCTCTATTCAACATTAAAAAAATTAATTTCAAAAGACCCCTTCTCCCCCATCCCCCCAAAGAAAAAGGAAAATTTGCTATTTCATATAATAAGGCGCAAACATTTTTTTTAGAAAACCGTAGACCCTTTTTTTTCTTCTGAAGTGATTATGAAGAATTTAATTAAAGTAAAATATATTTATTACATGACATTCAAAACATTTATATGCATACCAAATATTTATTCTACTGTATTTTGTATTGAGTCTTTAGAAAGCCTTTTCTTTCTTTTCCTTAAAATAATAATTTAAAAAAAAAAAAAAACCTTCATTTAAGTTATGCTATTTAGTTTTACTAACAGAAGATTTTTTTAAATAATTTATTTTAGCTTTAAAAGTATTTATTCTTCTTCAAAGCAAAATAATTAACATAATGACAGTTAAATGTCACATGTGATGAATGCAATCTATAAAAAAAAAAAAAAAAAAAAAAAAAAAAAAAATCACATTGCAGTAGTATTACAGCAGCGATTTATTTATTTTGAAAAAAAAGTATAGCGCGAAACGCGAAAAATATAAAAATCGCTGCACGAATTCCGAATAAACTTCATAGAAAATAGTACAAAATTTACTAAGGCAAAGCCAGGAGAGATGACGCGGTCGGAGAGATTTCGCACATAGAGATTCGGGTAGAAGGAGTAGAGTGAGCGCGCTGCCACTCCAGGTGGTTGTACAAAAGCAGTAGTGGAGTGTCTACTTGAAAGTTCACGTTGATTGTTTTGAGTGTAAAGATAAAGCATTGCTATTTTGCTTTGTTTTCCCAAAGTAAGTGCTTGAATTTTCATAGCTATTCTTCAGAATTTCTATACAATGTCAGTAGTACAATATATTTTAAACTTAAACGATTTCTCATAAGCTACTAATCTAGACTAACAATGTGAACATCAACGGTTCGTTTTAGTAGCGCCATGTTTATATAAAAGGCCACGCAATCTCTCCTACCGAAATTGGAGAGTTTGCGCATCTGCTTTAGGGGAGATGGCGCATTGTTTCCATTAGTTTCTATGCTAGGAGAGATTACGCAGCTTATTGGTAAATTTGCCTAAAAAAATGAAAAATGAAAATGGACTAATTTTAAGTTAAACATGTTATCGTGTAACTTAATGTTATTTTGTAATCTTATCTGGACTTGCTTTTTCTGATTCTTTAATTTTTTCCCCTTTCATTAAAAATTTTTAATCGTTTTTAAAATTATTTTCTTTTTCTGATTCTATAATCATTAGGTTGAAATATTTACTCCTAATACAATAATATTTGTTCACAGAAACCTTACTACAATGTCATTTAAGTGTAATTATTATTGTCAACAATTTAATTGTAGTTATTATTAGTAACAATCTCTCCTACCCATGTGCGCAATCACACCAACCCTATAAAGACAGATTGCGCAAAATAACTTTCTTGGTTTTATTACAACTGTCCTATTAAATTACAACATAACAACAAAATAGCACTGGAAATGCATAAAAAACAAATGAAGTCAAAATTATTCATGGATAGTTTAGCAAAAAATTAATATTTAGAATTTTTATTGCTATTCTTTTGAATTGCACGCAGACTATCCTAGCTGTTCCTTATATTGGGCTACAAGATTGAAACTGGATTCCTTTTACTACAGTGGAAAAATCGCAGCAAATCTCGAAAAATTATTAAAATATCAAAAATCTCAGAGGACAAAATTCACTATAGGGCTAAAATATTAAAACAGAATTTCTTATACGAATGTCGAAAAATCTCTGCGAAACGCGAAAAAACTCTAAAAATTGAAACTTTCTGTACGAATTCCGAATAAACTGTATTGAAAAGAGGACAGAATTTAATATGTTGGGATAAAACATTAAAACCGGATGCATTTTACTAAGGTGAAAAAATTGCTTCGAATTGCAAAACCCCGAAAAAAAATTCCATAAAAATCTCTAAAAATTCAAAAATTACAAAATTTACTACAGTGGGCGAAAACATTGCAACCGGAATTCGTTCACAAATGTAAAAAAATCGGCGCATAACTCGGAAAAGCGCAAAAAATCGTATTCAAAATCGCGGATGACAAAATGAACTATATTAAGCAAAATATAGAAAACCGAATTCCCTTACGAGTGCCAAAAAATCGCCACGGAATGACAAATGGTAGAAAGCCCATTGAAAATCGAAAAAATGTAAAAAATTGCGGAGGACAAAATTTAATATATTAAGCTAAAAATTTTAAAATTTCGAATGTAAAGAAATCGCAGCGGAAGGCGAAAAAAAATGGCATTAAAATCTGCTATAATATCAAAAAACGTAAAGAAAGCAAAAATCGCACTGAAATTCGCTAAAAAAAAATCAAAAATCGTGGAGGATAATATTTCCTGGCTAAATGTATGAAACCGAATTCCTCATACGAATCGCCGCGGAACACGGAGAAACGCTGCAAATCGCATTAAAAATCGCTAAAAAATCAAAAATCGCGGAAGATAAAATTTTCTATATTAGGCTAAAGGTTTGAAACCGAATTCCTTTTTCGAATGTCAAAAAATCGCCCCGGTACTTGAAAAACGCTAAAAATTGCTAAAAATAACTAAATTTCAAAAATCATGGAAGGCAAAATTTACTATTTAGGCTAAAATATTGAAACCAAATTCCTTTTCCAAATGTCAAATCGCCACAAAATGCAAAAAAACTAAAACAAATCGCAAAAAATTCAAAACTTGCTGTACGAATTTCGAATAACATTATTGCAAGTAAATTTTAATGTTCAAATGGAATTTTAATCATGGAATGAATCACAGCATTGTGTAGTAACTTTAAAAGGGTCCTAGTCGTAGTCCCTTCAATACTAAACCGACACGCTGATTCGGAAAATGATGGCTGTCGTAGGGCGACTTTTCGCGGCATTCGAACAGGCCCTTGAATTTGGCTACCATTATTTCAAAAGAGTAATGTTCGCCTTATTTTTCTACGATTAAATAAGGTAAAGATTTCTATTTTGAAAAAGTAAACTTCGAACGATTTTGTTCTATTTTAAAGCGAGAACTTTAGAATTTAGAAAAATGCTATCTCGTAGGCGTAAAACACTTTGGTTGAATCCTGAACCATCGAGTAACCCTTTCTTTACTGTTAACCGACACGCTGATTCGGAAAATGATGGCTGTCGTAGGGCGACTTTTCGCAGCATTCGAACAGACCCTTGAATTTGGCTACCATTATTTCAAAAGAGTAATGTTCGCCTTATTTTTCTACGATTAAATAAGGTAAAGATTTCTATTTTGAAAAAGTAAACTTCGAACGATTTTGTTCTATTTTAAAGCGAGAACTTTAGAATTTAGAAAAAATGCTATCTCGTAGGCGTAAAACACTTTGGTTGAATCCTGAACCATCGAGTAACCCTTTCCTTACTGTTAACCGACACGCTGATTCGGAAAATGATGGCTGTCGTAGGGCGACTTTTCGCAGCATTCGAACAGACCCTTGAATTTGGCTACCATTATTTCAAAAGAGTAATGTTCGCCTTATTTTTCTACGATTAAATAAGGTAAAGATTTCTATTTTGAAAAAGTAAACTTCTAACGATTTTGTTCTATTTTAAAGCGAGAACTTTAGAATTTAGAAAAAATGCTATCTCGTTGGCGTAAAACACTTTGGTTGAATCCTGAACCATCGAGTAACCCTTTCTTTACTGTTAACCGACACGCTGATTCGGAAAATGATGGCTGTCGTAGGGCGACTTTTCGCAGCATTCGAACAGACCCTTGAATTTGGCTACCATTATTTCAAAAGAGTAATGTTCGCCTTATTTTCCTACGATTAAATAAGGTAAAGATTTCTATTTTGAAAGAGTAAACTTCGGACGATTTTGTTCTATTTCAAAGCGAGAACTTTAGAATTTAGAAAAAATGTTATCTCGTTGGCGTAAAATACTTTGGTTGAATCCTGAACCATCAAGTAACCCTTTCCTTACTGTTAACTTCAAATCTTTTCGAACTATTTTAACTCTTATTGCTGTTAAATTCTGAGCTATTTCAGACGAAATTGCGAAATTCCTTCGTAAAAATGCATTAAGGGGTTGGTCAGTCAGATCTCAAATTCCCCTAGCTAATGTTAAAACTATGGGAGTGGTTATGCATTCTTATTTTTAAAATAGGTTCTCAGGAAATTAATATTTTTGACTTCTGTGTACTGTTCTTAAAGGATGTCTCTCTCTCTCTCTCTCTCTCTCTCTCTCTCTTTTTTGGTCAAAATATTTCTAAAATATATGCTTAATTTTATCTGAAGTGTTAAAATCTTACTCTCAGCTCGTAGGATTTTAACACATAAGACATTAAATAAAGCCTATATTTTAGAAATAGTTTTACAAGTAAGAAAAAAAGAGACATTTTTAAAGAAAAGTACACAGAAAAGAGAGGTCAAAGATATTGATTTCCTGAGAAGATATTCTAAAAATAAGAATGTTGAAAATATGAATCACTCCCATAGGCTTAACATTAGCGAGGAAAATTTAAGATCTGACTGACCAAACCCCTTAAGCCGTTTGCGCCGTGCTCGGTTATCCACAAAATAGGTTCTCCTGATCTAGTTTCATCATCAGTTGTCGTTATCGCACATTGTTTGCATTGTAGCGTCATCCCTTGTCACCAAGATTTCAGCTTCTGACAGGAATTTCCACTACTGGTTATGATAATATATCGCTGCAATATGTACCTGTAGTGGCCCCCAACTACATATGCATTAATACTAAACTGCACTAAAATGTACATTGCGTTGATGCAAAAATTAAAAAAAGAAACATAATAAATGAATTCTGAAGATCAATTACAGTCATATTAAAGCCAAAAGTGCCAAAAAAAAAAAGCTTTAACGTAGGCAGCTAATTCCTCTTCACCTACACAATATATATATATATATATATATATATATATATATATATATATCATCATCATCATCAACCGTTTTCAATCCACTGCTGGATGTAGGTCTCCACCAGATTTTTCCATTGTTGCCTGTCTAGTGCTTTAGTCATCCAATTAACACCGGCCACTTTTCTGATTTCGTCACTCCATCTTACTTGAGGTCGTCTTATTGGTCGTTTTACATCTCTGGGATACCACTGTAGGGTGTTTGTGCTCCATCTATTGTCTTGTCTTCTTGCAATGTGCCCAGCCCATTTCCATTTTAGCCGTTTAATTCTCTCGATGATGTCAAAAACTTTCGTCTGACTTCTTATCCACGTTATTCTCTTTCTGTCTCTTCTGGTTATGCCTAGCATACATCTTTCCATACTTCGCTGTGTTGTTTGTAATCTTTGTACCATCCGTTTTGTTAGTGTCCAAGTTTCTGCTCCATAAGTTAGTGCAGGCAAAACACATTGGTTAAACACCTTTCTTTTCAAACAAAGAGGCATGTTACTCTTCAGAATAATATTGTTCTTCCCAAAAGCACTTCATCCATTTCTTATTCTCCTATTGATTTCATTCATGATACTGTTGTCTGATGATATTTCTTGTCCAAGGTACACATACTTTGCACATCTTTAATCTCAGTGCTATTGTAGACGATTTTCTTTTTTGATGCAAATGAATTGAACATCACCTTAGTCTTTTCCAAATTTATTTTTAATCCCACATTAATGCTAGCTTCTGCCAAACTTTTAGCATATTGTGCATATAATTCTTCAGGGCTATTACTGAAAATTAAAATGTCATCAGCAAACCGCAGATGGCTTAAATATTCCCCATTTATTCTAATCCCTTTGTTTTCCCAATCCAATTTCTTGAAAATACTTTCTAAGACAGCAGTAAAAAGCTTAGGCGAAATCGTGTCTCCTTGTCTTACTCCTCTTCCAAGCTTGATATTTGCTTGTCCTTTGTCCATATGGATGGTGGCTGTTGCTTTCTTGTAGATCTTCTTTATGATATTGATGTAAGGTTTGTCTATACCAATGTCCTCCAGAGAAGTAATTACTGCAGATGTGTAGACCGAATCAAATGCTTTTTCATAATCAATAAAGGCAAGGCAGAGAGGTAAATTATATTCTTTATGTTTTCCTATAACTTCCCTTACTTTTTGAATATGATCCATTGTGCTAAATCCACTTCGAAATCCTGCTTGTTCTCTAGGTTGAGCTGAGTCCAGAGCTGATTCAAGTCTTGTCGTTAAAACTTTGGTGAAAATTTTATAAATCACTGACAGTAAGCTGATTGGACGGTAGTTTTTAATGTTTTCCTTTTCTCCTTTCTTATAAAGTAACACCATCACAGCATTATTCCAATCTTCTGGTACATCTGACTTCTCGAGACATTTGGAAAACAGCAAGGCTAGCATTTTTGCAAATTCTTCTCCTGCTTCTTTGATAAGAACAATTGTAATTCCATCTTCGCCAGGGCATTTACCTTTTGTCATGCCTCTAATGGCTTGTACAACTTCATCTGTCATCACTGGGATTATCTCTTCAATTTCTGTTATGTTTACTAGTGGATCGGTAGATGTCGGTAGATTATAGGATTGCTATAATTAAACAATTTTAGTATACAAATTCGATTTTTAAATTCAGTAATACGGAAATAATATGACTCCATCTTAAATAGGACGTAATCACCATGGGTACCCTAGAATCATTACCTATCATGGGATATCATTGAATGAATGACGTATCATAGGATTTAATAGAATGAAAAAAACTTTTATTAATATCTTTTTAAGTTTTGATTCGATTTTTCATAAAAGTTTAAATGACAAAATTCTGTACCGATTATATATATTACATTTCAAACCATTCGGTTGGGTAGTTTTTGCGCTGTTATATGCGGACAGACGGACGGACCAGACGACGCCTATAGGTGCTATGTATTTATATAATTACGAACGCACCTAAAAACCAGATCTTCACACCATAATACCTAATGAACAAAATCTATGAAAATTTATTAGTAGCAAAAAATATTTCATTTTTATGTTCTAACTTAATGTACTGAAAGAATTAAATTCGCATTTACATCATGTTTTTTCAAAGAACACAAAGGTTTGTAATTAGATAACGCGATAGAATTTTGATAAAATTAAATACATAAAGATTTTTATAAGTAAAAAAACTAATTTAATACTTTTAATCAAAAATAACTAAGAGAAAATATCATCTAAAAAAAAAAACGCTATTGGAATTAATTATGCTTCAGGAACTTTTTAGTATAAATAAAACTAGCTATATATGAATTTTGTTGAACAAACATTTAAAAAAAAATCTTTTCAAATATATGCTTCTATAGAGCATCAAAAAATTTAATTTCAAGAGACTTACAAAAAAAGGAATATGCTGTTTATAAAAATAAGGCGCAAACATTTTTTTAAAAGATTGTAATTTTTTTTTTATAAATGAATCTCTCAAGTTCATGTGAGAAATTTTTAATTAAAAAAAAATTCTATGACATTCAAATAGTTTTTATGAATACAAAATGTGCATTCTATCATGTTTTTTTATTAAGTCTTTAGAAAGCTCTTTTTTTTTTAATTATTCAATTAAGTTGCGTTAAATTCTTTAATTATAGGACTTTTTTGTATTTTTAATTGATTTGTTTTAAATTTTTAATGCATTTATACTTTTTAAAGGCAAAACATTAAACAAGATGTCTGTTAAGTGTTACTAATGATTAATGCAATCTATTAAAAAAAACATACCAACAGTATTGGTGCAGTGATTTATTTACAAAAACATTCAAAATACTTGACGAAATTGAAGTTTCAAATTAATGTTAGAGCCATGAAATGCACAAATATTGAAATACAGCAGGCAAACAAATCTTTTCAATAATATTTTTTCATTAAATTTATATGAATATGTATATATATATATATATATATATATATATATATATATATATATATATCATCATCATCATCAACCGTTTTCAATCCACTGCTGGATGTAGGTCTCCCCCAGATTTTTCCATTGTTGCCTGTCTAGTGCTTTAGTCATCCAATTAACACCGGCCACTTTTCTGATTTCGTCACTCCATCTTACTTGAGGTCGTCTTCTTGGTCGTTTTACATCTCTGGGATACCACTGTAGGGTGTTTGTGCTCCATCTATTGTCTTGTCTTCTTGCAATGTGCCCAGCCCATTTCCATTTTAGCCATTTAATTCTCTCGATAATGTCAAAACTTTCGTCTGACTTCTTATCCACGTTATTCTCTTTCGGTCTCTTCTGGTTATGCCTAGCATACATCTTTCCATACTTCGCTGTGTTGTTTGTAATCTTTGTACCATCCGTTTTGTTAGTGTCCAAGTTTCTGCTCCATAAGTTAGTGCAGGCAAAACACATTGGTTAAACACCTTTCTTTTCAAACAAAGAGGCATGTTACTTTTCAGAATAATATTGTTCTTCCCAAAAGCACTCCATCCATTTCTTATTCTTCTATTGATTTCATTCATGATACTGTTGTCTGAAGATATTTCTTGTCCAAGGTACACATAACTTTCAACATCTTTAATCTCAGTGTTGTTGTAGACGATTTTCTTTTTTGATGCAAATGAATTGAACATCACCTTAGTCTTTTCCAAATTTATTTTTAATCCCACATTAATGCTAGCTTCTGCCAAATCTTTTAGCATATTTTGCAATTCTTCAGGGCTATTACTGAAAATTAAAATGTCATCAGCAAACCGGAGATGGCTTAAATATTCCCCATTTATTCTAATCCCTTTGTTTTCCCAATCCAGCTTCTTGAAAATACTCTCTAAGACAGCAGTAAAAAGCTTAGGCGAAATGGTGTCTCCTTGTCTTACTCCTCTTTCAAGCTTGATCTTCGCTTTTCCTTTGTCCAAACGGATGGTGGCTGTTGCTTTCTTGTAGATCTTCTTTATGATATTGATATAAGGTTTGTCTATACCAATGTTCTCCAGAGAAGTAATTACTGCAGATGTGTAGACCGAATCAAATGCTTTTTCATAATCAATAAAGGCAAGACAGAGAGGTAAATTATATTCTTTATGTTTTCCTATAACTTCCCTTACTGTTTGAATATGATCCATTGTGCTAAATCCACTTCGAAATCCTGCTTGTTCTCTAGGTTGAGCTGAGTCCAGAGCTGATTCAAGTCTTGTCGTTAAAACTTTGGTGAAAATTTTATAAATCACTGACAGTAAGCTGATTGGACGGTAGTTTTTAATGTTTTCCTTTTCTCCTTTCTTATAAAGTAACACCATCACAGCATTATTCCAATCTTCTGGTACATCTGATTTCTCGAGACATTTGGAAAACAGTAAGGCTAGCATTTTTGCAAATTCTTCTCCTGCTTCTTTGATAAGATCAATTGTAATTCCATCTTCGCCAGGGCATTTACCTTTTTTCATGCCTCTAATGGCTTGTACAACTTCATCTGTCATCACTGGGATTATCTCTTCAGTTTCTGTTATGTTTACTAGTGGATCACGTAGGAGCTTATATATATATATATATATATAACATGCCTCTGTTTAGTTATCTTCATGTATCTGGTCACTGATGTGCACCAACATCCTTCTTAATCTAATTGTTTTTAGCAATTTACGATTTAATTTCAAGATTTTATCGCTTAATTATGGGTAAGGATTCTTTCCTTTTTAATATTATTTTAATATTGTATTTATTTTTTGAACTTTAAGATTTTTTCACAGGTTTTATTCTTTGTTGAGTGGTAGTCCCAAAATCATATTCTTTAGCAATGTTATGGCTAATATGATGATGAAACCATTCATTTTATTTGTGGTATTTAGGCATTTGGGACTTGATAATTCTGTCTAAATTCCACAAATTCCATTCATTCAATTTCATTCATTCAATTTTTAATTTAATTTCTTCTTCTTTTAAATAAGTATTTGATATCTATATTCAGAGTGTTGGGGAACACTTTCGGGGTCAATTAATTATTACTTACTAAATCATAATTTCATAGTTTCGGTTGGTGTTTCGGTAATGTTTCATTAATGGTTGTATATATATATCTTGAAAAAATGTAATAATCTATGCGTTTATATCTGTTATAACTGCGACCGATGATTATAATTTATGTTTAAAAAATCTTTTAACGTTAAATTAACCTTATTTGTTAGATACAATATTTGAACATGTGCAAATCGGAATAGTGTTAATACATTACTAACTATATAGGGTAAGCAGTAAAAAACTTTTTTTTTTGTTTTATTATAGTCCATTTAAAAGTTTTTCTTGTTTTCTAACCTTGTTCAACAATCGATAGGGCAGAGAAGCATAATTTTTCGTATAAAGCTAATGTTTCTACAGAAATCGATTGTTCATTGCTTATACTTGTAAATCTTCTGCCCTTGAAAAAGTGATTTACATTATAAGCTTTTATTTGTGTTTATGCTCTTGTTTTTTCATTTGAATTTATATTATTTCATTTCTTAGGACTACGTCATTTAATTTGTAATTTGACTCTGCTGTACTGGCATTGTGGTTTCATTGTATTTGGTCAATATCTTATGTTTCAATGGATTAAATGTGCAGAAAGCTTATACACACACACACACACACACACACACACACACACACACACATATATATATATATATATATATATATATATATATATATATATATATATATATATAACCATTAATGAAACATTACGATAACACCAACTGAAACGTGAAATTATGATTTAGTATATATATATATATATATATATATATATATACATATATAACCATTAAATAACAACACAGAAACATCATGGAGGGAAAAATGTTAAATATATATATGGGGGGGGGGAAACACTGAAATCAGACTCAAATTTATACATATAAAATTTAAAATCCTTTAATAGATATAACTTATAGTTTTCTAAAAGAATAAAAAAGGACAAACAATCACGCAAAAGACATAGATTATGAAATACTTTCAACACTATCAAAATATTGTTAATGAATTTTACTTTTACATATAATTAAATGAGGTATTTAAATAAAGAACTTAAGACATACATAAAGCAGAAAAAATCAAAATTTATCCATTACTATCCATCCACAGCGGATAATGTGTGCGAATTCTTTCGCACAGCAATTTGATCTATTAAATATATACATAAAACGTAATACACTAAAAAATATTTGAGCTTAAATCGCATACCATAGCTAAAAACGTCCACAAATATATCTTATCTAGACATATCAATCTATACATAAGAGTATCGGAGGAAGTGACAGTTCCACGAAATTTGTTTGTAAATAGCCTTCGATGACATTTTACTCCTCATAGGAAATAGCAGAATTAGCATTCCAGAAATAGCAAAAACTTTAAATAAGATAACTTGAGAGATAGAAAAGGCTAATTTAACATTTTTAATAAAAAATAATTATGCAAAAATATCTCTAAAATACTAAATTCTATTGAAACCTTCTAAAGTATGCCATATGTTTGTAAATGAAGGATAAATACTCGTACTGTTTAATCTATAGAAAACAAATGCTACAGTGCACTCCAATGATGGCTATCAAATTCATTATTTTTGAAGTATAGTATCATCATTGAAAGACTCTTCAAAACAATTTTAACTCATAGATCATAATATATTGGAATTCTTTTGTACGTTCCTGTAAACGAAATACAAATGCTACATACTCTATACTCTATCGAAAAAATGCTGTAGCGTACCTCAGTGATGCATATCAGTTTCATCATGTTGGAAGCATTGTAACATCATTAAAATGCACTGCAAATGATTTTTCCCCATAGACCATTGTGTAACGGAATTCTTTTGTATGTCCCTGTAAACGAAAATGCTACACACTCCATTTTCAATAAGGAATGTTGCAAAACTACAATAATATGTACAAAATACGTGAAAATCCAAGTATATTTATAAGACTTAGAGCGCATAGAGACGGCTGACGAACCGAAGTCATAAACACTTTTCAACTATGTGGAGAAATGTTAAAAAGAGTTTTCAGAACAGACGTAATGTGTCATTATTAAAATAAAGATAGCCCTTTTGCAGGAAGAAAAATAAACAGTTTTTATAACATAAATTTTAACAAACAACATTTACAAAAATTTCTTATCTGTAAATAAAAGAAAAAAAAAAGTTTCACGTTTTAACTCAATGTTTTAAGCGAAGGAAAATCGCGTTTACGTCGTGTTTTTCCAGAAATAACAAAAACTTTTAATAAGATAACTTGACAAAGATTCAGAGAGAGAAAAGACTAATTTAATATCTTTAATTAAAAAATAACTATTGAAAAATATAATCTAAAATATTAAACTCTATTGAAAACTGCTAAAGACAATTTGTGGCATACATAAAATTCGCAACGCATTCCTTGAAATTGCTGGACAAATATATATGTATACATTATGTATACGCATTTTTACAAAAAATCTTTTCAAGTTATATGCGACTATGCAGTATTAAAATTTTTAATTTCAACAAACGAACCAAAAAGGAATGTGCAATTTCATAAAATAAACTGCAAACATTTTTTTTTTTTTGTAATTTTTTTTTTTTTTTAGAAGACACTGTTTACTTATTTTTCTTCATAAAGGATCACCCACGTTCATATATCAAAAGTAAAAAATATTCATTATGTAAATTTAAAAAAAGCTTTTATGCTTAAAAGAAATTAGCGCATTTTTTTCTCTTTAGACAGGCGATATATTTTTATACATTTATTTTTATCTTTACTTAAGTTACGTTATTTTTTTATTGTTCGATTAAATAACAATTTAAGTAATCTATACTAATATTATAAAGGAGTAATTCTTGTTTGCTTGTTTGTAGGGGGTAATCTCTGGAACTACCGAACCGATTTCAAAAGTGATGGTGGCAAATTGATGGTGACAACCACTGCTCCAACATAGGCTATATTTTATGTCGGTGCCACTAACCCCAGGGGGTGCAGGAGCAAAAAACGTTCTAAAATTGCGATTTTTCAGTTATCACACTGGCTGTCAAGCCCTGAGAGCTTGGCAGCCGGTTCTGTATGTATGTATGTACGTACGTAATGCGATAACTCTTCATAGAAATATCCGTTTTCCTTCAAATTTTGTTTATAGGTTCACTGTGTTAAGGCGCTTCCCTCATTAGTTTTCGGGATTGATTGGTTAAGTATAAAAGTGGGGGAACAAGGGGCTACTCCCCCCCCCCCCTTAATTTATATAAATGGGTTTTTCATGCAGAATTATTCCGTTTTCCTTCAAATTTTGTTTATAGGTTCACTGAGTTAAGGCGCTTCCCTGATTAGTTTTCGGGATTGATTGGTCAAGTATAAAGGGGGGGGGAACAAGGGTTTAATCCCCCCCCCTTAATTTATATAAATGGGTTTTTCATGCAGAATTATTCCGCTTTCCTTCAAATTTTGTTTATAGGTTCATTGGGTTAAGACGCTTCCCTGATTACTTTTCGGGATTGATTGGTTAAGTATAAAGAGGGGGGGACAAGGGGCTAATTCCCCCCCCTTAATTTATATAAATGGGTTTTTCATGCAGAATTATTCCGTTTTCCTTCAAATTTTGTTTATAGGTTCACTGTGTTAAGGCGCTTCCCTGATTAGTTTTCGGGATTGATTAGTTAATATAAAGGGGGAGGGGGGATCGGGGGGCTAATTCACCCCCCTTAATTTATATAAATGGGTTTTTCATGCAGAATTATTCCGTTTTCCTTCAAATTTTGTTTATAGGTTCATTGGGTTAAGACGCTTCCCTGATTACTTTTCGGGATTGATTGGTTAAGTATAAAGGGGGGAACGGGGGGCTATTCCCCCCCTTAATTTATATAAATGGGTTTTTCATGCAGAATTATTCCGTTTTCCTTCAAATTTTGTTTATAAGTTCACTGTGTTAAGGCGCTTCCCTGATTAGTTTTCGGGATTGATTGGTTAAGTATAAAAGTGGGGGAACAAGGGGCTACTCCCCCCCCCCCTTAATTTATATAAATGGGTTTTTCATGCAGAATTATTCCGTTTTCCTTCAAATTTTGTTTATAGGTTCACTGAGTTAAGGCGCTTCCCTGATTAGTTTTCGGGATTGATTGGTCAAGTATAAAGGGGGGGGGAACAAGGGTTTAATCCCCCCCCCCTTAATTTATATAAATGGGTTTTTCATGCAGAATTATTCCGCTTTCCTTCAAATTTTGTTTATAGGTTCATTGGGTTAAGACGCTTCCCTGATTACTTTTCGGGATTGATTGGTTAAGTATAAAGGGGGGGGGACAAGGGGCTAATTCCCCCCCCCTTAATTTATATAAATGGGTTTTTCATGCAGAATTATTCCGCTTTCCTTCAAATTTTGTTTATAGGTTCACTGTGTTAAGGCGCTTCCCTGATTAGTTTTCGGGATTGATTAGTTAATATAAAGGGGGAGGGGGGATCGGGGGGCTAATTCATCCCCCTTAATTTATATAAATGGGTTTTTCATGCAGAATTATTCCGTTTTCCTTCAAATTTTGTTTATAGGTTCATTGGGTTAAGACGCTTCCCTGATTACTTTTCGGGATTGATTGGTTAAGTATAAAGGGGGGAACGGGGGGCTAATCCCCCCCTTAATTTATATAAATGGGTTTTTCATGCAGAATTATTCCGTTTTCCTTCAAATTTTGTTTATTGGTTCACTGTGTTAAGGCGCTTGCATGATAATTTTCGGGATTGATTGGCTGAGTATAAAGGGGGGAACGAGGGGGGGGGGCTAATCCCCCCCTTAATTTATATTAATGGGTTTTTCATGCAGAATTATTCCGTTTTCCTTCAAATTTTGTTTATAGGTTCACTGAGTTAAGGCGCTTCCCTGATTAGTTTTCGTGATTGATTAGTTAGGTATAAAGGGGGGAACGGGGGGCTAATCCCCCCCTTAATTTATATAAATGGGTTTTTCATGCAGAATTATTCCGTTTTCCTTCAAATTTTGTTTATAGGTTCACTGTGTTAAGGCGCTTGCATGATAATTTTCGGGATTGATTGGCTGAGTATAAAGGGGGGAACGAGGGGGGGCTAATCCCCCCCTTAATTTATATTAATGGGTTTTTCATGCATAATTATTCCGTTTTCCTTCAAATTTTGTTTATAGGTTCACTGTGTTAAGGCGCTTCCCTGATTAGTTTTCGGGATTGATTGGTTAAGTATAAAGGGGGGGGAACGGGGGGATAATCCCCCCTTAATTTATATAAATGGGTTTTTCATGCAGAATTATTCTATTTGCTTCAAAATTTGTTTATAGGTTCATTGGGTTAAGAGGCTTCCCTGATTAGTTTTCGGGATTGATTGATTAAGTATAAAGGGTGGGAACGGGGGCTAATACCCCCCCTTAATTTATGTAAATGGGTTTTTCATGCAGAATTATGGCATTTCCTTCAAATTTCATTTATAGGTTCACTGTGTTAAGGCGCATCCCTGATTAGTTTTCGGGATTGATTGGTTAAGTATGAAGGGGGGAACAAGGGGCTAATTCCCCCTTATCTATACTAATATATAAAGTAGTAAAGATTGTTTGTTTGTTTGTTTGTTTGTTGTAGAGGGTAATCTCTGGAACCACTGAAGCGATTTTAAAAGTGATGGTGGCAAATTAATGGTGACAAACCCTGCTCCAACATAGGCTATATTTTATGTCGGTGCCACCACCCCCAGGGGGGTGCAGGAGCGAAAAACGTTCTAAAATTTCGATTTTTTGTATACTGAAGGAGATAGAAGCATCAAATTTGGTATGGTAGTTACTTATAACATGTAAATGCTCTCTAAGAACAAATTATAAAAACATTCGAAATTTAAAAGGGTGAGATGAGGAAGAAGCGTTCTAAAAACATTCTAAATTACAATTTCTATGGAATCTCTGAAACTACAGAACCGATTTCAAAAGTGATGGTGGCAAATGGATGGTGACAGTCCCTGCTCCAACATATGCTAAATTTTATGTCAGTGCTACTACCCGCAGAGGGTGCAGGAGCGAAAAACGTTCCAAAATTATGATATTTTCAATACTGAAGAAGTTAGGAACTTGACATTTTGTATGGTCGTTACTTACAAGATTTAAATGCTCTATAAGAACAAAGTCTAAAAAAATTCGAAATTTAAAAGGCTGAAATAAGCAAAAAATTTTCTAAAAACATTCTAAATTACAATTTCTATGGAATCTCTGGAACTACTAAAGCGATTTCAAAAGTGATGGTGGCAAATGGATGGTGACAATCCCTGCTCCAACATAGGCTATATTTTATGTCGGTGCCACTACCCCGAGGGGGGTGCAGAAGCGAAAAACGTTCTAAAATTGCGATTTTTGCGATGCTGAAGGAGCTAGAAACTTGAAGTTCGGCATGATTGTTATTTATAAGATCTAAATGCGCTCTCAGAACAAATTCTAAAGAAAAATGATCTAATGATTCTGCGATTTTTCAACTATTGAATTTCTAAAATTACCAAATTTCACCATAGAGTACCATAGCGAAACCTTCACGCGTAAAAAGATAATGATAAGGGCGACGTGTCCTGACGTGTATATTGGCTATAGCACGAGTCACAAATTATAGTATCCTTATTATTCTGTTAAAATATAAAAGTGAATTATGAAATGTCAATATTTTGTTTGATTAAAGGTTCGTTAAGAGAAATTGACCAGCGTAGCGGGCGTAGCTTGCTAGTCTCTAATAAAATAAAAACTTTCATTTTCTAATTGATTTTAGAATTAAAAGGTATCTGCCTACATCAAATTGGCTGTTTTGGTGAAAATTTTCGATTTTTTTTTATTGTTTTATTTGAAAGAGCAATCTTTTACGATTCTAAATCTGTTTTAATTTTATTCCTACGATTATTAGAAGAGGAGTAATGGCAATTTTAACAATTAAATATTGTAGTTTTTTGCCTAAAAAGAAATCTTTAAATGCGATTTCTGGAAAATCAGTTTTTTCGTTATTTCCATGTGCGATAAAATTCATTACATAAAAAGTTTTAAAGATATTTCAGTGAAATTTTGTGAGAATGCTTTCCATATCACTCACTATGCTCTGAACTAGGATCTAAGCTATATGTTATAATTTAATTATTTTATAGGTACTCGAATATGAAAAAAATGGTAATTTTTACTAAAAAAAATGTACTTTTATACATATTTTGAAAATTTTCGGTTATTTTTGAAGATATTGTAAAACTCCTAGTTCAGTGCACAGATAAGTGTCATAGAAGTATGCAGCATAAAGGAAATTGAAATATATTTATTTGAATTGAGTGTACGCTGTCTGGCGTAAACATGAAATTTTGCTAAAAAAAATGGCAAAAAACCCCAATTTTTTAAAATATTAAAAAGATATTGCTAGGATTTTATGTTTTCTTATCATTCTGTATTACAATTGAACTAAAAATAATTATATTTATTCAAAACTGTCCTTTTTTAAAAAAAAGTTCTCCGTACGTAGGCAGATACCTTAAATTCATTTTAATACCTTAAAAAAAATTTAATTTAATTTTTTCTAATTGATTTTTATTTTATTAATTATTTTATATTTCTTCAAAATACAATTTTAAATAACTAGCTGAATGCCAACTCTTTTCAAATGAGTAATAAAAGAAATAAAAGTTTGTTCTATAATTAGAAACAATTAATTATATTAATTTAACTAAATATTTTGTAATATGCAGGAACCTATTTACAGTGTAAGCTAAATGTTAATTATGAAAATAAAGTTTCAAAGCTACGTGATTTCGATTAAGTTATGGCAAAACGTTGCA
The DNA here is from genome assembly GCA_963931845.1 of Maratus michaelseni. NCBI lineage: Eukaryota > Metazoa > Arthropoda > Arachnida > Araneae > Salticidae > Maratus > Maratus michaelseni. The sequence continues at coordinate 93,679,787 of OZ007597.1, read as the reverse complement.
GTTTTCACAATGAAAATGCACATTTCCATTGCGGAAGATATTCAATAGAGTCCGTTGATGTTTTTTTTCATACTAGGAAACTTTTGAAGATCTGGTCTTTTATCTTCCTGTCTGAGATGGATAAAACTACCGTAAAAAATGCTAACATTTTAATGTAATTAAACTAAAATATTTCTGTATTATGTATTATGTTGCGTTTTGTCGCTACTTCCATGGTTTTAATTTAATCGTTTCTATTTGTTTAGTTGTAGAATAATGGCAATTTAAAAATGTATGCATGTTTTGCAAAGACTTTTGTATCAGGTCTTATTTTACTGACCTTCGAACGGACCAGGCCACACCGACACAATGATTTTCATACGGGTCAAAACCAGGACTGAAAATTTTGGGGCGTGAAGACTAGGAAGAATGAAACCAGTCCCGGCTCTGTACGAAAAAATAATTTAAGGCACAACCTTATCTTTCAGGAAAAAAGTAAGGCCCGACCCGGACCGAGTGCCGTGAAGGAAAATAGGCCCGAGCCCGGCCCGTGCAGATCTCTAATGCTCGCGCCCTAGTGCACCTCACCCTACTCGATTTTCTGATTAGACTTTCGGTTCGTTCTGACTTCTTCTTTCCGCTGTTATGCTAATTTCTTCATTTCGTCTTTAATTTTTGCACATCAGTGTGGAATATGCCAAAAGCTCAAAAACAAAAATGTACATCGGAAAGTTTTCTCTGACATAAAAAAACTAGTCGTTGGGGGCCACCGTAATACTTACCCATCATGGATATGCATAATGTAAAATATTAAAATAAAAATGTGTAAACTACTTATAAAATGCATTGCAATTCAAATAAAATCGTGGCTTGATGACGCATAAACTTTAAAGGCTCGATTACGGAATTGCTTGAAAGAGGTTTTTCCTTATAACTCTAAAAATAATAATTCTATTAACTAGCGGTTTATTGCATCTGATTAAGCGTCAAATTTCCAATTAAAATATATCTTTAAAGTGAAATTTGGAGGAAATACAGGGTCATGAAAAATCGAAGAGTGTGGTAAATAGGATTCCAAATATCTCGGCAACTAATTATCCCATCGACTTCAGGCTTTATGCAAAATTTATGTTTTTTTATTGTCTTTTATACTCATTTCTTAAAATAAACAATTTCGAAAATTTTTATATACCTTTTATCAGAATGAATATTTCGAGAGTCCGAAAAAAATAGTTCCGGTTAATCGAGGTTATTGAAATGAAATAGGCTTCTTTCCATTATTACATACTAAGTACATACCAAATTGCAAGTCTCTATCTCAATTTTTTCGGGAGATAGAGCGTTTACAGACACACAGACACACAGACGGACGGCAAAAAATTTTTTCTAAAAATATGTTTTTCGGAATCTCCCAGTGTCTGAAACGTGTAAATCCGTCAAAAAAAAAAAAAAATTTCGATTTTCAAAACGATTACAAGACTTACCCTATACTACGTATGATGGGTAAGTAAAAAAAAAAAAAAAAAAAAAAAAAAAAAAATGCAGCAAATATAGAAAATAAAACTGTATCGTTTTATGAAAATAACAGGTTTTCTTTTCTTATTTTTGCTTTAAATTATGACAAATATTTTATTATAAAACATTTTTATTGTTTCATCATCAATAATTAATATTTATATACAAAACTACGTAAAATTGTGTTAATTTGTGTGTGTGTGTGTGTGTGTGTGAATTTTTTATTTCTTTTCTCATTAAAATTATGGTTGGAAATTACGTGTCTACTTTTCATATTTATTCATTTTGAATCTTATTGGGATCGTGGCTTTAAATGATACACCTCTGCCAGGGGCGACGCTATTATGGCACAGCTGCCATAAGCGGCACGCTGCAGAATATTTTCAGCATGATTTGTTTGAGTTTCTAAATCAAAATACAGAATGGCATTACACGAAGTACACGAATTTAAACATGCTGAGCTTGTCTATGTTTTAATTTTATTGCCAGAAATTGGAGAAATTTAAATGCAACTCATTTAATTCCGACCTATTTTAGTATAAGCTAAATAATTTATCAAATTATAGAATATTTGGAGAATATCAAAAAGAAGAATCACCAGTCATTATGACGAAGAATGCCTGTGAAGGTATTTTTGGAGTTCGAAGAATCAATCAGCTAAATTCGCGGAATTTTGAAGCTATTGTGACCGTTAAAAATCGTAAAGAAACATTTTGTGGATTGCAACTGTAGAGTCAGTAACAGCAGATTCTTATCCTAAGGAAACAAGACAATAAAAGAGAGCTATTACCCATGGGAAATGCTTTTTATTTAAACGGAGGCAGAGAGATGTAGAAATGAGGTGGACTCTAAACACAAATTAAGCAACCTTTCTCTAAGAACGTTGATTGGCGTTGATGGTCGCCTATCTTACTCAGATCGCCAATTATAGCACACAAATCGAGCCAGGAAGCCAAGAAGAAATTATCGGTTAGCCCGATGGCCTCATAAATTTTGAAAATGAAGCCCGTCAAACAGATTACCAGATTTGGCGATTGATAAATTACAATTTAATTGACAAACCTTTAAAATGAACAGATGAATCAAGACGGCTGGGAATAATATAAAATACGAAATTTGTGATCATTTTGTGTGGTTTAATTAAATTATATGTTGAAATGGGAAACAGTAGTTTCTTAATTCACCTACATAACTGTTAAACTGAAATGATTTTTTTATTTATTGAAATCACAGACACCTGAAAGATTACAAGATTAATGGTTATGAAAGGAAACGGTTACATTATATGTACACGAATAAAGGCATTTTATCTGGAATAAAAATATTGATTTTAGATTAGAAATAAATAGATTTTTGATTTATGACCACATAACTGAACTAAAGGTATATAATTTAGGAAATAAATTAATTTTGAGTATATTAAATTACAAATACATGTTTTTGTATCAAAATGCCAATAGTGGAATTCTGACGACGTGTTATAAAAATTGCCGTTTTGACAATTTCCCTTTCGATCTATACCTGAGGTGTAGTGTAATCATGGCGTGGCCCAAGGACGATTTTCCTCCCGGGGCTTCAAAACGTCAATCTAGATAATTTTAAATTTTGTGTTTGTTAATGGTCTAAAAGTGCAAATACCTTCCTCCCTCCCGGAACTCCATACTACTCCCCTGTCTCCGGAGCTGCAAAATTTTCCCTCAGAGAAAAAAAAAATAAAGCCTAAATTCAAAACCGCCTACTACGTAGTACTTTCGGAAATGAATAATATGAAAATTTCAAGCAGTCATTTGCCAGATCCATTTTTGACCAGCTTGCATTTGGTTAAAAATAACCAGGAATGAACCCAGTATTAATTATTTGGCATCCAAGCTGCAATAAGAGAAGCAATATCTGTAATAATAGCATTTACTTTTTATTACTAACAGTGCAATAATTCAATAAATATCATTTACTCTTTTTATTAATTATAATTAATGCGATAACAGCATTCAATATTTTTTTATTAATCTTTAAAATGCAATCGTTAATATAATGAGTACGATGTCCCCACCTCAAGGGAAATAAGCAGCTTCGAATGTTGACCATAATTTTTAATCTTGATAGTTCAAGTAATTTTGATTCATTAATTTGGATCTATTGTTTTATTTTTATTTTATTTATATATTTGGTTAGTTAGTTATTGGCACGTAATAACCACGTAAAATACTTTTTGAAAAAAAATGGCGCAAAAGATGTGAAAAGATTCGCCGTTTTTTACCTATACTGCAACTAAAAAAGAAAGGCACGTTGAAAGTTTTGTTTTAAAACAAAATTTGCAAAATATGGAATATTATTTTACCACCAAAAACAAAAAATAAATAAATTTTCCGAAATAAAATAACCTGGAAATTACTTTAAAGTACTTGTTAAATTAAAAGGAAATATACCTTTCAACATGCACTTATTTGAAAGTTTTATGGTTATAATTGTTTTCTTTGCAGTATGAAACAGTTTAAAACAGAAATTATTTTTAACTATTCAGTTACAAAAAAAAGTCTACCTATGTAGAATATTTTCTTTCCGCTTAAGTAATTTATTGTAACCAGACATTTATTAGTTTAAGCTCTTTAAAAGTTAGTAAAATTGAAAAAAAATCTTTTACTGGCTAACTCATTAAGTTAATTGCTTCTAACTCTTTGTCATGCGATTTATAAAATAGCAGTTGTTATACTCTGTCTTATTCTTAGATGTGGTCAGCATTTAAGTAAAAAAATGTTTTCGTTCAATTTCTTTGTGAGACTAAATATAAAAGCTTGCAAAATTGTAAGAAAAGTTTTAGGTTGAATGGAAAGTTTTAATAATTCTAATACTTTAACAGCAAGAAAAAAGTAAAGAATGTACCAGAAACATTACAAACCAAAACGAGAAAATACTTGTTTTTTTTTTTTTTTTTTTTTTTTTTTTTTTTAGGATTGGTGGAGGCAGAAGAATAATTTAAAGAAAATGTATTTTCATTTCTTGTTTAGGAATGCATGAAATTGATTCTAATACTTTTTATTACTAACAGTGCAATAACAGCAATAATTCAATAAATATCATTTACTTTTTTTAATTACAATTAATGCTATAACAGCAATTTATTTTCCTTTTAATACTCTTTAAAATGTAATCGCTAACATAATGAGTACGATGCCACCACCTCAAGGAAAATAAGAAGCTTCGGATGTTACCCATAATTTTTAATCTTAATAGTACAAGTAATTTTAATTCAGTAACTTTGATCTACTATTTTTATTTTTATTTTATTTATTTATTTGGTTAGTTAGTTACTGGCACGTAATACTCACGTAAAATACTTTTGAAAGAAATTTGCACAAAAGATGTGAAAAGATTCGCCATTCGTGATCAATTTTATCTCTACAATTAAAAAAGAAATGCACGTTGAAAATTTTGTTTTAAAATAAAATTTGAAAAATATGGAATATTATTTCGCCACTGAAAATAACAAAAAAAAAAAAAAAAAAGAAAGAAAAAAAAAAAGAAAAAAAAAAGAAAAGAAAGAAAGAAAAAGTTATAATTTAACAAATTACAATAACCACTGGGAAAATGTTCCGAGAGCTTAAAAAAAATAAAATACATAAATAATAAAAAAAAATTACCGCACTTTCGTGTTATAGCGGCTCCCACAATTATGATTATGCCAAGATTGTAGTTATTATTTCGCCAAGATCATCACAAAGCTTATATATAGGTCGCTTGACGATTCATCCTTGGGGGCCGCTATAACGCGAAAGTACCAAATTTACAATATATTAATTAAACAGAAACAAAAATGTTATATATATATCATATATTATAATGTCTTACGTGCTTTATAATTTGGCGATAAATCTTGGTCGCTTGTCGATTCATCCTTGGGGACCGCTATAACATGAAAGTACCAAATTTACTTTATATAAATGAAAACCGAAATAAAAAATTATAAGACGATTTCCCATCCGGCGTCAGTTTTTGAATTTGGCTTTTTTTCATATCTAATAATTTGCATCTATCCTTTTTGTAACGATTTTATGCAATTCTATTCAATTATTGCCTATTCAAAGGAAAATTCTTATAAAGTTACAAAATTTCGCTAAAAACGCTTTAAAACGCTTTAAAAAAATAAAGTGACGACGTCAAGAGGTCCATTCTGGACCGAAAACAACAACCATTTTCCCAATGGTTAATAAATTTTCCGAAGTAAAACAACATGGAAATTACTTTAAAGTACTTGTTAAATTAAAGGGAAATACACCTTTCAACATGCACTTATTTGAAAGTTTTATAGTTGTAGTTGTTATCTTTACTGTATGAAACAGTTTAAAACAGAAATTATTTTAACTATCCAGTTATGAAAAAAGTCTACCTATATAGAATATTTTCTTTCCGTTGAAGTAATTTATTGTAACCAGACATTTATTAGTTTAAGTTCTTTAAAAGTTAGTAAAATGAAAAAAAATCTTTTACTAGCTAACTCATTAAGTTAATTGCGTCTAACTCTTTTGTCATGTGATTTATAAAATAGCAGTTGTTATTATACTCTGTCTTATTCTTGGATGTGGTCAGCATTTAAGTAAAAAATGTTTTCGTTCAATTTCTTTGTAGGAGTAAATATAAAAGCTTGCAAAATTGTAAGAAAAGTTTTAGGTTGAATGGAAAGTTTTGATAATTCTAATACTTTAACAGCAAGAAAAAAGTAAAGAATTTACCCGAAACATTACAAACCAAAATGAGAGAAGATTTTTTTTTTTTTTTTTTTTTTTTTTTTTTTTTTTTTTTTTAAGGATTAAAATAAATCCATATTCAATAATAATATAAATGCCAAACGTTAGTTAGGCAGCATAATAATTTAAAGAAAATGATTTTCATTTCTTGTTTAGGAATGCATGAAATTGATTCTAATACTTTTTATTACTAATAGTACAATAACAGCAATAATTCAATAAATATCATTTACTTTTTTTTATTACAATTAATGCAATAACAGCATTTACTTTCTTTTTATTACTCTTTAAAATGCAATCGTTAATATAATGAGTACGATGCTACCCCCTCAAGGAAAATAAGAAGCCTCGGATGTTATCTATAATTTTCAATCTTGATAGTTCAAGTAATTTTGATCCAGTAATTTTGATCTATTATTTTATTTTTATTTTATTTATTTATTTGGTTAGTTAGTTATTGGCACTTAATAATCATGTAAATACTTTTTGAAAAAAATTGACAAGTAGATATGAAAAGATTCGCCGTTTTTGACCTATAGTACAATTAAAAAAGAAATGCACGTTGAAAATTGTGTTTTAAAATAAAATTTGAAAAATATGGAGTATTTTACCACTGAAAACAAAACAACAACAAAATCTGAAGTAAAATAACATGGAAATTACTTTAAAGTACTTGTTAAATTAAAGAGAAATACACCTTTCAACATGGACTTATTTGAAAGTTTTATGATTGTAGTTGTTTTCTTTACGGTATGAAACAGTTTAAAACAGAATTATTTTTAACTATTCCGTTAAAAAAAATGTCTACTTATATAGAATATTTTCTTTCCGCTAAGGTAATTTATTGTAACCAGACATTTATTAGTTTAAGTTCTTTAAAAGTTAGTAAAATGGAACAAAAAATCTTTCACTGGCTAACTCATTAAGTTAATTGCTTCTAACTCTTTTGTCATGCGATTTATAAAATAGCAGTTGTTATTATACTCTGTCTTATTCTTGGATGTGATCAGCATTTAAGTAAAAAAATGTTTTCGTTCAATTTCTTTGTGAGGCTAAATATAAAAGTTTGTAAAATTGTAAGAAAAGTTTTAGGTTGAATGGAAAGTTTTGATAATTCTAATACTTTAACAGCAAGAAAAAAGTAAAGAATTTACCGAAACATTACAGACCAAAATAAGAAAATAATTTATTTATCTATTTATTATTATTTTTATTTTTTTACTTTTTTTAAGGATTAGTGGAAGCAGCATAATAATTTAAGGAAAATGTATTTTCATTTCTTGTTTAGGAATGCATGAAGTTGATTCTGATACATTTAGTCAAAACTGTGTAATTTTTGCATAACATTGCACTAGGGTTGGAAAGAATAGTTTAATTTTTTTAATTTCTAAATTCCCTTCTTTTTTTAATCGTCGCATTTAAAATTATTTATTCTACATTGTAACAAAAAATATCCGAACTTTTGCAATAAAACACTAACAGCTAAAATGGCCGTAAAGAAGAAGAAAAAAAAGCTATTTTGTGAAAAACGAGTTTATTTTTATTTTATTTTTTATTTTATTTTTCATATTTTTTCTGTTTCAAATCTTCATAGTTGCACTGCTTGTTAAAAATACGCAGTAAACAGTCCACTCATTTGACCGTTTTTATAAGAAATGGTTACATAACTGTAATTTAACTCTATTCTGACCATATTATTGCCTATATTATGGTCAGAATAGAATTAAATTACAATTATGTAACCGTTTGCTATAAAAACGGTCAAATGACTGGACAGTTTACTGCACATTTTTAACGGTGTGGACATTCTTGTCTCGCTGTTGTTGATTGTTGAATTGTTTTCTAGTATCTTCAAGTTCTGTGATTGTATAATATGTTCCTGTCAAACATTTTTTTTTTCTTCTGTTCCAGTATTGTATCTAATACCAACCTTTTGCATTTTGTAATATTTCCCTATTCTTATACAAACATTTATAATATATTTTCGCGTTGTTGAGAAGGGGAAAATATTATTTTGAGAATTTCCTTAAATTGAAAATAAAAGCACTTTTCAGCGTACACCAAGCGTTTAAAAGCTTCACTTCTTTTTGATGTGAAAGTGTGCAAAACAAGGATTCTTTAAAATAATCTGGTTATTCTGGGAAAGCGCTCTTTTATAAGAAATTTAAATGATTTGTTTTTGTTATTATCTCAAGAAAGGTTTCGCATGCATATTTTAGTTTGTTGCGGCAGAAATTTCTAACTAATTAATTAGTTTAAGTTCTCTAAACTTTAGCATTATAATTTTTTTTATTGTTAAACTCATTGGATTAACTGCTTTTAATTTTTCTTACACGCAGTTTAAAAATTACTAACCGTACATTATGTCTGAATAATAATAATAATAATAATAATAATAACAGTTTTACTGTTTCATACATGCGATATTAAATAAATAAAGAAAGAAATCTTTAAAATTTTCCGTTAAGATAAAATAAAAAAGGTTTAAAAGGTACCCTAAAAGAGCTATGTTGACTAGGAATTTTAAATAATTTCAATTTCATAACAATATAATAAAATATAACACCTTGTAATAGTATATTACTTTTAAATGCAAAAGGTGTAAAATTAACAACTATAATATAAATTAAAATAACTTTTATTAGTTGTTTTACATGTTTCGACTCTTCTGAGTCATTTTCAAAAACAAAATGAGAATATTTTAAAGCTGCACGGGCTTTGAAGTTATTATTTACATGTACTTTTTAAAAAATTACGCACGTTATCTATTATTTTTTACTTGATTGTTTATTTTCATATCTTTGAGCATGGAGTAATTCTAGCCACAGTTTCGGTAAATTAAAAGATACCGCATCGTTACATATTGTATTTTTGCGCGTGAGTATCTCTATGGTTTCTCTTATTATGGATGGATAGTGTATTTTGTACGAAATATATATATCTACCCTATATATATAAAATCCTAATGAAACGAATTTGTGAAACGATTTTATGAAACGATTTTATGAAACGACTGATTAAACGACTGATTATGTTTCAGGGCTATTTTTAATAAAATATTAAACGCTTGATGGTGAAATTAATACCAATTGTCCATAAAAATCCGCGGATGTCAAAACTGGTAATAGAATTTTGAAATTGGAATTAGTTTTCGAGATATTAATTTTTTTCTAATTTTAATGACATTTCTGTAATGATGGCAACTAATTACTTAGTTTTTTTTGTAACAAAAAAGGGAAAAAAAATCAAAAAGGATCCCGATAGGGATTATTGATTTCTTTTTATTAGTCATTTTCAAATTGAAATTGAATTTATCTTTTATTTCAATCGATAATGAAGACAAGGTTGTGATTAAATTATGTTTTTCAGGAAAATTTGAAAAAAAAAATCACATTTCTATCGTCAGGATTCAATCGTCTGTCAGCATTTAATTTAATTTATAAACTGAAAATATTTTGAATAAATTCGTCCAAATGACGTCATTTATGTAAGCGCAAAATAAAGGGGGGGGGGAGGAATTAATAGTAATTAATATTTATTGATATCATTTTGTTATTTTTTTGTAAAATTTAATTAAACGAATTTATAAAATCACTAATTCGGATATTTGAAACGAATATATATAAAATAATAATTGCCCAACTGAACGGAAGGAGAATAAAATATCCTGCTTGGTTTTCTATCCTGCTTGGTTTTTTCCGCCAAGCTTTTTAAAAAAGCGTCAAAGAATAGAAAGCAAATAATAGAAAAGCACCAAAAGTTCATTGGGTTTGTTTTCATAACTTTTGGCAACAAATCTATATATATTAACGAATATATCCCTTTTTGAAGCTCGAATTACGCCAAACCTAAAAGCAAAGGATCCTATACTGGAAAAGTACCCGATTTTCTTATGGACAATATTCAAGTGACATAACATGGTGTAAAATTATCGCGGATAGCAAATTTGTTTAAATATCTCACCAATTGATGCCGGATAAATGCAGGCATGCATGCACAAAATATTTAATTAATTTTGTATGATACATAATTATTAGAAAATTCGTATATACATATTAATTAAAATAAATAATTTACGTATTTAAAATAACATGAAAATATGCATGATGGTGCACTAAAATAGAGAGAAAATTAAAACCTGTTAATGAAAATGTGTATAACATAGTACTTTTCAATACCGTGGTTCTTAATGTTATTCACAAGCAGATGAAATTTTTCTCATCTTTAAACGCATAGGAAGAATAGAATACAGATCGTTGTTATAAAAGTCCGAGAGGTAGCCGCAATTTAAATCTAACCATTTTATACAAGCTGGTTTTCAAGTTGTAATTGATTTTACTTATCAATCCCGAAAACAGTCGTCAGTTGTCGCAACAGCTGTGTATGAGACCATGGTAATCAAAAAATGCCCCATTAAAACGTTAAAAGCATGGCAACCCAATTACAGATTTACCAATATTTAAAAAATAAAACACGCTGTCATGTCTTTAGAGGCCTCAAAGTCTGAGCGGGGGTTGGCGAGCGTAGCTCGCAGGGGGTAGGCCCCCTAGTATATATATAATAATAAAACTTTCGTTAATAATAACTACTAAATCGTATTAAAATCCACAATATATATGAACGGAAAATTATGATAGAATACAAAGATATCTATCCAAGAATGTAAAATTTCCAAATTGCAATAAATGGAAAAATAAATAAAAATATGTAGAGAAAAAATCTTACGACCAGAATGTGAAAATATTTCAAGAAGCAAATGAAATCTTATATTGCGAAACACTTTACTAAACGCAATATTCCACAATATAAGTAAATCGTAATTGTTTTCTGATTGAGTAAAATGAGCCGTAAAGTAGAATTTACCTTACTCAAATTGCCCGATCAACCACGATTACCACATTGAAATAAATGTTAATGAAAATGGATAGATATTGGAAATTAAAACATAAGAGAGGCAAAATCAGTTACAAGGAATAAGCATTATGGAGTAAACACAAACTATTGTAATGAAAATATGATAAATGAATAGAAAAAATATAAAAATTTCACGTACCAATTCAATGAGGACATCACGGCCAGCTCACAGCCAGGATATTCATATAGTCATTAAGCACATGGAATAATGTATAGTTACAATTGTAGTGAAACAAATCAGTTTATATATATACTAGGGGGCCTACCCCCTGCGAGCTACGCTCGCCAACCCCCGCTCAGACTTCGAGGCCTCTAAAAACATGGCAGCGTGCTTTATTTTTTAAATATTGGTAAATCTGTAATTGGGTTGTCATGCTTCTAACGTTTTAATGGGGCATTTTTTGATTATCATGGCCTCATACACAGCTGTTGTGACAACGGACGACTGTTTTCGGGATTGATAAGTAAAATCAATTACAACTTGAAAACCAGCTTGTATAAAAGGGTTAGGTTTAAATTATGGCTACCTCTCGGACTTTACTTATTCTATTCTTCCTTTGCGTTTAAGGATGAGAAAAATTCCATCTGCTTGTGAATTACATTAAGAACCACGGTATTGAAAAGTACTATGTTATAGACGTTTTCAGTAACAGGTTTTAATTTTCTCTCTATTTTAGTGCACCATGAAGCATATTTTCATGTTATTTTAAATATGTAAATTATTTATTTTAATTAATATGTATATACAAATTTTCTAATAATTATTTATCATACAAAATTAAATAAATATTTTGTGCATGCATGCCTGCATTTATTCGGCATCAATTGATGAGATATTTAAACAAATTTGCTATCCGCGGTAATTTTACACCATGTTATGTCACTTGAATATTGCCCATAAGAAAATCGGGTACTTTTCCAGTATAGGATACTTTGCTTTTAGGTTTGGCGTAATTCGAGCTTCAAAAAGGGATAGATTCGTTAATATACATAGATTTGTTGCCAAAAATTATGAAAACAAACCCAATGAACTTTTGATGCTTTTCTATTATAGGGGTCTTGACGTTTTTTAAAAAGCTTGTCGGAAAAAACCAAGCAGGATAGAAAACCAAGCAGAATATTTTATTCTCCTTCCGTTCAGTTGGGCAATTATTATTTTATATATTCGTTTCAAATATCCGAATTAGTGATTTTATAAATTCGTTTAATTAAATTTTACAAAAAAATAACAAAATAATATCAATAAATAATAATTACTATTAATTCTTTTTCCCTCTTTCTTTTGCGTTTACATAAATGACGTCATTTGGACGAATTTATTCAAAATATTTTCAGTTTATAAATTAAATTAAATGCTGACAGACAATTGAATCCTGACGATAGAAATGTGATTTTTTTTTTGAAATTTTCCTGAAAAACATAATTTAATCACAATCTTGTCTTCATTATCGATTGAAATAAAAGATAAATTCAATTTCAATTTGAAAATGACGAATAAAAAGAAATCAATAATCCCTATCGTAATCCTTTTCAATTTTTTTCCCTTTTTTGTCACAAAAAAAACTGAGTAATTAGTTGCCATCATTACAGAAATGTCATTAAAATTAGAAAAAAATTAATATCTCGAAAACTAATTCCAATTTCGAAATTCTATTACCAGTTTTGACATCCGCGGATTTTTATGGACAATTGGTATTAATTTCACCATCAAGCGTTTAATATTTTATTAAAAATAGCCCTGAAACATAATCAGTCGTTTAATCAGTCGTTTCATAAAATCGTTTCATAAAATCGTTTCATAAAATCGTTTCACAAATTCGTTTCATTAGGATTTTATATATATAGGGTAGATTTACTTATTTATTGTTTCATACATGCATTATTAAATGCAATTTTTATTTTTAGATTCTATATGAGATAAAATATAAAAGTTTTTTTAATTGTCTTAAAATTGAATATTATATTCAAATAATCACAACAAAAGAAAATAAAAGGAAGAAAAAAAAAAGAAAGAAAGAATTTGCCTGAAATTTTTCCAATTAAAAGTTTGAAAAAATAATTAAAAAAAAAAACCCTTCGAATGAGACTTTTAAAATATGTTTATTCATAACTTTTAAATATGCAAAACTATCACCAGAAAATTATAAGAATGCATAAAAGATTAGAGAAAAAGCACTTTTATAAAGTTCTTCCATTTTTGTGCAACATTTTTATGCTACATTATGCATTATATACATTTTACGAATATATAGTCAGTGACGCTTGGCAAAAATCAGCTAATACTGGTCCAGTGTTGTTACGATAAGACTAACATTTCCTGTGCATTTGAAATATTTGAATTATTTTCTATTAAATGCAGAATTATAAAATTTTTATTACTTTGTAATAGAAAATTAAATAATGTTTGTTAATATTCCTACATATTGGTGCGATGCTGGCATGATATTGGAAATATTTCTAAAATTGAAGAAAAATTTTTACTTAACCGTTTGACTACGGGTCGGGACAAATACGTCACAGTGAACCATTTTCAGGTGCATTCTTAATTATATAAATACGTAGCACCTATAGTCGTCGTCTGGTCCGTCCATCTGTCCGTCTGTCTGCATATAACAGCGCAAAAACTACCCAACCGAACGGTATAAAATTTAATATACATAATCATTGCAAAATTTTGTCGAGTCATGAAAAACGAATCAAAACTTAAAAAGATATTAATAAAAAATTTCTTCATTCTGTTAAATCCTATCATACGTAATTAATACAATAACATCCCATGATAGGTAATGAGTATAGGTTGCCATGGTGATTACGTCCTATTTATGATGGAGTCATCTTATTTCCGTATTACTGAATTTAAAAACCGAATTTGTATACTAAAATTGTTTAATTATAGCAATCACATAATCTACCGACAGTTTTTTTGATAGATGTTTCCGGAGAAATAGATATTAAATGCAAAAATAGTCTAAATATAGATTTCAAGTTGAGAAATTTTGAAAGCTAGGCTTAAGTTTCCCATTGGAATTTTCAGTAAATGTCAACAAAAGATAAAATGTTGCCAACTTAAAATATACTTATTTTATTACGGAAATTGATCGTATCATAATGACAGGTGATATAATTCATTTCATTGAAACTAGTTATAGTACGAAAGGTCTATGGTACGAATGCACCACATTTGTCACGTTAGACGCAAATTTTCAACGTGTTTCCATTCTTTTCATACCAGGTTTTGACAAATAGTGTCTGCCATGCAATTATACTAGGATCTTTTCAAAAGAAATCTACTGCAAAGAAATTTTTTTGAAAATTGTGGTGCGCTTGAATATGAATATAATCGCCAGTCTTCGACAGTAATAAAGATGTTAATTAGACATATTAATGTTTAGACATATTGACATAGACATATTAACAGCTTTAATGCTTATTCAAATACTTTCTTAATGTAAGCACATGAAAAGCCAATAATCACTACACTGGTATTGGATTTTTGCCAAAATTAACTTTATTGGGACCACATACAGATACACTGTAAATAGACAGATGTTTCTTAATATAGAAAAATGTAATGTAACCACGAAGAAAAATAGCCTCACAATTCGAAAATGTTCTTTATCTTTAAATACATCAGAAACAATATATATATGTTTAGATTTAAAAAAAAAATGTATAAAAACAATTTTTTTTTTCTGGCACTAATTTTAGGAAACGTTTCCGAGTAGTTTTTATAGTGCATTAATCAGTTTTTTCAACTACAATTATAGATTTTGCATATGCTATCTATTTTCAAGAAAACATTTTCATGTTCAACAAACATATTTTACAGACAAACATGATAAATTAACATAATTAGCATTAATATTAAAATTAAAATATTTTTGCTACTCTTGTGTGTATAAATTCAATTACTCAGCTGAAAATGTTTAATTTAGAATTAATAGCGTCCTAAAAACCGATATTCTGGTTTGAGAAAACTGTTAATTCATTATAAAATCTACTCGGAAACATTTCCGAAAATAAATGGCAACTTTGTTTTTATACAGGGTGGCTGAAAAGTATCGACGCGTTGTTTGACATTGATATTTCAAAACTAAAATCGGAGAAAGTATGCTTATTTTTTCAAGTTTCTGTAGCATTTTTATGGAATTTCTTGTGATATATTATTCATTTGCTTTCGAGGTTCTTATGAAGCGCTGTGTTCATTGATTAGCAATTGCACAAAAGGCGGTAAATGGAGAGAAGACTTCAAGGATTGCATCTCACCTAAAAGTCTCACTTCGAACTGTCCAGAAGGTTATTTAAGTAGTGGAAATCAGTAGGAAATGTTTAAGTAAAAAATAAATGCGGTCGATCGCCTTCTGTCAATATCCGAAGAATTCGCAACACCATCAAGAAAATAATTTCCCAAAACGACGCCGTAAGCTTGAATTCCATTGAAAAGAATCTGGATATTTTTCGTCAAAGTGTCCATAACATTGTTAAAAAGTCTCTCGGATTTAATATTTATCGTTTGTACCGTGGGGAACATCTGCCAAGCTGAGGAGACTAATGATGTGAAAGCAGATGCTCCAAAGTTTCAAGATGCGCCACGTGGAAGAAGTTCAGTGGTCAAATGAGAAAATCTGCACCATCGAGAAGACGCACAACCGTCAAAATGGCCGGCAACTGATAAGTGCAATGCAGAGAAATGCAACAAAAAAGAAAAGTCGTCACACAATCGCTTTTTCTGACAGGATTAATGATTTGGGCTAGAGTTAACACCACCGAAAAAACACCTTTAATTTGTATTGATAAAAACGTAACGATTAATGCTGAAACGTAGTAAAACAAAGTGTCGGCTAAGATTGTGGCTTCATTTACGCCAAATAACCCAAATGGAATCTACCAGCAGTATTGGGGGCTTCTCATGAAGCAAAAGCGACATTGGCCTACCTCGACGTCCATCTGCCTGGTTATTTAACAAAGTTTGAATGCCCTTCGACCAGTCAGATCTTAACCTACTCGATCATGTACGCTAATGGCCCCGGTGCATGTAAAATTCGTTGAGGGTGTAAAGTCCTCCAAGTTACCTGTGAATTACACCTCTGGGTGTGCCTAGTCTGGTGAAGGTCTCATCACCAGATCAAGGTTCTAAATTACGAGACCAACTTGAGTAGCGATGGCATGACTTATGGATGAGCGAGCAGCGAGGAAATAGTAAATATCCCAGCATTTCTCCGTCCGGCATGACTTCGCTACACTGCGCAGTGCTGAAAATCAATTAGCAACCGGCCAACTAAGAAAAAGCAATTAAAGCAACAAGACACACTGAAGCCACGTCGGCCTATAGATTTAACAAACACATTTTCGCCAAGCGAAGAGCAGGCGAATTCCCGCCGTGTTGCCAGGTATCAACTCGTTAAGCCAGGCAACAGCCTGGCAGGTAGGGGCCTGGTCAGCGGTCTAATTAAAAAAAAAAAAAAAAAAAAAAAAAAAAAACCCTACTCGATTTTTGTGCTTAGGATTACTTAGAAGAAAAGTTAAAGAGCAAGAAAATCCTAATTTCGACTAAATGTAGCGCGAACTTATGAATCCTCGGAGTGATTTAGATCAGAGTTACCTGCGGCGCACCGTCAATTCTACGATCCCTCATTTGGAAGCTATTGTAAAAGAGAATGGTTGACATTTTGAACAATTAGTTTAAATATTGTTATTTGTTGTTTTTTTATTTTGTTAGAACAAAAAAATACCATCAGGTAGCGTATATATTTGAGAAAATAGCGTTTTTCGGCGCGTCCATACTTTCAGCCATCCTCTGTATTTTTAAAACTTTGATTTTATAAATGATTTTTTTTAATTTTGCAACTAAATTGGTTTCTGAGGTTTCTAATGACAAAGAATGATTTTCGGAATCATAAGAAACAGGGAAGATGTTATTGTAAATTTTTGTTTGCTGTTATATTATATTTACGTATATTAAGAAACATATGTCTTTTGTTAAAGTGTAGCTTTCGAACTAGGGAATGAATGCTATTACAGATTCTGCATACTATTTAAATATTATACTGTATAAGCATTACATGCAAAAATATTAATTATTTTTCTTCATATTTAACCATTCTGTTAAGTGTTAAGTTTTTATCAAATATATTTGGTTTTAAAATGAGTGCTTTTAAGATGTAGAAGAAACTAATTTGCTTATGTAATAAGATATAAAAAAAAAGGTCTTTGTGAAAGCACTCGAAGAAAGATTAGTTCAAAGTATCTTATAAATTGAAAAGAAGTTTCAATGTGTACTAAGATGGCGAAAACTTCATTTTTTCTTCTTTTATTTTGTGTGTGTGAAACTATATTAAATAGAATTTCTTTAAAACTATGTAACCCCTTTTCTAACTCGTACTTAGAGGAAATTTAAACGATTCGCTTCGTTTTTTTCACTAAGAAACTTTTTCTTCCGCTCATGGTAATTCACTTTCTTCTGGTACAAGTTTATACATTTAAGTTTTTAAAAAGTTCACAACTTAAAAAAAAAAAAAAAAAAAAAAAAAATCTTTTACTGGTTAACTCATTGAGGTAATTGCTTCTACCTTAACTTTTACGCAATTTAAAATGTACTTAGGAAATGTCATGCTTGAAAAAAAGTATATATTATCACATCTGCTTCATATATGTATTACCAAATGTATTTAATTGCAAAATTAGAACTCCTTGAAAGCTGGAATTTATTTAAGACAGAAAGAAAAAACTTTTCTTAAAGTATATGAACACAGATTAGTTCAAAGAGCCTATTGAATTGAAAAGAAATTTCAACGTACGCTAAGCACATGAAAGTTTGACTTTTTTATTTCTTTTCGCGTGATTCTGTTTAAAACAGAAATTATTTGAAACTATTTAGCTCCTTCTTTTGACAAACTTTTACTTGTACAAGATTTATACAAATTATTTCTGTTATTTTACAATTTCCGTTCACATAAAATACTTTTTATGAGGCGGAAGTTTTTTAGTTTAAGTTCGTTAAAAGTTTAGAAACGTAAAAAAAAAAAAAAAACCTTACTAATTGAGTCAATGCATTAATTACTTCTTAAAATTTAGAAACATTGGTTTTACTTTAATTACTTTAAAATTACTTTACTTTTGTAGCAAATTTGGCCTATTCCCAGGCCATTCCAACACTGGAATATGATTTTCTTGAAACCAATTTTTGCTAATGTTAGCAACATGCCATTGAGCTGAATCCTGATGAAATATAAATGCTTCAATATGTTGGAAAATATCACATGCGGAAAGCTTCAGTTGGGATCGAAATATTTCATTTATGTGTTTTTGGGCATTCGTATTTCCATTAATCACACAAATTCTGCCCACACCTTTTGATGTCATACAAACCCATATCATAACACTGATTGGATGCTTCACGGTATGTAATGCAATTAGGCTGCAAATGTTCTGCGTTTCTTTTCCTTACGTATTTTATGCCACCACTATCAAACAGGGAGATTTTGGTCTCGTTAGACCAAATAATACTGTCCCATTATTCCACTGTACAGTTTACACGAGGTTTAGCCCAGTTTAATCTTTTCAGCCTCTGTTAGAGAGGTAAAAATGGCTTTTTTCATGGAAATCTAGCAATATAAACTAAATCTTTGGGGTATGCGCCGAACAGTCCTTGCACTAACCATAACATTGGCTTGCGCCATTTCACCTTGTGTGCATCCAGATGATTTTCTTTTGTCACCTATGCACAGTCTCTTAATTCTTCTATCATCATTTACTATTGTCCACTTTTTCTTACCTTTAGCAATTTGGTTTTGCAGTAGTCTCCTTATACAAATTCAAAAATTTAGAAATGCCACCTTTGGTTACATTGACACCAATTTGCCTTTTAATTTCTTCTTAACTGTACTTAATAATACTATTTTACATCGCTTTCTAGGTGGCCAAGCCAACTCTTTGAGCTATTTATTTAATTTTCTTATTTTATGTCTTACACCTGACTCTAATATCAATCACATAAAGTACTTCCAAATGTCCTCATCACATCTTACTAAATGATTGACTCACCGCCAAACATTATGACACCTAATTGGCTCTATAAACACTCATGCTCATTGACTTCATGTTAACCTAAGCAAATTGTGTTTTTTTTTTTGTTGTTGTTGTTGTTTATTTGTCTATAGCTTTGATTAAACACTAATACCAAATTTGTTTCATCACATTCTTCATTAATTTATCTTTCCACAGATATATAATTTTATGATATTACTTAAACACAAAATGGTGTTATGGGCTATCAAATTTCAAAAATATACCTTTTCAAAACGTTTCCACAATTTTGGCCACTACTGCAGTTTATGTATTTGTAGCGCGTGCTACTCCCGACCACTGCTTAAAAGTAACTAATTTGTCTGAGAAATAAAATAACAAAATTTTCTGAAAGTATATGAACAAAAATTTGTTTAAAAAACATATTAAATTATAAAGAAAGTTTTAAGAACACTAAATACATGATTGTTTTTCTTCTTTTTCATGTGAAACTACAGGGTGTAGATATGATTAAAGTTACACTACTCAGACCAATCTGGAGTCCGTTCTTGCTGACGGATTTCGTTGAAACTTGGTATATACGTTATATGGAACATGGGAAAAAGAAATATCCAATAGGAAAAAAGAAACAGTTCAAATTTCAACTACTAGATGAAAAGATGGCGCATAAAGAACCGGAAACACAAATTGGAAACATAAAAATGTATTTCATCACAACATTTGTTCAATGTAATGTTCCGTTTGTGTCAATAGCATATTCGAAACGTGTTAAAACATGTTCAACAGGAACAGGAAGTGATTCTTGAGGAATTGAAGCGACATGACCCGTTATGCTTGCTATCTGTTGAACATGTTTTAACACGCTTTGAACATGTCATTGACACGAATGGAATGTACATTGAACAAATGCAGTAATTCAATAAAGTTTTATGTTTCCAATTTGTGTTTTCGGTTCTTTAAGCGCCATTTTCACCTGGTGGTTGAAATTTGGACTATTTTTTATTGCATGTTTCTTTTCCCCATAGTCCATATAACGTATATACCAAGTTTCAACGAAATCCGTCAGTGACAACGGGCTCCAGATTGGTCTGAGTAGTGTAACTTTAATTATAACCAGTCTGTATTTAAAACAGAGATTCTTCGAAACTATAAAGTTCCTTTTCTTCAGAGTCTCTTATTTGTATAAAATTACAGGTTATTTTCGTTATTTTACCAAGAAAAGTTTAAAAGGTACCTGATCCCTTAAAAATACTCGCGTATTTTACTTGTCCTCTACTTTGGCATCTAAGAAATGGGAAAGAGGGGAGGGATGCTCAAAATACGCTAGTAAATACGGTAATATATTTAAGAAATTAAAAAAAAAAACTTTTTTTAAATATCATAGGAACACAGATTAGTTCAAAATGCTTTTCTTTTTAATATTCTTCCCAAATGTTTTTCTTTCTTTCAATTTTTTAAATTATTTTTACTTTTTTATGCTCGGAAACTTTTTCCAATTGAAGTTATTTTAAAGCATCGTGTTCTTTCTAGAAAAATCGCTACTTATGTAAAACTTAATTTTTTTTTATTAATATCTTCTCAAGAAATATATTCCTTCCAACAAATAATTCATTTTATTTCCGCAAAAGTTTATTAATTTAAGTTCTCTAATAGTTAACAACTTAAAAAAATATTTTAATAGTTAACTCATTGATTTTACCGATTGTAACTTCTTTGTCACGAAATTTATAAAATGTAACGTGTAGTATTTTGTACTATAGAAAAAGAAATATATTCAGATTTTTTATTAAATTAGATTACTTTTTTTCAATTTATTCGTGAGATTAAGTGTAAAAAAAAAATGTAGATAAAAAAATAAATCGAATAAAATGTTCGAGTAATTCCAATTAAATATTTCCAACATTTTAAGTGCAAGAAATAAGTACAAAAGTAATTTTTTTTAAGCACTTTTTTATAAAAATTCAATGTTTATTCTAAAAATTATGCCTAATTTCATGCTAACAAATTTCCCTTACTATACGTTAATTTGATGTGGTTCCCGGAAATATCAAAAATTTATCGATTTGACTTAGACTTTGTAGGAAGCGTAAACTAATGAATTTAATCTAAAAAATAAAATCGTAAATTTTGCTCTTTTTTTTTTTTTTTTTTTTTTTTTTAATATGGCAACAGAAAAGAAAAAAGAAGTATTATTTAAAATATCCATTTATGATTCTAAACGATTTTCTCAACGTTTAATCATAATTCAATTACTATAAAAATATTAATTCATAAAAAGTTATTTTTAAACTTATATCTCATAGTTACACTCTTGACTTTTTATTTATTATTTTATGTTCTACTTTTTAGCGTTTAAAATATTTCATTGTTGTAATCTAACAGCGAGTTGTCATATTTTAGCGAGCATGATTTAAATAAATTCTGAATTAATTATTCAGTTTTAAGTGCATACGGGTTCCCCTTTCTCAATTAGGTTCCACGTCGATTTAAAAAAGTAATACTTTAAAATTATTGTAAAAACCATGACGAAAATAGTAAATTGGGATACTGTTTTCAAGCAAATTGCATTTCAAAGTATATTTTTCTTTTTTTTTATCCGACTGTGTAAAAGTTGAAATTGTGCGATATTTTGAATTAAAAAAAATCATAGTGAAAGCAAAATTTATTGGTTAGATTGTTTCCATCTTCAATATGACTTCAGAGTTACTTACAGGCATTATTTTGCTTTATAATATACATTTTCAGATTTGGTATTTTGGATAAGAAAGTTTCCCTTAAAATAGTAATAACAAAAGTAATTCTGAAAATAAATGAACACTAACACTACCCCAGATAGGTTAATGCATTCTTGAACACACGCCAAGCGTTTGAAAGCTTTGTTTTTTAATTCTTGTGAAATTATTTTAAACATAAGTTTTTAAAACTATTTAATTACATTCATAGAGAGGCTCTCACTACAACATTTAAATAATCAGTTTCTGTTATTTCCAAAAAAAAAAAAAAAAAGAATTTTCTTTGCTCACCAGATAAATTAGCAGAACACTGTATATATTTCTAAATAACAACCATTTCTCTGCGGAAAAAGTTCATCCGTAATTAGTTTAAACTCTCTAAAATTTACTAACTTATTAAAAATGTTGTACTAGTTAACTGAGTGAAATGTCATTGCCAATGTCATTCTAAATGGCACTCTTTGTACATGTATTTTAATATTTTTTCTTCTGTATTTATTCGTCAGTTTTACGCCAACTGAAGTTTTTTCGTTATACGTTTTCAAGTGAGAAAATAACATAAATGTAATCATTTGAAAATAGATCCCATTGAAAGAGTAGAGGTAACACTAGAAAGAGAAAACGAGAAAAAAAGCATGCGTCAAACATAGACTATGAAACACTTTTCAACACATTCAGAATACTATAACAAAACTTCCCCGTTTAATAATATGAAATATAAGTAAAATAAGTTTTATTAGACTGTTGACACGTTTCGGCTCCATCGGAACCATTATCAAAACAAATAAGAATATTCTACAATTGCACGGTCAATGAAAATATTATTTGAAACACCATCATTTAATTTTTCACGTGCTTATTAAAATTACGCACGTTACTTTTTATTTTTCCTTGGATGTTTACTTCCATATTTCTAACCATGAAGTTAACTCGAGCCACAATTTTGGTAAGTTAAATGATGCTGCATCGTTACATATTGTATTTTTACGTGTTACAATCTCTATTTTTTTTTTACATGTCAACAGTCTAATAAAACTTATTTAACTGTTATATATTTTTTATTTTACGCCTGTTACCAATTAAAAGAAGTATACGTAATGGAATTTATACATACAAAAGTAACAAAATTATAGTAATTGCAAGGTGTTAATTAATAATTTATTATATTTTCAATTACGTAGTTGAAAATGTATTCTTGAGAGTTGATAGCATCCGAAAAACTGTATTCGGGGCTAAGAAAACTGATTAGTACACCACAAAACCTACTCCGAGACGTTTCCAAAAATCAGAACAATATAAATACCAGATAATCATTTTAGGCATAATATTGATGTCATATAAACTGTAATTAAAGACAGATATTTCTTATTAAAATAAATGATTAACGTAAAAAATTAGCACAAGTAAAATACATATAAAGTAGCAAACAGCTGTTTCGAAGCCTCTAAAGCTCCATCATTAGTGCCAAAGTTAAAAAGATTAATAACCTATTTAGAAGTTTTTGCCATTTAAGTATGCTTGTGTCTCCGCACGCGGCTAAGATGGAATGGCGATGAGTGTTTAAAAACAACAGCGGAGTCAGGAGTCCCATGTGATGGAGGAAACCAATCTTACATGGCCTAAACTTTTAAATCTGTTTTTAATCTTTTAACTTTGGCACTGCTGAAGCAGCTTTAGAGGCTTCGAAACAGCTGTTTGTTACTTTATATGTAATTTCATTTGTGCTATTTTTTACGTTGATATTTTTATATAACAGCACAAAGTTCAATCCTCCAATTTAAAAAAGATGTTTCTTAATCTAGGAAAATGTAACGTAACTGCGAACGAAAATATACAATAACCTCTTCTGGGTTACTAACAATGCCGAAAACGTTCTTTATTTTTAGGAACCTCACAAACCGCTACATAATATTATATTTAAAAAAAAACCCTGACGGCTCGGCCTACAGGCACAGGAAGATTCGAAGACACATACCGTGGGGCGCTTGTTTATTGAGAATTGCAGAAGAAATGAGCTTTTTGCCATGTTGTGTCATTTGGGACCACCCACATCGAAATCTACTTGTTTCTGCAAACGGAACCAAAAGGGATTTTTTTTTTTTTTTTTTTTTTTTGGTAAGGGTTGGTCCTATAAGACTTATCGATATAAAAATTGTAGATAACATTAAGAAGATTTATAATAAATTTAAGCGGATTTGATATCTTGTGAATTGACGAAGTTATGATTTTTTTTCTTAAACCCCTATCCCCCCCCCCTTGAGGCCATTTTTAATGATATCAAAAATATGTCATACATAAATTTTTGGCTTTTTTCCTAGAAGTAATAATAACTTTAAACGGATTCGATACGTATCATAATTAAGAAGTTATGGATTTTTTCCTGTTTTTACAAAAAGCCCCCCCCCCCCCCCCCGTTGGTTCGATTTTGCCCATTAACGAACTTGACCGAGATTTTATGCCCCTTGATTTTCCGTATCAGTTTGGAAGAGATTTGTGCAGTATTATTGAAGTTACTGTTTGTCTATAAAAAAGTGACATAGATAGATAGATCTATATATATATATATATATATACTAGCTGTTTAACCCGTTCTACGCACGGGAGTTCATGAATTTAATTCTAAAATGTGAATAAAATGAATTTAATTCCCCTGTTAAAGTGTTGAGTTGTTCAATAACTATACGATTTAGAAAAAACAATACTACTGTGCATTTTTTTTTAATGAAACTTAATTTATGTTGCTATGGCAGCAGACGATAAAACGATATCTTTGGAATAAGGGAATAAATAGAATAAAAATGTTGTTGCCGTTTGTGATAAAATGTTTTTCTTTATTTAAAAAAAATGAAATAATGAAGCGCAATTAAATAATCTCTAATTATTTGCATGCGAGGTAAAAGAATTATCGTAATACCCGCTACAGCTTGTTAGTGTTGCAGCGTGGCGTCCGTAATATGTATATCTCACATTGCAGTAAAGGGGGGTACCGGGAGGAGGGGATGTTCAAGTGTCCTTCCGAAAATGACTAATTAGGAGGACCACTAAGCATCTTTAAAAATTTGTTCATCTGATTAAGCTATGAACTTAATTACAAATTTGGCTTAAACTATTATTCGGAAATAGTGGTAACTACTACTCATAAATTTACTTTAATGTTATAGAGGGTGATTATGAAGTTAATTATAATGTTTGTAATCAGTTGCGTTGAAATCGGAAAGATAGTTGCTGAGTTATGGAAACGGGGCTTAGTTAGAGAAAAAAACCTTGAAGGAGGTGTCGGGGAGAAGCGAATGTTTAAGTTCACTTCAGTAAATTACTAATTAGGAGGACGACTATTCATCTTTAAAAATTCGTTCGTTTGGTTAAGCTAGGAACTTAATTAGAAATTTGTCTTGACTGTTATTCGGAAATAGTGGTACCCGCTACTCACACATTTATTTTAATTATATAGACGTTGATTATTAAGTTAAATATGATGTTTGGAATCAGTTGCACTGAAATCGGAAAATTAGTTGCTGAGATATGGAAACAGGGTACAATTAGACAAAAAGCCTTGAGGGAGGGGCCGGGAGGAGCGGATGTTCAAGTGCCTTTCAGCAAATGATAAATTAAAAAAGTCACTATATGCATCTTTAAAGATTGATTCATTTGGTTATGCTAGGAACTTAATTTGAAATTTGGCTTAAACTATTATTCGGAAATACTGGTAACTGTTTTCTAGAAGTACACCCTGAAGCTATGAATGCTGATTTTTATGATAATTTAGCAAAATGGAACTGGTTTGGAGAAGTTCGGAACATAATTACCTGAGTTCTGGAAATAAAGCGCAGTTAGAGAAAAAACCTTGAGGGAGGGGCCGCGAGGAGGCGCGTGGTCAAGTGCTCAACAACAAATCACTAACTTTGACTGTTGGTATGCATCAACTGAATACGGGCTCTGTACTTTTATTAGGAACATAAATTTAATTTTTAGGAAAATTGTTATTCTAAAATAGCGGTATCATCTATATAAAACAGCGATTAAACGTTACGGGTGAATAAAAAATTAAATGTTAAATTTGTTAAATGTAATTAGTTCAGTTGAAATTAGAGCAGCAGATTTGGATTTATTAATAAGAAGGGTCAATTAATGAAAAAGCCGCCGTCAGGTGGCGCGCGGTCAAGTAAAATATATGTGATATTTAATAAAAAGTCGTTGACTCCCACATCTCCCCATCCCCTCAAATTTAACAAATAATCTGTTAAATAAAGTTTTGTGTATTAATAATCTCTATCATACTAATATATGTCATGTAAAAAAAACCTTAAACCCAGCTAATTATCATTCATTAAGTCGATAAAATCTTTTAAAATTAAGTTTTTAGCATTTGGCAACAGTCAATAATTAAGTTGATTGTCTACATCTCTTATAATCTCTGATCCATCGATTTTAAACACTCGACTGGGAATTGCAGTGATTCCTGCCTTGATTTATTTAATGACTCCTGCGGAGATTTTATAAAACCAACCAACCAACCAAAAATAGAAAAGCGTATTTTTGAATTTTTGATGAGATCTCTTTGTAGATGGATTTTAATTAATATTTAATCTATCAATAATCTATTTAAAAATTTCGAATTTTTTGCCCCGATCGTTCATGACCGCCCTACCAGCTACCCGTGTGCAAAATTTCCTAGCCATGCGCCCTGTGGTTTTCGAGTTTTTGAGGTTACATAGATACGCGAACGGTTTTTAATAGTATAGATATCTTACTTATAATAAAATCCGAAGGGAAGAAACTGTCTGTAACTCTCCCGGGCACGACCACTCTGGTTTGCGAATTGACTATGGTTAAACGTCATGTTGGGCTTAATGAAAAAATTATGCTACATCCGATTCTGCTGTTTAAATATTTGTAAAAGCATATTAAAGCTTTTAAATCTTTTAATTTTGTCTAAAACCTTAAAAAACTATTTCATAAAAAATGTATATTAACATTTCTGTAAACATTTTTTTCTTAAGTATTTTTTTTTTTCAGAAGCAGCGGTGATTTATTTCGTAGGGAGAGATTTGAGGTTGATTCAGTACAGTGGCGCCATCTACTGGCGGATGTTGAAATTGGCTTCCATCGTAAATGCAGACTCATTATCCGGAATCCTCCGGATCAAATGCTTTCCGAGTTTTGGAATTTTCCGGATTTCGGGTCCTCCCGAAGTTCACGATTATTTGACAAAATTCATGCTTTTTTTCGGCTGTTCTTTGACAAAATTTGCGTTTTTCTTCTACGATCCTTTGACGAAATTCCATTTTTTCGTAGTCCTTTGAAGAAATTTGCGTTTTCTTTTTGCGATCCTTTGAGGAAATTTGCGTCTTTTGCTATTCTTTGACGAAATTTGCCTTTTATTCACGATCCTTTGACAAAATTCGAGTTTTTTCTGAGATTGACGAAATTAGCAGGGTTTTTTTTCGATCCTTTGACGAAATTTGCGTTTTTTGTTATTCTTTGACGAAATTTGCCTTTATTCACGATCCTTTGACAAAATTCGAGTTTTTTCTGAGATTGACGAAATTAGCTGGGGTTTTTTTGATCCTTTGACAAAATTTCACTTTTTCGCGATCCCTTAATGAAATTAGAATTTTTTTCGCAGTGCTTTGAAGAAATTTGTGTTTTTTTTTCTAGACATTGAAGAAATTCATGTTTTTTCGCGATTATTTGACGAAATTCGCAGGGTTTTTTTGCGATCCTTTAAACGATTTTTTTTTTCTTGATCCCTTGATGAAATTTTACATTTTTTCGGAGTCCTTGGAAGAAATTTGTGTCTTCTTCGTAAGCCTTTGACGGAAATCGCGTTTTTCTGCAATTTGTTAACAAAATTAGTTTTTTTTTTTTTTTTTTTTTTTTTTTTTTCAATCCTGCAACGAAATTTGCGTTTTTTTTTTTTTTTTTTCGATCCTTTGACGAAATTCACGTTGTTTCCGCAATCCTTTGAAGAAATTGTCTATTTTTTCTGCGAACGATAGACATAATTGATTTTTTTCGGCGAGTATCGTTCAAAATTCGAAATATTTATGTTCGAAATTTTGGACTGAAGACTTAAATTTTCGAAATCGAATGCCTTAAATTTTTAGGAAAACTTGAACAGAATCACCCCTGATGAAATAAATACATAACTATTTTTTGTTTCTAACGAATCGTAAAATACGTTAATTTTAAACTAAAATTTGAGAGAAAAATGATTTGTTTTTAATTTCATGAAGTGAAGTGGGGGGGGGGGGGTACCCGTGTTCACCCGCCACCGAAGTAACAATATTTTAGTGATTAAACATTGAAACACAATGGACTGAAAAAAAAATTAGGAATCGGTAAAATTTTCGAAAAATTTCAGAAAATCTAAAATTTTAGTAAAAATTTACAAATTTAGAAAATTTTCGAATTTTTCTTTCCGGACTTCGGGTCTTTCCGGATAATGGGTCATATACTGTAAAATGATTCTTTCTTATCAAACGTAATTAAAGTATAAGAAATGCATAGTACAGCGTAATTTCCATTTAATTTTTCTTATGTAATCAAACAATGAGTTATATGGTGAGTCAAGCTGTTTAAAAACTCATTGATAACACTTTTTTACAAAAACTTTGGCACATGGATTATTTGTTAATATTTAATTTGAATGTTTTGTCCAATCGTTGAACTATTTCAGAAATTTAATACTGAGTATATATATATATATATATATATATATATATATATATATCCTCATTATTTTTATTTGTAGAAATCATTTGTCCTCTTTAAAATGTACTTTTCTACAATACAAACCTTTCAATAATAAATCTTCATGCTGTTTGTTTGTATGAAGGCTTATGAAAATGAAACGCAGATCAACAATCCGTCATTTTTGACGGGGTTATATACTAGTATGTATATAGTTTTGAACTGAGGGTGGTTTTGGGTTCTGGGAGTCAAGATCGGTGTAGATCTGCAAAAATTTCCCAGAAATTCCAACATATGGGAGAATGTAACAGGTAGTATATCTTACGAAATTTACCTAAAAGCATTTATAAAAATAACAATTTCTTTCTTTATTTCTGCCTTTGATTTTGGTAAACGTTTGCGAGTAGTTTTTATAGTGTATTAATCATTTTTTTCAACTAGAATTATAGATTTTACACATGGTATCAATTTTCAAATAAACATTTTCATGTTCAACAAACATATTTCGCAGACAAACATCATAAATTAACATAATTAATATTAACATTAAAATTGATATTATTGTGTTGCGCTTGCATGCATAAATTTAATTACTTAGCTGAAAACGTTTTATTAATAATTCATAGCATCCTAAAAACTGATATTCCGGTTTGAGAAAATTTATTAAGCGACTATAAAAACTAATCGGAAGCGTTTCCGAAAATCAGTGACTGCAAAATACACTCTGTTTTTATAAAGTCTTCATTAAATCTTGAAAATATATTGGTTGCTGAGATTTCTAAATATAAACAACACTTTTTGGAATTATGGGTAACTCGGAAGAGGTTATTGCATGTTTCCGTTTGTTAGAGTTATTATATTTTTGAAGATTAAGAAACATTTGTATTTTTAGTTACCCATCATACGTAGTATAAGGTAAGTCTTGTAATCGTTTTGAAAATCGAAAAAAAAATTGACGGATTTACAGGTTTCAGACACTGGAGATTCCGAAAACCATATTTTTAGAAAAATATTTTTGCCGTCCGTATGTGTGTGTGTCTGTAAACACGCTATCTCCCGAACAAAATGAAATAGAGACTTGAAATTTGGTATGTACTTAGTACGTAATAATGGGAAGAATCTTATTGAATTTCAGCAACCTCGATTATCTGGAACTTTTTTTTTGGACTCTCTAAATATTCGTTCTGATAAAAGGTATATAAAAATTTTCGAAATTGTTTATTTTAAGGATTGAATATAAAAGAGATAAAAACAAAACAAATTTTGCATAAAGAATTCAGTTGATCGGATAATGAGTTGTCGAGATATTTGGAATCCTATTTTCTACACTCTTCGATTTTTCATGACCCTGTATTTCATTCAAATTACAATTCAAAGAGGTATTTTAATTGTAAATGAGACGCTTAATCCGACGCAGTAAAACGTTAGTTTATAGGATTATCATTTTTGGAGTTATAAGGATGTTTCTTTTACGCAATTCAGTAATAGAGTATTTAAAGTTCATGACGTCATCAAGAAGCCACAATTTTATTCGAAATGCAATGCATTTTATAAATAGTTTAAACATGTTTTATTTTCATGTTTTATTTTCATATTTTATATTATGCATATCCATGATGGGTAAGTATTTCGGTGGCCCCCAACGACTAGTTATATTGTACACATGATTAGTTTAAAAATAAAAAAAAATAAGGGGTGAGGATTTTAAATATATACTAAGCATTTGAAAGGTACATTCTTTTTCTTCTTCCCGTGGAACTATTTATTTCAGAAATTCTTTGAACTCTATCTAGTTATTTATCTTAAGAAATACTTATTTATACGAAATTTAAACGATTTTCCTTTCTTTATTTTCATAAGAAAATGTTTCTTTCCGCTCAGATAATTAACTTTCATGTGGCAGAAGTTTATTAGTTTACGTTCTCTAAAAGTTATCAACTTGAAAAAAATTCTTCTGCTAGTTAACTCATTAAATAAATTGCTTCTAACTTTTCTTTCACGCGATTTATAAAATACTAACAGTACTTACTGTCTGGAAAAAAATAAAAAAGTACTATTTGGGCAGAATGTTTCACATTTGCATTATTAAATAGAAAAGTTTTCTTTCAGTTCTTTTTTTAATGTAAAATTAAATGTAAAAGTTTTTAAAATTGCACGGAAAGATTTAAATTGAATGAAAAGTTTGAATAATCCAGTCATTTTAACTGTAAGAACAAACTGCACGAATTCTCACTTAAAATTCGAAATTGAAGTTTATTTGAAAATCAAACGAATAAAGAAAAAACATGCACTAGGAATTGATAATGGGACATTTTCCTATATTAGGAGCATGTAATTTAAGAGGGCATAAGAGTTTTTTCGGGTTAAAAAAATTGTTTTTCCTTTTATTTTCTGAATGTCTGATATTTGATAAATGTTCTCTAGAAGTAATTTTTAACCATTTAAGCTTGATAAATTTTTTACGCGCTTAAAAACATTCAAGCTTAAGATGTTCATTTTAAACCATTATTGTATATCTTAATGGCTTGGAGATGTACAAAGCCATTTTTAACATCTAAAAATGGCTTTTTTAGAAATAATTTTTTAATACAGAGTCATTAACACTAGATCCGACGACAATTTCGACATCGTGAAACAGCCACCGGTGTCATTTCGACACCACTAATTTAATTGTGCAAAATGAACGCTATAAATTCTAATTTAACAATATATTGCGTCATTGTACTATAATTGAGCTTATATTGTTACCTTTTCACAAAAATACGATGATTTATTTCACAGAAAAATACATTAAATCAAAACGCCTGACAATTTCGACATCCTAAAAGTGCCGTCGGTGTCAATTCCACATCACTAATTTAATTTTTCAAAATTGACTCTATAAATTTTAATTTAACGCTATATAGCGTCATTGTAATTTAAATATGTTTATATTGTTACCTTTTCAGAAAAGTACGATGATTTATTTTAAATTCGGTTCTGTGTCGAAATGACACCGACGGACGTCCTATGTGAATTTGGCTAGATTTTTTTTTTTAATCGAATCATATAATAAAAATTTCGACAGTGTGCTTCATACGTAAAATGATTAAAATTCATAGATTGTGAAGGATATGAGTGAAAAAATGTGATAGAGAGAAAAGGCTAAATTCGGTTTGCTGTCGAAATGACACCAACGGACGTCCTATGTGAATTCGGCTGTAATTTTTTTTTTTTATCGAATCAGAAAATAAAAATTTTAGACAGTGTACTTCATACATAAAATGATTAAAATTCATAAATTGTGAAGAATATGGGTGAAAAAATGTGATAGAGAGAAAAGGCCAAATTCGGTTTGGTGTCGAAATGACACCAACGGACGTTTTATGTGAATTTGGCTGTAATTTTTTTTTTAATCGAATTAGAAAATAAAAATTTCGACAGTGTGCTTCATACGTAAAATGATTAAAATTCATAGAATGTGAAGAATGTGGGGGAAAAAATGTGACAGAGAGATAAGGCTAAATTCGTACGGGTGTCGAAATGACACCAACGGACGTTGTAGTATTAAATGTTTCGACAATAGATAAACAGATCCCCCTACCTCTCCACCCCCTTTTTTTTCTTTGACAGAAAGTTTAAATAATTTCCTAGTCTTTGACCAATGTTTTTTTTTTTTTAATCGTTCGTTTTTAACACTTTCCAACATAGTTTAAAAGTGTTTATGAATTCGGTTTGTCTGTTTGTCTGTCAGCGCCCTAACTCACGTAAATATATTTGGATTGCCATGTAATTACTGTATGTTACTTAGCTTTAGTATATCATGTTCGGTATTGAAAAGGAAGTATATAGCATTTATAGTTCATTTACATGGGCACTCAAAAGAGTGCCGATACATTATGGTCTATGGGAGAAAATCGTTTGCAGTGTATTTTAATGATGGTATACTATTTCGAACCTATTGAAATTAATATATATCACTGAGGTTGCAATACGAAATACTTACTATAGAATATAGTGTAAATATCATTTATCGCTTATTTACAGGGACACACAAAAGACTTTTGTTACAGTACTATTTTAATGCAATAACTGCTGGAAGTGTATTTTCAACTATGGTATGCCTTTCTAAATTAAACAATTTTTTTGCATATTACATGATGTATATAAATTCAACATAGTTGAAAAGGGTTTAGGTGTTGGGTTTGTCTTTCCGTCTGTCTGTCCGTGCTCTAACTCGCTTAAATATACTCGGGTGGCCATGTAATTGATATACGTTATTGAGGTTTACCATGGCATGTTCGGTATTGAAAATGAAGTATTTATTTATAGATTATTTACAAGAGCACTCAAATATATTGCGTTATATTATGGTCTATGGGGAAAAATTATCTGCGGTGTATTTTAATGTTATTACTCCGTTACAAGCGCAATGAAATTGTTCTAATTTTTTGAGCTAAAAAAATGCTATTTGTAGAATATAGGGGCATTTACCATTCATTTACAGGGTCCCCCACAGGGTCACACAAAATAATTCAATTATATAATGATTCTCTGGGAAAAAAAGGGTGTTTTCGTGTTATAGTGGCTTCCAAGGATAAATAGCCAAGCGACCAAGATTTATCGCCAAATTATAAAGCACATATGATGTATATAACATTTCCTGGTGTGCATAGCCAAGTTATAGTCATATATGACGCATATATGATGTATATATATGGCATGTGTATTAGGTGTAGATAATGTATATGTTTATGACGTATAAGACGTAAATAATATGTATATAATGACGTATACGGTATATACATGAGTGTTTGGGGTATATATATGTGTATATATCATGCATAGATAAGCTTTGCGATGATCTTGGCGAAATCATAGTTGCAACCTTGGCATAATCAAAATTGTGGGGGGCCGCTATAACACGAAAGTATCAAAAACTGTTTGCAGCGTACTTTAACATGATGAGATTGAAATACATTACTGAAATTTACAACAAGATGCTTGCTGTATACTATGATGTGTATAGCATTTGTCGTTGATTTGCAGGGAAACAAACGATATTTGTTGCACACACAATTATGTTACACATTCCCTTAAGCCAGCAGGGCTAGACCAAGTCCATGGTATTATACATCCTAAGAAAATCCAGCACCATCAAGGGATCATCAGCAAGATCCTGCTTTGAGAGCCTCACGCACGCACGGATATGATCAGCACGGATATGATCAGGGGAGGCCTTCTCAGTGGAACACTTTGTGCATATTTCAAAGCACTTGATGCCCTCAGAAAATTTCATAGTTCTAAAGGTGCCCACTACGAAAGCGAGCAAGAGTGGTTTGTTCCTGCCTGTTATAACCAAGAGCAAGAGATCTTCCCGGTCGAATACTCTGGTACCAGTGGTGCTCTGGTGGAACAATCCAAGTGATCCTATTCTTGCTTTTTGTTCTTGAGTAAGTCTCCAAATATGTGAGGGATGCAGAAGGCACCCGAGACATCACATGCAAGGTGTCCGCGATGTCATTTCCCTCAAGATCGACATGAGATACAGAGACATGAGATTTTGTATACAGTACTGTATCCTAAGTATTGTCTATTAGGGATAATTGCTGGAAGTGCGTTTTCATTTTTGGTATGCGTTTTTAAGTTTAACTAAATTTTTTCATGCTACGTGGCCGTGGCGGGTATAAATGCTATAGATCCTATACAAGGTTACAGATGAATTCGTAAGCATTATTGAATAAGAGCATGGATTGTATAAAGGTGGTTTTTAATTGAGTTATGTATGCTCAAGCTCAACTATATTTTGTATACTAAGAGATGTTTGATAGAAAATAAATATAATCATATACAGGGATATGCAATGAACTGGATACATGGCCGCGTATGATTAGTAAATTACTGGAAGTGTGATTTCAGCAGTTTTGACTGAATTAAATTTTATCTTAATATGTATAATAATATGACATGTATAAAAATCTGTAGGTAATACACAGGTCTGCACAAAAGCATTCAAGTACGTTTTTATCTATTGGTAGAAATTGTTGAAAGTGAATTTTCAACTGTGTTATGAGTTTTTAGTAAAACTAGCTGACCCGCCCGGCGTTGCCCGGGCAGACTGTCATTGAAAAATATAACAGTGGGGTGGACTTCAGAAAAAGAAGACTGAATACTATTTATTTATACTAAAAACCCACAGTTATGCTCCGGAACGTTTAAATCAGTAATTTGGATTTCAGTAGCAACGCGTTCGTGCATGCGACAGTTATTAAGCCTATTTTGGCAATCGCTTATGCTCTGTGTTTGAGGGCGCTCTTGATCCAATCTATTTCGATTTTCTCTTCTTAATTCGGCTTCTTCTTCACTTTCAAGCATCCGCCAAGATCTGTTATATGTTTCTAATGATATTTTGAAGCTCCATAATTGCAGCGAAAGAGCGAAACGTAAATAAACCCGATTTACCTCGGCCTAAATCTTACCAAAGGACCACAATAACCAATGGAATGCGTTTCATTCGGGCGTTGCCATTAAACAATTAACAAAGAATCGCGATTTCTGTGCTACGTACGATAGCGTAATTATATATATATATATATATATATAATATATATATATATACTTTTTAGCATATTATCTACAATATATACAAATCTATAGATCACATACAGGGCTGCATAAAACATTTGAAGTACCTTTAAGGCTATGGATGGAATAGCTGAAATTTTATTTTCAAATGTGTTATTCGTTTTCGAGAATGTTTACTTGGGTATCTTCTTTACCTAATTAAAAGGCGAAGTTTTGTTAAATTATTTTGGAAGTATTAGAACGTGTTTCATAATTTTTCTTGAAGCATAATTTTTCTTTCTTGTTATTAGATGAAGAATATTTTCAATAAACATTCCATGAGGCCCATCTCTGAAATAAACAAGGTCAAGACTAGTGTAATTAGCGACGATATAATTAATCAGACAGATATACTTTTCCTGAAACAAATAACATTTATCAAAAAAAAAAAAAAAAAAAAAAAAAAACTTAGAGAAAAGGGTGCACTACAATTTTCGAAGGAGAAATTTGTTCTAATCCACTAAATGACCCTTAAAATGTTCTATATACACTATAATGCCATAATTGATGGGAACTTTCATTTTAGACATTTTTTCGAATGTTTTAAAATATACATGTCAGATTCTTTTGGAATTTTAAGATTAAAAAGAACAGGTTTGACTTCATATTTATCAATGTTGATTTGATAAGTAGGAAAATTAGGGGACCAACAAAAAATTAAAGAAGAAAAATAATACTTGGGATCACCCTGTAAAATAAATGCACGAATTGATTTACCGCTACAGAATATACATAGGCAGACATTGTATAATATGTGTACTCATTTGTGTAAGAATAGCATGCATATTAATAGAGATATAGCGATTTTTTTTTAAAATTAAAAAAATTCTTGCATGTTTTTTGCTTATAAAATACAGGGTTTTTAACCAAATTTAACGTCAGTTTCAGAAAAATTGACAAAATGTAGTAGAAATCATATAATGTGATTGAAATATAAATATATTAAATATTTAAGGAAATATGGGCAGTTGTATGAAATAATTTTTATCTGCGCATGCGCGAACGATAACAAAAAACTTTTTGCCTAATTTAATACTCAACACTATGGAGCAACTTATACAAAAAAAAACAGTCAAATATCGTAAAAATTCAGAGAGATATCGGCGTTAGAGTGAGCTGTTTTTTTAGTTTCTGACTAAAACTCGCTGAATGATAAGGGATTGTCCACAAATTGTTATTTTTAGCTCACAGGCTATCAAAGCCTGAGAGCTAATGTGCCCGCCCGTTCTGTATGTACGTAACGCGATAACTCTTGATAGAAATAACCGTTTTCCTTCAATAACCGTTTTCCTTTTCTTCATAGTTTAGAGTCAAAATCTTCCTAAACATAAGCGTAAGTTATAATTAAATTGTTTTTTCTAAAAATTTTCTCCGAACGCTGCCAGATAACTTAAAAATATCAATTTGTGGACAATCCCCTACCATTCAGCGAGTTTTAGTCAGAAACTAAAAAACAGCTCACTCTAACGCCGATATCTCTCTGAATTTTTACGATATTTGACTGTTTTTTTTAATAAGTTGCTCCATATTGTTGAGTATTAAATTAGGCAAAAAGTTTTTTGTTATCGTTAACGCATGCGCAGATAAAAATTATTTCATACAACTGCCCATATTTCCTTAAATATTTAATATATTTAAATTTCAATCACACTATATGATTTCTACTACATTTTGTCAATTTTTCTGAAACTGACGTTAAATTTGGTTAAAAACCCTGTATTTTATAAGCAAAAAACATGCAAGAATTTTTTTAATTTTTAAAAAAAACGCTATATCTCTATGAATATGGATGCTATTCTTACACAAATGAGTACACATATTACACAATGTCTGCCTATGTATATTCTGTAGTGGTAAATCATTTCGTGCATTTTATTTTACAGGGTGATCCCAAATATTATTTTTCTTCTTTAATTTTTTGTTGGTCCCCTAATTGTCCTACTTATCAAATCAACATTGATAAATATGAAGTCAAACCTGTTCTTTTTAATCCTAATATTCCAAAAGAATCTGACTTGTATATTTTAAAATATTCGAAAAAATGTCTAAAACTGAAAGTTCCCATCAATTATGGCATTATAGTGTAAATCTATAATAAAAATGAAATAAGGATAGACATAATTATGCATCAGTTTGTAATGTATTACAAATCTAAAACATAATTATACAAAAGAGATTTTTTTAAAATTATTTCCAGAGCCAATGGCTCTTGATCTGCGGATTTATTCGTAAATATATGTATATATATATATCTTTAAAACATTAAACTATGGATTATACATATCAAATATTGTAATAAAATAAAAATGATACATCTGACATTGAAGCCCCTGATGTGCAGATTTGCTAGCCATTAAATAAATGAACTTTTCATGGTATATCGCATAAGCCTGCTTTAGAAATAATTGAGGTCAGGATTGATATCTATACTAATATTATAAAGGAGTAAATCTTGTTTGTTTGTTTGTAGGGGGTAATCTCTGGAACTACCGAACCGATTTCAAAAGTGATGGTGGCAAATTGATGGTGACAACCCCTGCTCCAACATAGGCTATATTTTATGTCGGTGCCACTAACCCCAGGGGGTGCAGGAGCAAAAAACGTTCTAAAATTGCGATTTTTAGCACTTTCCAACCTAGTTGAAAAGTGCTTATGACTTCGGTTTGTCTGGCCGGATGGCCGTATGGCCGTCTGGCCGTCTGTCCGTGCTCTAACTCCCGTAAATATGCTCGGATTGCTCTGCAATTTTTATATGTTATTGTCGTTATTTATGGCACGTTCCCTATTTCAACTGAAGTGTGTAGCACTTATAGTTTTCTTACAGGGACACTCAAAAGAATTCCCTTACATTGCGGTCTATGGGGAAAAATCATTTGCGGTTTATTTTAAAAATGTTTCACTATCGTAAACGCATTGAAATTTATATAGATCACTAAGATGCATTAGAAGAAGCTTAATATGGAATAGTAGGTGTATAGCACTTAGAGTTACTTTACAGGGACAGTCAAAATAATTCCGTTACATTACGTCTATGGAGAAAAATTGTCTGCGGCTTATTTAAATAATGTTCCACTATTTTAAACGCATTGAAGTTTATATATATTACTAAAGTGCATTACAAGAGGCTTACTACAGAATAGTGTGTGTATAGCAGTCATCGTTCATTTACAGGGACACACAAAAGAATTCTCTACTGTCTGTTAACAATAATTCCTGGAAGTGCGTTTTAAGTTACTGAACGCGATTTTAATCTTAACTAGCTTTTTGTCTATTACTTGGTGTGTATAAATTCTGTAGATCCTATACAGGGCAGCACAAAAGTTCACGAACACATTTCCGTTTATTGACAGAAACTCCAGAAGGAGAATTTAAACTGTGCAACGCGTTCCCTAACTAAACTAAAATTTAGCATCCTATGTATATATACAAATCTATAGATCATATACAGGGCTACATAAAAGTATTCGGATATTTTTCCGAATATTGTATATATTGAAAATTCCTGAAATTACGTTTTTAAATATGTTATGCGTTTTCCAAATTGTTTACTTAGATGTCATCTTTCAGCTTATTAAACGGTAATGATTTGTAAAATTATTTTAGAAGCGTTGGAAAGTGCTACATAATCTATGCTTGACGCATGATTTTTCGTTCTTGTTCAGTTATCACACTGGCTGTCAAGCCCTGAGAGCTTGGCAGCCGGTTCTGTATGTATGTATGTACGTACGTAATGCGATAACTCTTCATAGAAATATCCGTTTTCCTTCAAATTTTGTTTATAGGTTTACTGTGTTAAGGCGCTTCCCTGATTAGTTTTCGGGATTGATTGGTTAAGTATAAAAGGGGGGGAACAAGGGGCTAATCCCCCCCCCCTTAATTTATATAAATGTGTTTTTCATGCAGAATTATTCCGTTTTCCTTCAAATTTTGTTTATAGGTTCACTGAGTTAAGGCGCTTCCCTGATTAGTTTTCGGGATTGATTGGTCAAGTATAAAGGGGGGGGGGACAAGGGTCTAATTCCCCCCCCCCCCCTTAATTTATAGAAATGGGTTTTTCATGCAGAATTATTCCGTTTCCCTTCAAATTTTGTTTATAGTTTCACTGAGTTAAGGCGCTTCCCTGATTAGTTTACGGGTTTGATTAGTTAAGTATAAAGGGGGTTGGATCGGGGGGGGGCTAATCCCCCCCCTTAATTTATATAAATGGGTTTTTCATGCAGAATTATTCCGTTTTCCTTCAAATTTGGTTTATAGGTTCATTGGGTTAAGACGCTTCCCTGATTACTTTTCGGGATTGATTGGTTAAGTATAAAGGGGGGGGGGAACAAGGGGCTAATTCCCCCCCCCCCCTTAATTTATATAAATGGGTTTTTCATGCAGAATTATTCCGTTTTCCTTCAAATTTTGTTTATAGGTTCACTGTGTTAAGGCGCTTCCCTGATTAGTTTTCGGGATTGATTAGTTAATATAAAGGGGGGGGGATCGGGGGGCTAATTCCCCCTTAATTTATATAAATGGGTTTTTCATGCAGAATTATTCCGTTTTCCTTCAAATTTTGTTTATAGGTTCATTGTGTTAAGGCGCTTCCCTGATTAGTTTTCGGGATTGATTGGTTAAGTATAAAGGGGGGGAACGGGGGGATAATCCCCCCCTTAATTTATATAAATGGGTTTTTCACGCAGAATTATTCTATTTGCTTCAAAATTTGTTTATAGATTCATTGGGTTAAGACGCTTTCCTGATTAGTTTTCGGGATTGATTGATTAAGTATAAAAGGGGGGAACGGGGGGGCTAATATCCCCCTTAATTTATGTAAATGGGTTT
The DNA here is from genome assembly GCA_963931845.1 of Maratus michaelseni. Lineage (NCBI taxonomy): Eukaryota > Metazoa > Arthropoda > Arachnida > Araneae > Salticidae > Maratus > Maratus michaelseni. Next base: position 93,639,760 of record OZ007597.1, on the reverse strand, counting down.
TTCATGCAGAATTATCCCATTTCCTTCAAATTTTATTTATAGGTTCACTGTGTTAAGGCGCATCTCTGATTAGTTTTCGGGATTGATTGGTTAAGTATAAAGGGGAGGAACAAGGGGATAATTCCCCCTTATCTATACTAATATATAAAGTAGTAAAGATTGTTTGTTTGTTTGTTTGTTTGTTTGTAGGGGGTAATCTCTGGAACCACTGAAGCGATTTTAAAAGTGATGGTGGCAAATTAATGGTGACAATCCCTGCTCCAACATAGGCTATATTTTATGTCGGTGCCACCACTCCCAGGGGGGTGCAGGAGCGAAAAACGTTCTAAAATTTCGATTTTTTGTGTACTGAAGGAGATAGAAGTATCAAATTTGGTATGGTAGTTACTTATAAGATGTAAATGCTCTCTAAGAACAAATTATAAAAACATTCGCAATTTAAAAGGGTGAGATGAGGAAGAAGCGTTCTAAAAACATTCTAAATTACAATTTCTATGGAATCTCTGAAACTACAGAACCGATTTCAAAAGTGATGGTGGCAAATGGATGGTGACAGTCCCTGCTCCAACATATGCTAAATTTTTTGTCGGTGCCACTGCTCGCAGAGGGTGCAGGAGCGAAAACGTTCCAAAATTATGATATTTTCAATAATGAAGGAGTTAGGAACTTGACATTTTGTATGGTCGTTACTTACAAGATTTAAATGCTCTATAAGAACAAAATCTAAAAAAAAATCGAAATTTAAAAGGCTGAAATAAACAAAAAATTTTCTAAAAACATTATGAATTACAATTTGTATGGAATGTCTGGAACTACTAAAGCGATTTCAAAAGTGATGGTGGCAAATGGATGGTGACAATCCCTGCTCCAACATAGGCTATATTTTATGTCGGTGCCACTACCCCGAGGGGGGTGCAGAAGCGAAAAACGTTCTAAAATTGCGATTTTTGCGATGCTGAAGGAGCTAGAAACTTCAAGTTCGGCATGATTGTTATTTATAAGATCTAAATGCGCTCTAAGAACAATTTCTAAAGAAAAATGATCTAATGATTCTGCGATTTTTCAACTATTGAATTTCTAAAATTACCAAATTTCACAATAGAGTACCATAGCGAAACCTTCACGCGTAAAAAGATAATGATAAGGGCGACGTGTCCTGACGTGTATATTGACTATAGCACGAGTCACAAATTATAGTATCCTTATTATTCTGTTAAAATATAAAAGTGAATTATGAAATGTCAATATTTTGTTTGATTAAAGGTTCGTTAAGAGAAATTGACCAGCGTAGCGGGCGTAGCTTGCTAGTAATTAATAAGAAAAATATGTATTTTTTAGAAAAAACAAGCAATATTTATCAAAAAATAACGATGATGAAATAACGATTTATCAAAAAATAATAATGATGAATATGTTAATTCCTCATTAAATTGATGGAAAAGGGAGAAAATGTCGAATGTAGTTTTCGTAGATTTCAAGATCTGTGTAAACCATTGAAAAATAAACCTATAATGAAAACAAAATGAAAAAATATATATCAGATAACAGAAGCATTTCTTTCTAGGTTGATAATTTATTATGAATATAATATAAAGACTTTCTCGGTATTTTCTGAGAATAAATATTATTGTAAATAAAATTTTTCAACTTTGATTTAGCTTATGAGATAAATGAAATTCTCAAAACTACATCCCAATAAACGACCTAAGAAGTACACGTCATTTAGAATTACGTATCATTATATCGTTACATACAATATACTACAGTACATTATAATATACAGTGAATCAATGGTTTTTATTATTAGATGAAGAATGTTTTCACTATACAGTTCACAAGGCTCGTCTCTGAAAGAAACAAGGTCAGGGGTACTGTAATTACCGGTGATATACTTGTAATTAATCAGAAAGATATCTTTTTCTGAAACAAATAACATTTATCAAAAAACAAAAAACCTTCATCATTAAGCCGGTGGAAAGGGAGAAAATAGTACACTACAATTTTTTAAGAAGAACTATGTTCCAAGCAACTAAATGATCCTTAAAATGTTCTGTATAAATCTGTAATAAAAACGAAATGAGGATAAACATAATTATGTATCAGTTTGTAATTTATTATAAATCTAAACATTTTATTAGAAAACTATTTTTAAAATTCTGTGGTTTCATAACTAAATAAATTTGTGATATATTCCATAAATCCATCTGTTATAACTAATCCAGATCAGGTTTAATATAACCAATCATATAATTAATCTGAAAAGATAAATTTTCACAACTAAATAACATTAATGAAAAAAAAAACATTTATAAGAAAAATGGTGGAAAAAGATAACATGTTCATGAACCATTGAAAAATATACCTCCAATTAAAAAAAAAAAAAAAAATGATCAGAAAACAGAAATAAATTATTGTTCTCTGTTATCAATTTTGTATGATTCTAAAACGTTTAAATTTAATTTTAATAGAATTTTATAAAATAAATAATATTATTAATAGACTTTAATATAGTTTCTGAAATAAATTAAACTTTCGAAATTATATGTCACAATAAATTACCGAAGAACTACGTGTCATTCAGAGCTATTTGTCCCTACACTGTAAAAAAAAAAAAAAAAAAAAAAAAAAAAAGGTCGATCTACTAAAAAAGTATTTCTTATTGATCCTTGCAATTACTAAAAAAAATTTTGTATTCTTACTCAGTTACAAGAAAATCTCTAAGAATTACTGGAAAACAGCTATCTACGATATACAATACTTCATAATACCGGTTACTAAAAAATTCTATGGAATACAAATTTACTAAAAAAAATTTAGCAACCTCAGGGTTTTTTTTTTACAGTGTATATTGTGACATAAAGTATATTTACAGCAACATGAAAGAATTAACTGTTGTTTGTTATTAAATAAATTAATTTTTCACGATGTATACCATGCACCCGTTTGTAGAAAGAATCCAGACTAGTTATTAATGTACTTACCGATGATATAATTAATCAGAGGTGAGAATTTTTTTTTCTGAAACAAATAACATTTATCATTAAATTGGTGGGGAAGGGAAAAAACTAATAAAACAATGTCATGAATAATTATAGTATAAAAGATGTAGTTCTAATAGATTCCAGTAAAAAATGAATCTAATGGATTTCACTTTCATTTGAAAGGAATTTTCTAGAATTTGTGTTATAATAAATAACAATTCCAACTTTCAAATAAATTATAATATAAATGAAACTTTCAAAATTACATGCCACGATAAATACCCGAAGATTTACATGTCATATAGAATTATATGTCACTATATTGTGACATACATTAACGGTATATTGTAACAGAAAATATTATACTGTACATTGTGCATATCTATTGCAGAATATACAGTAAGTCACTGGATCATATTATTAAATGAAGAAAAAAAAACTCTTCTTGCATATTTCATACGCTCATATAAAGAAGTAATCCAGATCAGTATTAATGGAATCACTGATAATATTATCTCATCAAAAAGTCACCTGTAAAAAATGCAGCCAAGTCTCGTAACTCATTTACCGTAAAAAGTACTGAGATCGTATAAAGCCAAGTTTAACTATCTTATTAACTCTGAAATTTTCATTCACAAAATCACTCCTAGTCTCTACATCTTTAGTTAATTATTATTTTGTGACTTGGCAATTACTTAGCACGAGAATGTGATGTATATAGTTAGTCTTAATCAAATAATACTATAACATATTAAGGTGTAATAACTTCCCTGTGCGTATATAATTTGCTTTAGTTAAATTATCCCATCCCTACCCATAACATAGTAAGGTGTAATAACTTCCCTGTGCTGCGTAATTGCCAAGTCACAAAATAATAATTAACTAAAGATGTAGAGACTAGGAGTGATTTTGTGAATGAAAATTTCAGAGTTAATAAGATAGTTAAACTTGGCTTTATACGATCTCAGTACTTTTTACGGTAAATGAGTTACGAGACTTGGCTGCATTTTTTACAGGTGACTTTTTGATGAGATTTCACTTCTTTTTGTAAGTAACCCTCCTTTTCTTGATTTTGGGTTCTTTTTGGAGATCATCCACTGATTTTCGCTAAGCCCACACTCTGTCCCTATTATTTACAGGTATCAAAAAATTGAAGCTTTAGTTTCGTTTGCAAAGTACTGTAGATAAAAAGAGATTTCAGGTTCCTAGGCAAGCACTAAATTATGGGAGGGGGAGTGTCAAAAGTACTCTCAATTGTTTCCAGGATAGGCGCTATGCATCTGAGATATAACTCGCAGCCCTAGATACTTGATATTTAACATAAAAGAACTTTTTAGTATAAAAAGAAAGCCAAAATTAAAATTTCCGGAAATTTCCAATAAATCAAACTATATTCCTTTTTTCGATGGTTTTTTTTTTCGTTTTTTTTTAGACTTTTTCTTATTATTTACGGATTTTTTAATTTTTTCTTACTTTGTACAAAACCCTGCCTTTCTGCCAAATGTCAATCTTCTAGGACTACAAAATCGAATTATTTTCAAATTTTCGACTTTTTATGAATTTATTGATTTTTCGATTTTAATTCTAAGTTACCTGATTGTCATGCTAATATAGTAATTATTTGATCCGTCTTCTTAGGATCATTTAGGTTCAATTTAGAGATAAATCAAGTGAATCTTAGAGTCACCATGATTTTATTTAGAAAGGACTATCAAGCCATAACCAGCCAGTAATGTCGGGAGGGTAGGGGGAGCTGTGAAAATTTTTGTGGGGCTAACATCATTTAACAATCCATATTTCATATGTGAAGTAAATAGAGTACAACATGTGAAAGAAAACAAACCTGTCTATAAAGAAATCGCCTATATCGTAGCCAGTCTATAGTGGAACTTTTCTATAACGAAATTCGTAAACGAAAGAAAAGAAAAACCATAATCCGGGGGAAATAACATAAAACAATTAGGGGCGTTGTACTAGCTAATAGGACAATTATCTTATAACTAATGTTTCTAGCAGTACAAAATCAAATTGTTTTCGAATTTTCGATTTCTTAAACATATTTCGATTTTTCGATTTTATTTTCGAATATTTTAATTGTTCCTTTTATTGAATAGTAAATACTACCTTTACACCAAGTTTTAAGTTTCTAAGACTACAAGATAAAAATATTTTCAATTTTTGATTTTTTCGCATTTTTTTTTTTTTTTTATAATTTTCTGGATTTTATAATTTTTTCTTATTTTGTATCCTTTATTACAAATTTTAAGTTTCTAGACCTACAAAATCGAATTATTTTAAAATTTCCGATCTTTTTCGATTTTTTTATTTTATTTTCGAATTTTATTGCGTTTTTATTTTAACTTATTCTGAATCCCAAACACTATCTTTACCGCGAATTTTAAGTTTCTAAGGCCAAAAGATCAAATTATTTAATTTTTTTTCAAATTTTTTCGAATTTTTGATTTTTTTTTCGTGTTTTCTGGATTTTTTAATTTTTCCTTATTTTGCATCCTAAATACTACCTTTATTCCGAATTCCAAGTTTCTAGCGCAACAAAATTGGATTATTTGAAATTTTTCGATTTTTCGATTTTATTTTCAATTTTTTTTTGTGTGTTTTTGATGTTTTCTTTTTCTGAATTCTAAACACTACCTTCACACCAAATTTTAAGTTTTTAAGACTACAAGATCGTGTTATTTTCAAATTTCAATTTTGTTCGATTTTTTTTAATTTTCGAATGTTTTTTTTTTTTTTTTTGTAATTTTCCGGATTTTATATTTTTTCCTTTCTTTGTATCCGAAATGCTAGCTTTATTCCAAATTTTCAGTTTCTGTGGCTGTGGGATATACCAATCTTTTTGATGACGCGAGAGTGAGTGAGTGTGTGAGTGACAAAAAATCGAAACTTTGACTTCATATATCGTCTGCACTAATTTATGGGTATTTTTGAATTATCCATATTTTTGAATTTTTCCTTATTTAGTATCTTAAATATTACCTTTATTCCAAATTTCAAGTTTCTAGCGCTATAAAATCGAATTATTTTCAAATTTTCCTTATTTTTCGATTTTTCCGATTTTTTCGATTTTTTTGTTTTATTTTCGAATTTTATTTGGTTTTTTATTTTAACTTATTCTGAATCCTAAACACTATCTTTACTGCGAATTTTAAGTTTCTAAGGCTAAAAGGTCAAATTATTTTAATTTTTTCAATTTTTTTCGAATTTTTCGGAATTTTTAATTTTTCCTTATTTTGCATCCTAAATACTACCTTTATTCCGAATTCCAAGTTTCTAGCGCAACAAAATTGGATTATTTGAAATTTTTCGATTTTTTTCGATTTTTCGATTTTATTTTCAATTTTTTTTGTGTGTTTTTGATGTTTTCTTTTTCTGAATTCTAAACACTACCTTCACTCCAAATTTTAAGTTTTTAAGACTACAAGATCGTGTTATTTTCAAATTTCAATTTTGTTCGATTTTTTTGAATTTTCGAATGTTTTTTTTTTTTAATTTTCCGGATTTTATATTTTTCCTTTCTTTGTATCCGAAATGCTAGCTTTATTCCAAATTTTCAGTTTCTGTGGCTGTGGGATATACCCAAACTTTTTGATGACGCGAGAGTGAGTGAGTGTGTGAGTGACAAAAAATCGAAACTTTGAGTTCATATATCGTCTGCACTAATTTATGGGTACTTTTGAATTATCCATATTTTTGAATTTTTCCTTATTTAGTATCTTAAATATTACCTTTATTCCAAATTTCAAGTTTCTAGCGCTATGAAATCGAATTATTTTCAAATTTTCCTTATTTTTCGATTTTTTCGATTTTTTTGTTTTATTTTCGAATTTTATTTGGTTTTTTATTTTAACTTATTCTGAATCCTAAACACTATCTTTACTGCGAATTTTAAGTTTCTAAGGCTAAAAGATCAAATTATTTTAATTTTTTCAATTTTTTTCGAATTTTTCAATTTTTTTTTTCGAATTTTCCGGAATTTTTAATTTTTCCTTATTTTGCATCCTAAATACTACCTTTATTCCGAATTCCAAGTTGCTAGCGCAACAAAATCGGATTATTTGAAATTTTTCGATTTTTTTCGATTTTCGATTTTCGATTTTTTTAATTTTGCTTTCGATTTTTTGGTTGTTTTTGATGTTTTCTTTTTCTGGATGATAAACACTACCTTCACACCGAATCTTAAGTTCCTAAGACTACAAGATCGTATTATTTTCAATTTTCAATTTTGATGGAATTTGTTGAATTTTCGAATGTTTTTTTTTTCGAATTTTCCGGATTTTATAATTTTTCCTTTCTTTGTATCCTAGACACTACCTTTTTTCCAAATGTCAAGTTTCTAGGGCTACGGGATCTACATCTACCTAATCTTTTTGATGACGCGTGAACGAGTGAGTGACAAAAAATCGAATGTTTGAGTTCATATATCGTCTGAACTAGAAAAGATAGAAAGTTTTAATTTTAAATTTTGGTCCTGTGTGCCAAATACTCTAGAAAAACGAAGTTTCAAATTTTTGGGATACTCCAGCGCGGAGATATGAGGGGGTCAAAAGTGCCCTGAGTTGCTTCCAGAAAAGTATGCTTACGGCTGTCCTCTCTCGACTTGGCGGAGGCACTGCTGTGCCTCCAGATCTAAAACAAACTATCCCCATCCTGTGGGATTTGTTTTTCAATGTTTTACTTTATTTAATGCAAAACATAGATTGCATCCGACAACTCATAAAAAAGTCCTCCGGCCTGTACCGGCAGGAAAAAGTAGCTTTCCTATATCTTCGTTTTAAAATTTTAGCTAATGTTACTCGAAAACAGCAAGTTAAAATGCAAAGAAACCGTTTACAAAAGATTCGTTTACACTGAATTTGAATAAGAAATTCGCCAAATTATTGAGCTATAGCCAAGTTGGCTTCATTTATGAAGACTTATTTTTGTCGCCAAATTTGGCGAGATTTCGCCAATTGTCGCCAAGTTTGGCGAGAATTTGGCGCTAATGGATATGAATATATAGTTTTATGCGTATGATTGGGAAAATGATTACAACAATGAAAGAAAATAATTTGCGAGAAATCGCGTTCACTAAAACTTATAAATTTATATTAAAATCATTAAAATTACAGACATTACAATACACTTTCATAAAACATTAAAAACATATTAAAATTGGACGTTTCGGATTTACATGGAAAATCCCTCTTCAACAACAACATTTCACTTAGCGTAAATCATAGTTCAAAAATATCAACAAATAGAAAATGCAACGTATCAAAATTTCGAAGTCAAAGTTACAGTTATAATAACACGGAGTATTCATTCGGGATTGCACCTGCTTGACCATTATTGACCATAAATTTATCGTTGGTTTTTTGTAATGTGCTGTTTTGTTTCAAAATGTCAGCCACCCTAGAATTTCAAACTGCTCTATCTCAGCCAATTTTTAAGATAGAGGTAAAACAAAAAATGCTCTGGAATCCTTGTATCAAGTCCTAACACCTAATTAAAAAATAAACTTGATTTTTTAACTTTTTTGTATATTTATTTTAGTTTTAAAATTTTCCGTGGCCGCCATCTTGAAACAAGATGGCGGACCAAGCTGGCCAACGAACTCGGTCGAGGCATTGGTGAGCTTAATACACACAATTAGTTTCGTCCAAATTAATTTATAAGTACGAGCGTTATCGTATCAAATTATTTTCCTTTTTTCAATTTTTTTCGAATTTTTTTTTTTTTTCGAATTTTCTGGATTTTTTTAATTTTCCTTTTTCTGTATCCTAAATACTACCTTTATTCCTAATTTGAATTTTCTAGCGCAACAAAATCGGATTGTCTTCAAATTTTCGGTTTTTTTCAATTTCTTCGATTTTTTCAATTTTGCTTTCGATTTTTTTGGTGTTTTTGATGTTTTCTTTTTCTGGATGTTAAACACTACCTTCACACCAAATCTTAAGTTTCCAAGACTACAAGATCGTATTATTTTCAATTTTCAATTTTGATGGAATTTGTTGAATTTTCGAATGTTTTTTTTCGAATTTTCTGAATTTTATAATTTTTCCTTTATTTGTATCCTAAACACTACCTTTTTTCCAAATGTCAAGTTTCTGGGGCTACGGGATCTACCCAAACTTTTTGATGACGCGTGAACGAGTGAGTAAGAAGTGACAAAAAATCGAATGTTTGAGTTCATATATCGCCTGAACTAGAAAAGACAGAAAGTTGTAATTTTAAAGTTTGGTCCTGTGGACCAAATACTCTCTATAATTGAAGTTTAAAATTTTTGGGATACTCCAGCGCGGAGATATGGGGGGGTCAAAAGTGCCCTGAGTTGCTTCCAGAAAAGTATGCTTACGGCTGTCCTCTCTCGACTTGGCGGAGGCACTGCCGTGCCTCCAGATTAATCAAACAAAGGTACGTTTTTTCTGATATACAGTAGAACTTCAATTATCCGAATCAATTGGGACCGGACCCTATTCGGATAATCAAAGATTCTTATTCAGATAATTGGAATTTCAGAAATTATATGTCACAATAAATTACCGAAGAACTACGTGTCATTCAGAGTTATTTGTCCCTACACTATAAAAAAAAAAAAAAAAAAAAAAAAAAAAAAAAGGTCGATCTACTAAAAAAGTATTTCTTATTGATCCTTGCAATTAAGATTTAAAAAATTCTTATTTGCTCAAATTTTCAGATAATTGGATTCAGATAAAAAAATTTTCAGATAATTGGATTTTTTCCAAAAAAGGGGTATATTTTAATTAATTACTATATTTTAATTACTGTATGTATGTTGAAAATGGGAGAAAAAAATTATTTTTAAAGAAAAAGAGCTTTAATTAATTAAATGAAAAAGCAACACTGTTACATGTTAAGCGTACTTACAAGTGCTGTACATTAGTACAGTATGTACGTACCGTACTGTAAATGAAAGTCATTACTTGCTGGACATCTCGGTCAAAGTAAGCTGTTTGACAGTCTTCATCCGTTTTCGGGGAGCCAAGTCGCGCATCCACTTGACAGTGAGAAGTTGCATGTGGTCACACTCGGGCTGACGCTCCATCCACTCCAACGCAGTTTCAAGGCCGGCAAATGCTCCACTAGCTGATGGTCCCGTGTATGCCTTTCTTCTCTCACACTTTCAATAAGTTCATCATCATTTAGAATTTGAAACACAGGGTCTTCGCGGCGGGAAAGACAATAGCGCGCGTAGACAGAATCATTATTTTGGGAATCGCAGTACGTTTCCGTCTTCATTTATTTTTTCTGAAATTCTGAAAGCGATTCGGATAATCAGCGACTCGGATAGTTGGACTTCGAATAATTGGAGTTCTACTGTATTTATGAGAAAGAAATCATTAATAAGATAACACAAATGATAAAAATAAATGAATAAGTAAGTAAATAAAAGGAATACTGCAGTTTTTGAAGAAGAAACTTATTCCAAGCAATTAAAGAACTCTCAAAATTTTCTGCTTGAACCATTGAACAATAAACCTTTTTGTACTTAGAAAGGAGCAGAATATTTGATCAGCAAATAGAAATAAATTCGTCTCAGTTGATAATTTATTATGAATCTTAAAATTTTCGTTTTCATTTAAGTGGAATTTTGTTGAATGTACAGTATTATGAATAACTTTTTTAACTTTGAAATAGTTTGTGAAACAGAAGGAAAATTTCAAAAATATCTGTCACAATAAATAAACCAGAATTATGTGTCATTATATTGTGAAAATATATAACAAATCCGAACAACAAGAGATAACATACTTCATTAATTGCTCCATTCCACTGAGATTGTAAAACGTAAAAATGCAATATGTAACGATACAGCATCATTTAACTTGCCAAAATTATGAGTTGCGTTTCTCCACATAAATAAACATCAAAGTAAAAATATTAGGTTATCCGGAAAATTCTGCGGTATTTTTGTATATTTTGGTATATCCATAAATGCAACATTCCAACCGGAATTTTGGAATAAAACTTTGCTTTTATAATGTACGTGAAGAAACCGTTTTTACTTATTTTTAAATAATTTGTTTGTAAATTCTGGTGACATTCAATCATTTCAACATTATCTCAACATAAGTATACCGCAGAATTTTCAGATGACCCAATAAAAATGAAAAGAAAATAACGTGGATAATCTGATAGAGAACGTGCAAAACGTGAATGATAATTTCAAATCATAACGAGTAGAAAATTCTCATTTGTCTTGAAAAAAGCTTCGGTGAACTCGACAGTTTCTATGTTAAAACTTTGTTATTCTTTTTATAGATATTATGTAACACCTTTTATCAATTAATAAAGTATTATATTGTGAAATACAGTATTATACAGTGACATACAGTGAAAACTTTTTCTAAAATCAAAAACCTTTTATTAAAAAAAAAAAAAAAAAAAAAAAAAAAAAAACATCAGCAATTATTATTAAGCTCACGTAAAAGGTGGCAAAAGAAAAAGTACGCCACAATTGTCGAAGACGAAGCTTGATTCAACCAATTAAATGAGCGAAAATATTCAGTATAAACTTATAATAAAAAAAATAAAGTTAAAAAATAATTTTGTATGAGTTGATAATTTATTATAAATCTAAATCCTTTTATTGAAAAAAAAAATTGCATACTTAAATTCTGGGGGTTTTATTACTGAATAAAGAAACTATTCATGATATATTCCACAAGTCCGTCTATAGAAATGATCGATGTCAGGATTGATATAATTACCAATAATATAATTAATCAGGAAAAGATATATTTTCTGACACAAATAATGTTAATCAAAAACTAACTAACATTCATCATTAAGTTGGTGGAAAAGATATTAAAAATTACACTATAATTTTCAAAGAAAAAGCTTGCTTGAAGCAATTAAATGTCTCTAGATATGTTATACACAATGAAACGAAATAAGAATAAAAAATAATTTTGTACCATTCGATAATTTATTATAAATCTAAAATATTTTATAAGAAAAAAAAAATGTGTACCAAAATTCTGTGGTTTTTATAAAGAAACTCTTCATGATATATTCCACAAGCCCGTCTATAGAACTGATAAATGTCAGGATTAATGTAATTACCAATAATATAATTAATCAGGAAAAGAGATAGTTTCTGACACAAATAATATTTATCAAAAACTAACTAACATTCATTATTCAGTTGATGGAAAAGAGATAAAAAAATACACTGCAATTTTCAAAAAAAAAAAACTTGATTGAAGCTATTAAATAGCTCTAGATATGTTCTATATAAATTTATAAAGAACGATATAAAGAATAAAAAATAATTTTATACCAGTTGATAATTTATTATAAATCTAAAACATTTTATCAGAAAAAAATATATATATACCAAAATTCTCAGGTTTTTATAAAGAAACTATTCATGATATATTCCACAAGCCCATCTATAGAAATGATCAATGTCAGGATTAATGTATTTACCAATAATATAATGGATCAGGAAAAGAGATATTTTGTGACACAAATAATATTTATCAAAAACTAACTAACATTCATCATTAAGTTGATGGAAAAGGGATTAAAAAAAATACACTGCAATTTTCAAAGAAAAACTTGATTGCAACAATTAAATGGCAAATATGTTCTATATAAATTTATAATAAAATGAAATAAGAATAAAAAGTAATTTTGTAACAATTGATAATTTATTATAAATCTAAAACATTTGATCAGAAAAAAAATATATATATACCAAAATTCTCAGGTTTTTATAAAGAAACTATTCGTGATATATTCCACAAGCCGTCTATAGAAATGATCGATGTCAGGATTAATGTAATTACCAATAATATAATTAATCAAGAAAAGAGATATTTTCTGACACAAATAATATTTATCAAAAACTAAATAACATACATCATTAAGTTGATGGAAAAGGGATTAAAAAAAATACACTGCAACTGTCAAAGAAAAAACTTGATTGAAGCAATTAAATGGCTCAAGATATGTTTTATATAAATTTATAATAAAACGAAATAAGAATAAAAAATAATTTTGTACCATTTGATAATTTATTATAAATCTAAAATATTTTATCAGAAAAAAAAATTATATAAAAATTATGTGGGTTTTATTACTAAATAAAGAAACTATTCATGATATATTCCACAAGCCCGTCTATAGAAATGATCGATGTAAGGATTAATGTATTTACCAATAATATAATTAATCAGGAAAAGAGATATTTTGTGACACAAATAATATTTATCAAAAACTAACTAACATTCATCATTAAGTTGATGGAAAAGGGATAAAAAAAAATACACTGCAATTTTCAAAGAAAAAACTTGATTGAAACAATTAAAAGGCAAATATGTTCTATATAAATTTATAATGAACGAAATAAGAATAAAAATTATTTTGTACCAGTTGATAATTTATTATAAATCTAAAACATTTGATCAGAAAAAAAAAAATATATATATATACCAAAATTCTCAGGTTTTTATAAAGAAACTATTCGTGATATATTCCACAAGCCCGTCTATAGAAATGATCGATGTCAGGATTAATGTAATTACCAATAATATAATTAATCAAGAAAAGAGATATTTTCTGACACAATTAATATTTATCAAAAGCTAACCAACATTCATCATTAAGTTGATGGAAAAGGGATGAAAAAAAAAAAGAAAAAATACACTGTAATTTTCAAAGAAAAAACTTGATTGAAGCAATTAAATAGCTCTAGATATGTTCTATATTAAATTTATAAAGAAACGATATAAGAATTTTAAAAAAAATTGTACCAGTTGATAATTTATTATAAATCTAAAACATTTGATCAGAAATATATATATATATATATATACCAAAATTCTGAGGTTTTTATAAAGAAACTATTCGTGATATATTCCACAAGCCCGTCTATAGAAATGATCGATGTCAGGATTTATGTATTTACCAATAATATAATTAATCAGGAAAAGAGATATTTTGTGACACAAATGATATTTATCAAAAACTAACTAACATTCATCATTAAGTTGATGGAAAGGGATTAAAAAAATACCCTGCAATTTTCAAAGAAAAAACTTGATTGAAACAATTAAATGACAGATATGTTCTATCTAAATTTATAATGAACGAAACAAGAATAAAAAATAATTTTGTAACGGTTGATAATTTGTTATCAATCTAAAACATTTTATCAGAAAAAAAATGTATATAAAAATTCTGTGGGTTTTATTACTAAATAAAGAAACTATTCATGATATATTCCATAAGGCCGCCTATAGCAACGATGGAGGTTAGGATTAACGTAATTACCGATAATGTAATTAATCAGGGAAAGATATATTTTCTAACACCAATAATATTTATAAAAAAAAAAAAAAAAAAACCTTACGTTTATTATTAAGTTGGTGGAAGAGGGATAAAAAAGTACAGTACAATTTTCGAAGAAAGAAAAAAACTTGGTTGAAGCAATTAAATAGATGTAGAAATGTCCTGTATAAATTTATATTAAAACGAAATAAAGATTTTTAAAAAAATATATCAGTTTATGTTTTATTATAAATCTAAAACATTTTATTAGAAAACAATATGTTTATCTAAACTTTTTGATTCTTATTACTCAATAAACACTCTTTATGATGTATTTCCATAAGCTTGTCTATAGACGTAATCGAGGTCAGGATTAATATAATTATACAGCTGCCAACGTTTACGCTTTTTTGTAACTACTAACATCAAAAATATAACACTGTATAAGTATAATACTATATTAAGTTAACCGTTATTAAGATACATAACCCATAGCTTCAAACGTTTATGCTTTTTTACGGATTCAAATAAGACAATATTTACTATTCAATTTTAGTGGTTAAAAAAAAACCATAAAATTTAGCAGCTATGATATAATTAATTGTGAAAAGAGGTATTTTCTGAAATAAATAACATTTATCGAAAAACAAACAACATTCATAAAAAAGGTGGTGGAAAAGGGAAAATGTCCAATGCGTTTTTCTAAGAAGAAATTTGTTTCGAATAATTAACCCTCCAATCGCCATTGTCACCTCCAGGTGACAGGTGATACGTGTTTGATAGGACCTCTAGGCTTATATAAGTGAATATATACCGGGATGAAAGTAAAAAAGAAAAAATTATAATTTAACAAATTACAACAACCGTTGGGAAAATGTTCCAAAATTTAAAAAAAAAAAAAAAATGTTTTTTACAAATTAATAAAAAAATATTAATTATTCAAAAATATTCATCGGATCCATCTACAAATAAACGCATTTTCCATTACTACAGTTGAAGAGATCCTGGCATTCTCTGTCCTCGCAAAAATATTCGTTTGAACCATCGCCGCAGTTATTGAAACGCATTTTCCATTACTATACCTTATCCTTAATGTATACCTTAATATTTTGTCGGGTCCTTCCTACAATAACTTTAACTCTTGTTTAGATAGATGTCTGAGCTAAAGGTATTTTGAGGAAATTAAAGTTGAAGACCACGTTTTTTGCTTTATAAGACGATTTCTCATCCGACGTCAATTTTTGAATTCGGCTTGTTTTCATATCTGATAGTTTGCATCTATCCTTTTTGTAACTTTAACATTTTTGTAACGATTTTATGCATTTATATTGCCTATTCAAACAAAAATTCTTCTAAAGTTACAGAATTTCGTTAAAAACGCTTCACTGAGAAAAAAAAATCTGCCCTTCTCAACTAGAATAAAAATTGTGGCTGTAGAAAAAATAGTTCCAAGTCATCCCTATAAATTCCAGTTCCCTTTGCCAGAGAGTTCTAGAGTCTCCTATTAGAATTCAAGAGTGTTTTCCCATATTCTCGTGGTCAAACTTATTTAAAGATGTCTGCAAATAGATGCGAACACAAGACGTTAGTTTTAGTAACTATAATACTAATTTATAAATCCATTCCAGAAATAAAGTGATAATGTCTCGCAATTTACACGATTCATTATCGTTTCGTAACCTAGAAAACAAGAGACAAGAAATTCTCGATCATTTCGTCTATTCAGTTTAGTTGTTTACCC
The DNA here is from genome assembly GCA_963931845.1 of Maratus michaelseni. NCBI lineage: Eukaryota > Metazoa > Arthropoda > Arachnida > Araneae > Salticidae > Maratus > Maratus michaelseni. Next base: position 93,623,740 of record OZ007597.1, on the reverse strand, counting down.
TATTCGCATAGCTCGGACTTCTATATTTCTAGTTTAGGGATTTAGAAACAGTCTAACTATTCATTCTACTTGAAGGAGATTTTTTTTTCTGAGTGTTTAAAAAAAAAAAATCTTCTAAAGTTACAGAATTTCGTTAAAAACGTCGTTTGTTGGTGTGATGCGATCTTGAATTAGTGTGTCATTTATTGATAACGTACTTTTTGATAAAATTTGTTTTTCAAAACTCATTACTATAACCTTCCAAAATTTTTGTACCTCCTCCAGAATAAAACAAGGACTTCAGTTGGCCTCTTTTTTAGAATAAAATGTCAAAAAAAAAAAAAAAAAAAAAAAAAAAAAAGTCTAAAAGGTTTTTTTTTTTTTTTTTTTTTTGGCCTGAATGTGTTAACTAAGTGTTGAATTGGTACTTTTAGGTTTTCGAATGTTCGATTACTTTTTGTTGCTGTGATGCAATTTTGAATTTTTGTGTCATTTACTTGTTAACATGTACTTTTTGATAAAAATTTTTTTTCAATACTCATTTTTAGTGAAAATAATATAATACAATCTATGAATTTGAATATATATATACAGTGTGTCCGAAAAGTCTGGAAACGGTCAAATAACTCGAGAAATATACATCGGATTGACAAACGCCAAAATGCATGTTCAATATTTTTGAAAAATCTATTTAGGAATATGAAAGTTGACCCCCACGGGGGAGAAAGGGAGGCAACTTTGAAATCTTAAATGATGACCCCCATTTTTTATTGCAGATTCGGATTGTACGGGGAAAAATATGTAACTTTTGTATTGAACATTTTCTTCGAACCATTGTAGATGCAATGCTGTGAGAATCGTTACCATTGTAAAAATGCATGTTCAATAGTTTTGAAAAATCTATTTAAGGATATCAAAGTTGCCATTTTTCTAAAATATTAAACACGTATTTTTCCGTTTTTCAATCTGATGTATATTTCTCGAGTTATTGGAGCGTTTCCAGACATTGCAATGGTAACGATTCTCACAGCATTGCACTCGATTACAGTGCCATCTACAATGTCTCGAAGAAAATGTTCAAGACAAAAGTTACGTATTTTTTCCCGAAGAATCCGAATCTGCAATAAAAAAATGGGGATCATCATTTAAGATTTCAAAGTTGCTCCCCTTTCCCCCCCGGGGAGGGGGCAACTTTCATATCCCTAAATAGATTTTTCAAAAATATTGAACATGCATTTTGCCGTTTTTCAATCCGATGTATATTTCTCGAGTTATTTGACCGTTTCCAGACTTTTTGGACACCCTGTATATAAGTTTACTTATGGATGTTGGAGGGTTAAAAGACTTTTAAGATTTTCAGTATAAAACTTTTGAACAATAAACGAAACGGACGTTGAACAATAATATAATTTGTAATAAAAAGAAAAACGAAATCGACAAAAAAAAATTTATTAGAAAATAAAAGTAAATTTCTCTCAGCTAATAACTTATTATAAATCTAAAATATTTTAGTTAAATTTTAATGGAATTTTGTACAATATATGTTAGTATAAATAAAACCTTTTCAACTATGATAATTTATGAAATACATGAAAATTTCAAAACTGTATGTCACAATAAATAACCAACATGTCATTCATAATTATGTCTCACTATAATATGTGACATTCAGTATATACACTATATTGTAATATACAAGTCACTGGTTTTTATTATTAAATTAAAAAAAATATTCATATAGGGAAGATGGGGGATGAATGGGACAAGGGATGGATGGGACGCTCTCAATATTTCAGGCAATAAATATTTTTTTTAGTTGGTTCCTATCCTCATAGATTTCACTACCATAGTGTGCTTCAAAACCAAAAGCAAGAGCACATGGCTGTTTTCAGTTTTCTTCAAATTTGCATTTCCTGAAAACTCTGCTTAAAAGCAATTTTTTTTTACATTTGAAGTTACTTAAATATCTTATGCAATATAAACAATTAAGATATGTTGTCGTTTTTTATTTAAAGGCTCAATATTGGTAATTAAAATGAATGCATATTAACCATTGTGACAAAATAATTTCTGAGACAAAATAGCTGGCAATTGAATATATGCATGATGGGGATGATTGGGACATTTCAAATGGGGATGAATGGGACTGCTTCATTCGTCCCTAGAGGATACTGAAAAAATTTTATTAACTAAATAATATTATATAGATTTATAAATTAATACTTTATGGTAATTATTCTTTTAACATTTCATCCTCTTTGTAGCCATCGTCTTCAGTCCACCGTTTATGGGCCTTTTAAGGCAAAGCTGAGATGAGTCCAAGATCATTGAGTAACAAATAATCCTGGAGATCATATTACAATTTATAATCTCTCAGCTTTTGCCAAGGCGGCATTTTTGTCAGCTTTTAGTCCTTAACATTGAATACAGGGAGGAAAATGTTTGTGTCCTATTCATCCCTGCTGTGGGGATGATTGGGACATAGAAGAACTCTTTTTTAATTTAATTTATATATCTGTATAATAATAATCTTGAACAAATATTGTGCATAAGATGTAGTCAAACACTTAAAGTTTGACATGTGATATATAATATTGATAATAATATAAAATATTTAAAATAAATATTTTTGTGAAAATGTCCCATTCATTCCCCATCTCCCCTATGTTCTATGCGTCCGTATATAGAAGTAATTCAGGTAATGCTATGCAATTCCTTTGTATTTAAATAAACACAACTGACAATTTTCTGCATTAATGAAAGAAAATAACTCTGCAAATGTGTCAGAAAAGAAGCCAATTTGAATTTGAAATCAGCCTAATGAGAATTAAATTTTATAATAACAGTTTTTACTATTTAATCACAGTTTTTATATATTAATAAAGGAAACTTTTTGTCTGCGTATATATTGTGTGTGTGTGTGTATGTCTGTCTCTCCGTCTGTTTGATTATTGTTGATGGCTAGAGAAGTCTATTGCCCGTAGAGGCCTGCAAATTTGGTTCCGGACAGAAGAGATAAGCCCAAACGCACCTGGGGATTTTTTACTTTTTTGTTGTTTTATGTTGAAGGGAAGGTTTGCGTATTTCCTCGAACTTTAGTTCACCGGCGATTCTGACTAACTCATAAAAGCAATGAAAATTCAATATATTTTCGATATTGTCGATTTTGTCCTCTTTTCAATAAATTTTATTTGGAATTTGTACAGCTATTTTATTTTAAGTCTCAATTTCGCCAAAAATGAGAAGTTTGTTTTCTACCAACAAATTTTCATTTGATACCTTATTCATCCAATCTTTTATTTTACACCCCTGTATGGAGCAGACTTTCGGGAATCGATTAAAAAAATTCAAAAAATATGAAATAGTTTTTTTAATTAATTACTAGATGGAATCCGTCAAAATTTGACGGCAAACAACTTGATAGTACCATAAAAATAAAATTTATTGTTGCTTTAACTTGACAAATTTCATAGTGGGGAGCATAATATGATTAAGCGGTCACAGACCTTCCCATCGATATATAACATGAGGGGTGCGTGCAAAATTTAGAAAAGTACCCCCTTGGGGGGTCAAAGTGGGGGGATGGACATGGGAGATGCATAATATGATTAAGTGGTCACAGACCTTTCCAATGATATATAACATGAGGGTTGTGTGCAAAATTTAGAAAGAACCCCTTGGGGGGGGGGCAAAGTGGGGAGATGGACATCGGAGATGCATAATATGATTAAGCAGTCACGGTCCTTTCCAACAATATATGACATGAGGGGTGTCAACAAAATTTAGAAAGTATCCCTTGGGGGGGGAGGGGGGACAAAGTGGGAAGATGGTCATTGGAAATGCACAATATGATTAAATGGTCACAGACCTTGCCAATGATATATAACATGAGGGTTGTGTGCAAAATTTAGAAAGTATATACCCCTTGGGGGGGGACAAATTGGGGAGATGGACATCGGAGATGTATAATATGATTAAGCGGTCACAGACCTTTCCAACAATATATGACGTGAGGGGTGTCAACGAAATTTATAAAAGTACCCCTTGGGGGGGGGGGGGCAAAGTGGGGAGATGGACATCGGAGATGCATAATATGATTAAGTGGTCATAGACCTTTCCAATTATATATAACATGAGGGTTGTGTGAAAAATTTAGAAAGTACCCCTTGGGGGGGCAAAGTGGGGAGATGGACATCGGAGATGCATAATATGATTAAGCAGTCACGGACCTTTCCAACAATATATGACATGAGGAGTGTCAAAAAAATTTAGAAAGTATCCCTTGGGGGGGAGGTGGGGGGGGGGCAAAGTGGGAAGATGGACATTGGAGATGCATAATATGATTAAATGGTCACAGACCTTTCCAATGATATATAACATGAGGGTTGTGTGCAAAATTTAGAAAGTAACCTTTGGGGGGGGGAGGGGGCAAAGTGGGAGATGGACATCGGAGAGGCATAATATGATTAAGTGGTCACAGACCTTTCCAATGATATATAACATGAGGGTTGTGTGCAAAATTAAAAAAGTACCCTTTGGGGGGGGGGGGGGCAAAGTAGGGAGATGGACATCGGAGATGCATAATATGATTAAGCAGTCACAGACCTTTCCAACAATATATGACATGAGGTTTGCCAACAAAATTTAGAAAAGTGTCCCTTGGGGGGTGGGGGGTGAGGGGGGGCAAAGTGGGGAGATGGACATTGGAGATGCATAATATGATTAAGTGGTCATAGACCTTTCCAATGATATATAACATGAGGGTTGTGTGCAAAATTTAGAAAGTACCCTTTTGGGGTGGGCAAAGTGGGGAGATGGACATCGGAGATGCATAATATGATTAAGTGGTCACAGACCTTTCCAATGATATATAACACGAGGGTTGTGTGCAAAATTTAGAAAGTACCCTTTTGGGGTGGGCAAAGTGGGGAGATGGACATTGGAGATGCATAATATGATTAAATGGTCACAGACCTTTCCAATGATATATAACATGAGGGTTGTGTGCAAAATTTAGAAAGTAACCTTTGGGGGGGGGAGGGGGCAAAGTGGGAGATGGACATCGGAGAGGCATAATATGATTAAGTGGTCACAGACCTTTCCAATGATATATAACATGAGGGTTGTGTGCAAAATTAAAAAAGTACCCTTTGGGGGGGGGGGCAAAGTAGGGAGATGGACATCGGAGATGCATAATATGATTAAGCAGTCACAGACCTTTCCAACAATATATGACATGAGGTTTGCCAACAAAATTTAGAAAAGTGTCCCTTGGTGGGTGGGGGGTGAGGGGGGGCAAAGTGGGGAGATGGACATTGGAGATGCATAATATGATTAAGTGGTCATAGACCTTTCCAATGATATATAACATGAGGGTTGTGTGCAAAATTTAGAAAGTACCCTTTTGGGGTGGGCAAAGTGGGGAGATGGACATCGGAGATGCATAATATGATTAAGTGGTCACAGACCTTTCCAATGATATATAACACGAGGGTTGTGTGCAAAATTTAGAAAGTACCCTTTTGGGGTGGGCAAAGTGGGGAGATGGACATCGGAGATGCATAATATGATTAAGCAGTCACAGACCTTTCCAACAATATATGACATGAGGGGTGTCAACAAAATTTAGAAAAGTATCCCTTGGGTGGTGGGGGAGCAAAGTGGGGAGATGGACATTGGAGATGCATAATATGATTAAGTGGTAACAGACCTTTCCAATGATATATAACACGAGTGTTGTGTGAAAAATTTAGAAAGTACCCCTTGGGGGGGCAAAGTGGGGAGATGGACATCGGAGATGCATAATATGATTAAGCAGTCACGGACCTTTCCAACAATATATGACATGAGGAGTGTCAAAAAAATTTAGAAAGTATCCCTTGGGGGGGAGGTGGGGGGGGGGGCAAAGTGGGGAGATGGACATTGGAGATGCATAATATGATTAAGTGGTAACAGACCTTTCCAATGATATATAACACGAGTGTTGTGTGCAAAATTTAGAAAGTACCCTTTGGGGTGGGGGGCAAAGTGGGGAGATGGACATCGGAGATGCATAATATGATTAAGCAGTCACAGACCTTTCTAACAATATATGACATGAGGCGTGTCAACAAAATTTAGAAAAATGCCCCTCTTAGGGGGGGGGGCTGGCAGGATGGACCGCGGAGATGCATAACATGAATAAGCGGTCAAAGACTTTTCCAGCGATATATCACATGAGGGGTGTGTGCAAAATTTAGAAAAGTGTCCCACTTGGGGGGGACGGGGAGTGGGGGGATGGACCCCAGAGATGCATAACATGAAAAAGAGGTCACAGGAGTTTCAACTTGCAACTTTTTTCTCGAAGGCATTTGACAATATTAAATTTTTTTTTACCCAAGACAATTTAACGATATTGTTAATTTTTTTGCGTAATTCGTCAAACGTTCATGGAAAAAATCATGAAATTCGCTAATCAATAGTTGATAAATTATAAAATTCAACAATCGATAGCAGTAAAATTGGTCAATCGATAATGGAAAAATCACGAAATTCATCAAATGGTATCCCGTAAAAAAAATTATCCTGCACACTGATGGTATGATCAAAAGGGTTTTGAAGAATAGGACAAAGTTAGCACTTGCCAAACAGCGAGTAATACTGAAAATTTGGCAATGGACTTTATTGCCACCACTGGTCAAACATAATAGTCACACTCACCAATTGTGATGATTGAATGGAAAAAGATTTTTTTCTCTGCTGTCGCTCGACAAATTTCGAAACCATTTGGCGAATTTCACGATTTTTTCAAGGAAATTGACGGATTATGATTTTTTTTATCGAAGCCATTCGACGATATTCGAAAACTTTTCCTCCCGAAACCAGTTGATGAATTTTGCGATTTTTCCACTGTCGATTAATGAATTTTGCGATTTTTCCGCTATTGATTGGCGAATTTCGCAATTTATCGACTATCGATTAACGAATTTCATGATTTTTTCCATGAACGAACAAATTTCGCACTTTCTTTCTGCTAATGTTTGACACATTTCGCCCTTTACAATTCAGCCAATGAGTTGAACGTTGTTTCTTTCCAGCAATGTCAGGAATGAAACAATGCTCCATGGAAGAATGTGTGCGATGCAGCAACGGGCATCACAGACTTTTTAGGGCACCTACAGACTAAAAACATCTAACCATTCTTCGCGGGGGAAAAAATCACAGATTTCGTCAAATGATTGAGGAAAAAACACTAATTTCATCAAAGGATCATGGGGAAACATGACTTTCGTTAAAAGACCACAGAAAAAACGTGAATTATGCAAAAGGGATCGTGAAAGATAAGCAAATTTTGTCAAAGAATCGCAAAAAAGGAAATTTCACCAAAAGATCACGTTTTTTTATGAAATTTCGTCTAAAAATGGCGGAATAAAATGTATTTTATCAAAGAATCACTGGAAAATGCGAATTTCGTTATGGATCGCGAGAAAAATGCGAAAATCTTCAAAGGATCGCTGAATAAACACGAATTTCGTCAAAGAATTGCTGAAAAAACATGAATCTCGCCCAATAACAGAAAAATCATGTTTCATAATCATTATATCTAGTAGTATATGTAAATACAGTTTGTGATATAAGACAAAATTAACACTCACCAATCGGCGAGTAATACTGAAAATTGGTGATTGATGTTATTGCCACCACTGGCTAAACTTAATAGTCGCACTCGCCAATTGCGATGATTGAATGTAAAATGAAATTTTTTTTCCCGCTGTCACTCAAAGAATTTTGAAACCATTTGGTGAAGTTTTTCCCGAAACCATTTTGTGAATTTCCCGATTTTTTCTTCAAAATCATTTGACGAAGAGACTTTTTTCTCGAAGGCATTTGACAATATTCAAATTTTTTTTACCCGAGACAATTTGACGATATTCTTATTTTTTTATTTTTTTTTTTTGTGCAATTCGACAAATGTTCATGGAAAAAATCATGAAATTCGTTAATCAATAGTCGATAAATTGCGAAATTCAACAATCGTTCGCTGTAAAATCGTAAAATTCATCAATCGATAACGGAAAAATCATGAAATTCATCAAATGGTTTCTGGTAAAAAAAATGTCCCGCATGCTTATGTGATGATCAAAAGGGTTTTGAAGATATTTATTTTATTTGTTGTATTGTGTATAAATACCTAGGTGGAAGCAGTTTGCTTATTTTGTCAAATTTTTCAACAATATTCGACCCAATACGCATGCGTCAAAACAATCTTCCTGTAGGACCGGCCAATGAGGTGAGGGTCTATTACTGTCTCTAGAAACGTGTTTGGGATCATCTCCTGTTGTTTTTTTCTTGCATGTTGCGTTAAACCTAGGAAGGTATTTATATAGAACTCACTGTGGAGTGTTTAGAAGGTATTTATTTTATTTATTTATTTTATTTATTATAATTTGTATGAATACTTAGGTGTCCATTTCGGATTTACTGTTTAAAAATGAATTTAGGCTCATTTAACGGTTCTTCACACTTCTATAGAAGCATTGTTTAAATTAATATAATTCTACAAATATGATGCAGTTTTAAAATATCGAGTAATGATTGATACTGTTAAGGAATATACTCATATACGTAATTAAGTTTTGGTACTTCTCTATTATCTCGTCGACCACTTTTCATAACAAAAAACTATCGCCAAACTGTAGCGCCAAATAAACGGGAGAACGTTGTCATTGGAATATCAAAATAAATAAATAAAATATAAGAATTTAAGGATACAATTGTTATTTTAATTAATGAAATAACTAATAAATCAAATAAACATAATGAAAAATACACGCAAATGTTGAATAAAAAACCACTTGATGACATAACAAACACGTATAATGCTTCAGACATCAAGTAAATGGGACTGCATTTTTGGCATTTAATCATACAGTTTGGCGATAGTATTTTGTTATGAAAAGTGGTCGATGGGATAATAGAGAAGTACCTAAGTTTTTTATACCCAGTTTGAAAATTTATCTTTTTTTGACATTTAAAAAAAGTAACAGAAAAAACATTACAAATTTGCCCATTTGCTCAGTGGTCAAAAGATTAAGTAAATATTAATGATTAGCGGAACTGGTTCTAGCTATGAAGTATATTATTTTGCCCAAAAACCCCCAACAAAAAAATAATTACAAAGAATAAGTAATCGTCTTTAAATATACAAAAAACAATGTGATTAATGGCCAGACTTTTTTTACATATAACATTTTTTATATACAAAAGAAAAACCGAAATAACTTCATTCATTTCGCTTGACGTCAGAAATCGTTTTTTTTTCCACATTCTTGGGCAAAGCACGAAATCAATAAAATCACCAATTTGTGACAAATTATGAGTTTCATATGAATCACCCAAGAACGGACATGCAAACTGGTAAAAAATGAATGTAATAAATTAAAACATTCAATATTTGTATACATACAAACAATACAATGTAAATATTAATATTGTTACATGATACATTATACATTGTTTGTATATATACTTCTTTGTATACATATATTGTTTGCATACATACAAACAAATATAATGTAAACATTATTCAAATATTAAGAGTTTGCAAATCAAAACATTCTAAAGATTTGTATACATACAAACAATATAATGCATACATATTCTTTACAAATAAAATAGCACACGTATGTAATGACAAAACTTTTAAATCGAATAGAGATAATATATTTCTGTTAAAAAATAATGCTGAAGTTCAGAAACTCTTTTAACTTATATATATTATACATTCACATAAAGCAAGTCACATTCCTGCATATTTATTAAATATTTAGTTGCTAAATACAGAAATAATATTTTATAATTTATATTCAGACGCTCAGATTCTGCTTTTTTCGAACACATAATAATAAAAATATTACTACCGTGCGTACTGTCTTTTGACATTATATTTACATAATCGTTTTCATTATCAATCGGAACACCATAAGATTCATCCCGATAATAAACGGACTATAAGTGGTCCAATTTTGTATTACGTGTTCTACACGTTTGAATAATTATTTTCTGTACTATATAAACAAAATGATAGAGATCTAAAACGACAATTTCCATCGGGATTGATTTCGCCAACGTTAAATGAGCCTAAATTCATTTTTAAACAGTAAATCCGAAATGGACACCCAAGTATTCATACAAATTACAATAAATAAAATAAATAAATAAAATAAATACCTTCTAAACACTCCACAGTGAGTTCTATATAAATATTTTCCTATGTTTAACGCAACGTGCTAGAAAAAACAACAGATGATCCCAAACACGTTTGTAGAGACAGTCATAGACCCTTACCTCATTGGCCGGTCCTACCGGAAGATTTTTTTGACGCATACGTATTGGGTCGAATTTCGATGGAAAATTTGACAGAATTAGCAAACTGCTTTAAATATATGGATTAAAGAAAGTAAGGCCATCTATTGTTTCTCTGAAACACAGCTATGAAAAGAGAGGAAAAAGTTTTAGCGTTAGTTCCCTAAGTAAGCCTTTTTATCGCCAAAACCGTTACCATGACGACGCAAGTGATCTCTCGGGTAGGATTTTTTTTTTCATTTGGCGCGTGTGAAAAGGGTGAATTGGATTTTACGCTTATTAATTGTCTAATAGGAAAATTCTCCCGATAACTCTAAAATGCCCCTCTTCCGGAGCTGTAGAAATTTCTCCCGGAAAAAAAATGTCTGACTTTAACGCTGGTTTTATGTATTTTAAGGGGTGATCTCTATCCCGGGGCCGAGCAACGCCGTGTGGTACAGTTAATAATTAAAAAAAGAAACATTATTTTTTTTTTTTTTTTTAATAAACTAATAAATGTGAATTCTAAGAAACTATATAATTTTCTGAAAATAAACCTTTTTTGGATTTTGTTTTTTCTTTCAAGAGTAATTATTTCAGTACGATTCCTTTGTATCTGAATAATCTGTTATAAGAGAAAATAACGGAAAACAACGACACTAGGGGATTTGGGATAGTTTTGATTAGAGTTATTTTGAAGCATAAAGGGAAAAATGGAATTTTCTCCGTTGTATCATCCAAAAAATATATCGAAAAATATTACAAAAGTGAATGAGAAATATTTGCTTATTATAGCTGGAATCTATTTACATTTAGATGTGCTGCGAAAGATTTCAATGCGATACTTCAAACGTATTTCGAAAGCAAACATATATTTGAAAATATTGCATGCTTATTATGATTCTTTTTTCTCTTCTTGTATGATTTCCACGAGTTTCTCAGTTTCAAAAAGCTCTGGAATTATAATTTTGCTTATGTAAATTTCTTAAGTGTTTTTTGTTTATTTACTTTTTACTGCATTACAAGCAACTGAATTCACTTTAATTGCATTCTTGCTGATTAGTAATTACAATTAGTATTGTAATTAATAATGGTCGTTCTTGCGTTATTTATTAATATTTTAAAGCGGTTTAACTTACAGATTTTTTTTTTACTTACCCATCATACGTAGTATAGGGTAAGCCTTGTAATCGTGTTGAAAATCGAAAAAAAAATTTTGACGGATTTACACGTTTCAGACACTAGAGATTCCGAAAAACATATTTTTAGTAAAAAAAAATTGGCCGTCCGTCTGTCTGTGTGTCTGTAAACGCTCTATCTCCCGAACAAATTGAGATAGAGACTAGAAATTGGGATGTACTTAGTATGTAATAATGGGAAGAAGCTTATTGAATTTCAGCATGCTCGATTATCCGGAACTATTTTTTTCGGACTCTCGAAATATTCGTTCTGATAAAAGGTATATAAAAATTTTCGAAATTGTTTATTTTAAGGAGTGAATATAAAAGACAATAAAAAAACATAAATTTTGCATAAAGCATGAAGTCGATCGGATCATGAGTTGCCGAGATATTTGTAATCCGATTTTCCACACTCTTCGATTTTTCATGACCCTACATTTCATTCAAATTTCAATTCAAATAAATATTTTAATTGCAAATGAGACGCTTAATCTGACGCAGTAAAACGTCAGTTAATATAATTATCAATTTGGGAATTATAAGGATGTTTCTTTTACGCAATTCAGTAATAGAGCATTTAAAGTTTATGCCGTCATCAAGCCATGATTTTATTCGAATTGCAATGCATTTTATAATTAGTTTATCCATGTTTTTATTTCCTATTTTATATTATGCATATCCATGATGGATAAGTATTACGGTGGCCCCTAACGACTAGTTTAAACTTGCGCCGTTGACATTTTTACGGCTTGGGGTGTTCATTTATTCCTAAAAATATAATATTGGGTGGATAAGGTATAATAGGTATCAGCTGATAAAAACCAAAGTCCTCATTTTGTAGCAGAGTGCTTAGCTACTCTTTTATAAAGGTACTCTAGTGAACGAATGAGTTTTTACGATTTTGCCTGCTATCATGAATCACTAACATTTATGCGTAAATGACAAATCTATTATGTCTCTCTTTTCGCAAAAGGGGCATGTATTTGTTGTCACAGTTATTTTGCAATGTTATGTTAATTAGGTAATTGTGGTTGTGTAGTGGTTATAAAAATAGTGAGGTGTTAGCTGAAATCAGAGGATTTGAACGGATCTCGCCAAACAGTAATCAAGTTCTCTCGTGCTGTCTACGCTACAAGGCGTTTTAGAGGGGAAATCTGTTTTGAACATAGAAGGATAATTTGCTGCCAGGTTGTGAACTTTTTACAAGAAGTAGAAATTTTTTTTATTTCAATAAAGCAGTATTGAGACTCATGGGGTCTACTTAATTATTTAGCTTTTAGTGAGGATTGTGCATTCTTATAAAGAAAATTGTTTAACGCTTATAGAAGAATCTGATTACGCTGAAAAATTAATTTGGTTGTTCCACTGCTCTTTTTCCCTTTTTAAGTGTTTTAATAAACTGTTGTTATTGTTAAACCCTCTTCTTGTCCTTATTTCAAATAAACAAAATTTATTTTACTTCACTGAAATAATATCCAAAACAAATATACCAAATTGCATCAATCATAAATATTTGTTTATTACAACTATAATCTACTTTACATTTAGATTTGCAAATATTGCATGCTTATTATTATTGCTCTTGTTCTTTTTGTATGATTTCCGTCATTTTCTGAGTTTCAAAAGTTTCATTATATAGAAAGAAACTCCAAAGAAAGTAATTTTTAAAAACTGCACAGCCAAAACCATTAAGTAAAAGTTATTTTTGTAATAAGATGTGTATGTGCATATAAATAGCAAAAAGATTTTCTTTTCAAAATTTGATTCACTAATATAATTTTTCTGTTGTCAATAATTTAAATAATCTATTAAAATATGATTATATGTATATCTAAATATATTTCATATCTATATATTTCATCCACTCCTCCAAGAAAATGACAAATTGCGAACTGAATGATTTATTCGTAAGTATTTGATAATCCTTTTAATAAAATTTCTTAAATCTATTCAAATGGTGCAAATTGGGTTGTTCGGTTGGGTTTCGTTGTTGTGAAAAAAAAAGGGAGGAAAATAGTTGATGTAAACAAATTGATTTAAAAATCTGTATTGATCAAGCCCCGATCCAACAAAAGAAAGACCTGATATACATTCGGGGGCCTCCTTCCCAGAGTCGTGCAAAATTTTAATTAGATTAACGATTGAAAACTAACGATTAAATGTTTAATCATGACTAAAGATTGATGATTGAACTTCGTTTCAATTCCACTCATAGACTAATGATTAATAATTAATTTAATTTCAATCTCATTCTTCGATGAACGATTAAATCAAATCTTATTAGTTAATCGAATTAGTTAATCGAATTAATGATTAATGATTAAAAACGTCATGTTTTTTTCTGGCTTTGGCTTTTTTATTTTCTTTATTTTTTTCTCAAGTTTCTTCTGGTTTTATTCCCCTAGGTTCTTAAATAAAGTCCTGTATCTGGTCGGGTACCCCAATTTTATCTAACCCAACACGAGGATTGGCGCAGGGTTCACTTTAAATATTTCGGGTTAGGTTTAGACTCTTTGAGGTCGAACTTGAGCTGACCGATTTTTCAAAAGAAAGTAATGAATATTTATCAAATGAAACAAATTATATATTTGAATATAATGAGTGTATTTAGGCTCATTTTATACAAAAATGATAGAATTGATATTAGAGGTTTAATTATAAACTACTTTTCAATAATGTTTTTCAAATATAGCTAACATCGAACTGTTACATTTTGCTTATACAATATTTTTTCTTTTTTCAGTTTGACGCAACTTCTTAATGATATAAGCATAATTTAGTATGTTTATTTGAACGCCATTTGCAGCAACAAATCAGTTATCTGATTCAGAATCTTTTTTTTTTATTATTCTTTTAAATGTTTAAAAATTGTGTACAAGTATGTAAATTTAAGCGTAAAAATTTCTTGAAACGCTATGATTATATTAACGATATGATTTGGTTTATGAGTAAGTTTGAAAGATTCATTTTGGTGAAAAGGAAAAAAATGAAGAGCAACGCTAATGATTTATTCTTATAATTTTATGATGCATAGCCAACATTGAACTGTTATATTTTGCTTATACCATATTCTTTCTTTTTCAGTTTTTCGCAACATTTTTTGTGATATAAATATAATTCAATTATTAGTTTATTGAAAATTTAGTTCTTTGATAACATTGTTCGCCTTTGTATATAATAATTACAAAAGAAAATTATATCGCTTTTATAAAAGGGCTCAACTGTCCCTTCTAACCTAAATGATTTACACATTTCGACCTGGGTGTATCTGGATAATTTAATGTGACCCTTTATAATTTTAAACAAAGAAAATCCCATAGTGACCCTTAATAACAGCCTCATAGCAATAAAAGCGAATTTAAGGAAGTTAAATGGCGGCCATATTTAATTTTCGTCTATGAAATTAGATTAATGATTAAAGTAATCGCGATTGAATTAGTTCAGATTGAATTAATCATGAAAAAATTTCTAAAAGTAATTACTTTTTTCAATTTCAATCATGATTACATTCATTACGATTACATTTCGTATGATTGAACGTTTAATCGACTAATAAATTAACTAAAAAAGTAATCGATTAATGCCAACCCTGCTCCTTCCTATACTGTAATAAAAAATTAAACATTTTCTATGCCTTGAAATATGGGCAAGAATATGAAAATGCATATTTAGGTAAATACATGTTTTGTTCTTAATCTTATCTTAATCCAAAAATAGTACAAAATAATACAAAATATTAATTGATTATTAATACAAATTAATTTAACAATGTATATTGATAAGGCCCCGATACAGCAAAAGAGAAGTCCAACCCTTATATTCATTCGGGCCCCCCCTTCGTATACTGTCATAAAAAATTAAACATTTTCTATGCCTTGAAATACGGATATGAATATGTAAATACATATTTAGATAAATGTATGTTTTGTTTTTAATCTTATCTTAATCTAAAAGTACAAAATATTAATCGATTATTAATACAAATGGATTTAAAGATTTGTATTGATCAGGCCTGGATCCAGCAAAAGATAGACACAGCCCTGATATTTAATCGGGGACCTCCTACATGTAATGTCATAAAAAATTAAACATTTTTGACAAAAATTAAACATTGTCTTGGAATACGGATATGAATATGTAAATATATTTTTAGATAAATATATATGTTTTGTTTTTAATCTTATCTTACTTTAAAAGTACAAAATATTAATTACATGGAATACAAGATCAAAATAGATTTAAATTAGCAGCATCATAAAAATTGCGTACCAGATTTATTTCATATTTATCATTTGATTGTATTTATCATTGATTGTATTTATCATTGATTGTATTTATCATTTAGATCAGAAGATGTCACCGATAGTGTGAACGAAACATATGTAATCTACATTAAAAAGGTATTTTAAATATTCCGTGTTATGTTTTTTTATCTCTTTAAGCATTATTATAATTTAAAGTTAACAAGCGATTGTATTATATTATTTATAGAAATGATGTATTTAAATTCATAAAGCTGAACTTTTCTTTTCTGTAATTGCGTCAAAATAACGTCCTTTTTAGAGATTTTTGATCTCATCAACTCTAAAATTCCTAAGAACAAAATACTTTCATCAGTGAATAAGACGTCATTGCATTTTCTTTGAGAAAAATTCAAAATTTTAGTATTTTGCATCAAAATCACATAACTTTCAAAAGTAGTTATTTTCATAATTTTCATTTAACGTACATTTTAAACATGATTAGATACTTATTATAGAAAATTTGTCTCATGCAATGTATATAAAACACAGCGGGTTGCATCAAATTCACATAACTTTCAAAAGTAGTTATTTTCATAATTTTCATTTAACGTACATTTTAAACATGATTAAATACTTATTATAGAAAATTTGTCTGATGCAATGTATATAAAACACAGCGGGTTGCTACTCATCCAAAAGTATTATTAATGTAAAGTCACTGTATACAATATTCAAGTTATTTTATTACTTATTACTACATTTATATTTTTTTACCGATGTTCATAAGAATAAGAAATCTCTAATAAAATAGCAGACATGCTTTATTCATTTGAAAGCATTTTTTGATAAATTAACTCGAACAGAGAGGAATTATAGAAAAAGATTCTAAAGGCAAATCTATATAAATTATTAAAGAAAGATTAATGCAATTAGAGATGGTATAATAAATAGAAATGTAATCTTTTTCTGCAACAAAAACTGCTGGAAGAAGTATACACGAACAACAGTTTTCAAAGCAAGAATAGGCCTCAAGCAATTAAGGCTTTGAAAATGGTATATTTAAGTCATTTTACAACGAAAGCAGAATGATGATAGAATAGGCGGCATTAGTTTACCAAAAAATATAAATTAAAAGTTATCTATCGTTAATGTGTTAAAACTCGGAAGTAGCATTTTATTTTCATTATAATTTTTGTAATATCTTATTAATTTCCCAGCATATAAGAAAAGTGTTTACGATTTACTTAAAAGCAAATTTATCATATTTGATCTACGCATGAAGATTTAAATACAGAGGACACGGAAATATATACCCATCTAGATAAAAACTATCTTAGACAAATCATGTAGATTATCACCAGAGAATAACTGAGGGGGGTCGGGGCAAGAAAGTGCCAAGCCACATTAATATCCAACATATAATTTGTTTCTAATGTCACTTGGTGGCAGCATATGTGACAGGTTTCGTTTTTGCCCTGAATGAAGATAGCTAATTTACAGAAAACGTAACAGTAATATCATTAAAATAATGCCATATTGTTACTCAGAATATCTCAAATGTTACTAAGACATTGGCGAAAAACATTAGGTTATATATCTTGGTTTGAGTATTTGATCACATTTTCAAATTGAAATATCTCAGAAGTTCAAAAATGTGGCTTGGCACTCTTTTGCCCCGACCCCTTCAATTGAGAAAATACAACTTATTCTCAATAATTGAACATTGACGTGGTGATGTTATAGTATGAGGCTGAATGTCCATTAAATTCTACAAATTGCATCAATCTTACAATATTTACTCCTGTTATTTCTAAGGTATGTTAAAAAAATCAATTTAGATTTGATTTTTTTTATGGTATACTTGCTATTCCTTGATTTTTAATTCTGTGATGTACTGGGTAACATTTAACCATGCCAAAGATTACCGATCATTTAAATCTAACATTTCAGCCTGATATGTTTTCTTCTATCTAGATACAAATTAAGTATACAATTTTGGAAAATCCAAATAAAATTTCTTTTCTAAAAGCATTTATAAAGTATTAACAAAGTATAAGATATTGAATGTTCTAATTTCTATTTCTAGTATTTGATCACATTTTCAAATTGAAATATCTCAGAAGTTCAAAAATGTGGCTTGGCACTCTTTTGCCCCGACCCCTTCAATTGAGAAAATACAACTTATTCTCAATAATTGAACATTGACGTGGTGATGTTATAGTACGAGGCTGAATGTCCATTAAATTCTACAAATTGCATCAATCTTACAATATTTACTCCTGTTGTTTCTAAGGTATGTTAAAAAAATCAATTTAGATTTGATTTTTTTTATGGTATACTTGCTATTCTTTGATTTTTAATTCTGTGATGTACTGGGTAACATTTAACTATGCCAAAGATTACCAATCATTTAAATCTAACATTTCAGCCTGATATGTTTTCTTCTATCTAGATGCAAATTAAGTATACAATTTTGGAAAATCCAAATAAAATTTCTTTTCTAAAAGCATTTATAAAGTATTAACAAAGTATAAGATATTGAATGTTCTAATCAAAATTATTTCAATAACATGAACAAAAAGGTTGTAAAAGACTTTGTACTTTTTTTTAAAGACCAAGTAGTATAATGCATTTCATTTTTGTTTCTATAATAGAGAAATTGTCTTGAAAACTCAAAAATTGTCTGCTGACTTATGACAAAAATGTCTACTTATTTCAAACAAATTAATAATTATAATAATCATATTTTGTTATTCCCGTAAAAGTATGTAACATCTAAAGACGAAGATATACTGTTGTCCAAAAATTAAGCAACAAACACAAAACCCTAATAAAGTTAATGAGTACTGAAAAGAATGTGAAATAAATATATGTTGTAGCAATATACACTGCAAATCTTTATACACTTTTCAGAACACTTATTTTGTCGCCTATTTTAGAACTTTGAAGCGTACTTTTTGGAACAGTTTTTAGAATACTTCTGAGAACACTTCTTTTGTTCAGCACACTTTCTAGCGCACATTTTGAAAGTGTTGATTTCACAGGTGTGCCCAAATGTGCTCCTAATCCGTTCCCAAGTTTAGATTTAGTAGATATCCTGAGCAGAACAGTTTCGTTACACTTTCAGAAAACTTTCTTTATAGCGGAGCATATTCGAAAAACATTAAGGAAACACATTCAGTACACGTTAAGGTAACTGGAACACTTTTTTTAAACCAAAGTTTTCCAAATGTGTTCGCAATGTGTGCTGGGAATTTGTGGTGTTCATCTCGTGACGTGATTGCGGGAAAAACATATTTCACATTATTGCTGAAATAAAATGCAATCGGGATCATTATAGCACTGTTTATAGAGTTGAAATCACATAGTGACTCTGAGCTGGCCAACATTTGGAAACTTCTGTGAAGTCACAATGAGCACTCCTTTGTAACAATGACTTCATTTTGCTGTCACTTAGCGACTCGTCACATAACGACTGTTATAGTGACTGTACAATGGAAGCTCCAAAAGAGGATCACATGAGAGTCTGACTGTAACTTCATTGTACAATCACCTGGTGATTCGTCGCAAAGTAGCAGTCATTGTGACCTCTCAGTGGAGTGACCAAATGACGTTTACTATCAGAGAGATAGCAACAACGATACGAATGAAAGATGTCGCATTTCAGTTCACTGTAGTGATTGTGATTCATGTGACCATTTGTGACGGCAAGAAGACGACAAATCGACCGGCTGTGATGTTAGGATATTCTCTATTTCCTTCACCTACCATTTATACAATTTTCTTTTAAGTAGTAACAAAATCAAAAATTAAAATTTAATATTTGTTGCTTAACTTTAGACACGAATGTACTATAACAAAAAGAAGATTCTATAACAAAAATATAAAACAATTCTTTGCTTTAACAAATAAAATCTATTTTATTTTTAGATTAACTTATGAATAAATCGATACTGCACTTCTGACATATTACAGAAACAAATTTGCATATGAATGTCATATTAAAAACTTTTAATTTCATTGAAAATATATCATTTTGTGATTTCATAATAAATTCAAATTTTACATTAGAACTTATCGATTAAACTAATTATCATTTTATACAAACAGCTACTCCAGATCGAAAGCTCCCATTAATGGATATTGTGTTTTACTACTGATAAATTTTTAAATCCATAACAATAGATAATTTATGCAATCTTCGGAAACTTTTGTCGATTTTCGTATAAAACCATCATTTCCCGATTTCAAATTACATTTTTATTGACATCTATGTCATTAAAAGAAAGTTAGTTGCTAAAATTGGGAAATATATTTATTTCTTCTTTTAAGAAGCTCTTATAAAATCACAGAGTTTCGATGGTTTGCATGTTGGATTTTAAAAATTTATCTCATTTTTAGAAGATGGTTATTATAGTCTTTGTTACCGAGATAATACTTTTTCTAATGAGGTAATTTTAATAATATCATTATGTAGAGAATAATATGATTGCCTTTATAGTAATGCATTGCCACTGGATGTCACGCAATAATAGTAAATGGAGGAATACATACTATGAAAATTTTGACTCATCGTTAAATATATTCTTTCTGATGATACAAGTATTAAAAAATTTAATGAAAAGCTTGTCATAAGTTGGGGTGTGCTAAGTAATTCCCTCCTACATAAAAATGATTGCTTACACAAAGAAATTTTTTATATTGTTTTATACGTACTTTACTTTAAAAAAAAAATCACAATTTTTTCGATTTTTTATTGAGTAATCATAACAATAAAACAATATGTTATTACCTTTAAAAATAATAATTTATTATTAAATTATCATCAATGGAATGGGTTTGTGCACCATTTCAACTGTCATATGCCATTTGCATACTACCTATAGATGTTTTTAGGACTGTTCTCCAAGATCCTAAAAATGGAATGCTTTATTGGATAAAAATGACATTATTTTTAATATGAATCATTTGTTCTAGCTCTTAAAACTGAAAAAAAATATATATATATGTATGCGACAAAATGACGTCATTTTCATACCACCAGTTTCTAAAATTTCCAAAGAACGAAATGTTTTGACAAATGCTGTCACCTTCGAAAAATCCGGTTTCAAATCACATACTGGGGAACATTTTAATATAATTTAGAGTGTCATTTTAAGAAAGAGGTGACATACGCATATGGTACATACTCCCATTGGAATATATAACAGCAAACTCTATCTAAAATCCTATAGACCAATCAAATTTGTGGTTTTTGTTTATCCGTATGTCGTCAATGTTTTATAAAGGTACTCTACTATAATTGTATCCAAAACGCGTAATTTAAAAAATGTAATTTTTGTAAATTTCAAGTAAAGTACATTTTTGATATAATTTTTTAGTTATAATAAGAACTTTAATAAAACGAACAAAACTAACATTAAAATGTACTTTTAGTGTAGAAGAATATTATATTTATTTTTCCCCAAAAAAATCTGTGCAAATGCAATACGTCGTGATGCTATGCAGCTATAGTTGTTTATTAAAAAAATATCAAAAGTTATAACAAAAATTGAGAGAAAAATTGAAATAAACATAACACATGGGCTGATAAGTTCCCAGTCTGGCACACAGATGGCGTTGCAATCGCCAAACCGATGCTTTTTTTAGTAAATATTAACCTTTAAAAGGTAGCAGGAAAAAGGTCATGACGATTCGGCGTGTGGATAAAACGTTAGAGTGGTTTTAGTTGAACGACTTTGTTGATAAACAAAAAAATGTATAAACAAGAATTTCAAGAATTGTTATTTGATGGGAAAAAACACCGTTCAAACAAAAGATTGGCTTGATAAGCGTTATGCGGACACTGCACCAGGTAAATCAACCATTATTGACTGGTTTGCTGAATTTAAACCTGGTAGTACGGACACCAGTGATGCACCACGCAAAATAGGTGGTTACTCCGAAAAACATAAAAAAAGTCCACAAAATCTTTTAGGGGAATCGTAAAGTGAAGTTGCAGGAGACAGCTCAGACTCTGAAGATATCCAACAAACGTGTAGGTTTTATTTTGAATGAACATTTGTCTATGAAAAAGCTGTTGTCAAAGTGGGTGCCGCGCGTGTTGACTTTTGACCAAAAACAACAACAAATCGATGATTCTAAGCTTGGTTTGGAGCTTTTTCATTATAAAAATTATGTTATTTATTATAAAATTATTATTATTATTTATTTTTAAAATTATTATTATTAAATTATTATTATTATTATTATTATTAAATTATTATTATTTATTATTAACGTTATGTTATTTATTAAAGTTTTAAAGTTATAAAGTTATAAAGTTATAAAATTTTGTTAAAAAGTTGCGTTTTCTTTATTAGATCGGGAACTTATCAGCCCATGTGTTATATATATATGCTAAAAGTGATTACAATAAACATAAACGCTAAAAAAAAAAAAACCTTTTAATAAACAGACCTACTAGTTTCGTTCACACAATCGGTGACATTTTCAAGATCAGTAATGATAAATTAAACTGTTTTTGCTCAAAACATAACTATATATGTATTATTATACATTAAATTATTTCATTTTATTTTACTTACTTATTTATTTATTTTTCGAAAATAGTTTATTTTATCATTACTGATCTTGAAAATGTCACCAATTGTGTGCACGAAACTAGTAGGCATGCTTATTAAAAAGTTTTTAAAGCCTTTACGTTTATTGTAATCATTTTTAGCATATATTTTTTAGTTCAATAATAATAAGTGATTTTTGATATATAATTATATGAAAGAATAATATTTGTTCGTTACGAATAAGCTCTATTTTACCTTCAAACATAATATAAAAGAATTCAAAATTACAATTTTGAAATATTACAGAGGCAAACGGGTTTATGTAAGGTAAAGCCAGGAGAGATGGCGCGGTCGGAGAGATTGCGGACATAGAGGTCGAGCGGGAGAATTAGAGTGAGGGGGCAGAGACTCCAGATAGTTGTACAACTGCAGTAGTGGAGTTTCTACTTGAAAGTGCACGTTGATTGTTTTGAGTGTTTAAGATAAAGCATTGCTATTTTGTTTTGTTTTCCCAAAGTAAGTGCTTGAATTTTCATAGCTATTCATCAGAATTTCTATACAATGTCAGTAGTAGAAAATATTTTAAACTTAAACGATTTCTCATAAGCTACTAATCTAGACTAACAATGTGAACATCAACGGTTCGTTTTAGTAGCGGCCATGTTTATATAAAAGGCCGTACAATCTCTTCTACCGAAATTGGAGAGTTTGCGCATCTACTACTTAGGAGAGACGGCTCATTGTTCCCATTAGTTTCCATGCTAGGAGAGATTACGCAGCTTATTGGTAAATTTACATAAAAAATGAAAAATGAAAATGGACTACTTTTAAGTTAAACGTGTTTTCAAATAACTTAATGTTATTTTTTAATCTTATCTGGACTTGCTTTTTCGGATTCTTTAATTTTTTGCCCCTTTAATTAAAATTTTTTAATCGTTTTTAAAGTTATTTCCTTTTCCTGCTTCTTTAATCATTAGGTTGAAATATTCACTCCTAATACAATAACATTTGTTCACAAAAACCTTACAACAATGTCATTTAAGAGTAATTATTATTGTTAACAATTTAATTGTAGTTATTATTAGTAACAATCTCTCCTACCCATGTGCGCAATCACACCAACCCTGTATGGACAGATTGCGCAAAATAATTTTCTTGGTTTTATTACAACTGTTCTATTAAATTACAACATAACAACAAAATAGCAATGGAAATGCATAAAAAACAAATTAAGTAAAAATTATTCATGGATTGTTTAGCAAAAAATATATTTAGTTTTTTTATTGTTATTCTTTTGAATTGTGCGCAGACTCTCCTAGCTTTACCTTATACTTTACGTTAAACCATTAGAATCTTTTATATCATTTTTTGATTTCTTAGCATGTTTTCAAAATAAATTCAAATTTTACGTTAAAATTTATCGATTGAAATAATCGTTATTTTAATAGAAACAACGACTTCAGATCAAAGCTGTCGTTAGCGGATGATAATTTATTTCTTCTGAAAAATTTAAAAGTCTTTAACAATAGATAATTTATGCAATTTTCGGAAAACTTTGTCAATTTTCGTATAGAACCACCATTTCCCAATTTCTAATTGAATTTTTATTGTTATATACGTCATTAAATGTAAGTTAGTAGCTAAAAATGGGAAATTTATTTATTTTTCCTCTAAAAAGTTCTTATAGAATTCCATAATTTTTAATATGTACTTTTAGAAATTCGCTTTTATTTTTAAACACTTTCCAATATGGCTGAAAAGTATTTATGACTTCGGTTTGTCTTTCTATATATCTTGCAGGCTGTCCATGCTCTAACTTTCTTAAATATACTTATATCACCATGTAATTTTTATATGTTATTGAGGTTGACTATAGAATGCTCGGTATTGAAAATGAAATGTGTAGCATTTACAGTTCGTTCATAGGGGTGCTCAAAAGAATTCCGTTACATTATGGTCTATTGGGAAAAATCGTTTCCTATGCATTTTAATGATTTTACAACACTTCAAGCATAATAAAGTTAAAAAGGATTCCTGAGATGTTCTACAATATGTTTTCTATAAATTACGGAATGCGTAGCATTTATCGTTTATTTACAGAAACGCACAAAAAAATTCGGTTACAAGACGGACTATGATAGATTTCATCGCATGAAAAATGAAATTTGTTAAATAATATTCTGTTAGAGTAGGAAAGTGTTTCATAATATATGCCTGATGCATATTTTTTCGTTCTTATTAAAATATGATTATAAGTTATAAAGCTTTGTTATCCAGATAATAAAAATCGAGATAATTTAATGAGGTATCATATATATTATTTTTGTTGTCAACATTTTTTTTTCTACGAATTTACGAAACGCACAACAACGAATGAAGTATTATATGAAAGGTTTTTAAAGTGGCTTCTGACATAGTACACTGACATTTTGTTAAAACCTATTTTTGATTAAAAATTGCTGTTATTTAAAAAATAAATTAGCATTGTTTTCATAAATGAAATTAAAGTTTTTTCAAATCAATGTTGCCTCAAAAATAAAATACCGCATTGTATGATGCTCAACAATGATTATAAAAAATAATAAATAGTACAAAAGAGGTAAAATATGACGTTTTTTCACGGGTTTTTTTCCTATTTATGATTAAAAACCAAAATAAAAATTGAAACGTTTAGAAGAAAAAAAATATTATTGATTCATTAAAGCAGTGGTATTTTACACGTGTAGCATAACAGGTATGATTTGTTATTTTAGATTTAATTGTAATTTAAGTGTATTTCAATTTATTTTTCTGTGTCCCATATTTTTCCCGAAGAAGATGATGTCATCCACGAATGTAGTCGAAATACAATTGTTAATTTGTTTTCCTCTCGCGCTTGCCTTTTTCTTGGATGAGATTTTATTGTTAAGAATAAATGAGATGATATTCTGACTTGACTAATGTTGTTTGCAGATATTTTTATCCTTAATTTTTCTTTAAAAGTTTAAATTACATCTAAAAAATATTAGATATTTCTAAATATTATTATACAGCAGTACGAAATCCTTGCGCTGGTTCTGCTTGATAACATTTAGAAAGAAACATGATGATTATCTGTAGTAATGCACTGGATGCCAGGTAAAAGAATAACAGTGGTAAGTGAATAAATACAAATACACTAATTATTATAATTTTGCCTTTTCATTAAATATATGTTTTTTCCTAACAGTAGTATTAAGCATTTTAAACTTGAATTAAAAGGTTTTTATAAGTTGGGATTGTTTGCACAAAAAAAAAAAAAAAAAAAAAAAAAAAAAAAATCAATCATATTGTTCTATTCTATGCGCATGTTACTTTTAAAGTAAAAAAATCATATTGTTCTATGCGCATTTTACTTTTAAAGTTAAAAAAAAAACTGTTCAAAATGTTTCGATGCTTTAATGATTAATTATAACAATCAGAGTATGTTATTAGCTTAAAAGAATGACGATATATTATTAAATTAACCTGAATAAAAAAAAAGTTATACTGCAATGATTTGCAAAATGATTTGCAGTGTCAATGATTTGCAGTTAAAAGAAAAAAAAAAGTAATCGACTGAAGAAAAATTTTATTTATAATGTTATTGTTTAAAAGAAATTTTTAAATATATAACAAAATTTTAATGGATAAGGTTTCTTCGTTAGGGATAACTTCTACTTTATCTTTAGATTTAAAATAAAAGAATCTAATTATGCAATTCTGAATTACTGCCGACAAACTTGCATACATATATATGAGTACATTACGTTAACTTTAGGCATAATGTAAAAGAATTCAGTTGTTCCATTTTGAATAATTACAAAGACAAACTTGCATTTTAATACCTTATGTTAACTTCAGAATTATTATAAAAGAATTCAAATATGAAATTCTGAACGATAACAAAGACAAACTTACAAATGAATACGTCACGTTAAAATTATTAAAACTAATACATTGAAAATATAATTTTTCGATTGATTTTCCTGTTTTAAGAATGAATTCAAATTTTACGTTAAAATTTATCGAATGAGCTTAATAATTATGTTAATACAAACAGCGACTCCAGATCGAAATCAAACATTAGTGTATGATATTTTATTGTTTGTGCTCAAAACTTTTGAAAATTCTTAACAATGGATAATTTATGCAATGTTCAGAAACTTTTGGTGATTTCCTCATAAAACCACCATTTTCTATTTTCAAATTGCATTTTTATTTCCATCTTCATCATTAAATGTAAATTAGTTGCTAAGTGCGGGAAATATATTTATTCCTCCTTGACAAAGGGCTCTTATGGAGTTACTAGTGATTTTCATTATTTGTTCTCTTAATATATATATATATACACACACACACATATAGTTTTTCTCCAACGATTGTTTTGTGTTGAATCATACTTTCTATCTGTTAATTTGATGGATTTTTTTTTCCCCTCTATCCTTTTTAATCTTGTTTTCATTTTGAACTTTATGATTTTTTCACAGTTTATTTCTCTATTTTATGGGTGTGGTTGTCCCAAAATCCTATTCTTTAGCTATATTAAGGCTAATATTATGATGAAACCACACATTTTATTTGTGGTACTTTAGGCATTTGGGACCTGAAGATTCTGTCTAAGTTCCACATTTCATTTTTTCAATTGCTGTAATTCAATTTCTCTCTCTCTTTTTTTTTGTACTATTTATATGGAATGTATATTCAGTGTGTTGGGGGAAACTGTATAGTTGTCAATTAATAACCATATTTTTATTCATCATTTCAATGCTTTTGTTGGTGTATCGCTAATGTTTCATTAATGGTTATATATATATATTATAGCCATAAAGCTTCGTTACTGAGATAATACTTTTTCTAATAAAGAATTTTGAGTAATAACATTATAAACAAAATAGGATGATTATTTTTAGTAACAAATTGCTTTTAGATATCAGCTAAAATAAAGAAAAATAAAGAAAATGATATTTTGGCTATTTATTAAATGTATATACACTTTCTCGTGATAGAATATTAAACATTTTAAACTTGAATTAAAAGATATCAGGAATGGATTTTATGTTATACTAGTTGACTCGCCAGGCGTTGCCCAAAACCCTTCATAATAACCTTAAATATACCTGAATGATTTTTGTACTGAATGATTTTTTTTTAAAACGAAAATATTTCCAAACAAACCTAATGGCGGAAACCCAACTGATTTTGGCAGCGTATATCCTCTAATTTGTATGATTTTGTATTTGTAAATCAAAATCTATCCATATGAACCTAGAGTCGGGGGTCCCCACTGCCTTCGGCAACGTGCATCAGGCGTGTTAAGCATACTAAAAAGTAGAGATCGACCGAAACAGGTTCTTAAAACCAAAACCGTAACCAAAGCCGAATTTCGGTGATCTTCCCACTTTCGACCGAAACCGAAAGTGTAAAAAAAATTTAAAAACTGATTAATACACACATAACTGCATATAATTATTAATTATTAATTAATTAATAACAAATAATTAATAATTACTTAATAATAACTAATTGCGTTACTAATTAATTTATTAATTATACGTGTATCGAACCACATTTCTAACAAACAAACTTACATATATAAGTGTGTGTATAAGAAAATATGTGTATAAGAAAAATGTAACAGAAGTAGTTTCCAATTATACGAATTTTATCTAATAAAAAATATTCTAAGTATACATACTTCGATATATCTTTTGTAATAAATTTCGGAAATCTTCATATGTTTCAGCAACACCATCTCATAAAGCATTTGAAACAATCTGGAGTTTCAAAATAAAAATTTTCTATTACTGTTAAGTTGGCAGGTTTTAAAGATCACGTGATAAGCGTCTTATAACTTTAGTCATGTATGCTTTGCTTGCTTTATAATTTACACTCGCATCATGAATCAGTCAGGACGGATAATGATAAACAGTGGATAATGATACAACTAGGATTTCCCTCAAAGGGATTAGTCTGAGTGATATTGTTAAGAACGTAGGATTAACAATTACGACATAATGAAAAAGAGAAAATTAAATGATAATGTTACAAAATATCATACATAAATCCATATACACTGTTAAACAAATAGAAAAGAAGTACGTCCATCAGATTTGTTTTTATAACATTTGGCAAATAATCCCATTTTTTTTGCTTGATCTTATAAAACGCCAAGCTTAAGTTACGTAATCAGATTTCCAGCCAATAGCGTATTTTAGCAAGCGTGGCTTAACGCAAATTTAATTTCATTGTTGCAACATTTTCCTTGTGACAAATATTTACATTTGAATTAAAAAATTTTCCTGTACCCAAACTCTACCCAACTCTTTACCTGCCTCGCTATCCATCTGCCAATCCGTCTTTCTACCTGTCTTGCTTCCCGTTTAATTACCAGTCTCTCGACACGTCTGCCTGTGTACATACTCCTCTCTCTACCCGTCTGTCAACTCGTCTCTGTGCTCTTCTGTCTGCCCGTCTCTCTATCCACCACGCAACCCGTCTCTCAACCTTTACTCTACATGCCTGTATATCGGTCTCACTACTCGTCTCGTGACCCGTCTCTCTATCCATCTCGGTACCCCTCTGTCAACCTTTTGTTTACCTGTCTCGCTACCCGTCTACCTATTCGTTTCGCAACCCGTTAGCCTATCTCTGTCACTACCCGTCTCTCTACCCATCTCATTATCCGTCTGTCTACCTCTTCCCAATAGTTTCACAATTCATTCAATATACAGAAGCCGTTTACCGTTATTAAATACAAACAGAAGTAATTCATCTAATATCAGATGCAATTTTTAAAAATACATGCGTAAACCAGCAAAATAATTCATCAGTTTTAGTTTCATAGTTGTTTATATAATTTGGCAATAAATCTCAACTTCTTAAACCCGAATTGTGTCAAGCTTTTTAAAAAAGCCTAAAGGTCCGTATAACTGGGAAGTATCCTCAGGGCTATTAGATACATGTTATAGTTAAGTGAAAGTTTCATAATCGGGTTTGCAGTTAATTGCTTAAGTCAGAAAGCGTAGCTTAACGCCATTTTAAATTCAATGCTGCAACTTTATTTTTATTTTTCTTATTTTTTTGAAGAGTTGGTGGGAGGGGGAAAGATTAACAAATATATACATTTGAATTTAAACTTTTGCTTCCATGTTTATGTCAGTGTTGTTTGTATTATTAAGTATTACTTTGTTCACCGAGCTTCATTCGAAACAAATGTAAAAGACTTCTTCTGCAGTTTTTTCCAGGGGAAACTACCGTAATCGGGACCAACGCCAATCGGAGCATTTAATATCATTATTGTAACTGTTATAGAGTTAAAACAATGTTGTTGCTAGCTTTATTGTTGTTTGAGACCAGCCTTGCCTGTGTATCTGAATGGGGAAAAGTTCCGTATCCTGTGCCGGTTGGCGCGATTGGCGAAAAAATTAAACATGGTGCCAAAAGCATCTTACCGAAGCATCTACTTTAAAAAAAGCATCTTATTAAAAGCATCTTATTAAAAGCATCTTAATATAAGCATCTACTTGAGCATCTTACCAAATTTTTCCAGAGAGCGGAAAAACATGTTTTTCAAATGTTTACAAACGTACTTTTATTAAACCATGTTTTGGAACCATCTTAAAAACATAAATACGATGCTAAAATAAAATTTTATCGCCATTTTCAAAATTTTAATAAGTAATGAAAATACATAAACAAACATATTTAACAAACCTAAGAGGTATTTTTGGGATAAATAATTGTTATTGTCAGGGGGCAAATTGTAAAAAATTAATAAACGAACGAAAAACATACCTAAATTAACTTTTGGGAACCTCAGGAAAAAAATATCTGATGTAAATAGCATTTAAAATCTTTAAAAGGAGAAGTGTTCCGTATAAAAATGCAAAACATTATACGCTTGATATAAATATTTTTGGAACAGCTGTCGCTAGCGCACTGGGATTGGCGTGATTTTTGTTTGCGCCATTTTGGCCAGAAAACCCCGTTTTTGAGAACCCGTTAGGCCAAGATTGCTAAAACAGCATGCTAGTTTGATTTTATTATGTTATAAAACACACACAATTTTTATTTTAAGCACACATAAATTATTTTAGGTACAGATGTCATATACGCACCACATTGGCGTGATTTTTCCCCCGCCAATTTGGCGAAAACTTTGTTTTTGAATATTAGTTACAAAGGTACTTCTCTATTATCTCGTCGACCACTTTATGAACTATTTGATGACATAACAATCACGTATATTGCTTCTGACATCAAGTAAATGGGACTGCATTTTTGGCGTTTAATCTTACAGTTTGGCGATAGTTTTTTGTTATGAAAAGTGGTCGACGGGATAATAGAGAAGTACCGTTACAAAAAACATGCAATAATAAATGAACAGTTACAAATAATAAACATAATAATATAAATATCACAATAAAATGTAAATATTAACACTTATTAACACATAAACAAAACAACCGGGTTACCATGTTTGCCATAAAATTGCCATTTTGTTGCAATCGCACCAATGTGGTGCCTATATGACATCTTTACCTTATTTTATTATACAACACACACAGTGATTAATTTATTATAAAACACACAATATTTAATTTAACATAAAAACACAGAATTTGCCGAACGAGTTGCTACACGAAGCAAAATCGCCAGGTTGCCCACACATAAATCGCCATTTTAGTACCAGAAAGATACCCCGGTGCGCCTGCGACATCTGTATTACCTTTTTTTAATGTTTTAATATTTTCGAAAGCATAGATAAAAAGGTAAAAATCTCATTCCCAACTGCCATTACAATTAACATATATATAAAAAAAAATATCTACAAAACATATGTTTACATAATATTACATCTGCAAAACATAACTTTAGAAAAGGTAACCGAAAGACTGAAGATCGCAACAACCAAATCGAAACACTTATCACCAAAAAATAACTCGCCAAATCTACCGGCACAGGAGATGGATTTTTCCCTCTGAATGCAGAATATTAGTTTTTTTTTTTTTTTTTGTACGATGGGTGATTATAATAATTTCACATACTACATACCGTTTGATATATTGGTACTTTTATGTTATTCTTGGCGCAGTTGATAAATCGCCAAATATTGTTCCTATAACATTTTCATATTGAGTTCATTTCACTTAAATATAAACCTTTCACTCATTTAATTTAAAATACATGCCTTTCATTAATCCCATTTAAAATGCTAAAAAGAGAAAACAAAAAGAAATAATGCCATAAATCGAAACCTTTTCTTTAAACACCAAATAATTTTTTTTTTAATTTACACACGCGAAATAAAAAAAGCTGCTATTTCTGAGATTTGCGCCAAATCTCTAATACCAAGTCTACCAAGTTATTGCGGGATTTTTCTTTCAAACAGAAAAAAATCCAGATTAATTTTCGATTTCTACTAAATTGAAATATATTTTATTGTGCTGAATATTAGTGCTTGCATATTATTTTGCTCCATGTACTCCATGAACTTTTCAATTCCGATTGTCTACGAAAATCTCCCGCATGTGAAAATGACGTACACACAAAATTTAGTGACGTATGTACTTTAATTGTGCTTTTTTATCTATTTTTTTAATATAATTTCCAAACGGTTTGACATTTATTCTTGGTAATAAATAGACGTCGTTGTCACCATTATAGGTACCTGCTGTAAAAATTTGAACGAAATCCGTTAAATATTTTTTGAGTTATGCTTGACGGAAGGTTTTAATTGCCATCCTAGCTATATATGGAGCAAAGTAATCTGCGCTGTGTATGAGTCTTCGTTGCACTCAGACAATTACAGCAATGAACAGTGTCTCATTTGTGCCGATACAACTCATATCAATGAGTAAATTTGAAAATTTCCGAAAGAAGGAACGAGATTTTGAAATACCGATAGTTTCGGTCGAGTTTCGGCCAGACCGAAATTTTGGCAGCAGTTTCGCCGAAAACGAATATTCGGTGAAACTCCTATTTTGTGCCGAAACCGAAATTTCGTTCGATCACTACTAAAAAGTGCTTTCTTTTTCTTCTTTTCATCTCCATCGGGTCATATAATATTAAAAACAAAATTGTCCTTGTGTTACAAACTCTTTGAAATTTTCATGAGTTATAAATATAATGTTTGGAAACCTGCGTGTAATTTTCGTGCAAAAGTATTAATACTTACTTGTAAAAATATGATCACAAGCCAATGGTGTATTCACGTTCTGAGCGA
Organism: Maratus michaelseni; assembly: GCA_963931845.1. Lineage (NCBI taxonomy): Eukaryota > Metazoa > Arthropoda > Arachnida > Araneae > Salticidae > Maratus > Maratus michaelseni. Next base: position 93,591,225 of record OZ007597.1, on the reverse strand, counting down.
AAATTTTACAGATTTTATGTTTTTTAAATACTTCTAATCATCCGGATGTTTCGAGATGTTTTATACCTGATTTAAATTAAGTCTTCAAAGAACGTGTAGAAAGATTGTACTAAAATACCGACATTTAGTTACAATTAGCGTAGAAAAAAAGAGTGTCTCCGAGAAGCGAGAAGTGACTTCCAGTCACGAATTCCTTTGGAAGAATTCATATTCGTATTTTTCAGAATAATTTGCACTATCGTAAAGAAGGTATCCAGACTTGGTGGGTATTTTTCGTTTTTCCTTATGTCTGTCGACTTCGAAAAAAAGGAGAACCCTCCCCCCCCCCCCCCACGAAATCAAACATTTCTTATATATTCTTTTGACAGGGTTAAAATTCGTATTCTTTTTTAACGGATTGTGGCGTTCAAAAGTAAAAAGCACTAAATTTAAGAATTTTTTGCATGTAGAAAGGTTTATTCGATGCGCGCTTAGAAAGAAGCCAGAAAAAAAATATCCCTGACGGCTCGGCCTACAGGCACAGGTAGATTTCGAAGACGCAGACTGTGCGGGGCCTGTTTGTTGGGAATTGCGGAAAAAATTACCTTTTTGCGATGATGCTTTAGTTGGAACCGCCCATTTTGGCACCTAACTTGTTTCCAGGCGGAGCCGGCAGTTTCTTTTTTTTTTAAGCGGATTTGATATCTTTTGAATTGACGAAGCTATGAATTTTTTTCTTCTAACCGCCCCCCCCCCCCCTGTGGCCATTTTTAATGATATCAAAAGTCTGTCATACATAAATTTTCGGCCCTTTTTCTAGAAGTAATAATAACTTTAAACGGATTCAATACGTATCATAATTAAGAAATTATGTTTTTTTTCCGTTTTCACAAAAAGCCCCCCATTTCCACCCCCCTTGGGGCCATTTTTAATGATATCAAAAATCTGTCATACATAAATTTTCGGCCCTTTTTCTAGAAGTAATAATTTTAAACGGATTCAATACGTATCATAATTAAGAAATTATGGGTTTTTTTTCTGTTTTCACAAAAAGCCCCCCATTTTCCCCGCCCCTTGGTTCGATTTTGCACATTAACAAACTTGACCGAGATTTTATGCCCCTTGATTTTATGTATCAGTTTGGAAGAGATTTGTGAAGAATTATTGCAGTTATCGTGTCCATAAAAAAGTGACATAGATAGATAGATAAAGTTTTAAACCGGGGGTGGTTTTGGGTTCTGGGAGTCATAATCGGCGTAGATCTGCAAACATTTTTCAAAAATTCCAACTTGGGGAGAATGTAATAGGTAGTATTTCTTACGAAATCTACCTAAAAAGAGCGTTCTCCGAAAATCGTATTAACTCTGCTTCTGCGCTCTGGAACGGAGTTTCGCATCAGACGCCTCAGCGCGACTTTTTTTTTTTTTTTAATTTTGGGGGTTTATTAATATCTTCGCTAATTATCAAAATGTGGAAAATTAAAGCCTCAAGTGCAATAGGACCTGCCTTAGACTATCCTCATCCAAATATTCACACTTCTATCTGTCATACGATTTTCCTATAGTCATCATCATTACACACAGACATACAAACTACCTTCTTTTATTAGAATAGATTAAGCCTTTCTTGCAATCGGCATTAAGAATGCAGCTTGAATAAAGGACTTTTAAACTGTTTTTTTTTAATGTATTTAATTAAATAAATAAAGCACTTCGAATTCTAGAAAGCTAAATTATCTGTTTGTAGATAAAGAAACTAAAGCTATTTTTTGTATGCAAATAACCACACTTCAAAATTTAATATCACTTCTAAGCTGTTATGACAGAAATATTTGAAAAGTTATTATTAAACATTCTGAAAATCATTCATACAAAAATTACAAAAATTATAATAGTAATATAACAGAGAAAGCAGATTTTTAATGAATAAAATAGGCTGTGTTAAAAGTTCTTATAAAGATGTGTAAAATAGTTACGCTGAAATAAATATGAATTTAGGAGAGGGTATTCATGTACCTATTACATAAGATGATGTATGATTTTAAAATTTTGTAGTTAACACGTAATCACACACACAGAGGGAGAAGGAAATTTAAAAAAAAAAAAAAATCTGTTACAGAAAAATTCTGACGTTTTTGGAACTTTCACGTGATTTGACAGAAACGCAAATTGGAGAATTTCGGATCTCTTTCAGCTTAGTCAGATTAGACAATTTAATAATTTTGTTTAAATATTGTTTAATGATTTTTAAGTAGTATTTCTCATAATATTTTTTCTAGATACTTCATTTTAATTATACCTTCTTTTTTATATGTAATTACTTTAAACATTAATGTGCATTTTAAAACATAAACTGTAGAAAATCATTATATTATGCGACGGTAAGAGGAAGATAATTTGAATGTGAACTATCTCGAGCAAAAGACAATTACTTCAATTCTATTAATGAACAAAACTACATCAAAAATGTAACGAAAATCGATAGAATGTTTGCTTGATACATTTAGAAGCTATCTTACCTTTAAAATTACGCGCAAAAATTCAATACAGACATAATCGAAATTCAAAGATGCTATGAATATGCTGTACATGAAAAATATTTAATTTCATTGAAAACATCCCATATTTCATTGATTTTTACGTTTTCTAAATAAGTTTGAACTTTTCTTTATAACTTATCGATTAAATTAATCATTATTTTAATACTAAACAGCCATTGAAATGTTTATTAAAGACTGCGGTCGATATAAAACTACCGTTAATGCCATAGTATTTCTACTCTTTACCCTGAAATACTTAAAAGTCCATAACACTGGATACTTTATGTTATATTGGTAAATTTTGCTGATTTTCTTATATAAACAGAATTTTTCCGATTTCATGTGGCACTTTTATTCTCGTCTATAGTAATTAAAATAAATCAATAGCTCAAAATGGGAAATTTATTTCTTCTATTTAAAGAATCTCTTCTGGAGAATATATTAAAAATGAAAATACCTGTGATACCGATAATCGATTTCCTTTCAAAGTATCTACGATATGACTTTAAAAGATTTATATCCTCACTTATATGATGCTTGCTTGTTGTAAAAGTTTATAGACAAGTAATAGTGCCTTTAATGAAGAAAATAAAGAGATGAGAGTGAGATACCAAAGAAAATAACATTTTTATTTATTCATATTTAAAATATAGGTCGTGTGTAACATTAAAAAAAAAATTGTATTCAACATTTTACTCTAGAAGAAAAATTATGATAAAGATAACTTTAGCTACTGCTATGTGGAGAAATGGACAAGAGGATAATTGCCGCGGGAGATGAAAGGGTACTTCAATCACAGGAAAACACCATTCGCTAATGTTAATCCTATGGGAGAATTTTTTAAAAATATCTCGTTTGCATTTCAATATTTTAAATGATTTTTTTTTTTTTTTTTGCATTGGTCGATCTCTACAAAGGCCGTTTTTTACTTTTTCGATTTTTTTGCAGGTTTTTTTTTAACAGGATACTTTCACTTTCGAAACCGATTCCGAAAGTGAAAGTATCTTAATAATAATAATAACTGGTAAACAAAATCGAAAAATTGAAAAACGGTCTTCGTAGAGATCGGCCTCAACTATCCAATGCAAAAAAAAAAAAAAAAGCATTTAAAAAATATTTTAAATTGCAAACGAGATATTTAAAAAAAATTCTCCCATAGGATTAACATTAGCGATTGGGTGTTTTCGCGTGAGTGAAGTATTCTCTTAAGTTTTACAAGTTTATAGCTTTAGTAAAAGCCCGCGGGGACGGGAGGCACATATTACAATTTAATTACATTCAATTACACACATTGTATATGGCATTTGTTAATATATATATATATATATATATATATATATATATATATATATATATATATATATATATATATATATATATAAAGGAGGCGTAAAAGGGTTGTGAAAAATATGTTCATTAATATGGATGAAATTCTTATATTTTGATATTCTATCCGGGAAATATTTAAACCAACCTTTTAAGGACATTTTTGACGTGAAAGTGAGTAGTTACAGGGCGACATAGCGAATGTTCTTATTTAAAACCACTTTATTCAAACCACTTCTTTTGAAGCTTACTCGCCCGATTTAGCGATAATGGCTAGCGATATTTTCATGAAACGATATCTCGTTCGGATTTCAATATTTTCATATGATTTTTTTTTTTTTTTTTTTTTTTTTTTTTTTTCGCATTGGATAGCTGAGGTCAGTCTCTATGCACGCTCCTTTGTACGTTTTCGATTTTGATTACAATTTTTTTTTTTTTTTTAAGATACTTTCACTTTTGAAACCGGTTTCGAAAGTAAAAGTATCCTCAATAATTTAAAAAAAAAACTGCAACAAAAATAAAAAAAAGTACAAAAGAGCGTGCATAGAGATTGACATCAGCTATCCAATGCAAAAAAAAATCATTTAAAAATATTGAATGCGAACGAGATGTCGTAAATTATTTCCCCCACAGGATTAATATTTGCGAGCGGGTGTTTTCGCCTGAGTGAAGTAGCCTCTTAAGGCTCAAATCCAAACAGTCTACTTCCTAACACATTTTTTAAATTCATTTTTGTTCGTAAATGCATAAAACTGGTAAGTGTTCTTAATCAAAAACTATCTAATCGAAACACGTTTTCCTTTACTTATTTTATTTTATTTTATTTTATTTTTTGGTAAAGACAAAAGAATTTTCCGTTCACGAGAAACGCGAAAAAAGCCTAGTGACCAGAATTGCTTCTAACTCGATAATTTATTTATCAAAATATAATATATTTATTATAATTTCTTTATCAAAAAATAGAAAACTCATTTCGATTCTAAATCTCTTCCATAGTCAGGTCTGTCCATTTTATATCTTTGCGTTTAAAAATAAGAGTCAGAAAACGTGTCAGAAAGTTTCGCATTGTTGAGCAGGCCATTTGAGAACCACCCCAACATCATGTTGGGTAAAAGAATAAATGTACATGAAATTACCTAAAATTTTTGTCGTTCAGTTATTTTTTTAAAATATCTGTCTTATGTTTTTAAAAACTTTCCAAATTTTCAACTTTTATTACATTTTTATTTTTTGTTACTAAATGAATACGAATTTTTTTTTCTACATTAAGTCTTTTCAATTAGGCACTATTTCGTCTAACTATTAGAAGAAAAGTAAATGCTGTTATGGCTCAGTTATGTAAGAATTATCTTTCAGGTTATGTAAGTATTATTCTGCCCCATTCTTTAAAAAAAATGCATCTATATATAACTTAAAATTAATAAAAAATAAATATATTTAATTTCCTGAAAAAGCAAAATTCAAAAGAGAACGTTTTTAAAATATCTTTCGAAAGTTTTGAACGTGAGTCAAATAATTTTTAAGATAACAATCTTTAAAACTTTCACAAACTTTTGACATTTCAAAAGGTACCTGACTTTTAAATAATGATTTTAATAAGATAATAAAAAATAATGGCTTTGCTCATTAGTGGCACAGCTGTGCGATGCCAGTGAATGCAAGAATTAAAAAGATCTTGTTTTATAGAACTTCGAAAAGTTTAAATATTCTCTTTCTTTTGACATAAAGATTATAATTTTAAACTTATTTCAAGCAATTACCATAGGTTGCGTTTTATGTAACTCGAAAAGTTATTCACGGAGGCGAGTCTCTTCCGTTTCTGCTTTCAAATCTTACTTATCTTTTAAATATTTATATCCTTTTACTTTATTTTTGAAAAATTTAGTAAAATCTTTACATTACTAAAGTACTTTACATAGTAAAGTAAAAACTTTACTAATATTCTTTAATATTATGATTTAAAAGTAATTTTTACCCCACTCTTACCCCTCCCTTATCAATAAAATCACTTTTCCGAAACTGAAAAAGGCCTACGTATTTTTGATTCCTAACTATAATATCACTTATCAGTGTGGTCTTTTTTATGTCGGCAACAGTGAACGTAGTTTTAAATTTAAAATTAAATAATAATTTGAAAATGTGAATTAAATTAAGAGATTTCGAAGACGTTTTACCGAGGTGCCAGTAGTTGACTGCCACACATACCTGGGGGCCTAATAAATGAAGGGTATTAAACTGCAATAGCAAGTCTCTCAACTAGTAGTAAAAAGAATAAATTAATGGGTGGGGGGACGATAAACAAAAAAAAAAAACCTGGAAAAATGAGTTCATAGAAATAAGGCGTACATAAAACCCCGGATCGAGATACTGCCGGCACCTCTTATCAAGCAAGCCGCAGCTATGCAGGCACAGGCTCACAGCACCAAGAAACCAGTTTATCTTTCCTTTCATTTCCATTTTTTCTAATCTACTTACTCTATCTTTTTATTTTTATTCATAAAATCTGAAAAAACTATCACAAAAAATATGAAAATGTTTATAAAAATGTTTTTAAAATATATATTTGATCCCTAACCTTCCTCAGAATTAAATTAAGAGCCCCAAGTTCCTTATTGTCTGAGTGCAACGAAGACTCATACACAGCGCAGTATTACTTTGCCCCATATATAGCTACGATGGATATTAAAACCTTTCGTCAAGCATAACTCAAAAAATATTTAACGGATTTCGTTCACATTTTTACAGCAGGTACATATAAAGGTGACAACGACGTCTATTTATCACCAAGAATAAGTGTCAAACCGTTTGGAAGTTATATTAAAAAAATAGATAAAAAAGCACAATTAAAGTACATACGTCACTAAATTTTGTGCGTACGTCATTTTCACGGGTGGGAAATTTTCGTAGACAATCGGAATTGAAAAGTTCATGGAGTACATGGAGCAAAAAAATATGCAAGCACTAATATTCAGCACAATGAAATATATTTCAATTTAATAAAAATGGAAAGTTAATCTGGAATTTTTTCTGTTTGAAAAGTATTACACTGTTAAAAATAAATCCTCAAATTCACGGTAAAACTACTGGCAGCAAAGTAGCCGGACTTTTTCCGTTCCGTTAGTAGATTTTCCGTTTTGAAAGATAAAAGAAGGACAAACTCCGTTTGCAGAAGCGGTAACTTTCCGTTAACGATCTCAGAAATCACGGAAATATACCTGGCAGCACTGGCAGGAAAGGAAATTATCCGTAAAGAATACACTCGGCTTTTAAAAAATTACCTCTCTACATGTGCTGCCATCTGTCGACTATGACTATTGTGGGAGTATTTACGATCTGATATACTTGAAGAATATTTTCCGGCCGACATCGGGTTTGAACCACGGATGACCACGTCTCGAGTCAAGTGTCTTGCCCGTTAGACCAGTGGGCGCTTGTTAGAGTAGCAGTTTTAAAGGATGATATGGGGTTTTTCAAAATGGCGGCTTAGAACTTGGAAGCTTGGTAATTTTGAAGTTAATAGCGGGGAGATTTCGTTATGAGATGATGTTCATGTTTTAAAATTGTAATATTAATAGAGGATAAAAATATGAATTATATATATTCATAATTTGATTGTTAGATGTAAAATATGAATGTTATATTTTGAAATAAATTCGATAAAAAATGTTTGCTTTTTTGAGAAAATCGATTTTTTTTCAACTATTACATATTTTAAAAATGTGTTCGCTTAGAATATATTTTCAGTGCGAGTGCTTTTTATTACTTTAAAAAATAAATTTCGAATAATTTTAAATGAATGAGAAAACTGTTATTATTATTATTTTTTTTTTATTCGAAAGCATTATTATTATTATTTTTTTTTATTAAAATCGATTTTTTTTTTACTTAACTTATTATATATTTTACTTAATGTATATTTTTTAATCTGTTTGTTTAGAATTTATTTGAAGTGCAAATATTTTCTTATATCTTTAAAAAATAAATTGCAAATAATTTTAAAAGTAACAATTTTCCCAATCTTAATGAGAAATTTGTTACTTTTTTTAATTCCAAAGCACTATTTTGTTGTTTTAAATAAACTCGAAATTTTAATTTATTGAATTTTTAGTTTTCTGTGCAGCAACATGTCAGTATAAATTTTTTTAACATGCAGCAGATAACGGAATATCTCCGTTGGCCCCTTTCGTCTCCGTCCGTTCTGTTGTTTTCAGGAAATATGAGAAAATTTTCTGTTTTTTAACGGAAAATACTCTTTTATCGCGAAAAGGGACTTTTTCTGTGAAATTCTTGAAAAAAATACCCGTGAATTTCAGATTATTTTTAACAGTGTAGAGATTAGTAAGAGTAGTATTAGTATTAGAGATTTGGCGTAAATCACACCATTAGCAGCTTTTTTATTTCGCGTGTGTATGTTAGGAACAATTCTTTGATGTTTAAATAAAAAGTTTCGATTTGTGGCATTATTTCATATTTTCTTTTCCTTTTTAGTATTTTAAATGGAATTAGTGAAAGGCGTGTATTTTAAATTAAATGAGTGAAAGACGTGTATTTTTAATGTATGTATTTCAAATGAAATCAGTGAAAGATTTATATTTAAATGAAATGAATGCAATATGAAGATGTTATGAGAAAAATATTTGGCGATTTATCAACTGCACCAAGTTAACATAAAAGTACCAATGCATATGTGGGTACTTATGTGGGTATGTGGGTACATTATCCCGTCGACCACTTTTCATAACAAAAAACTATCGCCAAATAAACGGGAGAACGTTGTCATTGAAATATCAAAATAAATAAAATATCAGAATTTAAGTACACAATTGTTATTTTAATGAATGAAATAACTAATAAATCAGTAAAACATAATGAAAAATACACGCAAATGTCGCGTTAAAAACCACTTGATGACGTAACAAACACGTATAATGCTTCTGATATCAAGTAAATGGGACTGCATTTTTGGCGTTTAATCTAACAGTTTGGCGATAGTTTTTTGTTATGAAAAGTGGTCGACGGTATAATAGAGCAGTACCTCTATGTGAAATGAAACAAGACACAGATGTCATATACGCACCACTTTGGCGCGATTTTTCCCTCCACCAGCTTGGGGAAAACTTTGTTTTTGAATATTAGTTACAAATAGTGTGACAAATAGTACACGTGATTTTTTATTTCAATATAAATATAAAATAACGTAATAAATGAAACAGCTTCTATTATTTTAAAAAAGGAAATAAAAATAAATAAATAATAGTTTGATATAAATAAAGGCGCGTATGTCATATACGCACCACATTGGCGCGATTGCAACAAAATGGCAATTTTATGCCTCACATAGTAACCCGGTTATTTTGTTTCAATTGTTGTTTATTAACTTTTATTTTTTATTTTAATTATATAAATTGTTTTTATTATATATATCAATATTTATTTATATCAAACTATCATTTATTTATTTTTATTTCCCATTTTTGAATAATAGGAGCTATTTCATTTATTACGTTATTTTATTTTTATATTGAAATAAAAAATTACGTGCTATTATTGTATGGTATTTGTAACTAATATTCAAAAACAAAGTTTTCGCCAAATTGGCGGGGGAAAAAATCGTGCCAATCTGGTGCGTATATGACATCTGTGCCTAAATTAATATTGATATACATATAAAAATAATCTATAGAATTAAAATAAAAAATAAAAGTAAACAAACACAACAAACAGTTTTCGCCAAAGGGGCGGGGGAAAAATCGCGCCAACGTGGTGAGTATATGGCATCTGTGCCGGGATTTTTACCCTTTTATCTGTGCTTTCGGAAATATAAAAAAATTAAAAATTCTTATATCAGGTGTATAATGTTTTGCATTTTTATACGGACCACTTCTCCATTTTAAGATTTTAAATGCTATTTATATCAGATATTTCTTTCCTGAGATTCCCACAAATTATTTCCGGTAATTTTTTTAGTTCGCTTATTAATTGTTTACAATTTGCCCCCCTGGCAATAACAATTATTTATCACAAAAATGGGTACTTCTCTATTATCCCGTCGACCACTTTTCATAACAAAAAACTATCGCCAAACTGTAACGCTAAATAAACGGGAGAACGTTGCCATTGAAATATCAAAATAAATAAAATATAAGAATTTAAGGACACAATTGTTATTTTAATGAATGAAATAACTAATAAATCAGTAAAACATAATGAAAAATACACGCAAATGTCGAATTAAAAACCACTTGATGGCATAACAAATACGTATAATGCTTCTGGCATCAAGTGAATGGGACTGTATTTTTGGCGTTTAATCTTACAGTTTGGCGATAGTTTTTTGTTATGAAAAGTGGTCGACGGGATAATAGAGAAGTACCCAAAAATGGCTTAGTTTTGTTAAATTTGTTTGTTATGTATTTTCATTTCTTATTAAAATATCGAAAATGGCAATAAAATTTTATTTTAGCACCATACTTAATTTTTTTAAATGGCTCAAAAACATGGTTTAATAAACGTATATTTGTAAATATTTTAAAAAACATGTTTTTCTGCTCTCTAGAAAAATTTGGTAAGATTCTAAAACTGCCTTTGGCACCAACCAGTACATGATACGGAACTTTTCCCCATTCCGATACACAGAAGAGGTTGGTCACAAACAGGAGTAATAATGCTAGCTACAATATTGTTTTAACTCTATAAGAGTTAGAAACAATAATGATATTAAATTCCCCGATTAGCTTAGGGCCCGATTACGGAACTTTCTCCTAGAAAAAAAAACTGTAGATGTCTTTTACATTTGTTTCGAATGAAGCTCGATCAACAAAGTATTAATTGATAATACAAACAACACTAATATTAACATGGGGGCAAAAGTTTGAATTTAAGTGTATACATTTGGAACCCTCCCCCCCCCCAACCACCCACCAAAAAAAGAAAAAGAAAGTTACAGAAATGAATTTAAAATGGTGTGAAGCCACGCTTTCTGACATAAGAAATTGGCTGCGAACCCGATTACGAAACTTTCACTTAACTTAATAACATGTATCTAATAGCCCTGAGGACAATTCCCCTTCCCAGTTATATGGACCTTGGGGCTTTTTTTAAAAGCTTGACGCAGTTCGGGTTGAAGAAGTTGAGATTTACTGTCAAATGACATAAACTACTATGAAAATAAAACTGGTGAATTATTATGCTGGTTTATGTATGTATTTAAAAAAATTGCATCTGATTACACTTTTTAGATAAATAACTCCTGTTTGCATTTAATAACAGATAAACGGCTTCCGTTTACTAAATTGTTTAAATATTGGGAAGAGTTGGCGAGAGATAGATAGACGTGTAAACAAACGGGTAGACAGACGGGTAGAGAGACGGATAGCGACAGAGATAAGCTAACGGGCAGCGAAACGAATAGACAGACGGGTAGCGAGGCAGGTGAAAAAAAGGGTTGACAGAGGGGTAGTGAGACGGGTAGGGAGACGGGTAGCGTGGTGGAGAGAGACACAGCTAAGACATACGAGTAGTTAGACTGGTAGACACGTTTGTAGCAAAGCATGTTATCAATGTGGTTTGAAGTATACGAGTTTCTATAAACAGTTATACAAATAAACAAAGGAAATTTTCTTAATTCAAATATTAAATATTTGATTTAATATTTCAATATTTAATATTTTATTTTTTAATATTTTATTTAGATATTTGTTACAAAGAAAATGTTGCAAAAATTAAATTAAATTTGAGGAGATAACTAAGCTTGCTAAAATACGCTATTGCTACGCTTGCAAACTACGCTTGCTAAAATACGCTATTGGCTGCAAATCTGATTATGTGACTTTAAAAATATCGTTTTAAAAGATCCGGCGTTTTTTTTTTTTTTAAGTTTTGGGCAATTCCCGTTTAAGAAAATGAGATGATTTGCCAAATGTTATAAAAAAATGCATATGAAAACATAACAGTATATGAATTTATATATGATATTTTGTAATTATATCATTTAATTTGCTATTTTTCATATGTTGTATCTTTATCTATCTCTTGTCTATCATATGCTGTATATATTCACTTAGATTCTTGTTGATATCTTCTTTATATCGTAATTGTTAACTTTATGTTCTCAGCAATATCACTTAGACTAATCCCTTTGAGGGAAGTCCTAGTTTAGTTCTTTTTTTGTACAAAGTTTCTGATTTTAATTGATTGAAAAGAATAGGAAGGTAGTCAGCTACGCTTTTGGGCATTCCCAAATGATTCATTCAACTATCAAAATTATTCATTGGGACTAGTCTAGATGGCACTATTTTGTCTCGAGGCACGTCACCCTTCATTTGTTGAATAGGCTGATGATCTAAGATGAGTTATACACCTATTTATAATTCGTTTTACTTGACTTTGGTAGATTGTATCCAACACGGTAAACAACCCTCTCTTAATAAAGAGAGGGTTGTTTGAGTACCCGAATGTAGAATCTTTTTATGGTTATATTCATTTAATAGTTCAGTGAAATATTGAGACTACGATAAAAATATTTCGTGTTTCTGGGAATCAGCCTACATTGGAAACCTCAGTCTTCTACTAATCCTTTATAGTTCATCTTCGTCAAAAAAAAAAAAAAAAAAAAAAAAAAAAAAATCATACTGTTGTATATAAGAGAGGACGTTTTTCTTTTAAACATCAAATTTTTCTTGAAACACAGAATTTTACACAATCTTTATAAGTTTTTTGGTCGCATTCTGTAATTAGGATGCATCTAAATATAATCGTGTTTCACAAATCTCAGGCACCATGCAATAATTCTTATTAATTTGATAAACGAATATTGATTAATTAAATTAGTGTTTCCTTTATTTCCATCTACGATAGTTGATTTTAAAACAGTGTTTTTCTTTAGCCCTAACTGATCTTTAACGTTAGCAATATCTAATTTATCAATTGCATTTTAAAATGTTGGTCATAGATGTTTGTTTTAACCATTGGAGACCTTCACATCAAAGTTGATTAACTTTCAACTCAGGACCATAGGTTTTTTTTTTTTTAATTCTCTTATTCGATTTCTCAGAAACTTATTTTTTTTTCTCCATCTTCTCTAATCTATTAGTCCTGCCTGAGGGCTGCCTCCAACAGCAATATGGCCAAAAAAATTAACAATAAATCCAGATCCATCTTATCCAGTAGAAAGTAACAGTAGAGTCGATCAAGAGTGGCAAATTAAAGAAAAAGCTAAATCTTTAGCAATTTTATGACAATGCCTTGGAAATAGCGATACACAACAACAGTGTCTTCCAAATAACAACAGTTCAAACCGAGGCGCGGGGTATAGAAAAAGTTTTTAAAGTACTCTCGTTTTTGCTGCCTGAAAACTGGTAAAAAAATTCTGTGTTTTTTAACACTGGTGTAAGGTTTTTAATACTACTCTACTGTACCGAATAATTTATTTGAAAAGTCTGAAAAACTATGCAATTTCCAAATAATCAACTTCCTCTTTGCCAATATTTGCCAAAACGTATATCTTAGACCGTTAATACTATTCAGTTCTTTTATTTCCTCAAACCATTCATTCCATAAAATGTCCAATTATTTGGGTAGCTTTTCATCCCAATCAAGACCTAAGCACTAAATTTATTGAATTAAACATGTAATTCTAATAGTATAAGGACATAGAAATTCAATTGGGCTGAAAATGCGACCAACAGTACTCGCACTAGATAGCAACCAGTACTAAGTTTTTTCGAACGGAAATGTTCCATGTTTTGGGTGTTGCATAAAATATATCATTGTTTACGTCTCAAGCAAAACCTAACACCTTTCAAGGTACTAAATGTTGATTACTGAGATATAAGTTATCATTTATCTCACCAATGTGCAAACCATGTCACATAGTAACCAACTGCCAAAGTAACCAACTATATGTATCCGATTTCATACATGGTGATTCTAAATTTCAGATTTGCAATAAACACTTATCATCATATATATTATTTCTCCTGTCAACATCCCTTTTTCTCAGGAAATACGAAACGCAGAATGACGAATGAGATAGCATATGAAAGGATTTTGAACAGGCTTCTGACATAGCACACTTAACATTTCGTTAAAACAAGTTTTTGATTAAAATTTGCTGAAAATTAAAAATTAAATCGACATTGTTTTCATAAAAGAAGTGAAAGGTTTTCCTGAAATTATTGTTGCCACAAAAATAAAATACCACATTATATAATGCTCAGCAATTATAATAAAAAACACCGCACGGGTTTATTTTATATTATGATTAAAAAGCTAAACTGAAATTGAAATGTTTAGATTTATATTTCTACGTCCCATGTTTTTCCCGAAGCGGATGACGTCATCCTCTAATGCAGTCAAAATACGATTGTTAATTTTTTTTTTCTTTAGCGTGCTTTTTGCAATCTTCGATCAGTTTTTACTCTAACTTTGATGGAATAAATTAGATGATACCCTGGCTTGACTACAAACTAAATGTTGTTTGCAGATATTTTTATCCTTACTTTTTCTTTAGAAGTTTAAACCTGCATCTAATAAATATTATATATTGATAAAAAAAATGGTACTTCTCTATTATCCCGTCGACCACTTTTCACAACAAAAAACTATTGCGAAATAAACGGGAGAACGTTGCGATTGGAATATCAAAATAAATAAATAAAATAAAATGTAAGAATTTAAGGACACAATTGTTATTTTAATTAATAAAATACCTAATAAATCAGTAAAACATAATGAAAAATACACGCAAATATCGAATTAAAAACCACTTGATGACGTAAAAAACACGTATAATGCTTCTGACATCCAGTAAATGGGACTGCATTTTTGGCGTTTAATCTTACAGTTTGGCGATAGTTTTTTGTTAGGAAAAGTGGTCGACGGGATAATAGAGAAGTACCAAAAAAATATTAGATTTCAGTGCGAAATCCTCGTACGGGCCCTCTGGTCATATAAATTTCTGAAACCACGAGTTTCAGAGGAAATTTTCAGACATTCAATATTTAACGAGCGAGCGTTAGCATTATCCACTTTTCACGTATTTCTAATGAGTTTATGTTCATTTCCTGAAGGTCATACAGGCATCTTGAAATATTTAAAAGGATGCCTTACTTATTTTAAATGCATAATAAACATTAGGCTCAATTGTAATAAAATAATCAACATATAACAATGAGTTGAAGTTTTTGAGAGATTCGGGATTTTTTTTTACACACTTCTATATATGATGCTTGTCAGTAGCTGTTAGAAAGAAGGTATATGATTTCACACAGAAAAGATCTCCGGATGAGATTTTATTTTTTTTTCATGGATCTACAAATCATCCCAAAAATTCTTGTAAAATTTCTGTCTTTCTCATCAACCTCAATCTGTAAAAATACTTTCTGTATGTAAGCCGTAACTGCTATAGGAAAGATTTTTAATTTGGCCAAAATTCTGAGAAGCTCATGGTTAAAATTTAATCCCGTATAATTCAAGTATATAAGCAGTTTAGCAGTTTACAAGGAGATTTAATCCAGTATATAAGTAGTCATTTAGTGAAAGTTTACATTTAGCATGGGCGCTTGCCTCGAATACTATTCTGATTCTGATAGCAGACTTATCCTCATAAATAATTGTTCAGTGGGGTTAGTAAAATGTGTTTAACTCAATTGTGTTCTCAATACATTCAATAACATTCGCAACAAAATAACCATCTAAAATAGCTTTATTTTCTGTGAATAAAAAGGATCGTTTCTAAAACTTGTCCAAAAATCATCTAAATGCCACTTCTCGATTATTATTAAGAATTATTTTCAAATTCGACTTTCATGGAAATTTTACTTTGTACCTATTATCTTTAAAAACAATGTTGACTGAAAAATAGTCATAATTTTTTCGCCAACATTACTAACAGTCATTTAGTGAAAGTTTACCTTTAGCATGGGCGCTTGCCTTGAATACTATTCTGATTCTAATAGCAGACTTATCCTCATGAATAAATTGTTCAGTGGGGTAAGTAAAATGTGTTTAACTCAAATGTGTTCTCAATAGATTCAATAACATTATCTACTAAATAACCATATAAAATGGCTTTATTTTCTGCGAATAAAAAGAATCGTTTCTAAAATTTGTTCAAAAACCATCTATATGCCACTTCTTGATTATTATTAAGAATTATTTTCAAATTCAACTTTCATGGAAATTTCACTTTGTACCTATTATCTTTAAAAATAATGTTGACTGAAAATTAGTCATAATTTTTTCGTTGTTTAGGATTCAATTCCTGAACTTTTTAATTCCCATTTTTTAAAAATTTGATCTGATGTATATATTTTTTCAGTTATTTCATGCTAAGCAATAGATTGGCTGACCCCCTTTAACCCTGCAAACATCAGCCAAAAAAGGTTTCAGTGTCTACAAGTTTATTCTTTAGTCTTTTATTTCTATCAGTAATAATATTATGATAATTATCAGTACCACCAACATTGCAATTTTATTATTATTATATTCATGACTATCAGCTAATTGTAAACTTTTAAATTTATTATGTGTTTTCTGAATGTATTTATCAGGAGTGGATAAATATGAAGTTGAAATTTCATCTGTCTCGATATCTTCAGCTTCAATATTTAAAGATGATTCATATTTTTTTTCTAGTTTTATTTTTACTACATTATAAGTTTTCTCAGTTGCCTTTTCGGCTCCAAAAGCTTAAACAAATCAAGTTTCCTTTCTAATAGCTGATAAATTTAATCTTTGTGAAATACCGCGAATTATGAATAATTCCATGCTTCCATTATCCAATAAAACACAAACTGGATCAATTTTATAAACTTTCGATTTTTTTTTTAAATCACAGAACAAGTTAAAAAAAACTGTTACAATGAGTGATTTCATTTTGTACGTTATTACTGGAATTGTTACCACAATGTGAAACAGATAAGACAATTTTCCGATATTTACTTTTGAATCATTTTCAAGTTAAAAACTAGTCGGATGTGCCAATCTCAAAACTTTCTTTTATCTCATACAATTTTCAGATACACCAAAAACGAATCAGCACCAATATATATCAAGGTCTAACTGAATCTAATGTTTTATTAAATTCCGTGCATTAGTTCTTGAGATATGACTATCGGTAAAATCGTGTAAATTCGAAAATCGAAGCATAGCAGCGCCATCTGTTAGGCGATTTGCACCAGAACCTAATCAACAACAACTTATATCAACGTATAACTGAACCTGAAGTTTGATGATATTCTGCTCATTAGTTCCTGAGATATAGCTATCGTGAAAATCAGGAAAAAGTAGTATAGCAGTACCACCTGTTGGTCTGTTTCCAACAAAACGTAACCAGCATCTATTTATGTCAAGGTCTAACAGAATCTGAAGTTTGATGAAATTCTGTGCATTAGTTTTTGAGATATACCTATCGTAAAATTCAGGAAAAAGGTAGCATAGCAGCGCTACCTGTTGGGTTATCTACATCAAAATGTAATCAGCGTCAATTTATTTCAAGGTCTAACTGAATCTGAAGTTTGATGAAAATCAGTGCATTAGCTCTTGAGATAGAGCTATTGCGGAAATCGTGGAAAATGCAGCAAGGCAGAGGCACCACTTGGGCGATACACACCAAAAACTAATCAGCACCAATCTATATCAGGGACTAATTGAATCTAAAGTTTTATTAAATTACGTGCATTAGTTCTTGAGATAGAGCGCCCACAACATTTTTGTCACATACAGACAGACAGAGTCACAGACTCACAGACAGACATTTCCTAAAAACACTCTAATCGTGTTCATGACCTTCTAAACCGTATAAATCCGTCGAAAACCGTAAGTCAAAAATTTTCACGAATCCAATACTTTCTTCTTGTAAATATAGAAGAAAGCAACAAATGGCCCTAATATGTTTCTTATTACATATGTTGTACATTTTTGTTTTTTCACAGTCTTTTATTCTAGGCATACACTGTAAGCATAAAAAACCTCTTCCCAGTCTTTTTAATATTTCTGTTATGCGATCTTACACTTAAATATTGAGCCATTTCATTATTATAATCAACACTGTCACAGAATAAAAATGAATCCCTATTTACAGAAGCCATGAATTCTGTTGTTGAAACATTATTTTGTTTACATCCCTTCGTAGTACATTGATATCTTGGTTTTTGTTTGAATTGTTTATCTATAAATGTTGGTCTGTATTCAATTTTATTATGATTAGGAAATGATGTTTTAGCATCTGAATCATGGGTGATAATCTCCCTTCTCTACTTAACTTCATTTTTAAGAAAACTCATGAGATTATCTATATTCCATATTGTACGTTGATTTATATTTCAATTGAATTCTAATGTTAAATCAATGAGTATTAAATTGAGTAATATTGGGCAAAGTAACTAACTGTACGTATTCGATGTCACACCTGGTGATTATAAATTTCAGATTTGCAATAGATACTTATCATATAAATTTCTTAAACCACGAGTTCCAGAGGAACTTTTCAGACATTCAGTATTTAATGAGCGTGTGCGAGCATATTATGTTTATCAAATCTCGCTTTCAAAAGTGTTATAGTTGCTGCATAATTATTTTCTCTCAAACTAAAGCCACTAATTGCATTTGCAGCTATTCCAGAAACCAAGCTTTTCAAGTAACTAAATTTCTCGACATCTGTTAGATTTGGATTTTTATCTATAGTAGTTTCAAATTTATCCTGAAACTCTAGAAGTTTATCTCGTTCACTAAAAAAACTTGTTTATCTATAATTTTGGAAGTTAATTTTTTTTTTTTTTTAAATATGATAGTAATATAACCTGTTCAAAGTGAATTAACATTGTTAACAAAAGCAAAATTTTAATTAGAATGCAAACTTTTAATCTTAAAGTTTAATCCAGATCTACATGATATCGCTTTCTGATAAAATTCATCACAATTCACACTTTCATTCTCAATATTTTTGCGCATTAACCACACTTAAAATTTCATTATCTATATCATTGATAGTTTTAAATTTATCATTTATATTGTCAACCAATTCCTCTAAATATTTTACGGAATATTCTGTATTATTTAAATACGTATCAATTTCTTCAAAAATTTCATTTAATAAATTGCGATGGTTTCATGCGATGGTTTTCTCTGTTTATTTTCTTTATTGTATTTTTTTTTCATGGAAAAATATAATATCAAAGAACTCATTACACTGTTAAAAAATTTCGTTTATTGGCAGGTTGTCTTCCGTGAATTTTGATCAGAAAGTTTCCGTTTCGTTAGAAAAATGGAATCTCTCCCGTATATCTATTGCTACCCAGCTAGAAAAAGTTTGCAAAAAAAGTGCGCAAAATCTGAGCGTATTTGGCACCTCTACTCATGCATAAAAACTGCAAACTGAATTGTGCACAAAAAGTGCATAAACAGTATCCCTAAATTGTACACTTTTTAGACTTTTACGATTACAGAGTATCAAATACGGAATTATTAATGTAAAAATCTATCATCCAATGGGATTGTAGTATTTTGATCGCCACACATGCGCTTAAACTCCTTCGCATCTGTATCGCGCCATTTATGGACTACAAAGACGGAACATTCCTCAAAAAACAGAAACATTAAGGCAACTCTGCTGCCAGTCCTTTTTCCGTAAATTGACGGATTTTTTTTTACGGTATACTGTTAAAAATAATCTGAAATTCACGGGTATTTTTTTCCCTGAATTTCACAGAAAAAGTCCCTTTTCATGACAAAAGGGTATTTTCAGTTAAAAGCAGAAACTTTCTTCACATAAGAAAGCAGCCAACGAAGATATTCCGTTATCTGCTGCATGTTTATTTTCAATGTTTCAAAAACTGACATGTTGCTGCACAGAAAAACTAAAAACTCCATAAATTAAAATTTCAAATTTATTTAAAACAACAACAACAAAATAGAGCTTTCGAATTTAAAAAAGCAAAAATTAATTCTTTCCATTCTTTTAATATTATTTGCAATTCATTTCTTAAAGTTATAAAAAAGTATTCGCAATTAAAATATATTCTAAACAAACAGATTAATATATATATAAAATAGCTAAATTAAGTGAAAAAAAATCGATTCTATTTAAAAAAGCAACAAACAAAAATAATGCTTTCGAATTAAACTCATTCCTTTAAAATTATTCGCAATTTATTTTTTAAAGTTATAAAAAACACTCACACTGAAAATATATTCTAAACGAACACATTTAAAAAATACATAATAGAGTTGATTAAAAATCGATTTTTGCAAAAAAGCAAAAAAAATTATCGAATTTAATTCAAAACATAATATTTATATTTTACATCTAACAATCAAATTAAGAATATATATAATTCATGTTTTTATCCTCTATTAATACTATAGTTTTCAATCATCATCTCATTACGAAATATCCCCGCAATTAACTTCAAAATTACCAGTTTTCTAAACCCCAAATTGTTTAAGTCCCAAGCTGCGATTTGAAGACATCCTGTATAATCGTTTCCTACTCCTACTCTAGCAAGGACCCGCTGGTCTTGCGGTAAAGCACTCAGCTCAAGCCGTTAACGTCCCCTTTTCAATCCTCAGGTCTGGCAGAAAATGTTCTTCCATTATATAAAATATTAAATTAAATACTCCCGTAACAATCGATAGATGGCAGCACAAATAGAGATGACATTTTTTTAAAACAGAGTTTATTTACAAATTAAAAAATAAATAAATAATAAATAAATAATAAAAAATAAATAAAATAAAAAATAAATAAAATAAATAAAAAATAATAATAAAAAAAAATTACCCTTCCTTTATCTTTCAAAACGGAAAATGTACTAACGGAACGGAAAAAGTCCGGCAACTTTGCTGCCAGTAGTTTTACCGTGAATTGACGGATTTATTTTTAACAGTGTAACTTGGTAAAAAAAAGTCTGGATTATTCTATTATGTTCTAGCATTCGAGTCTACTTAATCTAAAATTTATGTAGAAATTTAGTCTACCATCTCAGCGGTGTTTCAGTGTATTATTTCTAAAAATAATTAATCAGTCTGGCAACACAAACATTTAATAACATATAAATATAAATATAATAACATTAATTTTAATTCTATTTAATAACGTAAGAAAAAACATATTAGTGACATGGCAAATGGCGCAACACACCGAAGAATCTATATGTAAACAACAAATTATTTCATTTCAGTTTAGACAAGAAAGTTCAAAGGGCGCATACACTGGCGAAATAGGCGAATCGACCGGAACAACTACTATCAAAATTAAAATTTTGTTCATTTTAATCTTGAAATGTATTATCAATATTCATATCAGAAATAGAGCAACGAATGCCTTCTTGTTACAAATGAAATCGATTTTGGCTTTGAATTTTCTATTAATCGATTTACTTTGAATTAAATAGCTCCCTTCTGAAATGTTATGAATACTCAATTTTAAAATAAAATATTACATTAAAAATACTTGATTTCATTGAAATAATCACATTTTTCAATCGATTTTCATGTTTTCTTAATAGATTCGGATTTTACCTTAGAACTTATCGATTAAGCTCATCATTATTTCAATGCAAAGCGTGCCTCCGCGTAGAAACATGTCGTTAACGGGCAATATTTTACTTTAGCTTTTGAAATATTTGAAAATACATAACAATCAATAATTTATGCAATGTTTGGAAACTTCTGTTAACTTTTATACATAACCATCATTTTCCTATTTCAAACTGCATTTTTATTCTCATGTACGTCATTAAAGATAAATCAGTTGTTAAAAATGGGAAATTCGGTTTATTTATTTCGCTTTTAAAAAGGTTGTTTTAGAATATGTTCAAGGGAAACTTAAATATATTTTTCTTCCTAGAGTACATACAGTATTATGAATTTACAGCAATTATTTATAAAAATGATCAGAGATCTAATGCTTTGTTTCTGATGTAATAGTTTTCTTAATGAGGAATATGAAGCACTTATTTTTTACCGGAAAACAAAATGTTTAACTTTTCTAAAGTCTTGCCATTAGATAATAGATTTAAACAAGTTGGAAATTGTACGTTAAACGTGACAAATGAGGTGCGTTCGTACTATAGCTAGTTATATAAATATTCAGATCTTGATGATTTTTAATTCTGTGAAATGAATTACATCGTCTGCAGATTAATTTCTGTAATAAAATAAGTATCTCGGTCTCTTGACGATTAAACCTCGGAAGCTCCTATAACAAGAAAGCGCCAATTTTTAAAAAAATCAAATTTCTTAATAAATGTTTTTATTAATATCTTCTAAAGTTTTGATTCGATTTGAAATGTCTCGACAAAATTCTGTAAAGATAATATATCTTAAATTTTAAACCATTCAGTTGGGTAGTTTTTGCGTTGTTATATGCGGACGGACTCTACAGACAGACGGACGGACCAGACGACGACAACAGGTGCTACGCATTTATATAATTACGAACGCATCTAATAAAAAGATTAAAACGATTAAAAAGGTATTATAGAGTATTTAATTCCCAAATATTTTAAATAATTACTGATGATACAGAAATAATAGTATTTCCCTTTTCTAAAAAGCCTTGGCGAAATTAGCGAAATGTACTTGGCAAGCGAAGAAAATTTTTCACGTGTACTTCCTGGCAGCCTATTCACTGTTTCATACACGCAAATAATTTGTTCAATATGTACACAATTTATTTAATGCATACATTTTCACAAAAAAGCTATTTATTATTATTATTATTATACAAATTGAAGTAAATTATCTAATATGGATAATCAGAGGCTTAATAATCTTGATAAACAACCCTAATAGTTCATATGTTTCGTTTTCATAGCTTTCTATATCACTTGGCAACAAATTCCACTGTATTAAACCCGAATTCTGCCAACGCCATTTTAAAAAGCGCCAAATCCCTATTCAAAAGGAAGTAGCAAAATAATATTTTTTACAAGCCGATAAAACAACATTTTAATCACCAGAACTTTTTAACAGACTAGTTGTTCTCCTTAGTTGTGGTGGACTTCTTCTCCAAAGAAACATTTTATTTAATTACTACTATCCTTATTCTTCTTCTTCTTATTATTATTATTTAAAATATTATTCTTCCTTTTATACCTAAAAGTTTCATTTTCAAGTAAGAAAAAATATAAACTCTGTAACAAATATCTCTTTATTAATCGTTTAGAGACCGTGTCACAATTTGATGAATAGCACACCACATAAACAAACTATTCTCACAAAATTTTTTGAAAATAAACTTAAAAGCATAAACCACGAGATCATATATGTAATAAAAGCAGGTGCTTAAAAAGTGTCAACTGTAAACGTCAAAATTAATACTTCCTTATTGTTTTTATAAAATTGAACAACACCTCGTGCCAGATTTTAGGTAATTCAAAAGAAGCTGATTCATGGCATATGTTCTCGTTACGCGTATAGATTTCTAACATATGCAGTGAATCAGCCTGTTTTGAATTACGTAAAATTTGATACAAGGAGTTTTACAATTTTAAAAAAGCAATAAGGAAATGTTAATTTTCACGTTTACAGTTGACTATTTTTCAGCACCTGCTTTTATTACACATATAATCTTGTGGTTTATATTTTTCAAGTTTATTTTCAAAACTGTTCGGCGAGAATAGATTGTTTATCGTGTAGATCTTGATAATGACGCCATTTGTGCATTCGAAACATGTCGATCAGTATATGAAAAGGTTTTTATAAGCCTTTCTGTGTTCTATTTTTTATCACTTAAGCATTTATATCTGTATTTTAATAATACGAGGGGCAGTCGGAAAATAAGTTTTCCCTGGCGACTGTGGACCGAGGTGTGTATGTGTATGAAAGACAAAAAATGTAATGAGACATTAAAGATAAAACATAACTTTATTTTTCCACATAAGTACCAAGTACATTGAGGCATTTGTCATACCGCTTTATAAGCTTCAAAAAACCCTCCAGGAAAAAATCAGTGCTTTGCATACAGACGAAGCGTTGAACGGCTATGGGCGAAAGACGACACAGCAGGTGAACGCGAACGTGCAAGACATCGAAACCATTGGGTAGAGGTCGACCGCGATCAAGCAGGTGGCGCTGTTGCAGTGACTGCGCAGTTGCAGTCAACAACGCCATCTACCCAGGCACTGCAACAGCGCTATCTGCTTGATCACGGTCGACCTCTACCCAATGGTATCGGTGTCTTGCACGTTCGCGCTCACCTGCTGTGTCGTCTTTCGCCCATAGCCGTTCAACGCTTCGTCCGTATGCAAAGCCCTGATTTTTTCCTGGAGGGCTTTTTGAAGCTTATAAAGCGGTATGACAAATGCCTCAATGTACTTGGTACTTATGTGGAAAAATAAAGTTATGTTTTATCTTTAATGTCTCATTACATTTTTTGTCTTTCATACACATCTCTGTCCACAATCGCCAGGGGAAACTTATTTTCAGACTGCCCCTCGTAACTAGCGGAGCTTCGCCCGCTACACTGGCCGGTTTATTCCAAACGATCCTGGAATTAAACGAACTTAGGATTGGGCGCCCCACTGTCTTCGGATCCGGTCAACTCAGATTTAAATTAAAAAAAAAATCATTTAGAATCCTGCAGAAACTGCATCAACGTATATTTTAAAACTGTGATTGTTGTTTTCTTTTTTGTCCGAAGGGTGGGGCGTTTCTCTTCAACGAAAATTGGCCCAGGTTCCAGGCATCAAAATGGCTGCTTGTAAAATTCAGCTGAAGGAAAAGCTGTCATTTCAAAAAAAGAGAAAGTTTTGCTTCCCATTGGAAATAGGGGAGAATGATGAATGTTTCTCATTGTGTGAGTTTGAACCGTTCCCTGTTCCCTTTTGTTCATATCCATCCCACTCTCAAACTATAGAAGGCAATTCCCCTGGTATTTCCCCTTGCTGCTTTAAAAAAAGTTGAAGCATGCGCACTGAGATCAATTTTATGTGAAATCTTAAGAAATGCGTTGTTATCTTTAAATATATAGATTAGTAATGTTACTGTATGATTATGTATTTATTTTATTTCAATATTTCATTCTTTAGAAAAGTTACGGTAAAGCAATAAAATAAATTTTATTTTATAGGAAAAAGTGGCAAAAAATAAGAAAAAATATTCAGTAATAAGTTGTAGGCATATAACAATGTTTCTTAATTTAGATTGTGGAGATTTTTAAAGTATTCATGATGAAATTTTGATTGTGCTTGTTAATATTATACAACATAAAAAACTAGTCGTTGGGGGCCCCCTTAATACTTACCCATCATGGATATGCATAATATAAAATATGAAATAAAACATGTGTAAACTATTTATAAAATGCATTGCAATTCGAATAAAATCCTGGCTTGATACGTCATAAACTTTAAATGATCCATTACTGAATTGCGTGAAAGAAACATCCTTATAACTCCAAAAATTATAATCCTATTAAATAACAGTTTACTGCGTCGGATTAAGCGTCTCATTTCCAATTAAAATATATCTTTGAATGAAAATTTGTATGAAAAAGAGTGTCATGAAAAATTGAAGAGTGCGGAAAATCGGATTACAAATATTTCGGCAACTAATTATCCAACGAACTCTATTCTTTATGCAAAATTTATGTTTTTTTATTGTCTTTTATATTCACTCCTTAAAATAAACAATTTCGAAAATTTTTATACACTTTTATCAGAACGAATATTTCGAGAGTCCGAAAAAAATAGTTCCGGATAATCGAGATTACTGAAATTCAATAGGCTTCTTCTCATTATTATTACATACTAAGTACATACCAAATTTCAAGTCTCTATCTCAATTTGTTAGGGAGATAGAGCGTTTACAGACACACGCACAAACAGACGGACGACAACTTTTTTTTTTTTCTAAAAATATGTTTTTCGGACTCTGCAGTGTCTGAAACGTGTAAATCATTAATTTTTTTTTTTTTTTTCGATTTTTAAAACGATTACAAGATTTACTCTATATACTACGTATGATGGGTAAGTAATAATTCTATTCAATAACGGACTGGCTTCATTTTCAAAATCAACGCATTTGAAATATCGTTGATCAAATAGGTTACTAGTAACAAATTTAAACTGAATTTAAAAGATATTTATTGTGAATTCATTAAAAAGATAAATTTTATGTAACTTGTAATAAGATTTAGCTTTAAGGGGTCTCAAAACTCTTAAAATTGAAAAAAAAAATGACCATTTTTAACATTTAATATCTTTAAATGTATATGATTTAAAAACACAATTTTTATTGGGATGAAAAGATATAAGCGTGTTCTTTCATTTCACATATTTAAAAAGTTACAAGACATTTATCCAGCAGAAAATTGACATGACAGCTTTTACCCGCACGATTACAAAATAATTTTCGCATCTAGAATAAAAATTTTGGAGTCTAATTATACTTCATATTGTAATAATTACACTGAACCTCAATAAATTTGTATTTAAAGAATTTTTATATTTTTAATGATTGTATTGAGCTAATACAATTTTTTAAAATTTTCAACATTATAATCACTTAAAAAATATTTTTTTTAATAATAAAAATGAAATTTTAGGTTCAATTTATGTAGACTAACATGACACATATTTTTGTAAAATTTCATGAAAAAATATTGATAAGTTTTTGAGATATCATGCGCGTTGTGCACAAAAACATCATTTTGAGAAAAATGATGTTTTGCTTCAGCTTTGAGTGGGTATAATTCTAAAAGCCATAACGTCTGTTCTAATGGGAATTTCAAGAAAACATTTACACTAAAATGTTCAGGAAAAATAGGAGTTTAATATGTAAACAAATTAAAAATTCGAAAATATTGAAGGATTAAGAGACCTGAGACCACTTAACTTTTTTTTTTCACAAAATGGACTTGCTCCACTTTCAAAATCAACAGCTGATATTGCATTAAATGTGATTAATTTCATTTAAAATATCTGGCAATTCAATTGTTTTTAATGCTGATTTATAATTTACTTTAAAAATTATCGATCACATTAATCGCTATTTTAATGCAAACGGAGACTTCTGAGAAAAGTCTATTACCCTTAATGAATGATTTTATTCTTTCTTCTGAAATATTTTTAAGTATATAAACAATAGATAATTTATGAAATATTCGGAAACTTTTGTCGATTTTCTTACATTACCATTATTTCCCGATTTCAAATCGTATTTTTATTCCCATTTATAATCATTAAAGATAAATCAATTGCTAGAAATGGGAAATTTTTATTTATTTTTCCTTCAAAGAAGCTCTTGTATAGTAGTTATTCAGAAAAAGAAAATTTAAATAAGTACTTTATTTTTTTTCGAAATTTTTAATGCTTAATTTAAATATTTCGTAATCCTCATTTGATGAAATGTTTTCGGTTTTAAGGCTTTGTTAATAATAATTGCAACAAATAGGAAATTAAGTAATAATTTTATAAACTAGCTGACCTGCTCGACTTTGCCCGGGCAGACTGTCTTTGAAAAATATAACAAAAAAATAAATAAGAGCTAAAATTTCAAAAGTATAACAGTTACGTTTAAAAAATGAAACGGTCATTTACTTTTAAAGAATGAAAAGGTCAGGGAAATTCTTACGGTTGAACCTAAATGGCATATCGGTATAAAATCGAGGCTTGACATATGGCAAATTAAGATTTGTGAAATGCTAATGTGATGCATTTTATAAAACTTCATTATTGCCATTAAACAATTAACAAATAATCGCGATTTCTGTAAAAAAAGCCTTGGCAGAAATTGCACGTTTCACTCATTAAAATTTAAAAACCGTGGAGGGATAAATTTGCTATATTAGGCCGCTATTGAAAATTTGCTACTGAAACCGGATTCCTTATTTTTAACAACATGTATTTCAAACAATTTCAGAGAGATGGCGCCACATGCCCGAACAGAGATTTCCACACGAACCTGTGGCTTGAATCTCTTCAACAAATTTGTTTATTCTGAATGAAGGTGATAGAAGTCATCATAGTACGGTCATTATTTTTAATCTATAAATATGTTGAAAATGCAATTTATTTAAACTAAATCCGTGGTAAATTTTGTATTCCAAAATGTCTGAATTGAATTTAAGAAGAATTTAGCTCGGCCTAAATCCTGCCGCAGGACTTTTACACAGTAACCAATGAGATGCGCTTCATTCCGGCGTTGCCATTAAACAATTAACAAATAATCTCAATTTCTGTGCCACGTGCGATAGTGTAATATATATATATATATATATAGATAATATAAGAATGATTGTCCTCATTAACCACTTTGCAACGAACGAATGGTACTTAACCTTGCGAAATATCTCTGAATTTGGATACCAGTATTTATGAAGAGTAATTTTTCCCCTATATAACCACAGAATTTCAAGTATTAAATAAAAAATTACTACTCAGAAAAAGTGGTGCAAAAAATTAAAAGAAGTAGTATACTAGAAGTTTCTCGCGACGATGTTAATTTATTGTCATTGGAAATCAGATTGAAAAACTATTTCATCATATTTGTATAATTTTTATGTTTCGAGAAGTTTATGCGGAGGTTCTATTTCTTTGGCCTAAAATTCACGTGATTTTTACCATTTGTTTTCGGTTGCAAGTAAAAGAGATATCACCTTCGGACTTTTTGCATTATATTTATTGACTGTTCACTTATGTTTAAATTTTTGTGCGTAAAACAAAATGAATGTTACACCTTGCGCGACGGAAAGTAACGCAGATGAGACGGGACTTTTTTGTGTAGATTATGGAACTTTCTCCTGTAATATCTGCACATCTATCAGAAAAGTTTTTAAAAAATTGCCTTGTCCAAAATTATTCCGGGTTACATAAAACCAAAAAAGCAACTTACGAGTATGTTATGATGTCACACTTAACAATTATTGAAGATAAGTCTCACTGTTTGGCGACGGATTATTTTTATGGGGGCTAAATTTCATAGTCGACGGGGAAGTGAGCAAGTACCAGAAATTTTTATTTAATTTTAACCCTTTAAGTACCACGACGTACCTGCGTACGTCATGAACTCTTCCATTTGAAATACCAGGACGCATGTGCTTGCGTCCTCATAATGTTCTAAAGCATCTGTTTTTTTGTGTCGCTAATTGCTATTGTGATTTGTTTTGTACGGACTCAACACTGCTATAAGCAATGGTTGTTTTCGCACCCAATAGATGGCGCTGCGTGTTGAAAAAAAAACTCATTAGTTTTCCCACTGCTTTGTTTCTTTTTTCCTGGTTCATTTGTTTATGCGTTATCTGGTTTTTTGTGCCGCTAATTGCTATTGTAATTCGTTTTGAACGGACTCATTATTGCTATAAGCAATGGTTCTTTTCGCACCCAATAGATGGCGTTACCTGTCGAAAAAAACTCATTAGTTTTCGCACTGCTTTGTTTCATTTTTCATGGTTCATTTGTTTATGCGTTGGTCATTCATTCTGTTCAGTTGTCTTTCGTAAATGGCAGAGTTTTGCTTTCGCTTTCGTTTGTATCTCTGATAGTGATTTTATAGAATAATTATGTCAGACACGGACAGAGATTATGTTCCTAATTTTGATGATCACAGCACAGAGACGATAGTGATGATAACTTTGAATAAAGTGATGAAAATTGGAACTTCGAACCTTATTTTTGCTTGTATTATGTAAAGAAACTTTTATTTCATCTCCTTATATGACATGAAATTAAATTATTCACATGTAATTAAAAATAATGGCATAAACTAGTTTTGGCGAAATTTAAAATATCTGGTATTCGGCATACTATCACTAAATTGAATCTGGTGCTTAAGGGATTAATAGTTTAAATACAAATGTTTATTATTTAATAATTAATTAATATTTAAGCAAAATACACTTCAAAGGGAAAAAAATTGTTTTGTTCAAAATACCGAAAGTTAATTAAAATATTTTTATTTATCAACGGACGAATAAATGAAACTAACGTGCTTACGCAAGAAGATAACATAAGAAAACATTTACAGATCTAAATTACATAATCTTCTATATGTCTTAAGATATATAATGAAAACAAGCGGAAACTTTTAAAAACCATTTTTGCGTTGCTTCACAAAAGGAAATGTGTTAACAATCGAAAAGTTAAATTAGTGCTTTAGTATTATGTAATATGACCAACTGACTTGCTTTCAATTAAAAAAAAATATATATATGAATATAATGAATAATAGAA
Source organism: Maratus michaelseni (assembly GCA_963931845.1). NCBI lineage: Eukaryota > Metazoa > Arthropoda > Arachnida > Araneae > Salticidae > Maratus > Maratus michaelseni. The sequence continues at coordinate 93,561,207 of OZ007597.1, read as the reverse complement.
AGGATAATATATCTTTTAGGAAGTAATAAATGAATTTTAATAAATGTAATATTTACAAAAATGTGCCAGACAGGAAAATAAGATATGTCTTTATTAACATATCAAGGATTATGCTTATGTAAATTAAATGTCTGAATTCAAACCTAGATCAAAGATTATTTAAAGCATTCAAGTTACAAAAATAAATATAAAAGAGGGTTCATTAAAAATACATTTTAGTAATTATTTTACATAAATAACTCATATTTAAATGTCTTTCTTCTATCTCGTGAATCATTCAATCTAATTATTCAGCTTATTACAAATGTTACATGTATATTTTTAACAGATTTCACAACAGTTCTCAAATTTAGCAATTTGCATTTTCTGCCATGTTAAAAGCTAAGTTACAACATTTTTTGTGGGAAACGTACTCGTGCTTTTATTATTATTATTATTATTTTAATACCTATAGCCCCTTAGCATTCCATCTTGCACATGTCACTTGCATATAATAATATATCGAATATTATTTAATAAAATATATGCATATAATACACTGTGTACAAAACTCAAGCAACAAACACAAAATGCTAATTTCTGAACACGTGAGTACTCAAAGGAAATTCTATAAAGAGCAAGTGTAGAAAATTGGTACTACCCTAACAGCATAGCTAGTCGATGCGAAGTCTCTTTGACGTCACACATGGTCACAAGTGTCACAGTCACTACAATGAACTGAAATGTGATATCATTCATTCGGCTCATTTATACTCTCATTTGGTCACTCCACTGAGAAGTCACCATGACTGCTGCTTTTTGACGAGTCACCAGGTGACTTTACAATAAAGTCACCTGCTGACTCTCATGTGACTGTCATTTGCATACTTCTTTGTAAAGTTATCATGATTGCTGCTCTGTGACGAGTTCCCAAGTGACAGAAAATGAAATCATTTGGTTACTTTTCACAAAGGAGCGCAAGGAAGACTTCACAGTACAGTGTCGGTCACTTGAAAGTCACTGTGCGTCTTCAAAGTGGCATTAGTTGGTGACTCATCACAATGCAATGCTCACAATGACTTCAAAGTTGAGTCTTTAACTAACAGTCACGTGAGAATCACAAGGTGACTACATTGTAACGTCACCTAGTGACCCATCACAAAGCAACAGTCACAGTAACTTTTCAGTGGAGTCACTTTATAACAATCATTTGAGAGTAATAATGAGACACGTGAAAAATCCCATATTTTGATTCACCGTAGTGACTGTGACACTTGTACCATGTGTGACGCCAAGGAGACTTCACACTTCACTGGCTGTGCAGTTAGGGTAGTACTGTTTTCTATTCATGTTCTTTATAGTATTTCCATTTGAGTACTCACGTCTTCAGAAATTTTGTGTTTGTTGCTTAAGTTTTGCACACTAGTGTATATCCCTATTTATGCACTAAGCATACAACGCATATAAAATAAAACATTGACAATAATAATTCTATTTTTAGGCATACTAGGGAGCCTACCCCCTGCGAGCTACGCTCGCCAACCCCCGCTCAGACTTCGAGGCCTCTAAAAACATGACACGGTGCTTTATTTTAAAAATATTGGTAAATCTGTAATTGGGTTGCCATGCTAACGTTTTTATGGGGCATTTTTTGATTATCATGGCCTCATACACAGCTGTTGCGACAACTGACGACTGTTTTCGGGATTGATAAGTAAAATCAATTACACCTTGAAAACCAGCTTGTATAAAATGGTTAGGTTTAAATTGTGGCTACCTCTCGGACTTTTATAACAACGATCTGTATTCTATTCTTCCTTTGCGTTTAAGGATGAGAAAAATTCCATCTGCTTGTGAATAACATTAAGAACCACGGTATTGAAAAGTACTATACTATAGACATTTTCAGTAACAGGTTTTAATTTTCTCTCTATTTTAGTGCACCATCATGCATATTTTCATGTTATTTTAAATATGTAAATTATTTATTTTAATTAATATGTATATACGAATTTTATAATAATTATTTATCATACAAAATTAATTAAATATTTTGTGCATGCATGCCTGCATTTATTCGGCATCAATTGATGAGATATTTAAACAAATTTGCTATCCGCGATAATTTTACACCATGTTATGTCACTTGAATATTGTCCATAAGAAAATCGGGTACTTTTCCAGTATAGAAATTTTTGCTTTTAGGTTTGGCGTAATTCGAACTTCAAAAAGGGATAGATTCGTAGAATTAGATAGATACATAGATTTGTTGCCAAAAGTTATGAAAACAAACCCAATGAATTTTTGGTGCTTTTCTATTATAGGGGTCTTGACGCTTTTTTAAAAAGCTTGGCGGAAAAAAACCAAGCAGGATAGAAAACCAAGCAGGATATTTTATTCTCCTTCCGTTCAGTTGGGCAATTATTATTTTATATATTCGTTTCAAATATCCGAATTAGTGATTTTATAAATTCGTTTAATTAAATTTTACAAAAAAATAACAACATGATATCAATAAATAATAATTACTATTAATGCATTTTCCTTGCTTTTGCGTTTTTTGCGTCATTTGAGTTAATTTATTCAAAATATTTTCAGTTTATAAATTAAATTAAATGCTGACAAACGATTGACTCCTGACGATAGAAATGTGATTTTTTTTTTCAAATTTTCTTGAAAAACATAATTTAGTCACAATCTTGTCTTCATTATCGATTGAAATAAAAGATAAATTCAATTTCAATTTGAAAATGACGAATAAAAAGAAATCAATAGTCCCAGGGATGAGATTTTTCCGCTTTTTTAAATACCAGTATAATCTTAGAGAAAACGCTGTTTTCATAAATCACATGATGTTCCAATTAAATAAAAGAACATTTTTTGTAAGATTATACTGGTATGGAAAAAAGCGGAGAAATCTGATCCCTGAATAGTCCGTATCGGAATCCTTTTCAATTTTTTTCCCTTTTTTGTCACAAAAAACTGAGTAATTAGTTGCCATCATTACAGAAATGTCATTAAAATTAGAAAAAAATTAATATCTCGAAAACTAATTCCAATTTCAAAATTCTATTACCAGTTTTGACATCCGCGGATTTTTATGGACAATTGGTATTAATTTCACCATCAAGCGTTTAATATTTTATTAAAAATAGCCCTGAAACATAATCAGTCGTTTAATCAGTCGTTTCATAAAATCGTTTCATAAAATCGTTTCACAAATTCGTTTCATTAGGATTTTATATATATAGGGTAGATATTTGTTATATAAACATGAACGCAGAAAATGTAATCACCGAAACATGCAAAAACAACGCTCATAAGAGGAGCACTCTGTGAAATTTAAATTGTGTATGTATATGCTTTCTGCAATAGAAATGGAGATTTTTGTAACTTTACTTTCGTATCGTTACTTTCTGCTACGATAACTTGTAAAATAAGTGCATAAATGAATGCAGCACAATAATTGATAGAAATCTTGTGTAAAACTTACTTTTATCCTTAGCACTGTGAATTAGAACTCATTCTATTTAAGACTACATTTTAAAAAAATACCTTCGTTATATATAGACGCATAAACTCGAATCAAACGTATCAATTTCTAAAATTTAAGGATTTCTAAATCCGTACACTGTATTTAAAAAAAAAAAAAAAAAAAAAAAAAAAAAAAAAAAAAATTAATCAAGTAAAATATAATATAACCACGAACGAAAATATACAATAACCTCTTCCAAATTATCCATGATTTCAAAAAGCGTTCTTCATCTTTAGTAACTTCGGAAACTAATATATCTTCGAGATTTAAAGAAACATTTATAAAAATAAAGGCTTTTTTTTGCCATTGATTTTCAGAAACGTTTCCGAGTACTTTTTATAGTGTATAAATCAGTTTTCTCAACCTTGAATGTAGGTTTTTCACATGCTAACAAATCTCAAGTAAACATTTCCGTGTTCAACAAACATGTTTTATAGACAACAATAATAAATTAAAATCATTGCATTAACATTAAAATTAATATTATTTTGTTGCTCTTGCATGTATAAATTAAGTTACGCCAGCTGAACATGCTTATTTGAGCATTGATAACATCCTAAAAGCGGAATTTCTGGTTTGGGAAAATTGATTAATACACTATAAAAACTACTCGGAAACGTTTCAGAAAATAATCAGCGCGCAAAGAAACTTTGTTTTTATAGACGTTTTTTAAAATCTTTATAATATATATTGTATTCTGTTGTTTCTAAACATAAAGAATGCTTTTCGGAATCGTGGGTAAACAGGACCTGACTACTGCAGGAGGGTGTCGCGTCAATTCGTCGTGGACAATTCATCGCGGAACAATTCATCGCGTACAATTCACCGCAGCATCGCGGCGACAACTCATCGCAGCGTCAATTCATCGTAGTGTCAATTCGTCGTGGTGTCAATTCGTCACGACGTCAATTCGTCGCAACAAAAATGTTTTTAAGGGCTATGATGATAAAATAAAGATAATTTAGCAAAATTATTTAGTGATACTTTGTTTTTTAGATATAATCGCATGTAAATTGTTAGTTATAATTCTCTATATCTAAAAAACTAATTATCGTTAAACATTTTTACTAAATTGTCTTTATTTTATCATCATAGCCTTCAAAAACTTTTTCGTTGCGACGAATTGACACCACGACGAATTGACGCTGCGACGAATTGACGCTACGATGAGTTCTCGACGCCACGAATTGTCGCTGCGACGAATTGACGCTGCAATGAATTGTGCTCCTTGAATTGTTCCGCGATGAATTGTGCGCGACTAATTGACGCAGAACCATGAAGGAGCATGTGTGGCAGCTGCCCGGGCCACCTAAAAGTAATCAAGATTTCCGGTAAAAGGGTGCAAAATGGTTAAAATTAGCCAAAATTAACCAAAATTCTTACATTTTTAAAAATTTAGGAAGGTGGTTTTTCTTTTTCCCTCTCTGTTTTCAGTACCCCCCCCCTTCCCCTTCCGTTACAAAAGAAGGAACTATATCATTAGAAAACTAATGATGAAAATTTTATTATAACAACTTAGTATTCCATTGTTTACAAGAGAATTATTCATTATTGACGTTTTTCTCTTAATGAGGCAAGTTAAAATCATTAATGATGACCAATTGGAGGCATTTGTCTTTTAGACATCTTATGGCATACGTAGATAAGCAAAGGGGAAGTTTGCAAACAAATACTCCTGTAAACCAACCCATCCTTTTTTCTACTAGTATATTTTCTGAAAGTTGTGACCATCTTTCCGGTGATACCTTGTATTCAGATGTGGATAGTACCTAGTACGAAATTCCTGTAGTATACGAAGTTTAGTACCAGTCACTTCCGCATTACTTCATGAGCAATTTCTACAGATAGATAGAAGGGGGGGGGGGTGGCAGAATGATGCTTGCCCTGGGGAATTAGTTAGCTTAAGTCGGGCCCTGTGGGTAAAAGGGAAGAGGTTATTTTATATTTTTATACGTGGTTATATTATATTTTGGTAGATTAAGAAAAAACTGTCTTTTTTTACAGTGAAGATACCACAGACACGACATCTAAAATCACAAACTCACTGTTGAAGAACTAAATCAGTGTTTCCCAAACTATGCTATGCGTACCGGAACTGGTACGCATACCTTCCGATACTGATACACAAAGTTTATACGGAAAATTATTATACAGCTGAAAAATGCACTATTTTAGATATTTGGAGACCCAAGAACCGGCTGGCTAGTATGTAAATAGTGACCAATAAGCAACAAATACAGTTGATTTCTACCCAAACAAGGAACAAGATTGTGAACTTCATGGAAGCGGTGGGAAAATGCATAAATGTAGTAAAAAACTACTTAAAAAATACAGTAAAGTTTAAAAAAAGAATTATAATACAGAAAAAAAAAGAAAGTTTAATAAATTTAAAAAAAAAGCCATTGATCCACATAACAGACAAAAACCTACCGAAAGACGAACCCATACCCATCTCATAAAAAATGGCTCCTTTCAGAGCCCATCATTAGTTTAAAAGATACATTACTATAAAATCAGTCTAGAAAAATATATAAAGAGTTTTTTTTAACAAAAAGACAGAACAAAAATGAGAGTTTAAGTTAGGAGAATGGAAAACTTAGCATATAAAAAGTTAAAAGAAAAATAAAATGGTGAAGAAAAAATGTGAGGTAGGAGACCGCACGGTCTGGTAACTCTGTAGTGATGACATTAGTCAACATTGGAGAAGTTAATTTCGTTGGCAAGAGAGTCGAATTCATTTCTACCCGAATAATATCATTAATAAATTATCATAAAATATTTTGCAAAAATTTTCCAGTTTATTTATCGTATTATTTTTTTTTTCATACATTTTAAAAATTACATGTTGAATGACTCCTTCATTAAAATAAAATCATGATAATGCTTCTTATTTGAATATCAATAAAAGAAAGTACCAGAGTACTAATTTAGTGATATAATAATGGCAGTTTAAAATTTTAAAATTACAATTATTTATGATGGTAATACGAGATAATGAATTTTGATTTTGTAATACACTAAACTAAAACTTTGGGAACCCCTAAACTAAATCATTCCACTCTAAAAGTTGCATTCTTTCAAAAAAGTTATAATACCAGTAGGATAAAATAACTGGAACTAAGCCGTTATTATATAACTTAAAACCAAAATTCGCCCATTCACAGCTTTCAAAGTATTACAGACACAATACATATACTAATATTAACCTTTAGATCATCCTATAAATTTATAGATCTTTTCCAGATATCACTTCGTTTTTCTTTTAACTGTTGGCTTCTTACACTTAAAAAAAAAAAAAAAAAAATGTTGATTTTACAGTATAATACTAGCATCCCATCTGCTAGTATTATACCGTAAAATTAACAGTAATAAACAGTAAAATAAGCAGTAATACACTGCCGCGTATGCACGGTAGCATATTACTGCTTATTTTACTGTTTATTACTGTTAATTTTACGTTATAATATTGGCAGCTGGGCTGCTAGTATTACACTGTAAAATCAACAATTTTTTTTGCAGCAAATAAGACTGCAAATTTACCGTAACTCTAAATTTCATTGGCAGATTCATAAATGCTCTAAAATCTTTCATAGCACTTTAAAAATACGATTTAAATTACTTCTTTAATCAACATTTTTTTTTTTTTTTTTTTTTTTTTTTTTTTTTTTTGCAGTGTAATATACGACTGTAAATCTACCGTAACTTTAAAATTCATTGGCAGCTTCATAAATGAAGCTCTAAAATCTTTCATAGCATTTTGAAAATACTATTTAAATGATATCTTTAAGAATACAATTCTTTGAACCTCCTAGGTTAGTTCAGTTCTGTCATAATCAATAATTTTTCAACGAAACTTTAAGATAAACTTACACTCAAACTTATCCACATGTTTATTCAGTCGCTATGTAAGCAGAAATTGAATTCTTAGAAAACTCTCCGATATGCGCTACAAAGAAATATTTTATGTTCTTATTTTCTCCGGGTAAATTTTTATCAGAGTACAGATGTATATAAAGATATTAAAAGGGAGCATATGGATTTTTGTAAGTACTTATCATTCATTAAAGAGATTTTTACTTGACTATGTTTTTCAAATATCTAAATCAATTAAAACCTTCTCTGTAAATTATTGTGATTAAAAAGGTAAACGTTCTAATAAAATATTTTCATATAATGTATTTTTTCAACGATTCAATGTATTTTTTTCATGTGTATTTTTTCAACGATTTAAATGACTTCTTTAAGAATACAATTCTTTGAACCTCCTAGGTTAGTTCAGTGCTGTTATAATCAATAATTTTTCAACGAAACTTTAAAATAAACTTACACTCATACTTATCCACATGTTTATTCAGTCGCTATGTAAGCAGAAATTGAATTCCTAGAAAACTCTCCGACATTCGCGACAAAGAAATATTTTATGTTCTTATTTTCTCCGGGTAAATTTTTTTCAGAGTACAGATGTATATAAAGATATTAAAGGGGGTGCATATGGATTTTTATAAGTACTTATCATTAATTAAAGAGATTTTTACTTGACTATGTTTTTCCAATATATAAATCAATTGAAATCTTCTCTATAAATTATTATGATTAATAAGGTAAATGTTCTAATAAAATACTTTCAATTAATGTATTTTTTCAACGATTCAATGTATTTTTTCAATGTATTTTTTCAACGATTTAAATGACTTCTTTAAGAATACAATTCTTTGAACCTCCTAGGTTATTTTAGTACTATTATAATCAATAATTTTTCAACGAAACTTTAAGATAAACTTACTCAAATTTATCCGCATGTTTATTCAGTCGCTATGTAAGCAGAAATTGAACTCTTAGAAAACTCTCCGATATGCTTGACAAAGAAATATTTTATGTTCTTATTTTCTCCGGTGAAATTTTTATTAGAGCACAGATGTATATAAAGAGATTACGAGGGAAGCATATGGATTTTTATACGTACTTATCATTAATTAAAGAGATTTTTTACTTGAGAAATTAATTAAAGAGATTTTTACTTGAAAAATTAATTAAAGAGATTTTTATTTGACTTGATTTTTACTTTCATATAATGTATTTTTAACACTTTCATACCTAGTTGAAAGGTGTTTATGACTTCGGTTTGTCCGTCCATCCGTCCGTGCTATAACTCTCATAAATATACTCGGATTGTCATGCAATTGATATATGTTATTGAGGTTTACTATAGCATGGATCCCTATTGAAAATGAAGTGTGTAGAATTTAGAGTTTATTTACAGAGACAGTCAAAAATATTCCGTTACATTACAGTCAATGGGAAGAAATTGTTTCAAGTGCACCTTGATGATGTTATGCTATTTGAAACATGATGAAATTGGTATACAATTATGAAGCGCACTAAAACATCTTTTTATAGAGTATAGGGTGCAAATCATTTATTATTCATTTACAGGGTCACACAAAAGAATTCTGTTACACAATGTTCTGCGAAGAAAAATCGTTTGCAGTATAATTTAATGATGTTTCACTATTTCAAACATAATGTTTATATGCATTGCTGAGATGCACTATAAATTGCTCACTGAAAAGTATTATATACATTGCGTTTATTGTTCATTTACAGGGACACACAAAAGTATTCGGTTACAGTCTTTTTCCGATAATTACAGTATATAAGACGAGATAAGTGCGTTTTCAACTTTGGTTTGCGTTTTTAAGTTTAACTAAATTTTTGTGTAGTAAGTGGTTTGTATAAATTCAATTGATCATAAATACAAAAGAAATTCGTAGGTATTACTGACTATGGAAGTGAACTGCTTAAGGATATTTTTAATTGTGTTACGCATTTTCCTCTTATTTAGTAGACTAACAGAAGCTTGTGCAATATAAATAAATTCATATACATGGCTAAGTAAAAAACAAGATACGTTCTCGTTTATGGTTGGTAATTGCGGGAAGTGAGTTTTAAGTTGCCTTAGGCGTTTTTTACATGAATTAAATTTTAGTTTAATATGTGGTGGTATACAAAAGCCTTTAGATAATATTCAGGGCTGTACAAAACATTTCGAGTGCATTGCCATCGATTGGCGAATATTGCTAAATGTGAATTTTCTAACTGAACTAAATTTGATCATGCTATGTAGTATATACCCAAATTTATAGATCATATACAGGGGTGCACAAAATAATTGGACTAATTTTTTGACTGTGGAAGGTAACTACTAAAACTGGATTTATAAATGTGTCATATGTTTTCTAAACTGTTTACTACATATCTTTTTTCACCTTATTTATTAGTTAATTATCGTTACAGTTTTCTTGAATGCGTTGGAAAGTGTTTCATAATCGATGGTTGACGTACGATTTTTTGTTTTTGTTTATTAAGAATTATGAATTTAATGTTTATTTAATTTGAAAAATTAATTTTATAGATAACAAATTAAATTATAATTTAAACTGACATCCTTAACAGTGTAAATATTTACTTGTTATAAAAGTTTTATATGTATACTATTTATTTATATAAAGCAATTTTTAACTTGAATAAATTTTTCAAATGTCTTATTCAATTAAAACCTTCTCTATGACATATTATGATAAAAAATATAAATGTTCTAATAAAATACTTCTATATAATGTCTTTTTTAATTAAGTTGTGAATTTTTTGTTTAATTTCATTTGAAAGATTGACTTCATCGCTAACAAATTAGATTATAATTTAAATTCATATCCTTAACAGTGTAAATCTCTCCGTATTTTGTACAAGTTTAATGTATTCTAGTATAATCAATAAATTTCTAACCAAATTTTATGATCAACGTACACTCAAACTCATCCACATGTTTATTCAGTATTTGTGTAAGCAGAAATCGGATTATCTGAAACTTCTTCTGTGAGCGCAACAAAGAAATAGTTTATTTAAACATGGTTCGTACGGGGTCCTAGAATTTTCAGGAGAATTACCAGTATTTTCTTATAGAAAACCTCGCCTTATAGTCCAGTCAAATAGTCAGAAAATAGAGCCGATAGATGCAAAAAATCTGCTAGAAGATTTTATGTTTAAAACTGTTTATGGGGATGCTAATAACAGGAATTAATAGTTTCCCAACAAAATATCTCGAGGCTAAACTTTTTAGAGCCAAAAAACCACGAAAGTTTTGGACTTTTTTCAGTTTTTTGCTTATAGATCAAAAATTATAAACTTGTTGTTTACCATATTTAATCATAAAAAGAAGGAACATTAAATTCTCTACAAAATTCATTATAAAAACTTTTTCTTAAACCATTACTAAGCACGCTACGGCGTTTTGAAAATGACACTTTTTTTCAATTTCACAGAAAGTGGCCTATTTTTCGCCTCCTATCCCGAAAAACTTTCTTTTCGTCACTTACTTTGGAAACGAAGCGTACCTATTGACGAATATGTGAGGGGGTGGGGGAACTTTCAAGGAATGTTTTAAGGAAATAGACTCTGGGAATGATTCACATGCAAAACATATGCGATGAAATAGAGGCATACTGTGAGGTAGGTTTTGAAGTTTCGGAACAGCATTTGGATGCCTGAAGTTCCCTCATTGATAGAGACAGTAATGACTCAAACAAACTGCGAGATTGGTTGTTAGTGCATCCTCCTTTCTCCAAAAGTGATTGCGTAATGTCCATGAGTAGTGGGATTGTTGGAGGGGCTGGTGTTAACTGCTATTTGGCTAAAGAAATAGAACATACAGTAGTCAGAAGAATTGTTGGAGATAAATTCAATAGTGTGAAATTCAAGAAAAAGAATAAGGTAGTAACTTTGGCTTCAGTTGTCAACAGTTTAAAATTCGGAAACGTTCAGTTACTTCTGTTCATCCATTGACTCTCTTACAAAGGATTTGTTTAATGAAGCAAAGTAATGAAGACGTCTAGAGTTTACTAACATATGAACTTTCTCCCTATCCGATGACTCTGTTCGCCAACGAAGGGATGAGAAAAGGCACAAAACCATCGTTCTACAGTGCATTCATCCCATTAAACAATCTGTAACTCATCGGAAAATATAAGTTTTTGTTGTTGACGGAGGGTACCTTCTTCACAAAGTAACTTGACTTCGAAATGTTTCCTTCAAATCTATTGTTAAAAGTTATGTTTCTTACATTCAGAAAACATTTGGATCGCAGGTCGCTGTTGTATTCGATGAATATCCATCTGAGAGGGAACAGGATGAAACGAAAAGTGCAGAAAGAGTTCGTCAATCTAGAATGCACACTTCTACTGAAGTCACAGTTGCAGCAGAAATGTTAAACAGAGACAAAACCTCAGGACAAATTTCTGGCCAATGACAGAAACAAGAACCACTTCATTTCATTACTGAAAACAGAGTTTAAAATTACAAAATTCAAGCTGACCTGGCAGAAGAAGACTCTGATGTCATAATTGTTACCTCAGACATTCCATGAACTCAAACTTCTGAAAGTGTCGAAATTGTTGGAGAAGATATTGCACTTCTCGTGATCATGACGGGCTTGGGACAACAAACACAAAAATTTGTTTTTTCAAAATCAGGAAGAAGTAACATCGAAACCAAGTGGTTTTCAACTATGTCATACAAATACAATTACGACAATATTCTTTTCATTCATTTAATCAGCAAGGAAAATCAAAGTTTTGTATCACGTTGAAAAGACATGATCAGTATGAGGAAATAGCCTGTGTGTTCAATAAACCAGAGACTACCCGTGAAAAATGATCAAGGCTGGGTAAAAATTCATTATCGCACTGTACAATGGATACATAGGCACCACACAGACATTGAATATCTTGAGGTTTCAGTTATTTGCTAATTCTGCTACAAAAAGCAAAGTCCATCTGGCAAGGCCATTTTTTACCCAGAAGAAGAGAATGATGAAGCTGATACCTGGGAAACTACCGACCAAACTAGCAACGACGATGATTTTGACGACCAGGTTGATGATGTCGCAAGAAGCTCGAAGAAGATAAAAACTGTTGAAGAACAAGCAACCTGCTCGTCTACTCCTCAAGCTGAGGTTGACGAACCAGACCCATCAACCCGCAAGCGCTCCAGATATTATTAAGTATAATAAAGATGTTATTGTACGTATTTTTTACTTGCATTCATGTAAATACCTACTATTAATGTTCTCCACTTAAGTTCTAAATACGAAATATTTTACAATGTTGTTGTTTTTACAATGTTACCGTTGCAATTAATCATTATAGATATCATGGAAATACCTGTAATATAAACAAGTTACGTTAAAGAGGATAAAATGAATGAAAAATGGTGCCAGAAGTTGTTTTTTGTGATTTTCAGCAAAGTTGAAAAAAAAAGTGTCATTTTCAAAAGGCCGTAGCGTGCTTAGTAATGGGTTTAGGAAAAGGTTTTTATAATGAGTTTTGTAGAGAATTTAATGTTCCTTCTTTTTATGACTAAATAAGGTAAACAACAAGCTTATAGTGTTTCAGTTATTAGCAAAAAACTGAAAAAAGTCCAAATATTTCGTGGTTTTTTGGCTCCACAAAGTTTAGCCTCGAGATATTTTGTTGGGAAACCATTAATTCCTGTTATTAGCCAGGGATCGATCCAGGCAAAATTTGGGGCCTATTTAGGGTCCCTTCACAAAAATCGATTTAATAAACTGGGTCCCTTCACAAAAATCAATTTGATAAAATTGACCCTTCACAAAAATCAATTTGATATAATCGGTTCCTTCACAAAATTCCTTTTACCAAAATAGACCTTTTCACAAAATTCTATTCCATAAAATCTTACTATCTATTTTTTGTGATGTTTTAAAATTTGTGATTTGCAATCAAACAAGTTCACCAAAGAGGAAAACTTCAGCAAAATGATTTTAAAAAGTTTTTGTTTATAAATGCTTGGTTCGAATTTGATTAACTGGATTTCAACATTCGTTACAAAATGTTATTTTTCACAGAAATATAATAAATTTCACAAAAATAACCTTTACTTTTCACAAAATGGGCCCCAAGCAAAAAAAACCTGCATCGAGCACTGTTAGCATGCCCATAAACAGTTTAAAAACATAAAATCTTCTAGCAGATTTTTTGCATCTATTTCTGACTATTTGACTGAACTATTATGTAATCGCGCGATTAATAAGACGAGTTTTTCTATAAAAAAATACTGGTAATTTCCTTGAAAATTCCAGGACCCTGTACGATCCCTATTAAAGATTTTTAACGAAGGTATCATATATTCTAATACGAGCAAATCTTGTGGGTGGTTATATATATATATATATATATATATATGCAAAAATTATCTTAAAAACGGCTCTAACGATTTTGACGAAATTTCGTATCCTACCGTTTTGGGGCACCAAAAAACCATTGGGCTAGGTCACATGCTCGAGAAAATTCGATTAGTGGGTCATTTTGGGTCATGGTCTAGCTAATTGTATCTAAAAAACGGTTCAAACGATTTTGACGAAATTTTGTATCCGACCATTTTCGGGCATGAGAAGTCAATTGGGCTGGGTCACATGTTCGAGAACTTTCGATTAGTGGGTCATTTTTGGGTCAACGCGGGTCAAATTAATTTTATCTAAAAAACGGCTCTAACGATTTTGATTACATTTTGTGTCCTACGAGTTTCGAGCACGATAAAAGCATTGGGCTAGGTCGTAGGTCCGAGAAAATTCGATTAGTGGGTCATTTCTGGGTCATTGTGGGTCAAGATCTAAAAAGCGGCTCAATTTACACTAAATTTTGCATCCAATGGTTTCCGGGCACGAGAAGACTGTTGAGCTAGGTCACATGTTCGAGAAAATTCAATTAGTGGGTCATTTTGGGTCATTTTGGGTCATGGCCAAGCTAATTGTATCTAAAAAACGGTCCAAACGATTTTGACGAAATTTTGTATCCTACTACTTTCGGGCACGAGAAGACTATTGGGCTGGGTCACATGTTCGAGAACTTTCGATTAGGGGGTCATTTTTGGGTCAACGCGGGTCAAATTAATTTTATCTAAGAAACGGCTCTAACGATTTTGATTAAATTTTGTATTTTACGAGTTTCGGGCACGCGAAAATCATTAGACTAGGTCACATGTTCGAGAAAATTCAATTAGTGGGTCATTTCTGGGTCATTGTGGGTCAATATCTAAAAAGCGGCTCAATTTACACTAAATTTTGCATCCTATGGTTTTCCGGCACGAGAAGACTGTTGGGCTACGTCACATGTTCGAGAAAATTCAATTAGTGGGTCATTTTGGTCATGGGTCATGATATTTGAACTCAAATTTAATTTTGACCGAGCATAGCTCGGTCTTCCCTGCTCGTTTAGCATATATGTATGTATAAGATTTTTTAAACTATGTTTTTGAAATATCTAATTAAATTAAAACTTTCTCTATGACATATTATGATAAAAAAGATAAATGTCCTAATAAAATAATTCCTGATTTCATAGATAACAAATTAAATAATAATTTAAACTCATATAGTTAACAGTGTAAATCTCTCCGTATTTTGTACAAGTTTAATATATTCTAGTATAATAAATAAATTTTGAACCAAAATTTATGATAAACTAACACTCAAAAATCATCCACATGTTTATTCAGTCGCTATCTAAGCAGAAGTTGAATTCCCAGAAAGTTCTTCGATATACGCGACAAAGAAATATTTTATTTTGTTATTTTCTCCGAGGAAGTTTTTATCAGAGTATATATCTACTAGGGGGGTCAGCCCCCTACTCGCTAACGCTCACCAACCCCCCGTGAATTGCAAAGCAATTCACATTGAGACCGCTACGCGGTCCCAGCTCGCTCGCCCCTTTTTATTTTTCTAGTAATTCTAGCCGGAATAAGTACTACAATAAATCATTTGAACATATGAAATTGACAATTTTTTAATGTAAAAAAGTAATTGAAACTCCGTTAAAAACACAACTAAAAATGCATTTAGTTGATGCTACTAATGGGCATATAAATCATTTAAACACTATGAAAAAGGGATTCTGGAAACATAATTAGTTTAAAACTTATTGCACCTATAATATTCTACAGCACAGCTTAAATTCTTTTAAAAAAGAAAAAAAAAACACATTACGTGGTAGAAAGATAATTTATCATCAATGATTGTTTAAATTTCGTTCTAATTGATTATAGATTTCTGCAAAAGAAATTATTTTCACTACAATAAAACAGCAACAGATGGCAGCAGGGGCACTCTAGAAAGTTTATATTTTATTATCTCCGATTTTTTGTGTGAGTGAAATTCGTAAATAAATTCTAAATAAGAGTTGAGAATTCATTTGAAATTAACAATATTACTCATAATTAAAATGAGGAATCATCTCAGATGCTTTGGATTGCGTTCATATTATTTTATTTTTAATAATTGCTAGCTTGAGTTTCACCGCTGTGACACTGACCGCCATATTGGAGGCGGAGCTAACACAATCTTGTCTGTTCATTGGTCTGAGCTGTGGAAACTACGGTTGTTGCCAACGATAAGGTAGAAATTCAGCCCTATTTCCGCGCCACGTAAGAAATACGAGCAGGGAAGACCGAGCTATGCTCGGTCAAAATTAAATTTGAGTTCAAATATAGTGAACCCATAGTGAATATATAGTGATTCAAATATAGTGAACCCATGAACAAAATGACCCACTAATTGAATTTTCTCGAACATGTGACTTAGCCCAACATTCTTCTCGTGCCCGAAAACCATAGGATGCAAAATTTAGTGTAAATTGGGCCACTTTTTAGATCTTGACCCACAATGACCCAGAAATGACCCACTAATCGAATTTTCTCGAACATGTGACCTAGCCCAATGATTTTCGCGTGCCCCAAACTCGTAGGATACAAAATTTAATCAAAATCGTTAGAGCCGTTTTTTAGATAAAATTAATTTGACCCGCGTTGACCCAAAAATGGCCCACTAATCGAAAGTTCTCGAACATGTGACCCAGCCCAATAGTTTTCTCGTGCCCGAAAATAGTCGGATACAAAATTTCGTCAAAATCGTTTGAACCGTTTTTTAGATACAATTAGTTTTGACCATGACCCAAAATGACCCACTAATTGAATTTTCTCGAACATGTGGCATAGCTCAACAGTCTTCTCGTGCTCGAAAACCATTGGATGCAAAATTTAGTGTAAATTGAGCCGCTATTTAGATCTTGACCCACAATGACATAGAAATGACCCACTAATCGAATTTTCTCGGACAGGTGACCTAGCCCAATGATTTTATCGTGCTCGAAACTCGTAGGACACAAAATTTAATCAAAATCGTTAGAGCCGTTTTTTAGATAAAATTAATTTGACCCGTGTTGACCCAAAAATGACCCACTAATTGAAAGTTCTCGAACATGTGACCCAGCCCAATAGTCTTCTCGTGTCCGAAAATGGTCGGATACAAAATTTCGTCAAAATCGTTTGAACCGTTTTTTAGATACAATTAGCTAGACCATGACCCAAAATGACTCAAAATGACCCACTAATCGAATTTTCTCGAACATGTGACCTAGCCCAATGGTTTTCTGGTGCCCCAAAATGGTAGGATACGAAATTTCGTCAAAATCGTTAGAGCCGTTTTCAAGATAAAATTTGCATATATATATATATATATATATATATATATAACCACACACAAGATTTGCTCGTATTAGAATATATGATATATACCTCTTACATCCATACAAATGTACTTTTGTATGGTTGTACAAATTTTCTTTTAAATGTTAGAAAATGTGTTTGAAAAGGGATTCCTTTAATGTCTCAAGCAAAAATTTAAATGCAGCTGAAAAATTCAAGATTCGTCAATCTTTTGAAACTGGTAACTTTTAGAAAAAAGTTTAATTCAGAAAATACATAAATAATGCATTATTTAGATGCCTGTAAAATCTAATGAGATACAATATCTTCAAGAATTTTGATGCTATTTTTCAATGCGAGTTCTTACTAAAAACATCTGAAAATTATAGTTTATTAGTTGATTTTTTTGTATCCTGTTCCTATGTAAATAAGTTATTTGAACGACTTATATGAAAGTCTTCGTATATGCAACGAATGTTTTCCGATACACTCCATCGTAAATAATAATAATCTATAAAACACTTTTGGAAAATCTTTCAAATGATAGTATTCCAAACTTATAAGAAATACATTTATTAGTTAAATTTTATATATATATAGATATAATGGGAATAAGATAGGAGCTTATGGATTTTTATAAGTACTTGTTATTAGTAATTAAAACAATTCTAATTAACTATATTTTTCAACTATCTAATTCAATTAAAATCTTCTCTATGACATATTATGATAAAAAAGATAAATGTTCTAATAAAATACTTATGTCTTTTTCATTTGAAAGATTGCCTTCATAGATAACAAATTAAACTATAATTTAAACTCATATCTTTAAAAATGTGAATCTCTCCGTATTTTGGAGGCGTTTAATATATTCTATTATAATCAATAAATTTCTAACCATATTTTATTATATATGTACGCTTAAACTCACCCACATGTTTATAAAATTACTATGTAAGCAAAAATTGAATTCTCAGAAATTTCTTCGGTAGGCGCAACAAAGAATTAGTTTATTTCCTGATTTTCAACGAAAGATGTTTTATCAGCGTAATACATGTGTATAAATCGAATAAGAGGAGAACTTATAGCTTTTTTATAAGAACTTGTTTTTAAATTAAGATATCTTTATTTGAATACGTTTTTCTATAGCATCTCCTTTTCCAATTTAAAATTTATCTGTGATTTATTATGATCTAATAAACTACTCATATAAGTCCAGTTTCTTTAAATCTCGAAAATATGTTGGTTTCTGTGTGGTTTCTAAAGATAAAGAACGCTTTCCAGAATCATGAATAACTCGGAATAGGTTATTGTACGTTTTCTTTCATGGTTATATTATATTCGGCTGAATCAAAAGTATTTTTGTTTTTTGAAAGTTTTTATAACAAAGCCTATAGCTGGCACTTTATCACCCCTATTGTTGAACTATGTTATTTAAAAGAATACATATCCCTCTATATTGTATAATCATACAGGCTTCTTTATTTCATTTTTAGGTTACGTAAAGCGTGATACAAATGTTGTGATTTTATACATCTTAAGGCATGATTTTGAACTACTCCTTAAAACCAATAATGCTGTCCTCAAAACTCGTACAATTGGAGGCCAGGGCAGTTCAAAACAAATTCAAATTAAAATATGAAACCATTTAAAATGGATCACAATTTGTGTGTTACTAAAATAGGTGTAAAATAAAAAGTTTTTAAAACATTAAAACCATTTTAAGATGTTAACAAGAACGAAAAATCATGCGTCAAGCATAGATTATGTAGCACTTTCCAACGCTTCTAAAATAATTTTACAAATCATTACCGTTTAATAAGCTGAAAGATGACATCTAAGTAAACAATTTGGAAAACGCATAACATATTTAAAAACGTAATTTCAGGAATTTTCAATATATACAATATTCGGAAAAATATCCGAATACTTTTATGTAGCCCTGTATATGATCTATAGATTTGTATATATACATAGGATGCTAAATTTTAGTTTAGTTAGGAAACGCGTAGCACCGTTTAAATTCTCCTTCTGGAGTTTCTGTCAATAAACGGAAATGTGTTCGCGAACTTTTGTGCTGCCCTGTATAGGATCTACAGAATTTATACACACCACGTAATAGACAAAAAGCTAGTTAAGATTAAAATCGCGTTTAGTAACTTAAAACGCACTTCCAGGAATTATTGTTAACAGACAGTAGAGAATTCTTTTGTGTGTCCCTGTAAATGAACGATGACTGCTATACACACACTATTCTGTAGTAAGCCTCTTGTAATGCACCTTAGTAATATATATAAACTTCAATGCGTTTAAAATAGTGGAACATTATTTAAATAAGCCGCAGACGATTTTTCTCCATAGACGTAATGTAACGGAATTATTTTGACTGTCCCTGTAAAGTAACTCTAAGTGCTATACACCTACTATTCCATATTAAGCTTCTTCTAATGCATCTTAGTGATCTATATAAATTTCAATGCGTTTACAATAGTGAAACATTTTTAAAATAAACCGCAAATGATTTTTCCCCATAGACCGCAATGTAACGGAATTCTTTTGAGTGTCCCTGTAAGAAAATTATAAGTGCTACACACTTCAGTTGAAATAGGGAACGTGCCATAGATAACGACAATAACATATAAAAATTGCAGAGCAATCCGAGCATATTTACGGGAGTTAGAGCACGGACAGACGGCCATACGGCCATACGGCCAGACAAACCGAAGTCATAAGCACTTTTCAACTAGGTTGGAAAGTGCTAAAAACATTCGTCGGAGTTCCGAGCGCTGTCGACCAGAACCTGGCCATCATCAAAATGTGGAAATGAGAAAAAATTCTAGTAATTGTTAGTCAGGTGAGGGTCTCGTCACCTGATCAAGGTTCTAAATTACGAGACCTATTAAATCAGTCAATTCAACAAAGTTTCAAAAAATCTTGAACCGGCAAACAAAGATAACTGTAGCAAATCACAAGAGAGCAAGCACAGCAGCGATGTGAACAAATCTACAGTCAGGTGGATCACAGCCATGCTGTGATCAGGCGATTTCCGCCCCGTACCCAGGTACTAACCCGTCAAGCTAATAGGCATTCATGCCGGGCACGTAAGAGCCCGGTTAGGGATATTAAAAAAAAAAAAAAAAAAAAAAAAAACGTGTAGTTTTGTTAATTTTTAGCATCCAAAATTTTTGCGAAGAATGGTTTCTCCTCTTTTTTTTCTCTTAAACTGGTCAAAATTCACCTGTCACTTTTGGGTTTGATTTCAAGGCTGAGAACTCCTTCCTTAAAACGTTTGGATTTGCTTTGAACTGTCGGGACAAGAATGCGAGTTACGAGGGTTCAGAAAATCATGGACAAGCAATCCAATTATATATATATATATATATATATAATTTTTCTGTGATACATTATATGATAAAATATACTGTTTTAAGTTTAGCATTTGTTAGGATTCCCGGCCAATCCTACTCTTGTCCTGGCCTCCAAATGCACGAGTTTTGAAGACAGCTTCATTGGTTTTAAGGCCTAGTTTAATATCATGCCTTAAGATACATAAAATCTCAACATTTGTATCACTCTTTACGTAATCTAAATATGAAAGAAAGAAGCCTGTATGCTTATAGATTAGAGAGGGACATGTATTCTCTTAAATAACATTTTAAGTTCACCAATAGGGGTGATAACGTGACAGCTACAGGCTTTGGTATAAAAACAGTCAAAAAATGAAAATACCTTTGATACAGCCTAATATTTTCGTATATTAAGAACATTTATCTTTTTTTTAAAGTGTAGCCAAAAAAATTCTGTACCTGTCCCGGATAAGTTTAGCATTTGTTAGGCAATCATTTCTGAGCCTATTTCGGACAGACAAACAAAAAAATGTGAATGTTATTTTTCACTCTACTTTATCTAAATAGTCAAATAGACTTAGAAATAGGTGTTTTTTCAGAAAATCATGGACAAGCAATCCAATTATATATATATATATATATATATATATATATATATATATATATATATATATAATTTTTTGTGATACATTATATGATAAAATATACTGTTTTAAATGAGAAAATAATTTAACATGTAACATAATACATTCATAAACAAATAACACGGTTTTAAAGATCATGCTAAATCTGCTTATGCTACAAGTAATTCGTTACCGGGTGTACGAACTTTAAGGCGTGGTAGAGCTCAGTAAAACAAACTTTTTTTGTAGGAAAAGTGTGCGCATTCCACTCATACAGTCAGAAATACATGGGGTCTTACTGCAAGTCGAACCCGAGTTTTCGTTCATAACTTTAGCGTTAATGAAGACATTTTACCGATGTGTTCAACGAATGAAATGTGATAGTATCTCGGGAAGACCACTGTAATTAAGCGAGTGGTCCATATGCACCAGATCTACATTCCAATTTACGAAGTATCTAGGTCCGAGTTGTTTGGACGCAGATAGTAGCCATTTCCAGCAATTATTGTGCAATTCACATTTCTTAGAAAGCAAAATATGTTTGTGAAAAATATCGGTAAAACATCTTCATTACCTCTAAAGTTGTAAACTAAAACTCGAATGCAAGACACGTTGTTTTTTTGATTGAATAAATGGATTTCGACTCAGCTTTCCTATACAAAAAAGTTTGTTTTACTGAGCTGTATCGTCTCTCAAATTTTGTATACGCTGTAGGGAATGACCCTGTATACATTGTAGAAACGTCCTCTGTACCCTTAAAATTCATTAAGGGTTTCATATATGATATAACATAAAACATTTTCAAACATTTCAAACTATAATTTAAACTAATTTCTTTAGCAGTACAATTTAATCGTTAAATAACTACTGTACTATTATTAATAAGTATTCTACAGAGTTTTAAAACAAACTTACACTTAAACTTATTCGTATATTTACTCAGTTACAGTTACAACATAAACAGAAGTTGAATTTCTCAAGAAACTCCTTCGCTATACGCCTCAAAGAAGAGTATCTCGTTAGAAAATATATCAGTTTTTATCAAAAAAGCAAGACGGAAGTCTCTACTCGAAATATAAGATCTTTTCTCGAACAAGTGCAAAAGTTCGTGAAGAAATACTTTATTTTCTTATTTTGAGTGAGGGAATTTTTATCGACTTTTTTTATAGATACATATATGAAGAGTTAGAGTGGAAAGGTATCTCATGCATTTTTTATAGTTATTTTTTACCAAGTGGGAAAATATCTCTTGACTAGATTGTTAAATATGTCTAGTCTATTTCAGTTTTAAAATAAATAATTTTTTTTTTTTGGTTGAACATTTAAATGCTTTTTAGGTTCGTTCGTAATTATATAAATACGTAGCACCTATAGTCGTCGTCTGGTTGTCCGTCTGTCCGCATATAACAGCGCAAAAACTATCTAAAAAATGGTTTTAAATTTAATATATATAATCGTTGCAGAATTTTGTCGAGTCATTTCAAATTTTATGAAAATCGAATCAAAACTTAAAAATATATTAATAAAGGTTTTCTTCATTTTATTAAATCCTATCGTACGTAATTAATTCATTAATTCAGTGATATCCCATGATAAGTAATGATTCAAGGTGCTATGGTGATTACATCCTATTTAAGATGGAGTCATATTATTTCCGTATTACTGAATTTAAAAACATAATTGGTATACTAAAATTGTTTAATTATAGCAATCCTATAATCTACTGACAGTTTTTTTTTTTTTTTTTTTTTTTTGGGGGGGGGGGATAGATTTTTCCGAAAAAATAGATATTAAATGGAAAAAGAGTCTAAAATGGATTTCAAGTTCTAAAATTTTCAAAGCTAGGCTTAAGTTTCCCATTGGAATTTTCAGTAAATGTCAACAAAAGATAAAATGTTGCCAACTTAAAATGTACTTATTTTATTACGGAAATTATTCATATCATAATAACAGACGATATAATTCATTTTTTTAGTGAAATAATAAATATAACTTTCTTTTTTTTACATTGTCTAGTATTGGATCTTTGCACATAGTATAATTTTAATGTAACAGAATTGTAAGTAATTGTTTGTAAAAGTGTATTGAAACTTAATTTCATAAAATAAAATTAATATCTATAATATGAAAATCTGCACATAAAATAAATTTTGTATTCATGCATTCTTGCATAAGAGTGCAACAGCTATTACACCAAGATCTGGATATTTATAAAACTAGTTATAGTACGAACGCACCTCATTTGTTACGTTTGACGTACAGTTTACAACTTGTTTAAATTAGTTTCGTGTTGGATTTTTTTTTTTTTTAAGAATTGTTTATATATAGCTATTTTCTTTCAGCTGCGTGAGTAACATTCAACTTTAGCGGGAAAAAATACAAATACAATTGATCGATTGAACTTGCAGATCGAGTAATTAAGTCACCAATGTATTCACTCTGAATGTCGTTTCAAAACAACTTTAAGCAAGAAAGAAAAATCATGCATCACCCTTAGATTATGAAATGCTTTCCAACGTTACGAGAACATTTGTGTGGGGACCTGTATTTAGTAAAAGAGTAAGTGCGTAATCCCATTTGTTTAGTGCTATAGAGATTGAAAACAACAGAATACACTTTCTAATAATTTTTTGTTATTTAGAGGAAACCATAGGACTGAAAATTTTAGTTTGTTTTTTTAAGGTTGTCGATAAATAAAAGCAAGAATTTGTTAAACTATAAACGAAACCGAGGATTATCTTAGTGATTTTGAAAAGAATTACAGAAATAAAAGTTCTGCATGTGATAAAAAATAATTAAGAGAGTTAATGTTGTTATTGTTGTTGTATGTATGTAACTTAATTAAAGCATGATGTTCTTCAAGGTAATTTTATATTGTATGTTATACGGTTATACTTTTATTATATTTTTCTTTGATAAATATTTTAAGATAAATGTTTTTACTAATTCGAATTTTGAATAATTTGAATAATTCCATGGTTACACGGTGATTCATAGAAATAAAACATGTAAAATATTTAATATGTGACAATTCAGAATGCCACATATTTTTTTGTAACTATAAAAAATCGGTATAATACAAGTTGATCAAGTTGACAACTTACATTAAATTGTCTTAATTCTAAAATATGAAAGTTGAACAAAGTCTCTCGTTCCACGCTAATTACTGTGCATACAGGGTGTCCCAAAAATTAATGTTTTACCTGTAAGTGATAAATGGACAATGTAAATTGCAAAAGTGTTAAAAAAAGGTAGGGAAAATTCTTGTATTAATTAAATAGTTCTTCTCAATATTTTTTTAAAAGTCATACTTTTAATTTTTTATACCCCCCCACCCCCGTCTCTCCGAGACAAAATATGTGAGTTAAAAAAATTTATACTTACGTGTTATCCGGTTAGTAGTGTATCACGTGTCTCTCCAGGTCAGATACAACTGCTCCAAACATTGAGCCAACTATACTAATTGCATTAACCGTTATTTTTTGACAATTATATATTTTATTTATTCAATATAATTTATAGGTTATTGTTTTATATTATAGTTTATAGGTTTTTGTTATTTATTTATTATATTTTATTTATTTATTTATTTTATATTATTTACAATTTTTACAATATTATGTATTTAATAACGTTAAATTATTGTTTTGAACATGATTGACAACGATAAACAAGATTGGTAATTGGCAACCATTTTTCGCGATCTATCTCCTGAATTCTGGTTATTAAAATTAAAAAAAAAAATTTTTTTTTGCTAAAATTTTTTATTTTGGTTTAATTTTTTTTATAGTGTCATTTCTTTTTTTTTCTTTAATCATAATATATTTTCCCAGAAATTAAAAAGTTGATATCTTCGAGAGAAAATGCATGATTCATCTTCTCTTCATTAATCTTAATTTAAAATGATGTTGTAGAAATGAAAAAGTTCCATCTTAATGTAGGTTTTCATTTCTACAAGTACATGTTTCAGATAAAACATGGAAGACAGAAAAAAAAATGATACCGAATTAAAGCTTTAAAAAAATGAAAATCCCTGAATTTCCTGATATAGAATCATGCAATTTTTTGTTATTTTGAACATTTGAAAACTACTCTTTACATTTCTTTTGCAGAAAAGCCTAAGTAACTGATGGTCATCAATATAAATTTCTGTAAATAAGATTACTATAAATAAAAAGTCCTTTATTTTTCTTTTTGATTTCCGTAAATGCATGTCGGAAATGATGCGTTTACGAGAAACTCCATTAAGAGTGACTGTGAATTTTTTTTTTTCACTATCCGGAGAGTGTAACCTCAAAAAGAGTTCTGGGGGATGGGGTGGATACTCATCGATTACTTTCAATCACATCATTTAAAGGTAAAACATTAATTGTCCTTCAATTTTTGTAGGATTATTATTTATTTATATATTATTATTATTATTATTATTATTATTATTATTATTATTTACAATTTGAAAAAAAAAAAACAATTTTCTAAAAGATAATTTAAATATGGATGACTTTTAATAGTATTTAAATGTAAAGGTCTGTCGGTTTTCAATATTATTCAAATATTGATATTATTAATAATATTTTATATAAATATTGATAATATTTTATCTATTTTTACAAATAAGATATAAATGGAAATTAAAACAGATTATAAATAATTATAACAGATTATAAAAAATTATTTTTGATAACAGCTTTTAAAAGTGAAAATTCAAACTTTATATATTTTTTAAGTTTTTATTCGTATCAAATAACCAGGTGAGTAAATACAAACGCTTCCTATGATAGTCCTATGTGCGTGTTTTAATTAATTAATACATATTAGTTTCAATGACATTATTCAACAAGTTGGAAATTGTACGTCAAACGTTACAAACGAGGTGCGTTCGTACGCACGTTTTAGAATTAAATTCATGATATCCCGTGCGTAGAACGGGTTAAACAGCTAGTTAAGTATATATTTTATGACACTGTTCATACAAATATCTTAACTAGTTATATAAATATTCAGATATATATGTATCAGCTAGTTATATAAATATTCAGATCTTGATGATTTTTAATTCTGTGAAATGAATTATATCGTCTGCAGATTAATTTCTTTCATAAAATAAGTATCTCGGTCGCTTGACGATTTAACATCCATCGGAAGCTCCTATAACAAAAAAGCACCGATTTAAAAAAAAAAAAAAATTCAAATTTCTTAATAAATATTTTTATTAATATCTCCTAAAGTTTTGATTCGATTTTAATAAAATTTGAAATGTCTCGACAAAATTCTGCAAAGATAATATATTTTAAATTGCAAACCATTTGGTTGGGTAGTTTTTGCGTTGTTATATGCGGACAGACAGACAGACGGACGGACAGACAGACGGACAGACAGACAGACAGACGGACGGACAGACGGACGGACCAAACGACGACTATAGGTGCTACGTATTTATATAATTACGAACGCACCTAAAAAGGAGCCTTACGGTTACTTTATATATATAGATATGGGGTGCGTAATGAAAGAGGAAACAGATTGATTGAATTTGCAGAATGTGAACAGATGTATATCATGAATTCATTTTTCAAGAAAAAGCCACAAAGAAAATGGACATGGCGTAGTGCAAATGGCTCAACAAGTGAAATCGACTACATCTTGACAAACAAAAAGCATCTTATTCAGGATTGCAGCGTTCTCAATAACTTCAATACAGGAAGCGATCACAGGTTAGTTAGATGCAAACTGCTTTTAAATACTAAAGTGGAAAGAATGAAGCTTTTGCAACGCTCAAAGAAATTAGTCGATATTATAAATCTCCAGAAACATAAAGAAGAATTTAATTTAGAACTTAAAAATCGTTTTCAAGTACTTCAATCAATCTTAGAAGAAGAACAAGATGTTACTGTAGTGAACAGGAAAATAACAAATACTCTACAAGAAATTGCAAGGACGATAGCCGGTGAAGCACAAGTAAAGCAAACAAAGAAAATGACAGAAGAAACAAGAAGATTGGTGAAGAAACGCAGAGAATTTAAAATGAAGAAAAACTTTCCTAAATCAAGAGTTGAATATGCAGAATTATGTAAAACGGTAAGAAAATGTGTTACAGAAGATATCAGGAAATTTAACTGTGATCTTGTCAAAAAAGTTCTAGAAGATAACAAAAGTTTAAAATCAGCTAAGCGCAAACTGTGTGTTGGAAGAAAAGGTATTTTTGCACTGAAGAGAGCAGATGGAACAATCACCAAAATCAATAATGAAATAGTACACATTGTCGAAAAATTCTATAACGATCTATATAAATGTGAAGATCAAAGGGAAATCAACCAACGTGATCCACGAGTAAACATAACAGAAACTGAAGAGATAATCCCAGTGATGACAGATGAAGTTGTTCAAGCCATTAGAGGCATGATAAAAGGTAAATGCCCTGGCGAAGATGGAATTACAATTGACCTTATCAAAGAAGCAGGAGAAGAATTTGCAAAAATGCTAGCCTTTCTGTTTTCCAAATGTCCCGAGAAATCAGATGTACCAGAAGATTGGAATAATGCTGTGATGGTGTTACTTTATAAGAAAGGGGAAACGGAAAACATTAAAAACTACCGTCCAATCAGCTTACTGTCAGTGATTTATAAAATTTTCACCAAAGTTTTAACGACAAGACTTGAATCAGCTCTGGACTCAACTCAACCTAGAGAACAAGCAGGATTTCGAAGTGGATTTAGCACAATGGATCATATTCAAACAGTAAGGGAAGTTATAGAAAAACATAAAGAATATAATTTATCTCTCTGCCTTGCCTTTATTGATTATGAAAAAGCATTTGATTCGGTCTACACATCTGCAGTAATTACTTCTCTGGAGGACATTGGTATAGACAAGCCTTACATCAATCAATATCATAAAGAAGATCTACAAGAAAGCAACAGCCACCATCCGTTTGGACAAAGGAAAAGCGAAGATCAAGCTTGGAAGAGGAGTAAGACAAGGAGACACCATTTCTCCTAAGCTTTTTACTGCTGTCTTAGAAAGTATTTTCAAGAAGTTGGATTGGGAAAACAAAGGGATTAGAATAAATGGGGAATATTTAAGCCATCTCCGGTTTGCTGATGACATTTTAATTTTCAGTAATAGCCCTGAAGAATTGCAAAATATGCTAAAAGATTTGGCAAAAGCTAGCATTAAGGTGGGATTAAAAATAAATTTGGAAAAGACTAAGGTGATGTTCAATTCATTTGCATAAAAAAAAATCGTCTACAACAACATTGAGATTAAAGATGTGCAAAGTTATGTGTACATTGGAAAAGAAATATCATCAGACAACAGTATCATGAATGAAATCAATAGGAGAATAAGAAACGGATGGAGTGCTTTTGGGAAGACAATATTATTCTGAAGAGTAACATGCCTCTTTGTTTGAAAAGAAAGGTGTTTAACCAATGTGTTTTGCCTGCACTAACTTATGGAGCAGAAACTTGGACGCTAACAAAACGGATGGTACAAAGATTACAAACAACACAGCGAAGTATGGAAAGATGTATGCTAGGCATAACCAGAAGAGACAGAAAGAGAATAACGGGGATAAGAAGTCAGACGAAAGTTTTTGACATCATTGAGAGAATTAAACGGCTAAAATGGAAATGGTCTGGGCACATTGCAAGAAGACAAGACAATAGATGGAGCACAAACACCCTACAGTGGTATCCCAGAGATGTAAAACGACCAAGAAGACGACCTCAAGTAAGATGGAGTGACGAAATCTGAAAAGTGGCCGGTGTTAATTGGATGACTAAAGCACTAGACAGGCAACAATGGAAAAATCTGGGGGAGACCTACATCCAGCAGTGGATTGAAAACGGTTGATGATGATGATGATGATATATATAATTGATTGTAATAAAATAGAAATATATATATACAAAACTGGAAAATGTACAGATGAAAAAAAAAGTATGAGATATATATATATATATATATATATATATATCATAATTATAATATTTTATATAAATTATTTTCATAATATATATATATATATATATATATATGTAAGATATGGATACGCCTCTGTATAACGGGCGCACCTCGATATAACGAACGCACATCGATCTGTCTGTAACGAGCGGTCGATCACCGCTATCACACATCCCATTAATAGGTATATCGTCGTTGATGTAGTCGTGCGAATGTAAGAAAAATCAGCAGGCATTTTCCTGGGAACTAGCGTTTATTCCTTTGTAATTACAAGTCTCTCTTTAAGCTAGGCCCAGGGGACAGTTTGAAGAGTCTTTTACCGGGGAAACATCGTCTTATCGTTCATATTTCGGCGAATTGCCGGACTTACAACGGCAAGGATGCCGTCGCACTTCGAAGAATACTGGCCGTAGTTTTTGTGGAGAGTGATTAGAGTCAAAAGCCATGCAAAATACGTGCTCCTGACATTATATACGGCCGGACCACCGACAGAGACCGCTTTGCAACTTATGAAATAATGTAATTTAATTGGCTAATTAGCCCTTGACTCATATCTGGGTAAGCAGCCCAGATAATCAACATGCAAGATGTAGCCACCGGGAGAAGAGAGATGCGCTACCGTCAGCACTTTTAATCTTAACGACGATTCAAAATTGATATCTGTTCGTAATAAATGTATCGTAAGGAAAGTTAAGTTACAGGGGCAACTAGAAATGAAGGCAAAACTTAAAAATTTTGACACGCGATTTAGGGATTTTAAACTTTGAATTTTTATATTTTAGTTTCTGATTTGGAATGGGTTTAACTAACTATACTTTCATATCAATCCACATTCGTTCACATTCAATATTCTTTCATACTTTTTCACATTCATTTCACATCCCCCCCCTTTAAAAATGAGCGCCACAGTACTTGCCAGCAAGGGCTGTGGGGCTCAACCCCATAAGTTAAACACATTTTAAACTAAGCTATCGATTTTTTTTTTTTCCTATGGAATTCTAATTAGACTCTCAAACTGCTTGGGCTTACTTTTACATAAAATACTGATACTATTTGATGATATACACTGAAGATTAAACATATGACATATACTGTAAACAAAACACACAGCTGCAGCAAAAAAAAATTTGAACATTTCTCGAGAACGTTGTGTGCTATTTTTTGAAAGTCTTTTAGCACATTGTGAAAGTTTTGTTAACCAACATGTCCTGTGTGAATTGTTCTTGGGTGTTGGTTCATCAGGAAAGGTAAACATTGCACCTTTCTTTAAACATACAATACAATAAAAACTAAATAATATGATACTTGAAAACAGAAATATAATATGGCAATTACTTATATGTTTCACAAAACACAAACAATTAAAATATGCTTTTAAACTTATAAAAATACTTCAACATGATATAAACACTTATTCAAAACATTAAATTTTAAAAAATATATCATAAAAGATATTTCAAATATATTGTAAATATAGGACAAAACAATTACTACAAATGCAATAAAAACAACACAAACATGAAAATGTCATATGAGCAGTTACAAGCTCTGATGTGAAATGAATGTGAAAAAGTATGAAAGAATATTGAATGTGAACGAATGTGGATTGATATGAAAGGATAGTTAGTTAAACCCATTCCAAATCAGAAACTAAAATATAAAAATTCAAAGTTTAAAATCCCTAAATCGCGTGTCAAAATTTTAAAGTTTTGCCTTCATTTCTAGTTGCCCCTGTAACTTAACTTTCCTTACGATACATTTATTACGAACAGATATCAATTTTGAATCGTCGTTAAGATTAAAAGTGCTGACGGTAGCGCATCTCTCTTCTCCCGGTGGCTACATCTTGCATGTTAATTATCTGGGCTGCTTACCCAGATATGAGTCAAGGGCTAATTAGCCAATTAAATTACATTATTTCATAAGTTGCAAAGCGGTCTCTGGCGGTGGTCCGGCCGTATATAATGTCAGGAGCACGTATTTTGCATGGCTTTTGACTCTAATCACTCTCCACAAAAACTACGGCCAGTATTCTTCGAAGTGCGACGGCATCCTTGCCGTTGTAAGTCCGGCAATTCGCCGAAATATGAACGATAAGACGATGTTTCCCCGGTAAAAGACTCTTCAAACTGTCCCCTAGGCCTAGCTTAAAGAGAGACTTGTAATTACAAAGGAATAAACGCTAGTTCCCAGGAAAATGCCTGCTGATTTTTCTTACATTCGCACGACTACATCAACGACGATATACCTATTAATGGGATGTGTGATAGCGGTGATCGACCGCTCGTTACAGACAGATCGATGTGAGTTCGTTATATCGAGGTGCGCCCGTTATACAGAGGCGTATCGATATCTTACATATATATATATATATATATACATATATATAATTATAATATCTTTGAATTTCAAAAAACATATCAAGTTCTTGCAATTTTCCAATTAAATCTCCTAAGAGATAATTAGTTATAAAGTGTAGACAGAATACCACACAGCCAATAAACCAAAAAGTGCAATCACAATATCACCATAGCATCCGCCCCAATGGCAATTGGCCAAAAACACTGAAAAAACGAAAAACACCCAAAAAAAAAGAGAGAAAAAAAATATATACATAATAAACCACAAAATGCCAATAACCCGAAGTTGACATGAAGTGAACACAAATGGATCCAGAAATGAAACACGAACTAAATACAATGGAAAACTGAACAACAAGAGATCCAAACCAGAATTGGATATGAAAAAACACGTGTAGATATAATCATCAGCCTGGATGTATCCACACGTGTTTTAAAAAATAATACAGTATTTCACAAATATACTGGCATTTATGCTAATATCAGCCTATTCATCCAGGTATACTGCATTATTACCAGAAAACAATCGAAAACAAAAAACCCGCAAAGAACAGACAAAATACCCCACTCACAATAACCATCAAAAACTCCCCAAACATCACAAGGTCCACACCCACACCAACACGACCACACGGCGCACACCACGAAATATCACAATCTCGATGAGCCGTGTTTTTGTATATGTTATGTTTACAGTTATTTTAATACAATGCATAATTTATAGACTTTTATAACTGATCAATAGTATCACTCAATATACAGGTGATCGGCAGACGCACATTCACCATACCTATATAAAGTGTAAACAATGTTCAACCATCTTAATAATAGTCCTTATATGTTTTAATTGTATTATTTGCTATAACATTTGCTATATTATATCGCACACCAAAACAAAATAAATTATTACATAACATGTTTATATTTATATGATGTAATAAATGTTATTTAAAATAGTTGATAATTGAATATATCAAAAAAATAGGATAATCATAAAGTTTTGCTTGATTTCGTATAAATCTAATATTTTTGTTTTTATTTATATCTGAGCATAGATATTTTATACGATGAAGGTAATTGATAATTATATTTTTATAAACTGATTTATGTAAACATGAAGCAAAATTGGTAAAAATATTTACTTTAAATGGAAAGTCAAATCTTTTATCATAAATATCAAATATTAATTTATAATTATCATTAATATTCATTTTTAAGTCAAGAAAATTTATATTATTATTAATCAAATCATTTTCGCTTAATGTAAGCTGATTAGGATAAAAATTGAGTGGTGATGTGCAATTTTTATCATTGAAATAAAAAATGATAATGTCATCAATATAGCGATAAAATACATAATCATTGTTCGGACCAATATTTCTTTCATAATAATATAAGTAAAGGTCAGAGAGAATACTAGAAGCGGTCCCACCCTGCGGTATTCCCTGGCATTGTTTATAAATAATATTATCATATATGATGTAATTATTATGCAATGTAAAGTTTAATAAAGTTTTTTAAAAATTTACGGAAATATGATCTTTTAATTTTAATTGCGATTTAAATTCTTTAAATAATATACACATTGTTTTATGTAAGTCTTTTATATCAATGTTATTAAATAAATCATTAAAATCCAATGTTTTTATGAATTTTACCGGATTGATATTATGTATTTTATTAATAAGCTGAAAACTGTTTTTTAGGCAATGTTGGTTATTATGTTTTATCGTTATATCATATATCTGCTTTAAAATATTAAGAAGTAAATTGCTTGCATTATTATTATATGTGTTACACCTGATGGTAACTGTGCGAAATTTAATTGGATTTTTATGAAATTTTAGAATTATAACAAGATAAGGATAATTTAAATTTTTACATTTGATTTTTAGTAATCTGTGATAATTTAATAATTTTCTATTATTAATTTCAATATTTAATTTAGTTTTATTAATGATATTACTTGTGTTAATTGCATTGTGAATTAACACTTTATAGTACTCTTTACAAATAATAGCATAAATATTTGGAGATTTATCTACATAAGTAATTATAAATTTGTTTTGTAGTTCTGATATATGTTTATTTATGTTTTTAAAAGCTGCATGTGTAATATGTTGATAATTTTTTATAATTTCATTTTTAAATTTATCTATTACAGAAAATCTCCATTCACTAAAATACTCGATAGGTTTATTGTAATCAATAGCAATTTTATATATAAAATGTTATGAAAATATAATATAATTTATATGAAATATTATCATTATGATATATATATATATATTTATATATATTTATAAAATTATTATAAATTTTTTATAAATAGTTACGAATAAAACATTCTAAATGTTAATTTAAATATACGAACTTGGTGCTTAATTTTATTATATATATTATAAGACAAAAGTCTTTTGTAAAATGTTTTGATGACTTTATATTCCAGAGTATACTATTCGTATTAAAGCATAAGAAAAATCGATACAAACCGAATGCATTAAAATGAATTCACATTTTCATTTTAAAAATAGATTTGAGTTAAATTTTCAAAAGAAAATTTTATATTTTTTTTTTCTATTTTTGGAGAAATTAAAAAGTATATATCTTCAGAAGGGGGAAAAAAAGAATGATTTATGTTTCTTCATAAATTTTTTCTTTAAATGAAAAAATGAAAAAAATCCATCCTATAGATATCTTTTTTAATAAATATGTCGGATAAAATATGAAAATAAGAAACAAAAATACCAAAATGAAGTTTTACTAATAGCTGAAAATTGAAATAAATAATTATTTTCAAAAATAATTAATTTCATAATGTATATCCACACATTTTTTCGATTTCTGAACATTTAAAAGCTTCTCTTTACATTTATTTTGCTGAAAAATCTAAGTAACCGATGGTCATCAATATAAATTTCAGTAAACGAGAAGTAAAAAGCTCTTTATTTTTCTTTTTGATTTGCGTAAATGTATGTCGAAAATGATGAAATTCCAGAAAACTACATTAAGTGTGACTGTAAATGTGGTTTTTTTTTTTTTCACATTCGGAGAGTCTAATATCAATTAAAAAGTTCTTTGGAGGAAATGGGTGGTTATCGATTACATTCAGTTCATATTTCATTTCAAAATCCATTTGTATTAACTTGATATCAATTTCAAATTATTAACATTTTATGGTTTATTATATAATTTTTTTCTTTTTTTCTCTCTCTTTAAATATTCTTCTTGTTTTCAGTATTTTTGGCCAATTACCATTGAAGCAAATGCTATGGTAAAATTATGATTCCATTTGTTAATTTATTAACTATGTGGTATTCTGTCTACACTTTATTACTAATTAACTCTTAGGAGATTTAATTAGAATGTTACAAGAACTTGATATGTTTTTTGAAATTCAAAGATATTATATATATATATATATATATATATATATGGCTGTATAGTTATTATATTTTACATAAATTATTGTATTTTTGTAATATAAATGTATATATTATTTTCAATGACATTATTCCCCACGCCCCCCCCCCCCCCCGGAAAAAATGCTTAAAATTAGGTTATATATAAATTTTTTTAATTGTTTCCAAATTTTTATAAATGTTTACGAATAAAATACCCCTAATGTTAATTTAAATATATTTACTTAGTTCTTATTTTTATAAATATTTATATATATATGTGTTTGTCTTATTTTGATTATATATATATTATAGTAAGCCACTAATCTTTAAAAATATATATTTATTTATTTATATTTCAGAGTATACTATTCGCATTAAATCATAAGAAAAATCGATACAAATAGAATGAATGCATTAAAATGAATTCACATTTTGATCTTATAAATAGATTTAAGATAAATTTTCATTAAATTTTCTTATTTGTATGCTGTTTTTCTATTTTTGGTAGAATTAAAAAATAGATATCTTCACAGGGGTAGAAAGAAGAATTATCTATGTTTCTTCATAAAATTTATCCTAAAAGAAGAAATGAGAAAACATCCATTGTAATATTTTTCTCTTTTTAGTAAATATGTCGAATGAAATGTGGAAATAAGAAAAAAAAATAGATGTCAAAATGAAACTTTAATGGTAACTGAAAATTGAAATATGAAAAATAATGAATTTCATGATGTAGTTCCATACAATTTTTTGTTTTTCGAACATTTCTCCTTTACATTTATTTTACAGAAAAACCTAAGTAATTGATGGACATCAATATAAATTTCAGTAAGCATTATTACGATAAATAAAAAGTTCCACATTTTTCTTTTTGATTTGCGTAAATGCATGTCGGGAATGATGCTATTCCAAGAAACTTCATTAAATGTGACTGTAAATGTTTTTTTTTTCCATTTCGGTAGAGAGTAACCTCAAGAAAAAGCTCTTGGGAGGAAACGGATGCTCGTCTATTACTTTCAATAACATCATTCAAAAGCGTAACGTTAATAATCCTTCAGTTAATGAAGGATATTTTTTTTCAATATGAAATTAATATAATTTTCTGAAAGATAATTTAAATTTGTATGATTTTTATAATATTTAAATGTGAAACGCGACTGTTTTTTCGTGTTATTCATAATTTCATTATATATATTTCTTAAAGTTCAAAGCTAGGGTAGGATTTAAAAAGAAATATGCCATATTTTGGTATTTATAAGAAGACTTTTATCACTATTTTTTATGATTGCTATCAAGTTGCTAAAGTTCTTTGCCACCTTTCAATTTATTTTACAGAAAAACCTAAGTAATTGATGGCCATCAATATAAATTTCAGTAAGCATTATTACGATAAATAAAAAGTTCCACATTTTTCTTTTTGATTTGCGTAAATGCATGTCGGGAATGATACTATTCCAAGAAACTCCATTAAATGTGACTGTAAATGTTTTTTCACCTTCGGGAGAGTGTAACTACAAGAAAAAGATCTTGGGAGAAAACAGATGCTCGTCGATTACTTTCAGTAACGTCATTCAAAGGCGAAACGTTAATAATCCTTCAATTATTGCAGGATATTTGCTTTCAATATGAAATGAATATAATTTTCTGAAAGATAATTTAAATTTGTATGATTTTTTATAATATTTAAATGTAAAGTGTGACTGTTTTTCCGTGTTATTCATAATTTTATTATATATATATTTTTTTAAAGTTCAAAGCTAGGGTAGGATTTAAAAAGAAATATGCCATATTTTGATACTTATAAGAAGACTTTTATCACTATTTTTCAATTCCTACTATTAGCTCATACTCTCTATATATTTATATATCTTGTTCAAATTTTTAATCGTTAATAAAACATTTTCTATTCATCCACTCAAGTTCAAATACATTTTTTTAAACTCTTAGTGGATGACACTTGATGTTAATACAGTTTTTTTCAAATATTAATTCATTAATTAAATTTAATTAATTAATTTTAGTTTTATATGGGAGAAAAAATTTCTCCCATAAATGAAATGAAAAATTTTCCTCAAATTAGTGATGCCACAAAAATAACATACCGCAACGATGATTATTAAAAAATGTTCAATAAAGTTAACGTGGGACATTAATGCTGCACGGGTTTATTTTATATATTTATGATTAAAAAGTAGGAATAGGCTTAATTTTTTTTATATTACTTGTTTATGATTGCTATCAAGTTGCTAAAGTTATTTGCCACCTTTCAGTTTTTGAGCTAGTAAAGCATAATAAGTTACCTAGAAATCAATGTATAACAGTATGTATTTTTTTTTTCTAAATCCTACCCTAGTTTTGAATGACACATTACCAAATAAAATGAAATATGTCTGTACATCCAAGCATTCATATGCATTGGCTACATTCAAGTAAAGGAAAAATAATTAGCATCAACCTAACCCGGTTTTACTGCTTTTTTCTGATTATTGGACTGTAACGTTTGATAAAATAATTATAATTCAACAAACTGTATTGCATAATATTCTTGATTAAATTATCTTTCCAGTGGTATACAGCTTTTATTGTATTACCAAGAAATATTTGGTGTTATGATCCATCAAACTTCAAAACAGCATTTTTCCCAAAAGATGTTCACAATTTTGGCCACCACTGTATATATATATATATATATATTATCCCCCCCGGAAGAAAAAGTACTTACAGTTAATTGATTTTGTAATTATTCACATATTTGTACACATAGTTACGAGTAAAATATTCTGCATGCTAATTTAAATATACTCACTTGGTGCTCATTTTTCTAAAAAGATGATAAATATAAAATAAATAAATAAATTACAGTAAGTCAATAATTTTGGCACAGATGCCATATACGCACCACATTGGCGCGATTGCAACAAAATGGCAATTTTATGCCTCATATGCTAACCCGGTTATTTTGTTTATATTGCTGTTTATTTACTTTTATTTTTTATTTTAATTCTATAAATTGTTTTTATTATGTATATCAATATTTATTTATATAAAACTATCATTTATTTATTTTTATTTCCTTTTTTTAAATAATAAAGCTATTTCATTTATTACGTTATTTTATTTTTATATTGAAATAAAAAATCACGTGCTATTAGTGCATGCTATTTGTAACTAATATTCAAAAAACAAAGTTTTCGCCAAATTGGCGGGGGAAAAAATCGCGCCAATGTGGTGGGTATATGACATTTGTACCATATTTTTTTATAAAATATGTTATTGTCTTTATATTTCAGAGTATACTATCTGTATTAAATCATAAGCAAAATCGATATGAACAGAATGAATTAAAATGAATTCACATCTTAATTTTAAAAAATAGATTTAAGTTAAATTTTCAATAAATTTTTTTCTTTATATATTTTTTCTATCTTTGGAAGACTGAAAATATCATCAGAGGATGGGAAGAGAATGATTTTTCATAAATTTTATCTTAAAATGAAGAAATGAGAGAAAAAAAACATTTTAATATTTTTCTTTTTGTAATAACTATGCCGGTTAAAATGTGGAAATAAGAATAAATATGCCAAAATGAAGTTTTTTTCAAAACTGATAATTGAAATAAAAATGAAAAATAGTTAATTTCATGATACAGATCCACACAATTTTTCATTTTCTGAACATTTAAAAGATTTTCTTTACATTTCTTTTGCAGAAAAACCTAAGTAACCGATGGACATCAATATAAATTTCTGCAAGCAATATTATGAGAAATAAAATGTTCTTTATGTTTCTTTTTGATATTCGCAAATGCATGTCGGAAATGGTGCGTTTACGATAAACACCATTACGTGTGACTATAAATGTCCAGCCCCCCCCCCCCCCACACCACCCAATCATTGGATGAGTATAACGTTAAAAATCAAAGGTCATAGACGATTACTGAAGAATGCCTACGAGGGACGTAATGCCCACGTTTAGTTCACGTTTAGGTCACATTTAGATTAGAACAGTCCATGGAGATGGCATCAAAAGATTCAGAAATATAAAAGTTCTTGCTGTGGAGTGATGCTGATGTAGGAGCAATCTGGATGTGCGCTTTGATGCCTTGATTGGTGTCAGAATGGTGAGCATAGGGGTAGGGGGTAAGATGGGGGAAAAGACCCATCAGAGCCATGCATTTTTTTATTATTATTATTATTATTTTTAAATCTAATACATTATGCAAACAATTTATTTTAAATAAGATGCAAACAATTAGTTTATAGAAGATGCATATAATTAAATTATATAAGATGCGAAGAAAATTAAGTATAGTTACAATTACGATGCAAAAAATATTATAAACATATAATTTTTTTCCTAACAATATAGTATTTTGGAAGGTAGAGCAAATCCGTCATCTCTACTCAAGATGGCAAGCGGTCTTTTCTTCCCTCTATTGCTATGTACTTTCATTGGGTGTTAAAAGTCGATCTCTGTGGAAAGTTTGTATAAGTTTTTTAATAACTTGCGAGATAGGAAATATTGTGATCAGCATGGATGACGTTATTCCGGGCAAACGTTCTCGTCTTGCAAATCCTACTTAATAAAGAGTTTTAAAAAAATTGAATTTTCTGCATCCGAGTTTCACAGACCGAACCCCAAATAACTGACCCGTAGGTCATGGTTTATCTGATGAAGGACTTATGCAGCAATAACTTATTCGAGAGTAACAGACAGCTGTGATAAATCAGTAAAGATTTAAGAGATCTTTGAGCTTCGGTAGATTTGACAATTACGTCTTGAATCTGCCTAGCCCAGGTTAATTTTTAATCTAGATAGATACCTAGATATTTGTAATTGGTGACCCAGGATATGAATTCACCATTGAGAGAAAGATTAACAATTGGGGAGATAGACTTATGGGGAAAAATCATGGCGGTACTTTTTGCTGCGTTGAATTTAATACGCCAATTTCTAAGCCAGATCTGAAGGGCCAACAGGTAGGCTTGGAGTTTAGTCATCAGAACGTCTAATGAAATATTGTTGGTCATGATGGCTATGTCGTCGAGTAATGTGAGGAATATCATTAATGTAGAGGTTGAACAGCCAGGTGCTTAACAGACTACCCTGAGGAATGCCTGCCTCGATAACGCGGGAAGAGGAAATATAGTTATTAACTTTAACAGAGAAGGTCCTACCGTCAAGGTACTTCCAGAAAATAAGGATAAGTTGAGGTGGAACCTTGAGAAGAATTAACTTATAAATAAGTCCATAATGTCAAACCCGATCAAAGGCTTTATCAATATTTATCAATACGACACCAGTTTTTTGTCTAGGAAGAAAACCCTAGTGAACGAGTTCAGTTATTCTCCAAGGCTAGTGCTGAGTCGAGTGTTTTATCCTGAACCCAAACTGCTCGGGTATAATAATCAAATTAGAGGTAACGAACTATTTCAGACGGTTCGCAAGTATGTATTCATAAACCTTAGGCAAGCAGGATAAGAGGGAAATAGGTCTGAAGCAAGAAGGGGCGTGCCTGTCCTGTCCCAGTTTTGGGATCAGGACAGTTTTCGCCCTCTTCCAGCTGTCAGGAAACATACATATATTTAACATGCAATTAATTAGAATAGTTAGAAGTTAAGTGGGAGATGCAAGAGCATATTGGTAGAGATTCTATCGAGACGAGGCGATTTGTTCTTGATTTTCCCGATATAAAAAATCATCTCAGAGGGGATTGTAGGATTGAGATTATTGTTGCGTGAAGAGTTTAAGAAGCGTTCAACTTCTGTGTTGACAATATAGACAGTCCCAGGATTGATGAGATCGCAAATGAGTGTAAACTCGCTTATAAGACTGTCTGCAATGATCTCAGCCTTGTATGTGTTAAAGTAGGCCATACCATTTGGGCCATTTAAGGCCGGAATGTGTGTTCGTGTCCTACGAAAGCGGGCCGTTGTGGACAAAATTGTGTTGTCAGCTGTCGATAAAGACTCCATGTAAGTATTCTAACGTGAAGTTTTAAACTCCTTGAGTGCAGCAGAAACCTAGTGGTTTTTTCTGTTAAGTTCAGTTTTTAAGAGGTGGTCTTCCGCCGTCTTCCAGTCCCGTCTTAAACGATTTCTCTCTCTTTTAAACTCCCTGATGTTCTCAGATAGTCGAAACTTGTCAACCACCCTCTGCCTAAGTTTCAAGTTTTCTTGGAAAGCATTATGGAGTGAGTTTCCAAATGCTTGAATAGAAGAAGTTACGTCCTCAGCCGAGTGAATCTCAGTGGGCGGTGTGTTCATGTTTTCTAGGACATGACTTAAGTCCTCCAAATTGACCGAGAAGGCCTGGGGGATGTCGAGTCTGAAGTTGCCCACTCGAATCTAAGCACAACCGGGCAATGGTCCAACGAGAGATCATTCACCGTTTGGATGGTGTGTGGGAAGGGAAAATTGCGGGTGATGGCGAAATCAATGATGGAATGGTGAATATAGCGGGTAGACTCAAGGGCGCCAAAATTTTTGCATGATTTTGATCTGTCCACCTGCGCAATTTATAACCAATGATGTTGGAGCTATGAGAACCTCAGGAAAAATGATAAGCATTAAAATCCCCCGCAATGATGAAATCTGAAAAAGTACGAGTTAAAATTGAGAGGTCTTGTGCAAGCAGACGCATGTCTCTCGAAGGGGGATTATAGATGGCTGCAATCAGAAGTTGGAGGATGGTGGGAAATTCTATAACAATAGGAGTGGCCTCAATGCATTGAAATTGAGGGACTTTAGCGAGGGTTGCATTGAGACCATTTTTAACAAACACAGCAGTGCCTCCACTACGACGGGCACCAACTGTAGGTGGTCTGTCTACATTGAAACGCACATAGTTAGCGACCCGGACAGTATTATCCTGGAATTTGGTCTCAGAGACCATCATGATATCTAAATTATTACTAACAATAAAATCCTTAAACTCAAAGGCCTGACGTTTAATCTTGTTGGCGTTCCATATACCAATAGAGAGAAAGTTCAAATTCGTTGAGGCTGGAAATTTTGTCAAATGGAGTGTAGATCGGAAAACAGACAATTTTGAGAAAAAAAATTTACGAGAAACTTCAGGTAAATTTTTATAGAAAATAAATATCCGGTCAACTTCTATGGGTGCATCACGGAGTTGCAGTAAGCATTTTTCGAATGTTTGTATAATAATTTTTTTCCAAACTCTTTCTCATATTTAAAGAGTTCTCTTACAAAATCGGCGTCCAAAATAGCACCAATTTTTGGAGGCAATGAAATTTTGGATGGACCAGGTGTAGTGGTCGCGGGGGTTCTGCGACAATGCCTGTTGTAGCTTTCGCGAACGAAAGCGCATCGTTAACTTTCTTTGCAGGAGAAGGCCTTGACGAGGAATTTCTTTGATGACAAGAGACTTGACTTTTTTTGGTTTCGGACCCTTTAGAATTTGGGACATAACCGATAGCTTGCGAAATGCTCGCCAAAACAGTTAGCACATTTATAGTGGTCGTCGAATGTTTTTGGGTAGTCAGGGGCGAGGTGTTCCCCGGAACACTGCATGCTAGTTAAAAAAATACGTTAAAAAATGTTCTTGGAAGAAAATCGAGATTCATCAATTACATTCAATATCACCATTCAAATTTGAATGGCTAATACTTGTTTAGTTACTTTTAAAAACTATATATATATATTTTATTTAAAAGAATATAATTTTCTAAAAGTTAATTTACATTTAGATGACTTTCTCGTTTCTTAATGTTACTCACTTATTTAAAATTCGGTATCAATAGAATATTTGAACATTTAATTTAAATATTGATGGCAATTGGTTATCTTTGACGATAACTTCACAATAAACTTGACGATAAAATTCGCATTTTATTGCATAAAATATTTGTTATATTTTTAAATTTTGGAAGGTTTTGTTTGTATAAAATGACATTAAATGCAAATGCAAGCAAAACTCATTAAAATTTATCCACCGTAATATTTATTTCTTCTCTAAGCATCTTCCTTTTAATACAATGATGCAAAGGCAATCTCTTTAATATTTTTGGCGTCTCTTAAGACGCAAACAGTGCGATTCCGTCAGTTTCCGTTCTATTGTTGTAGTATGCCGGAATATTTTATCTTTTATGACTTTCATCGAATATTTCCGGAGTCCGACATACTCCGTCTCGGCCGTCCGATCGCTGTTGACAGTTTTATTATTGGAACCTGGAGAGATAATTATATAGAGAGCCTACCATTCCTAATGGGGATTTCCTCTCAAAGCAATAAAAAAAAGTTACTTTCATAGTTGTTTGAAATTTTATGTAATGATTGGAAATTCTGAGTTTAGTTTTTCGCCAAATTTAGTTTTTTAAAGATTTTTTGAATATTCAAAAAAGAGGAATTCTCCATTTTACTATCTAGGCAAAAAAGGGGAAATGAAAATCTAGGAAATAAAAATGTTTTTCCAAAGATGCTTTGAAAAAAATGTTTTTTTTCATTTTTTAGCAAATGCAATCTTGAGTTATAAGTAGAGTCCTGCATCGGTCTGATTACCCGCTTTTACCCTTACGCGGGTCGGCGCTAAATTTTTTCCTTGCAGTTCAAGTTCGAGTCGGGTTGACTTCTACTTTTTTGCTACGGGTCGGGTTTGGGTCGGGCGGGCTTTCATTGTTTCGGTTTAGGGTTGAGTTTTGGTTCTTGCGGGTCGGGTTTGGGTTGACCGGCTTTTCCAAAAGAATGTCCGCATTTTTTTTCTTCAGGTTAAAATACATATACAGTAACACATCCATAATGGACACTCCCGAAAAGCGGACACATGTATTTTTGCGTCTATCATAAACGAACTGTTGGTAATATTTTTCATATTCTGAGAAAAGAAAAAAATGGTTCTTAACTGCCCCGTAAAGAAAGGATAATCTATGATTACATTTTTTACATACATTTTATTTTTTATCATGCAGTAAAATGAATATATAATCATTCATATTCAACACTGTAAAAAATGATCAATGTTTCTTATTTTATGAAAATATACTATAACCACGAATGAAAATATAATATAATCTTCTGAGTTATCCGA
This sequence comes from Maratus michaelseni, assembly GCA_963931845.1. Taxonomy (NCBI): domain Eukaryota; kingdom Metazoa; phylum Arthropoda; class Arachnida; order Araneae; family Salticidae; genus Maratus; species Maratus michaelseni. The sequence goes on along the minus strand of OZ007597.1, from coordinate 93,517,395 downwards.
CCTTCCGAAAAGCGTGTTCCTTTGTCTTTTGAATCCCCAGAAAGCAATACATTTCCAAAATTAAAAAAATTATTTATAAAAACAAAATTTCTGTAGCTGCCCGTATTTTTCAGAAACATTTCCGAATAGTTTTTATAGTGTATTAATCAGTTTCTTCAGCCTGGAATACCTATTTATCGAATGTCATCCATTCTCAAGTAAACGTTTCAGGCTGCATAAGTTAATTTGTACATGAAAGAGTAAAGAAATATCTTAATTTTAATGTTAATGATAACGCTGTTAATTTTGCATGTTTATCTGTTAAGCATATTTCTTGAACATGAAAATGTTTACTTGAGAATGGATAGCATCGAAAAAAACTATATTCTGGACTTAGAAAACTGATTAATACACTTTAAAAGCTATTCGTAAAGGTTTCCGAAAATTTCGGGCAGCTAGAAAAATTTTGTTTTTCTAAATGATTCTTTAAATCTCGAAATGCCATTGATGTTTGAGGTTTCTAAAGATAAAGAAACACTGTTCAAAATCATGGTTAAGAAGGATGAGATTATATTATAAATTTATTCGTCATTATATTACATTTTCGTACATTCAGAAACATTCGTCATTTTTTGCAGTGAAATACGTGTTTATTTACATCTGACACTGTTCCAACTTTTTGTGAAAATCCCAAAAATTCGATTTGCAAAAAACCTAAATATGACCTGGAAGAATTATTCTAGGGTGAACCCGACATGCAGAAAGAAAATTGGAGTCATCCCGACCCGAGAAAAAAAAATAGAAACAATCCGACCCGATGCAGGACTCTATTCAACGATTTTGAGGCGTCCGCTATTCAGAGATTTCACTATATTTGAATATTAAAGAATATAGATTTGATCATTTTTCTATTTAAAATATAAAATATAGGTATAATTGTACATTGAGGTATAATTGTACATTACTTTTCATAATAACATTAAAACATGATTTATTGTATTTTCATTGCTGGTTTGAGTCGGGATGCGAGTTGAAGTATTGCGGGTTTGGGTTGAAATACGTCGGGTTCGGGTCGGATTGAGGGTAGACTTCAAATGGAATTTGCGGTTTCGAATCGGATACAACACGACCCGTTCAGGACTCTTGTTATAAATACATATTGAGTGTTTTACTATGATGACATTTATCGGGCTGTCGCAAGCAGAAATGCTATTTAAAAGCCCAACTTTTACAGCTATTTCTTGAAAACCGCCTGCCTTTATCGGAAAAGGGAAAAACTATTCGATTTTATAGTTTCTTTTTTTTTTTTAAGTAGTCATTTTAAAAAGTAAACTCTTAGAAAAGTATTGCTTTAATCAAATTTATCATACAGTATTATTACAAATTCTGAACACATTGAAGTTTATGTGAGATAAAAGGGGAAAAAAATTGGATTTTCAAGATTTAATCTATCATTTTGCCAACAGGATTGCAGAAAGCAAAATAATAATAATAATAATAATATAGATAATGCATTTTGGGACACTAAATTATGGGAACTATTGTTAAATGCTCCACTTGCCCATACAGGAAACGCATAATCTTTTCAACTGATATTGGAATCCAAATTTACTATTTTTTGACACCTTTTCTGAATTCAGTTGTGTTCTCAAACACATAGAATTGACAGATGCTCTTAATTAGAAACTATAAAGCAAACCAGTTTTTTCCATTTCTCAAAAAAGGCAGGAGATCTTTATAAAAATTCTGTGAAAGTTGGCATTTTGAATAGGATTTATGTTTGCGACAGCCCGATAAATGTCATCATTGTAAAAAACTCACTAGTAACTCAATATGTACTTCAAAATTTCATAATAACTCAAAATTTCATTTGTCAAAAAAATGAAAAAAAAAAAGCTACTGGATGCCAAATATTTACATTTATTTCGATTTTAATTGTATTCAAAGCCGAAATTAATGCTTATTTCATTTTATTTATTTACTAGCTGACCCGCCCGGCGTTGCCCGAGCCCTTGTAATAAACTTAAATCTCTTAAAAAACGGAACTCTGGCCACGGTCTACGATGGCTTCGGAACCGTATACCAGGCATGCTCGCACGCTCTAGAAAATCTTTTATTTCCCCCTACCACCGCCAGGGGAGCATTCTGTTCTAAACAAACCTCTTTCCGAACGAACTTTTGAGACAGGTCCCCACTGCCTACGTTACTGTATAGTAGGCGCACTACAAAATTGAGCTGGTTTCGAGAAGACTGGAACATTTTTAGCCCAGTTATTGCAATAAGGCACAGTTAGAGAAAATAACCTTGAGTGAGGTGCCGAAGGGAGGAGATGTTCGAGTGTCCTTCAGAAAATGACTAATTAGGAGACTCACTATGCATGCATAAATATTCGTTCGTTTTGTTAAGCTAGGAACTTAATTACAAAGTTGGCTTGAACTCTTATTTGTAAATAGTGGTAACCGCTACTCATAAATTTAATTTAATGTTATAAAGAGTGACTATTAAGTTAAATATAATGTTTGGAATCACTTGCGTTGAAATCGGAAAGATAGTTGCTGATATATAAAAACGGGGCATAGTTAGAGAAAAACCTTGAATGAGGGGCCGGGGGGGGGGGGGGTTGTTCAAGTACCCTTCAGCAAATGACTAATTAAGAGGACCACTGACCACTATGCATCTTTCAAAAATCGTTCGTTTGCTTAAGCTTTGAACTTAATTGCAAATTTGGCTTAAACTATTATTCGTAAATAGTGGTAACCATTACTCATAATTTTAGTTTAATGTTATAAAGAGTGACAATTAAGTTAATTATAATGTTTGGAATCACTTGTGTTGAAATCGGAAAGATAGTTTCTGTGATATGGAAACGGAGCATAGTTAGAGAAAAAACTTTGAAGGACGGGCCGGGAGGTGTGGGGGGGGGGGGGTTGTTCAAGTGGCCTTCAGCAAATAACTAATTAGGAGGACCACTATGCATCTTTCAAAATTCGTTCGTTTCCTTAAGCTTTGAATTTAATTACAAATTTGGCTTAAACTGTTATTCGTAAAGAGTGGTAACCGCTACTCATAAATTTAGTTTAATGTTATAAATGGTGACTATTAAATTAATTATAATGTTTGAAATCACTTGCGTTGAAATCGGAAAGATAGTAGCTGAGATATGGAAACGGAGCAGAGTTAGAGAAAAAACCTTGAAGGACGGTCCGGGAGGGGTGTGGGGGGGGGGGGGTTGTTCAAGTGGCCTTCAGCAAATAACTAATTAGGAGGATCACAATACATCTTTAATAATTGATTCATTTGGTTAAGCTAGGAACTTAATTTGAAATTTGGCTTACTACTTTTACACTACTATTCGGAAATTCTGGTAACTGCTTTCTAGAACTACACCTTGAAGCTTAAATGTAATTAGACCCTTGTCCCTCTTAATTCCCGCAAATATAAAAAAAAATCTGTTAAATAAAGTTTTCTGTATTAACAATCTCCATCATAATAATAAATGTCATGTAAAAAAAAAAAAAATTAAACCAGACGAATTGTCATGAAGAAAAATATGCCTGCAAAATATTTCAATCAGTGGGACGTATGTGTAATTTGTCATGTACAGGTGGCGTGACATTCGCATGGCTCCTCTACGCTAATAACTTCAATCCATGTTGACACTATTTAGTTAGAAATCCTTATTTGTGCATCGCTACTCTGGTTTATTTAATTACTTCTGTGAAGAATCGATGCAACCAACCAGTGAACCAACCAACCCAAGAGAATAAAAGCGTATTTTTAATGAGAGTTCTTTGTGCATTTTAATTAATATTTCAGAAAGTAATTAAAATATTAAAATTCTGAAGTAATGTTGCACCAGGAGAGGGTTTGGACTACCTAAATCTAAATTTCCAGCCTTCTAGGTGGGCCAGATTTTCCTAGTCATAGCCAACACACACACACACACAGACACACAGAGCGAAACTTTATTTTATTAGTTTAGATTTATTTTGTACATCCGGGTCAAGCATAAATCCCCCCCTTCCCCCTTCCTCCTCATTTCCAAAATAAATGTATAAAGAGAATTTTTCAATCCCTTTCCCATAATTTTTATTTTTAATATTAAAATAACTGTTAGGATTGTTTTAGACATTATTAGCTTGTTTCTTTTTTAAAAAATAATCAAGTAGTTTTAAAATCATTATTATATTTGTTTATTCGTAAAAAAAATTTCTTCCACTCGACAACGTCACACTTTCTGAGTCAGAAATTCTGACACATTACGGACTCATTTGTAAGCAAAAAAGCATGACATTTTTGGCTTCCTTTTTGAAGATATTTGAAATCAAATGTTTTCCATTTTGTGATAAATGAATTACTTATCGAGTTATGAGCGATTGTTGTCACGTGACGACAAAGATTTTTTGTTAAGTTCTAAATTTCCTTTTTCAAAACGTACCATTTATGGTGGAGAAATTGATTAGTGGTTGTAAATGAAAAAGAAATTCTGCATATATTCGATTTTCTGACAAACTGAAGCATAAGTGTTTGTGAAACGATGGAGAGTACAAATAAGATGCGTTATCATAAGTAAGACACCAGGGTTCTCATCCTCAGGATGTTAAAACAATACAACATTGAAGAACAGACAAATACATGGAAAGTATTTTTTATTGCTCGTGAAATACGATGAAGCAAGTAGTGGTCTCCCTTACATCAATGAAAAATTTTGATTCTTTTAACTCAGAAGTCAGAGATGATCTGATCAAATTTCGCAGTACATTTGTGCGCCAACACTTTGGTTACGGCGCCAATATACATGTGTATCAAACAGTTTTCGCCAGAAAGAATTTATTACAGTTAGGCTTCTGGCATATTAATTTAGAGGGGGGAGGAGGAATGAAAGGAATGCAATGCAAAAAGCCTTATTGCTATTTTTCGTAATTTTGTCAGGCAACCCAATAAATATTATGAGAAATGAGGGCAGCTGTGATTTTCTGAGCTTAAAGAATTTTGGCGGTTGCAAAGTAATTAAAGATTGTATTTACATTAAACAAGGAAGTTAATGTTCTGCATGGACAAAAGTGCAGATGTAAAAACCATTTTATAATTATCATGAAATTTTCCAGACAGATAATAAAGTTAAAAGGATAAATAAAAAAATCCTAACGTACTTATTGAATAATTGCAGCTGCATTTATATGCAGGAAAGGAATATACGTTTTTGAGGTTAAATAAAGACCAGACATAAAAATGAAAGAAAGGAACACTAATATATATGATGAAATGCAATTACTTTTAATCTTTAAAATAAAAAGGGTTTAAGTAAAAATAAATTAATCTTTAGGAAACATAAGGGAACTATAAATTTAGAATAACAATTAAAATATGTATATGATCTTTATCATATACATATACACCCCCTTCATAGGAAAAAAATTACTGACCTTGTTCCGATACACATGTGCACAAACTGAAAACAAAATGCAATATCCATAATACAAAACAAAAATGTCAAAGTTTAGGAGACCACCATACAAAAATAGGTAAATAAACATATAGAAGATTATATAAAATATAAACAAGTACTTAATATATATATATATAAGCAAGTACCTAATTCAAATGACATTCTCGTGGCTTGTCTGCCTATAAAATGTATACGTATAGCTATAATAGTTTCAAAATGCCGATACAACTATCATTTTCCTTTTTTACAAACCTCGTTAACCCTTTCAGGGGCAAGCAATTTTGTTCCTGTAACGTCGAACTCACACTGGTATTTACGTAAGAATTTAATTCAAAATAAGGAAAGGCAATTTTTCAACTTTTCTCCTTCAAAAAAGTAAAATTTAATTAAAAGTTTCTGGTTCGAAACGAATTAAAATTAGGTGGTATATAATATATACCACCACCCCTCAAAGGGTTAATGCGAACACTCAAGGGGAAACTTTTTTTGTTTGTGTTAAATGTTGTTCGTGTTATCCGAACTTAAATACATTACATACAACTGGCCGGGGCAATCGGAAACAGTTCGTGCTAAAAGTTATTCGCGTTAAGCGTGTTCGTGTTAACGAGGTTTGACTGTAAAGACACGTTCACAAAAGACGGATAAGGAAATGGCCCATATATAATAATATATATTTTAAGGTGTACACATAAATATATATATAGTGCTAGCAATCTTCATACATGATCATGATAAAAACATCTACCTGCTTTTGATACATCTACTTTTGAAGAGAATGGTGTTTGGTCTTCATAATAATAATAATAAAAAAACTTTTTTAATCATCAACACAAAAGAATATCTTGCAGTGCTAATAAAAACTTCAAATCAGCATATGAATAATTTTTTTTTTTCTTCAAAGAACATATTAAATGCAAAAGCAAACAGAAAAATATGCACGTGTACTAAATAATGTGTACAGAAATATAACACACAAGAATATTTACATTCAACTGGAGAAAAAAAAAGACACTGTATTTTGATATTGAAAAAAAATATAATTTTACTGAATACTGTCAATTGCCATGAAATCTTTAAAAAAAACTACAAACTTTGATTGTGTTTGGTAGAAATACAACGAGTAGCTCTGTTAATATATTAATAAAATAAATAAATAGCCATAAATAATTAGATATATATGATTAGATATGTTAATCTGAAATATCTTGAGGCATAAAATTGTATAGCCAATAAAATTGTTGTACCTGTTTTAACTATACAATTAACCTTAAAAATCCTATCAACGTGATCAAAAGTGACAATTGTAAATATGGAAAATTAAATAAAGTATATTTACATTTTATCTCTAAAATTTAAAGAATATTATCTAAATTTAAAGAGAAAAGCTAGGAGAATCTTGATACAAATAAAATTTTAAATGCCAAAAAAGAAGTGACAAGATAAGCGCATTAATTTTTTTTTGATACAATAAAGCACATGTGTAAAAGAAGGGGGGGAAAATGTATGCAAGACTTATCGTCAACCATATGAAGGGATTTTGGCAACCTTTACATATGAGAATCCTGCAAAAAGCATTTTTTCTGAGTGTACAATGTGGAGTACTTCATGCAAATCACGTATACTAAATAATTACATACCAATCCAAAACTAAACTCTGTAATTTTTTTTATCAAATTGTAAATTTTAAATTAGAAGTTCTATACAAGGAAAATTTTTAAAATTTGTCAAGTACATAAGTCTTGCAGCACTTCAGCATTACACATAAAAATGATCCAGCCATATAAACATATAAATAAAAAACAATACTACAATACCACAAACCAAATATGCATAAATGCACCGCCATCTGGGATCAAGGAATATCCATGAATTTGACAAACAGAAAAATATTACATAAATATTCATATTTTATTATTTTTGAAGACCTAAATTATAAGAATGGGCTTGGAATACCTGTAAATACGTTAAAGAAAATATTGTGAAGACTAATATGAAAATATATACCAACATATCGGCAATAACACAAGTATCATTGATAGGTGCATGTTAAATCTGTGTGTATATAACATATTTTTTTTGTTTTGAAACCCCACGATTTAACAAAACTATCATGTTATAATGACATAAATAAGAAAAAGTAAGTGAAGTGTGACCTGAAAGGAAAAAAATAACTATAACATGACAATTACTATTGTAATTTTCAAGTATTGCATAAATATATGTCATCAATAAAGAGAAAAAATTTAGTCTTGTTACACGTCGAAGAAAAAAATGAGCAAAAAATGTTAATTCTCGAAAATACATTAGATAAAAGAGTAAATTAAAGTACGATAAAATACATTTTTTTTTAATATGAAAATTGCAATAAAGATTCAACGGATGTTGAGTGTACCCTAAATAACTATTTGTGCCTAGCAAATTTGAGTACGACAAAATGTGTATGTGTGAAAAATGAACAAAAATAAAATCTCTGGCTACGAAAGAAGACCAGATCCACTGAAAAACTTTGTACTGTGATAATTCTATTTTCATGATTATCTGACGTTCATTCACCATCAGTATATGTTATTGTGCCTTTGAATATTAAATTGAGAAAAATGAGACACAATTAGAGTATAGTTGAGCATATATTTGAATTTTTATTTCAAACCATAAACATACTCAACGTCTTTCCTTTCTCCCTTTCTTTTTATGCTAACAAAAAGTAAATAATATCCAATACAAGAACATATCATGTTATTTATTAAAAATGGGGAAATTAAATTTTGAACATGAAACTCTAATCATGAATGTGAAATAAGAAAAAAAAATATTTTAAGGAAAAAAAAATGGCACAAGTAATACATTAGCCTCAAAATATACATATATCTTAATGCAATTAAAACGAGCGGCCTTAAACTATTTACCATTGACATTTAACTAGAAATGAACATTTTGAATTACCGCTAGAATAATGAAATGCAAATGTTATATGCACACGCTTGCATTTTTTTTTAACGCGTAAACCCCGAAAATCTGCACTTTGCAAAAATTGGTTCAGCCATACAACAAAAATACAGATGAATACGCATCGAATCATAGACAAGCGTGGGAGAAACATTTGCCTATCATAACATATAAGTGGTACGTACTAGAGATGAGACAGGATCAGTCCGAGACCGAAACCCGAGCCCGAGCCCGGGCCCGACACGGGCTCGGGCTCGATTTTTATACCATCCTTCGGGCCCGGGCGGGCTCGGGCTCAATCGTTCGGAAACCGACAATTTTATTTATTCTCATATAGGAAAAATAGAAAAAGCCTTTTTTAAGCTAAAAAAATTACATACTCCATTTCAAATCGTTTTAATGTTATTTTGATCAAAATGAATAGAAGAGGAAACATATATATATATATATACTTTTCTAGTATTAGAATGCTACTTTAAAAAAGAAAATTTAGGATATTTGTGACGCGACTGACGACTGGGTAATATGGCGCCATTGAAAAAGGCGCGAATAATATTTGTTGCTAGATTTTCGTTTGTGAACATTTGACGTGAACATTTGACGTGCTGACATTAGAATATTTTTTTAATTGGAACGTTTATTCTATTTTATATTTTTTTAGAGATCTAACGAGAAATGAATACTTTTTTTTCTTTTTTTTTAGTCAATCAGCAATAGCTTAGGTTTGAAAATTTTTAGTCTTCTATTGTGTGCGAGTCATAATCGCTCTTCATATGAAAATGAAAATAACGTTAGTGATTCTATTTTTAATTATGAACTTTGCTCATGCTAAAGTTCTGCTCGGCACATTTACGAAGTCGTTGTTATGTATTGTTATTCCGATAGAAAGCAATCGAACAGTGTTTTGACTTTTCCTATAAAAGCGTAGAACCTTTCAGATAACAGTGTCAAATTTTTAATTTAAGCTACTTTTCAGAAACACGAAATATTGCTTTAATTAAGGGATCAATTATAATTTACGAAAAAAATCTCTTTTATAGGAAATAGAAAACGTTGTTCGATTCTTCAGCATAAAAATAGTAATTTCTGCAAATTTCCTGCATTTATTCATAAAAACGCACTTCGTTAATGTGTCATTCAGATTTCCTTGTTCGGAGAGAAAAATATAAACATCCGTTAAAGGAAGTATATTTTTATTTGATACCAAACTTCTCTTTAGATAAGATTGAATGTAAACTTCTATAAAATTAATTATGTCCACGGGATTAACAGTTATTTTAAAGTACATAGTTTTTTTAAAAAAATGAGATATTACTTTTAAAATAATTTTTAAATGTTATGCAATTTGTTTTGGTATCGGGTTCGGACGGGCTCGGGCGGGCTCGGATTTAAAATCGTCGAGCTCGGGCTTGCCCGTGCTCCGAAAAGAGAGCTCGAACTCATCTCTAGTCCGTACTATGAATTTTATAAACCTGAAAATAATAATGGCCATCTTAATTTGTTCGGAACAGAATAAAAAAAAAGTGATAATGCCAATCAACGACAGTATGATTACGATGAAATTTACATGAAATAAAATATTTTTAAAATATTCAAGATATATTTGAGACAGAAAAGGAAATGAGGCTGAATTGTATACACAATGAAAACTTACCGTTCCATTCTTTTGAAATATGAGACAAAAGGAAAAAAATAACTCTAAACCAAAAGCTATCAAAAAAATTGTAAGTTCCCTTTTTTTTTTACAAGACATAGAGATAATAAAAATTTAGCAATATGCTCCCCATGGTTCATTCGTATATATTCATCAACTGCTTAAAATCATCAACTGCAAAGTGCATTCATACTGCTTTAAAAAAATGTCGTGTAGATGTTAATCTATACAGCTTCTAAAATTTTACTTTTTTTTTTAACAAGGCCTCTCTGATTTTATTTAATATCCGTTATATGTCACTGACGAAAAAAATCATACACTATTATGGGTCGATAGAGAAGGAAAAAAAATACAAATAGAAACATTTTGTGAGTGAGTGCATGTCTTTAAATTAAAGCATTGAGTCAAAATCGTTAAGCTTATGACAACAATTAACAAGAAAAGCAAAGAGAGAAAAATTCGTCAAAAATCAAATATGAAAGTAAATATTAGTATTCATTTTAAAAGCAATACCTTTCAATCAATTCTATTACATTAATACGAACCGTCAATGCCATGAATACACTATAATATTAAAATGCAAATATATACAGACCCTTGTTTGAGTCGCATTTGAACCAACGGGAAAATTAATATCAACATTATAATTTTCATGAATTTTCTTTTGATATCCTTAATAAAACAAAAACTGAGTGCACTGTTACATAAGTCTAAAAATATTTTTGATGCAGTTATAAAAATAAGTGCAGAAGAATCTCAAATTGTTTGTAAAAAAAAAAAAAAAAAAATGTGCACCATTTGAAAATTTTTCTTATAAATAGCAATTGACACATTTTACACACAATTTTAAAATTATAGCAAAAATATACAGAAAATATACATTCAATAAAGGCAAAGCGACTTGCTGGATTTAGAGAACATTATAAAATTTATTTTTCACTGGATGATTATACTCAATGTTCTGACATGCAGAAGTTATTTAGCTTTTTTTTTTTTTTTGGTTCCGCATTGCTTTCCATATGATTGATACTCATTAGACAGAGAGAAGAAAATTAATTTAAAAAAAAAAACTTTACCACGTAAAGGTCATCGGAACAGTACATGATGAGTCTTATTTCAAGCATTGCAGGATCATCTGATGATAGTCTGTTATCAGTAAATACACATCTTGAAGATTTCACTCCGTTTAGAAGTGTTGTGGAGTTTGGGGTTCTTTCTAAAACACAACTTACTTAAACTTAAAAAGCTCATTTATTACTCAATCTTCACTTGACAATTAAATATTTAGAAAAAAATAAGTATACCCTGATTAGCTCCACTGAAATCTGTTGCCATGGAAAAGGTAGCAAATTATATTAAACTAATCAAAATATCAAAACTTAAGAATCCGAATAGGTTAATACAACAATGATAATTTTGAACTCATCATTTTAAGACAATATTAAATGTAGTAAGGGGCAACAGATTTCTAAATCAAGTAGCATACTGGATTGCATAAAGAACACCCAACTCCACTCCAACCCGATCAAGCTCAAATCTCCATACACATTAAATTAACAAAAGTGTAATCATCATATAATTTGGAAAAATGCAGACAACCTGAAATTCCTCCAATATGAGGACCAAAAGGGGAAAGAGTTAAATCCGTTAATAGAATAGGGATATGATGATGTACTAAAATTTTAGAACAACCATAGAGATTCTGAACAAGATCCGATCGGTTAACCAAGAATCGTATAGTGGTGTATAATGACTGGATATATTTTTTTTTTTTTTTTTTTTTTTTTTACTTTTTAAAATAAAACAATTTTGGTGTATATTTTAGAAAAACAATGTTTCTGAAAGAGGAGAGTTAAAGCTTAATTTAACATTTTATGAAATTAAATTTAATATTACTGTTTCACTTATTAATCTATCCATCCTTAAATCAAGATCAAAAATACGATTGTATAACATTGAGTGAACTTCAATTTATGTTCATTAAAACAGTCAGTTATGAATTTAAACTTAAGAAATTTTAAAGTCCTAATTTAATAAAGTTGAATTTTCTCTCCCTTTTTTTTTTTTTAATTAATCACAGAAAGGTTAGGCCATTCTTATAGGTCTACTGTGAATATAAAAAATTAATTATTTAGAGATTTATACAAAGAAAAACATACCAACTTTGATAATAAACAAAAAAAAAACACAATTTATTTGAACATTTAAAATAATGAAGCAACTAAGTTATCAAAAATAATCTTAATAAAACAATATAACAGCTGATCTTTTAAGTTGAAACCACTCACTGGTTACTTTTAAATTACACATCATATTTTTAAAATTACCATCATATTACCATTTAATGGTCGTTCAAACATACAAACATTATATATTAACCTACAGACTATTTCTGTTCATAATGTTTATTCTTATTGAAATTATCCAAAGATATTCATTTCACTTTTAAACTCTGGTATAGCAAACATTTTTTTTTTTTTTTTTTTTTTTTTTTAAAGAGGTACAAATAAATAAAAAGAAAAACTATGCAAATAGTACTTACAACAGGTAGAGAGTTCTACAATTTTAGTCAATGGGCACTTAGGAGCATTTCCTCCTTTTTCAAAATCTGATGAAGCACTTAAGCTGGAGTATTCAGGCTGGGGAAAAATTCAGACGTGGTTTCAAGCTAACATTCATCAATCCTCTCATCTCACTGCATCACTTGCCATCAACTACTAGGTCCATCATCTAGTCCGGAGGGGAAAATCGTTCTACGGTAAAGAACTTCACCGTCGGAGTCAGTAATTTCACCTTCCTGAAGCATGTGTTTTATTCGAAGATAGCCATCACCGTAACTCAGAACACTACGACTTCTAACGACCGGTTTAGTTCAATATCTATGATCACTTCTGATGGTTAAGAAGTCATAATCTTGGAGCGCCACTACGCCAAAAAAAATAGGCTACACATATCTTCTTCTTAATTTCTCGTTAACAGTTATAGATCCGCAATTCGAAAATGCCCTTATAGCCTCTTTTCATCATAACATCATGATTTAGGATGGTTAATGTAGGGCCATCAATGCCCCACTCTCAAAAAAAAAAATCTTCCAGAAACCTGTCTGCCTTCAACAACTTCGCGATCCAGCCCACAGGGCAATCTTCGAGCCCCGTAATAAGTCGAATTTTTTTTACGAGTCAAACGACAGGTCTCTTGGCCAAGCAACAAGTGTCGTAAACATTCATTCTCCCGCGCTGCTTGAAAAACGGGACCGATCCACTCTGCCAGGGGTACGGGAATGGAAACAAAAGGAAAAATGGACTCATCGTGAAGACTACAGCTTGCCGCTCCACTCTGCCGGCCGCTTCATGGGGGAAGGAAACCATGCATCACCCCCATGGCGTGTGCGGAAGGGGGGTCCTGTTAGCCTCTGTTTACATGGGCGCCAGCTATCCGCCTGATAGCAGAGCCAATTGAAGCCTGACGTAAACTTACAAAGCCTAATTGCGTGTATAGTACACTCATAAGATAACGTAATTCTTATACAGGGCGGTCGGTCATTCTTATATCAAAGTCAGACTAGATGACTCCAAATTTTCCACCTGTGCAGTCTACTGACAAAACATCCCTCCCTTGCTGTCTGCTTTTCGTATTTGAAAAACAGGAAGCCACGTTAGACTATAAACGTTGAAATTACTTTGCAAAAAGAAAAAGAAAGAAGAAAAAATAAAAACTGATTTTATTATAATTATTACAATTACTTTTATTTATTTAAATTTTTATTAGAAACAGAAAAAAAGGGTGCTTTTAAATAAATGTTGAGAAAGTGATTTAAATAATTAATGTAGATTAAAAAAAAAAATTTGTTGAAACCAACCGTAACAAGATTGCTCCCCCCGGCTAATTAAAAAAAATTTTTTTTGAGAAAACAAATTATTTTTTTGAAAGGTAACTTGGTACCACATGGCATGCTGGGACCTCAACACTGAAAAAACTGACCCACAAACACAGATCATACATCGATCCGGGACGGGATCCAGAGAGTTCACCGCTGAAATACCACCCTGACAATATATTCCGGATATATACAACCAGAGCTCGCACATCCGTAGAAACCATTACCTAAAATATTACCTGAAACATGACCATAAAAGAGTACTACCAGAGGAGGGACCACAAGGCTGATTTTACCACTAAAATGACCAAGATATTTTCTGCACCTGTAAAAGAACACATGTTCCACCTGATTGTGAAACCTCACTTCCCTACTACTGTCATTCCTACGCATAACTGCATCCTTCCTGAGACTTCTGGCAACAGAACTGTAAATAATACATAAATTGAATTTTGAAAAAAAAAATTAGCCGAAAAAGAAGAGAAGTGCTCACTGATTAATTGTCACTATACTGCTTATATACATAACTTCAATAATTGGCATCACAGTATATTACAACACTATCTATTAGTGTAAATAAGTACTAGTAATATCATAGTTACAACACTGTAAATGTCAATGAAATTTGTAAAACACATATTAATTCTATTATACAAAAATACACAAGAGCAACTGGTGACACACAAAAAAAAATATATACATATACATCTGTAAGACACAAATTATGGTATCACAGACCATGTTAGAGAATTACGCACACAATTGTAACAATTTTATATGAGAACACATGTTTGTTTTCGAACACAGTCTAATGATTCGGGATATTATGTAGATTTTACAAATGCACGTACAAGTAATGTGCATGGGAAAGAGTATCTCTGCATCTGTGCTACTTATAGCAAAAAGCAGTTTCGGGCCTTTTGGGCACTACAGGGAAAACATTCCACAAAATAAAATAAAAAACAGGGGTGGTGACATATATCACCAGGAAGGAAAACACACATTCCACAAAAATAGGAAGTAGAATAAATAAAATAGTTAATTTTAGCACTTTTAGCCACACACAACAACATACAGGCATGTACATGAGACAGTATGTACTAGAAAAAGAAAAAGGGCCCACACTCCTTAAAGTTTAAGCTCAAATAAAACCACAAACTGTATAGTAAATAATAAATCTATCTAGTTAAAATGTAGAAATTAAAGTAAACACATACTTAAAAAGTTATATACAAAACACTGATGCATTAAAGAAAACTGAACTAAACAGATCTACCTCGGCAAAAGGGCATACAAAACACAACATCCTAAAAAAATTTTAAAGTAACAAAAATTACATTCGTTTCTTTTTTTTTTTTTTTTGCAAAAATATACCCAAAATCTACGAAAACGGGGTGCGGACGGGTATATACCACATAATCTACCATAAAACAGACAAAAACCTTAAGTATAGGTATAAAAAGGGTTAAAAATGCCTACATGAGAGTATCAACACACAACCAAAACAAACCTTTAATACGCTAGAAAAACTAAGTTCCGTTTTAAAAATGTCAAAAAAAAATAATTAAATATACATACACATTAACTAAACTATAAATAAATACAAATAAACAAGGTAAAATTGAATAAAAATGCTTGAATAACGAAAAAAGGTAGTTAGTATTTATAACTCGGACGGTCTCTTCTATCCCGTAGCGAATAGTCGGTTCTAGAAATCGATATTGAACGACTACTTCTATTCGATTTAGCAGCTGGACGAATCGATGAACGAGACCTGCGCGAATCGCTGTGCTCAGCAGTTGAACTGCTTTCTGCCGTGGCTGAATTTTTACCTACGCGCATTTCACTGCCTTCTGCCGTTGCTAAATTTTTATTTACGCACATCTCGTTATTCTCTGCCGCTGCAATTTCCGGAGAAATGGGAGGTGGGGGAGAGGGATTTATGATTTCAGTCGCGTCGCTGTCTGTTTCCTCCACTTCCGGCGCTACCGGAGTTTCGTTATTGTTGACGTTCACTACTGCTGGTGCGCGGTTACTATCATATGGTGCCCAGGGAATGAATCGGTTACGCTTACACCTGCGTACAGGAGGAGAATCGCGCGGTTGGTGTGGTGAATCGATGGTCACGTTTTCAGTCGATCCCAGGCCAATTGTTTGTTTTGGTTTACTGGACCAGATGGGGAGTCTGTCTTTGAAAGAAGACAACCTGTCAACATGGACAACCTGACAATTTTTGGGATTAGCAACTAGCGCTATTTTAAAATTAACCTCATTTAGCTTCTCAATTATAGTAAAAGGACCATTATTTTGCTTGCTTAATTTTTTTGTATTACCAGGGGCGACTGTGGGTGTAAATAACCACACAAGATCTCCTATTTTAAAATTTTTATCAACAGCTGTCTTTTCACGGTATTTTTCCTGCTGCTCAGAAACTTTAATTAAATTACTATGTACTTCAGTGTATACTTTTTGAAGAGCTGGGATTAAGAGTTCGCAAAAAGAGGGTGCATCATTATAATTAAAAGAAGGTGGTTGAGAAAAGAGATGATATGGTAGATTCATATTTCTGCCATACATAACTGCAGCTGGGCTAAGTTTAGTTGAAGAGTGGACAGCTGAACGCATAGCTAGTAGTGCAAATTTGAGTTTAGTGTCCCAGTCAGATTGATTTTGGTTGACTATGTGACAAAGTGCATTTTTAAGAGTACGATTCTGTCTCTCCACTTGCGAGTTGCCAGCCGGGTGATAAGATGAGGTCTTAATATGATTAATACCAAACATTTTATATACGTGCTCTATCGCATCTGAAATTAGATTCTTCGCGTTGTCCGTCGTAATAAAACAGGGCGCACCGTAGCGTGATATGAAATCAGCTAAAGTGTCCGCAATGACATCTGAAGTGGTTGAACTAACCGCATATGCTTCTGGCCACTTAGTAAATGAATCTATATATGCGACAATATACTTATTTCCCGAAAAAGTTTGCGGTAAGGGTCCAATGAGATCCAAATGAACCTTGTTCATGGGAAACTGGGGGGTCGGCATACGTTGCAGAGGGGCGAGCTGGTTCGCTCTATAAGCTCTCTTCTGCTGGCAACTAATACATGACTCCACTAGATGCTTGACATCTGACGACATTCCTGGCCAATAGAAGTGCTCACTAATGCGATCAATGGTCTTTTGAAAGGCTTGATGACAAGCCGCTAGGGACTCATGTGTTAGTGCAAAAACTTGAGTAACCAATTCTTTTGGCACGACTAACTTTACAGATTTATTCAAAATAGCTGACTCCCTTGTATCCTCACAAACTAAAATGTCATCTCTAAAAAAAATTTTCATGTATTTAGGAGCAATTTCTACACCTTGGTCTAGTTTTCCTGCAATCTCGCAGCATTTCTTGTCTGATTTTTGTAATTCACCAATTTTTTCAAGTAGATTAGAATGAGGCATAAAAGTAACTTCCTTTTCGACTTGTATACAAAAATTACAATTAACAGTATCATTGGAGTTATCATTGTTGACATACCTCGAAAGGAAATCTGCGACACTGTTACACTTACCTTTAACAAACTTGATTGTAAAATTAAAGTCTGAGAGAGTGCAGATCCATTTAGCCATGCGAGATGTAGGGTCGTGAATTTTTAACATAAATGTTAGAGGCGCATGGTCTGTATAGATGAAAAAATGGGTATTAGCAATGTAACATTTGAAGTGGGCAGTAGCCCAAACTAAAGCTAGTAATTCCCTTTCAGTGGTGGAGTAGCGGGTCTCAGCATCTTTCAATTTTCTGCTGGCAAAGGCAACAGGATGGAGCATGTTATTTTCATCTAATTGTGATAACACTGCCCCTAATGCTTCGCCACTGGCATCAGTATATAAATGGAATTCTTTCTCAAAATCAGGGAGTGCAAGACATGGTTTTGAAATAAGAGCCATTTTAAGGTCTTCAAATTCTTTCTGTGCATCTTCATTCCACGAAAATTTTCCTGTCTCTTTCGTTAAGTTGATTAGATTTTTAGCTCTCTTAGTAAAATCTGGTATAAATCTCCTATAGAAAGATAGAGTTCCAATAAATGACCTAACAGCCTTTCGGGTAGTTGGAGGTTTAAAATTTTCTATTACGGCAATATTTTTATTGATAGGTGATACTTGGCCACTACAAATCTCAAAACCTAGATATTGTATTTTATTCGAAAGGAAAGTGCATTTACTGGGCTTAAGTTTAAGTTTATGCAGTCTTAACCTTTCAAAGACCATGCTAAGCTTCTCAAAATGAGAATTAACATCACTGGAGGCAATTACAATGTCGTCGATATAAACAAGAATTCCAAGATTGCCTAAATCACCGAAAATAGCATTCATAAGTCTTTGGAAACTGTTACCTGAATTTGAGAGCCCAAAACAGTTACGGGTCCACTCAAAAAGTCCTTTGTGGGTGATTATAGCAGTTTTATGCCTATCCTCTGGGCGAATAACCTGTTGAAAAAACCCACTAGTTAAATCTAGCGTTGAAAAAAATTTAGCCCCACTTAAAGCATCAACAGAGTCGGTAATGTTAGGTATTGGGTAAGCATCTTTAACAAGATTTTTATTTAATCTTCTGTAGTCAACAGCAAGTCGATAGGAACCGTCTGATTTCCGAACCAGAATAACCGGAGAAGCAAATTCAGACATGGAAGGGGAAATTATGTCCGCCTGTAACAAAGTATTAAGTTGGTCTTCCATTTCTTGACGTAATTTGTAGGGGACTCTATAAGCTTTGCCTTTAACTGGTTTATTTGAAGTTAAGTTAATTTCATGCGGGATTGTATCACAGCCGGGTAAATCTAAGACCGATGCTGCAAATACATCTTTGTTTTTGTCTAGAAAATTTTGCATTTTAAGTTTTAATGGGGGTTCTAAATGATCTAAATTAATTTCAGAGCTCCAAGTGAGATCAGCGTGATCAAAGTCACCAATTGGAGGGGCCAAATTTATATTATAGGTTAATTTATTATCAGTTACGGGTATATTTGACTGGTCTACACATTTTTGAATTTTGGCAACAAAGGTTCCTTTATTTAAATGAATACTATTGTCTGAAAAATTTGCAAATGAGATATATAGGCCATGTTCTTTAGTGCAAATGGCTCTGGAGGTAAGGAGACCTTGATTTAAATTTTTCGCCAAAGGTTCTAACATAACAATATCATTTTCCTTAATAAAATTTTCCTTATAACTTTTAACCTGGGCTAACATTTTTGACTGCGGGGGAATTGAAATTTTGCTACATAACACAGCGAAACTTATATTTTTATTTTTATTGGTTTTATCACTACTGCTATCTTCATTGCTCTCCTCCTCGACTTCAGGTACCTTATCCTCTATACTTACCAAATCTTCACTTTCATCAATATTACAAATTTCAGTAGTCTCTTCAGCTAAATTACCCTGAGTTACCTGACTCGCTGCTGAAAGAATGTTGTCGACACTTTGAATACTTGAAAAATTTTCAGTGTTATTACCCTCAGAGCTACCGCCTGATGTTGTTTGCATGCAAAAGTTCTGCGCAACACTTTCAACTTCCTTATCTGACTCAGTTTGAATGACTATCTCAACATCTTTTCCCATATTACTCAACTGCGGGTCCTGAACTACCATATTTTCACTACTATGATTCCCATTTTCAATATTAACTGAGTCATGAACTTTCTCACATGCACAATTTTCAGGAGGGCTATTGGCATTACTACTTTTTGAATTCTCCCCTACTTTGTTGACACATTTTATATTTACAGAATTATTTTTAACACAATCATTATTTATACAATTATTATTAGAATTTACACTATATACAGAGTTAGAAATATTTACAGAATTAGTAGCAAGACAAGTATTACACCCTGAAGTATTACTTGGGGTTTCTACGCTTTGTTTACATTGGCCTGAAACTGGCACTTTAAGAGCGACAGCATTTGTATCACAATTTATACTTGCCCGGTACTCTTTCAAAAATGGCATTCCCAAAATCATATTAAATTCCTCTGCTAATTTACCTTCCACTACATAGAATTCAGCTTGACATTGAACATTATCAAAAACAAATTTTAAAAATACTTTCTTATTTAGGTGAAATTTCTCACCGGTGACAGTCATAATGGGGATATTGCAATTCTCCATTTCAAAATTCTCTAAACAGTTACAATCAGTACCACTCAGGAGATTAATTGCAGAACCCGTGTCACATAATGCATTTAGGCAAACTTTATTTATGTAAATTCTTGCAGTTGGTAATGTATATGATTGGGGCTGAAACATACTATACACAGTTGGGGGGTCCAGGGGCCTGTTGGGGATCGACTTGACCACATCTGATCCGGCCACTAATAGTTTAAAGCCTCACTTTCATTGTTAGCTACTGGGGTGTTATTTACCGCCTGCTCTTCATTTCTGTTCGCAGCTGTGCTCCTATTGTTTTGGTAATAACCACCTCTTCTTCCCCTATATCCGCCTCGCTGATTGTGGTTCCCTCTAGGATTTTCACCTCTGTTTCTATAACTTTGCCCACGGCTCCTGAAATTTTGACCACCTCCCCTTCTAAAATTATAGTCGACAAAATTTAGTGGACAATCTCTGGCATAGTGGCCTTGTACGGAGCACCTATAGCAGGTTACGGGTCTTACCTCTTGGTTTTTCTCCTGTACATCCCTAGCCCTAAGATCAACTAAACTGTCTATCTTAGCTGCTAAAACATCAATTTGAGATTTTAGTTGGTCTATCTCCTTCTTTTGTGAGCTATCTTGCTGAAAAACTGCAGCACAGGGTAGGTTTTGGGTCAAATTAGGGTTGAGAATTTCCTCGCGGTGGTTGTAGAAAGGGTTAATGCTCCTATAAGCCTTTTCCTCAAGAAGCGCAATTTTGAGGACCTCTTCTGGGGATTGTGGATTTCTCGCAATTACCCCCTTTCGCACTTCTGGTGTAAGATTGCTCAACAGCATGGAGTGTAGTAGAGCCGTTCGGCTTTTATCGACTACTTCACCCTGGATACCTTCAATTACAAGGGCTCTTAATGACATATCATATGCCTTGTCATAAAACTCCTGAACACTCATATTGGGTGGCTGTTTAAAATTTAAAAAATGACTGAGGGCAACATCTGGTGTGGCCTGTGAAGTATAACTCTCTTTTAAGATTTTTAATAGCTCATCAGATGTTTTTGCTTTGTGAATTTTTATTCGCCTAGAAGCAGCTCCTGATAATCTAGCTAACAAAACGAATTTTTTCTCCTCCTCATTCCAGTCGAATAATTTGGCAAAACTCTCAAATTTCTCAGAAAAATCTGAGAAGCAGACTGAGCTGGCCTCTCCATTGAATGGGGGAATGTTTGACAAATTATCCACTAAAGCATTTTTTCGCTGAATAGTGGCAATTGCTTCCGAGTGCTTATCAGCCATAGTTAGAGTTAGAAAATGACAAACAAACCAAAAAGAAAATGAAAAAAGGGGGGGGGGGGGGGACAACTTAAAAATGAGAAAAAGAGAGGGGAAAGGAAAACCTTATAAATACATAAAACTTAAGTACAGGACTATGCTTTTTGTAAATAAGAAAAGGTTATGCTCACAAGGCATAATTTTGACTGGGAATTGTAGCTTACTAGCACAGAGAGAGAGCCTAGACCTCTTTTTACACTTGAACATATAAATAAAATTTTAATTGCAAAAACACCCAGTTGCTCTTTGATACATAAATACATACAAGTAAAAAAAAATCAATAACCCAGAGACCGAATTGTTACGGCTCCATTTGTTGTGGAGTTTGGGGTTCTTTCTAAAACACAACTTACTTAAACTTAAAAAGCTCATTTATTACTCAATCTTCACTTGACAATTAAATATTTAGAAAAAAATAAGTATACCCTGATTAGCTCCACTGAAATCTGTTGCCATGGAAAAGGTAGCAAATTATATTAAACTAATCAAAATATCAAAACTTAAGAATCCGAATAGGTTAATACAACAATGATAATTTTGAACTCATCATTTTAAGACAATATTAAATGTAGTAAGGGGCAACAGATTTCTAAATCAAGTAGCATACTGGATTGCATAAAGAACACCCAACTCCACTCCAACCCGATCAAGCTCAAATTTCCATACACATTAAATTAACAAAAGTGTAATCATCATATAATTTGGAAAAATGCAGACAACCTGAAATTCCTCCAATATGAGGACCAAAAGGGGAAAGAGTTAAATCCGTTAATAGAATAGGGATATGATGATGTACTAAAATTTTAGAACAACCATAGAGATTCTGAACAAGATCCGATCGGTTAACCAAGAATCGTATAGTGGTGTATAATGACTGGATATTTTTTTTTTTTTTTTTTTTTTTTTTTTTTTACTTTTTAAAATAAAACAATTTTGGTGTATATTTTAGAAAAACCATGTTTCTGAAAGAGGAGAGTTAAAGCTTAATTTAACATTTTATGAAATTAAATTTAATATTACTGTTTCACTTATTAATCTATCCATCCTTAAATCAAGATCAAAAATACGATTGTATAACATTGAGTGAACTTCAATTTATGTTCATTAAAACAGTCAGTTATGAATTTAAACTTAAGAAATTTTAAAGTCCTAATTTAATAAAGTTGAATTTTCTCTCCCCTTTTTTTTTTTTTTAATTAATCACAGAAAGGTTAGGCCATTCTTATAGGTCTACTGTGAATATAAAAAATTAATTATTTAGAGATTTATACAAAGAAAAACATACCAACTTTGATAATAAACAAAAAAAAAACACAATTTATTTGAACATTTAAAATAATGAAGCAACTAAGTTATCAAAAATAATCTTAATAAAACAATATAACAGCTGATCTTTTAAGTTGAAACCACTCACTGGTTACTTTTAAATTACACATCATATTTTTAAAATTACCATCATATTACCATTTAATGGTCGTTCAAACATACAAACATTATATATTAACCTACAGACTATTTCTGTTCATAATGTTTATTCTTATTGAAATTATCCAAAGATATTCATTTCACTTTTAAACTCTGGTATAGCAAACATATTTTTTTTTTTTTTTTTAAAGAGGTACAAATAAATAAAAAGAAAAACTATGCAAATAGTACTTACAACAGGTAGAGAGTTCTACAATTTTAGTCAATGGGCACTTAGGAGCATTTCCTCCTTTTTCAAAATCTGATGAAGCACTTAAGCTGGAGTATTCAGGCTGGGGAAAAATTCAGACGTGGTTTCAAGCTAACATTCATCAATCCTCTCATCTCACTGCATCACTTGCCATCAACTACTAGGTCCATCATCTAGTCCGGAGGGGAAAATCGTTCTACGGTAAAGAACTTCACCGTCGGAGTCAGTAATTTCACCTTCCTGAAGCATGTGTTTTATTCGAAGATAGCCATCACCGTAACTCAGAACACTACGACTTCTAACGACCGGTTTAGTTCAATATCTATGATCACTTCTGATGGTTAAGAAGTCATAATCTTGGAGCGCCACTACGCCAAAAAAAATAGGCTACACATATCTTCTTCTTAATTTCTCGTTAACAGTTATAGATCCGCAATTCGAAAATGCCCTTATAGCCTCTTTTCATCATAACATCATGATTTAGGATGGTTAATGTAGGGCCATCAATGCCCCACTCTCAAAAAAAAAAATCTTCCAGAAACCTGTCTGCCTTCAACAACTTCGCGATCCAGCCCACAGGCCAATCTTCGAGCCCCGTAATAAGTCGAATTTTTTTTACGAGTCAAACGACAGGTCTCTTGGCCAAGCAACAAGTGTCGTAAACATTCATTCTCCCGCGCTGCTTGAAAAACGGGACCGATCCACTCTGCCAGGGGTACGGGAATGGAAACAAAAGGAAAAATGGACTCATCGTGAAGACTACAGCTTGCCGCTCCACTCTGCCGGCCGCTTCATGGGGGAAGGAAACCATGCATCACCCCCATGGCGTGTGCTGAAGGGGGGTCCTGTTAGCCTCTGTTTACATGGGCGCCAGCTATCCGCCTGATAGCAGAGCCAATTGAAGCCTGACGTAAACTTACAAAGCCTAATTGCGTGTATAGTACACTCATAAGATAACGTAATTCTTATACAGGGCGGTCGGTCATTCTTATATCAAAGTCAGACTAGATGACTCCAAATTTTCCACCTGTGCAGTCTACTGACAAAACATCCCTCCCTTGCTGTCTGCTTTTCGTATTTGAAAAACAGGAAGCTACGTTAGACTATAAACGTTGAAATTACTTTGCAAAAAGAAAAAGAAAGAAGAAAAAATAAAAACTGATTTTATTATAATTATTACAATTACTTTTATTTATTTAAATTTTTATTAGAAACAGAAAAAAAGGGTGCTTTTAAATAAATGTTGAGAAAGTGATTTAAATAATTAATGTAGATTAAAAAAAAAAAAATTTGTTGAAACCAACCGTAACAGAAGGAAAAATTATTATTAATCAGTAGATTGTCAAACGTAAGATTTCTCCTTTTTTTTTTTTTTTTTTTTTTTGAGAAAGTATAGATGATTTGAAAGTAGCGTTTTACCACATATTGATACACGATGAAATAATAGAATTCCAGACCATTCCCAGGCCATTTTTCTACAAGGATTTTAGTTCAGGAACAAGTCATAATTGTTGGGCGGGGATCCGAAATTAAGTCATAACTTTTGAATATCCGTGGCATTTATTCATTTAAAATGGGTGAAATAGAGCCTATCTATATCTAGACAGATAATAAATTCAATATATTTCAGAAATATATTGAATTTCAGCTGTTGTTAATTGGTGAGGTTCCTTTCCTGGTAGGTTTTTGACATCTAAATATGTTACTACAGTAAAACCTCCAAAGTTGACCACCTCTCTATGTTGACCGAAATTTATTTGTTTGAATGGTCACTACGTATTTTCAATGGAGATTTACCTCTCTATGTTGACCACCTCCGTAACTTGTATGTTGACCACGTTTTAGTAGGTTTTACTCTCTGTAACTTGACCACTGATGTTTTCTTGAATTTGCTTTTTCCTCCGTTTGTTCTCCATCTGGTTTCCAGGAATTTATTTATCAGTTATCCGGCTTACCTGAGCAACACTCGCCCCCCCCCCCCCCCTTTGTGGTACTCCATTCATTGTTCACTTCCAGTATGATACAATGGGAGAGAAATGCCAGAATTCCTGGAATCTGTCGAAAAATGCTAGGGGAGTGGGGAATGTACGTAGCGGTGTAGCTATACGCAGAATTGGAAAACAAAGTGTGCTGCTGACAAGTGAGACACATTCCGGTTTTTTTTCTGGATGTCGTGTTGTGACGGGACAGGTCGTTTATTTGCGAATTGTCATTAAAAATGGTACAAAGAAAAGCTCTAAAAGAACTTAAATTAAAGGAGAAAGTGGATCTTCTTAATTTTTGGAAAGCAGCAGCCAAAGAAAGACAGCGGAAAATTTTGGTGTGAACAAGAAAACTGTGAGCAACATTTTAAAACGCAAGGAACAGTATCTGGAAAGATGTCCTTCCGAAAACTTAGGACTCCAAAGGAAACGCAGAAAAAACGTGTCTCAACACTGTGAACGAAGCCACGTTTCGTTGGTTTAAAGAAATGAGATCAATCAATGCAAGAATATCGGGACCTAGGCTTCAGGAAATAGAAAAAGAATTCAAAATGGAGAACTTCCAAGCATCAGCAGGTTGGCTTGAAAAATTCAAACTACGATACGAGATTTCTCAAAAAGTTTTGTGTGGGGAATCGAATGAGGTTTCAGCTGAAGTGGTGGAGAAGTTTATTGAAAAATTCCCGGAGTTTGCTAAAGGTTTAAAGATGAGGATATATTCAATGCTGATGAGTGCGGTCTCTTCTTTAAAGCAATTCCTGTAATGAAGGGTGACACTTGCAAAAGAGGAAAACTTTCAAAACAGCGTTTTACTGTTTTTCTATGCGCTAGTATGACTGGAGAAAAATTGAAGCCTACAGTGATCGGAAAATCTGCTTAACTTCGTGCATTTAAAATTGTAAAACCTGAAGACCTTCCTGTTTTTTGGAGAACGAATAGATCCGCTTGGATGATCAGTGCTCTGTTGGAAGAGTGAGTTAGAGGAATTGACTCAAAAATGAGGAAAAATAAGCGGTCTATTTTACTTACCGTGGGCAACTGCCCTAGCCACCCGAAAGTGAATAATCTCACAAATGTGAAGCTAAAATTTTTGCCTTCAAACACAATTTCGAAAAGCCAACCTTTAGATCAAGGGATTATTCAGTCCTTTCAAAGTGAACTACAGAGTTTAACTTCTGGAATGGGCGATCATGAAAGCACAAACCTGTGGTCCTTCTGCATTGGCATCGTCAACAGCTGCGTCAGTAAATGCTTTGAATGCTGTACATTGGATTAATTCTGCTTGAAATAAAGGTACGCAAACCACGATTAAGAACTGCTTCAAGAAAGCTGGATTTGTTACAGCTACAACATCGGTGCAAGAGGATGAGC
This sequence comes from Maratus michaelseni, assembly GCA_963931845.1. Lineage (NCBI taxonomy): Eukaryota > Metazoa > Arthropoda > Arachnida > Araneae > Salticidae > Maratus > Maratus michaelseni. The sequence goes on along the minus strand of OZ007597.1, from coordinate 93,490,993 downwards.
TTCCTTTATCTCCCTTGTCAGTTTTTGATGGAGTTGATTTTGAAGATTATGTTACCATGGACGATGAGTTAGTAACATGTGTCGAACTATACCCAAAGGCAATCTTCAATGAGATACTCTCTGCAACTAAGCACAGCGAGTACTCTAAGGTACAAAAAATGGACGGCGAAGAGGATGATGATCCAAGTGACGATGAAACTGAAAAGTACACAACTCTGAAGGAAGACGGTGTAAAGCGCATGATAGAGCAACTTAAAGATTTCGCTGCACAAAAATGCCCAAGCATACTTAATGGACTTGTAAACTGTGAAATTGATTTTTGCAGTTACCTAATGAACTAAAAGAACACAAACAAAAATAGAATTATTCTTTCCAACATTGTAAAACTGTGCTGTGCCTTCAGTAAAAATAAAAAGGAGTAAGTGCTAATTTTTTTCTAAATTTTTCCTTAAAAAATATTTAAAAAGTTTACTAATTCTTTCTAATATTGTACAAAATATTTTCTAAAAATTCCCTAAGTTGACCACCTCCGTATGTTGACCACTTAGTTACAGTCCCTTGGGTGGTCAACTTATGGAGGTTCTACTGTATTTGCTAGTCTTCTAGTCTCGTTGTAAATTATTAAACATTCCGTAGGTCCTGTTTCAACTTTCAAGCGTTGTAGGCTTTAAATAATTCAAAGTGAAAGTCAGTAATGGTAAGAGAAATTCAGCGTTCAAAACACATTTCTAGAGATGTAACAAACAGCTATTCAGTCAACAGCGCTTAAAAGAAGGCGATGAGTGTCAATGGTCGAAGCACACAAGCGCATCTGCGATGAATCTTCAACCTAGTGCATAGTCAATCACCAGTGTAGTTTTTGCGAGCATTGATAAATTCTGAGCAATGACTGGAGGTCCCATTACCTGTGATTTATTCTGTTTTGCTGATTCGGATATCAGACCATAAGCTATGATCATTAAGGTTAACTGGATAAATTAGTACAGCCATATTCGTCTGGAATTGCTCACTTAGTAAAGCATTGGCAGCTTGGCCAAGGGATTCCGGTTTCGAATCCTGGCCCGGATTTTTTCGCCCTGTTGGGAATATTACATCTCATATGATTTCTTTACCAATTAGAATAATTGTGGTAAAATTAATCTAGTATAAATGTCTGCTTTTACTCACCATCTGGAAAAATAAAGATACATTTCTACAAATGTTTGATAATAATCTTCGCTTAATATTTTATGTTAAGATTATAGAATTCTATTTTCCAGGCATCCTCACAACACAAACAAGGGTGAATGGTCCTTCCATTGTTCGTTTAAAGACATAAGAATAGAGTTAAGTGTTTAAAATCCCCTCCTGCTCGTTAACTTTTGTGCTTATTTGCTGATGAATATTGGCCGCCATATGAAACACTTTTGTACTTCCCAATTGAGTATTGACTGCGAGGGGAAAAAGAAATAGCGTCTTTAAGCTCTGCATTTTTAGGTGCGTTGGTAATTATGTAAATACGTAGCACCTATTGTCGTCGTCTGATCCGTCCGTCTGTCTGCCTGTCCGTCTGCCTGTCCGTCCGCATATAACAACGCAAAAACTACCCAACCGAATGGTTTGAAACTTAAGATATATTATCTTTGTAGAATTTTGTCGAGACATTTCACATTTTATGAAAATCGAATCAAAACTTTAGAAGATATTAATAAAAATATTTATTAAGAAATTTGATTTTTTTTTTTTTTAAATCGGTGCGTTTTTTTATAGGAGCTTCCGAGGTTTAATCGCCAAGCGACCGAGATACTTATTTTATTACAGAAATTAATCTGCAGACGATATAATTCATTTCACAGAATTAAAAATCATCAAGATCGGAATATTTACATAACGAGCTATAGTACGAACGCACCGCATTTGTCACGTTGGACGTACAATTTCCAACTTGTTCATTAGTAGTTTGAGAAGAAGCTCGTTTTAGTTTTTGACACTTTCCAACATAGCTGAAAAGCGTTTATAAATTCGACTTGTATGTCTACCGTCTACCCGTGCTCGTAAATATGCTTGGATTCTCATGCGATTGATATGCGTTGTAAAGGTTTCTTATGGCTTGTTCGGTATTGAAAATAAAGTGTGTAGCACTTATAGTTCATATACAGGGACATTAAAAAAAACTCCGTTGCGTTAAGGTCTGTGTGGAAGAAATATCATTTGCGGTGTGCTTTAATAATTTTACACTTTTTAAAACATATTGAAATTTGGTACTTTTCGGTTAGCCGGGCGCCAGTGATATATGTGCATATATAAATACATATGTATATACATATATTTGTATATATATACATACATATATGTATATATATGTGTATGTATATATATGTATATGTAGATATATGTATATATGTGTGTGTGTGTATATATACATGTATATATATCACTGGCGCCCGGCTAACCGAAAAGTACCTGAAATTGATATATATATATATATATATCATTAAGGTGCACTACAAGAGATTTACTATAGATTAAAGCATAGCATTCATCTCTCGTTTACAGGGATACACAAAAGAATTCGGTTACAGTACTGTGTATCAGTAATAATTCAATAATTGCTAGCAGTGCGTTTTCAGTTGTGGTACGCGTTTTTTAAATTTAACTTATTTTCTTCGTGTATATCAATTCTATAGATCCTATACAGGGCTTCACAAAAGATCTAGAATATTTTTTCGTTTATTGGCTGAATATGCTGTAGGGAAATTTTCAACCGTGCTATGCATTTCCTAACTGAGGTAAATTTTGGAATACTATTATGTAGTATACATACAAATCTATAGATCGTTTAAAGGCCTGCGCAAAAGAGTTATGATACTTTTCTGGATATTGACGGTAACTTTGAAAATTGGGTTTTCAAATGTGTTATGCATTTTCGAAATTGTTTACTTAGTCATCATCTTTCATCTTATTACACTGTGAAGTTTTGTTACAATATTCTGATTGTGCTGGAAAGTTTTTCATAATCTGTGCATGACGCTTGATTTTCCTTTCTTGTTACTTATATTCAGAACGTTATCCTTTTGACTCATGGTAAGGAGTGCATGATTGCTACTTGTAAGATTGGAACATCTTTGTCATGATCGAGCTCTGCATCATCGTTAGGCCTGGAGAGAACGACATGTTTTTGATATTTCCGATTCCTTCTAAATTTCTCCCACAGAAATCTTCCAATAAAATAGTCAGCAAGAAGTGATAAGTCCGAAATATGCAAGACAAGTATAGTTACAAACCACATATTACATCTGATCCATTTCTTTCCTAAAAAGAAGAAATAATGAAGACTTCTGAAAAAGGACACCTCTTCTGCAGAAGGATTCTCTATTACTTATATATAATTTAATTTTTTTTTCTATTTCTTATATATAATTCTAAATTTCTCCCACAGAAATCTCCCAATAAAATGATCATCCAGAAGTGATAATTCCAAAAAATGCAAGACAAGTATATTGACAATCTAACATATTACTTCTGTTCTATTTTTTTTTTTCTAAGGAGAGAAATAATGAAGAATTCTGAAAAAAGGACACTTCTTCTCCAGAAAGATTCTCTATTTCTTATATATAATTCTAAATTCCTTTTCTATTTCTTATGTATAATTCTAAATTCCTTCTACAGAAATATCCCAATAAAATGATCAGCCAGAAGTGACATTTTAAAAAAATGCAAGTCAAGTAAATTGACTAACCAGCATTTTACTTCTGCTCTATTTTTTTTCTAAGGAGAGAAATAATGAAGAATTCTGAAAAAAAGACTCTTCTTCTCCAGAAGAATTCTCTATTTTTTATATATAATTCTAAATTCCTTTTCCATTTCTTGTATATAATTCTAAATTCCTTTTCTATTTCTTATATATAATTCTAAATTCCTCCCACAGAAATATCCCAATAAAATGATCAGCCAGAAGTGACATTTTCAAAAAATGCAAGTCAAGTAAACTGACTATCCAGCATTTTACTTCTGCTCTATTTTTTTTTTCTAAATAGAGAAATAATGAAGAATTCTGAAAAAAGGACTCTTCTTCTCCAGAAGGATTCTCTATTTCTTATATATAATTGTAAATTCCTTTTTTATTTCTTATATATAATTTTAAATTCCTCCCACAGAAATATCTCAATAAAATGATCAGCCAGAAGTGACATTTCCAAAAAATGCAAGTCAAATATACTGACAATCCAGCATTTTACTTCAGCTCAGTTTCTTTTCTAAGGGTAGAAATAATGAAAACTTCGGGAAAAAGGACACCTCTTTCCCAGAAAGAGTCAGTAAGTGGTAAAACTACAGTTTGAAGACCATAAGAAGAAACAACTAACTTTCGACGTACAAATTACCGGCGTCTAATTTTAAAAATAATAAATAAAATAAAACCAGTTTTAAATAATGTACATGAACCTATAAGTCCGTTCACATTTAAAAAATTCATGAAATGTTACCGAATTGTAGTATCGGAGTGTGGAGTTACTTTTCATTATCATATGAGATGAATTACTATTATGACTTTTCACTGTAATTCACTCTATTTTCAAATACTTTGTGAAAATACATTCACCGTGTGATGCCTTTCTTTAAAGTACCGCCAATTTATGTTTATTCACCTTTTTTTTTTTTTAAATGAACGAATATTTCTGTTTGTTAAAAACATTCATTTTTTATTTATTTATATATTTATTTATTTACGAAATTCTCTGCACACTTCCACTTATCCTTTTGAAGAATTTTTGTTATGAATGTTACTCGCATTTTTTCCATATAATTCCTATTTCAAATAATGTACATAGTATCCTACAAGCTCATTTACATTCTAAAAAGTTGTAAAATGTTTCAAATATTCGTTACGGAGTCTAGCGTTATTTCTCTTTTTCACCTAAGATTTTTTACTTTGTTAACTTCCACTGTAAGTCATTTTATTTTCAAATATTTTGTAAAATATTCCTCTTTTTCTTCTCTTTTTAGGTGCGTTCGTAATTATATAAATACGTAGCACCTATTGTCGTCGTCTGGTCCGTCCGTCTGTCCGTCCGTCTGTCTGTCTGTCCGTCTGTCTGTCTGTCCGTCTGTCCGTCCGTCCGCGTATAACAACGCAAAAACTACCCAACCGATTTTTTTTAAATTTCAGATATATTATCTTTGCAGAATTTTGTCGAGACATTTCAAATATTATCAAAATCGAATCAAAACTTTAGAAAATATTAATAAAAATATTTATCAAGAAATTTGAAAAAAAAAAAAAAAAAAAAATCGGTGCTTTTTTGTTATAGGAGGTATATGGTATAGATCCATATATATGCATTTTTATAACAAGCAAAAAAAAACATTTTTAATTCTTTTGTTAAAAGTTATCGCTTCTCTTTTCCTTTTATTCTAAAATCAAGTCTCATTTATTAACAGATTAATGCTTTATCCTTTTTGCAGGCAGATGCAATTTATTCTATGTTTCTGGCCGTGTGTATGCACTTTGTCCGGTATTATTTTTCTTTATTTTTAATTCTGAACTTTGAGCATCTGCTAGTTATCATAATACATTTACTTTTAGTCTTGTAATTATTTCAGTTTAACACAAAATGTATATACATCCGCAGTTTATGTTGTTACAAATTGTTATTTCTGTCTCGATATTTCGTGATCGCAGATGGTTTTCCCAGCGCATAAAAACCACAAAAGGGTTACTGATGAACTTTGTAATATTACACACCCCTCTTTAATCGCCAAATTTAAGTATATCTATTTATTATCATTAACGGTTATTTTTGCTGGCGGTAATGAATCTTGCCAATTGCTTTATTTTTGGTGTAAAAATACTCTCTGACCTGTGAACATTGTCATGATTTGAGATGATCAGTCTTTGCTGAGATGTAGAGGTGTAAAGACTCTCTTGATACTGCCTTGCTATGGAGCAAGCCGACCACCAGTTTGCTTTCACTTTTATGCAACTTTTCGCTTCAAATAAAGGACTAATTTCGACAGAATGAGTTCTTTTTATATCTCCGAACTATTGTTGTGTCTCTTTACTCAGGAAACGCATCTGAAGTGTTTTTGCGATTCAACGCACTTTATTTTAACAATTATGTACTATTATAGTAAACTATCCACTGTGACGATCAGGCCAACTCTTCGATAATATTATTAGAATGTAAACGTCAACTAATGTATACCGAAAACTATACTACACAAAGTGGTGCCTATTTTTGAAGTAAAGTATGTACGTTAAAATGGGTGGTCTGGCTTCGCTTGCGTGTGTACGCTTTGCTACGTTGGTATAAAAAACTTTTTCATGCGTCTATCAATCTACAAAATGGGACTGTATCTCCTTCATAATTGACGGAATCTGTGTGCGGAAAAGTTTGAAATCAAGATATTTACAGACCTGATACACTGCAATCTCCGAATATCTCCTACTTTATTGTCAAAATAGACGCAAGTATTTGATGACGCACGCTCTTCTAGTGTTTGCGGTATTGGAACAACTTATTACGGAGCGACCGTGATAACAAAAAAAGTAGAGACTAATTAGCAGCTCTGTTCAACATATCCTGTCCGGGAGAATTTTTTTCCCCCTTTTCATACTGTGCTTGTGAATTGAGTTTCGTTTTTGTGAAATGTGCCCGTTTGCATCTTTCAATATGTGGATTCAACAACAGTGTTTGTGTCTTCGGCGGTTAGAAAAGTTTTCTTTTCTTTTCTTTCCATTTTGTTGCTGAAGGAAGATTTTTGGAGAAATTGTGAAAGTGCTTCTTCCGTGTAGTGAAGTGCTAAAGATTTGATAGTGTGAAATTCTATAAAGATATTTTGTGTAGCGTCGGCAATCGGTTAGGTACAGTGACGAGTGGAATTATAATTTGCCCGGATGTGTTTTTCCGTGTCCTCCTTATATGTTGTTTTACTTAAAAAAAAAAGGGTGATTTCAAATTAATTTTCGTAATTAATTAAAGTGATATCGAGAATTAATAAAAAAAAAGAGAGAAGAAAAATTTTAAGGTGTCCACTGCCTTGTGTAAAAAGTGGTTTACTAAAAAAAAAAAAAGTGGTACTAAAAGTGGTTTACAGCTTATAATATTTTTAACATATCATATATTTTACTTCAACCCGTCATTTTTTGGTACAATGCACGCGATATATTTTTAATTTATAAGTAAAAGAAAAAATTACAAATTTTTATTCTTATGTTTTTAAAAGTATTTAAGTGTTGGGAAAAATGATAATAATGATTTAAAAAAAAAAAGATAAGTTTTTACTGCAGTTTAATTTTTCTCATAGTAATGTACTGAATTATGATATTTTGAATTGTTGAAGGTTATTATTTTAATAATAATAATAATAATAATAAATATAGGTTCTCATTTTTATCTTTCATATAATAATATGCTCATGATTTTTAAACTAGTTAGATGTTTTGTGTAGATGGAAGAACACCAAGGTAGGTGAAAAATATATTTGTGCAAAATGATGGTAGTAATTTATTATTTTAATATTTTTACTGTGTTATGCATTTAATTTATTATTTATATATTTATTGATATTTTTGTGCTAAAACTTTTGTGTGAGGTCATATATATATTTTTTTAAAAGAGAAAGATTTAAAAATTTAAAATGACTAGTAATTTTCAATTCCAAGTTGATGATTTCTGTGGAGATTTCTCCCTTGTGAATTTTTTCTTTGATCAGATTTTAACATACGAAAAACTTAAGGGCTTGTCCCGTGATGAAACTGTGGCTTTTCTAAAATCAAAACTAAAAGGTCCAGCGCTGCAATATATGATAGAAGACCCAGTCTTATACAAAGCTACAGATTTTGAGTTTATTCAGAATAGAATAACAGATTTTTTTGCTAAGACTTCTGCCCCTGCGACTTTAAATGATTTAAATACGCTTACCATTTTGCCGCATGAATCTATTAAAAATTTTGCCCACCGGTTGAATGTTTTGGTAACTAAAGTTTACCCAGAAATTATAGACAAAGATTCCTCGAATCATATAAAATATGTAAAATTTTTGTCTTGCCTACCATCTTCTATCAGGCGTAAATTATTAGAGGAAGATGTAAAAACTTATCCGAAAGCAGTAGAAAGAGCACAGGTTTTGCAAGACATATTTGTACAGGATAATGTGTTCACTACTAGTGATTCTTTTCAGGCAACTGAACAGTTGCAATCGAAAATTGCTGAGCTTACGGAAAAAATAAATAATTTGAATTTTGCTCAACCTGTGTCACAAAAAAAAAAATGACTCCTCGCCTGTTAGAGAAAAGAAACACCATGACAGACAAAATTATCAGGAAAATTATAAAACGCGACACAATTTTCAGCCATATCAAAGACGGCGGTTTCCACAAAAACAAACTGAGCGTTGCCAATTATGTTTTCGTTATGGTCATTCTGCTAAGCATTGCTTTAAATGGCAAAGAGCTAATACAAAATTGGACCAACAAGACACTAGATACAAAAGAAATTACTCAGACACTAATTACAAGAATTTAAACTCAAAATGAGTCACACGAAAGCTGACAATGTTGTGCCTCAGGAAAATTTACCTACGTCAGCACCCATTTTTCACATTAATGACGAACGTTTGCCAAAAATTTCGGCCAAAAGACTTGTTAACTCCATTGCGTCTCAGACAAATACTCAGGTTTGCATTGCAAATGACTGTTCAACACAAACGGAAAACATGTTTAGTGAATTTATTTTTAATGTAAATATCCCAACTCCAGAACTTCCTCTTATAAATACTTTAATTGCTCAAGAAAATGCTTCCCTACTTTTAGACACTGGCAGCAGCACATCTTTGCTTTCGAAGCGTTTATTTGATAAAGTTAAAGACAAATTAAAATACAAACGCTTAGGATCTAATGTAACATTAACGACAGTAAATTCAGAACTTGATTTCACGGCATGTATTCGTTTCACATTTAAAATTCAACAAAAATTCTTTTCTCACCATTTCTATATCGTTGATATTCCTGAATCGCATAATTTTGATGGCATTTTAGGACTTAACTTTCTTGAAAAACATAATATCACACTAGATTTAACGAACAAAATCATGCAGCTCAATGAGTTAAAAGTTCCATTCATTTATACTAAAGAAACAACTGAAACTCTTGAGTGTCACAATATCAATGTCAGTCAGCCTATATCTGAAAATGTTATGCTAAAATCTAAATTGATTCTTGCACCAAATCAAACTAAATGTATCTCTGTAAAAGTTAAAAACATGACTCATGACACACCATATTTATTCCAAAGTAACGCTTTCGCTAAAGATATCCTTGCTTTTGACTCTACTGTCCAAATTGATAAACAAAACACCAGTGAATTTTCTATTTATGTCAGAAATAATGCAAACAAAACTATACATGTAAACAAGAACACCAATATAGGCTCTGTTACCCAAATTGAGGAGATAATCCAAAATTCTGAGGACTTGAAAGACAGCGAAAATGTGGTTAATGAACAAACACAATTGTTTGTAAATTTTATCAAAGCTTCCGATGAAATATTACAAAAAAGAAAAACAGATCTGTCATCCGCGGACTTTAAATTAAATCACCTTCCTAAACAAGAAGCAGATAAAATACAGAAACTTTTGTTGGAAAATTATGCAGTTTTCTCAAAATCAATGAAAACATTGGGACATACCGATAAATTCAAACCTAATATCAAACTTACTAATGATTTCCCTATTAAGACATTGCCATTCCCAATCTCTCAATCTTTACAGCAAGAGGCATTAGATCAGATAAATCAATTAGTCGAAGCTGGAATCATAGAACGCAGTTGTTCTGAATGGGCTTGTCCCATCCTTTTAGTGAAAATACGTCCTCGAAAGGTGATAAAATATTAATATGAATATAAAATTTTCTGTTGCCAGATTCATAAATGCTCCTTATCCATGGTAACAGGTGTATTTATGCATGCATGTTATGTAGTATTGTATTATTTGTTTTTATTGTGATATTGGCTGGTCCATTGTTTATGTGTTATGTAGCAGTACTGCAGAACTTGTTTATTTGGCAAAAGATTTTTTTTTTCCACCCATATTCTTGTTTAGCAAGTTCGTATAATTTAAAATCTTGTTAAAAAAAAAATAAAAATAAAAATAAAAATAAATAAATAAATAAATGGATAAATAAATAAATAAATAAAATATATAGATAATATAAATTAAGAATAATAGGTATTTTTATAAATTTAAACATTTGATAATTCTATTAACACTCTCTGCATTTGTAAGTATGCTTAGCATTTTGTAAAAAAAAAAAAAAAAAAAAAATCAAATTAATTATCTCATTTGAATTTAATACTCATTTTCCTTTTAATTTAATCTTTGAATTTTTAAATGACTTAAAATAAATGAATTATTTTGAGAATTTAATTTTCGAAACAATATATATTTATCCCGAATGTGACTTTATGCTCTCTTCACTCTAGAACGTGTCTATGGAAGGATTTTTAGGTTTTTGAACAAAAAAAACTTTGATTTATTTTGCATTTTTTTTTAGTTTTTATTCGCCCTTGCGGAATAAGCCCCGTTCAAAATTATTACCCATGTGGGGGCTTTATTCCATTGTGTATGAGAGCAAAACTTTGTTAAAATTGGTATACCCAATTTTACTATTTTTTCAAACCCGTAGATGAACCCGAGTCGCTCCAATCATAGGCGGAGTTTCCAAATATGTGCGGAGCAAGGGGGGTTTACCAAAAATAAACCCCTCTCCCTAAATACGCCCTGTCCCGAATATGACCAATGTCCTAAACTGCGGTCTCTTCCTTGTTATTACAAAAAGTTTAAGGGGAGATGTTTTTATCGATGCCCATGTCTTGCATCATTTTTATCTCTCCTGTGTCTTTACACGAAAAAAAAATATTTTTACATTTTTCATATATATATATTTTTTCATAATCTCTATATTATCATTGTATAATTCTAATTGTGTTTCTTTTATTTTGAAATTTTTGTATTTACATTTCATTTAAGATTTTTAATAATATAGTGCAAACTTGTGAACTTTTTTAGCAAATACAAAAAAATTTTGTGCACTAAAGACTCATCTATCATGCTCATGTTTGTTGATAAATAAAATCACGTGAGAAAACCTTCAAAGAAAAATGCAGCTGTAATTTTTCATTCTTGAACTCTTTTTAAAGACGGTGTTAAAAAAAAAAAAAAATGAAAAATGAACAATTAAGAGTTTATTTATATAGGTGCACCATCATATTGTAAAATAAATAAACTTGCAAGAAAACAAACAAAAAAAATATGCAGCTAACATTAGTACTAAATATGGATAAAAGACTTTTCAAAGACTTTAAAAGTATATTTTGCTGCAATTTGAAAAATGTATGGCCATTTATTATACTATTATGAAGATATTACTGTAGTACTACATATTATTATTTACATTATTGTATGCATACTTATTTTATTTTTATTATTATTTTTCTGCTTTGATATTTTGTATTATATTTACAGGGTGACATTCTAAATTTTTCAAAATCTTGTGAAGGGGTGATATATATATGGTAAAGATACCATATATATTCCTTTCAAAAAAAATTAAAGCAATCTATATTTTATGTATTTTATCAAATATATTTTCCCCTTTCTGCATAATCGTAATTCATATACATTCCCGGCTGTTAAAAAGCGCACCCTTTTTATCTTTCTCTTTCAACGAAAGACTTTTAGTCAAAATCATGCATATTGTTTTTAAATTATCATTAACGTACTTATTCGGTCTCCCACATATCAAAAGAAATGAAATTATACAAGGCATAAAATGTTTTCCTTTTCATGGTCAGCTTTGTCTCGCATATTGTTCCAGATGTCTATAACATTTAAACGGCGCCTTTGCTGCATTCCTCGAAAGCCCTGTTCCCAAAACAATAATTAACGGTAAAATTCTTAATCTCTCTTTTTAGCCAAAGTGCAATCTTCGCCAAAAGATTTTTCCCTTCCAATCACGTCAATTATGAAGTTGATATGTATATAAGTAACGGTTACATTTCCCACGCAAAAAAATGCGATTCTCTTGGCTTGAAATGTATCTCGCTTGGCGTGTTTTTCCTTGCGCCCACTTTCATATCGGATAGAACACTTGCCCTCTGATCTTCATCTCATAAACATCTAAAAATGTCTTGGCCCCTTTGGCCACCCTTTGGTTTTATAACGAAAAATCACCTTGCTGTTCTTAAAACTCTTTGGATTACGTGAACTTGATCGGACCCGTTCAACAGCATTTCTGGATTATTCTTTGGATTATGTTTGTGTTCTTCACCCCTGACTTTAAATTTAAAATGTCACCTCACCAATATTCATCAGATCCATTTAAAAATCTGAAACTTTGATTGATATAAATCTCACTATTGTGGAAGATAGTGAATTGTGACATGTTTCTCCAATTAAAGACTATTAACTCTAATGATGTGATTTTCGTCTTCTTTGCTTCATCATACAAAATAAAAGGAAAAACTACACTCCGGTTCCGTACTTCAGTACCCAGGAAACGCATTCTGCGGTTTGCTAAAACAACCAAGTGCCACTATACCTTCTTGTTTTAACAAATTGTTTCACTCCGTAAAAGTAAATCCTTTAGGTCTTTTAAAAGGATTCGCCAACTTTGACAACATTTTCTCAATAATCAACCCCCTGAACTTACCTTCTCACGATAAACTCTTTCATATGCATAAAATCAACACGATAAATTCTTTCATATGCATATTCAGAATCTTCCACAATAGTGAGATTTTGATCAATCAAAGTTTCAGATTTTTAAATGGATCTGATGAATATTGGTGAGGTGACATTTTAAATTTAAAGTCAGGGGTGAAGAACACAAACATAATCCAAAGAATAATCCAGAAATGCTGTTGAACGGGTCCGATCAAGTTCACGTAATCCAAAGAGTTTTAAGAACAGCAAGGTGATTTTTCGTTATAAAACCAAAGGGTGGCCAAAGGGGCCAAGACATTTTTAGATGTTTATGAGATGAAGATCAGAGGGCAAGTGTTCTATCCGATATGAAAGTGGGCGCAAGGAAAAACACGCCAAGCGAGATACATTTCAAGCCAAGAGAATCGCATTTTTTTGCGTGGGAAATGTAACCGTTACTTATATACATATCAACTTCATAATTGACGTCATTGGAAGGGAAAAATCTTTTGGCGAAGATTGCACTTTGGCTAAAAAGAGAGATTAAGAATTTTACCGTTAATTATTGTTTTGGGAACAGGGCTTTCGAGGAATGCAGCAAAGGCGCCGTTTAAATGTTATAGACATCTGGAACAATATGCGAGACAAAGCTGACCATGAAAAGGAAAACATTTTATGCCTTGTATAGTTTCATTTCTTTTGATATGTGGGAGACCGAATAAGTACGTTAATGATAATTTAAAAACAATATGCATGATTTTGACTAAAAGTCTTTCGTTGAAAGAGAAAGATAAAAAGGGTGCGCTTTTTAACAGCCGGGAATGTATATGAATTACGATTATGCAGAAAGGGGAAAATATATTTGATAAAATACATAAAATATAGATTGCTTTAATTTTTTTTTGAAAGGAATATATATGGTATCTTTACCATATATATATATGCATATGAAAGAATTTATCGTGTTGATTTTATGCATATGAAAGAGTTTATCGTGAGAAGGTAAGTTCAGGGGGTTGATTATTGAGAAAATGTTGTCAAAGTTGGCGAATCCTTTTAAAAGACCTAAAGGATTTACTTTTACGGAGTGAAACAATTTGTTAAAACAAGAAGGTATAGTGGCACTTGGTTGTTTTAGCAAACCGCAGAATGCGTTTCCTGGGTACTGAAGTACGGAACCGGAGTGTAGTTTTTCCTTTTATTTTGTATGATGAAGCAAAGAAGACGAAAATCACATCATTAGAGTTAATAGTCTTTAATTGGAGAAACATGTCACAATTCACTATCTTCCACAATAGTGAGATTTATATCAATCAAAGTTTCAGATTTTTAAATGGATCTGATGAATATTGGTGAGGTGACATTTTAAATTTAGAGTCAGGGGTGAAGAACACAAACATAATCCAAAGAATAATCCAGAAATGCTGTTGAACGGGTCCGATCAAGTTCACGTAATCCAAAGAGTTTTAAGAACAGCAAGGTGATTTTTCGTTATAAAACCAAAGGGTGGCCAAAGGGGCCAAGACATTTTTAGATGTTTATGAGATGAAGATCAGAGGGCAAGTGTTCTATCCGATATGAAAGTGGGCGCAAGGAAAAACACGCCAAGCGAGATACATTTCAAGCCAAGAGAATCGCATTTTTTTGCGTGGGAAATGTAACCGTTACTTATATACATATCAACTTCATAATTGACGTCATTGGAAGGGAAAAATCTTTTGGCGAAGATTGCACTTTGGCTAAAAAGAGAGATTAAGAATTTTACCGTTAATTATTGTTTTGGGAACAGGGCTTTCGAGGAATGCAGCAAAGGCGCCGTTTAAATGTTATAGACATCTGGAACAATATGCGAGACAAAGCTGACCATGAAAAGGAAAACATTTTATGCCTTGTATAATTTCATTTCTTTTGATATGTGGGAGACCGAATAAGTACGTTAATGATAATTTAAAAACAATATGCATGATTTTGACTAAAAGTCTTTCGTTGAAAGAGAAAGATAAAAAGGGTGCGCTTTTTAACAGCCGGGAATGTATATGAATTACGATTATGCAGAAAGGGGAAAATATATTTGATAAAATACATAAAATATAGATTGCTTTAATTTTTTTTGAAAGGAATATATATGGTATCTTTACCATAGGCTTGTCCCATCCTTTTAGTGAAACAAAAACCGGATGGATCGGGTAAACAAAAATTTAGATTAGCCTTAGACTTGCGCATGTTAAATACAATCATTCAGAGCTCCTCTTATCCTCTTCCTAAAATTCAAACGATAATTTCCAACTTGTCAAAATATAAATATTTTACATCGCTAGACTTCCAACAGGCCTATCATCAAATTGATATGCCAACTAAATTTCAAGATAAAGTAACTTTTTCAAGCATGTTTGGCTCATATAAATTTAAAAGGCTCTGTTTCGGTTTGAAGAACGCAAGCAATTATTTTCAAGCTCTTATGGACATGTTGTTGGATGAGATGAGATTAGAAGGTATCTACGTATACCAAGATGATCTTATATTTGGCTCAAATTCAATACAGGAAACTTATGAAAAATTGGAAAGAATTTTCCAAATTTTGGCTAAATATAATATGACTCTTTCACCAGCAAAATGTACTTTCCACCAATCTGCAATTGATTACCTCGGTTTTCATATTGAAAATCATACAATTTCGCCTATAAACAATAACATATTGAAAATAAAATCCTTTCCAGCACCTAAGACAAAAAAACAAGTTAGAAGTTTTGTTGGCTTGGCCACGTTCTATAAAAATCTAATTCCCTCATTTTCTAAATTAATTCAACCACTCATTGATTTATCTAAACCTAAATCCGCATTTAAATGGACTGATTACCATCAAAGTGTATTCAACGACATACAAAAGATTTTCTTTAAACACCCTATGGTCAGGTTACCCGATTGGGATAAGACGTTTTATGTCAATACAGATGCTTCCGGAACGGCAATTTCAGGTGCTCTTCTCCAAATGTATAATCACCAACTCTTACCTATTTCTTATTTTTCAAAGTCATTAAAACCATCTGAAAAAAAATACCCCGCAATAAAATTAGAATTAATGGCCATTGTAAAATCTATAAATGCATTCAATTACTATATTTACAATCGTAATTTTGTCATCTTATCTGATAGTAAACCATTAGAAAAGTATAAAAAAACCTCTAACCCAGCTGACATCACAACTCGTTGGCTAATGCATTTGTCCAAATATACTTTCACATTTCAACACATACCTGGCTCTAAAAATATTTTGGCTGATTATTTATCCAGGTGTAGTTTTAACGACAACAACATAGAAACTCTTGACTCGAATCCCCAACTAATGTCTGAAAATTCACAACCGTTACCAATTGTCGAAAATGATATTAATGCTATAGACTCCCAAGAATTCATAAATTGTTTGGTTAACAAAAATGCAAAAAACAAAGATCCTTTACTAGAAATTTCGAACACAATTTTTGTTCAAGAACAACTTAAAGATTCACAGTTATCACCTATATATAATGAAATTTTAAATTCAGGTTCTTGTGTTAAGTATCCTTCTTTCTTCATACATCCAGACTCTAAGGTCCTTATGCAAAAGAAAAACAACAGTGCTCAAAACTCTTTTTCATATCTTATAATTGTTCCAGATTCTTTAAAACCTAAAGTATTAACAATTTCTCATCTATCACATTTTGGTTTTATAAAAACTTATGACTTTCTTTCTTCGCGTTATTTTTGGAAAGGCATATACACAGACACACTTAATTTTGTTGCTTCGTGCACAAAATGCCTCCAAGCAAAACATCACCGAATTCCTAACGCACCTCTTCAACCTACTTACACACCAAAATTCCCAGGAGTCACAATTTCTATTGATCTTGTTGGACCTTTCAAAAATGGTCACTCTATTTTAACTGTGACCGACCACTTTTCCAGACATCTTGAACTGTATCCACTTCAATCAACCACAGCTCCTAAAATTGTAAAGTGCCTATTCTCATATATGACTATTTTTGGACGTCCGGCAACCCTATTGTCAGACCTCGGCCCCCAGTTTAGGGCATATATTTATGATACTTTCAACAATACCCTAGGCATAAAAATTTCCCATTCGTCAACAGCACACCCGGCTTGTAACTCTATCTCTGAGAGGGTGAACACTTCAATAAAATACTCTATAACTACTCTAATGCAAGAAGGATATACATTTGAAAACGCTATTGCTATACACAAAAACTTATACAACGGTTCCAAACATTCCTCCACTTTATTCTCTCCTAACTTCTTACATTTTGGCCGAGAACTATCACTAATATTCGACACTTATAATTATAATGCAAATCAACCTTTTTTGGATCAAAATGTCGAAACATATAAACTATTTGATGACTTAAATGGCATTTACAGAAAAGCATATAACAACATTAAAAATTCACAATTTAAAAGAAACAATTATCACCAAAAGACAGCTAAATTAAGACCAATTTGTAAAAAAGACATTGTTTATCTGAAATCTGTTGACAAATTTAAACCCAAATATACAGGACCTTATGTTGTAGTCCAAAAGCACTCACCTGTAGCCTTTTCTATTATGAAACTCAACTCACATCTTGATAATACCATATTTAGAGTTCACTTAGACAGAATCATCCTTGCTCCACCTCGTAATAATCATCTATTCGATACAAGTCATCACAATAATCCTAGCAATTTTGTAGACACTAGACAAATTCTAAATCAGCCACATCCCTATAATTTACGCCCTCGTAATTAATATTTTATATTGTTGTTTTGTCAGTCATTGCTACACAGGAGTTGCGCAAATCCTCGTGTACCATTTATATTTAGTTTGTAGTATTCTTGTATATGGTTGTTAAGTTTTTGATGCTCATGGCTGGTTCATGGTGCATCGTTTGTTATTTTTATATACAGGGAAGCTATTTACTATATTCTTGACAAATTTCAATTCTTTTTTTAAAAATAATAATAATATATATATAAATAAATAACGCTGATATTTAAAAAAAACAAATGAATGACAATAGTTCAGGTATGTTTATCATTTAAGTCTTCATTTTTTATAATATTTTTAATTCAGATAGTCCATTTCAGTGTATCAATGGTGATATTTAAATTTCTATTGTGAATTCTCTAGATTTAATTAAATAATAATAATAATAGTCAAGGAATACAAAATCATGACTGTGACCTTAATTGCTCTCTGCACTCTGGAATATAACTTGAAGATTTTACTATTTTTAACTATGTGTGATGACCAAAAGCAATAACCAATGGTCATATTTCTTGTAATAAATACAAGTTTAGGGTAAAAAGATTTGCATTCAGCAGAATTGAATTGCACTGAATTTGCCCGTGTGTATACACGAAACAATTTTTAATTTTTCAATTTTCATTTCATATATATTCTTTTTAACTTGTAATAATATTTTTGTGTATTTTATAACTGTGTTTAATTTTTGCATTTTGATATATTTATGGTTTGTTAGTAAACAAAGAAAGTAAGTTGAACATGTGTTACAATTTTTTCAAAATAATAAAAAAGAGAAAAGCAAAGAAAACTGTACTGTTGCATAGCAAAATGTAAACATAGCTTTAGCTGTATCTCCAGAAAACTTTTCTGAGTTTACAAACTTTCATAAAAAAAAAAGAATAAACACAGCTAGTTGATATAGTAATGCAACTTCAGATGTTCAACATAGTTTAACTTTGTTTATTTTTCATGTGAAAAGGAACATTTAACAAATGTATAAACAAACCAAAGAACTTTTTAAGAATTGCTGATCACAATTCTTTCTTTTTCATATAGCATGGCCACATTTTATACGTTTATCATCATTGCAATGTATGTATTTTTAGCAAGCTATATTTGATAATATAATGGCAGCCAGGAGAAATAGTTTGAATTTTTATTTGTTGCAAAAAAAAAAAAAAAAAAAAAAAAAAAAAAAAAAAAAACTTTTTCAATTCGAAAGACAATTTTTTTAAAAAAGGGCAAACCTTGTGAAGACGCACTATTTTTGACTAGCTATGGACATATGTGTGCATATATATACATATTTTTACTTGCCTTATAGCATTTTTCTAATTATATATATTAAAAAATAATAATAATATTTACGTCCTTTATATTGTAGTGCATTATGTCTCATTTTCAATTTATTGTATATATGTTTTATATTTGAGATGCACAGGTTTTTGGTAAGACTCATTATTATTTTTTTTTGCCAGCTTTGGGGTGATATATATATGGTATAGATCCATATATATGCATTTTTATAACAAGCAAAAAAAAACATTTTTAATTCTTTTGTTAAAAGTTATCGCTTCTCTTTTCCTTTTATTCTAAAATCAAGTCTCATTTATTAACAGATTAATGCTTTATCCTTTTTGCAGGCAGATGCAATTTATTCTATGTTTCTGGCCGTGTGTATGCACTTTGTCCGGTATTATTTTTCTTTATTTTTAATTCTGAACTTTGAGCATCTGCTAGTTATCATAATACATTTACTTTTAGTCTTGTAATTATTTCAGTTTAACACAAAATGTATATACATCCGCAGTTTATGTTGTTACAAATTGTTATTTCTGTCTCGATATTTCGTGATCGCAGATGGTTTTCCCAGCGCATAAAAACCACAAAAGGGTTACTGATGAACTTTGTAATATTACACACCCCTCTTTAATCGCCAAATTTAAATATATCTATTTCTTATCATTAACGGTTATTTTTGCTGGCGGTAATGAATCTTGCCAATTGCTTTATTTTTGGTGTAAAAATACTCTCTGACCTGTGAACATTGTCATGATTTGAGATGATCAGTCTTTGCTGAGATGTAGAGGTGTAAAGACTCTCTTGATACTGCCTTGCTATGGAGCAAGCCGACCACCTGTTTGCTTTCACTTTTATGCAACTTTTCGCTTCAAATAAAGGACTAATTTCGACAGAATGAGTTCTTTTTATATCTCCGAACTATTGTTGTGTCTCTTTACTCAGGAAACGCATCTGAAGTGTTTTTGCGATTCAACGCACTTTATTTTAACAATTATGTACTATTATAGTAAACTATCCACTGTGACGATCAGGCCAACTCTTCGATAATATTATTAGAATGTAAACTTCAACTAATGTATACCGAAAACTATACTACAGGAGGTTCCGAGGTTGAATCGTCAAGCGACCGAGAAACTTATTTTATTACAGAAATTAATCTGCAGACGATATAATTCATTTCACAGAATTAAAAATCATCAAGATCTGAATATTTATATAACTAGCTACTGTACGAACGCACCTCGTTTGTTACGTTTGACGTACAATTTACCAACTTGTTAAATTAAGCTAAACAACATTTTCTGTTTCTTAAAAAGATTCCTCCCAGTTTATTTATTTATTTATTTATATTTTTATGTTTATTTTTTTTTTTTGTAAATTCTATGTGTGGTTCCAATTACTCTGTTAAAAAAATTAAGAGTTATTATCAAGAGCAAAAATATACTTTGTAGAGTGAATTTTTTTTTAATAATGTCCTTTATAATATATATATACCATTGTGATAATACATAAAGCTGAGATTCAAGGAGTTTTTTTACGAAAAAAAAAAGTATATATTTGCCGAAAACAGGAAGTCTGCGTTTGGCATTTCGAACTTAAAATAAAAAAAGCTTTAGAAACACTAAATTTCACGAAAACGCTGTTATTACAAATAAAAAAAATTTTTAAATTTCATCTGTTAAAAAATTCAAATTTCAGGGAAAAAATATATAATTCATATTGTAAAAAGTTAAGCTAAAAGTATTTCTAGGTAATGGAAAAAAAAAAGCAACGTATAATTCTGTGCCAGATTTATACAGTAGTTTCATTATACGCTTTTCTTTTTTTTCTCTTTTGTCTTTTCTTGATATAATACATATTCTTGCGATTTGACCATAGCTCGACCATAAGAACAAAAAAAGATATAAAATAGCCAGATAAAAGGAATATGAATGCCGGAGCAACATCAGTAAGCGTCAATTTTCTATTAGGAGTTTCATATTCCGGGAAAAGGAAGGATAATTCCATTTCCGCCGTAAAACTTGCATCGCTAACATATTTAAAGTACAGGCCTGAAGCCATCATTCTATGTACAAAAGAATCCAGCATTTGCTTGCAACAGAAGCTTTTTCGAACCGTCATTGCACTCATAGATTCGGTAAAACGGTCTTCTGAGAAAAAAAATGTTTTAGCGTGAAAAAGACCAAGATACCTTGTTTCCGTCAAAAACGCAAGATTTTGCTTTTGACTCTCGCGAAGAAAATTTACCAAAGCATCCCCGTCATACGATAACTTATTCCTAACTATGTCTGTTGCGATTACTCGCAAATGTTCCAGATCTGAGTTCTCCCAGACATCTATATAATAATTGGGCACATAGTAAATGCATCGATAATCTCCACTTTCTACAGCTAAAGCTAAGTCGGAAATATGTTTAATTTTAGTGAGAGGTGGAATTGAAAGAAAAGATAAAAATACAGAATCGTAAGACAAGCAAAGAATCATAGCTCCAATAACCCACGAATAGACAAGGAGCTTTTCGACAAGCGACAAAGGTCTTATAAGGGAATTTTGCTTCATAAATATTGCAAAAACGTGAAAATAAATAGTGTTGAAGGTGTACTTCCTTTTCAATATGGTATAATTTACTATTGGCATCGCAATTAAAACCGATATTATTGTTAGCCATACAGGCAACGAAAACATTTGAAAAATACCGAAAATATGTGGTTTGTATTTCGGTTTTCGAGTAACAAATGTATAGTAGTCTAAATGGTACGGATAAGAGAAAATATAATTATCCACAATATAATTCTCCAAATACCCTGGAACATCAATTTCTGAACAATTTATTTTCTGAAGCAATAATCTGGAAGTATCACTAGGGCAGTAAACATCTTCTTCATAAGTTATAACAACATTAATTCTGTCAAAATATTTTGTATATTGTTGAAGGTACTGCACAAGTGCAAGTAGTAATCGACCATCTACATTTAATTTCAATGAGAAATATTCTAGTTTGTCGTCATCGGTTGCATTTGGAGGAGGTAATAATTCAGAATCGAACTGCCTATCATATTCAAGAAAAATTATTTTCTGGAAATCCATATCCTTTTTCATTTAATGCATTAACATTCCAGAAAATGTTACTTACAAAATATGTTTAATACATAAGTCTTTTATTATTTTTAATATTAGAATGTATGAATAACTATTAAGAACTTTCCAATTTAAAAAAAGAATTCCATAGTTATTAGTACTTTTTTTTTTTTTTTACTCGAAAAGTAATGATTGAAAAAAAAAATTGTATCATCTTTGTTGCCACTTTCAATTTTAAGAACAAAGTCCAATATTTTATCACATTTACCGATGCATAAAAATCAGTCTTAATAAACTGAAAACAGTCAACCTTTTTTGTTTTTTTAATAATCTGAAAATACTAAAACAAGAAAGCTATTCTTGGATCTAATTTTATTGTTAAAAATATACATATATATATCATCTGATATTTTAATTTATATATTTTAGAAGCAGGCCTGCCTTGTATAAAGTGCTATTTTAAAATTATTTTTCATTCTATGGAGAAAGTCATTTTACTTAAAACTAATTGAACATAATCTAAACCAACTTTCTTTTGTATTTAATTACCGAAGCTGAACACAATAGGGATAATAATGATGCATAAATAATTCAATAATATTACAAAATAGGAAATAAATTTAAGTATAAGATTATTCACCAATTTCCTTCGTTTCAGTTTAATAAAATATAAATCGAGATATTTAATTTTTTTAAAGTACCATCTTTTACAGATTTGTAGATCTTTTTATATAAAAAAAAGAAGCATCAGATGAAAGAATCCATTTACCTGGGAACACTGTATAACTTTTATGCACAATATGTGTTCTAGAGTTTTATCTCAATAATGAATTATACATATTCGTAGCTGAGATTTTCTGAAAATATAAGAAAACAATTCTGAAAACAATTTCAAACGTTCTTTTTATACTTCCCAATTGTTCATTTGTATATTACGCATAATATAAGAAAAGGTTAACGTCATCTTTTTCTGTTAAAGAAGCCAGTTTGCCGCTGTACCATGTACAACCAAACAGTAACACACACCATTTTACAGTAAAATAATTATTATTCTTCATCTCATTTTAATGTTTTGTGATTTAAATTTCCAATTAAAAGTTTATTAATCAATATTAAAACATGTATGAAAGCGTCGTTTCAATCCCATTGACAAATTAGAATCACAACCTTGGGAAGTGCTTTCATATTATTATGGCTATATTACCGTTTCTTTTAAAAAATTGTCATTAAAATCGGCCGTAACAATGCGTACCAAATTCTCGGAAAAAATTAATAGTTTTTCGTGTATGATAATATTTTTAAAAAAGGATAAAGTTATTAAAATGGCAATTACAGAAAATTTTAAAATTGGTTTTTGTTTATTTCGAACTTAAATTTATAATCTACGGATTGCGTGCACTGTTGCTTGAAAATAGTTTTATATTCGCTCGCATAAAATCCAATAATTTTCAATGTTTGCTTTATTTTCGTTTTAATTTTCAGCTTGCGTATATGAACAAATAAAAGTGTTTTGTCCTTCAACTTTTTTTTTTCGTCTTTTTCGGTACCAGTATTCAAGTCTGGTATTTTTCTCCGCGAGGGGAACATTATGGGTCTATGGTAGTGATATACCCCTGAGAAACCCCCTTTCCCCTCCTGAAGTAATCACTATTCGGCATGGACTTTTGCACGAATTCCAAAAACTGGTGATGGTTGTAGAAATAAAATGTTTGGGTATTGATGTGACACACTTAACGACATGAAGCACATTACGCATTGACAAAAATAAAAAGTTCTGTTATTGAGGTTTCAGTCCACAGTGGTTTGTTTTCAGTTTTATTTTCAATTTGTATATTAGCGTTATTTTTTCCAATAGTTTCAAGAAATTTAATTTCTCTTTCGTTAAATATTCCTGTGTAATTTATATAATAT
Organism: Maratus michaelseni; assembly: GCA_963931845.1. Classification (NCBI taxonomy): domain Eukaryota; kingdom Metazoa; phylum Arthropoda; class Arachnida; order Araneae; family Salticidae; genus Maratus; species Maratus michaelseni. Next base: position 93,467,247 of record OZ007597.1, on the reverse strand, counting down.
CGGAAGCCATCGGGACATGATGAAACTAAATTAAAATATTATCAATTCAGTTATTTATGTCCATGGTCCATTTTCCCAAATGAACTTTGAATCAAACGAAATGAGCTTGTATTTTAACCCTCTGACCGCCGAGCAAAAGAGCAAATTTGCAATGTTGATTTCTCTGTAATTCTTTTAAAATGTTTAAAAAATCTTAATTTTCAAACTTCAGATAAAAAAACTTAATCACGTATATAAGTATAATCCTTGAGAGTATCAATCACATAGGTCATACTTGATGTTTTAAAATGTTCAAAATATTTTCAATATTTGTAATTTTTCAATATTTGTAGAATTATATTAATTTAAACAAACCTTGTATTGCTGTGAAACCTACAGCATAGTGAACGGATATATCAGGTCGCGGCGGTGAGAAGGTTAAAGCAATATGTAGCTTCACATGAAATGTCCTTCCACGTTACTGAAAACGTTGCGGACGGCGTTGCGCCATATTATCTCACACATTGAATAAAATTTAGGCTATTAAGAAGCAAATCTTTTTCTTGATCATTTATACAGTGCTGGAAAAAATTATAAAGCCGATAGCAAAATTTACAAAATTCAAAAAGTAATGGAATTGTTGATAACGCAAATTCTATTTTCATTTGCATGATCAACATTGCAATAATACACATAAACTTTATTTAGAAAAACGGTAGGGAGAACATAAATTATGCTAATTTCTTACAACCAATGAAAAACAACTTGGAAAAAAGTATAAAGCCGATGGTTCTAGCCTCATTTGGCATAATGCCAGACTTAAAAAATTGGTTGCCATGAAAGTTTAGGTAAATGTAAACGCGTTACGTGCATTCATTTTGTATTTGGTTTGTTTAATACAATGCCAAGAGGATAAAAGTTATCCGATGGTGAACAAATTAAAATATTAACTTTAAATGGAGCTGGAATGTCTGGTTCAAAAATTGCAAGTAAAATAGGAAGGTCCAAGGCTGCAGTAAACAGTTTTCTCAGAAATCCCGAAGATTACGGTAGTAAGAAGCATACAGGAAGACCGAAATCCTTAACTGTAAGGCAATCAAAACAAATCCGAAAGCTAGTTTACGGACAAAAAATATCGTATGCCCAAATTCAAGAACAGTTACAATTACCATGTACAAGCCGAACGGTAAAAATTGTTTTAAGTAACATTCCCATTGTTCAATTAAAAAAAATTAAAGGAAAACCACCTCTTTCTAAGTACCACAAAAATGCTCCCTTAGACTTTGCACGAAAACATGTAACCAAAGGCACAAATTGGAGAGATGTTGACTTTTCCGATGAAAATAAGTTTAATTTCGATGGACCCGACGGCTATAAATATTTTTGGCATGATTTACGACAGCAGCCTGATATTTTTTCAAAGCGTCAATTTGGAGGGGGCACGGTAATGGTTTGGGCTGCATTAGCTGCCTGTGGAACAACTCCAATTGTTTTCATGCATAACAAAATGAATTGGGTTATGTATCAAGGAATGTTAGGAGATAATTTATTACCCATTTTCTCCTCTTATAACTTCAGGAGACTGGACATTTCAACAGGACAAAGCTTCCGTTCATGTTTCGAAGTCAACTAAATCTTGGCTGGAAGCTAATCAGATGAAATGCCTTCAATGGCCAGCTCATAGACCCGATCTGAATGTAATAGAAAATTATTGGGGAATTTTAGCTCGAAATGTTTACAAAAATGGACGACAATTAAATTTAAAGTTAGATTTAATGAATGCTTTTAAAAAATGCTGGAACAATACTGATGCAAGTACTTTGTGTGGTCTGATAGATTCAATGAACAAAAGACTAGTCAAAGTCATCGAAAAAAATGTGTCTCACATCGATTATTGATGAAATACATGTATCGACTTTATAATTATTTCCAACTTTCTTTGTACAGAAAATTTTCTTAAGTCTATTAATCTTTTATTAATGTAGTTATTATTGAATTTATTTTTTTCTTTACTTCCTTGTAGCATGTAATATATATGTATGAAATTTCATAAATGTTCTATATTTTGTTTTTTAATTATATCATATTTTCAAGTGGCTTTATAATTTTTTCCACCACTGTAGTAGAGTTTGATAGAGAAATGAGGCCTTTATGACAACATTAATTAAAACGTTCTTTAGTCAAGACACTACTAAAATAGACAGAATACATTTATTGTAGAGATTGACCATTGAACTTAAATAATGTTCTGGTGATTAATTTTCGTTTGTTAGTTCTTGAACTCTGGGCCTCTCTTCTTTGCGCTATGTGTGGTTCTGGAATCTTAAATACAATCTCACTCTATGTTACGTTGTATTTTGTAATACATGTCTTCTTCTGGAAAGTCTACTACGGTTTTTCATCTTTGGATTCCAGTAGAGAAAATACAGTCAAAAATTCAATAAATTATTTGCACACAAAGAACAGTGTTTAACTTTCATATTTAAAAGAAATGTGAATCATAAAAAAGTGTACTTTTAAAGCTGAATTATTTTAATAAAATTAAAACTAACGTCATTTTCATTGACTTTTCATTGTATATATCATTTTCAATCATGTTACCATCAACCTGGAAAAAATCTTCATAACTGATTCTGGTATTAAAATAAACCTCTAGTTTGCATATAATAAAATCTTCCTAACCTTCCATAATCGGATCCACAGCCAAGTTTGACGTCAAATATTAGAAGTGTTTGCACGATATGGTTACAAATGTACCAGAGTTATCTCCAAAATGAAGTTAGTTAGCGCATTAAATAATGCCAAATTGCTGATGACTGAATTATTGATCTTTCCCCAACAAAACGCCTTGAGAATGATAAATAAAGTTAGTTATGCAAAATTTTTAGTAATAATATTTGTTATTGCGCTTTAAACTATACACATGCACACTGCTGGTTCTTAACTAAAACACAAATGGAATGGACTGTATAAATGCGTTTTATTCACAAGCAACAAAATGCGAGCCATCACACGGCTTATTCCACAACATCCTTTTTCACATTCTAAAAACAACAAGAAAAACAGAACACTGAGTGTTGCCAAACGCGGAAAGTAAGAAAAAGAAACTTACATAAATTCGGAGCACATGAAATCAAGGAACATGCAGCTTTAGCTAGCTGCAGACGATAATTACACAAACATTCTGGCCCCCGTTGAAATCCCCTGGGATTTCAACAAGTTGTTAGTTGCATACAATTTCTCACTATAATGAAAAAACAATTAATAACACAAACAAATGAATGCAAAAAAAATAGAAAAATATTAAAAGGTTTTTAGTTCACAGTTTTTAGTTTCTTTAGGAAGTGGACACAGTTTCACTACAGGACGATCGATTACACCACTACTAGTCTTGATCGTCACAACTCTGACCTTATTATCTGAACCTGGATGAACAGTTAGTATTCTCCCTAATTTCTATTTAAGTGGTGGAAGATTGTCATCTTTTATGAGGACTAAGTCATTGACGTCTAAATTTCGCTGACTTTTCTGCCATTTAGGTCTTTGCTGAAGTTGAGCCAAATATTCCCGACTCCATCTTTTCCAAAATTGCTGTAAGATGAACTGTCTCACATGCCATCTATCGAGGTGACTCAAGAAACTGTGACTTAGATCTTGTTCGGGTATGGCAGTTAGAGAAGTTCCAACTAGGAAGTGACCTGGCGTTAGAGCAGTCAAGTCTGTTGGGTCAGATGATATGGGACACAGTGGCCTAGAGTTGAGGCAAGCTTCAACTTGTGTAACCAAGGTTTGGAACTCAGGATAGGTTAATACAGTGTCATCAACGGTTTTTCTCAGATGCGATTTCATGGATTTTACTGCAGATTCCCACAGTCCACCAAAGTGTGGAGCAGAAGGCGGATTAAATGTCCAAGTTATTTCCTCTGACGACAAAAATTTGCAAATTTCTTCATTCTGCTTGCACTGCAAAAGATGTTTGTTAATTTCTTTTTCTGCACCTTTGAAGTTGGATCCACAATCACTAAAAATCTCAAAAGGTTTCCCTCTTCTTGCAATAAATCGTTTAAAAGCACTTAAGAATGTCTTTGTTGAAAGATCTTCGACGACTTCAAGATGGACTGCCTTGATGACGAAGCAGACAAATACACACACATATGATTTAAATGATTTTACTCCGCGTCCTGCACGATATTTAATCATGAATTGTCCTGAAAAATCTGTTCCAACTCGATAAAATGGTCGTGATTGTGCTACTCTGGATGCTGGAAGATCAGCCATTATTTGTTTTGCAGTTTGAGCTTTATATCTGCAACACGTAACACAAGCTCTTACCATTTTCCGAATAACAGACCTAGCAGTAATGATCCAAAATTGCTGTCTAATTAAAAAAAGAAGTAGTTCTGGACCTGCATGTAAGTATTTTTCATGATAATGTTTAATTATGATCATAGTCACATGGTGCTTTGATGGTAATAAGATTGGGTGCTTTGCATTCTCCGACAGCTGTGCTTTTTTCAATCTTACTCCTACTCTTAATATTTTGTTATCATCTAAAATTGGACACAAGCACATGAGACTGCTATTTGCAGGTAGCTCTTTTCCAGCTTCTAAATACTGAATTTCCTTACTGAAGTTCACTTGTTGAACTATCCGAATAATGCAGCGTGTTGCGGCTTGAATTTCACTGCTTGATAAAAAGGATGTATTTCTTTCTACACGTGTTACCTTTGAATTGGAGATGAATCTCAATATCCAAGCAAATATGCGTTGCAACTTGGAAAACGAAGATATTTTTGATATAACATCAAGTTCTTTTACAGTTTCAGAAGCTACAAATGATAAGGTTTTACGTGCTTCTGGTAATTCTTCTTCATTTATGGGAATAGGTTCATGCACTGGAACCTCCCTACTTCTTAATCATAGTAGGCCGTTCCACCACAAGTCATGGGACAGTAGTTCTGCAGGAAATAACCCACGTGATGCACAATCAGCAGGATTTTCTTTTCCGTCCACATGGTTCCAGTTCTCAGCTGGTAAAATGGATTGGATTTCTGATACTCTGTTGGCTACAAAAATTTGCCATCTTTTAGGATTTGATCTTAGCCATGACAATACAATTTGTGAATCACTCCATGCGTGCACAGAATCAGGTTTTATATGTAATGCAGCTCTGACTGCCTGTATTAAGTGTGCCAGTAATATTACAGAACATAATTCCAGTCTTGGAATCGTGACAGGTTTTAGTGGTGCTACGCGAGTTTTAACTGTTAAAAGTTTCACATCAATGTTAGAGATATCACAAGTTTTAACGTAAATAACTGCTGAATAACCCTTTTATGACGCATCACAAAATCCGTGAAGTTCACATCGATAATAATTGGGCAAGATTACTTTTCTAGGTATATATATGGAATTTAAGAGATTGACTTCTTGGCACAAAATTTTCCACTTTTGGTCAATATTTGCTGGTACTGGGTCATCCCATGATATTTGTAATTTCCACAGTTCTTGAAGGATCATTTTAGTTAGAATCACAAAAGGTGCAATCCACCCCAATGGATCAAACAGCGTTGAGACAAATGACAGAATAATTCTTTTAGTAGGGACACCTTGATAATTTATATCACTGAAACTACATTTGAACATATCATTATCAGGATGCCATTCCACTCCTAAAACTTTTGTGGCCTTATTGCCCACTACATTATGTATATTATCGTTAATTGTGTTTGCTAACCCAGCATTTTTCAATAGTGATGGTTCATTTGTGGACCATTTATGTAGCTCAAACCCACTTTTTTTTAGCATATTTTGCAAATCAGATATCAATTCAGTACCTTCCTGACTATTCTCAACACCAGTTAAAACATCGTCGACATAAAAATCTCTTAAAACTACAGACTTTGCTTTTGGGAAATTAAGACCCTCATCAATTGCTAACTGACTCAAAGCTTTAGTTGCAAGATATGGAGCAGCAGCAGTTCCATACGTGACAGTATTTAAGTGAAAGACTTGTATTTGTTTATCTGGACTATCTCTCCATAATATTCTCTGAAAATCCCTATCTTTGTCATGAATTTTTACCTGCCTATACATCATTCTTATATCAGCTGTTATGGCAATATTATGAAATCTAAGCCTTAATAAAATGCAAATTAAATCATCTATTTTGGGACCTACCATTAGAGTGTCGTTTAAAGAAACACCTGTTGTTGTTTTAGCACTCGCATCAAAAACTACTCTTAATTTGGTAGTAAAACTAGAATTGTTTAAGACGAAGTGGTGTGGGATGTAATAATGTTTAGTTTCTTATTCACGATCTGTATTCGTAACTAAGTCCATGTGGCCCAGAGATAAATATTCTTTCATAAATTGAACATATTGGTTGTAAATTTCTGGCATGGATATTAATCTTTTCTGAAGATAAAGAAATCTTCTGTGCGCCATTTGGCGTGAATCACCCAAAATATCCCGATCCTGTTTGAATGGTAATGCGACTGAATAGCGGCCTGATTTTTCTCTAAAATGAGAACTCTCAAAATGTTTTTCACAATGTTTTCCTTCAACTGTTAAAGGTTGCACATTTGGAATTTTTTCTAATTCCCAGAATGAATTTACTAACTCGTCAGTTTTTGTACTTAAATGATTTACATGTACTGGATCAGTTGCCAGCGTTTCAAAATTTGTAGTACCCGAAATTATCCACCCAAGTCTCGAATTTAAGGCAAATGGAAGGTTAGGTTCACGTTTGACAATTTCCCCAGTCATTAAACGCATAAATACATTTATACCAAATAAAATATCAATTTTTTGTGACTTGTAAAACAATGGATCAGCTAACACTAAATCATTGAAATTATCGCAAATGACTGAAGGTAAAGACACATAGGGAATATTATCTGTCACTTTATCCATCACGAATGCTGATGTTGATACTCTAAGATTACTTTTGAAGTTAGAAGTGAATAATAAATCGACTTCCCCATTACTCACAGTATTAAATGTTCCCAAACATGACACAGAAATGGAACTATCTTTTACCTTTAATCCTAATTTGCTTACACATTCTCTAGAAATAAATGACTTCTGAGAGCCTGTATCACATAAACATGTGCATTTTACAAATTCTTGTTTAGAATTTTGAACTTTTATTAATACGGTACACAACAAAATATGACTCTTTTGATTACTCTTTGCGTTTGATTCATAATGAGAGGCACAGACTGTAGACGAAACATTATCACTCGCTGACTCAACTTTTTTAGGGATAAATTCTTGTGCGTGTGGGGACACACTATTCGTCTGAGTCTTATTCCTTGAATTATTTACCATGTGCAAAATACTATGATGTTTCTTAAAGCAATGATGGCACGTATTTGGACTCTTACATTTATTGTGAAAATGCATATTAGATAGGCAATTGAAACAATAATGATTATGTTTTACGAAATCTACTCGTTGTTGAACAGGCAAATTAAGAAATTTCGAGCATTTAACTAAACTATGTTCTTCTTTACAGTAACCACAACTCAAAGTAGCTACAAAAGCATTACTCTTATTTGGAAATACATATTTAGGTACCTTATTTATCACTAACTTGCTATTTTGAAGAGTTCTTGCGTAATTCTTAAGAAATTCACTTAAGTTCTTAAGTTTCGGAATTTCATTGCTTTTAAGCTGAAGTTCCCACCACAATTTTGTAGAAGGATCCAATTTTTGCAAAATTAAATAAGTCATTAATGTATCACCAAATTTGTCAATGGTTTGGTTCAATACTTCTAACGAGCAATTGACTTCATTAATGTTATTAACTAGATTTAAAATAGCAATAGCTGATTCTGTGTGAATTGATGGTAAACTTAGAAATCGTTTAATATATGCAAAAATTTGTTCTCTCTTATTTGAATATCTTTCGTCTAGTAGATTCCATGCAATTTCAAAATTAGAATCCGAAATTTGAATAGACTGAATAACGCGATACGCTTCACCTTTCAATGAAGCTTTCAAATACAGCAATTTTTGAGCATTAGATGTAGTCGTATTACTGTTTACGCATGCATTGAAAAGATCTTTAAAAGCTATCCATTCAGTGATATTGCCTTTAAAAGTAAGTAATGATAACCTAGATAATTTAATATTCTCAAAAATGTTTTCTGAAACTACACTATCAGATTTATTTTCACTCTTATTTAACTTCGCATTTTCTATTTACAATACTTTCTCACCTTTAAATTTCCACAAATCAATTTTATCTGAGATTTCCTGTGCACTATCTATCTCACTCTCTAATTGTTTAGATTCTGTAATTAAACTTTCAATTTCCCTATCAAGTTTTTTTAGTTCCGTTTCTTTCTGTTTTAACAGTTCAATATTTTCTTCTACTTCTGTTAAATTAATCTCACCATCTGCGATTATACTTTCAATTTTCGTAATATAATTCATTACACTTCTCCGTAGAGCAGTTCTTTTCGTTTTAAAAGTTGTTAGTTCATTCATTCTTACTTAAATCAAACTCAAAACTAGTTCTAAAATATGTTAATACGAAATTTAGTTTAAATCTAAACTAATATTCTCATCACAATTCTACACTTTTAAATAGCAAATTATTTTTACACACGAAATATAATGTTCAAAGTTAACTTACCTCACAAGCTGAGGTAATATTTCGCCACAAAAAACATCACACAGCAGTTCAGAAAAATGTTCCATTCTACACTTTTTTTTTTCACTAGCACTCCGGCTAGACTTGTACCAAGAATGTTATTGCGCTTTAAACTATACACATACACACTGCTGGTTCTTAACTAAAACACAAATGCAATGGACTGTATAAATGCGTTTTATTCACAAGCAACAAAATGCGAGCCATCACACGGCTTATTCCACAACATCCTTTTTCACATTCTAAAAACAACAAGAAAAACAGAACACTGAGTGTTGCCAAACGCGGAAAGTAAGAAAAAGAAACTTACATAAATTCGGAGCACATGAAATCAAGGAACATGCAGCTTTAGCTAGCTGCAGACGCTAATTACACAAACAATATTTTAGGTGAATAATTGAACAGAAGATTTTTTTGCATTTCTCTAATGAGCGTAATAACACGGAGAAATAAATAGGTTTCCTATTTTTTTTTTTTTTTTGAAGATTACATTATTCTTCAGTCTGTTGCCTAAATAAGCCTTATAATGAAAAATAATCGTTAATTTGTCACTAAGTTAGGTAGTGCTGTGCGTCAGCCGAAATTGCTTTATAATGATCGAAATCTTACTTAATGTGAATGTCAGGTACTCTTTTAATCTACAACTTTAACCTTATCTAGGCTTAAATGATAAATCAATAAATATTGTTCGATTGGTCAATATTGGCATTTAAACTTTTTGTTTTCTTGTACATTGCAAGTATAGCTTTTTTAGAGATAGTAAAATAAATACAGATGAAAAATATATAATGGTAAATCTTCTTCTGTCCGTTTGCTTCATTATGAAAAACCATAAATTTACTAATCGCTAAGTACAAATTCCGTGTAATTTTCTGCATTCGGATTCACCGTCCAGAGTCTCTTTCAAATATAAAAGAAACTTGCAACAATATAGTAATAAATACGCCAATTGGCGGTTGACCTGTGTACGGAAGATTAGTCCAATATATTTTAAAACCTTTAAAAAGAAGAAAATATATGCAAAAAAGAAAAATAAATAAACAGAAATGACGATTTAAAAAATATATCGGAAATTTATTTTTGCTAGCAATTTTTTTGCAAAATGTTATAAGAAAAAAGGAAATAAAACTTTAAAAAATGACCAATTATAAAGAATATAGAAAGTTTATTTCAGCAAGCAATTTGTATTGCAAAATGTTCATTTGGTGATGGTAATAACGCATAGTTATATATATTTTCTTAAGAATAATCTTTAGTTTTTAACATTGGAAGCAGTGAATATTTCTATAAGGGAAATTGGCGATATGTTAAAAAAATAATTACACTAAAATTTAAATATTTGACTCCGTTTTAATAATATCAACTGCTATTTATATAATTTACATTTCAATATAAAAAAATTACTCAAAAAATTCTGTCGTAAACTTGAAAAAAATCATCATTATTTTGAATATCGCTCGGACTCGCTTATGAATTTTTGGCTTAAAATGAAATTGTGGCGGCAAAAGTAAAATCAAAACCTTAAATAAACAAATAACATGCAACGCACAAATACAGACATTTTTATAATTACATTTATTAGTTTCTTCTGTAAGTCATATGATGAATGAGTTAGAAAAAAATTAAATTTAAATTAAAAAAAAATAAAAAGAAAAGAAAAACTGTTAATCAGATTTTATCTAATCAAATTTTCAGATGAATTTTTCCTCATCTGACGCAAAAGATAAATCGCCAAATATTGTTTGAATTGCAATCTGTCACACTGAACAAATTTTGAAGCATTACGGAAATTCTTTTTCCTGTTTAAATTTCGTTTTATAATATTATCTCTCATCAAAACTGTTTTTCTGTTTTTCCTTTCTTTTAAATAAAATTAGCAACAGTTTATTATTATTATTATTATTACTATTATTATTATTATTCGAGGTGTATAGCCGTTTCAGTTCTTTCACCAACGATGATGGTTGCCAAAAAATGGCCAATGGTAACTTTTTTGTCCAAAATAATAACAAAAGTGGGGAGATGGACATCGGAGATGCATAATATGATTAAGTGGTCACAGACCTTTCCAATGGTATATAACATGAGGGTTGTGTGCAAAATTTAGAATGTACCCCTTGGGGGAGGTAGGGCAAAGTGGGGAGATGGACATCGGAGATGCATAATATGATTAAGCAGTCACGGACCTTTCCAACAATATATGACATGAGGGGTGTCAACAAAATTTAGAAAGTATCCCTTGGGGGGGGGGGGCAAAGTGGGAAGATGGACATCGGATATGCATAATATGATTAAGCAGTCACAGACCTTTCCAACAATATATGACATGAGGGGTGTCAACAAAATTTAGAAAAGTGCCCCCTTAGGGGGGGGAGTGGCGGGATGGACCCCAGAGATACATAACATGAATAAGTGGTCAAAGACTTTTCCAGCGATATATCGCATGAGGGGTGTGTACAAAATTTAGAAAAGTGTCCCACTTGGGGGGGGGGGGTGGACCCCAGAGATGCATAACATGAAAAAGAGGTCACAGGCGTTTCAACTTGCAACTTTTTTCTCGAAGGCATTTGACAATATTAATTTTTTTTTTTACCCAAGACAATTTAACGATATTCTTAATTTTTTTGCGCAATTTGTCAAACGTTCATGGAAAAAATTATGAAATTCACTAATCAATAGTTGATAAATTATAAAATTCAACAATCGATAACGGAAAAATCACGAAATTCATCAAATGGTCTCCCGTAAAAAAATTGTTATGCACACTGATGTGATGATCAAAAGGGTTTTGAAGTATAGGACAAAATTAGCACTTGCCAAACAGCGAGTAATACTGAACTACCACCACTGGTCAAACATAATAGTCACACTCACCAATTGCGATGATTGAATGGAAAAAGATTTTTTTCTCTGCTGTCGCTAGACAAATTTCGAAACCATTTGGCGAATTTCACGATTTTTTCCCCGAAATTGACGGATTGTGATTTTTTTCTCGAAGCCATTCGACGTTATTCGAAAACTTTTTCCCCCGAAACCAGTTGATGAATTTTGCGATTTTTCCACTGTCGACTAATGAATTTTGCGATTTTTCCGCTATCGATTGACAAATTTCGCAATTTATCTACTATCGATTAACGAATTTCACGATTTTTTCCATGAACGAACAAATTGCGCACTTTCTTTCCGCTAATGTTTGACACATTTCGCCCTTTATAATTCAGCCAATGAGTTGAACGTTGTTTCTTTCCAGAAATGTCAGGAATGAAACAATTATTCTTTAGGATGAATTCCCTTTGTTCGATGCCCCATGGAAGAATGTGTGCGATGCAGCAACGGGCATCACAGACTTTTTAGGGCACCTGCAGACGTAAAACATCTAACCAATCTTCGCGGGGGAAAAAATCACAGATTTCGTCAAATGATTGAGGAAAAACACTAATTTCATCAAAGGATCATGGGAAAACATAACTTTCGTTAAAAGACCACAGAAAAAAACGTGAATTATTCAAAAGGATCGCGAAAGATAAGCAAATTTGTTCAAAGAATCGCAAAAAAGGAAATTTCACCAAAAAATCACGCTTTTTTACTAAATTTCGTCTAAAAATTGCGGAATAAAATGTATTTTATCAAAGAATCGCTGGAAAATGCGAATTTCATTAAGGATCGCGAGAAAAATGCGAAATTCTTCAAAGGATCGCTGAAAAAACACGAATTTCGTCAAAGAATTTCTGAAAAAACATGAATCTCGCCCAATAACAGAAAAATCATGGTTCATAATCATTATATCTAGTAGTATATGTGAATACGGTTTGTGATATAAGACAAAATTAACACTCAGCAATCGGCGAGTAATACTGAAAATTGGTGATTGATGTTATTGCCACCAATGGCTAAACTTAATAGTCACACTCGCCAATTGTGATGATTGAATGGAAAATGAGATTATTTCCCCGCTGTCGCTCAAAGAATTTCTAAACCATTTGGCGAAGATTTTCCTGAAACCATTTTGTGAATTTCCCGATTTTTTCTTCAAAATCATTTGACGAATTTTGCGACTTTTTTTTTGAAGGCATTTGACAATATTCAAAATTTTTTTACCCGAGACAATTTGACGATATTCTTAATTTTTTGGCACAATTCGTCAAACGTTCATGGAAGAAATCATGAAATTCGTTAATCAATAGTCGATAAATTGCGAAATTCAACAATCGTTTGCGGTAAAATCGTAACATTCGTCGGTCTCCGGTAAAAAAATTGTCTTGCACGCTGATGTGATGATCAAAATGGTTCTGAAGGTATTTGTTTTATTTGTTGTATTGTGTATAAATACCTAGGTGTCTATTTTAATTTTAGCGTTAAAAATGAATTTAGGCTCATTTAATAGTTTGCCATATCGATCCAAATGGAAATTGCGTTTTTTGAGCTCTGTCCTTTTGTTTGTATAATACAGAAAATAATTCACATAATATAATACAAAATTGGAACTCTTATAGTTCGTTTATTATTTATTCATACGGTGTTCCGATTAGAGGTCTGCACGGGCCGAAATTTCCAGGCCCGGGCCCGGCCCGACCCTTACAAAAAATAATTTGGCCCGGCCCGGCCCGATACAAAAATTAAAAGTTCGGACCGAGCCCGGCCCGGCCCGAACAAAAAAAATATTGGCCCGGCCCGGCCCGATTTAAAAGTTAAAAGTTCGTCCCGAGCCCGGCCCGGCCCGGCCCGGAAAAAAGTTAAAATCTCGGCCCGAGCCCGGCCCGGCCCGAGTGAATTTCTACAAAACATAATTTTTACGTCGATTTGGTTAAAAATTTGCCTTGTAGGAGGAGATCTAACCAAAAATTCCTATCTTAGCCTTTTTTTTTCATGTTTATAATCTTCATTTTTATAGAGGTGCCGCAAGCTGGAATATTTATTTTTTTAATAAATCTCTATTTGTTGTATGTATGTGTTTAAGTTATCATCAATATTGTTAATCCATATTCCATTTATTGAAGTGTTAAAAATCAGAAAAATGCTATACAGTAAAATCTTCTAAGATGGAATTGCATAGGGAAGAAAAAAAATGAGTTATAGACAATTTGCCTTCTTCAGTTTTTAGTCTAACTTTGATGGAATAAATTAGATGATATTCTGGCTTGACTAACAACTAAATGTTGTTTGCAGATATTTTTATCCTTGCTTTTTCTTTAGAAGTTTAAACCTGCATCTAATATATATTACATATTGATTAAAAATGATACTTCTCTATTATCCCGCCGACCACTTTTCATAACAAAAAACTATCGCCAAATAAACGGGACAACGTTGCCATTGGAATATCAAAAAATCAATAAAATATAAGAATTTAAGAACACAATTGTTATTTTAATTAATAAAATAACTACTAAATCAGTAAAACATAATGAAAAATACACGCAAATGTCGAATGTAATACCACTAGATGACGTAACAAACATGCATAATGATTCTGACATCAAGTAAATGGGACTGCATTTTTGGCGTTTAATCTTACAGTTTGGCGGTAGTTTTTTGTTATGAAAAGCGGTCGACGGGTTAATAGATAAGTACCTAAAAAATATTAGATTTCAGTGCGAAATCTTCGCACGGGCCCCTCTGGTAAGTGTATAAATCTACTATTCTTTAAAAAGAATAAATTTTAATGTTTAATTATAAGATAATGGCGATTTAAAAATGTATGCATGTTTTGAAAAGATTTTTATGCCAGATCTTATTTTACACCAGGACTAAAAATTTTGAGGCGTGAAGACTAGGAAGAATGAAACCAGTCCCGGCTCTGGACGGAAAAAATAATTTAAGGCACGGCTTTATCCTTCAGGAAAAAAGTAAGGCCCGGCCCGGCTCGTAAAGAGTAATTACTAGGCCCGGCCCGGCCCAAGCCTTCAGAAAAAACTATGGCCCGGGCCCGGCCCGGCCCAAGTACCGTGAAGAAAAATAGGCCCGAGCCCGGCCCGCGGGCCTGGCCGAGTGCGGGCTTCGGGCCTTGGCCCGGCCCGTGCAGATCTCTAGTTCCGATTACTACAATAAAACTCATAATATGCGAGAAAATGGGATTTTTTTTTTATCTCACAAATTATAATTGTTTTGATAAAAACATACATCTAACACATCACTGAATGTTTTAATCTATTTTGTCCATATAATGGAAAAGTACCCATTATGTTGTTTGTATGTATACAAATCTTGTATAAAACATTAACCTTCTCACCATTGTGAACTGATATATCCGTTCACTATGCTCATGTTTCACTGCAATAGAAGCATTGTTTAAATTTAAATAATTCTACAAATATGATGCAGTTTTAAAATATCGAGTAATGATTAATACTGTCAAGGAATATACTAATATACATAATTAAATTTTTTATACCAAGTTTGAAAATTCATCTTTTTTTGACATTAACAGAGCTCCCACTGGTCCGTTTTTTGAAAACCAGTATTTTTATAAAAAGAAAATTGTGGTAGGTATTTGCAACAATTGCAACTAAAACGAGCTTCGAAGCTAGTTTCTACAAAATTTATAAAAAAGATTTTTCTTTAAATAAAAGTGGTGTTCAAAAAACGGACCGAGTGGGAGCCCTGCATTAAAAAAAATAACAGAAAAAATATTACAAATTTGCCCATTTGCTCGGCTGTCAGATGATTAAGTAAATATTAATGATTAGCGGAACTGGTTCTATCTATGAAGTATATTATTTCGCCCAAAAACCCCAACAAAAAAATAATTACAAAGAATACGTACTCGTCTTTAAATGTGATTAATGGCCAAGTTTTTTTATATACAAAAGAAAAACCGAAATAACCTCATTCATTTTACCTGAAGTCAAAAATAGTTTTTTTTTTTTCGCATTCTTGGGCAAAGCACGAAATCAATAAAATCACCAATTTGTGACAAATTATGAGTTACACGTGAATCGCCCAAGAACGAACATGCAATCCATATATTTAAAGCTAAAGCTGAATTCTGTCAACTCGTGCAGAATTGGGTTCTACAGGCATGCGTGAGCATTCAGCCAATGAACTGAGGGCCGGTTACTATCTAGAAACAGAACTCCATTAAAATTGTGTTGAATATGCATGCGTCGGCATTCAGCCAATAAGCTGAGGGCTGTTACTCTCCAGAAGCAGATTTGGATTGACGAAACATATATCGCTATCTACATGGTTTAATGCACGCTTATCTGTGTTTTGAAGGTATTTATTTTATTTATTATATAATTTGTATAAATACCTAGGTGTCGAAACTGAATTTAGGCTCATTTAATGTTAAGCCTAAATATCTAGGTGTCGATTTTTATTCTAGCGTTTCGCCAAATCCAAATCGATCTAGATGGAAATCGCCTTTTACCTTCTGTTTCTATAGTACAGCAAATAATTCACGTAATTCTTTGCTGCACTGTTTCTGCTACCAGGTTAATATTTAAGAAATATTTATATTGTATTGTTTGTATGTATACAAATCTTGAATGTCTTGATTTATTACATTCATTTTATACCAGATTGAATGTCCGTTCTTGGGCGATTTATATGAAACTCATAATTTGTCACAAATTGATGATTTTATTGATTTCATGCTTTGCCCATGAATGCGAAAAAAAAACTATTTTTGACTTCAGGTGAAATGAATGAGGTTATTTCAGTTTTTCTTTTGTATATAAAAAATGTTATATATAAAAAAACCTGGCCATTAATCACATTGTTTTTTGTATATTTAAAGACGATTACTTATTCTTTGTAATTTTATACTCATATACGTAATTAAGTTTTTTATACCAAGTTTGAAAATTCATCTTTTTTTGACATTTAAAAAAAATAACAGAAAAAGTATTACAAATTTGCTGGGCGGTCAGATGATTAAGTAAATATTAATTATTTGCAGAACTGGTTCTATCTATGAAGTATATTATTTCGCCCAAAAACCCCCAACAAAAAAATAATTACAAATAATAAGTAATCGTCTTTAAATATACAAAAAACAATGTGAATGATGGCCAGGTTTTTTTATATACGAAAGAAAAACCGAAATAACCTCATTCATTTCACCTGAAGTCAAAAATAGTTTTTTTTTCGCATTCTTTTGTCAAAGCACGAAATCAATAAAATCACCGATTTGTGACAAATTATGAGTTTCATGTGAATCGCCCAAGAACGGACGTGCAATCTGGTATAAAATGAATGTAATAAATCAAAACTTTCAAGATTTGTATACATACAAACAATACAATGTAAATATTTCTTAAATATTAATCTGGTAGCAGAAACAGTGCAGCACGGCAGCAGATTATTTTAGACATTGCAGGTTAATTTCGCAGCTTAAAAAGAAATGCTGGGCTTATAAAAGTTGTTAAAATTTAGTGTGTCTCTAGATTTATTGTATATTAAAAAAATAACAGAAAAAAACATTACATATTTGCCCATTTGCTTGGCAGTCAGAGGATTAAGTAAATATTAATGATTAGCGGAACTGGTTTTATCTATGAAGTGCCCCACAGCATTAGTTTATTTTCCAGCAGACATTCTGAAATATTTTCATAAATGTATATTATTTTAAGAAAATATTATATATTTGTGAAATGTTAATGTTTACATAATTTATATATTTTCATAAATCTACATTAATTATGAATTATTATTAATGTAATTTGTATATTTTCATAAATATATTATTATTTCATGAACATAATTATTGCAGATTAATTTCGCAGCTTAAAAAGAAATGCTGGGCTTATAAAAGTTGTTAAAATTTAGTGTGTCTCTAGATTTATTGTATATTAAAAAAATAACAGAAAAAAACATTACAAATTTGCCTATTTGCTTGGCGGTCAGAAGATTAAGTAAATACTAATGATTAGCGGAACTGGTTCTAACTATGAAGTATATTATTTCGCCCCAAAACCCCCAACAAAAAAATAATTACAAAGAATAAGTAATCGTCTTTAAATATACAAAAAACAATGTGATTAATGGCCAGGTTTTTTTTATATATAACATTTTTTATATACAAAAGAAAAACTGAAATAACCTCATTCATTTCACCTGAAGTCAAAAATAGTTTTTTTTTCACATTCATGGGCACGAAATCAATAAAATCAACAATTTGTGACAAATAATGAGTTTCATATAAATCGCCCAAAAACGGACATGCAATCTGGTATAAAATGAATGTAATAAATCAAAACATTCAAGATTTGTATACATTCAAACAATACAATATAAATATTTCTTAAATATTAACCTGATAGCAGAAACAGTGCAGCAAAGAATTGCGTGAATTATTTGCTGTACTATAGAAACAGAAGGTAAACGGCGATTTCCATCTAGATTGATTTGGATTTGGCGAAACTCTAGAATCGAAATCGACACCTAGATATTTATGCTTAACATTAAATGAGCCAAAATTCAGTTTGACACCTAGGTATTTATACAAATTATATAATAAATAAAATAAATAGCTTCAAAACACAGATCAGCATGCATTAAGCCATGTAGATATCGACGTCAATCCAAATCTGCTTCTGCAGAGCAACAGCCCTCAGCTTATTGGCTGAATGCCGACGCATGCGTATTCAACACAATTTTAAGGGAGTTCTGTTTCTGGATAGAAACCGGCCCTCAGCTCATTGACTGAATGCTCACGCATGCGTATAGAACCCAATTCTGCACGAGTTGATAGAATTCAGCTTTAGCTTTAAATATATGGATATATATATATTAAACATTTGGGAGAATGTAACATAAAACAAGAGGGGAAAATTCTGCTATAAGGCCGAATATAGATTGCCACACACGGCTTTTATTTAAAAAATAAATAAACTAGCTGTAACTCAGAATAAAAACGCAATGACAACAATCAATTTTAAAATATCTAAATAACAAATAAAAATTCCCCTGTTAAAGTGTTGAGTTGTTCAATAACCATTCGATTTAGAAAAATATTTTTCTACCACTGAGCAATTTTTTTTAATGAAATTTAATTCATGTTGCTATGGCAGCAGACGATAAAACGATATCTTTGGAATAAGGGAATAAATAGAAGAAAAAATTTTGTTGATGTTTGTGATAAAATGTTTTTCTTTATTTTTTAAAAATGTATATACATAATTCACTTTTATATTTTAACAGAATAATAAGTTTACTATAATTCGTTACTCATGCTATGGCCAGTATACACGATACACGCCGAGCCACAATGCCTTTATCATTATCTTTTTACGCGTAAAAGTTTCGCTACGGTACTCCATTGTGAAGTTTTGTAATTTTTGAAATCTAATATTTGAAAAACGACATAATCATTAGATTTGAAATTTATATCAAGAAAAATACAATTTTTTACCATTCTAACGCAGTGTGTAAAACAATTTTGTAACAAATACTTTCCGAGTTATTAATTTTTTAAGTAACTTCAAATGTTTCATTTTCCGAGATTAATCTGTGGCAACGATGGATTGCTGTGACTTTTCATAAACATGAAAAATGATAGAGATTGAAAGAATAAGCCACCCTGTGTGTGGCTAACAAGTGGGTAAGTGTGATCGAAGGGGATTCGTTTAATATTTCTTTCAAAACACTTTATCCTTTCTTTAATAAATCCAAATAAATTTCATTTAGCAACAAAAAAAAAATGTCATGTTTTTTATAAAGTAAAAATTTACCAATCTATTTTTCTCGTTTTTTCAAAAATCTGAACCAGCCCGATAGCGAACAAAGCCCGCTATTATACTCTGTCATAATAATATCTGTCATGTGGACTAAATGCGATATTTAAAAAATAATAATTTCAAAATTAAACATGTTGTACACCTTCAAAATGTTAAAATATGCGAATATTTCCATAATCAGGTTTTTATCATGATTCAATACGTTCCTCAAACTCATATATTTACTATTCTCTATTACTCATATTGATACTAGCTTTGTATTATTCTCAAACATTTGAGAAATCCGTTAAACTTCCGATATGACGTCAGATCATAGAAAAAGGCTGTTAGAATTTTGGTTTTTTATCTCTATTTATTAAAATAATACGATTTTTTCAAATTTGAATATTTTGAGCTTTATAGCAGGTATTCAGTTATATATACACAAAGTTTCAACTCTGTAAGTTATATATAGTTTCTGAGAACGGCTCTGTGACAAACAGACAGCGGAGCGGGAGTAATAGGGTTTCGTGAGATGAACGAAACCCTAAAAAAAGGTTTTGAATGGAAAAGGATGCTGATCGATTACCTTCAATAACATCATTCAAATGCGAAACACTAAAATGCATCTTTTTTTCTTTTAATCTAATTTGATATGAATGTAATATTCAAAAGTTAATTAAAATATAAATGCTTGCATTTAAACGTAAAGTGCTGATCGTTTTTCAATGTTATTCGTAATTTTATTTGATATTTATTTAAATTTAGATATTAATAGAATGTCTTAAAAATTAACTTAAATACAGATGGGAGATAATTCATTTTAACAGCAATGTTTAAAAATGAAAACTCATATTTTAATTTAAAAATTATTTGGGATATTTTCATTTTTTAAAAGTGTTCATTCATATCATATAATTAGAAAAGTAATGTAAATACTAGAAACATAAATTTAAATTTATTTAAGAGCTAATATATTATTTCCAGTGATATTATTTTTTAAATAATAATAATTCACTTATATTGATTAAAAAAATTAAAAATAGCGCTTATAGTTAACTTATTTGTTTATAAAACTATTCATACATTTGTATAAAGGGTTGTTACAAATAAGACATTCTGAATGTTAATTCAAATTTATTTACTTAGTGTTTATGCTTATACAAATATTTAATACTGAGACACTTAACTTTTTAAGTCTTTTTAATAAAATGTTCTTTCATTTTTTTATATTTCAGAATGTATTATCTGCATGAAATTATACGAAAAATCGATAAAAACAGAATGCATTAAAATAAATTATAAATTTTTGATTTTGGAAATAAATTGAAATTGAAATCACATTTAGTTTTCTTGTTTGTTCATTTATTTATTTGATTTTATTTTTTGAAAAATTTAAAGGTAGATTGTTAGAAAAATAAAATAAATGATTTATATTTCTTCACAAATCTTAACTTAAAATAAGTTTTCAGAAATAAAAATTAACTTCCATCTTAATGGGATATTTTAATAAACATGTCATTAAAACGTGGAAATAAGAAAGAAACGTCAAGTTGAAGGTTTATTTATAACTGAAAGCTCAATAAAACCTGAAAAATAGGTAATTTCCTCATGTAGAACCATACAATTTTTCGTCATTTGAACGTTAAAAACGTTTTACAAATATTTTGCAAAAAATCTAATTGACAGACGTTCATATGTATAAACTTCCGCAAGAAATATTACAGAGAAAAAATAAAGATTTTTCAATTTGTTTAAATGGATTTCGAAAATGATGCATTTACGAGAAATGCCATTAACTGTGACTGTCAATGTTTTTTCACCTTTGGGAGAGTGTAATATCAAAAAAAGTTCTTGAAGGGAAATGGATGCTCTTCGATAATCTTCAAAAACATCATGCAAATGCGAAATGCTAATACTTCTTCAATTTTTTAATGCATTTTTTTATTCTAATTTGATATGAATGTGATATTCTAAAAGTTAACTTAAATATAAATGCTTTGAAATAACATTTAAATGTAAAATTTTAATATTTTTAAATGGTATTCATCATTTTATTTTATAGTTATTTTAAAGTTAGATTAGAATGTCTTAAAAATTAACTTAAATACAGATAGAAAATAATCAATTTTAATAGAAATATTTAACTGTGAAAATTCTTTATTTTAATTTATAAAGTAGTTGCGATATTTTCGCCTTTTAAAAAGTTTTTTCGCATAATATAATTAGAAAAGTAAATACTAACAAAATACATTTAAATTTAAGTGCTAATATATTATTTCCAGTAATATTATTCCACCAAAAAAATATATAATTCACGTATATTATTATTATTATTTTTAATTTTTAAATAGCGCCTAAAATTAATTTATATAGTATTGTTTATAAAATTAGTCATACGTTTTTATAGATGTTTACGAATAAGACATTATGAATGTTAATTCAAATATATGCGTTAGTGTTTATGCTTATAAAAATATTTAAAATAGAAAAACACTGAACATTTTAAATTTTTTTAATAAAAAGTTCTTTCATCGTTTATATTTCGGGGCGTACCTTCTGCATTAAATTATAAGAAAATCGATAAAAACAGACTGCATTAAAATGATAAAAAAATTATTTTGAAAATGAACTTGAAGTCACATTTAATTTTCTTCTTTATTCATTTATTTATTATTCGATTTTATTTTTGGAAATGTTAAAAGGTAGATACTGTCAGAGAAATAAAATAAATGATTTATATTTCTTCATAAATCTTAACGTAAAACGAGTTTTTTGAAATAAAAGTTAGCTTCCATCTTAATGGGGTGTTTTAATGAACATGTAATTTAAAATGTGGAAATAAGAAATCAAGTTGAACGTTTATTTATAACTGAACACTGAATGAACAGTGAAAAATAGTTAATTTGTTGATGTAGAACCGTAAAAGATTTCGTCACTCAGAACATTAAAAACCTATTTTACAATTATTTTGTCTAAAAATCTAACTAACCGACGTTCATATGTATAAACTTTCGCAAGAAGTAAATATTACGGAGAAAAAAAGAAAGTTATTTCCGATTTTCTGAAATGGATTTCGGAAATGATGCGTTTTCGATAAACGCAATTAACCGTGACTGTAAATATTTTTTTCACCTTTGAGAGAGTGTAATGAAAAAAAGTTCTTGAAGGGAAATGGATGCTTTTCGATATTCTTCAAAAACTTCATTAAAAATCAAAACGCTAATAATTCTTCAATTTTTTTTCATATATTATTTATTCTAATTTGATATGATTACGATTTTCTAAAACTTAATTTAAATATAAATGCTTCGTAATAACATTTAAACCTAAAAAGCTAATAATTTTTCAATGTTATTCATAATTTTATTCTAAATTTATTTAAAGTTAAATATTAATACAGTGTCTTAAAAATTAACTTAACTGCATGTAGAAAATAATCAATTTTAAGGGCAATATTTTAAAATGAAAACTCATATTTTAATCGTATATATTATTTCTCCTGTCAACATCCTTTTTCTAAGAAAATACGAAACGTAGAACGACGAATGAGATACCATGTGAAAGGATTTTGAACAGGCTTCTGACATAATACAAATACATTTTCCTAAAACATGTTTTTTGATTAAAATTTGCTGACAATAAAAATTTAAATCGGCATTAATTTCATGAAAGAAATGAAAGGTTTTCCTCAAATTACTGTTGCCAAAAAATAAAATACCACATTATATGACGCTCAGCAATGATTATAAAAAACACCGCATGGGTTTATTTTATATTTATGGTTAAAAAGCGAAGTTGAAATTGAAACGTTTAGATTTATACTTCTATGTCCCATGTTTTTTTTTTTCCCTTCAGCGGATGACGTCATCCTCTAATGCAGTTAAAATACGATTGTTAATTTTTTTTTTTTTTTTTTTTTTTTTTTTTTTTTTTTTCTCGCGCATTCTTTTTGCAATCTTGGATCCGTTTTTATTGTAACTTTGACGGAATACATTAGATGATATTCTGACTTGACTAAAAACTAAATGTTGTTTGCAGATATTTTTATCCTCACTTTTCTTTAAAAGTTTAAACCTGTATCTAATAAATAGCACACATTGATAAAAAATATTAGATTGTAGTGCGAAATCCTCGCACGGACCCACTGGTTTATAAAGTATTTACGGTTTTTACATTTAAAAAAAAAAAGGTTTCATTCACATCGTATGATTAGAAAAGTAAATACCAACTAAACACATTTAGATTTATTTCAGTGATAATATAATTTTTTCCAGCGATATTATTAAAGAAATAATAATCACTTACATTAATAAAACAATGAAAAATAGCTCTTACAGTTAATTTATATATTTGTTTATAAAACTAGTCATACATTTTTATAAATGGTTACGAATAAGACATCCTGAATGTTAATTCGAATATATGGGCTTTGCATTAAGCTTATAAAAATTTTTAATATGGAAACATTTAATATTTTTAATATTTTTAATAAAATGTTCTTTCATTTTTTTTTATATTTCAGAACGTACTATCTGCATTAAATCAAAAGAAAAGTCGATAGAAACAGAATGCTTTAAAATTATTTAAAAAATTCATTTAAAAAATAAACTTAAATTGAAGTAACCTTTTATTTTCTTGTTTGTTCATTTTACTATCGGATTTTATTTTTGGAAAATTAATAGGTAGATACTATTAGAGATAATAAAATAAATTATTTATGTTTCTTCATAAATCTTATCTTATAACGAGAATGCAGATATAAAAATTAACTTCCATCTTAATGGGGGGGGGGGGGGGGGATAAAAATATGTCATTAAAAAAGTGGAAATAATCAAAAGTTGAAGCTTTATTTATAACTGAACATTGAATTAAAAAATGAAAAATATTGAATTTCCTCATGGAGAAACATACAATTATCTGTACTTTTGAACATTAAAAAACCTATTTTGTATTTATTTTGTAGAAATTATAAGTAACTGACGCTCATACGTAAACAATTCCGTAAGAAATATTAGAGAGAAAAGAGAAAGTTATTTTCGATTTGGGAGGTTAAAATGGATTTCGGAAATGATGCATTTACGAGAAACGCCATTAACTGTGACTGTAAATGTCTTTTCACCTTTGGGAGAGTGTAATATCAAAAAAAGTTCTTGAAGGGAAATGGATGCCTCTCTATTATCTTCAAAAACATTCAAAGACAAAACGCTAAATAATTTTTCAATTTTTTTCAGTATACATATTTTTTTTTTTCTGATTTGATATCAATTGTAATATTCAAAAAGTTAATTTAAATATAAATGCTTTACAATAACATTTAAACGTAAAAGTCTAATCGTTTTTCAATGGTATTCATAATTTTATTTTATAGTTATTTAAAGTTAGATATTAATAGACTAGCTTAAAAATAAATTTAAATACAGATAGAATTAATTTTAAAATAAAATGCTTAAAAGGGAAAACTCGTATTTTAATTTATAAAGTATTTGCGATATTTTCACTTCTTAAAAAAGGTTTTATTCACACCATATAGTTAGTAAAGTAAATACTAACTAAACATATTTAAATTTATTTAAATTCTAATATATTGTTTCTAGTTATATTATTCCAAATATATATATATAACAATTGACTTATATTAATATTTTTTTTTAATGAAAAATCGCGCTTACAGTTAATTAATATATTTTTTATAAAATTCTTCATACATCCTGAATATTAATTCAAATATAAGTGTTTAGTGCTTATACTTATAAAAAATTTAATATTGAGATACTTAATATTTTAATTTTTTTTTTTAATAAAATGTTCTTTCCTCTTTTATATTTCGTAACGTACTATCTACATTAAATCATAAAAAAATCGATAGAAACCGAATGCTTTAAAATGAATTTTAAAAAATTGATTTTCAAATAAACTTAAATTGAAGTCGCATTTAATTTTCTTGTCCGTTTATTTATTTATCAATTGTTTTTGTTTTTGAAAAAATAAAAGGTAGATACTGTCATAAAGATAAAATAAATGATTTATATTGCTTCATAAATCGTAATTTAAAAAGAGGTTCCAGAAATAAACGTAATCTTCCATTTTAATGGGTTTTAAATAAACATGTCATTAAAAAGTGGAAGTAAAGAAAAGACGTTAAGTTGAAGCTTTATTTATAACTGAACACTGAATTAAAAATAAAAATATATTAAATTTCATTATGTAGGACCATACAATTATTCGTTATTTTGAACATTAAAAAGCCAATTTATGCATTTATTTTGCAGAAATTCTAAGTAACTGATGTTCATATGTATATACTTCCAGAAGAAATTTTACAGAGTTAAAGGAAAGTTCTTCTTTCTTATTATTTATTTAAATAAATTCGGAAATAAGGCGCTTACCAGAAACAGAAAAATTCCTTAAAATTAATTTATTAATTAAGTTCTAAAATATTCAAATGTTGTATTGTCATCGGAAACACATAACTGCTTACATTTTATTATTATTATTATTATTATTATTATTATTATTATTATTATTATTCTAGCATATCAGGAAGTAAGTGAGAAATCGATTATGAAATTCTATCTCCACATACAAAAAATCCAAGTTAATTTCAATAAAATAATGTAAAAAAAACTACAAATATTGGCATGATACAAGGTTATAAATAAAACTATATTAGTTAAATTCGTCTTCTTTCTGAAACATGTAGCGTTAGTCATATAATTGTTTCTCTCGTCCTATCTCGTTTAGTATCTAATACGACGCAGAATTTGTACACGTACTCTCGCATGCATGCAAAAGATAAAATATAAATCAATTAATAGAAAAAAAACAAAAAAACAGAAAATTCTTAAAAAGAAACACAAATTCTTTAATGTGACAGAAAAATTGAAAATGTACATCACGCACACTCGGATGAGTTACTGAAGTGTAAGAAAATGAAAATTTCTGTTTTGAAAATAAACTTAAATGATGGTTTCACGTACTTTTTCTTCTTTATATCATTCTAAATAACTTTACTTCATTTCTAAAGAAATCTCAAAGTAACATTACTTCATACGAAAATATATATATATATATGTTTTCTTCATTAATCTTAAATTTAAATTGGATGGAATAAATGGAAAAAAGTTCGACAGTAATATTTCAGGTAAAACGTGGAAAGAGAAAAAGATATGCCAAATTGAAGCCCTATTTTAAGTGAAATAAAAATGAAGAATTATGAACTTCTTGATGTAGAACCATAAAAATTTTCTCTATTTTGAACATTAAAATCTCTCTTTTCATTACTTTTGCAGAAAATCCTAAGTAACCGATGGTCATCTATAAAAATTTATGTAAGATATATTACAAGAAATAAAAAATTCTTCTTGTTTTCTTTTTGATTTGCGTAAATGGGAAACGGAAATGATGCGTTTACCAGAAACGCCATAACGTTTGACTAAAAGTGCTTTGGGAGCGTGTTACGTAAAAACAAGAACTTACAAGGGAAATGGATGTCCATCAATTATTTTCAATAACATCAGTCAAAACTATTCTTTTTCCAAGATCCGCCAATATTATTTCTGTTGTCAACATCTCTTTTTCTCAACTGATATGTAACGTACTACATTGAATGAGGTATCATTGCGGATAAGATGTTTTGCCCACATCTGACATTGCATACCGAATTAAACTAATATGTAGCGTACAATGATGAATGAGGTATCATTGGATAGGATTTTTTGCCCACATCTGACATTGCATACTGAATTTTCGTTAAAAGATTTTGTTTGTTCGGAATTTCACTTAAATTAAAAATCATATATATTTTTTTCTGTAGTCAACATCCCTTTTCTTAGGCATTTACAAAACGCAGAACGATGAATGGGATATCATTCGAAAGGTTCATGAACCAACTTCAAGCTATCTTAGATCATTTTTTACTGTACGTTTGATGGAATAAATGAGATAAATATTCTGGCTTGATTAATGTTGTTTGCGTAAGTGGCTGACGGAAATGATGCGTTTACCAGAAACGCCATTAAGTTTGACTAAAAATGCTTTGGGGGCGTGTTACGTGAAAACAAGCACTACGAGGGAAATGGATGTCCATCAATTATTGTCAATAACATCAGTCAAAACTATTCTTTTTTCACGATCCGCAAATATTATTTCTGTTGTCAACATCTCTTTTTCTCAACTGATATGTAACGCACAACATTGAATGAGGTATCATTGGAAAAGATTTTTTTCTCCACGCGAGCAAACATTGCATACTGAATTTAATTAATATGTAGCCTACAATGATGAATGAAGTAGCATTGGACAGGATTTTTGACCACATCTGACACTGCATACCAAATTTAACTAATATGTAGCGTAAAACGACGAATGAGGTATCATTGGATAGTTTTTTTTATCCACATCTAACATTGCATACCGAATTTAACTAACACGTAGCGTACAATGAGGAATGAAGTTGCATTGGACAGGATTTTTTGCCCACGTCTGACATTGCATACCGAATTTAACTAATATGTAGCGTACTACGAAGAATGAGGTATCATTGGATAGGATTTTTTACCCACATCTGACATTGCATACTGAATTTTCGTTAAAAGGTTTTATTTGTTTGAAATTTCACATAAATTAAAAATCATATATATTTTTTCTGTACTCAACATCCCTTTTCTTAGGCATTTACAAAACGCAGAACGATGAATGGGATAGCATTCGAAAGGTTCATGAACCAGCTTCAGGCTATCTTCGATCATTTTTTACTGTACGTTTGATGGAATAAATGAGATAAATATTCTGGCTTGACTAATGTTGTTTGCGTAAATGGCTGACGGAAATTATGCTGCGTTTACCAGAAACGCCATAATGTTTGACTAAAAATGCTTTGGGAGCGTGTTACGTAAAAACAAGCACTACGAGGAAAATGGATGTCCATCAATTATTTTCAATAACATCAGTCAAAACTATTCTTTTTCCAAGATCCGCCAATATTATTTCTGTTGTCAACATCTCTTTTTCTCAACTGATATGTAACGTACTACATTGAATGAGGTATCATTGCGGATAAGATGTTTTGCCCACATCTGACATTGCATACCGAATTTAACTAATATGTAGCGTACAATGATGAATGAAGTAGCATTGGATAGGATTTTTTGACCACATATGACATTGCATACCGAATTTAACTAATATGTAGCGTACAATGATGAATGAAGTAGCATTGGATAGGATTTTTTGACCACATATGACATTGCATACCGAATTTAACTAATATGTAGCGTACAATGATGAATGAAGTAGCATTGGATAGGATTTTTTGACCACATATGACATTGCATACCGAATTTAACTAATATGTAGCGTACAATGATGAATGAAGTAGCATTGGATAGGATTTTTTGCCCACATCTGACATTGCATACCGAATTTAACTAATATGTAGCGTACAATGATGAATGAAGTAGCATTGGATAGGATTTTTTGACCACATATGACATTGCATACCGAATTTAACTAATATGTAGCGTACAATGACGAATGAGGTATCATTGAATATGATTTTTTGCCTACATCTGACATTGCATACAAAATTTAACTAATCACATTTGGTGGGTAGGTGATCTTGGAGCCCAGAAAAGGTTACCAATTTAGTGTCTCGTATATGAGAAGGTCTATGCATTGGATAAGATTTTTTCTCTACGCGATCAAATATTGCATACTGAATTTAATTAATATATAGCGCACAACGATGAATAAGGTATCCTTGGATAGAATTTTTTGCCCACATCGGACATTGCATACCGAATTCAACTAATATGTGGCGTATAACGATGAATGAGATATCATTGGATAGGATTTTTCCCCACATCTGGAATTGCATACTGAATTTTCGTTAAAAGATTTTGTTTGTTCTAAATTTCCCTTAAACTAAAAATCATATATATTATTTCTGTAGTCAACATGCCTGTTTCTATGCATTTTCAAAACGCCGAACGATGAATGAGGTATCATTCGAAAGGTTTATGAACCAGCTTCAGGCTATCTTCGATCATTTTTTACTGTAAGTTTCAAGGAATAAATGAGATAATATTATGGCTTGACTAATGTTGTTTGCAGATATTTTTATCTTTAATTTTTCTATAAAAGTTTAAACTTCCATCTAAAAAATATTAGATATTCCAAAAAAAAAAAAAAAAAAGTATTAGACTGAAGTGTGAAGCTCTCGAACGGATCCACTGATTTTATTTCCGATGTAAACTACAAACTTTTCTATGCACTTACAAAAATTACATCTATGAATGAATACGACAAGATTTTCAATAGTGTTTTGACATAGTACACTCAAATTTCGTCAAAACACGTTGCTTGAACGCAGAACTATCAATGAATACGACAAAATTTTCAATAGTATATTAAGCATAGTACACTCAAATTTCGTTAAAACACTTTGCTTGATTTAAAAAAACTGCTGTTGTTTAAAAATTAATTTTAAAAAAAGAATCAGCAAAAATTTTCAAAGATTACACTGCGAAAACCTCTCTTGAGTCTACTGGTATTGTTTATTGTGATTTGATACGAACAAAATTTTCTGAAACTTAATTTCTATTTAGATGACTTTCAAAAGTATTTAAATGTGATGCGCTAATCATTTTTCAACGTCATTGATAACTTTACTTTATCTCTTTTAAAGATTAGATTTAGCTCCTAAATTAATTTAACCGTTCAGTTTGCACTTTAAAATTTTTCACACGAGCGGGCGCGGGGCGGATTTTTTTATTACCATAGGAGTCTTTCGATTTGTTACGCAGTTAGAAATGCAAGATATTTTATGATAAGGTAAAGCCAGGAGAGATGGCGCGGTTCGAGAGATTGCGCACATAGAGGTTCGGGGGGAAGGAGTAGCGTGAACGCGCAGCGACTCCAGGTAGTTGTACAACAGCAGTAGTGGAGTGTCTACTTGAAAGTGCACGTTGATTGTTATGAGCGTCTAAGATAAATCATTGTTATTTTGTTTTGTTTTCCCAAAGTAAGTGCTTGAATTTTCATAGCTATTCATCAGAATTTCTATACAATGTCAGTAGTACAAAAATTTTTTAACTTAAACGATTTCTCATAAGCTACTAATCTAGACTAACAATGTGAACATCAACGGTTCGTATTAGTAGCGGCCCTGTTTATATAAAATCCGCGCAATCTCTCCTACCGAAATTGGAGGGATGGCGCATTGTTTCCATTAGTTTCCATGCTAGGAGAGATTATGCAGCTTATTGGTAAATTTGCATAAAAAAATAAAAAATTAAAATGGACTAATTTTAAATTAAACGTGTTATCAAGTAACTTAATGTTCTTTTGTAATCTTATCTGGACTTGCTTTTTCTGATTATTTAATTTTTTTTCCTTTAATTATAATTTTTTAATCGTTTTTAATTTTTTTTTTTCTGATTCTTTAATCATTAGTTGAAATATTCACTCCGAATACAATAATATTTGTTCACAAAAACCATACAACAATGTCATTTAAGTGTAATTATTATTGTTAACAATTTAATTGTAGTTACTATTAGCAACAATCTCTCCTACCCAGGTGCGCAATCACACCAACCCTGTAAGGACAGGTTGCGCAAAATAACTTTCTTGGTTTTATTACAACTGTTCTATTAAATTACAACATAACAACAAAATAGCAATGGAAATGCATGAAAAACAAATGAAGTAAAAGTTTTATTCATGAATAGTTTAGCAAAAAATTAATATTTAGATCTTTTATTGTTATTCTTTTGAATTGTGCGCAGACTCTCCTAGCTTTACCTTATTAATAATATAGGTAAATGGAATAAATAATTATTAATAAATATTAGTAAATAATATTAGTAAAGAAAATTTAATTTTTATAATATTTACATGCAGCAAAAAGTATCTAAAAATAAATGTTTAAAGAATGCAAGTTATCAATTATTAATCACGAAACAATAAGATTATTTCATAAAAAATACAAATCAAGCATGATTTAACGCCAAAAGATAAAGATAAGAAAATCTGTTATATTTAGAATGATTTATTATTTTCAAAATATGATCTAGTTTTATCTATCGTTTTCAACCTCATGGTATAAATCTATTTTGTTTTATTCGTACAAATATCTATGTATTTTATCTTCAATTCATTCTTTGGGATCTTCGTGCAATAAATATTGAATATCGTTCCATATTTTAAGTTTCTGCAAAAATTCTACAAAATATTTTTTGTTAGACTATATGTAAAATGAAAACTAATATAAAATGCTCTTTTTTCGGAGCCCGAGCCCGAAAGCTTTTGTGTCATCAGAGTTCGAACCCAGCCAAGACCCAAAGTAAGCCGTGGAAAATTGCCAATAACATTTAAAAATTGTTTCACGATAAATTTTCTCATTTAAAAATCGCTTCTTACATAGAAAAAAGTATTAATCCTAAATACTCCCTCATGACAACGTTGCGTCATTTTCATGTCCCTGAAGATCTGTTTAAAATTCCAAATTTGTTAATTATACTCGACAACTGGCAGAAATCTTCAAAATTAACAATATTATTGTTTAAAATATTATTGTACAACTATGGTAGAAATACATGAGTTTTGTATTCCAGTAATTCTGGAAAAAGGGAGGATAGACAAGGAATATCCCATAGCTTCTTAATGTTACTAATATTGACATCTCCAAGGTATCAGGATCAGATAGAATATTTTTCCTTATACCCCATCTATAACAATTCAATTCCTCTTAAAATAACTTTTAAACGATTGTAACGTGAGGATACTTAGAATACTTTTTTCTCAGATAGCAAGATTTCTTTTCTTTTTGAAATTTATGAATAAATAAATTTTCACTTTGAGCCCCAGCCTAAAAACTGGTATAAAAATCGATCTCCAGCCTGATTCGCGCTCCGACTAAGCCCATCTCATTTCTATTAGACATTGCAAAAATTTTAACAATCAAAGACTTGCAAATATTCCTGAAGCTCGGCTTAAATTAAAATATGCATTATATTCAAACATTAATTTTAAATATATCTATTATTCGAAGTAAATTTCCAGAAAAATACGATTTCTAAGCTATAATTATTTTTTACAGAAATAGATTTCTGGAAACTTTAAACATGCGAATCCAATGACATCCAAATATGCGAATTGTTTAATTATAGTCCAGTCATTTGGTAGAAAATAAAGGAAAGTTTTGGTGTAGTTTTGATATTTGGTTTCTTTATGTTTTTGGGGTCGCTGAACACGAATCTGAAGTTTTCCAACAAAATATTCTCCGGGAAATGCGTTTTTTTTTCCGAAAAACCTGTAAAAAAAAAGGACTTTTCTCTGTTTTTTCAAAATAACTTCAAAACTATGCATTTTGAGTGAAAGTCAACCGTCTATGAATTAAAGAAAATACAATTTCCTACATTTTATGAATTGAAGGTTTTTTTCTCTGATCAATGATTTAGACGTGAGAGTTCCCCAAAAATGGGTGTTAAAAACAAAAAACTGTAAAAAAAAACGGGAATTTCGGAAGTGTACGTCGATGTAATATGGAAACTAACCATTTTACGTAAACTTTAACCATTAATGATACTAAATATTATATGATTAACTACATTTTATGCATTTGAGGTAGAGGAAAAGCGCGTATCCGGCGCCAGGGGAAGGTGGGAGCAATGGAGCAGCACCACCTCCTCTCATGAGTCAGGGGTGCTCCTCCTCCGGAGAGCTCGTACTCAAAAAGGAGGTAAAATTGGGAGGGGGTAAAAGACAAAAAAAATGTAAAAAACGGGAATTACGGCCGTGTACGTCGATGTAACATGAAAATTAACCCTTTTAAGCAAATGTTCACTAATAATGATACTAAAAACTATATGATTGAATACATTTTACAATGAAGTTGCCTGATAATATATACGCCGACTCGTTATGAATCATTATTTAATTATAAATAATTATGTACATTAGTAACAAACATTAGTAAGTATATTTACATAAAGTAAAAAATCAAAAATCTTATTTCCGCATTCTTTTATTTGAAGGCCCTTGCTGTTCATCGACATCTACTACATAAAAAATAGACGTATGGAATTAGTGATGTTTTTTATTTATTACCAATATTATAGAAAAAATGCATGTTTTCTTAACAGTAAATATTTCATACCTTGTGGCATGGCTTGTTCCTCTTCCATTGGGTCCACGGATTCAATGGGTGGGCAATCCATCTCCAGCTCGGTTTCAAGGTATAACTCGTTTTCCTCGTCTTGATTCACCACTGAGATGTTGTTGCAGTTCCCTTCGCAGTTGAGACAGATGTTGGGACAACAAAAACCTGCCTTTTTGTAGTCATAATTTTGTTGACAGTTCTGTTTGCACTTACAGGATACAAGTTTCAACAAAGCAGGGGGTAGTACAATACCGTTTATGCAAGGAAAAATTATGTTCCTCAAAATTCTTGTGAAGAATCCAGATGTTACTGACGTTGTTAAAGTATTCAAAGACTCGAGCACAACTCAGGAGATGATTGTAGTTGCTAAGGAACGTTTCCTTGTCTCACTGTATGGCTGTAGTTGAAAGAATGTGCCTTCTCTGAACCACCTAAAATATATTTCGTACAAGAACTCAGCCTTTAAATACAGTTCTGATATTGCTGCTTTACCCCATCTGCAGCTGCAGCACGACAGCACTCTTTAAGAGTATATCACTAGGTGCAGCAATGGCTGCAAGTTGAAAAAAATGCTGAGGAGTGGCGATGGAAGAAAACAAATATTAGCCTTGAGCCTATACTTACTGTACTACCCCTGCACCCCCTGCTTTGTTGAAGCTTGTATCCTGTAAGTGCAAAAAGAACTACCATCAAAATTGTGTGTGCAAGAAGGCAAATCTTTGTTGTTCAAACATGTGCCTCAACTGCGAAAGGAACTGCAACAACATCTCACTGGTGAATCAAGACGAGGAAGACGATTTATACTTTTAAACCGAGCTGGAGATGGATTGCCCATTCATTCATTCCGTGGATCCAATGGAAGAGGAGCAAGCCGTGCTACAAGGTATGAAATATTTACCATTAAGAAAACATTTATTCTATAATATTGGTAATAAATTAAAAAAAACACTAATTCCATACGTCTATTTTCTATGTTGTAGATGCCGCAGGGGCCTTCAAATAAAGTAATACGGAAATAAGTTTTTTGCTTTTTTACTTTATGTAAGTATACTTACGAATTTTTGTTACTAATGTACGTAATTATTTATAATTAAATAATAATTCATAATGAGTTGCATTTATTATCAGGCAACTTAATTGTAAAATGTAGTCAATCGCATAGTTTTTAGTATCATTATTAGTCAACGTTTGCTTAAAATGGTTAATTTTCATGTTACATCGACGTACAGGGCCGTGATTCCCGTTTCTGACAGTATTTTGTTTTTTACCCCCTCCCAATTTTACCTCCTTTTTGAGTAAGAGCTCTCCGGAGGGGAAGCTCCCTCGACTCATGAGAGAAGGTGGTGCTGCTCCAGTGCTCCCACTTTCCCCTGGCGCCGAATACGCACTTTTCCTTTACCTCAAATGCATAAAATACTGTTAATCACATAATATTTAGTATAATTAATGGTTAATGTTTACTTAAAATGGTTACTTTCCATGTTACATCGACGTACAGTTCAGTGATTCCCGTTTTTTTACAGTTTTTTGTTTTTAACACCCAGTTTTGGGGCACTCTCACGACTAAACCATTGATCAGAGAAAAAAAACTTTCAACACATAAAATGTAGGAAATTTTATTCTCTTTAATTCATAGGCCGTTGACTTTCACTTAAAATGTATAGTTTTGGAGTTATTTTGAAAAAAACAGGGAAAAGTCCGTTTTTTTACACGTTTTTTTGTAAAAAAAAAACGTATTTTCCGGAACAAATTTTGTTGGAAAACCTCAGATTCGTCTTTCAGCGACCCAAAAAACATAAAGGAACCAAATATCAAAACTACACCAAAACTTTCCTTCATTTGCCCTTTTTTAGCCCCTAATACCTGGACTATTATAGCAATCATATAATCTAGCAACAGTTTTTTGGATAGATGTTTCCGGAGAAATAGATATTAAATGGCAAAAGAGTCTAAATATGGATTTCAAATTCTGAAATTCTCAAAGCTAGGCTTAAGTTTCCCATTGGAATTTTCAGTAAATATCAATAAAAGATAAAATGTTGCCAGCTTAAAATGTACTTATTTTATTACGGAAAGTAATCATTTCATAATAACAGACGATATAATTCATTTCACTGAAATAATAACGATGACTTTTTTACATTGTGTTGTACTGCATTTTTGCGCATAGTATCATTTTAATGTAACAGAATTGTAATTAATTATTTGTAAAAGTGTATTGAAAGGTAATTTCATAAAATAAAATTAATATCTATAAGATGAAAATCTGCACATAAAATTTTGTATTCATGCATTTTCGTATAAGAGTGCAACAGCTTATTGCACCAAGATATGAATATTTATAAAACAAGTTATAGTACAAACGCACCTCATTTGTCACGTTTGACGTACAATTTCCAACTTGTTTAACACTTTCCAACATAGTTGAAAAGTGTTTATGAATATAGTTTATCTGTCTGTCTGTGCTGTAACTCTTGTAAATATACTCAGATTGCTATATAATTTTTATATGTTATTGATGTTTGCTATAGCAAGTTCGGTGTTGAAAATGAAGTGCGTAGCGATTATAGTTCGTTTACAGGGACGCACAAAATAAATCCATGGTCTATAGGATAAAATCGTTTCCGATGTTTTTTATTGATGTTCAAACATAATGAAATTGAAAAACCCATACATAATTACGTCTCGATAAAACTAAAATTCATTAAAATAATATTAAACTACAGAGTTTTAATGTTAAAAAAACATACATATAAACAGTTAAAATTATAAATGATTAGACGTTTCGTGTACTTACGTACACCTCAGCAGTACTACGTACACAACTACAAAACCACCAGAACCAAAACAAGAAAAAAAAATATAGCCAAATTGGCATCACTTATAAAGACTTATTTTGGTCGCCAAATTCGGCGATATTTCGCCAAGTGTCACCAAGTTTGGCGCTAATGGATATGAATATATAGTTATATGGCGTGTGATTGGGGAAATGATTACAACAATGAAAGATGATAATTTTCGAGAAATCGCGTTCACTAAAACTCATAAATTAATCGTTGGTTTTTTGTAATGTGCTGTCCTGTTTCAAAATGTCAGCCACTCTAGAATTTCAAACTGCTCTATCTCAGCCATTTTTTAAGATAGAGGTAAAACAAAAAATGCTCCGGAATCCTTGTATCAAATCCTAACACGTAAGCAAAAAATAAATGTGAATTTTTAACTTTTTTGTATATTTATTTTTGTTTTAAATTTTTAAGTGGCCGCCATCTTGAAACAAAATGGCGGACCAAGCTGACCAGCGAACTCGGTCGAGACATTGGTGAGCTTAATACACACAATTAGTTTCCCGGGTGGGGCGCTACAGGTCTACGGTCTGCATCTCAAACCGATCTGCCCCACTTAGGCATTAAGTGTTATCGTATGACATAGGTCAGATATATATGTATAATATATATATATATATATATATATATATTATACTTTTTTGTATTGAAAGCTACCTAATAGTTAAAGTCACAGTTTAGTTAAAACATTGTATTCTGCTGGAATCTGTGCAGCCTCGTTAATTAGAGATTCAGATAAAACCGTCATCCATAAGCCTCCAGAAAGATACGACGGCTGTACACGCAACAGTTTGAGCAGGCAATTTGCGCGTTCTGAAAATCAGGCACATGGTCAAATTCCAAAGCGTGTGCAACCAATCTCGAGGTTAGAGTGCCTCTATTAAACGTATCCCAATATTCTTTCAACCTCTCATTTAAAGATCGTCCAGTCTCGCCTATATAGCTAGATCCGCAACCTTTGCAAGGAATCCGGTAAACTACACATGTAAGGTCAAATCTTGAATATTTATGTTTGTAGTTACCCCCCCCCCCCCCACAAAAAAAAAAAAAAATAATAATAATAATAATAATAATTTGATTTAAAGGCACATAAGCAGTCCTAATTGACACATTCGCAAAAATAGTAGATATCTTCTCAGAAATATTGGCGTAGTACGGTAAAGTAACTACGCCATTCATTTATAATTTTAATTGTTTCTATGTATGTTTTTTAACATTAAAATCTGTAGTTTAATATTATTTTAATAATGAAATTGATATGTATAATTGATGGGGACCAAAACATGGTTACTCAGGAGCAGGGGTCGGAAAAACTACTTTTTTATTGTAGCGAACTACAACTACAACTACTTTGTCGAAAATGTAGTTAACTACAACTACAACTACTTGTTTTAAAAAGTAGCGACTACAAACTACTTTTCAAAAGTAATCACTACTTCGCTAGTTTCAGATTTTATTAAAGGAATCAATTTACATTGGAAGACACGGATTAAATAATAAAACGACCCCTCGTTATATCGCGTCTGCCATGATACAATTAAATAAATGCGACATAACCTAGAGCATGAAAAAATTAAGAAAGATAACATACAAAAAAAAAGTTATTGTTTGTCTCCAAAATGTTAGTTTATACACACATTTACAAATTTCGTAGCAAAATTAAGAGGATATTATAATCTAGAAAATTACAGAAAAACAACTCTAAAAGCAAACAATAAATAAATCTGTAAATAAAGCAATTCCGAATAATAAGAAACCTGGCGTTAAAATATGAAGAAGTAGCTAGACAAGTGTTGCCAGCAAGAAACTTAATTCCTTTGGTGGGTTAGTTTTTGATTTTAGCAGCAAATGTCAATGGAAAAATCACTTCATGCAATGCGTTGTTATACACTGCAGCTGAGATTAGCAAATTTTGACCAGACAAACTTTGCACAAAAGATGCAAGTTTCGGCCACGTGATTTGCAGAATGGCGCATTTTCTCCCCCTCAAGTAGCGTTCAAAGTAGCGTCGGTTCTCGCTACAAACTACTGATTTTTTGTATCGCGCTACTCGCTACATTACATTGTTCAAAATGTAGTGCGCTACACTACAAACTACTGTAAAAAGTAGCGACTACTGTAGTTTCGCTACTTGTAGCGCGCTACTTCCGACCCCTACTCAGGAGTTAAAATCGGATAATTTCAACTATTTTTTAGGTCTTAAATGAGTTCGGATTAACAAGTCACTACTGTATAAATGGTGTATTACTTCAACCGTTATTGCATAAAACGGATTTAATTATGATTAAAACTGACGTATACATAACGGTATATTTCAATTTATAAAAATAATTATTTAATTTTCATTTATTAATATAATGTTTCATTTTAATTTACTAACATAATGCTTTATTTTAATTTATAAATCCAATCTCCATCAAAAATCGCTATTTGAAGTTTTTAAAACATATTAGTTTATTATTAAATAAAACAAAACAAATCCAATATTTAACTATAACTGAAAAGATAAAGTTACGACATTCAAATACTGTAAAATAATTAATATCCTTTTGTCGTCGGACGCATTCAGATATTACAATGAGACATTATAAAATAACACTAAAAAGTTTTAATAATTTTCCAGGAGCTGGAAATTTAATTAATTCCGGATATTCTGGTAACGTGATTGATAAAAATTATTAATAAACTCCACTCAAAAGTATTACATGCAAATAAATATGCATGTAATTTATGAATTTTGTATATTATCATAAATGGAATCTTTAAATTGCTTTTTAATAATGAAAATGTATTTGAATAACAATGCATTTGACAATGTGGGTTTTATTTCCAACTGTTGTTATTACTTTTCGAGCACATAAGTGTTAGGAAAGTACAAGGTATCCCAAAAGTACTTGACACCTTTTAAAATTCAATAAAAGATCAAGCAATTGGCGTACGAGAGTGCGGTTTGGACGAAAATGCTTCTTATGATTGAAAATTTTGTTTAAGCAAGCTAAAAAAAAAATTATTTCCAAAAATTTATCATAGATGGTGCTGCTTCTGGAAAGTTATCGAATAGGTTGAATGCCTTTAAACATAACAATGGCGAAAGACGCACAATGCGTTTGCACAGTTTTTGTCTAAAACTATGACAACCCACATTCCAGAAGTTAACAATACTCGTCTATCCATCCTCACTCGCTTAATCGAACTCAGGAGGGCGAGTATTGTTAAGTTCTGGAATGTGTGTTGACATAGTTTGGACAAAAGCTGTGCATACGCATTGTGCATCTTTCGTTATAGTTTGGACAAAAGCTGTCCATACGCCTTTATACATAAGAATGTTTTTTGTCCGTATGTCACTATTATCTTACAGAGGCAACCTATTAATCTTGGCGCGTTTTGTATTATCATCAAACTAATGTTTGTTGACCTGTCTCATTCGTCTAATCGAACTCAGGAGAGCGAGTATTGTTAAGTTTTGGAATGTAGATTGCCATAGTTTGGACAAAAACTGTGCATACGCATTGTACTTCTTTCGCCATTGTTATGTATAAAGGTATTTTGCCTATTCGATAACTTTCCAGAAGCAGCACCATCTATGAGAAATTTTTGGAACAATTTTTTTTATTTGCTTAAACAAAATTTCCAGTCATAAGAAGCATTTTCGTCCAAACCGCACTCTCGTACGCCAATTGCTTGATCTTTTATTGAATTTTAAAATGTGTCAAGCACTTTTGAGACAAACTGTATTATAATCATGATTTGCATGTGTGTATGAGTGAACACGATAATTCTCAACCGGACTTCTGATTGAGCACCCGTTTGTCGACTATATGTTATGGACCACTGTCGCAAGAACTGTATACATTTTCGTAAAAATAAGCAGACAGATTAGATATTTAATCCACTTACAAGTCATTTTCAAACCATTCTGCGACCTATTCGAAATGGAAAATCAGCAAGGAAATGTAACAGTGTATAAGTGATAAATATTACGACGAAGTAATCAAACATTCGTAGCGCAGGGGTAACGTTTTCAGTTTCAAATTGGGAAGTAAAGCGTTTGAATCCGACCGATTCCATTGAGTGAGAAATTTATTTATTTATTTTTGTTTGCTTTTTATTGTTTAGGCATGTACACCAATCTTCGGAAAGTCGAGTGCAGTCATTACAGATTTTTTCCTCGTATCATCGCAAGCATTTTCGATATCATAGGCCTACTTATATATACTTTTAATATTACGGGAATATACTTTTAATTTTTAAACTCCTTTTATACTTAATACCCATTCATCATATATTATCTACATACTTATATACACACATTATTTGCTTATTTTGCGTACATACATACATATCATATATTAACATATAGTTTAAATACTTGCACACATATTATATACTTACCTAACATCATATGTCAAGCATACTTATGTACAGCAACTTTTAATACATACAATAAGTAGGTATAACAATAATTTTTTCACAAGAAAAAGATTATATGAATTATGAGATATCTTGAGGTAATCCCGATTCAAATAAAACTTAACAAATATATTAAGTTGATGCAAAAGTTGGCAGCATTAGTATTTTTACTTTCTTCTATCTATACAAGATGATTTGACTGTCTTTATAAAATGCCGTGGGTCTGTCTGTCTTCTGTCTCTATATATCTATATGTATGTGATACAAATTTTGTGGGCGTTATAACTCACGAACTACTACGTAGAACAGGATGAAATTTCGTATAAAGTTCTATACTTATTTGAACTGGTGCTGATTAGTTTTGTCGAATTTTGGTCAAAATCCCCCCAAGAGGGAGTGCCGCAAATCGGTGATCTCTTCAATTTTTGTGTTGCTATTATCTCTCCAGTTTATATGTACAGAATTGAAAGAAACATATTAAATTTTATATAATCGACATGATAAGAATAGATTGTCATTCAATTTTGATTGCGGTCATCTACGTGGGGGTGCAAAAATTGGAGGATTTTTTCGACATAGGCGATGCTTATATCACTAGTTATAAAATGCACAGAATTCAATGAAATTTCACGCTCAGCATCTTGAATGGGAATACATTTTCATTCAATTTCGGTTGCAAATTCTAAGAGGGGTGCCAAATTCAATGATTTGTTCGAAGAAAACCTATTTGCTAATTCGATGTAATTTCTTGTACTATTTAAATCATTTAATTTATTTGATTTATATATAAGAAAGTTTTTGAGACGCATATACAGATGTATCACATTAGTAGTATATTCTCCTTCACAATACAATAATCGCCACAAGAATACTTTTCCGTAATCGGTGTGTTTTTTTTATTATGAGTGATGCGACTTTTATCGCGTAATCGAATGTGAATGAGTAACTCTGTCACTTAAAAAAAGATGCATAGATAATGATACATTTATATATATATATAATAAAACTTTTGTTAATGATAACCATTAGTAATCAATAATCAATCAATAACCATATTAATAACCAAACACATAAATAATTGAAAATAGATAAACCAATAATTTTTAAACAATACATATATATATATATTCAAAAATGTAAGATTCTCAGAATTAATGGGGAAAAATATTTAAAGATATGTGGAGAAAAAAATCCAATGTGCATACGGTGAAAAAATGACAAGAAGCAATTGGAAACTTATATAGTGAAACACTTTATCAAGGGCAATATTCTACTAATATAAGTAAAATGTAATTTATTTCTGTTCGAGGAAATAGGCCTGAGCCAAATTTATTACACTCAAATTGCCCGATCAATTATAAAGTCAAATTAAAAAAAAAATGAATATAAGTGGACAAATATTGAATAACTGAACATGATATGTGCAAAAATCAATGAATAGGGATCATTATTAAATACAAAAACGTATTTTATAAATATTTAATCTTTATTTATTTTTCACTTATTTCATTTTGAGAATCTTACATTTTTTGGATAATGTTTTCGTATTGCATTAGAATTATCGGTTCCTATATTGTCGATTTTTTATGACGTTTAATGGTTATTACACAAACGATTATATATATACATATAAACTGATTTATTTCATTTTATAAAAGCAATTTCAATTTACAAACCCATTTTCCATCATTAACGTATATGGTTAACAAAACAAATTATTTTAATTCCACAAACAATTCTCAATATTTAACTATACAACTGAAAATAAAAAGTTACGCCACTAAAATAACTCAAAAATAATTAACTTTGAGATGCCACGATATATTTTATTTCCTTTTGCCATCTAAATCGTACTCAGATAACACAATAAAAAGTTATTAAGCAACAAAAAACTAACTATTTCTATAGAAGCTGAAAATTTCAATTAATTCCGGATATTCTGCAGAAACGTGGCTGAGAAGAATTATTAATAAACTTTATTCAAAAGTCATTACACGAAAATAAATCTGCATGCAGCTTATGAATTTCATATATTAACATTAATGAATATTTGAGTTGCTTTTTAATAATGTAAATCTATTTAATAACAATTTATTTAACTTTTTTTTCTACAGTTGAGGTCAGACTGTTTTCAAATCCAAACTGGCTATTTTCTGAGTCATTGTGGGTAGATTTCGTAAGAAATACTACCGATTGCATTCTCCCCTAAGTTGCAATTTTTGAAAATTTTTTTGCAGATCTGCGCCGATCATGACTCCCAGAACCCAAAATCACCCCCAGTTCAAATCTTTATCTATCTAT
Organism: Maratus michaelseni; assembly: GCA_963931845.1. Classification (NCBI taxonomy): domain Eukaryota; kingdom Metazoa; phylum Arthropoda; class Arachnida; order Araneae; family Salticidae; genus Maratus; species Maratus michaelseni. The sequence goes on along the minus strand of OZ007597.1, from coordinate 93,424,230 downwards.
GTCACTTTTTTATTGACACGATAACTAAAATAATTCTGCACAAATCTCTTCCAAACTGATACATAAAATTAAGGGGCATAAAATATCGGTCAAGTTCGTTAATGGGCAAAATCGAACCAGGGGGGGGGGTGGGGGGGGGGCTTTTTGTGAAAACAGAAAAAACGTCATAATTTCTGAATTATGATACGTATTGAATCCATTTAAAGTTATTATTACTTCTAAGAAAAGGGCCGAAAATTTATGTATGGCAAATATTTGATATCGTTAAAAATGGCCGCAAGGGGGGGGGGAGTGGGGTTTTAGAAGATAAAAAATCATAACTTCGTCAATTCACAAGATATCAAATCCGCTTAAATTTATTATAAATCCTCTTAATATTATTTAAAACTTTTGTACTGACAATTTTTTTATAAGACCAACCCTTATAGCAAAAAAAAAAAAAAAAAAAAAAAAAAATCTGCCGGCTCCGCCTGGAAATAAGTTAGGTTTCGAAGTGGGTGGTTCATCGGTTCCGCATCATGGCAAAAAGGTAATTTCTTCCGCAATTACCAACAAACAGGCACCCCATGGTCTGCGTCTTCGAAATTTACCTGTGCCTGTAGGCCGAGCCGTCAGGGATTTTTTTTTATTTCATATTTGTTCGCAAACGTATCAAAATTGGCGTGCTCTTTTGTTATTAAATTATGCGTAAACGAACGTTTTTTCAAAGACAGAAGACGTTTCGGAAGTTTCTTTTAAAATTGGCCAGACGCGACAGCGCAGTAATTTTTTTTTTTTTTTTTTTTTTAACATCTTTCATTAAAATGTACAGAAAAGTCAACCTATATTATAAAGCATAAATGTGTTTTTCGCTCAATGCTGACGTCATAATGAGGGCAACCGAAACTAACGAAAAAGAAAGGCTACCGCGGTGCTTAATACTACGTTCAGATCGGATAGTTAAGATATCTTAGACCGCCGAACTCACTGAGAGAGTTCCAGAAACTCACCTAGTGAGTTCGAACTTTCTATTGCTAGATACAGCCAGTACCCCTCACTCTGATTGGCTCTGGAGGCCGATTGGCTGTTGAGGTTGTCTTTAACATATGCGCATGCGCACATTCTATGTTTGTTCAGATCTCGGACACGGTGATGTTCAGTGAGTTATCTTAGATGAGTTTTGCGGTGTGGACAGGTATTCAATTCCGGGAGGGTACCACCTCAAAAATGGCGGTCTAAGATATCTTAAATGTCCGATGTGAACAAGGTATTACGCATATCTTTTTTTACAGACCGCGGGAGTCACGTGAGGGTCGAATGCACCAATGGAGGTGTGCGAAAAGAGCATTACGTCACTCTAGCGGTATGTAAAAAAAGATAAGTGGAATGCACCGCGGTAGCCTGAACGGAGGGCAACAATGAGGCGAAAATGGATGAATGTTACAACAATGGAGTTATTAAATTCCTACTATTAGCTCACACTCTCTCTCTATATATATCTTGTTGGAATTTTCAATCGTTAATAAAATATTTTCTATTCATCCATTCAAGTTCAAATAAATTTTTTTAAACTTGTATTGGATGACAATTGATGTTAATACAGTTTTTTCAAATATTAATTCATTAATTAAATTTAATTAATTAATTTTAATTTTTATATGGGAGAAAAAAATTTCTCCCATTGTTTTCATAAGTGAAATGAAAGATTTATCTCAAATTAGTGATGCCAACAAAAAATAAAATACCGCAACGATGATTATAAAATAATGTTCAATAAAGATAACGTGGGACATTAATGTTGCACGGGTTTATTTTATATATTTATGATTAAAAAGTAGGAATTGACTTTAAAAAAATTATATTACTTGTTTTTTCAATTAAACAAACGTAACGTTATAACAATGGGGCAAATTCAAGTTTTGGGCCCACGTTGACCGGCCTTAGGGATCGAAATTTTAAAAAACAATGTCCAATTCATGTATTGCCCTCAGGAATACAGAATATATTCCAAATTTCAAAGATCTACGTCAACAGGAAGTGGGTGAAAAATGAGTAACAAGATTCGACTGCCACATACATACAGAAATGTAAGTTAAAAGAAAGTATGTAAAAAAACTACCGTTCTGAGACAACAGTCGCTTATAACTCCAGATGTAATTAATTTATTGGAAAATGAAAAAAACTGTTCGATTAAAAATCGCTTCAATAGTAATGCCTGCAAATATCATGCTTTTATGTTTAAAAGTTGTGTGCTGTAAGTTTTGCGCTGTTGAGTGGCGATAATTTTTATTTTTATTGATTTATTTTATTTTTTTATTTTTATTTATTTATTTTTAGGTGGGGGGGGGGGGGGACCTAAGCAAAAAAAAAGCTTTATTATCAGATATTATTTACGCGGCAGAGTAGCTCATTAACAAATGATTTTCAATTTTTTAAATATTCCTATGCTGTCCTACTACATGCATAATACAGTATCTTCATACTTATATACATTATTTTCCTACTTAATATTCATACGTAAAGACATTTTATGTAATTAAAATTTCTTACTTTGTCCGTTGTCTTACTTTATCATTAGCTGGGTAGCAACCCGTTGTGTTGCATTTATATTTCCTAAGATCTTTCTAGTTTTTTAGGAAAAAATACCTCCAATCCAGTTTTTTAATTAAAATGTATAAATCATAATAAAAAAAATGTAATTATTATCATTTATAAATCTTAATTAGATCTGTCAATCGTCGAAGGATTCCTTAAAACTGATCAGTTAATTCTCGAGTTTTTAAGGGAAGATTGGTTGATTGATTAATTATCTCAGTTTTTCCCTGTTATGTCAAAATTATTTCAGACATCGGAATACGACAAACTGCACATTGTAGCCAGAAACATTTTCTGCCCCTGGTAAATTTAGCGTTTGTTAAGCAACCGTTTCTGGTCTGTTAAAAAAAAACAGATCGACAGAAAAACAGACAAAACATTTCCTTAATGTTGACTATACGACGTTCAAAAGTCGAATGAACTTAGAAATAGAGCGGTTTTTTTTCTAAAAATCATGGACAGACACTTCAATTTTATATATATGTGTTTAGATACATACATTAGGCTTTATTTTTATAAAACGAATGCTATTTGGAGAACTTTTTATTTAAGGTCTTTCCATTTCTAATTCAGTATTAAACGCCGATGTGATTTGATTTCCCTAATAAATTATTTGTTCTGTAAATCTCATTTTTGCTTTGCCATTTTCTTTTTTTATTATAATTCTAAAAGACTTCCGCTCCTTATCGGAAAAGCCGCATCACGACTATTTTCCAACTCAAAATAGTTCTTCTTTCAGCTTTTTCATTCGCCAAGAGCTCTTTGCGCGTTGCAGTACTGTAGTTTTGCGCTGGTACTATTTAACGCGATGCACGAACTTCAGAGATAGGATATTGCGTTTTTTGACTTCTTAACATCTTCGTATGACACCGTAAAGGATGTTTCCTTTAATAATATGAAATACCCGTTTATTATCGTTTAATTATGTAAAATCTGATGGATTAATACCTTAAATTCTAAATCAGTGAAATGTCTTCGCTAATAAAACTGCAGCATGAAGCACTCTTAGTTGTGGAAATTCTATACTTTTTGTAAACTACCACTGAGATAATAAATGTATTTCCTACATGGATATTAACTCTGAGTTAAATTAGGAGAAACACCTTTCGATTACTAGATTCATAGCCATGTTTCAACATAGGCGACTACAACTTGGTTAATATTATGTTGGTGAAACATTCTCTATGTTTCACTATGTTTCAGCGATGTTTTAATGTTACGATTCTCTACTGTCTTAATATGGAAATGATGCTTTTAATTGCTTGACATAGCATGATGAATTGGGAGTGAATGGAGTGTGTCATTGAGAACAAGAGTGGAAAGTTTTGTAAGATTCAATTATGCAGCTGAAAAGGTTTAAATGAGAATTAATAACATTCGAAAAATCGATATTCTGGTTTGAGAAAACTGGTTAAAAAACTATAAAAACTACTCGTAAACGTTTCCAAAAATCAGTGGCAGAAAAGTCAACTTTGTCTTTATAAATGCTTCTTTAAATCTCGAAAATATATTGGTTTCTGAGGTTTCTAATGATAAGGCTTTGCGGTAGCGTGGGTAACTCGGAGGTGGTTATTATATAGTTTCGCGCGTAGTTATGTTATATTTTCGTAGGTTAAGAAAAATTTGTCTTTTTTTACAGTGTATATTTTAAACTCTTAATAATTTTTTACATTTTATTGGGTTGCTCGGAAAATTTGTTCCGTTTTGGGAAAATTAATTCGTACTGGAAAATTCTGTTCGTAATTATTAGACTTTAGCTATCGGAATTAATGTATAATAATTAAATTATAGAATTTTTCGGTGCGAATTCATTTTTCCAGACGGAACGAATTTTCCGGGCAACCCAACAAACTTGTGAAACTTTACTTGTGAAACTTTTCAACTTTTTGCCAAATATGTTTCCCCTCTGTTACATTATTCCTTGTTTATATATATATATATATACCTGATAAATTATTTATTTAGATGTAGATTAAATAGTGTACAGTGGTGTACTGGAGAGCGGTAAAATCATACCAACGACAGGTTACACTAAGGAAATAATACATATACATATATATATTTATGATTGGACTGCCCCACACTGTAAAAAATGACACACGTTTCTTAATCTACAAAAATATAATATAATCTCGAATAAATTTATAATATAAAGTCATCCTTGTTAACCGTGATTCTGAAAAGTGTTTTTTATCTTTAGAAACCCCAGACCATCAATGGCATTTCGAGATTTAAAGAATCATTTATAAAAACAAAATTTCTCTTGCTGCCCGCAATTTTCCGAAACGTTTACGAGTAGCTTTTAAAGTGTATTAATCAGTTTTCTAAGCCCATAATATAGTTTTTTTTCGATGCTATCTATTCTCAATTAAACATTTTCATGTTCAACAAATATGTTTAACAGACAAGCATGCAAAATTAACAGCGTTGACATTAACAATAAAATTAAGGTTATTTCTTTACTCTTTCATGTATAAATTAATTTATGCAGCTGAAAACTTTTACTTGAGAATTGATGACATTCGAAAAACAAGTATTCCAGGCTGAGGAAACTGATTAATACACTAAAAAAACTATTCGGAAACGTTTCTAAAAAATACGGGCAGCAAAAAATACTTTGCTTTTATAAATAATTTTTTTAATTATGGAAATGTATTGGTTTCTGGGGATTCAAAACACAATGGAACACGCTTTTCGGAATTTCAGATAACTCAGAAGATTATATAATATTTTCGTTCATGGTTATAGTACATTTTCATTAAATAAGAAACATTGGTCATTTTTTATAGTGCAATTACCCGAATTGCGCCCAGATCACATTAGGTTGGATATATATGTTTACCGATTAAAAATAATAAATAAAAAAAAATACCTCACTCCAATTTACAAATGCAATCTCTAGCAAAATTTCCTATCTTTAGTCTTTAAAGCAGATTATTTTAAAGTGGAAATAAAAGTTACTCGATTTAAATACTACAAAAGTAATTATGAGATGACATGATTTATTTTATAAACTTTTGCAAACTAACATTACCACATAATACAATAGAGCATAATAAAACAAAAAGCTTTACTTGTTTCCAGAATTTGGAAATTTTAATTAAATCCGAATGTGCGGTAAATCCGAATGAAATACGATTATTAATAAACTTTGTTCAAAACATCAGAACACGCAAATAAATCCGCGTTCAACTTACAAAGATATTTTGTAATTTCATACATTATAGTAAGATGAATCTTTCAATTGATTTTTGATATTGAAAATCTGTTTAAATAACAATGCATTTGGCAAATAAGTTCTCGTGTTTATGTGTTGTTTCGTTTTCCCTTACAACAAGAAAAATAAATCACACATCATGCATAACACACCTTTCAACACTTCCAGAATATTTTAACGTAACTTCATTTTTGCAACAATATTTACACTATTTAATTTACATCTAAATAAATAATTTATCAGGTATATATATTAACAAGGAATAATGTAACAGAGGGGAAACATATTTGGCAAAAGGTTGAAAATTTTCACAAGTAAGGATGGTACATTTTTGGCGGTTTCCCGGAAAATTCGTTCCATTTTGGAAAATGAATTCGTACCGGAAAATTCTATCATTTAATTATTAGACAATAATTCCGATAGCTAATGTCTAATAATTAACTTTCAGAATTTTCCGGTATGAATTAATTTTCCCAAAACGGAACGAATTTTCCGAGCAACCCAATAAAATGTAAAAAAAAAATATTAAGAGTTTAAAATATACACTGTGAAAAAAGACAAATGTTTCTTAACCTACGAAAATATAACATATAACCACGCACGAAACAATATAATAACCTCCTTCGAGTTACCCACGATTCCGCAAAGCCTACAAATTCTACTTGAAAACGTTTTCCGAAAATCAGTAGTAGCAAAATAAACTTTGTTTTTATAAATGCTTCTTCAAATCTCAAAAATATATTGGTTTCTGAGGTTTTTAAAGATTAAGAATGCTTTTCGGAATCGTGGGGGTAACTCGGAAGTGGTTATTGTATATTTTCGATTATATTATATTTTCCTAGATTAAGAAGTATTTGTCTTTTTTTAGAGTGTAAGAGTGTTCATTTTTTGAATAATGGACTATACAGCAACAAAAATTGAATACATCAAAATTCGAAATATTTAACATTAAAACTGAATAATAAAGTTAAAAACTATCAGAAACATTTAAGAATAAAAATAATAATCGTAGGCATAATCAATAAAAAAATTTCATGATAGCAAATGTGTAACTCTCACATAATCTACTGCATAAAAGTACGCCTAGAGATCTGTAAGAGTGAGCAGGTTAATCTCTATGTCATAATACATGGTTCGTATTTGAACTTCCTGAATCCTACATAACTTGCGTATTGTTGTGAAACCATTCTCATAGTTGCCAACCATTTAACTTTTTTAAAACTAAATGATCAACGTAAAATAGCACAAATAAAAATATGTAAAATGGCAAACAGCTGTTTCGGAGCCCCTAAAGCTCCATCATCAGTGCCAAATTTAAAAGATTCAAAACTATTCAAAAGTTTAAGCCATGTAAATATGCTTGCGTCTCCGCACGCGCCCAAGATTGAATGGCGTTGAGATTTTCAAAAACAACAGCGAAGTCAGGAAACACATGTTACTAGGAGACCAATAGAAGCGCCCGGCCAGACTAGACTAGAAACTAGAACACCTATGTTACAGGCTGAATTATACCGCCATTTAATAACCCAACGGGCCAAAAACCAAGCTAAAACCAGTTAGCTTACCGTAGTAGTAGAGGACTGACCGGAACAGCAAACACCTGCGCAGGCGGTTTCCTAATGCTGAGCTGGGTTACAATATGGCGGTTACTTTGGGCAAAGAGATGGATATACGTCAGCTCCTCCTATAGGAGTCTAAGACTGGACAAGTTTAAGTACGGAGAAGAATAAAAGGGGGGAGGGGGAAACGAAGAGAAGCCAGCATATTTACATAGCTTAAACTTTTGAATCGTTTTTAATTCTTTTAAATTTGACACTGGTGATGGAGCTTTAGGGGCTCCGAAACAGCTGTTTGCCATTTTATATTTTTTTATTTGTGTTATTTTACGTTGATCATTTATTTTTAATATAACGGCACAAAGTTCAATCCATCTATATTAAACATTTAACTTTTTGTTACTATTATTTATGTCCATCGAACTTCAGTCAATTTTTGTCATTTCAAATCTTTCGGGTCGCCTTAAATATCAATAAATTTACTATAACTTTTGTTTGTGTTGTTCTGCAGAAAGACAAGTTTTCTTTGACAGTATAAAGAACATGGTACATCCTTGAAAAAATTACCAGACCAAACTTATTTCAGTTCAAATGCCTTCGGTGCTTATTTTTCCATTTAAGATATGGCACCTATCAAAGCTTAGTAATGCAAAGGCATTTATTTCGCTTTGAAAAAATGCGTTCGAGACAAAATTTACAGACAGATTTTTCTAGGATAATAGGATCCCTTTTCTCATGTTTTGATTCGATTTCGTACAAAATACAAACAAACGAAAATAGAGTATATTTTTCATCATTTGTTTTTCATATATCATTCTTGAAACGGAAAAAAAATCGAACACAAATTTATAACAAAACGTAACTTAACGTCAAATCAACATATATGCACTTCTTCCCGATTTTTTACGTCTTCAGTAATTAACTTGATGAACTTCGGAAATCCTAACTATTTTGATTTGCCATAGTCTAAATTTTTTGCTAAATACAAATTTAATTAGGGTAAAAATTTAATTTGATTAATTACTTACCCATCATACGTAGTATAGGGTATAAATCTTGTAATCGTTTTGAAAATCGAAAAAAAAATTTTGACGGATTTACACGTTTCAGACACTGGAAATTCCGAAAAACATATATTTAGAAAAAAATTTTGCCATCTGTCTGTGTGTCTGTGTGTGTGTCTGTAAACGCTCCAACTCCCGAACAAATTGAGATAGAGACTTGAAATTTGGTATGTACTTAGTATGTAATAATAGGAAGAATCTTATTGAATTTCAGTAACCTCGATTATTCGGAACTATTTTTTTCGGACTCTCAAATTATTCGTTCTGATAAAAGGTACATAAAAATTTTTGAAATTGTTTATTTTAAGGAGTTAATATAAAAGACAATATAAAAAAACATAAATTCTGCATAAAGAATGAAGTCGATCGGATAATGAGTTGCCGAGATATTTGTAATCCTATTTTCCACACTCTTCGACTTTTCATGACCCTGTATTTCATTCAAATTTCAATTCAGAGATATATTTTAATTGGAAATGAGACGCTTGATCCGACGCAGTAAACTGCTAGTTAATATGATTATTAATTTTGGAGTTATAAGGAGATGTTTCTTTTACGCAATTCAGTAATTGAGCATTTAAAGTTTATGGCATCATCAAGCCACGATTTTATTCGAATTGCAATGCATTTTATAAATAGTTTACACATTGTCAGGTTATTGACCTAGCAAGCAGCGATGGTGAAAAGTATAAAGAGGTGTTGGAGAATTTTAGAGCTCAGACCACCGCGAAGACACTGTTTTATGTCAATCGACAGAATGAGAACATTAAAGGGATTACCAGATGCTAGGAATTTATCTGTGAATCTGGGGGGTTCTGTTCGTGGAAAGGGACCTCCGTGGTATACGAAAAAACAGAGCAATATACAATTCAAGAGGGATTATGTAAGTGTGGAAAGGAAGTTTTGATATTTGGAGTCTGGCTTCGACTTTTGAGGTACAAATGATGTAACAAGGCGTGTAGAAAGGGGAGCTAGGATTTAGTGTTTGGCCAATAAGAATGGTAAGAAAATGGGGGATGCGAGAAACAAAAAGGCGTGGACGGTTGGAGAGAATGATCACTCTGAAAAAATAACGGACACTCTGGGAACTTGGTTTGAAGGGATGAATTTTTCTTATAGGAGGGGGAGAACAAGATGAGCAAAAAGCCTAGGAAGCCGCGTCGATTAAGGAATGAGATGACGGCAGAAGACTGAGTGCGAATCCCTAACGGAGAAAACCAGGTGAGTGGAATGTTATATAAGGGTTAAATTTTGGTGGTCCGAGCAATCCAGTTAGGGAATAATCTTGAGTTATTGAATATTGTTTAGGGCATCCCAGTCATATTAAATTCACGTTATTTTATATTTTATTTTGCATATTGTTAAATCTAAGTAGATGTGAATTTGTTGTTAATAAAAGTGGATCAATAACTTAAATTTTGATTCTTGTTTGTTATGACTTAATTTTCAGAGTCGACCACGCTACGTTCCTGTCATATCGGTTATTGCGGAAAGCATCTCTAATATGGTACTTACATATATAAATTTCGGACATTTATTGATTTATTCATTTAATTATATAAAGAAATGAGATAAATTCTACAATAGAATAATCAAATAAAAGAAACATAAACAGTGGTCGGACAATGGTGCCGTGACCAGTTTTAACTTTAAAATATTTAATCGAAACATTTTAGTAACGGGATGTCCGTAAATCAATTAAATGTTAATAAATCATAAAATTTTGTATAAACAGCTGGGAGTAAGATAAATCAAAATAAATAAATAAATAAATAAAAATAAAGACGGTAATAATATTTGTACTACAAAAGTCAATATTGTATTATGTCCACATAAATTTTTAATATTTCTTTTAATTATATGTTTGGATTGCTTGGATATGTTCGTGATTATAACCCGTCTACATTCCATTCACAAGTTTACTTCATGAGAGACTTTCTGAAATATTTTATGTGTTTAAATTAAAGAAAATACGAGTTGCTGCGACGCTGCTATCTGCCATCTACATTTCATTATCCATATGGTTAAAACTTCTACAAATGCAAGGATACGACATATATGTTAAGTGGTTTCCAAAAGTGTTTGAGAAATTTGTGATTAACTTTCCTTTACAATTTTTGCTACAAATGAAGTTTCAGTGAGCATTAACCTGCATCTTTTATTTATACATACCAAAGGAGACTTGCTACGAAGCTTCAAATTCTCATTTATACATACCAAAGGAGACTTGCTACGAAGCTTCAAATTCTCATTTATACATACCAAAAGAGACTTGCTACGAAGCTTCAAATTCTCAAAACTTTTTTTCCCCTCTACAAACTTGCTGCAACGCTTCGACTTTGATTAACTTTGTGTTACCTTTTATGTAAAAGAATCTATGTTACACTCATTATCAGAGTTGCTGAGGGGCTTCACATTTCTACAATTTTTCAATTCAACAAACTTGGTGAGACGCTTCAATTTATTTGGTGGAATTACATGTTATGAGATGGTGCATTATAATGAATCACTGACAAATTGGATGCCTTCGTTCAACTTAAGCATATTGTTTAGTGCTTATTTCTACAATTCATTTACGTCACATAGAAACATTTCTACAACTAACTTCAATCCGGCTGGTTCATACTTCACAACATCATTCTACATGCAATACGAAAGTAAACTGAACATTCACTCACTGACATTATATCCTACAGTTTACCTTAGTTTTAAAAAGGACTGGTGTACATTTCGTAACGGTAACAGTGACACATGAACTACATACTGTCAAAACAAACTACAAATTGCATAAAATTGTGTTTTAATATCATACAAACTGATATATATGCAACTAAGGTTCTTTCACAAGACTATTTATCATATGGAATACCAAAGCTAGACATTTCTAACTAAAAACTCTTTTATTGGAAATATGCTCCTATAAGAAATAAAAACTATTATATTCATTGTGATTTGCAAAAGAAAAGTGAACATTTAGCATTTTTTTTTTAAATCTTACTTATTACAAAAATTTTATTCTGTTTGCATTATAGAAATATGTTGTTATGTATGTTTATATATTTTTCTCTTGCTCCATATATTATTTTGCTTTCAAAAAAAAAATTATAAATCTAAAAGGTTATAACTGTACATATATATCATATATATTAATTCGGTTTTCACTATTATTATTACTTTATCACTTTACACTGCTTTATGAAATTCTTTTCCTGATTGGATAGACTCGAAGACTATTTCCTTTAATTTTGATGTTATTTTGATTTTGTTTCTTTATATTTATATATATTTTTTCATAAAATTTCCAATAATTATCTCTGAAGATGCCCTAACTGAGGAGAAAGAGAAAGGAAGGCGAAAATAATACATAGAGATCCCGAAGTCATTTCATTTTCTTTTTTTTTTCTCTTTTTTTTTTATTTTTCTAATGAGATGTATATTTTGTCAGGTTATTGACCTAGCAAGCAGCGATGGTGAAAAGTATAAAGAGGTGTTGGAGAATTTTAGAGCTCAGACCACCGCGAAGACACTGTTTTATGTCAATCGACAGAATGAGAACATTAAAGGGATTACCAGATGCTAGGAATTTATCTGTGAATTTGGGGGGTTCTGTTCGTGGAAAGGGACCTCCGTGGTATACGAAAAAACAGAGCAATATACAATTCAAGAGGGATTATGTAAGTGTGGAAAGGATGTTTTGATATTTGGAGTCTGGCTTCGACTTTTGAGGTACAAATGATGTAACAAGGCGTGTAAAAAGGGGAGCTAGGATTTAGTGTTTGACCAATAAGAATGGTAAGAAAATGGGGGATGCGAGAAACAAAAAGGCGTGGACGGTTGGAGAGAATGATCACTCTGAAAAATTAACGGACACTCTGGGAACTTGGTCTGAAGGGATGAATTTTTCTTATAGGAGGGGGAGAACAAGATGAGCAAAAAGCCTGGGAAGCCGCGTCGATTAAGGAATGAGATGACGGCAGAAGACTGAGTGAGAATCCCTAACGGAGAAAACCAGGTGAGTGGAATGTTATATAAGGGTTAAATTTTGGTGGTCCGAGCAATCCCAGTTAGGGAATAATCTTGAGTTATTGAATATTGTTTAGGGCATCCCAGTCATATTAAATTCACGTTATTTTATATTTTATTTTGCATATTGTTAAATCTAAGTAGATGTGAATTTGTTGTTAATAAAAGTGGATCAATAACTTAAATTTTGATTCTTGTTTATTATGCCTTAATTTTCAGAGTCGACCACGCCACGTTCCTGTCATATCGGTTATTGCGGAAAGCATCTCTAAGATGCTACTTACATATATAAATTTCGGACATTTATTAATTTATTCATTTAATTATATAAAGAAATGAGAAATTGTACAATAGAGTAATCAAATAAAAGAAACATGAACAGTGGTCGGACAACATGTTTTATTTTCATATTTTATATTATGCATATTTATGATGGGTAAGTATTACGGTGGCCCCCAACGACCAGTTTTGATTTGCCATAGTCTAGATTTTTACTGTAGCTAAGTACAAATTTAATTACGGTAAAAATTTAATTTGATTAATTTTTTATGTTATTCTGCAGAAAGACAGACTTTCTGTGACAGTAAAGAGAATCGTGTATTCTTTGAAAGAAATAATAAGGAAACATAAATAAACGAAATTTATACAGTTAAAGGGCTGTTCTCTTATCCAAACTGGGATACTTTCTGACGCATTTTTTATTCATTTTTGTTCGCAAACGTATCAAATTGCTAGTTTCTTTATTCAGAAACTATGTAATTGAACTGTTTTTTTTTTTTTTCGTTTTTCTGTAAAGACAGAATAATTTTCAAAAATTGCTGTCAAAGTTGGCTTTTTGAACCGAATTTTCGATCGCGACAACGCAGGAAAAGAAAAACTTATCATCAGGAGACAACAATCGCTTATAATTCAAGATGAAATTTATTTGTCGGAAAATGAAAAAACTATTCGATTACAACTAACTTCAATAATAATATACTTACAAGTAGCATGCTTTTATGTATAAAAATGAATCAAAAAATGTGTCAGAAAGTTTCGCGTTCTTGCACGGGAAACTTTTTTTTTTCTTTTTACTTATTCATCATACGTAGTATAGGGTAAGTCTTGTAATCGTTTTGAAAATCGAAAAAAAAAATTGACGGATTTACACGTTTCAGACACTGGAGATTCCGAAAAACATATATTTAGAAAAAAAAATGCCGTCCGTCTGTCTGTGTATCTGTAAATTCTCTATCTCCCGAAAAAATTGAAAAAAAGACGAAATTTGGTATGTACTTAGTATATAATAATGGGATGAAGCTTACTAAATTTCAGTAACCTCATTTATCCGGAACTATTTTTTTCGGACTCTCGAATTATTCGTTTTGATAAAAGGTAATATAAAAATTTTCGAAATGATTTATTTTAACGAATGAATATAAAAGACAATAAAAAAACATAAATTTTGCATAAAGAATGAAGTCGATCGGATAATTAGTTGCCGAGATATTTGCTCAGTAATGCAAAAACATTTTTTAAGTTTTGAAGTACTTCTTTCAAGACAAAAAGAGTGATATTTTCTTGGATAATACGATCTTTTTTCTCAGTTTCTGATTCGATTTATATGGAAGAAAAAGGATGAATGAAAAAGAAAAAAAGGAAATTAGAGTATTTTTTATTATTTCGTTTTTATGGATCATTCTTGAAAGAAAGAGATTCGGTTACCAATTTGTAACATAAAGATACAAAATTTAATACCCGATCAAAATGTATGTCTTTCATTCCCTTTTCTTTTATCAGTAATTAGTTGGACATAGATTGTATTTTCTTTTGAGTTTGTCTTTTCATAACTGTGGCTTTTCTGGTGTTTTTCTCCCCTTTTAGTTGACTGTATAAATTAATTTACTCTTTATTTGATATTTTCATTTCGTTAGTTTCCCCTCCTCCCCCAATCGTCTTTTTAATTTTTAAGCAATTTAATTAATTTGAAATACGTATTTTACTATGCTTAGTGTCTACACTGCAAAAAGAAATTGTTGATCTTACAGTGTAATACTGGCATCCCAGCTGCCAGTATATTATACGGAAAAATTATCAGTAATAAACAGTAAAGCTAGTCGTTGGGGGCCACCGTAATACTTACCCATCATATTTATATATAATAAAAAATATGAAAATAAAACATGTGTAAACTATTTATAAAATGCATTGCAATTCGAATAAAATCGTGGCTTGATGACGTCATAAACTCTAAATGCTCTATTGCTGAATTGCGTAAAAGAAACATCCTTATAACTGCAAAAATGATAATCATATTAACTAAGAATTCACTACGTCGGATGAAGCGTCTCATTTCCAATTAAAATATATCTTTGAATTGAAATTGGAATGAAATACAGGGTCATGAAAAATCGGAGTGTGGGAAATAGGATTGCAAATATCTCGGCAACTAATTATCCGATCGACTTATTCTTTATGCAAAATTTATGTTTTTTATTGTCTTTTATATTCATTCCTTAAAATAAATAGTTTCGAACATTTTTATATATCTTTTATCAGAACGAATATTTCGATTGTCCGAAAAAAATAGTTCCGGTAATCGAGGTTACTGAAATTCAATAAGCTTCTTCCCATTATTACATACTAACTATACCAAATTTCCAGTCTCTATGTCACTTTGTTCGGGAGATAGAGCGTTTACAAGCACACACACAGACAGACGGACGACAATTTTTTTTTCTAAAAATATGTTTTTCGGAATCTCTAGCGTCTGAAACGTGTAAATCCGTCAAAAAAAAATGTTTCGATTTTCAAAACGATTTCAAGACTATACTCGAATATACCCTACTACGTATGATGGGTAAGTAATAAACAGTAATACGGTACCGCTCATGCGCGGTAGCGTATTACTGCTTATTTTACTGTTTATTAATGTTCATTTTACGGTATAATACTAGCAGCTGGGGTGCCAGTATTATACTGTAAAATCAACATTTTTTTTTTTTTTTTTTTTTTTTTTTTTTTTTTTTTTTTTGCTGTATACTAATAATGTGCACAAACTTTTATGGCAATAGTCACAATCAATTACACACAGGCTGTGTACAGTTCTACCACAAATTTTTAATAAAATTTTTAGCCTTATTTAATTGCAGAAAAATATTACAAATTGTTCGATTAAACGCGGTGATTACGAATTCTGCTATTTAAATATTTAATAGAAACTCCCTTATCTGAAACCGTGGTACCAGACATTTTGGAAATTTCAAGGAGCGTACGCACCTTGGAACGGACCTATATAAGCCCAAATCACCATAAATGTGTGGTTACAACTCAAGGGGTGAAGCGTTAGAGGGCGCTTTCTAATTTCAGAAAGAGAGATTCCTGTTTACTACACAGTATCCAGTAAATTATAGCTGATTTTGTTTATAATATTTTTGCTAAACAGAATGTTAATAGTGATGAAAGTTAGAAAAAGAAATAAAGAAATTACAAAGTAAGGTATTTTTATACAAAAACCTATTTTGCTTCAGTCTGGGTATATTTGTTTTTCTTGCTAACAACATTACATTGCAAAACAAAATTGTTGATTTTACGGGTGCGGTAGCGAATTACTGCTTAATTTACTGTTTATTAAAGTTAATTTTACGGTATAACACTAGGAGCTGGGTTGCCAGTATTATACCGTAAAATCAACATTTTTTTTTTTTTTTTTTTTTTTTTTTTTTTTTTTTTGCAGTGTAGATAAAACAAATTTCAGCCGCCATTTGGTAGAATTTTGTTCAAACAAATCCTTCTCCATAATCACTAAGCGCCCTTCACTGCTTCACCACTTGAGTTATGATCAGGGCTTTTTAAATTTAATAAAATGTGGTGGCCAGCAAAACATTCTAATCGCCAGTAAAAAATATTTTCTCCCCTTCCCCCTCCCTCGGCATTGATAAAAAACACAAACTTTTTTTTTGCGAATTAATTGAGAAAAAATAATAACAAGTATAGTTAAAAATTATTGGTTACATTGTTTAGAATACTAAACTACATTAGTACTAAACTAGTATTATGTTATACTCTTGAGATTTATATTAAGTTTGATAGATTTACTTCAAAGAAATTACCTATAATCACTTATATGTTATTATTCTTTAAAATGAATCTGATACAGAGTGGCCAAGATAAAAGAGGCCCGGTAAACGGAAGTACAAATACTTACTAATTTTTATTTAAATGTAGTAAATACAGAATATTATGAATAACAACATACTGAACATTCACTAGTTCACAGGAGGTGCTGTTATTCATAATATTCTATATTTATTACTTTTAAACAAAAATTTGTAAGTATTTGTACTTCTGTATACCGGGCCTCTTTTATCTTGGCCACTCTGTAGATGAATCAGTTTTAATTCCTAATACAAAAATCTGATGTGAAACTTTTTTTTAAAAACTTGAGCACTGTTTAGCATTGTAGCCCATTTTAGATGCAACAGAGGCTGGATTGACACTATTTCTTACAGTTTTATTAACCCCCCCCCCCCCCCCCAACATCCATTTTAATCACGTGACATACTAGGTAGCATTGCGTCAATTTTTGTACAACAGAAAAATCAAACAAAAAACGTCAGATTGAATAACTTGGTTGTCAGATAATCATTTGTCAAGCCCTGGTTATGGCCATGCATTGTGTGATGATATGTATGCTTTTCTAGGTATGCTCTATTTACACTAAACGTTTCTAATAATAATTTTGAGAAACTCTGTATATATGTGTGTCTATATATATGTACATCTCTACACAGAAAATTTAGATTTTTTATATTTTTGTCATTGAATATTATAGAACAAGTTTTGCGAAATTCTCTCTTTTTACATGCACGCCTCAACATAGAAATTTTAGTAAATATTAAAATCTTAAGATTTCAATTCCAACAATTCCAATCAGCGACGGGGTTGGGAGAAGATTAAGCAGCATAAAAATTTAATCAAAAACATTTTTTTTTTTTTTTTAACGGCAGAGTTAT
The DNA here is from genome assembly GCA_963931845.1 of Maratus michaelseni. Taxonomy (NCBI): domain Eukaryota; kingdom Metazoa; phylum Arthropoda; class Arachnida; order Araneae; family Salticidae; genus Maratus; species Maratus michaelseni. The sequence goes on along the minus strand of OZ007597.1, from coordinate 93,406,802 downwards.
TTATTTCGTTCGTTTTTCATTTCTGTTCACCTCAAATAAAAATTAAACATTATCAACTTTTGTATCAACCCAATAGATTTATTAATTTTTTACTTTAATGATTTTTTTGGGGAGCCGACTTTCAAATACGATCGTTAATTATTTTTATTGCGTGTATTTTCTAAATAAAATACTGACATCATTATTCAGTTTAAACTTATCAGATTTATTTTTATCGAACAAACCTTTAAGATGCAAAACAAAAACTAAAACTTTAGAGTGTTGCCAAATTTTAAAAACTAAATGACATAAAATTGTAAATTAGATAAAAATAATACAATGAACTAAACATAATACGTATGATGTACGTATAAAGACTATAAATTATGCCACAACAATTTCTTTACTTTTTCGTTGAATCAAGATTTTGAAATAATTGTCATTATTCACTATTATTCTTATTTATTGAAAAAAAAATTGTTCTTATATCTGAGGTATGTAAGGCAATTGTTTTTAAACATGTATGTACGTGAGAATTTAATATGTATATAAGTGTGTAAGACGCGTCCCATACAACTATAATCGTTCTTCGGATATTGTACAATGTTTCTACAGATCTTCTAATTGTCATTATACTATGAGTATTATTCCCTAGATATCCAGAGGATATAAACATTAAATTATCCAATTACATTTATCCTAGAAAAGCCCGTGGATTCTCTTTTCGGATGCACATGCGCATTAGATATCTATTTTTTTTTTTTCGCATTACTTCATACCAAAATTATCCAGAATGTGTCACGATAAGTCATCCACAGGATTTCTATAGGTATGACACTTTGACTTCCAGTGGATATTATGTGATTGTATACGAAACAATCTGAATCATCCACATAGGATATGGGTTATCCTATATTGCCTGGATGTCAGTATGTAAAAGGAATGTAAATATTTAAGATGGGTATAGGTATGCAAGATGTTATATAAGAAAGGAAAATATGAATGTAAGTTTGAAGTAATGTATGTAAGTAAGGGAGGGTTTTGGTGTAAGTATGGAGATTTAACGTGAAGGTTTTAGCAATTAAAAAGTATTTGCCAATTTTAACCACCCTGGTGCATAAGTAAATGTTTAAGGCTGTTTTTTTTTTTTATAATCACATAAAAATTTAAAAATCGTTTCAAAACTTCTCGACATGGTTGCATGCTGTCTCGTCGTCGTCGATGGGAGGAGTTAGCGTCAGTTATCTGAAACAACAAGAAACGGAATGCTTTATTTATGGAATATTTTGTTAAATCTTTGAATTAAATTTCACTAAAACTCATTTTAACGATTTAATTAAACAATTAGTTTCACAATTGGGCTAAAATGTCAAATTGATTTATCGTTACTTCATTTAAAGAAGATTTGTCGCTTCTAAAACTCGGAGGAAGTATATATGGAATAGTTAGTTTCTTCGCCAATTCTATCAGACTGAAAAACTGGTAGGAAATTTAACAATTAAATTTCGCCTTATTCTAGTCATAATTATCGAATCTATAGGACTCACTGTACATCATATAATCAAGTGCGAATATAAAATGAGAATAGATCTCATTAGTATCTTTTTATACACATAGTACTGTCATGTCCAACTGTTACTCAAAGGCGGGACAGAGAGATAGAAAAAGCAAAATAGTGGCTTCTAAATCGGCATATAAAAATATAGTAAATTCTGTGAAAACGGAACCTGTCTATAAGGGAATCCTGTCTTAAGCGTAAGAAAATCCCTGGTCCTTACGGAAGGAATAGCAAACAACTATACCTGTTAAGATGGAAACCCATCTAAAACAGAATATTTCTTTGGGTCACTTGAGATTCCGGTTTAGTAGGTTTTCCTGTAGTAAATAAACACGATACTCTTATATAGTAAAATATCTGAAAGTAGAAGCAATAGAGACCGAAACAAAATTCCGTTTTCAAGATATTTCCGATTGCGTAGTTATAGACAGGTTTCGTTATAGACAACTTTTATTGAAAAAAGATACAGTAAAACATGTAAAAACAAAATCCGCTGTAAACTGAAAAAATATTCCGTTTTAAACAGGTTTCCGTTTCAGTAGGTATATTTGTACAGTACTCCTTTTCGGCGGGACCATAAAAATTTTCCATTAGAGACAGATTAGTTTTCCACAGGTTTTACTGCATTAATACATTGTTTCAGTCGATGAGAACTAACAAATACCATAGTACTAAAAGAAATTTAAAAGAATTTCTACATCATAAAAAATCGGGACTGTTGCAATCCCGCGAAGGTGTTCCGTCAGACAGGTCTTGGGACGCTTGAAAAACTGGACGTGCCGCATAAATCGAGACATATGGCAACACTATATACACAACATATAACGGCATCTTAGTGACATATAGGGCTAAAACTAGGAATTTTTTCACGTGGAGCAAGCATGAATTTTGGTGCTTCCTTTTTATTTCAAATATAAAATAATTGTTAGAAAGAAAACTATGTCTTTAGTGAACGAGTGGAAGTCGGTAATGTTTAATACGTAATAATAATATAATTGTATGTTGAATATCTGTATCTTTTCTCAGTTATTAAAATTTGTTATTGATATTTGTACTTAAAGAATATCAATTATGGTGAAGTTATTACATTATTCATCGTAATTCCACTTCTGACATCCTTAATTTCATATATATACATTTATATATATATTATTGGTCTCGCTTCTACCCTCCTTCACGTTTTTAAATCGCCACTCGCGCAAGAGAATAGAATTGATAATTTGGTAAAATGGTTTTGCTGCCATCACCGGTATGAAACCGTGATACCGGTCACACTGTTAATTGAGTTCCTCGGTTTAATAATCAAATATTATTTTATTGATTAAATTTGTATAATAAAAACATATATTTACAAGATCACAAGTACTGGAATTCTCTGGATAAAGGACAGGCTATAGCTCTTTCAGCAAGAAAGTACAATTCTCGCTCATCTAACTAAACATTGTTAACTCCTTCTCTGTGCGATTGATCAATGCAAATTAATAAGACGATCTCCCTGATCACAAGCTACATTTTATACCATTACATGGCCCTATCATACACAATTCCAGCTGTACTAAGACTCCTATAATAGGAGCTGACGCATATCAATTTTTTTTCGGATTATTTGTGCTCAGTTCAGCATCAATCTACCGCAGCTGGAGTTGGGGTTGCCTAAGACTCGGTTCTGATTGGCTGAACCGGTTTTGATTAGTTTGGTTTTGCGACTGAACTTCAATTTGAGCACCAAATCTGCGAGGATGCGTCAGCCTCTATTATAAGGAGCTCTAGGCTGTACTATATGACAACCAATTCTTATCGTCCTCCACTCACTCACTCAGCCTATATTCGGCTGTATCTAGCACAGGGCTACCTCCGGTGCTCATTATCGTACTCATCCATGTTCTCTCGAAGCGTCTCGACAACTCTCTGCGTTTCTCTGTACTACACGGTCCGCTGAACTCCGTGAACTACCCTCTCATCATCCTGGTCTCCTCCTTTCCAAAAACTACAGGTATTTCAAACTACCTTCATGCCCCCCCCCCCTCCCCACGTGTGCATCTGTTTCTCTAGAACATTCCTCCCCTCTTCTTCCACCTTCGTCTCAGCTCGCCAGGAATTCCACGGTGATTGTGTCCGCATTCCAAGGGATTGTAATCCCTTCTCAATTGTCACTCTGAACGCCCCAAAAGTAGCTGCGCAGATCAGGGGAGATTCTTTGGATCAATCACATAGAAATTTTAAATTAAAAAAAACCACATAAATGAATACAATAATATATGATAATAAGTAAATATAGTTAATTGAATTAGCAAGCTATACAAGACATAGATCCTATTAAAGTCAGAAACCTGACATATATATATATATATATTGATGCAAGAACTAGTTTAATGTATTTGGAAATTCAAAGGTATTACAATTATATAAATATATGTGGACTTTTTACTCCAAATGTCTATTTATTTTTTTCAACTTATTTCATTTTGAGAATCATACATTTTTGGATATATGACTTTGTATTGTATTATAATTATCGATTCATATAGTGCCGATTTTTTATGTGATTTAATGGTTATTATATACAAAAGTTTTATTATATGTAATGCAAATCTTGTCATTACGATAACTTAAGAAATACTGAACCAATTCACACCTAACTGGGACAGTAAACTGATCAGTATCTTGGACGAGTTCCTTAATGAAGTGTATAGCTATTTTAAAGCGTTTACAAGCACACACAAAAGCAAAAAACATGCAAAACTTGTCATCATAATAACGTTCGAAAAACTGAACCAACTCAAATATTATTAGAACAGTGTATTGATCATATTAGTGTCTTGGACGACTTCGTTAATCAAGTATGTAGGTAGATCTTATAGTTTGTTTACAGGGACATCGAAAAGCAAAACATGCTAAACTTTTCATCACGATAACGTCCGATATTGAACCAATTTAAACCTAATTGGGACAGTGTATTAGTATCTTGGAGGAATTGGAATTCATATGTCAAATATTGTTTTGTCATCCCTAGGTGGTCAACTAATGAAAAGCAACCCTGTTCAAAGCAAATAGTATAAAATTAACGAATACATTTTTACTTTGGGTTGTCCCATTGCATAACTTTTTTTTTTTTTTTTTTTTTTTGCACAAATATCGGTTTTTTTTTGTTGTTTTTTTGTTTTTTTTGCACCGAACGACGAATCATATCTTCTTTTGGCGCCCCCTTCTACTCTGACATGGCGCTCGGGTCTTATGTTTCGCTCTCTTCCCCTAGTTTGAGCCTTGGTGACATCGCCTAACGTGAGATCAGAACAATGAGGTCTATCGTGCTTTCTATACTGCGAGTAATTTTGGACGTGTCAACCTGAAGAAGTCCAACTGTGTCTACACAATCTATCAAAAACTGCACGAATGAAATATATCGGGTTCTAAATCTGGCATTCAGCAGCAGATATTGCACTTTTTCCTTGTAAAAAGTTTCCAAAACCAGCATTATCTATATCAAGACGGAAATAGGAACTAGACAAGAGCACGGGAGGTCCATACTTATCTCGCTGAAGAGAACAGATTTTAGACGAGACTAGACATACAGCAATGATAAAAAATGAACGGATGTTAACCCTTTGTATCGTAACATCTGCGACTGATAAAATATTTACTAAGATGTGAGAATACATCTTTTGAAGCATATAAAAAATAATAAAAATTTTAGAACATAAAAGTAAAAAGTATTTGGCAAAAAAGCGCTTGTCCCATATCTACAACAATCAAAAGAAAACTACACATTTCTCAGAAATGTTGTAAATTTTCTAATGCAAAATTGTAATGCATGTGAACTTAGCTTTGTGTAAAATCTATTTCTGGACGCCTGCAGCCTTTTTAATTTCACAAAATTCACAAAGTCTATTTTAGCAATAACCACGTGAAACTGCTCAAGATATTAATTAAATTTTGGCATGAAAAATTAACTTAGTATATCTGCCTGTTGAGGATTCTGCGAATATTTTGTATTAACTGCAGAGTTGGAATATGTTAGAAATGAATAAAATCGTCTTTTAAAGCTCGTTGTAGAAATATTATCTACTTTTGTGTAAAAATATAATAAATTATAACACCTTGTAACAATATATTTCTTTTAAATGCTAAAAGGTGTAAATTAACAACATAATATGCAGTAAAATAACTTTTATCAGATTGTTGACATGTTTCGACTCACCACGAGGCATTTTGAAAAACAAATGAGAATATTCTATAATTGCACGATCTTTGAAGTTATTATTTGAAATGTTATCATTTAATTTTCATATAGGATAGACCGGGGCACGTTTACGCGGTTTTTTTTTCAATGAATTTTCTAATTTTTATATTTTAACTTAGGAAATTTTAGACATTGTGGTTTTGTAAAGCAGTTAATAAAGTCAAAATTTGTGTATTCAGTTGGTGCCCTATTTGTGTTATTAACCGTAAAAAAAAATTTTTTTTTAGGTCCAAGTCTTTTGTGTAAATCACGTGAAGCACGTTTACGCATATTATAAGTGATACCAAGGAGTAAGTGAAATAAATATTAAATCAAATTGAAATGTTTTATTTATAACTTAAAACACTGTTTAAAAAAATAAAATAAAATAAAGAGAATGAAAGCACATTTTATAGGCTAAACTGAAAACATAGGGCTTATTGCTAATTAAAAACATAAACTATTTAGTCATCTTCATGATCTCTGTTACAGTTTTTACAAACAAAAAATAAAGTATTTCCTTTTGCACGCTTGTCATGGGACCACCTTTTGCATCTAAGACATTGAACCCAGTCTTGACCTTTTTTGGATTGGTTTTATGATTTCAAACAATAAATACACACAGTTTGGCAGCCGCTAGAATAGTGTTTTGACCAAGTCACTCGCAAAACGGCATTTTTCATTATTTTGACATCTAACTTGGTTCTGTTAGTTTTTTTAACATAATGTCTTACTATCTGTAAAATAAAGAAAATTTATTACAGGCTGAATAGTCTATAAAATTGAAGCTAAACAGGAATGAAGACAGAACTATATGATTGTAAGCTATAAGAGACGAATCTGTTACTCAATTAAACATTAAATGATGATTTTCAAAACTAAATAGTTTGAAACTAACTAAAAAGATTTGAGACAGTACGGAGCAAAAAAGCTTCAGGAGCGCGTTTACGCTGTAAGAACGTGCGTAAAGGTGCCCCAGTGTCAATGCCTAAACGTGCCCCGTCGCCATGTTTAGATTTAATTTTAACGTGCAACGAAAATTAATAACATTTCTGTTCATACAAATACAGTTCTCAAAAAAGGATAAAATTCTGGTAATGTTCATATATTTGTTTATCCTTAACTATTATTAGTTAGCAATAAGTTTCAATAAGTTCAACACCAAATTTACTCACCTTGACAGAAAACAGTTTATCTTTTCCGCATGCTAGACCGAAGCTGCACTGACGCTCAAAAACTTGTGCGAATACTCGCTAGGGAGCAGCATCAATCTGTCATGACTTGTGGCGCGCCAGTTATAACTCGTTTCGGAAAAAGTGCACTGCATAAACGTGCCCCGGTCTACCCTACTTTTTTAAAAATACGCACTTATCTTTTATTTTTAATTGGTTGTTTATTTCCATATTTGTAACCATGGAGTAACTCGACCACAAGTTTGGTAAGTTAAAAGATGCTGCATCTTATAATATATCGTATTTTTGCATGTTAGTATCTCTATGGTTTCTGTTATTATGGATGGATAGTATAGACTGGAGGGAAAAATTATTTTACTTTCATTGAAATTTATTTGGATGGTTTCTGCTTGATATAATCTTGCCAGGGCTGGGGTTTTTCTATTATACTTAATATCAACTATATGCTCCTTTTTACTGTAACTAAAAAATCCAAATAAATTTCAATGAAAGTAAAATAATATTTCCCTCCAGTCTATACTATCCATCCATAATAAGAGAAACCATAGAGATAGTAAAAGGCAAAAATACAATATGTAACGATTCAGCATCTTTTAACTTACCGAAATTGTGGCTCGAGTTACTCCATGGTTACAAATATGGAAATAAACAACCAAGTAATTTAAAAAAAAAAAAAAAGATAAAGTGTGTAATTTTTACAAAGTAAATGAAAATTAAATTATATTATTTTAAATAATAACTTCAAAGACCGTGCAATTATAGAATATTCTCATTTGTTTTTTAAAATGCCCGGAGGGAGCCGAAACATATCAACAATCTAATAAAAGTTATTTTACTATATATTATGTTGTTAATTTACACCTTTTAGTATTTAAAAGAAAAATACTTTTGTGTATGTTACAGATATGCAACACGATGATACAAAAGGTTAAATGAGGAAAAGAGAATGCATACCGACAGAAGAATTAACATATAAAAATTTTTCATGTTCGATAATCATAAACCCTTGTTTTTTCATTGAAAATAAGTCACTAATTATAAATAAAACATAAAGTTTAGTGTAAAATTTTAAAGATATTGTAATTCCTTAGTAAAATAGAATTTGCTTTAATTTATATTTTATTAGGAAATCTCGTTTAAATTACAAATCTTCTTTTAATCAAGATAATTGCTTTTTTGTTGTTATTAGTAAAGGAGAATATATGTGTACCCTAAAAAGGAATTATCTATCAAAATTCAAGGGCTAAAAGCAATGATAGTCACAGATAGTTAGATCATAGGCAATCTTCGTTCTTTCTTGAGAATCGACTTTAATTGTTCTTCTTATTTTCAATTTTCAACTATGCTTTTTCAAAGGATTCTCATCGTATTTCTCTTTTATGCCAATCTTCTTGAACTTGTTTTTCAAAAGATAACTGTCGGATTCCTCTTCTCCGTCCACACACCTTCGAAGTATAATCCGGTCTTTTGATATGCTGCCACACTGTTAAAAAAATCTGAAATTCACGGGTATTTTTTTCCTGAATTTCACAGAAAAAGTCCTTTTTGCGACAAAAGGGTATTTTCCGTTAAAAAACAGAAAATTTCCTCATATTTCCTGAAAACAACGGAACAGACGAAGACGAAAGGAGATAACGGAGATATTCCGTTATCTTATCTGCTGCATATTTATTTTCAATGTTTAAAAAACTGACATGTTGTTGCACAGAAAAACTAAAAATTTAATAAACTAAAATTTCGAGTTTATTAAAAAAAAAAAAAAAAAAAAAAAAAAAAAAAAATAGTACTTTCGAATTAAAAAAAGTAACAATTTTCCCATTCTTTTAAAATTATTTGCAATTTATTTTTTAAAGTTATAAGAAATATTCGCACTTAAAATATATTCTAAACAAGCAGATTATTATATATATATATATATAATAGTTAAATTAAGTGAAAAAAAATCGATTTTACTCAAAAAAGCAACATATAAAAATAATGCTTTCAAATAAAAAAGAAAATAATATTTTTCTCATTCCTTTAAAATTATTCGCAATTTAGTTTTTAAAGTAATAAAAAGCACTCGCACTGAAAATATATTCTAAGCGAACACATTTAAAAAATATATAATAGTTGGAAAAAAAATCGCTTTTCTTAAACAAGCAAACATTTTTTATCGAATTTAATTCAAACATAATATTCATATTTTACATCTAACAATCAAATTAAGAATATATATAATTCATGTTTTTATCCTGTATTAATATTACAATTTTAAAACATCAACATCATCTCATAACGAAATCTCCCCGCAATTAACTTCAAAATTACCAAGCTTCTAAACCCCAAATTATGTCTGTTCTAAGCCGCCATTTTAAAAATTTCCAAATGATCCTTTCAAACTGCTATTCTAGCAAGCGCCCACTGGTCAAACCGGCAAGACGCTTGTTCAAAACCCAATGTCGACCAGAAGCTGTTCTTGACGTATATCAGATAGTAAATACTCCGCAATAGTCGATAGATGGCAGCACCAAGTGAGATGTAATTTTTTTTTTTAAACCGAGTTTATCTAAAACGGAAAATTTCCTTTTCTGTCAGTTCTACGAGGAATATTTCCGTGAATTCTGAGAGCGTTAACGGAAAGTTACCGCTTCTGCAAACGGCGATTTTCCTTCTTTTATCTTTCAAAACGGAAAATCTACTAACGGAACGGAAAAAGTCCGGCAACTTCGCTGCCAGTAGTTTTACCGTGAATTTACGGATTTATTTTTAACAGTGCACCACCGATATGAATACGTGATATCGGACACGTTACGTGATGTATATTAAAAAAAGAACCTAACTCTTTTAATTAAACTTAACCTAACACTTTATTTACAATATTTACACTTAAAACTCGGATGTAACTTATCCGGTTCAACATTAAATCAAAAAAATACAGAAAACTACTTTCTGTGTACCGCTAGGCTACGTTAATTCTACGTTAATCAGAACCGCGATTTCTATTAATCTCACACCCGCTTTCTCTCTTCCTTTCAAGAGATCTCGTTCCACCCATGTGCCCAGAGCTCCTCTCTGAACAACAAACACGTTTCAATCCTAACACCGTTTCAACTAAACGTTTCCACACGTTTCAACTAAACACCGGTCTCAGAGCTCATTCTCTCTTCGACCTTTCCGCTTCGCTCCTACGTTAAAACTAACTTCACTCTATCGTCACCCACCAGAGAACTCCCTCTCTCTACGGGGCTCGTCCCCTGTTCCAAAGGGTTCCTTGACAACACTTAATCCCCTCTTGATGGGTCGGTCTTCCTAAATAATGGGTGAAATATCTGCCTTATCTATACCTTTACAATCACAAAAGAAACACTTCTTCCACGATAATAAACATTCCTTCCACTCACATTTAGGTCGCTCCCCTCCGGATTAAGATTTTTCTTAAGAAAGCCTTTAACAGTACACAGCAGATACATATACAATAAGATAATCCCTTCAGAATAGCTTTTAAGTCTTGCAGCTGCCAGGGAAACCTGACAATAACTTTCATTTTTGTCGCGATTCTCTGAAGTTAGCAAATTACACTGCCATTTCAAATTTCTCACACAGTGTAATATCATCGTTTTTACCTTTGGCTCTTCAGTTATGAATATATCAATCCCCCCCCCCCATCCCTTATCAATGATCTTATACGCTTGTTTTTTCCCTTTCAAGTTTGGCCCGGAATATATAATTTAAATAAAATGTGAAGCTAAATGTATATTTCAACCCTTTCAGAGGAAAAATACTACTTCTATAAGTAAAAGGCTGAAATAATTCAATGACACCAGTATTTACAAACAAATTTATTTGAAAATAAGTAATAGCTTTTCTTCACGTACTTAATAAAAGGACATTTCATTGCAAAATTCTAGTGCCAATGTGGCATTTAGGGATTAAAATTTAAGTGGTCCAAAAATGAACCGAAGTCCTTGAAGGGTTTAAAGAAAAATATGAATCCTTTTTTTAAATTAAATTCCATTTAAATTATATTTTACAAGAAAATTTCGTTTAAATAACAATGCTATTTTTTAAACAAATAAATTTATTTTCTTTGTTTGTAAAAGAAAATATCTATTCTTAAAAGATTTGCCGCATCGAAATTATTTATGTTCATTAATTGTAATACGCTTATGTTTCACCATTTAAAATGTGGCGTTTGCTAGAGCTTTGTGATGTAAAAACATTTATCTCACTTTGAAAATATATATTCAGGACAAAAGTTAGAGTGAAATTTTTCTAGGATAATAGCTTTCTTTTTCTTTCTCTTATATAAAAGGAGACGAAATTTTTTGATCATTTGGATTAGATACATGTTCAAATAGGAAATTCTAATACCAATTTAAAATATCAACATTCCAAAATTTGATATGAATAAAAAAAATCATATCCGAATGTAATTATTCTATATTTACTCACCTTAAATCATGTATTTTTAAATCTTAAAATATCAAGATTCCAAAATTTGATTTGAAAAAAGAAAATCATCTCCCAATGTAATTACTCAATATTTACTCACCTTAAATCATGTAATTTTAAATCATCTCTTTATTGAAATGCAAGTTTTCACAAAATTTATATTTCATAGGGAAAACTTTTTAAACAACAATATTTCTGAGCATTGTTTTCTTTGTTAGTAAAGGTGAATAGGTAATCCTTAAAATAATTGCCGTATGAAAATAATTTATGTTCAATAATCGTGTATACGGTTGTTTCTTCATTTAAAATGTGTCTCCTACTAGAGCTTTGTAATGTAAAAACATTTGTCGCACATTGAAAATACATATTCAGGACAAAATTTAGAGTGAGATTTTTCTAGGATAATAGCTTTCTTTTTCTTTCTATTACACAAAAGGAGACGGAGATTTTTTTCATCATTTGGATTAGATACATTGTTCAAATAGGAAATTCGAATACCAATTTAAAATATCAAGATTCCAAAATTTGATTTGAAAAAAGAAAATAATCTCCGAATGTAATTTTTCCATATTTACTCACCTTAAAACATGTATTTTTAAATCTTAAAATATCAAGATTCGAAAATTTGATTTGAAAAAGAAAATCATCTCCGAATGTAATTATTCCACATTTACTCACCTTAAACCATGAGTTATGACCTTTATTGAAATGCATGTTTTCGCAAAATTTATATTTCATAGGGAAAACATTTTAAATAACAATATTTCTGAGCACTGGTTTCTTTGTTAGTAAAGGTGAATAGGTATCCTTAAAAGAATTGCCATGTAAGATTAATTTATGTTCAATAATCGTATATACGGTTGTTTCTCAATTTAAACTGTTGCGGACCTGCTGGAACTTTGTAATGTAAAAAAAAACATTTATCATATAAGTTTGAATATACATATTCAGGAAAAAAAGTAGTGAGAGTTTTCTAGGATAACAGTTTTTTTTTCTCTTTCTTTTATACAAAAGGAGACGGAGAATTTTTCATCATTTGGATTAGATACACTGTTCAAATAGGAAATTCAAATACCATTTTAAAATATCAAGATTCAGAAAATTGATTTGAAAAAGAAATCATTTCCGAATAAAATTATTCCATATTAACTCATTTTAAATCATGTTAAATTTTAAATAATCTGTTTATTAAAATGAAAGTGTTGTTTAATGAAGAATGTTTAAATAACAATGTTTTTCTGAGTAACGCTTTCTTTGTTATTAAAGGAAAATGTGCATCCTCAAAAGAATTACAGTATAAAAATTATTTATGTTCAATGATCGTAATACGGTTGTTTTTCCATTTAAAATATGGCTGTTTCCAGATCTTTCTAATGCAAAAACATTTATCTCACTAGGCAAATATATATTCAGGACAAAAGTGGGAGTGAAATTGTTTTAAGGATAATAGCTTTCTTTTTCTTGCTCTTATACTAAAGGTGACGGAGAATTTTTGATTATTTGGATTAGATACATAGTTCAAATAGGAAATTTGAATACCAATTTAAAATATCAAGATTCCAAAATTTGATTGGAAAAGAAAATCATCTCCGAATGTAATTATTCAATATTTACTCACCTTAAATCATGTAATTTTAAATCATCTCTTTGTTGAAATGCAAGTTTCTACAAAAAGTATATTTCATAGGGAAACCTTTTTAAACAACAATATTTCTGAGCATTGTTTTCTTTGTTAGTAAAGACGAATAGGTAATCCTTAAAAGAATTGCCGCGTGAAAATAATTTATGTTCAATAATCGTGTATACGGTTGTTTCTCCATTTCAAATGTGGCGCCTGCTGGAGCTTTGTAATGTAAAAAAACATTTATCATCTAAGTTTGAAAATATATATTCAGGAAAAAAGTTAGAGTGAGAGTTTTCTAGGATAATAGTTTTCTTTGTCTTTAATTTTTACAAAAGGAGACTGGTAATTTTTCATAAATTGGATTAGGTACACTGTTCAAATAGGAAATTCGAATACCAATTTAAAATATCAAGATTCAGAAATTTGATTTGAAAAAGAAATGATTTCCGAATGAAATTATTCCATATTAACTCATTTTAAATCCTTTTAAATTTTAAATAATCTGTTTATTAAAATGAAAGTATTCACAAAAATTATATTTCACAAAGAAACCATTTTTAAATAAGACTATTTCCGAGTATTGTTTTTTTTGTTAGTAAAGGTAAATATGTATCCTTAAAAGATTTATCGTAGCAAAATTATTTATGTTCAAAAATTGTAATACTCTTGTTTCACCATTTTAAAATGCCGTGTCTGCTACAACTTTGTAAGTTAGAGTATGAGATTTTTCTAGGATAATAGCTTTCTTTTTATTTCTCTTATACAAAGAGAGACGGACAATTTTTCATCATTTCTGTGTAACGTTTTCTGTGTTATTAAAGAAAAATGTGTATTCTTTAGAGAATTACCATATCAAAATTACTTATGTTTAATCATCATACACGCTTGTTTTTTCATTAAAAATATATGATACATACAAGAGCTTCTTTATAATGCGAAAACGTTTATCTTACTTTCAAAATGTATAATCAGGACAAAAGTTAGAGAGAGATTTTCGTAGGATAATAGCTTTCTTTTAGTTTTCTCTTATACAAAAAGAGACGGAGAATTTTTCATCATTTGAATTAGATACACTCTTAAAAGTAAAAATTCGAATTCTAATTTAAAATATTAAGATGCAGAAACTTGATTTAAACAAATAAAATCATCTCCGAATAAAATTATTCGATATTAAATCATTTTAAATCATGTTAAATTTTAAATAATATCTTTATGTAAATGAAAGTTTTCACAATAATTATATTTCATAAGGGAAACTTATTTAAATAGACAATATTTTTCTGAGTAACGTTTTCTGCGTTATTAAAGGAAAATGTGTATCCTTAAAAGAATTACCGTATCAAAATTATTTATGTTCAATAATCGTAAGTATCTTGTTTTTCCATTTGAAATATGGCACTTACAAGAGCTTTATAATGCAAAAACATTTATCTCACTTTTCAAATATTCAGGACAAAAGTTAGAGTGAGATTGTTTTAAGGATAATAGCTTTCCTTTTCTTGCTCTTATACTAAAGATGACGGAGAATTTTTCATCATTTGGATTAGCTACACTTTTGAAAGGGAAAATTCGAATATCAAGATGGAGAAATTTGATTTAAAGGGACAAAAACATCTTCAAATAGAATTATTCGATATTAAATCATGTTAAATTTTAAATAATATCTTTATTTAAATGAAAATTTTCACAAAAGTTATATTTTATAAGGGAAACTTATTTCAATAACACTATTTCTGAGTACCGTTTTCTGTGTTATTAAAGGAAAATGTGTATCCTTTAAAGAATTACGGTATCAAAATTATTTATGTTTAATCATCGTAGACGCTTGTTTTTTCATTAAAAATATGGTATATTTACCAGAGCTTCTTTATAATGAGAAAACATTTATGTACTTTGAAAATATATATTCATGACAAAAGTTAGAGAGACATTTTTGTAGGATAATAGCTTTCTTTTTCTTTCTCTTATACAAAAGGAGACTGAGAATTTTTCATCATTTGAATTAGATACACTCTTCAAAGAGAAAATTCCAATTCCATTTTAAAATATCAATTAGATGCAGAAATCTGATTTAAAGAAAGGAAATCATCTCCTAATAAAATTATTCGATATTAAATCATTTTAAATCATGTTAAATTTTAAATATCTTTTTTTAAAGGCAAGTTTTCAAAAATGTTATATTTCATAAGAGAAACTTGTTTAAATGACAATATTTTTCTGAGTAACGCTTTCTTTTTTATTAAAGGAAAATGTGTATCCTCAAAAGAATTACCGTATCAAAATTATTTATGTTCAATGATCGTAATATGCTTGTTTTTCCATTTAAAATATGGCTGTTTCCAGATCTTTTTAAAGCAAAAACATTTATCTCACTTTGAAAATATATATTCAGGACAAAAGTTAGAGTGAGATTGTTTTAAGGAAAATAGATTTCTTTTCCTTGCTCTTATACTAAAGATGACGGAGAATTTTTCATCATTTGGATTAGGTACACTTTTGAAAGAGAAAATTCGAATACCAATTTAAAATATCAAGATGCAGAAATTTGATTTAAAGGGAGAAAGCATCTTCAAATAGAATTATTCGATATTAAATCGTGTTAAATTTTAAATAATATCTTTATTTAAGTGAAAGTTTTCACAAAAGTTATATTTCATAATGGAAACGTATTTAAATAACAATATTTCTGAGTAACGTTTTCTGTATTATTAAAGGAAAATGTGTATTCTTTAGAGAATTACCGTATCAAAATTACTTATGTTTAATCATCGTAGATGCTTGTTTTTTCATTAAAAATATGGTACTTACCAGAGCTTCTTTATATAATTCGAAAACATTTATCTCACTTTGAAAATATATATTCAGGACAAAAGTTAGAGTGATATTTTTGCAGGATAATATAGCTTTCTTTTTCTTTCTCTTATACAAAAGGAGACGGGAACTTTTTCATCATTTGAATTAGATACACTCTTCAAAGAGAAAATTCGAATTCTAATTTAAAATATCAAGATGCAGAAACTTAATTTAAAGAAATAAAATCATCTCCAAATAAAATTATTCGATATTAAATCATTTTAAATCATGTTAAATTTTAAATAATATCTTTATTTAAATGAAAGATTTCACAAAAATTATGTTTCATAAGGGAAACTTGGTTAAATAACAGTATTGTTCTGAGTAACGTTTTCTACATTATTCAAGGAAAATGTGTATCCTTAAAAGAATTTCCGTATCAAAATTATTTATGTTCAATAATCGTAAGTATCTTGTTTTTCCATTTGAAATATGGCACTTATACCATAGCTTTATAATGCAAAAACATTTATCTCACTTTGTAAATATATATTCAGGACAAAAGTTAGAGTGAGATTGTTTTAAGGATAATAGCTTTCCTTTTCTTGCTCTTATAATAAAAAAACATAGAATTTTTCATCATGTGGGTTAGATACATTTTTGAAAGAGAAAATTCTAATACCAATTTAGAATATCAAGATGCAGAAAATTGATTTAAAGGGAGAAAGCATCTTCAAATAGAATTATTTGATATTAAATTGTGTTAAGTTTTAAATAATATCTTTATTTAAGTGAAAATTTTCACAAAAGTTATATTTCATAAGGGAAACTTATTTAAATAACAATATTTCTGAGTAACGCTTTCTTTGTTATTAAAGGAAAATGGTGTATCCTTTAAAGAATTACCGTATCAAAATGATTTATGTTTAATGATCATAAACGCTTGTTTTTTTTTTTTTTTTTTTTTTTTTTTTTTTTTTTAATGATGGAACTGACCACAGCTTCTTTATAATGCGGAAACATTTATCTCACTTTGAAAATATATATTCAGGACAAAAGTTAAAGTGAGGTTTTTGCAGGATGATAGCTTTATTTTTCTTTCTCTTATACAAAAGGAGACAGAGACTGTTTCATCATTTGAATTCGATACGCTCTTCAAAGTGAAACTTCTAATTCCAACTATACGAAAGATTTTTTGTTTCAGGATTTGGTAATCAATTTTATAGAGCAACTCATATAACAAGACCAGTCAAATATTGTGAAAATTCAAAAAGATACAGGCAATACAGTGAGCTAATCGATAAAGTGGGGAGAAAATCCCTTATAATCAGATGGGATTTTTTCCCCAATTGTAAATTAGCTAACTGTATTGCCAGTATCTTTTTCAGTTTTCACAATATTTGACTGGTCTTTTTATATGAGTTGCTCTATAGAAATGACTACCAAATCATATATATATCTTTCGTATACTTCGCGCATGCGCAGTTAAAAATGATTTCATACGGCCATATTTCATCAAATATTAAATATTTAATTTTTTTAATTGCAGTATATTGTTTCTACTGTTCTTGAAATCAAACATGTGCTTTACATCCTCGAAGTTCAAGGGCAATTTGTCAAGAATTTCAGTAGATATTAGACCATAGACCTTCTAATATACTAGACACCAAATTGGTAACCTTTTCTGCGTTCCAAATCACCTACCCACCAAATGTGATTCGCACATAATTAAGTGCTTTAAACTGTCCCCCCCCCCCCACACACACACACATACAAAAAAACTGCTTGGAATTTCCGTATTCCCGTACTTTATCGTGAAAATGAAGTCGAAGTTGCCAAGAAAGCTATTACCACCAAAACAGACAGCCTCTAAAGCGTCAAATCCGAGCTGATCTTGGGACCAACTTTTCGACCAAATAACAATGGAATCTGCTCTCTACTAGTATCTTTGCTCTGAGGACAAACCATGTAAAAAGCGAAAGTGCCAGGTCACTGCCCCTTGATTTTTAGATAGCAGTGTACTATTAATTACTCAATCATCTCTATGCTAAATTTAACTTAATATCATAAAGTTAACATAAAATATTCGGTCTTATCTTTGTTGGCGTTGTTTTCTTCAGACAGGACTTTTCACCAGACAAAATCACAGTACTGAAGTCAAATCCTCTAAAGAACTAGTAATTCGAAAGGACATGAATGACATATAGTTATTCAACTGATCATTTCTTTTTTTCCTGGAAAATCTTGGCTATTGCAATAGTCACTGCAATCTTCCAGCTATTGATTTCACATATCATTTTCATTTTAGCAGTGCAATAAAACATTTGAAAAGGCTATGTCCCAGGCAGTGCTTGATTATTCAAAAAGCATATGAAGCACATGCTTCCCCTCTAAAATTTAAAAGGTCCCCCAAAATGACTTTGAAGAGGACTCTCTGTTTCACATTTTCCTTTTTTTACATTTAATTTCATTTTTTTTTTTTTTTTTTTTTGGAAAAGAAGGTTTACTTAATCAAATAGGAAATCCACGCACTAATTCAAGGAACTTATTTAACCAGGAAATAGGAATGTCATCAATAGGATGTTAATTAATCATATAGCATACTGATGTGTCTGTTAGAAACCACCCGGGAAATTGAACATACAGCTATATGTAGTAAATATATCTGAATTATATAAAGGGAACATAAGAAAGGGGGTTTAATGAAATATATGTGACCTCGTCTAAGCTACTCCCGGGAATAATATTTCAACACTGTTAAAAATTTGCAGCAAACTGTCCAGTCATTTGACCGTTTTTATAGAAACGGTTACATAACTGCAATTAAACTCTATTCTGACCATAATATTGCCCGTATTAGGGCCAGAGTAGAGTTAAATTAATGTTATGTAAGCATTTTCTATAAAAATGGTCAAATTACTGGACAAGTTGTTACAAATTTTCAACAGTGAATCAATCATTGGTAAGTTTTCATGAATGAAGAATTAAGAAAACTTTTGGCAAATGAAAGGGGGGGGGGGGCAAAATGGTACCGTGCTTCCCGTAGATTCAGATGTTAATTGGGCCCTGGTCTTAGAGTTACTATGTCCCAGAGTCCGGATTAAAAGAGAGAAACACATAAGTAAGTTCTTTTATACTCTTTCCTTTCCATGATTCAGTTGCAAATCTTACATATCTTTCAGTCACAAATATTATTTCTCCGTTCTTTCTGTCATTCTTTCAAAATCTCAGCACATTCCTTTGCATTTTCTTCGATTGGGCTGGGGATGGGAGGAGGGGGGGTCTTTGAAATTTGAAATTCTGTATGGTAAATTGATAAATAATGAACAGATGTTTTTCTCGTATTGGCCGTGCTCCTGCTTTTGTAACTCGTAAAAATAAGGAAAGTCTTAAAAATAATGAACCATTCTTAACGAGCAAATTTCTGATTTAACAGTTTTCTCGTTTTAGCCATGTTCGTATTAAGCGATTTCAACTGTATTTTATCTCATACGTTAGGTCTCCCACGAAAATACACAACGCGCGATCTTTTATTCAAATTTAATTATTCTAGGTTCATTTTAAGAATTGTTAACTATATAAACTCTGACTAGAGATCATTACGATTTCTAAGTATTTATGCAATATTTGTCCAGTAGTTATAGCAGTAACAAGATGTCTGGGAGGATTTCACAATTTCGCAACTAGATTTTAATAAATGCCTAGATCTTCCCAGCATACTGGAACAGAGCACCCAAATGGTCCGCTTTTAGAATACCGGTATTCTCTTAGAAAAATTCTATTTTTAGGTTTTTCTTCCAAATTTTGCAGAAACTATCTTCGGAGGTAAATTTTTGCGGAAATGTTGTTAAAAATCTACCATGAAAATTTCTGTTAAAAAATATTGGTATTCAGTTGGCGGATCTAAGACTCCTATAATAGGAGCTGACGCATATCCATTTTGTTTCGGATTATTGGTACACAGTTCAGCATCAATCTACTGCAGCCGGAGTTGGGGTTGCCTAAGACTCGGTTTTGATTGGCTGAACTGGTTCTGATTAGCTTGGTTTTTCGACTGGGCTGCAATTCGGGTACCAAATCTGCGAGGATGCGTCAGCCTCTATTATAGGAGTTCTAGGCGGACCATTTGGGAGCCCTGCTGGAATGACGTTAAATAACGTCACAAAATATAAAAATGTTTTTTTAACCCTCTAAATATAAAAAAATTAGAAAATTTATCTTTGAAAATATATGTTTCTGGTAGAATAACCACCATGTACAGGAAAATTACTTTTTGATGTTGGGTTTTCTTTTCTATAAATTCTGGGTTCACCAAATGAAAGAAATTAAAACAAAAATGGAAAACAATTCATCGCTGGAAGATTTTTTTACGCGTCAAAGAGATTAAAATTAATATTTTCCTTTTTAAATTATCTGTATTTAAATTATTATTCAAAAACCTTCCGTTATAGATCATCTATGATCTACGTTACAAAAAGCATTTAAACTATAAATGACCAGCAATTGAAGCTGATGTCAATATGTCTGCAGTTGTCAGTTGTTGATATGCTAATTGTATGACTATATTCTGTCTGCTATTTGCCTCATAAATATTACCATGATTCAATATCCAAACGCCATATAAACATGTTCAAAAAAATAAAACCTTCCTCATAAAATTACCTTATTAACAATCCCTTATTTGTTACTCATTCGTATTATAAAAATATTTAATGTTTCGCGATTTTCACTAATAGTACATGTTTTTACTTCCAATATTATTGAAAATGGAAGATTTAACCCAGAACCTGATTACTGAAAAGGCACGAGAAGCACGAGCTCCTTTAAAATATAAGAGGGGCATGGAAAAAAGAATGGAGCTTACAATTCCCATTTTTATTTATTTTACCTTTCTTAGATTGCATTTCAAAAGTTTTTTGTTTTATGAAAAAACTTGCCTCAAGCAAAAGAAAATCCGTATTACTTCGAGAAAGAGCTGAAATCTGATCGTGATCCAGTAGAATTTCAATTAAGGTAAATATTACTTTATAAAGTTTCTATATGGACAACATAAGAAAGGGATATTTGATGAAATTGACATTCTATTAAACTACATATGGGAATAATATTTGTGCTGTGATATTCTCTTACAGCTAAATGAGAAATCTCTTTTACAGCTATAAAAGAAATTATCTTACAGCTGAGAAAGAAATCGGAGTGGGGTCTCTCGAATTTTCATGGGAGCACGGATTGCTGCATGCCAAAGAAGAAGCTCACAAGAGAAGAAGTGACAAGCGAGCAAGCGAGTCACACCTGTGATAGCTGTGGCTGCATAATTGAAAGTTCTATGTTGAAAGGAGTCCATTCAAAAAGGTGACAGGTTCTGGCTGAGCGGCTATGCTTGGGAGGACCCCCCTCCCCAAACATATCGGGAGACCAGTACCTGTTTAAATGGGCCAAACCCCGGAACCCTAGCAACAGCGCAAATGGACGGGAGGATTTAAAACCCAAAAGCAAGTTGGGGAAAACTAAAAAACTGAGAACTTGCTAATCAGTAATTTTCATTGAGACTAGGAGGTCGACTTGGTCACCTACAGAAAAGTGATGTTTTTGGAGCAATCTTGCTGACCGACTCTGTATTCTACAGCCCGGACCTATTCTCGGGAGATGCTAGACTTTACTTCACTCGAGGAGTGATAGGCTCTTTCATTAACTATGATTGTTCAGAATCACCTTATGAACATTGGTTTAGTTTTTAACCGAATGGAACTTTCTCTTTTATCGATTCCCAGTAATGTCGTTATGTAACTCAGATCCAGAGAACATTTTATATTATCAAGACCAACAACAGTACTTATTTTCAAACAAATTGTTTGTTATTTATTTTATAAGTTAACTGCCATTTAACTACTGATCGCCGCCACTTGACTTACCACTGAAGTTGTTACAGTAGCACTGAAGAGTTTCCGTATGTGTAGAATTTAGAAAACTTTTCCGGAATGAAAGGACGCCTCGAAATGATGCTGTGCTTCCCGCAACTTCAGAGTTTAATCACGCCCTGTTTATATAAAATAATAATAATAATAATAATACTTCTTTTACAAACGAAATGTATTATTTTGTTCTTTGATTACGTCTAAATGTAATTTAAATCCTTAGAAGTTATTAAAGAATTCGTAATTTATAAGATATTTATATTTTTAGAAAAGCGTACAAATGACTCCATTCTTTTTGTAAGTCAAATATTTGTAAAAGAAATGTTATTCTCCTTCTAAAGATGCAGTACGTTAATCTGTTCTAGTATTATTGTTACTATTATTATTATTACTATTAAATATTATTTGTCTTTTGAAAGAAAATTATAATTACTTTGATTTTTAATGTAAATAAAATGTTGAAGTTATGATTGGATAATTAAAGAATAAAAATTAAATTATTTGTATTCTGTAATAGAAAATATAATTAGCCTTAAAATACATAACATTTTTAAACTGAAATATTTACAGTATTTTGTTACTTTAGCATTCCTCTCAAGACAATTCTATAAAGTTAAGTGCAGTTACCAGAATTTTTTGAAAATTCAAACATATTCTTAATAGCGGAAGTTTGAACTCCTTCAAAGTTTATGCAAAATTCAGTATCTCTGAATAGGATAATTGCCGTGCTTTTCGCTACAGAATTTCTAAGTTAAAAAGAACCTTTCGAATTTATATCTCTATTACTGTTAGTAGTAAACAAATTTTATGTAATCTTAGGTATTTTTTAAAATTTCTTATCTTTTCTAAGGTTATATTATTCTGTATGCGATACTTTGCTCTAATGGCTTATTTAAGGATAGAGTATCTATTTTGTCGACTTAAAAAAATAAAAAAATAATTGTTAGAAATTTTTATTTAAAAATTCCAGTGTCACACATGTACAGTACAGAATGAAAAAAGTGGCATAAATTCTTTGATACTAATGTATTATCTGTACTAGGAAGAATCTCCACGCGAACAATGGTGCCAATAATACTAATATCAGTAACCCAGCTTTTTTTTTCTTAATTGCAATGGCATGCAATTGTAGAAGTATTTATGTAATATACAAGGTGATATACACGGATATATATTATATTAATAGATGTAGTATGTATATAGATGTATGTATAATAGATGTATGTATAATAGATGTAGTATGTATATAGATGTATGTATAATAGATGTATGTATAATAGATGTAGTATGTATATAAATATTATACTCACTCTGTCAGTCATAATATCCCACTAGAAATAAAAATGCCCTTTTTTATCGCTAAAAGCCACCATACGAATCTTATGTATTTAACAAATGATATTAAATTGCTGCGTTGCATTATTTTATTTTATATTATTTACCATTTTTAACGATTTTATGTATTTAAAAGTATATATATCAAATTACTATTTTGAACAGGATTGCGATTGTTAGCGATAAACACGACTGGGTAACCATTTTCGGCGATCTATCTTCCTGCCAGAAATACCTGCCACAAAAGAATACCGTAAGTACTTATTATATTCACAGAAAATAGATATTTTTAAATAAATATTGCAGTT
Organism: Maratus michaelseni; assembly: GCA_963931845.1. NCBI lineage: Eukaryota > Metazoa > Arthropoda > Arachnida > Araneae > Salticidae > Maratus > Maratus michaelseni. Next base: position 93,383,444 of record OZ007597.1, on the reverse strand, counting down.
ACCATTTCCCTTTTAATATTAAAACATACATCATAAAGCTAAAAAAAAAAAAAAAAATGTGTACAGTATTTTTTTTTTCCTTTTTCCTTGAAGTAAGATTTTTTGGTACTTTTCGGTTAGCCGGGCGCCAGTGATATATATACATGTATATGTACCCACATATATATGTATACACATATATCTACATCTACATATATATACATCGATACATATATACAAATATATGTATAAATATATATATATATATGTATATACATATATGTACATATATCACTGGCGCCCGGCTAACCGAAAAGTACCGATTTTTTCTTATAAATATATAATTGATAACTGCACTTAAAATATTACGGAAATCGGAAACCTATAAGATTACGAATGCTTTTGAGAATCCAATATTCACTGTAAAAAATAGGTACTCAAAATTGAGTAAAAAGTACTCAATTTTGAATACGTCACATACTCAAAATAGCTCCGATCCAAATGTACTCAAAATTGAGAAACACGTGTACTCATTTTTGATCCCATGGATGTATTCAAATATGAACTGCTATGTACTCATTTTTGATCCCATGGATGTATTCAAATTTAAATTTTTTTATGTCGTTAAAATAAAATTTATAGGATAAAAAAAAAGTTACTTAGCGAGGACAACCTTATAAGGGATACATACATTTCGGCTCATTTTTTTCATTCCTGCGTGAGTTTATAGTAATTAACCAACACTTGCCCATGAGAGGAATCGAACCCGTGATGTCCTGTGTACTAACCTGACGACTCAGACCAACGGTCACGCCTCAGTGGTCACGCCTCCTTCTCAAATGTTGTTAGTTACTTTGCAAAACTTGCAAAAACTTGAGGTTTCATCTGTAGATGGATTTTTTCAGTTCCAATGTTTTTAATATTTTCTTTTCATAATTTTCAATATTTTGCTGTATGATTTGGTGCCTTATAACAGATAAATTTCAATTTATTATGTATTATATGCGTAAAACATTGCATTAAGAATACTGATTGCTTTTTTTTGTAACAGTACCAACAATTTCTTTATTCGAACATATATTTTTTTAAAGTTATTTGCCTGATTATCTATTTATCAATTCTAATAAAAACAACAATTATCTTAATCAGACGTGTTTATTACATGCTATTAAAATATTTTTTTTATGTCTTATTTTTAAAAAATTATGTAAATAAATTCTTTTATAATAAATTAAATTATTATATTTCAGCTATGAGAGCTTTTGCGTACGGCTCGGTTAAACTAAATAGTTAAAAAAAATGATTTTTAAAGACAAATTTGAAATGAATGACCTTGGGATAGGTAGGTTTAAATCTGGACTTATTGATTTTATTTAAATTAAATTAGTTTAATTTATAAAAATATAAGCTAAAGAAATAAATTAAAAACGTTATAAAGTTAAAACATTTATTTTTATAAAAGTAAAGAAAAAATATTATCTAATTTTATAAATTCAAGGAAAAAATTATAAACTTTGTAAAATTATAATTTATAAAATAATAAATTGTAGCGTAATTCATAAATTTGTAAGCCAAATCAGCTTAGTTTAATACCAATTTGCATAGCTATAATTTGCAAAGTTATATTATGTTATGAAACTTTTAAATAACACAATATTGCCTCACGTTAAAAAAGTTAAACTTTAAAAAAAATTAGTGAAAAAAACAAATCATAATTTTGAAGTACTATCAAGGGGAAAAAAAAGTAGATGTGTAAAATATGAGGCAAAAAAAAGGAGTAAATGTGTGGTAGTGGATCTACTTTAATGAAAATCCCGAACAACCGGATCCACTTTTCATTTCTCTTATTCTTCGTTTTTCCTTCAAATAATAGCTTTTTAGGCTCCAAAATTTCGTCATTACACATTCTGAAATATACAAGTATGTTGGGTTTGATCATATGTTCATTTTTGATCCAAAATTACTCATTTCGAAATGAGTACATAAACTTACTCATTTTTGAGAATACATATGTTCATTTTTGATCCAAAAATACTCATTTCGATATCAGTACATGAACTTACTCATTTTTGAGAATGCACATGTTCATTTTTGATCCAAAAATACTCATTTCGAAATGAGTACATGGACTTACTCATTTTTGAGTACTTCATTTTTTACAGTGTTGGGACAGAAAATGCTAGATATAGAGGAACACCCATTAGAACATTTTAGGAAGTGTTGAATAGGTTTGAATTGGGTGACGATGTTGAAAGAAAGTCTCACAGCGGAAGAAAATTTTGCAGGCTAATGATTGACGTCGCCTGTTGCAATTTGCAATTTGCTATCCAAAATGCAGCCTGAAAAATACTGCAAAGGCTGTAAATCCAAATAAAATACTTTAGCTTCTCAATGGACAATTGGTAGATATTAACTGTCTGTTTGTCTAAAATAGATCTCTTATAAAAAATACAAAACACTAAATTTCTTGAGGATCACAGAATTCAACTCCATAAATCTATCTTCAACTTTCTAAGCTTTATTCCTATTAAAATTTAGCGACTTATCAGTTTTAGAAAAAAATCTTTCTAAAAGGGATTTAACACTTTCGCTCCGAACAGTACACATAATGTACCAGCAACATTTTGAAACACCGAAAGTTCGTTTCACCAGTATTAAGTGTTAGAAAAGTGTACACTGCAGTGATTGAACAGATAATGAAATTTACCGTGAACTGTTCGCCTAAATTATGGTTATGTGGACTTTTAAGCACATGAATGTGATTATCTCGTGTTTTTTTTGCTGCATGCTATTGATTTTTACGCTAGATTATACAGTATTAGTTTATGTGTTCTTTTATGACATCCAGACTGATATACAATCTTTAGACATCGAAGTAAGTTTTAGTAGTACACCTTATTTATTTTTTTATATGTTATAAAACATTTTTTGTTTTATACGGTTCATATATGTACCAATCGGGTTTTTTTAGTGCTACACACACATGAGTACCACCCTGGTTGTAATGTATTTTTTTTTCTTACTTTCAGGGATATGAATGACTGAAAACGAAAGCAATTTCAAGTCAGAAAGAATTGGAAAAGGCCGCGGAATATGTGGATGATTTATATTCCGGGGCGAAAGGGTTAAAAAGTGTTATGGAATGGTAACGCATTGTTGTTGATTTGTTTCACCGAAAAAAAAAAAAAGTAACGTATCAGAGCTGTAAATACCTAACAAAGTCATTCGGGAACAGAAAACTTTTGGTGGAGCTAATTCTGGATGTTTTTACCATGTATGGTGATATTTTTGGTGTGTTTTTGTATTTTGACAATTTTAAAGTGGGTTTGCAATTAAAAGTTTTAAATTTTTATTATTAAACTATTATGAGGGTTATAAGGGACTCTAGATGTTTCTAGGGAAGCTCAGTCGCTCCCTTGCTACATCTAGTTACGACTCTGTAACAAATGTATACTTCCTGGAATGGCGAAGAGATTTAAAAACAAAACATTATACATTTTGTGACTGAGAGCTTCTTGAACAAGTTAACATAAGCTTTGTTACAGTAAATGCTTTCCTAGCCTTTTTTCTATTTATGTGTTTGCATTTTTTTTTCTGCTTAATATTGTATTTCATTTTAGATTTTTTTTTTATGACATTTTATTTAGAGCTGCAGAAGGAGAGGAGGATGGCTTGAAGATGTTGTACAGACTGATGAGGATGCTAGGCGGCATACTTTCTGGAACCTCGAGAAAGTGTCTGAAACAAAAAATATTAACAATTTTATAACTTGTAGATATTTGCACATAAAGTAAGCTAGAGAAAACAAATTAAAAAATTTTGAGTGAGTTACAGTGATTCAAAGAAAATTTTCTTTAAAAAATATATTGCTCTTTTTTGTATGTACAAACAATTTTTTACATCGTTTAATTTTTCAGTTCTAAACTGCAGAGATAGCTTGTTTTAAATCCAACGTTATGACAGTCTCATAATATGTCAGCTGTGGGTGACTTCTGACAACTTGATAAAAATGCTTTGGAGAACAATACATTTAAAATTTTTATAATCTACTTGAATCTAACGGAGGTACGAACACTTGACACGTTGCATAACTTACATAATTCTACAAATTTTGACTTCAAATTTTTACTAAATACTTTTAAAGACGTCGACTTCAAGAATATGTTACAAAAAAAAAATCGTTTTTTAACCCCACGAAGTGGAACTTCCTTTAAAAAACATTAGCTAAAGACTTAAAACTAAAACATTTCTTTATTTCATTCTTGATATTATCATTAAATAATTTAATCTGTAAGCATTCTGTACAATTTTTTAAACTGACTATGTTAATGAATTTTAATCTCTACAATTTTTTAAGGGTACTACTGTTATATGTTTAAGCTCTTATCAAAAGAGATTTAATTTCTAATCTTTGTATTTTGTTCTTAATTTTCATCCATTGGCTTTATTCTGCTTAGATGGTTTATTTTATTAATTTTTGCAGAGTAACACAGTAAACTGCGGAACTTTATATTTACATTTAAATTATCAAGATGAAGCTTTAATAGTCGGGGTGCCTTGAAAGAAAACATTTTTGCGCTCCTACAAAGGACATCTTCTAAAGAAACTATTAATTTTTAAGCAAGTATTTTGCATTTTTTCACTCCTCAGTTTTCAGCATTCGAGAAGATCACCCATCTTGATTATCAATGCACTTTTGCTTAAGCTGCATACATGACATATATTTACCACATCCATTGTGTGTGGGGGGGGGGGGGCAATATCTTAAAATATTACCATGTATACACATTGTATGTAAACATAACATAAGCAAAATAAATAAATAAATAAATAAAATATGCTTTTACCGTGGAAAAATAGTCAGCTATGAAGATAGAAGAAAAAAAAATTTGGGGGGAAAAACCTGTTTCTAATAGTCAAATACAATATTGACTGTTGAACATCAGTATAATATTTATAAAACAAACAATAACAACAAGCAGTCAGTTTTATTTGACATTTACTCCCTATAAATTCATCAGACTTTACTATTAAGCAAACAGTCAATCACAACATATGTATCTGATTTATATATTTTTCGCGAAAGGACCAATATTATGATAATCGTTTGAAATATATTATATATATATATAGTGTATCAGTATATTTGTAAATTAAGTTCATAATTACACTTAATAATAATTTAAATATTTTTTGCATCTCTCAGAATTATACAACGCTTTTCAATACGATTTTTAGAATTATTTAATATATATTGTATTTCTTGAAACATATCTTCTGTTTACTTCAATTATTGCTGGCCTCATTCTTTAGGATCTAATTCTTCAATCTTTTAAGTTTTTTTTTTTCATTTTTAACTTAATAAATTTATTTAATCGTGTTCTGCATCAAGTTTCTTCACCGAAAGTTCTAAGTCACAAAATAATACATAACTATATTCTCCAATTCCAAACTTTCTTCCTTTCAATTTTGTCCAAAAAATTATTTTTTAAATAGTACCGATGGCTAGACGATTCTTTTTACTTTTATCTCTAAACATACATTATTATTTAATTCAAAAACATAATAACAAATGTTTGGCAATTTTACAAGTTTTAAGCTAATAACATATATATCGAACATGCCTGATTTATATTTTCATTTTTTCAAAAAGAATAAGATCAAAATAACTTATATGTATCTATTTTCATCTATCACCTATATATTTAAAGCTAAAAGTGCATTTATTAAGATTTCATATAAAATTGACCTCAGTACGCATGCTTAAATTTTTTTTTAAGCAGGAATAGAAGAAATGCCAGGGGGATTCTGCCCTTCTATAGTTTGAGAGTGGGCTGGGCCTGAACAAAAGGGAACAGGGAGCGGTTCTAACCCACACAAGAGAAACCCATTCATCATTCTCCCCACTTCAAGTGGTCAGAAAAACTTTCTCTTTCTTTAAAATGGCAGTTTTTCCTTCAGATGAATTTTATAAGCAGCCATTTTGTTGTCTGGAGCCTGGGTCTAATTTCGTTGAAGAGAAACGCTTCACCCGTCGGACAAAAAATAAATCAACAATCACAGTTTTTAAAAATACGTTGATGCAGTTTCTGCAGGATTCTAAAGGAAATTTTCTTTTTTTGTTTTTTATTTAAATCCTAGTTGGCCGGATCCGAAAACAGTGGGGAGTCCAGTCCTAAGTTCGTTTAATTCGAGGTCCGTTTGGAATAAACCGACCAGCGTAGCGGGCGAAGCTCTACTATTTACATATTTATGCGTACTTAGCAATTTACTACCATGCTTAATAATAATTTTTCATGTTTATGGATTTGGATTATAATACTTTTTTGTTATTGTAGGTTATTTTTTCTCCTCAAAACAATAAATTTATCTTACGATCATTCGTATAAGAATTCTCCAGTGAAAATTCAAAATCGCAGAAACGTACATGAACTAGATAGTACCTGCCAAAACTTGACGGTAAACAACTTAAAGCTTCTGCAGAAAAAAAGGTTCATAACTTCCTTAAAATATCAGAAGTTTTCACAGAATATTTGTTAGTAAATGAGTCAGAAAAATAAAAACCCCTCCCTTTTTTAACTAAAATTGGGATTGGGCGCATATTACTCTTTTTACATGGATACAGAGAACAGAACTTTTTCCATAATTCAGTTTCAGATTTTTTTTTAAAAAAACAACTCCAAATTGTTGTTTTTTCCTTAACAATTTTACTAAAGAAGAAATTACTGAAGTTAAAATTTTATTAGTTTTCTCATATATAAACATTTAACTGCTTTGCAATACCAACAGATGGCACCACAGTTTTTTATATAAATATTTTTCCTTCTTTCTGTTTTTTTTTTTTCTGTTTTCTTTTAATTTATTTACAAAAAATCATTGTCGCCTACTTTTCTTAGTATATATGTCTTATCGATCAATTCTAATAAAAAATGTACGAATATTTAATTGATAATTACATGCAAAAGCCTTTAATTTAAAATTTTAAATACAAAATCTTATATTTAAAGAAATAATGGAGATGGTAAATTTTATTTACTAATAAGGGGAAAAGACAAATTCTATAACTTTTTACCTAAAAAAATCTATATATTTAAAGCTGAAAGAGCATTTTTTTTTCAGATTTCACATGAAATTAACCTCAGTGCGCATGCTCCAGCTTTTTTCAAAGCAGGAATAGAAGGGGAATTCTCCCCTTCTATATTTTGAGAGTGCGCTGGGTCTGAACAAAAGGGAACAGGGAGAGGTTCAAACCCACACAATGACAAACCCATTCATCATTATCCCCCACTTCCAATGGGAAGAAAAACTTTCCCTTTCTTTGAAATGGCAGCTTTTCTTTCAGATGAATTTTACAAGCAGCCATTTTGTTGTCAAGCAGCCATTTTGTTTTGAGAAACTCTTCAGCCTTCGGACAAAGTTTTTGAAAATCCGTTGATGCAGTTTCTGTAGGATTCTAAACGAAATTCTTCTTTTTTTGTTTTGTTTTTAAATCCGAGTTGACCGGATCCGAACACAGTGAGGCGCCCAATCCTCCTAAGTTCATTTAATTCGAGGAACGATTGAAATAAACCGACCAGCGTAGCGGGCGAAGCTCTGCTAGTAATAATTTACATTACTAAACTGAGTTATCAGAACACTAACAGTATCAGAGAAACATCTTATACCAAGAGCTGGGTTCGAATCCATGCTCCCTTTAGAAACCAGGATTCCTCTTACTAGTGTCTTAGACAACTGGACCACTTCGATCAATTTTTCTCTGAAAAGAAACCAATTCATAACTGATTTCCCACTCCGTTTAGCGACCGACAAACACCTTAAAATGTTCATTGCGCATGTTCCGATAACTGATATTTTAAATAAACAGAATGGTATTCAATTCAAATCTTTATATTTCGTCTACTCTGAACCCAAAAATTAGATCACTAAAATATATATTAAAAGGTATCTATTTCATTATTCTTTAAAAATTCTAGCATAATTTAATTAAGGGACTATTTTAATGCATAAGACTTTTATCTATTTTTAAAAAGCGAAGTGCATTCAATGTTTATAAATGTTTTAGAGAAAACAAAAATTAGAAAAATATTTACATATTTTAATCTAACAATATTAACTATATTTACTAACAGTATAAAAAAAAATATTGTATCTTTAAAGCCTATGCCAAAATTTAGTAAACAAGATTTATAACATTTTATTTTATTTTATATTTTAATGAAATGTTTCAAATTTATACCAATTCTAAAAACAATATCTCATATTTTCTGTTCATTTCAATTAATACTGGCCTCATTCATTAAGGGGAAAATTCTTTAAATTCCCGAGATATTTTCTCCGAGTCAATAAATTTACTCAACCATTACCCGCATCATGATTCTTCTCAGAATGTTCTAAATCACAAAATGATACAGAACCATGTATGCTCCAACCTCGAATTTTAATTCCCCTCTACTCGGGCCACAAAGTTGAATTAAAGATATTAATAATAATAATAATAATAATTATTATTATTATTATTAAGACCATTACAGTATCAAGATTAAATCTATTTTTTTTATGTCTTAAAAGTAGTAGCTTAATGTAATTAAAATATATGTATGTATTAAATATTAAATAATTTTATATTTTTGAACACATAAACAGCATTTAATCCGTGAAAATAGGCATATGTGTGATTTACTAGTACTTTCATGAAAATTTTAAATTAAAATAATCCATAAATATTTTGTTCATCTTATCAATTACATTACAAAATTTAAAATTAGAGCTAATAATGCAAAATGTGTATGGGTTATAATAATCTTTCAATATGATGTAATATTTATTTTATTTTAACGAAATGTTTTTAATTAATATATTTTAATTAATAAATTTTCAGAAAAAAAAAATATAATATTTGTTCTTTATCGCATTTATTTATTGACTTCATTTTATAGGGATTTATTCTTAAAATTCCTCAGTTAAATCAAAAAAATTACTGAAGTATCATCCCTCATCACGATTTTCCACCGAAGTTCTACATCACAAAATATTCAGAATGATATCCTACTATCCCAATCATTTCTTTTTTACTCTGTTCACAAAACTAATAATAATAGTAATAATAACTAATAATAATATTAATAATACCAACTAATAATAATTAATAATATTAATAACAACTAATAGTAACATAAATAGTATAATAACTAATAATTAATAATAATAATAACTAATAGTAACTAATAATAATAATAATAATAATAATAATAATAATAATAATAATAATGTATTAATATTTAAAAATGATCTTTCTTTAATCTTAAAACTGCAGTATAAAAAAATTAAGAGTTTTACATTTTTAAAACCATAAACAACATCCAGTGCTTGCAAATTGCTTACTTTATAAATGCTTTCACATGGAGAATAAGATTAAAATAACCCTATATTTTTTAAATTTATTAATATAATCGTAATTAAAATTTCATAATTATGGTTAATAACAATTTAAAAATTTTGTGTACAATTGTTAATTATAAAGCGTCTATAAATAATTAAGAAGCAAGGTTTTATGAAATATTCTGTAAATGCTTTTACACGGGGAATAAGTTTAAAATAACCCTTTGACGTGTTTATTTTTTAATTTATCAATATAATCGTACTTAAAAGTTCATAATTATACATAGTTAATAACAATTTAAAAATTTTAAGTACATCTGGTTATTTATAAAAGCGTCTAAAATAATTTTGAAGCAAGATTTTTATAAAATATTTCCAAATACCATATCGTATATTTTCTCTGTATTTCATTAACTACTGGCCTTATTCTTTAGGTGATGATTCTTAAAATTCCTGTTTTTTTTTCTAAAAAAATTAATGCACGTAACCATAATCTGCATCAAAAGATTTTAATCCCAAAACGATACAGAATAACACCCATCCCAATATTTTTTCCCATTTTACTTTTCCCTCAGAATTAAATTTTTAAAAATCATCAAAATATCAGGATCAAAATAAATATCTAATCTTTAAGATAGTAATTCCAATAAACATATTTAAAAAAAAAAAAAAAAAAAAAAAAAAAAATTAAATAAATAAACAGAAATACCTGCGTACAAACATTTCTGATGTGTGAATATTTTAGAAAAAAGAATAACATAAGAATAACAAGTTGATACAAATACATATATTTTAAACTAACAATGTAATTATGCTTAAATTCCTTATTATACTTAATAGTAAATTTTTAAAAAATTGCGAGTCTTTATAAATTGAAAAATTGAGAAGCAAGAATTATTTATTTATTTATTTTTTTTTTTTTTTTTACAGTTAATAAAATATCTTAAATTAATAGCATTTCCAAAAACAATATCTCATATTTACCTTTATTTCAATTACTACTGGCCCCATTTTTTAGAGAATAATTCTTAAAATTCCTCAAGGTTTTTTTCCCTCTCAAATCAATAAAATTTAATCAACTATCATCTGCATCTCGGTTCTCCTCCAAAAGTTCTAAATCACAAAATGATACAGAATAATATCTTCCGCTCCCAGTCTAATTTCCTGTACTCTGACTATAAAACTAATTAAAAACAGTGAAACTTCTAAAGCATCATGATTAAAACTTTCTTTTTAGTTAATCTGTAATCAGAAGCATAATTTGATCGAGAGACATATTTTTAAAAGGTGTTTTTAAAAAGTTATCAAGGTATCAATATTAAATCAAATGATCAATATTTAACGAAATTTCTTTCTTCATTCCTTAAACTAGCAGAAAAATTTAATCAAAAACATACCCTATTTAAAAGCATTTAGCAATTTTACATTTTTTAAAACAAGTAAATATAGCAAACAAGGTTGATTTAAAAATTTCATGAATAAATAAATAAAATCAAAATAAACCTTTGTTATATATATAGTTTTTTTAATTTATCAATATAATTGCACTTAAAATTTTCATAATTAAGTTGAATAATAAATTAAAATTTCTGTACATCTTTCTAAAATTTTAAAACATTTAACAATATATATAAAATAAAGTTTAAAATAAATAAATACATAAAATATTTCAAAAGAGCATTTCCAAAACCAATATCTCATATTTTCTCTTAATTACAATTACTACTGCCCTCATTTTTTAGGGGATAATTCTTAAAATTCCTGAGTTTTTTGCCGCAAATCAATAAATTTACTCAACCATCAACCGCATCACGATTCTCCTCCGAAACTTCTAAATCACAAAATGATACAGAATGACATCCTCCAATCCCAATCTTTTCATTTCCTCTATTATCCAATCACGAGGGCGTCTGTTGGTAAACAACCTTGGCGACCGTGACCCCCAAAAATAATCCAAATTAAAAAATAAAAAACAACAACCAGAAATCTGTAGCAACATCTCGAAGAAGCAACAAAAATAAACACACTGGAGTAGCATCAAATTCTTCTTTCGCATTGACCTTCCATCGCTAGTCACGTGAGTTTATGTCAACGACCAACGGGAGACGCCGGTGTACCGCCATTGGTTGTGACGTCACGGGCGGCGGGAGGGCATAAACACCGGGTAAATAGTGACCACAGGTCAGTTCCGCTCATGGTGCTTCACTCATCAAGTGAACTAGGAAGGGAGCTGTCAAGTTTTGTATTGATGAGAGAATTTTAAAAACAAGTGTGAATTAGTGTGGCAAAGGTAAGTGGAGATCAATATATTGATTTTTTTAAAAATTTTAAGGAAATTCAAAAGTGTAAATTTTCAGATGATAGAGGATAGTTTGAAATTTTTTTTTTAACAAAGTGGGATATTTTTCAAATACATCTGTTCTGCTAAGTTATTTTTTAATTTAATTTAACGAATTTATAAGGAGTATTTTAATAAAATTTAATCACAATAAAATAATTTGAAAAATGTATATAACAAATTTTCAGCGAGAATATGTTTTAGATAATTTAAAAAAAATGTCTTTCATCGAATGTTAAATATTTCTCGACTGAATATATATGTATATATATTATTAATTTTTATGAGTTTATTTTAATTGTTAAAATTTCTAAGAAAATGTAAACGTATAAATTTCGAATGCTCTGAATTGTTTTATAAAATTTTAACAAACACGGTGTGATATTTTTCCGATGTTTATGCTCTTACTAAATATTTTTTTTAATTTAATTTACTGATGTATACGGAATATTTAAAAAAGAAATTTATCACAATAAGATAAAAATATAGTATTTTATTAATATCATATATTCTCTAAAATTTTCACGGGGAATATTTTTTTAAAGAATTTCGAAAGTTTGTTTTGTCAAATATTATGTATTTACCGACTGAGGAAAAAAAATTATATTTATTTTCATATTTTTATTTTGTAATGAAATTTTCTTTGGAAAATTTAAGCGTATGAAATTTTAAATGATGTTTAGTAAAATTTCTAACATAAGTATCACAAATCTTTGCTCGACAAGCTGTATAATATCATTTGACACTTTAGGGATATTATTTAATTTAATTTGCAAATGCACCAGAAGTTTTTTTTTTTTTTCCTGAAAGCATGATAATAAAATTTTGAAAATAGTTCTAAAATATAAGTAAACACTAAATACTAAATACACTAAATAACACTAAACACTAAATACATTACTAAATTTTTTTTTTTTAATTCAATTTACTGATGTATACGGCGTATTTAAAAAAGAAATTTATCACAATAAGATAAAAATATAGTATTTTATTAATATCATATATTCTCTAAATTTTCACGGGGAATATTTTTTAAAGAATTTCGAAAGTTTGTTTTGTCAAATATTATTTATGTATTTACCGACTGAGGAAAAAAAATTATATTTATTTTCATATTTTTATTTTGTAATGAAATTTTCTTTGGAAAATTTAAGCGTATGAAATTTTAAATGATGTTTAGTAAAATTTCTAACATAAGTATCACAAATCTTTGCTCGACAGGCTGTATAATATCATTTGACACTTTAGGGATATATTTAATTTAATTTGCAATTGCACCAGAAGTTTTTTTTTTTTTTTTTTTTTTTTTTCCCTGAAAGCATGATAATAAAATTTTGAAAATAGTTCTAAAATATAAGTAAACACTAAATACTAAATACACTAAATAACACTAAACACTAAATACATTACTAAATTTTTTTTTTTTAAATTTAATTTACTGATGTATACGGCGTATTTAAAAAAGAAATTTATCACAATAAGATAAAAATATAGTATTTTATTAATATCATATATTCTCTAAAATTTTCACGGGGAATATTTTTTTAAAGAATTTCGAAAGTTTGTTTTGTCAAATATTATGTATTTACCGACTGAGAAAAAAAAAATATATTTATTTTCATATTTTTATTTTGTAATGAAATTTTCTTTGGAAAATTTAAGCGTATGAAATTTTAAATGATGTTTAGTAAAATTTCTAACATAAGTATCACAAATCTTTGCTCGACAAGCTGTATAATATCATTTGACACTTTAGGGATATATTTAATTTAATTTGCAATTGCACCAGAAGTTTTTTTTTTCCTGAAAGCATGATAATAAAATTTTGAAAATAGTTCTAAAATATAAGTAAACACTAAATACTAAATACACTAAATAACACTAAACACTAAATACATTACTAAATTTTTTTTTTTTTTTTAATTTTAATTTACTGATGTATACGGCGTATTTAAAAAAGAAATTTATCACAATAAGATAAAAATATAGTATTTTATTAATATCATATATTCTCTAAATTTTCACGGGGAATATTTTTTAAAGAATTTCGAAAGTTTGTTTTGTCAAATATTATTTATGTATTTACCGACTGAGGAAAAAAAATTATATTTATTTTCATATTTTTATTTTGTAATGAAATTTTCTTTGGAAAATTTAAGCGTATGAAATTTTAAATGATGTTTAGTAAAATTTCTAACATAAGTATCACAAATCTTTGCTCGACAGGCTGTATAATATCATTTGACACTTTAGGGATGTATTTAATTTAATTTGCAAATGCACCAGAAGTTTTTTTTTTTTTTTTTTTTTTTTTTTTTTTTTTTTTTTTTGTTGTTGTTTTCTGAAAGCATGATAATAAAATTTTGAAAATAGTTCTAAAAAATAAGTAAACGAAATTTTATAAATTTTCACAGTTAATGTTTTTCGGCATTTTTTTTTTTTTTTTTTCTTTCGGTTGAGAAAACGGATGTGTTATCTATTTTTATATTTTATTTTATTAGTAAATATTTTTGAGAATAGAAAGTTTCGAATGATGCAAAATATTTACTAACGTTCACTCATTGTATCATATGTACCACATTTCACTGGTGTGCATATTATCATTTGATTCTCACGATTTTTATTATTATTATTATTATAAGAATGCGTTATAAGTATTTTTTTAGGTTAAAAAAATGCTAATAAAATTTGAAAAATGCTTAAAAAAAACAATTAATATTTCTTTAGAAAATTTTGAAAACTTTATTTTGTTGAATATTACGTATTTACCAACACATCAAAAAGTAAACTGTGATCTATTTTTATAAGTTTAATTTAATTGATTTTTTTTTCTGAAATTTTTTTAGAAATTGTCGTTAGTAGAATTTTATATATTTAAGTAAATATATGCCGTAATGCTTTGTCAATCAATTTCGAAAGCAATTTTTTACAGAAAATTTAAACATTGAAAATTCTGAATAATGTAAAATATTTAATAAAATTTTAAACAAAAATATATCTTATTTTACTCATGTGTATAATATCATTTGATCCCTCGAATATATTTTTTAAATTTAATTTACGAATGTATCAAAAAGATTTTTTAAAAGATTTTAAATTAAATATTGGTAGAGTTTAAAAAGTTAGTTGTTTGTTATTATATTATTAAATGAAATTTTAACTTTTCACCAAAAATTTTGGAAAATATCGCCAGTAAAATGTCATATATTTATCGATTGTAAAGGTCTGCCGCAATATTTTGTCAACCAATTTTAACAGTGAAGTTTTAAATAAAATTTAAACATTAAAAATTCCGAATGATACAAAATATTTAATAATAATTTCGAATAAAAATATTATATATCTTATTTAACAAGTGTTATAAAAGTTTGTAAGACAGCTCCAAAATACTTTCTAAATTTCGATATATTTAAAAAAAAAATTAAAGCATATAATGTAATTGTTATTATTATATGTAAACTGCACAATTTTTTTTTTTTATAAAGAGCCTTTTTTTTTTTTTTTTTTTTTTTTTAAAGAATTTATTTACTTTTATTTTATTCTATAAATTGTCATATATTTATCGACTGCAAAATACATCATAAAATTAACACTAAACTTATGTGCATACTAAACGAAATATTCAAAAGCATAAAATTATTTTTTAAATTCTATATTTTAATAAAATAAGTCTTTACAGAGAATATTCTTTTAGAGAAATATAAAAAAAAAAAAAAAAAACCTTCCATGAAATGGCATATATATATTAATTGAAAAATATGTCTCAAATATTATCTCAATTTTAAGTCAAAAATTAATTTTAACGTTTAATATTTATCAAATAAGTGTAAAAATACTAAAAGCATTAATTTTAATCAAACAGAAGAATTCTTGTATATATATATTTTTTTTTCTCTCAAATAACGATGATAAAAGTCTAAAGTTACCACAGGAAATAAAAAAGAATGGGAGAAATAAAATATGCAAATTGATAGAAATTGTTCATAAATAAAACACATAAATATTGATTTACCATGCATGTGATGTGATTGTAACTTTGGATAAAACGAAATGCTTTTACCCCGAGGATAAAGGTTCACTTCAATAACATTTACCAGGTACTGTATTTTAATAATATTACATAATAATTTTTTTTTACGGTTCTTTAAAATACTTTTTAATAAGGCTGTTTTAAGGAGGGGAAAAATTATATATTTATTTTAATTTTAATATAAATAAAACACATAAACATTGATATTGATTATACCTATGCCATTATTGAAGTTATGCATTGCAAAGAAGTAGTTTCATCCCAGGATATAAAAGGTGTTTCTTTACACAATATGCCAGATACATATTTTTAATGACCACAAATAATTAGGTGTGATACTTTAAGAGCAGAAGTCGAATAAGATAAAGTTAAAAATAAGGCGATGTTTAATGCATTGTTAATTTTAATGATCATAAATAATTATGTGTTATTTTTATTTATTTTGGTGGTATAAAATAAATCTGATAAAAATAAGATTATTACTAACGAGGATAAATCCTTTTTTTTTCTCCTTTTTAATGTGTCGAGTATTTTACTAACACTTTTATTTTTTAAACTTGCATCGCGACTTTAGTTTAAACATAGCAAAAAAAAAGTAAAACGACGGAAAATGTAATGGCAGGTAAAGTTGCCGGATATTTCTCGTTTTTTTTCCCTCACAAAACTTCTGTTTTGTTATTCCTCGTTTTCAAGATGAAAATTCTCCGCTATTCAAGACAAAAATTTTCTGTTTTTAGAAATAAAAGTGAGCAATAGAAGCAATATTAAACAACAACAACAACAATAATAATTATTAAATAATAATTATATACACGGATGGATATTTACACGGGAAATGTATTTGTATTGAATATTATCGCATCCATTTTTTATCGCCTTGCCTTTTCCGGGTTCGAACCGCGGTAATCGCCCACCGGCATAACTACTCCAGTTGTTAAATCCTCCTTGTCTATCCCTTATAACAACTGAACACACCCTACGCCTTGGTTGTAGGCCAAAACATCAAATATACTAAAATTTAACTGGAATTTTTCCGTTTTCTCTCAACTGAAAAGGAACATTTCCGTTTTTAAGATTGAACGAGTAAGGATAAAAAGGAAATTTCCCGTTTATTCCAAGAAAATTTACGATTTCCACTCAAAATAAAAACTTAACGTTAACAGATTGAAATTTCACATAAAATCACCCGCACACAGGGACCGATTTAGAAATTTGGGCGCCCTGGGCACAGATGCGTATGGGGGGCCCCCCTCGCACAGATTCTTTTAATTAAAAAAAATAATATCGAAAGCAGTACTTATTAAGATAACCTCTATTGACTTTGATAATTTCTTTAAAATATTAATTAAAACATTTAAATTTGATAATCATTAATTTACTTTTAAATAATTATTTGATAATTAGGAATATTTAATTGAATTTTATAATAAATAAACTCTGTGGTGCTGATTACCTTCCTCTATGCAAGCCCATATAGCTGGAATGACAAAGTAGGCAACACCTAATAATAAATTTACCGCAGTACCAAGCTATAATTATTTAAAATTTTAGCATATCCTATTAATCAAACAACTTTTTCTTTCAAATACAAACTTTGTACGGAAAAAAAAAAAAAAAAAAAAAAAAAAAATACACAAACAACTAGCAGAGCCACACGGCTTTGTCCATGTTAACCATGGGGGCCTTACATGTAAAATAAATAAAAATTAAATAATATGGCGATCCCAAAAATGGAGTTCTGTACATTACTGCACATAAATTGTTAAAAAACAATCAGCAAAAAGTGAAGTTACTTTGACATATAGACAATCTCTGACAATCATATTTTTCCATTTTAATTTTGTTTTTTGACAGTTAAAACTGTTTTGGCCAATAATTGAAAAATCTTTAGTAGCATTTGGGGGCCCCTGAAAATCGGGGGCCCTGGGCCCGTGCCCCAAATGCCCTGCCGTAAACCAGGCACTGCCCGCACAGTTTTTTAACAGTGAAATTACCTATTCGTGATTAGTTATCTGTATTATGAAGTGATCAATTTTAAATTAATTAAAGTGAAATATTTTTTTTAAATATTTCACTTGATTCCGTGAGAAAAAATAATATTAAATTATATAGTCTTTCTCTATTTTTATTTATTTATTTATTTATTTTTAACTACCTCACATTTAAAATAAGTACCATAATTTACGAAAGAAAGGCAGCACCCACAATATTCAGCCTAAGAGTAAAAAAAATAATAACTATCATAAACGCGTGCGCGCCCGCACTTGTAATAATGTGATTAATAAACGCTAAAAAAAAGTTGTAAGCACTACACTCAAACACTGAAAAATGATGTGGCAAATGACATTTAAGCAATTTTAATCTATTTTTAGTGCATGTAAAATTTTACATCTATTTTCAGAATTTATTTACTGTAAGAGACATTAGTTAATATTTATAACTATCGCAAAAGTTTACGTAAACGCCCTCACTTAAGAATATTTTATTTTTAAATTCACAAACACGGCGGCGCTTCTTCCGTAAATTACGGTAATAACCATTTCTGAAGTAAAAAGTACTTTATTATTAGAACTTTTCAAAGTTTAGAATGTGAAAATTCATGATTATTTTAGTTAATTTCGCAAACATTTGTGATGTATGCTCGATGTCAGTATCCCCCCTCTCCCTTCCTTTCCAATCAGAAAATATTTCGACATTAAAAAGAGTAATCAACTTTAAAAGAGGTTAAGTCGGTTTTTCTCTTTTCTTCCTTGTAGAAGTAAAAAAAAAAAGAAAAAAAAAAGCGAGAGAGAGAGGGGGGGGGGGGGGGGGGATGAAAGAAAGAAGCAGAAACAAATAGCAAGAAAAACGAAACAGATGCTTTCTCCTTATATTTTGCTTTTTAGATGATCAAATAAATGTTTATATTTTTTGTCATATGTTTCTACTTGTGAAAAATGAATATATTACTCAAAATATATTTACAATAGAAATTCAAAACATAACCACCTAACATTTTTTTAAATTAATTAATACATAAAAAAAATCGTCTGGGACATACATATATATAGTACTTATTAATAAAAATATAGAAAACGCACAAATACATTATTATTAACTTTATCAAATTTTGCAATCGTTCTTTTTCTTCTTTTTTTTTTTTTTTTTTTTCTGTTTTCTAACCCTCTATTTAAGTTTTATTGCATGATGAAATAAAAGCATTGCTGTTAGCAAAAAAAAAAAAAAAAAAAAAAAAAAACTTTAAGAATCTAATTTAAATAATAAATATAAGCGATTTAACTATTCGAAAATTCTGAAAAGAAAAATAATAATCATAAGGCTATTTAACAATGCTTATAAGCTCTATTCAATATAAAAAGGAAAATTATGCTTTTTTTATAAATGATTTTTTTTCCGCCTTTTCATGTAGAATAATCGATCTGTTTTTTTAATAAACCTAAAACTAGGATTATCGATACAAAAATTAATTAAGGGTGAAAAATGCTTTTATTTTTTTTTTCTTAATACAGAAATAAAAAAGAAAATCATTTTATTATTCAAAGATAATCACTTATTTATTCATTATGAAGATAATTAGGGACAGATTTATGCAAATATTATTAACGCAACTGTAATTAGTGGGGGGTATTTTTTTAAGGTAGTGAGAATTAAATCACATTTTTTAATAAGAATTTTTATAGAATATCGAACAATATTAATAGAAAAGCAATTATACTTATATAACTGGATTTTATTGACAGAATAATAAATAAAAGGGGAAATGTGTTTAAAAAATATAAATATTTTGTTTATATTTATTAAACACATAATAAATATTTTGTATACTCAAGTAATGGGTCTAAATATTTTTATATCCTTTTTATAATATAGTCAAGATTTATAAGATATTATGTATTAATATTCATAATAATAAGCATGATTATTTTAATACATGTTACAAACAGTTCTAATATTGTTCAATGTTAGTACACTTTCCTGCATCAAAATTTTGAAAAATGTAATTAACTCTAAAAGCGTTTAGCTAGTTTTGATTAATGTAACAAGAGAACTGGACTATCATATTAGATCTTGATTTCCAATATAAAAGGGTTTTTCTTAAAATATTTTGTCTTTTCTTTTTTCTCTTTTTAAAGAATAATAATACAGAAGGTGTACAATTTTTTTTTTTTTAATTTAGGAAAAGAAATATATAAACAAAGATAAGAATTTTATTCCCTAATATGTTCAATATGACAGCACTTTTGTTGAACTATCATATTGCATCTTAATTTCCAAAATAAAAGAGCTTTTTTTAAAGAAATATCAAGGCTGATTTTGTTCCACTCATCGACCACAATCTTCCAGAGTCCATCCAATGTTTTGGGATGCCGTTTATAAAGAGCTTGTTTCAAAAGTCCAAATGCACAGTAATCCATAAGAGACACATAGGAGAACTTGCATAGGATGCATTTAAATAGAATAGTCTCAATTTCGGCTTCATTTCTCCTTTTTCTACAAATGTAGCACTATAGATTTAGATGTGTACCATGTTTTACACGCGGTAAACTTCGTGTTTTTTGTTTGTTTGTTTTGATTAGCTTTAAATTAGATTTTATAATTTTGTTTACAGTTTCCATAGATTTTGCGATAGTTCTTTTTTTTTTTTTTTTTTTTTTTTTTTTTTGAGAGAGAGAGGGGGGGGGGGATTTTCTTTTAAATTTTGAGATGCGACTTTAAATTATAATAAGCGGTGAACATACCTTTATTGGATATGCATTTTTTTTTTTACCTTTTTCCCAGTCAAATGTAAACGTCGACGTTTTTTTTTTAATTCTTATTAATTATGTCACTTATTTTACGTGTAGAAATATTAAAACCACGATTTTCGTACATTTTTAGAATAATCGAGTTAGAGTATTTCTCTTCGGAAAGCGCAAATACATAGTCTTCGATCCATTGTTTATTTTCCAGAGACATTTTAAAACGAACAAAATTTTTAATCATGCAGACGATAATTAAACCTATTCCGAATTGATGTCATATAGGTATATTTTTTTTCTTTCATTGAAATTTAAATCATAGAGAAAAAAAATCTTTATAACAATGTGTGAATACCCTCTGAATTTATATGTTTTTTGAAAAATTAGAATGATCGAGGAAATTTTTTATATTTTTTGTCACGTATTTCTTCTTGCTTTGAAAAATGCATATATGGCTAGAAATATTTATTTACTGTAAATATTTGAAACATAATCAGACATATCTATTAAACCTTTCTGAAATTAAATAATGCATTTATTTAAAAATAAAAAACACCTGTTATATATTTACTGATTTTAAAAAAGAGAAAATACAAATATTTATTATTAACTTAAAAAAAAATAAATTCTATATTATTTTTCCCTGGAATGTTCTATCTCAGTTTTATTACATAATGCAATAAAGGTATTGCTGTTAGGAGGGGAAAAAAAAACTTTAAAAATTTGCTTTAAGTAAATGGCTATAACCAATTTAGCGATATAAAAATTAAAAAAAAGAAAATTCATAAGGCTATTCATTATTGCTTATATAAGCTCAGTTCAGAATGAAAAGAAAAATAATGCTTATATACATATTTATATTTAATGCTCCCATTCTTTCTTGTGCAGTAATTAATTTGTTTTTTTAATTAATCTAAAACTGGGATTATCGATACAAAAATTAATTAAGGATGAAAAATGTTCTTTTTTTAATGTGCGACAAAAAAAAGTTCTTTTATTATTTAAAGCTAATCATTTATTTATTCATTATCTAGATAATTAGGGACAGATTTATACAAATCTGATTAATGTAACTGTAATTAGTGTTTTTTCAGGTATTTTTGAGAATAAAATCATGGTTTTTCGTTTTTTTAATTAGAATTTTTATAGAAAATTGAAAAGTGTATTTATATATAAAAAATATATTTTTTTTTCGTATAACTGAATTTTATTGACAGGATAATAAAGCGAATAGCGAAATATGGTTGAGTAAATATTTTATTTACTCAAGCTAGGGTATATCAAATATTATATAACATCTGCTATTTAATTATAAATAAACTATTGGTAACAAATAAATAAATAATATAAATAAATTTTTCAGATGTCCTAGTAATGGATATTGTTACAATATATTTTAATGAAAATATATCAAGTTAATTTTACATTTGTAATGGAATAGCTTGGAAATACAATTTCCAGATTAATGATAATATTATTTGATGGCAGATAACGTTTATTGGCAAGCAGTATTATTTATCATCAATATAATTTATAATGCATCCATCACCGTACTTGCGAAATATTATAAAATACTCGTGCAATAATTTGCCAATTTTCCTAGTATTAAATCATAAATATGTGGAAAATGTAATCGACAGTTATTGTACTTATTAGTATTATTTATGCTTGCTTAAAAAAAAATCTCATGAGCCTTCCAAAAAATTGACATTAATTCGCGTATTTTAAATTATTATTTACCAAAAATACAAATTATTATTTACCAAAAATATTTTAAAATACAAATAATCCAAGAGTTGTTTTTCCTCTAAATACTCCGAGTTTAAACACATTTCGGTGCAAATGAAAGAATAAAATATTTATTAAATTTTGCTCTGTTTTTTATTTAATATTATTTAATTTATATGTTTCTTTTGCAAAACAACATGTTTTTTTCACATGTCTTCAAACAAAATTTGTATATTTTCGTTTTTATTTTAATATTTTTTTTTTTAATTTTATTTTAGTAGAATTAACCAGTTTTAGGAATCAAATAACTAATAATAAATTGGAAAACATGTTATTATTTCCTGTAGTGAAATCAATATCTTTACTTTGCTATTATTTTTTCTTTTCTTTCAACAATTCTTTGTGGCAGAGCTATTGTAAAATGCATATTAAATGAGTAAAACATACAGACTTTTTTAAAGATAAAAATGTAACTTTAAAAAAATATATACATTTAACAAAAGTTTTCTTTAAGCAAAATGTATGACTTATTAAAGAATGTAGAATAAAAAAAAAAGTCCATAATCCGTTTTCTTTAAGAAACCATTGTGTAACAGTATTATCATTTCTTTCTAAAAAGTTTGCTTACCCTTTATATACAAATAATAAAGCGAAAAATAATCCGATCAGGCATCGCACTGGATGCCAATTCTCTTTGAACTTTTTTTCATTGCCTTAGGCAGTATGTGCCTTTCTTTATTTTCTTCATGCAATATTATTGTAAAATAAACTACCAAAAAATTCTAAGCATGAGGCTGGTTTATTTTGGTTGTTTATACTGAAACATTCGCAGCATACTAAAAACACCGAGTTTAAAGAATGCCGTTTTGTCTAGAGAAATATCTTGAAAGATAATAAACTATCTTATTTGTTTTTGTTGGGTTTATTATTATTTAATTTATAATTTATATATTTGTTTTTAAAAATAACATTTTTTTTCGTGTGCCTTCAACAGAAGTTGTGTTTCTTGGCATTATTTTATTTATACAGGGTTTAAAGAATGATGTTTTACTAAATGAAAGATAATAAACAATCTATTAATTTTTGTTTTTGTTTTGTTTGTTTCTAAAAATATTTTTTGGGGGTTCCTTCAACAAAATTTAGATTCCTTTACACATTATTTTATTTAAACCTAGTTTTGAGAATGCCGTTTTGTTTAGAGAAATATCTTGAAAGATAATAAGCAATTTGTTTTTGTTGGTTTTATTATTATTATTATTTAATTTATAATTTATATATTTGTTTTTAAAAATAACATGTTTTTCGTGTGCTTTCAACAAAAGTTGTGTTTATTGGCATTATCTTATTTATACAGGGTTTAAAGAATGCCATTTTACTAAGCGAAAGATAATAAACCATCTATTCATTTTTGTTTTGTTTGTTTCTAAAGATATATTTTCGAATTCCTTCAACAAAATTTAAATTCCTTTACACATTATTTTATTTAAACCGAGTTTTAAAAAGGCTCTTTTGTTTACTGAAATATCTTGAAAGATAATAAACTATCTATTCTTTTTTGTTTTTGCTTCTTCATTTAATTTATAATTTATAAATTTGTTTTTAAAAGTAAAAAGTTTTTATTGTGCCTCCAACAAAAGTTGTTTTTGTCAGAATTATTTGATTTACTTAGAGTTTAAAGAATGCCGATTTGTTTATTGAAAAAGAATAAACTCTTTATTCATTCTTTTTTATACTTTGCTTTTATTTTATTGTTTATATATTTGTTTTTAAATTCATTTTTTCATACACCTTCAATAAAGCTTAGATTTTTTTTTTCGAATTATTTTATTTTTATTGAGTTAAAGATTGTTTTTCGTTGTTGTTATGGGTGTGTATGTGAGAAATTATCTATTTATTTTTCCTTTTTTAATTTTTCTATTATTAATATACGCGTTTCTTCTTAAAAACCACGACATTTTTTATGCGCCTTCAACAAAACTGATATATATTAAGTATTTTTTAATCTATACTGAATTCAGAGAACGCCGCTTTATTTAGTACAATCTCTGAAAAGATAACAAATTATCTAATTTTATTATTTATACTAGTTTTTTTAAACATCATTTTTTCATATACCTTAAGGCAAATTATTTATTCGCATTTTTAAAATTATTATTTACAATGCAAAAATTAGATTTTATTGGCCGAAGGAATTTAGAATCGTTACAGATACTATAATATATATGTATTTTCTAAACACACCGAAATTAAAGCATGCCGTTTTATTTAGTGCAGTCACTAGAAAGAATAAAATATTTATTCACTTTCGTTTCTATTTTTTAATTAATATTATTTAATTTTATTACTTATATATATATAAATTTTATAAACAGTAGTTTTTTTCAATGCCTTCGACAAAATTTAAATTTATTCACTTTTTTATTTATTATAAAAAGAAAAAAATTATCAATGTTTTTACAATCGTTACGAGTACTAGAATTTTTTTTTTTTTTTTTTTTTTTTTTTTTTTTTTGCTTTATTTACCTCTATATTATTATTTTTCGGTATTGTGTGGATCATTAAGTTTTTTTTTTATTAGTTTTCGGAGATGCCTTAAATTCGTTGCACGTTTTTAGATCTAATACAAAACGGTTAATGCCATATAAGGATTTTTTTAGAGGTATTTTTGAATATAGATATTTTATTTCCATTAATGTATGTATCTAATTTGGTGATCTTGGTAAAGAATAAATGAGAAGAACACCAAAAACTACAATGGCATGCAATTTCTTTCAATGTCCGAAAATGTGTTGGACAATTTTTCTGTAAAAATGCGTTTAAAAAATTAAATTATTTGTATTTTTAAGATGACAATTAACATTAAAGTTGTACTCAAAATACCAAAGACATACTGGATTAATATTAATTTAATATTGCATATTTTATATATTTTTTAAATATGTTTAATTTAAATTTTAAAATATAGTCTTAAATATAACTTTAAAAAATAATAAAAACTAAACAGTATGCATTATAGTGTCAATACAAATAGAAACGCTGACCCAATCAATGCATGTAAATTCAATTTTTAAACTCTTAGTGAAAATAAAAATTAAAATTAAATTAAACTAAACACTTAATAAAATAACAATATTTCAATGTAATTTTCGCCGAAGTAACTTTTGAAGAAAGAAAAACAATCTTATAACTAACAACATTACAATAAAATATGAAAAAAAAAAAAAAAACTCTTTCGTGATTATCTTTAAACAATAAGTATCTGTAGTGAGCATGTATAAAGTTTTACAATTAAGAGACTATGGACATTCCAATTTCTGATTCATTCGAATTCTTCTGCAAAATATTCTTTCACTAGAGGTCGACAACATGAAAATCGAGGTGAAGATACTTATCAACACATTTGAGGCATTTTTAAATTATAATTATCAAAGAAATTGTTTTTGAGAGTAACACTTTTCTGTGAACATTTCTTTGTGAAAAGAAATGGGAAATTTGACTCAATGAATGCACAACACATTTTCATTTTATTTTCATTCATAAAATGAGTTATTGTTAAACTCCTACTGCGAAAAAATTCAAAATAAAATAGTAAATCACTTTTGCAGAGCATTTAAAGAAAAAAAAAGGACTCTAAAACACGACGGAAAATAATAAAAATAAATAAAAAACTCTTTCGTGATGTTTTTTACACAATAAGCAGATTCTAGAAATCGTGCATCAGGTGTGACAAAGCTTACAGCTACCGGGATCGTAAAAATTCCATTTACTCGTTTATTTAAAAAAAAAAAAAAAAAAAATCATGCGCTGATGATTTAAAGAGCACGAAATACAAACCACTGGTGCTCAAATAGTATCTAAATGAATGTAGATAATTAATAAAACGTGTGATATTAAAATATCACATTAAATGAGTATTTCATTCTAGCTAATTATCAAAAACAATTGTTTCTGACAATAACGCTTTCCTTGTGGACAATATTGTTATTTTTATTTAGCCCTGCATTTTTAACTTGTATCATTTTATTAAGTTTATTTCATGAGCATAGATTAAAAATAAATAAATAAAAGATAAAAGCGCCAGAATAAGCAGTATAAATTGGTAATAGAAATGTGAAATTTGATACAGTCAATGCACTGCATAGTCTGTTTTTAAACACCTTACGAGGGGGGGAGGGGGAATAAAATGAAATGGTAAATTTTCAGTTATTTTTGCCAAACTTTTGAAGAAAGAAAAACACTTTTATAAGTTATAAAATTCTTTAAAATATGAAAATAAATAAAAAATAAAATAAACAACAATAAATGTTATTGTTTATTTAAAAAATCCTTCCTGACTGCAATTCATGTAGCCCAAAAAAATTCCATTGCATACGTTAATTTGGCGTGGACCCCAATTATTGAAAATTAACCTTTTTGACTTAGTCTTTGTAAAAAGCGCAGATTTATTTAAATATTATATATATATATATATCGATTATTTATGTGGTTTAATGGTTATTATTTACAAAACTTTTATTATATATTAATAAATTAAGCTCATGGCTATTAACTCAATCAGAAATCAATTACGCTTGAAAAAGTGTTCCACTATATAAGTTTCCAATTGCTCTTCTAATAATTTTCACTCTCTGCGTATTGCATTTTTTCTCTACATATCTTTAAGTATTTTTCTCACCTAATTAAATTTTGAGAATCTTAAATTTTTGGATATATTTATGTATTGTAATTATCGGTTTATCTATTGTCTATTATTTATGTGGTTTAATGGTTAAATTTACAAAAGTTTTATTATATATATATATATATATATATATATATATATATATATATTATAATTTTTAATCTATTAAAAGGGAAAAAAATATTTAATCTATCTTTTCAGGAATTCTTTCTAAATGGTTTTCTCAACGTATAACCATAATTTAATTAATATCAAATTATTAAATTACTAGTACATAACCCCTATCAAAAATGACGGATTGTTGATCTGCGTTCCATTTTCATAAGACTTCATACAAACAAACATCATGAAGATTTTATTATTAAAGGGTTTGTATTGTAGAAAAATACATTTTAAAGCCGGCAGATGGCGCTAAAACAATATTGTTCGCAACAGTGTTCGTTTGTTTATATTTGGGATTCCGATGTTTAATCTGGATTTTTAATAAAGAACTTAAAACATTATAATAGGCTATGATATACATGTTTTAAAGGAAAAATATGCTGAACTGACATGATTTCAAGTAGAAGATATTATCATTTAGCTGTCATATGTTAGCATAGGTTTTTATTTAGCCTAACATGGCGTTTAGCTACGGTCGATTCGCAGACCAGCGTGATCCCGTCCGGAATGGTTACAGACACTTTCTTGCCTTCGGATTTTATTATAATTAGATAGATAAGAGAGTATATTTTTAAAAATATCACACATTATTTCTAATTTACATTTTCTAATGTCTAGTGTTTAAAATATTTCTTTGTTGCAATTTCACAGCCAGTTGGCCTATTTTGGCGAGAGTGATTTTGTGCATCTTTAACTCCATTGTTTTTGTAACTCGCAAACAATTTTGATCATAAAGATTATATGGTGATTTATCATCTTAAGTCTAATGTAAAAATGCCTTAAAATTAATTTATTAACATATAATTAAGTTCTAAAAATATCAAAATGTTGTATTATAATCGGAAAATGCTTGTGTACATAATTTTTATAATTCTAATTTATTAGTATAAGTGAATGAAAATTCGATGACAAAATTCCACCTTTATATACAAAAACCATGTAAAATTAAATAAAAGAGTGTAAAAAAGAAAAAGAATACTCTTTCGTGATGTTACACAATAAGTAGCCTCTAGGGAACGTGTATCAAGTGTGACAAAACACACAGCTGCCGCACTCGTGGAGATTCCATTAATTCAATCATTCGAATTCTTATTCAAAAAACGCATGCGCTGATGATGTCAAGAACACGAAATTCAAGGTGTAGATACTTATCAATGCGGACGACAACACATTTGAGAAATTTTAAAGGTCGGGAAGAAGATACGAAATGTGGTTTTCGTGTCTTTATGCCGGTGTCAGTTCACGCAATATTGAAATTTAGAGAGTAATAAAATGTTTTAGGGTTCTCTTTCTTCTTGTTCGTCTTTGGTGGATGGCAAATTCAATGAACTGAAAAGAATTCATTGATGAAAGAGAAACTGAGTATAAAGATTGCAATGCTTGTATTAGCAAAGTTTAGTTCGTTTAAATTAACACCTCATAGCCAAGATAATATTTTATTCGCATACTTGAAACCTCTAAAAATCGATTTAAAAATTTTATTGGTTACAATTTTTTTTCTTTCTTTTTTCTTTTCTTTCTTTCTTTCTTTCTTTTTTTTTTTTTTTTTTGGTGGGGAGGGGGAATCAATATCAAAATATGTAAATTTTCGAAAAAAAATATAAATTGTGACCTATGATTTTTTTATAAAGAGAAATCGATTTCAAAAAACTTTAAATATGTGAATCCAAAATTATCACTCCACCAAGTACTTTTTCAGTTATGCTTGAAAAACTTTCCGCATTGCAATCTGTTTTGCAACGATTGCACATGAATTTAACATTGTGAGTTCCAGATTTTAAACCTTCTTAATTTCTAAACTACCTAACCGAATGACTCGCCGTTTGAATCATAAAGTAAAATTTACCGGATAATCTAAATATGATGTCAAAATTTTATAGGTTACAATTCATATATTTTTTTTTTCAAAATTAGATATCAAAATATGTATATTTTTTAAATTAATTTTCGAAGAAAAAATATGAATTGTGATCAATGATTTAAAAAAAAAAACAGAAATCGATTTCTAGAAGCTTTAAATATGCGAATTCAAAATTACAAATAATTCCGCCAAGTACTTTTTGAGTTATGCTTGAAAAACTTTCCGAATTTCAGCCTGTTTTGCAGCGATTGCACATGAATTTAACATTGTGAGTTCTAGATTTTAAAACTTTTTAATTCCTAAACTACTTGACCGAATGACTCGCCGTTTCGTATTGTGGTATCGTGGTCGCATACATATAATTAAACATACCAGTTTCGTATTAAACGAAAAAGTTTTATTTAAAAAAAAAAACATGATAGTCAAATTTTAGATGATATTACAAGACATTTTTGTACATCTCAAGAACCCCACAAAAAAACAAGGTCTGTATTTCCAGAACTCAAAGACCAGTCTGCCTCTTCATGGCGAAAAACTCAACCCATTCCTCTCTGCATAATACTTAAATCTTACTTGATTGACACACCCCTTCTTACCACAAGGTTCTTCGAAATCCATTTCTCTAGTTATGCTATTCATAGAAATACCTTCCTGACGCATTTTAAACCCCTTCAGATAATCTTCTTACAGAAAGAGTTCATACATTTAGCAAGGCTATACAAAACATGAAAGTTATTTCATTTTTACTTGAAGTGGTCAAAGATCTTCTCCCTAAAATAATCCTCTTACAATA
Source organism: Maratus michaelseni (assembly GCA_963931845.1). Classification (NCBI taxonomy): domain Eukaryota; kingdom Metazoa; phylum Arthropoda; class Arachnida; order Araneae; family Salticidae; genus Maratus; species Maratus michaelseni. The sequence goes on along the minus strand of OZ007597.1, from coordinate 93,353,755 downwards.
GGTGCCAATCAAGATTTATCACTCCGCTTTATTCTTTAATTATTTCAATCCCATCAGAATGAATTATGCTGATGGACCCCAAGCCATCACAGTATCATAAAGTAAAACTTACCAGATAATCCAAATATGATGACAAAATTAGGTCTTAGTATTACAAATTTTCAAGTTTGGTACAATTTCTGTATGTAGACGTAGACGACCTTAGGTAGACCTTGGGAAAATTTACAAAGTATAGCATTGTAAGTATAGCATTAATATTAGTAGATATTATTACTAATCGATTGGTACCACTCACATTTTATACGATGATTTGCGGCAGAATAATGACTGACGTTCGGTTTTTTTTTTTTTTTTTTGAGGTATTGTACGTTAAGATCAATATCAAAATCTTACCTCGTAACACATATAAAGAAATTACCTCTTTGGATCAAGGCATAATGTAGTATATATTTAGAATTTGTTATTCCAAAACTTTTAAATAATCTTCAACATTTGTACGCTATAAATGGCATCTTATTGAGGCCACACACTGCAACCGCACCCTAAAATCTTCAATTGTCTTTTCGATTTCGCACCCATGTTTGACTCGGATGCGGCCATTATAATTAACTTTTCGCTCATCTTTGAAATAAATATATTAAGAATTGTTATCGTTGCCGCTTTTTATTATTCTGAATTATGATGATGCAATTATATGATGCTTTCTAGATTTACCGTTAAAACTCTGATTATATTTAACACGTTGTTTTTGAATAACCTTATCACACTGATCTTCATCTTTACTGATGTAAGAACCAAAATTACAATTTCGTTACTTTAGTGAAAGGTTTATGCAATATCGTTTGCTAAAAATAAATCTTGGCTTATATTATAGGGTTATATTGCATATTTTAAAAATAAATCTGTTTTAATATGCATGGAAAAATTAAATAATGGGTATTATTTTCGTGTTAATAAAACTCAATAAATCACACCCGTTATTACGAATTATAGGCAAGACAGTTATCAAAAATAATCAGAGATAAGATTAGAGAGGATTGTGTATAATAACAGTTATGTATATAGACAATATATCGAAGATGATTTAAAAAATTCATTGATAGATCTAATCTCTCAAATTATTGCTTTGAATTTTTATACGTTGTAACAGTGCCTGACTTAGACTAGGGTCCTGATGCAAGCTTTCTATACCTACACTGCAAATATTTATACACTTTTCAGAACACTTTTTAGAACACTTATTTTGTCCCCTTGTTTAGCACACTTTTTGGAACAGTTTTTAGAACACTTCTGAGACTTTCCAGCACACTTTTTGAACACTTTTGGGAACACGTTTGAGAACACTTTTCGGAAGACATTTTGTCCCCTTTTTCAGCACACTTTGTAGCGCACTTTTTGGAACACTTTTCAGAACACTTTTGAGAACACTTAATTTGTTCAGCACACATTTTGAACACTTTTGGGAACACATTTGAGAACACTTTTCGGAACACATTTTGTCCCCTTTTTCAGCACACTTTGTAACACACTTTTTGGAACACTTTTGAGAACACTTAATTTGTTCAGCACACATTTTGAACACTTTTGGGAACACATTTGAGAACACTTTTCGGAACATATCTTCCGTATTTTATGGAAATTTTTATGTCGTTAAAATAAAATTTATAGGACCAAAAAGAAAAATAAGGTACTTCGTGAGGACAACCTTATAAGGGACAGACACATTTCGGCAGCTTTTTATTCATTTCTGAGTGAGTTTATAGAATTTACCCAACCCTACCCGCGAGCGGGAATCGAACCCGCAATGTGCGGTGTACTAACCCGATGACCTAGACCCCGACGCTATGACCCGTCACGCTTTTCGCTCAAATGCTGTAACTTATTTGAATCGCTTTTTATGATGCAAATCTTGATATTTCATCTGTAGATGGATTTTTCCAATGATTTCAATATTTTCTTTTCATAATTTTCAATAATTTACTGCATTATTCGGTACCTTATAACAGATAATTTTTAATTTATTATGTATTATATGCATGAAATTTTTTTATTAAGAGTAATAATTGCTTCTTTTTGAAACAGAACTAACTAGTGTTGAATTCAGACATTTTTCTCTGGGAGGGATTTCTGCTCTGTGGGGGGGGGGGGGGGAATTGCACTTTTTGATAATTAAAAGTATAAAATCTCAAATCTTCTGGGGGGAGGATATTTTAATTTTCCTGGGGATAATGTCCCCTCCGGGCCACCCCCTGAATTCAACAGTGGTACCAACATTTTCTTTTTTCGAACATATACTTTTTAAAATTATTTGCCTGATTATCTGTTTATTAATTCCAATAAAAACATCAATTATCTTAATCAGACTTGTTTATTACATGCTATTGAAATTTTTTTTTTAATCTCTTATTTAAAAAAACTTACGCAAATAAACGATTTTATAATAAATTAAATTATTATATTTCAGCTATGCTGAGAGCTTTTGAGTACGGTTCTGTTAAACACTATATTTTTAACATTACGTTTTAAAATAATAATAATAATTAATGACTTTGGGATAGGTAAGTTTAAATATGGACTAACTGATTTAATTTAAATTAAATTAGTTTAATTTATAAAAATATGAACTAACGAAATAAATTAAATCGTTATAAAATTAGAAACTTGATTTTTATAAAAGTAAAGAAAAAACATCAACTAATTTTATAAATTTAAGGAAAAAATTGTAAACTTTGTAATTTATAAAATAATAAATTTTAGCGTAATTCATAAATTTGTAAGCCAAAACAGTTTAGTTTAATACCAATTTGCATAGCTATAATTTGCAGAGATATTATGTTATGAAACCTTTAAACAACACAATATTGCCTCACATTAATTAAAAAAGATAAATTTAAAAAAAAAGTGAAAAAAAAAATCATAAATTTGAAGTACTATCAAGAAAAAAATAAGTAAATTTAAAAAAATAAGTAGATTAGATTTTTTTTTTTTTTTTTTTTTTGTAATTTATAAAAATAAAATAAATTTCTAAATATTTCATTAAAAAATATAAATATTACTATTCTTTTCACAATAAATTGACATGACCTCGGTTAGAATGAGCCAGCTGGTCGAGCCGGGCCAGGCCTGTATCCTAGAAGAACTCTAGTAAATATAACAATCTTAATTCGCATTTCAAAAAAAGCGATTTCTGTACTCAACCTTTAAACGTCATTTACGGAAATTGCACTGTTTTGCAAGAAATACGGACATTGTACTGTTTTGAAAGAAATACGGAAAAAATCCATTAAATTTACGGAAAACTTTCTGCATATTTACGGATGTGAAGTCTCTTTAACGGAACTAATGTCATTTAGGGAAATTGTACTGAAATTTTGGAAAAATGAAACTTCTCCGTAAAATTACTGAAAATCTCTTGTATTTTCACGGATTTTTTTAGAGTGTATATCGTTCAAACGACAATCACTATAACGGTTCAATTGGTTGGTTGGTTATTTGTTACGGCAAATTATCTGCGCCAGGGATATGGAACGGCGGGAGGGACTCCATGACGGACCTTTCTAAGGGATCCTAACCCGTATTTACGCAAGGTTCGAAGAAAACCACGGAAAACTCCGAACGGTTAGGTCGACGGGCACGACAGTGGTTTGAACCCAGCGCCTCCTGTCTACCAGCTTTGAAAGCAGAACTTCTCAGCCACTGGTGGAGCCACTATAATAGGACCCTTAATATAACGAGCTCATGTGCGCTGTAAAATAAATTTTAGAGTTTAACTTACCCAAGTAATAAAAATAATGATCTTGAAATCCGCATTGATTGCAATCAAGGCTTCTTAGTAACAAAGTAGGTTGTAACAAAGCATCGTTGTAACAAAGAAAGCGATGATTTAACAAGTGCGTCCAAATGTGTTCCCAAATGTGTTCCCAAATGTGTTCTGAAATGTGTTCCCAATCTGTTCATAATGTGTTCCCAATCTGTTCTCAAATGTGTTCCCAATCTGTTCTCAAATGTGTTCCCAGTCTGTTCTCAAATGTGTTCCCAATCTGTTCTCAAGTGTGTTCCGAGTTTAGATTTAACAAATATCCTGAGCAGAACACTTTCGGTACACTTTTCGGAACACTTTCTTTATAGCGGAACACATTCGGAACACATTTCAGTACACATTGAGGTAACTGGAACACATTTTTTGAATCAAAGTGTTCCAAATGTGTTCCCAATGTGTGCTGGGAATTTGCAGTGTATTCATAGAGAATTTCTTGAATTATGCTGAAGTGATTAAACTTTATACATAAATTTATTACTGGGTACGTTAAAACAGTACCCGACTTCGACTATCTAGGGCCCCGAGGCAAGCATTATTTGGGGGGGGGGGGGCTTTTTACCTATTCATAGACAATTTCTTGAATTATACTGAAGTGATTAAACTTCATACATAAATTTAGTACTATGCACGTTAAAAGAGTTCCCGACCTAGACTAACTAGTACCCCGAGGCAAAAATTATTCTGGTTGCGGGGGAGGGGGGGGGGGAACTTTCTATCTATTCATAGAATTTTTTTTTTTAATTATGTTGACGTGATTAAACTTCATTCATATATTTCATACTAGGTACGTTAAAACAGTGCCCGACTTAGACTATCTAGAGCCCCGAGACAAGCATTAATTTGGGGGGAGGGGGTTCTATTCTATCTATTCATAGAAAATTTCTTGAATTATGATGAAGTGATTAAACTTCATACAGATGGATTTCGTACTAGGTACTATTCATATTTGTATACAGAGTATCATAAGAAAGGTGATCACAACTTTAAGAAATGATAGATTATTACTTTTTTTCTTCTTTTTATATAGGAATATAAGAGCTCATGCGAGCCTTCGAAATGTAAATACGAGTCTTTCAGACATTTTTTACTATTTGGCCCAATGTCCTATGCATGTCATAAAATGTCTAAATGAAAAATGTCCCCAATTGCTCATCATTAGTGGTTTTGAATTGCCTTGTTACGAGGATAACGTCATTTTTGAATTTCTATGAAAACAATGGACTACTAAGTTGTTACAATGAAATTTTAATCATCAGCTTTCTGATAATGTAATCGGTTCTTTTTTTGCAGGTGGGGGGGGCATGGTGTAAAAAGCAAGGATGAGTCGAAGCAAGGAAGGTGAGGTGGGCCTACTTGCACCCCTCCCTCCTAATTGTTTGAAAAACTAAGAATTTTGGTTCACTTTTTGCTTTTTTTTTACATTTGGCTCTATTTTAATGAAACTTCTTCGTGCGCCATTGTGGATCCCTCTTAAATGGGGTCTGACATGCCCCTACATTAGTCAGGCCCTGCGTTAAAAAATTACAAATGAATCACTCATCTCAACTAACTTGAACGTCAAGACAATAATTGGAGCATTTTGTGCAGAAGCAGGGAAGGTGAGGTGGTCCAACCTGCTCCCCTCCCCCTAAATCTTTGAAAAACTAAGAATTTTGGTTCGCTTTTTGGCAATTTTTAATATTTGGCTCCATTTTAACGAAAATGCTGCGTGTGCCATTGGGGATCCCTCTCAAATGGGGTTTGACATGCCCCTACATTAGTCAGGCCCTGCGGGAAAAAATTACAAATGAATCACTTATCCCAACTAACTTGAACGTCAAGACAATAAAATGCATAGTCAAAGTACTGGTACTCACGATATACACATCGAGCGAAGGAATATGTCATGTGTGAACGTCACATGTCATAGATATATCATATACGTATATAGTGAATTTTGACGTATATAGTGAACTGAACCTGCAGGTCCAGTTTACAGTGAACTGAACCTGCAGGTTCTCATTTCATTGCGGGTAATTTTCCTTTCAGAAAACCTTTAGATATGTATCCGGTCTATGCTAGTAATGACTGCATTACGCGTGACAAAACTCACAAATATTATTTATCAGCATTTTGATGGACCAAGTTTTCATTTTAAAAATCTATTAAAACCTTGACGCTCTATTGTATATTATCCGTTTCGATGGCTAATCAATGATATTAAACAACTAAATATTTGCAGAAGATCAACAACAACAAAAAGGTAGGGGGAAAAAATATATAGGCAGTAATTTGCCGTAACACCCCTGTAATTGTTAAAGATTTCTTTGTTATTTGAAGAGTTTTCTGTCTTTTGATTGAAGAAATTTTGAGCTTAGGTTGGTGATTTTTTTTTTTTTTTTTTTTTTTTTTTTTTTTTTTTTTTGAGGGGGGGGGGGGGATATACATACATAATATATTCTGTTTCTAAGACGAAAATGTGGCATGCAGCACAATTGCCGGAACACCCTGTCTGTTATTTGACGAAAACGCAGCTTTAGATTGAAGAATTTCAGGTAATTATTACGTTAGATGGGTGAACTTTCTGTTACATTCCGGGAAAAATAGTCAAATAAAAGCGAAAATTTTCATGTTTTCATAAAAGAAAAAAAAAAGAGTACGAAACAATTTTTATAATTCACGAATTTTTTGAGAAAATAAAGCAAGTAAGTATAAAGCAATGATAGAGCGTTACACTGTCATATAATTCTTTACATTCGACATAAAACTATACAAATTATTAAACAGTTTTTTCAATAAAATATTCTAAATTCTACAAACTTATAGCTTAAAACAAAGTCCATTTAAAAGAAAATAAATGTTATGGCGTGAAATATTACCATTTATGCTAATGCACAGTTTTGTTTGCGAGTTTCTGCCCTTTACTAGAATAATTTTTTTTTTTTTTTTTTTTTTTTTTGTTAATGTTACTTGTATTTCATTTTCTGCATTAAATTTCCGTGTTCTGCTCGTTATTTATTCTTGCGTGTTTTAATACTCTGTAAGGGAAAAAAAAAAGTTTTATTCTGTTACTTTTAAAATTTTTGTTTCGAACATTCTTTAGCAATAAGGATATATAGGGCTTTCATTTTAAAAATGAATCGCAAATTCTTTTTAATGTTCGTAAAAATTTATGCATTATAAAACGTGATAAAATTATTTTAGTAATTTCAGAAGTTAAAAACGGAAAGAAATACTCTCCTAACTCCCCCCCCCCCTTTTTTTTTCTTTTCTTTTTTAACCATCCAGCAGGCGCGTGCTCGCGAATTTAACGGTAAAATTTGTTTTTTAAACCATTGTCAAATACGGCACTGACACTGTCTGAAGGTCATTGTTATTGCTGAATTATTAAACTTTCCTCTTCCGATTGAAACCGGTTTCACCGATTTCTAATGCAGTTTTGTGGGTCATTGATAAATTTGCTTCGCGCGGGCGTTGTAGCAGTAGCGTAGCTATATTAATTGTTATTAATTAACCCTCTGACCTTTTTTCTTTTTTTGAACAGTATCTGCTCTATTATTACATATTTCAAACCTTTTCATTTACAGATAGGAGCACAATTTATTCATTTACATAGCTTTTATAAAAATTGAGAGATTACTATAGCAATACTTTTTGTTAATCTAATTATTCTCACAAATATTAAACAAAAAGAACTGTATAACTACCGTTTGTTAAATCAGTTTTAGTGAAAAAAACTTATCTAAATTTCATAATATTTTTATATAAATTTTCTAATATATCTTCAACCATTAAGGAAGATAATTATTATTCAGGCGGAGAAATTTCTTGATTCTTAATTTAGGGCAAAGGGTTAAACTTTTTAAATTTGTCCACTTCCTTTTAAAGATTCAAGGTTAGGACTGAATATGCCACAAGATAATCAAAATCCAGTTTACCGTTGAAAATCAAGTTTCCTCTTTAAAAAACTTAACCCTTTATGGTGTGGTGTATCGTATCTGATACTTACCAATAAAAATGCTACATATTTACCTGTGTGACATATATTTGCAAAAACTAATCTTGTTCTATCTTAGCCATAATTAAATTTATCAAATAAAATGAACAATGATTACTTGAGAGCACTGCTATGCTAATTATTGAATTTTGTTTTACTAAAATATAATCAATGGGAATCAAGCGTTTGATAAAAGATTTATTTTCTGATCTTATTGCAAAAAATTTAAAATATGAACTGTAGAAATATATCTGGTTAATTCTGGTTAATGGCCCTAATTAATTTGCGAGGACGACCAGATGTCCCGGTTTTACACTTAATTTCCCAGTATCGACGTATTTTTTAATTGTCCCGGTATTTTACGAAACTTATAAATTATCTTTGGTTTCCTCATATTCAACTTTTAAAAAAATTAACAAGCTTTAATTTTTACAACGGAATCGTATAAAAAAATCCAAACTTCATTTTTCTTTAAACAAACTGTAGAAAAAAACGTATAAAATAGGCTTTTGGTAGAAAAGTCTAAAAAAATAAAAGTATAAAATAAACATTGAATATTTCTTCTTTATTTCGTTCGAAAGCAGAAAATTATCAAAAAGTTTTTGGAAAAATCATTGACGTAGTACCTCGGAGATTAGAAAATTTAGCTGCCGTGTAACAGATACCTCATAGGTCTGTGGTTCACGTTCAGACTTGAACAAGGTTCACTTGGCTTTCATCTATAAAATAAGTACCAGTCGCCAGGACTACAGAATAGAGAATCTCTATCTCTAGTCGTGATCGATCGTACTTGGGAACTAAACACTTAGGGTCCGCACATATCAAATTCTGCGACGAGAAGTCATAAAATATTTCTCTGACCTTTCCTTTCCAAAGGTTCTGTGGTCAGTTATGACCTTTTTTAATACTCTTTAAATGTTTGGAAGCAAAACGCACGGAATCAACAAAATAAATTCTCCATAGGTGAGGTAACAAACATGTCAGGGACTCTTCTCCACTATTCCTAGCATTCTCTTAAGGTGCGACAAAGATTCCCCACATCAAAGAAGCCGAAAAAAAACCGCCTATCGTCGTCTACTTGTAGGGCAAACTTTTGGGTCCACGTCAGACCGACTGCTTGACCGGGGCTTACGCTATATAGCACCTCAGGAATCATGGTCAAGAATGCAGAGTTGGGCATGGCTGGGTATGATCTGTTATGGATTGCAGCGGCATTGCATTTAGTTTAGTTTAGTTTTTTGGAGATTATTATTGTGAACACTAAATTTGTTTCAGTATTCAAAGAACTTAAAAAATGTGCTCCCCCCCACCTCCCCTATTTTCTTTTCTTTTTGGGGGGAAGCAGAAAGAAGAATAACTTTGCGTCTCGGTTTTTGATACTTTAGACCTTACTGATACAAACAAACTGCTATGAAGAGATCTATCAAACTGCTTTCGATAGATAAACTGTATTTTCAATAATAACATTAAAATTTTTGATTTAAAGAGTAAAGCAATATTTTTTATTGTTTTCCTTTTTTTCCGCATTAAACAGTATCAAGTATTTTTTTTTCCTTACGAGAGACATAAAATCGTGTAGAGAAAGGTTAATAAACCAGTGTAATACACTTTAAACAAAATAAAAAACATTATTGTAGTTTATATAACAAGGAAAAAATAAATAGCATGTAGAAGCCATTAAAAACACAGTTTAACATCTAATATGTATGCGTACAGACATGTTCCTAAAGTAGACATTCAATAATGCAGCATCACTAACCATTTTAAATACTTGCAGATCCTTCACCTTATAATTTATAAACAGTCTTATCTTGCAGAATCTTCATCCACTTATAATACTGCAAAAAAAAAAAAAAAAAAAAAAAAAAAAGTCGTTTAAAAAATATAAAAAGAAACAAAGAAATAAAAGGCTAACTGACACCTTGCAAAATAATGTCTTCAGAAGGCGTTTATTATTTAGCAGAATACTTTATGAAGCTTGAAATTTCTCTTTCGTTCAACTTTTTCTTTACCTTACACTTCCTTCTTAAAGATTCAAGGTGAGGACTAAACTAAATCGGCCACAAGACAATCAAAATCTGTTTCAAAATTTCCGCTTTAAAAAATTTAACCCTTTGATACATGATGTATCATATATGATACATGTTAATAAAGGCTATACATCCACTAATGTGCCATATGTTTACATAGAATGAAATTTGTTCGAGCTCAGGAGTATCATACCAAATTGCGCCAGTTATGGCTACAAGAGGGCACTGTTTGTTAATTATTACATTTTATTTCACAATCACATGATAAGTGGGAATCAAGTATTAGAAACCTGATTTCTTTTCAACTCTTATCCAAAATAATCTCAAATATAAACCTAAAAATGTATTTGATTAACACTTTCGTGACGACAGCTTGTTTTCATGGCCGACTTCAGAACCTGCCGAGAAAGCTCCTGTTTGTTAAGACAGTGCTTAGGACGTAATTCATGATTTTAACTCACGGGATCTCGGTCAATCCAATAGGCCGAGAAAGCCGTTCTAGGAAAGGAAGAAAACAAACAAGAGCTTTCTTTGCCAATTGCGTCGGCCGGAGGTCACGTTATCTGACGTCATGAATTCCGTCCTATCTAGAGGAGTCTTAGTCCTAACGCGGGAGAAACAAACAAGAGCTTCCTCCAACACCACCAACAAAAAAGTAAGCTCCTTTTTGAAGCCTTTTTTAGCACTTTCCAACCTAGTTGAAAAGTGCTTATGACTTCGGTTTGTCTGGCCGTATGGCCGTCTGCCGTCTGCCGTCTGCCGTCTGTCCGTGCTCTAACTCCCGTAAATACGCTCGGATTGCTCTGCAATTTTTGTATGTTATTGTCGTTATCTATAGCATGTTCCCTATTTCAACGGAAGTGTGTAGCGCTTATAGTTTTATTACAGGGACACTCAAAAGAATTCCGTTACATTGCGGTCTATGGGGAAAAATCATTTGCGGTTTATTTAAATAATGTTTCACTATTTTAAACGCATTGAAATTTATATATATCACTAAGGTGCATTAGAAGAAGCTTAATATGGAATAGGGTGTGCATAGCACTTATAGTTACTTTACAGGGACAGTCAAAAGAATTCCGTTACATGACGTCTATGGAGAAAAATCGTCTGCGGTTTATTTAAATAATGTTTCACTATTTTAAACGCATTGAAATTTATATATATATATCTAAGGTGCATTACAAGACGCTTACTACAGAATAGTGTGTGTATAGCAGTCATCGTTCATTTACATGGACACACAAAAGAATTCTCTACTTCTGTTAACACTAATTCCTGGAAGTGCGTTTTAAGTTACTAAACGCGATTTTAATTTTAACTCGCTTTTTGTCTATTACGTGGTGTGTATAAATTCTGTAGATCCTATACAGGGCAGCACAAAAGTTCGCGAACACATTTCCGTTTATTGACAGAAACTCCAGAAAGATAATTTTAAACTGTGCTACGCGTTTCCTAACTAAACTAAAATTTAGCATCCTAGCATATACAAATCTATAGATCATATACAGGGCTGAATAAAAGTATTCGGATATTTCCGAATATTGTATATTTCGGATTCCGAATATTGTATCTGTTGGAAATTCCTGAAATTATGTTTTTAAATATGTTATGCGTTTTCCAAATTGTTTACTTAGATGTTATCTTTTAGCTTATTAAACGGTATGTTTTGTAAAATTATTTTGGAAGCGTTGGAAAGTGCTACATAATCTATGCTTGACGCATGATTTTTCTTTCTTGTTTCCCATGTTGTATTAGCTGTCTTGGATTCTGTGTTTATATTACAAATGGATGTAAATAATAATGGTACTACATCTAATAGATGTATTTATATGCATGATACACTAATTGTATAAATATGACTATTGTGTATATTTTTGAGAAATAATGTAACATATGAAATGCAAAAGTAACCCTTGTAAGCAGAGTTACATCGATTCAGAAGACGTGAACTGTCGCGAATGAATAAAGATGTGTTTATTATTATTATTATTATTATTATTATTATTATTTGAATGGGCTTTGCGTCACATTTGCGAAACTGCTTTGAAAAGATAAATAAATCGTGTCTTGTGCTACTTACATCATGAGCGATGAAATTACAAATTTCTACTTAAAATGGAAGCAAAATAAAATTATTTTTAATTTTTAATTACACCAGTCACAGTTAACCACTCAAGTAATTTTTTTCGAAAAAAAAAAACGTACAGTGAAGGGTAAATAAACCAGTATATAATACTTTTTCTTTTCTAGCCTGCATAACAAAGTTAAAAATAAATAGCATATAAAAGCCATTAAACACAGTTCCGCATCTAATCTGTATGCAGACAGACATGTTCTGAATGTAGAATTATTTTAAATTGCATAATCGAGCTTCACTAACAATGTTAAATGATTGCAGCTCCTTCACCTTTTATTTATTTTTTTTAAAACAGTTTTATCTAGGGGAATCTTCATCTACTTATATACTGGAAATAAAAAAAGACTCCGGATTTCTTTTTTATTCAATAAGAAATCAAAGGTTAACTGACACCTCGAAAATAATACCTTCCGAATAAGTTTATTATTTAGTAGGATCTTTTTGACGCGTGAAATTTCACTTTCATTCAACTTTTTCCCCCTTCTACTTCCTTCTAAAGATTCAAGGTTAGCACTGAGTCTTTCATTTTGTGTCTGGAAGACCACAAGAGAATCGAAATCGGTTTCAATGTTTCCGCATGAAGAAGTTTAATCGTCAACTTTTATTACATCTCATAAATATAAGATATCTCCAATAGAGGAGGAATTTGGAACAGCAAAACTGAGTTAGATTTCCAGCAGATTCCTACGGATGGCTGATATTACCTTCACCAATAAGGTTCCTGCACTTAAAAATCGATAGTGAACTGTTGGAAATCGGCAACGGAAAGGTTTGATTTATTTTTATTATTATTTTTTTTTTTAACAGAAATTTTAAACATAAGTTGCATTCTGAGTAATTATTTTACTTTTGATTTTAAATAAATCAAAAAGTATCTTATATTCGTTTCAAAGTATTTTTTTCTCTATGAGTAGGTATGTAATTTTCATTTTAAATATAAAGGAGCAATATTAGTACATAACCTTAGTAGTAGTAATAGTAAATAGTTTTTAAATATAAGGCATATATAATTAATCACTCTACTTAACCTGCATCTACTTCATATCAAGTATATGTGGCAAATTATATAGGCTTCTGTTACATTTTTCTCTCGTTTTTTATATATATACATAATTTTTTTTTCATTTGTTTAAAAGTATGATTATATTAACGAGTTTCAAATTAATCATGTCTGATGAATCCATGTGGAAATTTAGAGGTAAGATTTGGAAAATAAATGAAGAAATTAAATACAAATTTAAGTTTGTATTTATAAAAGTCTACAAGCAATGGAATATAATTTTGTAGTAATACTTTAAAAAATATATATACTATTAATTTCATTATGAATGAAAATTTACATAACAATTGCTGACAGTTGTAGCTTAATATAATGAACTGATTTGTGATTTGGTACTTTTCAGTTAGGTGGGGCGCAGGTGATAAATCGCCAAATATTGTTTCAATAGCTTTCATTTGCATTACTCACATTTTATTTAAACTATAAGCCGTTCACTCAATTCGTTTAAAATACATACATTACATGCATTCAAAATTCATGCCTTTCATTCATTTCAAAATACAACAAAAAGTTTTAATACGGAATAATACCACAAAACAAAAACATTTTATTTCAGCATCGAAGAACTGTTTACTAGTTACACATTCAAAAGTAAAAGGCTGTTATTGGGGGGAAAAAAATCTGCTCTAGGCGAGATTTGCGCGAAAACTACGGAAAAATAGGATTGATTTTTCACAAATAATTCAAAAATGTCAAAATATTTTTTTAATCTAAAAATCAATTAAAAATAATTAATTTAAAAGAACCACACATTAAACACGTTAAAAGGTTAAAGAATTTTGTTTATATTCTTTATCAATTAAATTTTAAACAATAATGATGTTGAAACAACGATGAAGCAATTTTCAATTAAACAACTTTCCTTTTTGTTTCATCCCGAAACCATTCGTCAACAATTGTGTTATCATTTACCTGTTTACTAAACAGATTAAAAAAAAAAGAACTTTAAAATTCCAATTATTATATAAGCAGCTTAGAAGATGTCAAACATAATTATTTTAATTCCTTCGCCACATAAACTTTTTTCCAGAGGAATTTTTCAAATAAATCTAATCAAAAAGTGCATTAACCAAGCATTTCCAAATCTTAATCTTCGTACATCATCGTAATTTTTCATATCACCGTAAAGCAAACATGTTTTATTTTATTTTATATTTTCTTTGTACGTTATAGTCGCAACAGCAAAGAATGAATAAAAAATCAACCAACATCAATTTAAATCTGTCTTGGTCATTTTTCTTAGAGCAGTAGTTCCCTGGAGCGTTTGCTTTTTTCTTGGAACATGAATGTCTCGGTAAAAGCGGTAAACAAGAAATGTTTTTTTAACCCGTTAATGAGATAGAAACATCGAAGATTATGTCCAAAGAGGATTAGTTTAACAGTAAAAAATGTGTTCTACGACACAATTCATTTAGGTGAATAAAAGTGAATATGCAGATATTTAAATTAGAAGTTTAGCGATGGTTCTTAGTTTATAACCACTATAAATGTTGTTTTCCCGTTCTATGTTGTTTTAGAATGGTATAGATAAGCATTGAGAATGGTGATTAAAATTTTTAAAAAATTCCAGAGGAATTTTTCTCATAAATCTGATCAAAAAGTGCATTAACCAAGCATTTCCCAAATCTTAATCTTTTGTTAGATTTATATCATTGAAAAGAAAATATGTTTTCTTTTTCAATTTGTATCTTACGGCTGACATCAAAGGAATGAATCAAAAATCAACCAACATCAACTTAAAACTGTCTTGGTCATTTTTCTTAGAGCAGTTCCCTGGAGCGTTTGATTTTTTCTTGACACATGGATGTCTTGGTAATAGTGGTAAACAGGAAATGTTTTTAAACTGCTAACAAGATGAAAACATCGAAGATTATGTCCAAGAGAATTAGTTTAAGAGTAAAAATGTGTTCTACGACATATTTCATTTAGATGAATAAAAGTGAATATGCAGATATTCAAATTAAAAGGTTAGCCATGGTTCTTAGTTTATAACTATTGTAAATGTTATTTTCTCTTTTTATGTTCTTTTATAATGATGTAGATAAGCATTAAGAATAATGATTAAAATTTTTTAAAAGTTCCAGAGGAATTTTTACATAAATCATCCAAATCTTAATCTTTGGTTAGAATTATATCACGTAAAGCAAACATGTTTTTCTTTTCTTTTCCTTAATTCTTTGTGCCTTACAGTCGCATCATCAAAAGAATGAATAAAAAGTCAACCAACACCATTTCTTGGTCATTTTTCTTAGACCAGTTTCCCCTGAGCGTTTGCTTCTTTCTTTGAACATGGATGTTTTGGTAAAAGTGGTAAACTAGCAATGTTTTTTAACCTGCTAACAAGATGTAATCATCTAGAATTGTGTTCAAAGAGGATTAGTTTAAGAATAAGAATGTGTTCTACGACACAATTAATTTAGATGAATAAAACTGAACATGCAGATATTTAAATTAGAATGTGTGCGATGGTTCTTAGTTTGTAATCATTATAAATGTTGTTTTCTCGTTTTATGTTGATTTAGAGCGGTATAGATAGGCATTAAGAATGGTGGTTAAAATTTTTAAAAAAAATTCCAGATAATTTTTTTTTCCATAAATCTGATCAAAAAGCGCATTAACTAAGCATTTCCCAAATCTTAATTTTTGGTTAGATTTATATCACCGAAAATAAAATACGTTTTTTTTTTTTTGTTTTTTTTTTATCAATTTGTACCCCTTATGGTTTCGGCATCAAAGGAATGAATCAAAAATCAACCAACATCAATTTAAAACTGTCTTGGTCCTTTTTCTTTAGAGCAGTTCCCGGGAGCGTTTGCTTTTTTCTTGGAACATGAATGTCTCGGTAAAATGGTAAACAAGAAATGATTTTTAACCTGCTAACAAGATAGAAACATCGAAGATTATGTCCACAGAGGATTAATTTAATCATAAAAAATGTGTTCTATGACACAATTAATTTAGATGCGTAAAAACGAATGTACAGATATTTAAAGTAAAAGGTTAGAGATAGTATTTAGTTTATAACCATTATAAATGTTATTTTCTCGTTCTATGTTGTTTTAAAACGGCATTATGAATGGAAATTAAAATAAAAATTGTAAAAATGTAAAAAATCTCATATGAAATATTCTTAAAATGTGCTGCCCGACCCAATGTATTTAGATGTATAAAATAGAAATGTACAGTAGTAATTAAATTTTAAAAGTGGTTCATATTTTAAAAGATTTCTTGTGCTCTTTTTTAAGAGTGGTTTATAAACATTGACATTGGTGATTAAAATACGAAAAGTGAAATAGTAAAAAAAAATATCGTACCGTATATACTCGTGTATAAGCCGACCCCCAAATTCGAGATGAAAACAGGTTTAATACCAGTAATACAGAATTGTTTTCTACGACTTATTTAATCTTATTTAATTCTAAATTATTTAAGGCGTAAAAAACCATTTTGAATTACTCGTATTGAACCTGTTTTTATCTCGAATTTGAGGGTCGACTTATACACGAGTATGTACGGTAATTGATACTTAAAAATGTGTTCTACAACTCATTTCATTTAGATGTAATAAAATGGAATATATAGATAATTAAAATTAAATTTTAGAGTTGAATCTTGGTTTATGTTGTTTTAAAAGGCTATGATAATCACTTCAAATTATTGATAATTTGAATTATGTATGATAATTGATAATTACTTAATGATAATTGATTAGTCATAATTATTTTCATACCTTTTTTCCAGACAAATTTTTTACACAAACTAAATTAAAGAAAAATATCATTAACCAAACATTTTCACAATCTTAATCTTTGGTTAAATTTATATCGCAGTAAAGCAAACATTTTTCTTTTCTTTTTTTTTTTTATATATATCTTACAGCCATAGCATCAAAGGAAATAAAAAATCAACTAACATTAATTTAAAACGGTTTTGTTCATTTTTTTTTTTTTTTTTTTTTTTTTTTTTAGACAGTTCTCTGGGGCGTTTACTTTTTTTCTTTGAACATGAATATCTTGGTATAATTGGTCAACAAGAAATGTTTTTAAACTTTTTACAAGATGGAAATATTGAGTATTATGCCGAAAGAGGATTAGTTTAAGAATAAAAATGTGTCCTATGCGTAGTGTTCTCGCTAAGCCATTATTTAAAGGTGCAATGCCCTGCCCTTTTTAAAATAAAAAAGATGCATCTTGTCTCATCTATAGTGAAATGCACCTTAAGTTGTATCCAGAGATTGCACATATAAAGCTTAGTATTTAATCTGCAAGTTCTGAAAGCTTTGCAAAAATCCCAACTCTCTTCCTTTCTTTAAGAAAAATAGATTATTCAATCATGTTATAATTTAATTGTATCTTTTAAATTTGTAATTCATTAAGTAATTTGTTTTTAATGTTACTTTACTTATCATATTATCTAAAAATTCTTCCTTTCTTTTCTTTTCTTTTCTTTTTTTCTTTTTTTTTTTTTTTTTTACTAAAAACAATTGCATTTTGATTTTCCGCTAAACTACAGACCTTTCTCAGATTACACATTCTGTTTGACCTTTATCCAATTACACAATTGAAAAACAGATTGTTCAATCATGTTATAATTTAATTGTATTTTTTTAATTTATAATTCATTAAGTAAATTGCTTTTAATGTTACTTTAAATATCATATCTAAAGTTCTTTCTTTCTTTTTTTTAAAAACTAAACACAAAACATTTTTTTCTGCTGAACTAGTGCCCTCTCTTTGATTCAAGAATGCCTTCTTTAGATACTAACACCCTTCTTTTTCTCTTTCTTAGAGTCAACACTACATGACACAAATCATCTAGGTGTATAAATGTTACTATGCAGATATTTAAATCAGAATGTTAGATATGGCATTGTTTTCTGGTCCTTTTCTTCTAAAGCGGATTAGATAATCATAAGATAGGTTTGAATAAAAACTGTGAAAATGTGTAATAATCTAAAAATGAGCTGTCCAACACAATTCATTTAGATGTACAAAATGGGAATATAGAGGTAATTAAAATATAAGATCAGATGTGGTTTTTAATTTAAAAGATTTCTTATGCTCTTGTTTCAAAATAAACTGATGTTAAAATATAAATCGTGAAAGTGTAAAGAATCTCATAAGTCATGTTTGATAATATGTTCTACGATCCAATCCAATCCATTTAGATGTATATATATATATATATATATATATATATATATATATATATATATATATATATATATATATATATATACATATAAACCCCTCTTTATCAATTTGTTGGATTGATTTGTAATGTTCCATTTTCAATGTTATCCTTGTTTTTTAGTGTTTTTCCAATGATTGTTTGGGCAAGGATTTGACACAATTTTTGGCATTAAGCTGGTGTCAATTACAGAAAACAATCATTCTTTGCTTATAATGTAGTTTCCCTGCCCTTGGAAAAGGGAATTACATTATAAGACTCCATTTGTGTTTATACTCTTGCTTCACTTTTTGAATAAATAATACTTCATATATTAGGACTATGTTTTATAATTTGTAATTTGACAGTGCTGTATGGTATATTAATCTCATTGTATATGGTCAGTTGCTTCTGTTTCAATGGTTAATTTTTACAATAAGTTTATATATATATATATATATATATATATATATATATTAGTAAGTTAGAGATGATTCCTGTTTCTACAAGCCATAATTTTACTCTTGTTATCTATACTTCTTTTATCTACACAAGAAGAAATTATTGGATTCGTCAAAAATTTCGATTTCCGGTTTAAATGGTCCTGAACACGATTGACTGCTTTTAGAAAATGTCTATCCGTGAGTCTGTCTGCCTGTGTCTATCTGTATCTCATACAAATTTTGCAGGCGTTCTAACTCATGAACTACTGCATAGAATAGGATGAAATTTCATATGAAGTTTTATCTTTATTTGAACTGTTTCTGATTAGCTTTTGGGCAAAATCCCTACGAGAGGGTGTCACAAATCACTGATTTGTTCGGTTTATGTGACGCTTATACACTGAAAAAAAAAAAAAAAAAAAAAAAAAAAAAAAAAAAAAGGTTTGATTTTACAATATAATACTGGCATCCCAGCTGCTAGTATTATGCCGTAAAATTAACAGTAATAAACAGTAAAATAAGCAGTAATACTCTACCACGCATAACGCTTTTTTTTTGCAGTGTATCTTCAATTTATATGCGCAGAATTCAACGAAATATCAAATTTAGAATCCTCATTCTAAGAGTGTGCCGAAATTCGATGATTTGTTCGAAATAAGCGATGCATATATCATCAGTTTAAATGCACATAGAATTCAACGGAACCGGGCATAAAATCGCCATTTTTGCATCAAAAAGATACCCTGGTGCGTCTGTGACATCTGTACCCAAATGAGAACTATATTACACCTGTTTCTTTTTACTAATTAAGAAAGATCTGTAATTTATTTTCTGTTCTGTTATCTTATATACACAAGATTAAAAAATTGTTGTTAAATCTCAAGAGGATCTGAATTTAACGTTTCATGTACGTTTTCCTTATTGTGGATGGATAGTATGCAAACATGTTTATACTTCTTAGCGTACAAGTAAGTCAGTAAACTATTTGTACTGATATTGCATTCAATATATATCTGTTTCTTTTTACTAATTAAGATACATCTACAATTTTCCCCCATCTTATTTACATCAGATTACAAATTTGTTGTTAAAATCCCAGAGGCCCATGCCAAATACCAGGTCCTCAACTTTACGTTTCATGTCAGTTTTCCTTATATATGAATATTTTTATCAATTATTTCAAATTTTAAATGAAAACCATGTTTTCTACCCACCGTCTTAGGACGGGCATTTAGACTAGTTGTTTAGAAAACATATTTGCAAAATAGATGTCATTTCTTCTACTATATAAATTATTTAATTGATTTGATGTATATGGAAGAAAGTTTTGTGATGACCACAACATATTAGTTTTAAAGTGGCATTGATACCCCAATGTATCAATGCGCTACCGTGCATGCGCGGCAGTGCATTACTGATTATTTTACTGTTTATTACTGTTAATTTTACGGTATAATACTGGCAGCTGTGATACCAGTATTATACCGTAAAATCAACAATATTTTAGGTGCGTTCGTAATTATATAAGTACGTAGCACCTATTGTCGTCGTCTGGTCCGTCCGTCTGTCTGTCCGTCCGTCCACATATAACAAAGCGAAAACTACCCAACCTAATGGTTTGAAATTTAAGATACATTATCTTTGCAGAATTTTGTCGAGATATTTCGAATTTTATAATAATCGAATCAAAACTTTAGAAAATATTAATAAAAACATTTATTAAGAAATTTGATTTTTTTTACTTTTAAAAATCGGCGCTTTCTTGTTATAGGAGCTTCCGAGGTTTAACCGTCAAGCAACCGAGATACTTATTACTTACCCATCATACGTAGTATAGGGTAAGTCTTGTAATCGTTTTGAAAATCGAAAAAAAAATTTTGACGGATTTACACGTTTCAGACACTGGAGATTCCGAAAAACATATTTTTAGAAAAAAAAAATTTGCCGTCCGGCTGTGTGTCTGTGTGTCTGCAAACGCTCTATCTCCCGAAAAAATTGAGATAGAGACTTGCAATTTGGTATGTACTTAGTATGTAGTAATGGGAAGAAGCCTATTTCATTTCAATAACCTCGATTAACCGGAACTATTTTTTTCGGACTCTCGAAATATTCGTTCTGATAAAAGGTATATAAAAATTTTCGAAATTGTTTATTTTAAGAAATGAATATAAAAGACAATAAAAAAACATTAATTTTACATAAAGCATGAAATCTATCGGATAATGAGTTGCCGAGATATTTGGTATCCTATTTTTCCACACTCTTCGATTTTTCATGACCCCGTATTTCATCCAAATTTCACTTTAAAGATATATTTTAATTGGAAATTTGACGCTTAATCAGATGCAATAAACCGCTAGTTAATAGGGTGATTATTTTTGGAGTTATAAGGATGTTTCTTTCAAGCAATTCAGTAATCGAGCCTTTAAAGTTTGTGACGTCATCAAGCCACGATTTTATTTGAATTGCAATGCATTTTATAAGTAGTTTACACATTTTTATTTTAATATTTTACATTATGCATATCCATGATGGGTGAGTATTACGGTGGCCCCCAACGACTAGTTTTATTATAGAAATTAATCTGCAGACGATATAATTCATTTCACAGAATTAAAAATCATCAAGATCTGAATATTTATATAACTAGCTATAGTACGAACGCACCTCATTTGTCACGTTTGACTTGCAATTTCCAACTTGTTTTGCAGTGTAAGCATCGTTATTGATGATTAAAATGCGAAAAGTAAAAGAGCAAAAAACTCACAAATCATGCTTAAAAACGTGTTCTATCAAATAATTCATTTGTATGTAATAAAATAGAATATACAGATAATTAAAATAAAAGATTAGAGTTGGTATTCCTTTTATAAAACTTCTTGTTCTCTTACTTTACAATGCTAAAGATAATTAATTTCATTCTTCTTTTCCAGACGAATTTTTCACACAAACGTAATCGAAAGCCACGTTAAGCGAACATTACCACAATCATCTTTGGTTAGATTTATATCGCAATAAAGCAAACATGTTTTCTTTACTTTACTTTTTTTTTCTTTGTATCGTATATCTGTGGTATCTAAGGAATGAATAAAAAATCACCTTAAATTTAAAACTTTCTTGTGGTCTTTTCTTAGAGCCGTTCCCAGGAGAATTTTCTTTTTTCTTGCAACATGAATGTTTTGGTAAAAGTGGTAAACAAGAAATGTTTTTAAGTTGCTAACGAGATGGTGACATTGAGAATTACACGCAAAGAACATTAGTTTAGAAGTACAAATGTGTTCCACGATGTATCTCATTTAGATGTAAAGAGAGAAATTTGCAAGAAAATGTGCATATAATGAAATTAAAAGGTTCTAAGGTGGTTTTTGATTTATATAAAAGCTTCTTGTTCTGTTGTTTTAAAATCCTGTAGATGAACATTAAAATTGATGATTAAAGTTCAAGTAGTGAAAATATATAGTTTTAAAAAGATTCAGAATTAAAAAAACAGCCATTTTGTTAACTTATTTCATGGCAAGGTTTTTAGCTATATTAGGATTGATGTTGATTTAAATATGTATAATACATCATACACATTCAAGAATTTGATAATTTTATGCATACCTCGTATGTGTAGATATGTCGTTATAGGCATATAACTTATAACTAAAGTTACGAGAACAAAAAAATTTGAATAAATACTTATTTTATAACATAACTGTATGCATACAGGTATGTGTATTCTGGATCGATTAAGAAGATTCATATATAAATTAGCTTTTTTTTTTAAATCTAATATTCATTTAATAATCATATCGATTGTTTCAGTGTATATTTCGGTAACTATTGCTGATAAGTATTGAAGTAACTGTGGCACGGGAAGTACTGTATATGGACGTAAGGTTTTTTTTTTTTAATTTTTCCTTTCTTTCTTTTTTTTATATATTCAAACATTTGCATCAAATAATTCGTTTGAAGTAGATTTCTTAATCATACACTTTTCATCCATCAATAGCGAATAATTTATTTTAAAAAGTAAGAAAGGTTTCGTGAAAAAAGGATGTTCTTATTTGACATTTTAATTTAAAAAAAATGGCAAAAACACCTCGAAAATATTTGACACATGTGCTGGTAAATTATGAGCGATCTCTTCTATACCATAAAATTATATAATACTTCTTTCTTTGTGCAACCCTCAAAGTCAAAAACTTTACATGTAAAAGAAGAAAAAAAAATATTACAATGCCCCGACTTAACAACTTCAGATGATATCTTGACAGTATAGGCGTCATCTGCCTCATCCCAGGTTATTGAATATTGAAAGGATGGGGGAGGAATTGTACGACAAATTCTTTTTTTTTTTTTTTTTTTTTTAAGAACTCCTGCCTCAAGTAAATTTTTATTCAGAAATTTATAATGGTATTTTATTGACAACACAGTATCCTACCCTCCAGCTGTTGTTTACGCGAACATTTTAAAAATTTAATTTGTGCTTTATATATATATATATATAGATATTGACGGCAATGATTTAATTTTGTTACGCAATTTAATTATTTTTATAATTATTTTTCATGGAATGAAAAATAAAAATAAAGTATCAGGAAGAGGTTTTTAACATTCGTATTTAAATTGTTGAAATAACCGCATTGTGTTACTTGCAGGGCTTGACAAATGTGGTCGCCAGTGTCGACCAAGTTTTTTTTTTTAAATCTGGCGACCAAGTTTTTTTTTTTTTTTTTTTTTTTTTTCTAATCCGACCAAGTTATTTAAACTGGCGGGTTTTTTGTTCAGTTAAAAAATTGACTTATGAAATGAGAACAAGCGTGTTTTTTTCTCTCCGCCATCCTAGAGCTCCTACAATAGGTCCTAATACTATTATAGGAGTCTTACCCCACCCTACTCGTGCGCGGCAAGCAGTGATCAGCCTTTTCTAATATTTTTAATGGAAGAACCAAGTTTAAGAGGCATTTTTCATTCCTTGCACAGAAAGCGCCATTCTTTTTCACTCTAGCCTGCTAACATGTCACGTGTATAGAATTTGGGAGGGGGGAAATTTCAATACAACAGTAAGAAATAGTGTCAATCCAGCCTCTGTGATATCTAAACTCAATTGTCTCAAACTGGATGCAATGCTAGAAAATTCCCCCCTTTGTTTCGTAAGTTTCAAATCAGATTTTTGTCTTCAGAAAAAACTGATTAATGTATTGCATTCATAAAGAATAATAACATATAAAAAACTATAAGTAAATTATAAGTCTTCGAAGGCCCCCTCATCAGATAGGATTTAATACCATTCAACTATCCGAACGTTTGAAACGTTCGGCATTCATCATTTACCGAACATGATGGTTAATTCAGCCTTCACAGAACTTAATTTTTTTTCACAGATATATAATTTTGACAAGTTTCCTTAGAAAACTTAGTTCATATTATATTTCTAAATTATGTACTATTCTAAACTCTGCTTTTTAGCTCACAGGCTATCAAAGCCTGAGAGCTAATGTGACTACCGATTCTGTATGTATGTACATATGTACGTACGTAACGCGATAACTCTTGATCGAAATATCCGTTTTGCTTCAAATTTTGGTTATAGGTTCATTGTTATAAGGCGCTTCCATGATTAGTTTTGGGGGTTCATTGGTTACGTATAAAGGGGGGAACGGGGGACTAATCCCCCCTTAATTTATATAAATGGATTTTTCATGCAGAATTATCCGATTTGATTCAAATTTTGTTGATAGGTACATGGGTATAAGGCGCTTCCCTGATTAGTTTTGGGGGTTCATTGGTTACGTATAAAGTGGAGGAATGGGGGTTAATCCCCCCTTAATTTAGTTAAATGTGTTTTTCATGCCAAATTATCCGATTTGATTAACATTTGGTTTATAGGTTCATTCTTATAAGGCGCTTCCCTGATTAGTTTTGGGAGTTGATTGGTTAAGTATAAAGGGAGAACAGGGTGTTTAATCTCCCTTTAATTTAGATAAATGGGTTTTTCATGCAGAATTACCCAATTTGCTTCAAATTTTGTACATAGTTTCATTGCGGTAAGGTGCTTCCCTGATTAGTTTTGGGGGTTCGTTGGTTAAGTATAAAAAGGTTAAATTGGGGGGGGGGCTAATCCTCTAAAAAAATATTTTTACTGGTTTAATAAAAAAATATTTTTTACTGGCGACTAGAATTTTTTGCTGGCTACCAGATTTTATGAAATTTCTAAAGCTTTGTAATTTGAATGCAGGTAATGAGAAAGAAGTATATACAGTCGAACTCGTTTAATACGAGCACGGTTAAAACGAAGATCTTGGTTAAAACGAGCAATTTGCATGAAAATATTGGTTCATCATTTAAACTATATTAAGATTTTTGGCTACAAAAAAAAAAAAAATAAATAAATAAATAAATAAAATAAAATAAAATAAAGTTTGAAATTGTACGTCAAACATGCCCAATGACGTGCGTTAGTACTATAACTAGTTTTATAAATAGTATTACAAATTATATCAGATCTTGGTGCAATAGCTCTTGCACTCTTATGCAAAAATACACGAATAAAAAATTTATTTTACGTGCAGATTTTCATATTATAGATATTAATTTTATTTTATGAAATTAAGTTTCAATACACTTTTACAAACAATTCATTACAGTTATGTTACATTAAAATTATACTATACGCAAATATCCAATACAAGACAATGTAAAAAAATCATCGTTATTATTTCAGTGAAATGAATTATATCGTCTGTTATTATGAAATGATTAATTTCCATAATAAGATAAGTACATTTTAAGTTGGCAACATTTTATCTTTTGTTGACATTTACTGAAAATTCTAATGGGAAACTTAAGCCTATCACCATGGCAAACTAGAATCACTCCCTATCATGGGATATCATTGAATTAATTACATAAGATTAATTGAATTAATTACATATGAACGCTTTTATCAATAAATATCAATATTTTTTCGCAAATTTTTCATTTTAAAATATAAATTCATACACAATTTTAAAAAGAGCTTGGATACAGTTATATTTATAACCTATTAAAATGTCAGAGAGTTCGAAAGATAAGAACTATTTTTTTTATTGCTTTGTTAAAGGAGCCGACGCGAAAACAAACAAAATAGCGAGAAGAAAACATTTCTTTTACAACTGGATAACAATATTTTTTCACGAAATTTTGACACGGGCTGTAAAACCGTTTTATTTATAACCAATAAAGATTTTAAAGAGTTTGGACAAAAAGATCATTTTATTTTAAAACTATGAATCGACCCTATACGTGAAAAAACAAGAAAATGAGCGCTTTTATCACTAAACATCAATATATTTTCACGAATTTTTCATTTTAAAATATAATTTCATACAAAATCGGGTTAAAAAAAAATAATGAAAAAAAAATGATGTTTTTTTTTTTAAATTTATTATCACGGACCCGGGCAACGTCAGGCGAGTCAGCTAGTTTCATTTAAATTAGAACGAATACGAATCGCCATATATATGGAAAGACAGACTAGCAATTTAAGAACCAATTTTAATTACTTTGAATGTCTACTCTATATATTAAAAGAACATTGAAACTTATCTGCATTAATGACTTATGAAAATACTGATTGGCCATTCTCCTGTGTCGGCTTAATTTATCCCCTTCGGGTCTGACGTCCTATTAATAGTACATGTCTTTTCATTCCGTATTATTTTGTCTTAACAAATATCTTTAACCCCTTGGGGACGAGAGACACGTATACGTGACGCATAAGATGCTCAGAATCCTCGATTATTCCCACCAGTTACTTTTTATTGTAAACTTTGCCTTATTTAATGATAGCATTTCTGTGATTCGATTAGGCAAAAATTTCAGTTTTGTAAAACCGGTGGCAAAAGATTAAAAATTCTATAAAAGACGCTCGTCGCGAAGGGGTTAAGTAATCTGCATATAGTAATGATAGCATATGCCTATATATTTATTATTGTGACCCCATTTATGCTTCAGCATTTATTAATAATAAAGTAAATAAAAAAATGCTTAGTTATCTTTACACTGTTGATGATTAATTTATTTAAAACATATATTTCGCTCTTTAAATTTAAAATAGAGGCTAATTTTCCAAACGAATAATTTATGATAAAACATAAAAAGTACTAGAAAGTTGTTATGTCTGCTTAATCATGTTGTAACACCACTTCTTCCATAAGTCTTCAAAAATTATTCTTTAGACTATTACCATAAGAATAGTACGCAAAATAATTATATATGTTAGATTTCTGTCAATGACATATTTGTTAATTTTCAGTAAACCTTAAGGCTGCTCGTCAGCAAACTTCCCGATTCCCCTTGCTAATGTTAATCCTTATGGGCGTAGGATGCATTCGTATTTTTAAAATATCTCTTCAGGAAATTAATATTTTTAACTTCTGTTTTCTGTGTACTGTTCTTAAAGAATGTCTCTTTTTTTCTTAGTTGTCAATTTTTTGTTCTAAAATATATACTTAATTTTATGTGACGTTAAAATCTTATTCAGTTTTGCTAAGACAAGCACACATAAAAATATAAATTAAGCACATATTTTAGAAATATTTTGATAACTAAGAATAAAAGAGATATTCTTTAAGAAGTGTACACAGAAAACAGAAGTTAAAAATCTTAATTTCCTGAGGAGACATTTTAAAAATACGAATGCATCCTACGCCCATAGGATTAACATTAGCGAGTGGAATCGGGAGGTTTACTGACGAGCAGCCTTAACATTTGTGATTTGGGTATAGCTAGTTTTATTATTATTAACGCAAAAGTATTCCCCCACCCCCCAAAATTAAAAAAGAAAAAACTTCCGACTCGAAAGGGTTAACATTATTAAAGCCATTATTTTAAGAAGCGAAAATTCAAATAAAATTAAAGCATACTTTAGTTTACATTATTCTCTTGAAAATATTGAATCCAAAAAAGAAAAAAAAAGAATCCAAAATTATAGCTAGAATTTTTTTTCCTTGAGTATTCGAAAATTTTCCTGCATTTTATAAAAATGTTCATGAAAGTCAGGTTGACTTAAATTTTCTTTTGTTGTTTGATGCCATAATACCTTAAATATATGAATTCATCTGAACTATTTTTTAAAAGATAATTCTAATAAAAATATTTTGTGTAGAGCATACTTAATTTAAGCTTTTTTCAGAGAACACAAAAGGCTCAGCATGATACTTATAGAGGTATTTATTAGTTAGATATCGGAGCTTGAAATGAAATTGTTTCCAGGAGATTTCAGAACTTTTTCTAAATCATTTAAACTCATTTTGCCCCCCCCCCCTCCATCTTCGGGGGGCACAGGCCACGGTAGAGTCGGCCTGTGCGGTAATCAGGACCTGAACATCCCCTTGTCTATGTTGATGCAACGTATAATTAATTACGTTATTAAAGTACGTATTCCAATAAGCAGCAATTCAAATATGACATGTTTTATACCATTCCTTTCTATTATTATCTTCAAATGATTGAAAAATAAATTAGTAAAGCTGTACTATGAAAGATACTAATTTGCATTGATAGATCTTATAAATATTCACGGAACATTCACCTATCTATGTTCAAACCATTAGTAACCAAGTAGCAACACGTAAAATATGACAAACTTTAAACTATTTTCTTTTACAAGTAATATGTTGCAATTTAAAAGAACAGTTTTCACATTCTTCATTTTCAGACATGCGGGCTCAGTACACATAGGGGGTAAAATTTTTATTACTTTTTCAACCGGAAATTAATTAGCCTATCCACACACCATTCTAAATATATTCCACTTGAAACATTCTGCATAAAAGTGAATGAAAAATAGAGGTCAAAGGTGTTTTTTACATCAGCAAAGCACTAAAGGCGAGATACATGAAAAGGTTAACAATCGTCCTTGCTCGCCAGCCCATGTAAGCTGTCATTATTCAACAGGTCGTGAAGATGAAGAGGTGATCTTTTTCAGCTCCTCAACTAGCCACGTGCACACGTGCGCGTATCCTGATTCCAAACAAAGATCTTCAAGAATGTTGCTATTGTTGTTTACCTGCTGGAAGGGGCTTGTAGTGACCGATCCCCTTAAGATGAAGGTCGTTTAAAGATCACATTAAAAAAAATCTTGTTCAGGATTTAGTAAATTATTTAATGCCATTACATAAATGAGTAATACTTATCTCCAAACGTGTGATTAGGCGAAGGATAAGAAGAACACAGGCCAACAAAAAATGGAACTAAAAAAGCATCAGTAGAAAGAAAAAAAAAATAAAGTGAACAGAAGTCGCTAAAGAATCTGAATCTGATACCTTAATAGTATAGCTGACACTTCCCATCACTTATTGTTTTTTCTTTCCATTCATTCCTGATTTTTATTATTTTTTCCTTAGATTTTTATTTTTTCTTAGTCATGTATATTTAGTTACGCTCTTATGTCACATAGAATTAGGTCACACATTCAGAGTTTGATTTACAGCAGGGTATTCGAGGCCTGGGCCTCTACTCGCAAAGGGGGCCCCCAAATCGCAAAACAGGCCTAATTAGGAAATTAAATATATAAAAATTGTTCTAAGGAGTCCCCGAAAAAAATATATACCCACGTTTCCAAATTAAAAAATTGGTATTGATTACTGATTGGTAACTTTCTGCGGAGGGTCCAAAATTCGCGGCTTCCTGTTTTTGCATACAATGTCATTATCAGTACTACAATATGAATATATATATATATATACACATATAACATTAATATATATATAAATGTAACATTATAGACTAACGTAATTTGAGGAGAAAAAAAAAAAAAAAACATTTTTTTTTTTAATACATAAAGGAAAAACCTTTCAAATTTATAAGACTTTTCAGAATGTATATTCATCTATGAAAGTCTTTATGTATTCGAGGCGTTTCTTTTCCTGGACTGTATACAAAGTAAGTTTTGAAATAAATATAAATGTCCTCTTCGGGAAAAGTAAAATAAGAATAAGAAAGAAAAAGATAAATCAGAATGCAATGGTACAATAATTATTAAAACAATTATAAATATTATCACAAAAAAGAACTGCAACATGCGAACGCGCAAATAAAATAGTTATTAAAATGAACATAAATATGATCGCCGTAAAAGCGATAAAAGTATACTGCGATGCATACGAATGCATAGATGAAATTGTTATTGAAATAGATAAGAATATCGTCTGCAGAAAAAAGAATAAATATGAATACCAAAAGAAGTTGCTTTGAAAAATTTAAAAATAGTATATGCCAAACGTTAGGGGGAAAAAAGCCTTAAAGATAGAAAAATTATCTTTCCTTTTCTGGATATTTCATTTTAAAAGTGACATCCATATCAGGCGTTGCTCCTTGGGGAAGAAAAAATATCGCTATTCATACCTCGGGTTGAACTGCTGAACTACTATTTCGCTTTAGGTATTATCGTGTCCTCTCGTATTACTTATTCATTAAAAAAAGTATATCACGTGTAAACGCTAGATACATACAGTGTCTCACATAAGTGATGGGACACTTGTGCTTTACAAAAGGAAACTAATCAAATAAATTAAAAAAACATGTACACATTTTTTTTGTGGGTGTGTTTCATACTTAAATTTAGTAAAGATTATTACATAACATACATTTTGTCAAAATATTAAAATATTAATTTAATAAAAATACAAATGTTTAGAACGGAGCAAAAAATAGCTCACATAAGTGATGGGACACCATTATATATGCAACAAAAATCGCCTGAAATAAGCAATAAAAATATTTTTTGGGGTTTTATTTTTACTTAAAAGCAATTGGCAATAATTTATAAAATCGTCTGCAGTATTTCTCTCCAGTTTGTTTTGGAATTTTTGTGTTTTTTAGCTCTGTGTAGTCATGAATGCTAAACGAAAAGAAACTTCGCCTGAAATTCGAAAATTAGTTATTAATTTGCATATTGAACGTGGAAAATCTATTAGAAAAACTGCTGAAACAGTTAACTTGAGTCGTTCAACAGTTTTCAATATCATTAAACGATATAAAAAGAATCATATGATTCAGGATAAAAGAAGACCTGGCTGACCATCAAAGCTATCCAATGGAATAAAGCGAATTATCGTTCGAAATATTAAAAAAAATCCAAGAATTAGTGCTTCAAAAGTTGCTGCTGATTTACAAGCATTATATGGAATAATTGTTAATCCTGAAACTATTAGAAGGGTAATTCGATCTGCTGGATATCACGGTAGAGTAGCCAGGAAAAAATTCTTCGTAAGTGAAAAGAATAGAAAACTCAGACTAGCTTTCGCAAAATCCAACATAAATAAGAATTCTGATTACTGGAATAAAGTTATATTTGCTGATGAGAGTAAATTTAATATATTTGGTTCTGACGGTAGAATCTTGGTGTGGAGAAAACCCAGGGAAGAACTTCGCAAACAGAACTTGGTACCAACAGTAAAACATGGTGGAGGAGGAGTTATGGTATGGGGGTGTATGTCGTCCGCTGGAGTTGGTAATTTTGTTTTTATTGACAGTATAATGGATCAGTACAAGTATATTGATATTTTAAAGCAAAATTTGAAATCTTCAGCACGAAAATTGAACCTTCATAACGATTTTAAATTCTACCAGGACAATGACCCCAAGCACACTGCTCTGAACGTTAGACTCTGGCTGCTATATAACTGTCCTGAAATAATAAAAACACCACCACAATCTCCAGACTTAAATCCCATAGAGAATATTTGGCAAGAATTGGAATCAAGAATTCGCAAACACACCATTTCTTCAAAACAACAACTAAAATCGGTGCTTCAAGAAGAATGGGGTAAAATCACTCCAGAAATCACAAAAAAAATAGTCGAATCCATCCCAAAAAGATTAAATCATGTTTTAAAAGTAAAAGGAAATCCAACAAAATATTAAAACCTTTTAAAAAGTAAAATTTGTGGATAAATATTTGATGGAAAAGTAAGTGTCCCATCACTTATGTGAGCCATTTTTTGCTCCGTTCTGAACAATTGTATTTTTACTAAATTAATATTTTAATATTTTGACAAAATGTATGTTATGTAATAATTGTTACTAACTTTAAATATGAAACACACCCAAAAAATTTTTGCACATGTTTGTTTATTTATTTTATTGCAGTTTCTTTTTATAAAGCACAAGTGTCCCATC
Organism: Maratus michaelseni; assembly: GCA_963931845.1. Classification (NCBI taxonomy): domain Eukaryota; kingdom Metazoa; phylum Arthropoda; class Arachnida; order Araneae; family Salticidae; genus Maratus; species Maratus michaelseni. The sequence continues at coordinate 93,321,968 of OZ007597.1, read as the reverse complement.
ACTTTTGTGAGACACTGTATATTTTTAATTTTAGTAAAGTTTTAATAACATGTTTACTTCGCTATATAGAGATCAATTCTAGCTGTTTATAACACTTCTTTGTATTTTCATTTATTCATATTACCATATATTGATGCGTATTAGGATAGGTCAACCAGGTAGAATAAGATGATCTAAATTTTGTGTTTTTTAGCTTATGTATGTTCTATAAATGAGACTATATAACTGCGAACAAATGAGTTTATATTTGTGAACGCTATTCAGAAATTAAGCAGAAATGAACAAGAAACACGCTTTATATAAACGTTTTTACGAATTTAGTATCGACATATACACAGAATACACATTGGTTATTCTTTTGTTTATTTATTTATACAGATTCTTTATTGCTTTTCCTTATATTTATTTGTGTACTCTGGCGAAAGAAACACACCTATGTTTTACCATAAAAAGTTTCCAAATGCACAGATACAATATTTAGTAAAATAAATATCATCGAAAAAACGCACTGTGGAACATAAATTTGTAGATAAAACTATTATTGAAGTAAATAAAACTATCGTCTACTGACGAAATACATAAAATAAATACAACGGCATGCGAATACCAAAAGCAGATGCTTTGAAAAGTAAAAAATCCACCAGTAGCTAGAAAGAAAGCTGTAAAGCAATGAAGCATAATTTATCTTTCTTTTTCTGGACATTTCATTTTTTTTAAATGACATCCATATCAACCTTGATTCGTGGAGAACAAAAAGTAATTACATTATGCCTCGGGTTGACTTGTGGAAATATTTCGCTTTATATATTCATATTCATAAAGAAGTATGAAATTGCATCTAAATGTTGGAAGAGTTTTTGATATTATTTTAATTTTATTATTATTATTATTTTACTTTTCTGTATTATTGCCTATTATAATGAGAGAAGTGCATTAATTATTCGAAATTCTTTACTTATTTTCCTTATGCTTATTTGTGAACTTTTATGAAATGAATATATGAATGTTTCTACATAAAAAAGATGTATAATGTTCAGATAACACAATTAACAAATATAAATATAGCAATAAAAAAAAAAGAAAAGTTTTGCAGCATGTGTAAATAAAATTATTATTGAAGCAAATAAAAATATCGTCTGTGGAAGAAATAAAATAAATACAGCAGCATACGAATAATAAAAGCAGTAGCTTTGAAAACTAAAAAAGATATATATCAGAAGCTAGAAAAAAAAAGCCATAAAGAAATGAAGCATAATTTATCTTTCTATTTCTGGAGCTTTCATCTTAAAAGTGACATCCATATCAGCGTTGCTTCTCGGAGAGAAAAAAAAAATCACTTTATGCCTCGGGTTGAATTGCTGAAATATTTCGATTTATATATTCCTAAAAAAGGATGACATCTCATCTAAATGTTGGAGGATAGTTTTGATATTTTAATAAAATCTTTTTTTTATTTTTTAAATTATTATTTTATTAAAGTCTATTTTATTTATCCAGATTCTTTCTTTATGTCTTCAGTTATTCAGATTATATATTTGTTTTCACTTAGTTTATTTGTTTATACAGATACTTTATTGATTTTTTTCTTTTAAATATTTATTTGTGTACCTTGGTTAAGGGAACACACATATATTTTATACATGAAAAATCATTTAGAAAAGATATTAGTATGCCGAAAATAACTTTTTGGATGCGATAAAATTAAATGATATTTTATGTTTCTTTTTTTTTCTGAATGTAACTTAATTAAAAGCACTGATATCAAGCGAAAATGATAACATTTGCATGAAACGAATTTTTGAAATTTTTCTCTTTATACATTATTTATTCATAAGAAATGTGGCATCGCAAGTTAATGTCGCAATCCGTTTTTGCTTCATTTGAAAAGTAACCGCCAGTAAAATTTGTCGGGAACGTGCATTTATTTATTAATTTATATTTCATTTTTTCCGCACCCTCCAACAAAAATTTTTGATTTTGCGGTATAATACTAGCACCCCAGCTGCCAATATTACACCATAAAATCAATTTTTTTTTTTCAGTGCAGGGATGCATATGAAGTAAAATTTTAATAAATATAAATGTTTACCTTCTTTTTAAAAAAATGATGCGGTATGCGAGTGCGAATGCGTATACAAAATCATTCTAAACATGATCTTTGAAAGAAGAAAAAATATTGCAGCACATTTATACTGAGATAACATATATTAAAACGTACATAAAAAACCGTCATAAAAAGTAAGAAAAGTATACTGCAGCATATGAATGCGTAAGATAAAATTATTATTGAAGCAAATAAAAATATCGTCTGAGGGGAAAATAAATAAATACAGCAGTATACGAGTGCCAAAAGAGGTCGCTTTGAAAAATAAAAAATCTATCAGACGCTAGAGAAAAAGCCGTAAAGAAATAAAATATAATTTATCTTTCATTTTTCTAAACATTTCACTTTAAAAGTGACATCCATATCAACGTTGCTTCGTGAAGAAGAAAAAAATTATCACTTTATACTTTGGGTTGAATTGCTGAAATATTTCGCTTTATACGTTATTTATTCATAAAAAAAAGTTATATGACATCACATTCGCATCTGAATATTGTAAGATGCGTTTGATTATTATCTTATTAAAAATCTTAATATTTTTTTTTTTACTTGCTGTATAAAGGTCTATTTTATTACTACTAGATCTGTTCTTTGTGTTTTCATTTATTCAAATTATGTGTTTGTTTTTCTTTGGTTTATAGGACTATACAGTTTCTTTATCGGTTTTCTCATATTAATTTTTGCTCAGATACTAAGGGATATGTCTGCATATTCATGTTTTATGTAACATATCTTTTTTAAAGGCCTGTTTTAGCAAGAGAATATTCGAAAAAGAAAGGGTTGTAGGTTTCATAGCTTACCTTAACTCAGAAAACTCCAAAAAGCAACGCAATTTGTTACACAGCAATAAATAATAATACTAAATAAAATAAATTAGTAATAATAATAATAATAAAACACTCTTTTATACGCATTCAATGTTTATGAAATATTACGCCTAATCTCATGTCTTCAATTTATGTAGTTCCAAACAATTTCCGTTACAATACGTTAATTTGGCGTGGGCCCCGATTATTGAAAATTCCCACTTTCATTTACCCTTAGTAGAAAGCGCGAACGAATTTATTTAAAAATTTATAATTTCTGTTCTGTTTATTTTTTCTAAGATATGGCAACAGGAAAGAAAAAAAGCATTATTTAAACTAATTATTCAGGATTTTTAAATTGTTTCTCAATCTTAATTTAAATAATATTAAACTATTAAATGATAAAAAAGTATATATTTTTTTAGGTACACCTTTTTTTATTCATATTTTCTATTTTTTAGGGTTTAAAATTTTTCATTGTTGTAGTTTCACAGCCAGTTGGCCTATTTTGGCGAGAGTTGTTTGGCGCACAGTTAACTCCATTGTTTTTGTAGCTCGCAAACAGTTGTGCCCATACAGATTATTTGGAGATTTATCATCTGCGACCGACTATCGGGAAAATGTCTTAAAGTTTAGAAGTTAATTGTAAATTAATAAATTAACATATGAAAATTCTGTATTTTCATAGGGATCACACTTGTGTACATATTTTTTTTTTTTTTTTTTATAATTCTAGCATATCTGTAAGTGAGCGAAACATCGTTTACAAAATTCCATCTTTTCACACATGAACCAAATAAAGTTATATCAAAGAGTGTAAAAAGGTTTCAAAAAGACACGTGACACTTGTAAGAATTATTCGGGGATGTTTACTTTTTTATTTCCTTTCCCATTACTGCATAGAAAATGGTATCTAAAATAAAAGAGGTGTCGATACAGGGTTTTTTTCTTGGGGTCCATTTTGTGAAATTTATCCTATTTTTGTGAAATTTATTATATTTTTGTGAAAAATAACATTTGTTACGAAAGATGAAATCCAGCTACTCAAATTCAAACCAAGCATTTAATAATAATAACTTATTTATGTCCTTCTGTGCTAAAATGTTATTTTTTGGTGAACTTGTTTTCTTTGCAAATTACACATTTTAGAAACTAACAAAATAAAAATTATTAATGAAGAGTATGTTTTTATGCAATGGAATTTTGTGAAGGGGACTATTTTAACGAGAGGAATTTAGTGAAGGAGCCTGTTTTATTAAATGATTGTTGTGAAGGGTCTATAAACAGGCCCAACATTTCCCTGGAGCAACCCCTGTAAAATATAAATGTTACTTTCAGGAAACAGAGGAAGATACCGCATACGAATCTATGCATAAAATAATTATTACAGCAATTGTGAATATTGTCATTATATATATATATATATATATTGAAAATTTAATTTGACTTCTACAATAATATTTTAGATTTTATGGGTTTATTTATGTTTTGAAATTATTTAAATGTTGACATATGTAAAAATAAATAGATAAAATAATTTTATACTGGAAAATTTACTTAATCAAAATAATTAATAGTTATTTAGATATTGTTTTAATCTTTAACTAGATGGCAGCACCATATAATGATTAAAAAAAAACTATTACTATTATTCTTTAGTATTATTTTTTAGTTATTGTTTATTATAAAACCAGATGGCAGCACCATATATATTTTCACAATTTTTTTTCTCTTTTAACTGAAAACTTGGAATACAAGTGAAATTTTTAAATATTCCAATAATATAATATATATATTAAAATTATTTAAGTCAAAAAATATTTTTAGTAAATGAATTTATAGTTTTTATATTATTTATTTGTATTTTTATATTTTAAATTAGAAATAGTTAAAATCACAATGGTTAAATTAATAACTGCTACTTTTAGAAAATTAACTGTAATTTTAACTTGTACGTTTGAATTCACTTATTCACTTTACCATGTGCTTAGCACAAAACATTTTTGGCTTCGGATTCTGGACAAATTTATGTTGTAATGTATAGATTTTCTTTGTCTTCCTTTGTATTTATTTGTTTATAAATGGATTTATTTTCTTCCGTTTGATTTGTAGTGTTCTATTTTCAAAGGTATCCTTTTTTTTTTTTTTTTTTTCAATTTCTTTCCAATGATTGTTAGGGCTTGGAATTGTCACAAAATTTTGGCTTTAAGCTTGTGACAGTTACAGAAAACAATCATTCTTTGCTTATAATGTGGTTTCCCAGCCCTTGAAAAAGTAAATTACATTATAAGCTTGCATTTGTGTTTTTTTTTTTTTTTTTTTTTACTTATGTTTCACTTTTTGAATAAATACTTCATTTGTTAGGACTATGTTTTATAATGTGTAATTTGACATAGCTATTTGGGGTAATAATTTCATTGCATTTGGTCAGTTATTTCTGTTTCAATGGTTAATTTTTGCAATAAGTTTTTATATATATATATATATATATATATATATATATATATATATATATATATATACTTATATAAAATCCGAGTGTAGGAACGTGTAGGTAGCCATTCCGGGGCGAACCGACCGTAGCTAAACGCCATGTTAGGCTAAATGAAAAACATATGCTAAAATATGACAACTGAATGATAATTTCTTCTACCTCAAATCATGTCTGTTCAGCATATTTTCATATAAAACATGTATATCAACATTTCTGTAAACATTTTGTTCTGTAAACACTTTTACCAGAAATAGTGTAAAGAAACTGAAAGCGGTTTGATTAGCCCTTCATTTTTTAGATCCATTCATTTTCATAAAAATAATCTATTTTAAAATTTAAAAAACGTTTAACATATTGAATATTTAATTGTAATGTTTTGTGAAATCTTCAAAAATTGGGTTTCACTTTGTTAATTATTATTATTGTTGCAATAAATACTGCTGCGTGGTGAGTCATTCACTTTTGAGACTCAATCATCAAAATTATCTATGCTGATTGGCAACGGGTGTTTAAACATCTTTGTTGATCTAAATATTGTTTTGAAGACTTGTAGTTCTTAATCTTTACAGAATCCATTTATATAGTGGAATCTTTAAACTATATTCTCATCATTTGTATTTGTAGAGATCATTTGTCAATTTTAAAATGTACTTTTCTACAATACAAACCTTTCAATAATAAAATATTAACGCTGTTCGTTTGTCTTATGAAAATGAAACGCAGATCAACATTCTGTCATTTTTTTGCTTGATGTTTAATATAAGCAAGGGTCGATCCAGGCAAAATTTGGAGCCTATTTAGGGGACCTTCACAAAAATCTTATTAATAAAACGGGCTCCTTCAAAAAAAAATGAATTTAATCAAACGGGCTTCTTAAAAAAAAATCAATTTAATAAAATGGGCCCCTTCACAAAATTCCTTTTAATAAAATAGGCTCTTTCATAAAATTCTATTCGATAAAAGCTTACTATTTATTAATTATTTATTATTTTGTGATGTTTTAAAAGGCCTAATTTGAAAACAAATAAGTTCACCAGAGAGGAAAACTTCAGTAAAGGGATTTAAAAAAGTTTTTGTTAATAAATGCTTGATTCGAATTTGAGTAACTGGATTTCAACTTTCGTTACAAAATGCTATTTTTCACAAAAATATAATAAATTTTACAAAAATAACCTTTATTTTTCCCAAAATAGGCCCCAAGAAAAAAACCCAACATCGACCCCTGACAAGTGTGCGTGTATATATATATATATACAGGGTGATTCAAAAATTATCGTCCAAATTTCGTGGGGAGGTAGGGAATACGTCAGGAAACCGATTTGTCATAGGAAAGTATGTCCGAAAATGTACACATGCGTATGTAGAGGGTGCTGTGTGTACCCAACCTTCCATTGCGTCCCAACCATTGTTTTGACTTTTCTAAAGCTAGTATTATTTCTTCTCCCATTTCCACTTCTCATTTGGACTTCCACGAAGCAGTTTACATCTTTAAAATCTCCAAAAATCTCGTTAATGACCTTTATTCAGCGCAACAAACACCATCAAATGTAGAAACTCGCAACAATTGTTTCGGGTCGAAATAACGAATAAAACTGGTAAGCACGATTGCAGTAAATGCTGCAAAACGTACAAAATTGTTGATAATTGCAGCAGAAGTAGCTTAAAAAGATTTTTAAAGAATTCTGATGTGAAACCAAAATTAAAAAATTCATGAACGAAGAAAGTTAAAAACAAAGAATAAAATAAAGTAAATAAATAAATAAAGATGAAAACAAAAAGTAAAAAACAAACCAATTTAAAAAAATAATAATAATAAAGGTTAAAAGAACCGGAAAGAAAAAAATTAAGCGAGAAGTTTCAAGGCGTCAGATAATGAATGCGCTGAATGAAGGTCATTAACGAGATTTTTGGAGTTTTTAAAAATGTAAAAGGCTTCGTGGAAGTCCAAATGAGAAGTGGAAATGCGAGAAGAAATAATACTAGCTTTAGAAAAGCCAAAACAATGATTGGGAATCAATGGAAGGCTGGGTTCACACAGCGCCCTCTACATACGCATGCCTACATTTGCGGACATACTTTCCTATGTGAAATCGGTTTCCTGACGTATTCTCTACCTTCCCACGAAATTTGAACGATAAGTTTTGAATCACCCTGTATATGTTACAATATACGAATGAACACACAAAGTTATTATTGAAGCAAATAAAAATATTATCTAGTAAAATAAATAAATAAATAATAAATGCAACAACATACGAATACCAAAAGCAGCCGCTTTGAAAAGTGAAAAAATCTGTCAAATGCTAGAAAGAAATCCATAAAGAAATAAAGTATAATTTATCTTTCTTTTTCTGGACATTTCATTTTAAAAGTGACATCCATATCAGCGTTTCTTCTCAGAGGGAAAAAAAAAAGATATACATGTCACTTTATGCCTCGGGTTGGATAGCTGAAATATTTCGCTTTATACATTACTTATTCATAAAAATGTATGACATCACATCTAAATGTTGGAGGATGTTTTTTGATATTTTAGTAAAAATCTATTTTATTTGCAAAAAAAAAAAAAAAAAAAAAGTAAAATGTAAAAGTCTATTTCATTTGTTTAGATTCTTGCCTTATGTTTTCATTTATTCAAATTATCTGTTTGTTGTACTTTGGTTTATTTTTTTCATGCAAGATCCTTTATTGATTTTAGCTTTATTTATTTGTATATTTGACAAAAGAAACACATATTTATACACGAAAAAAACAAAAACAACAAACTTTGTAAAATAAATATTGTTTTTTTAGTTGTTGCTGCTTTTTTTTTTTTTTTTTTTTTTTTTTCAGATTTGCTAAAATTAATAGAATTTGAATATATTTTTCTCAAATAAAGGGAAATGACTTCTTAATAACATAATAAACATAAGAACTATTAATGATGTTATTAAAGAAGTTTTTTGCCTTTATTTGTGTATCAGACTAGTTTTTCAACATTTTATCTATTTCTCAATTTACTTTTGATTAATAGTACTGATATCAAGTGGAAATCGCAAACATTGTATCAAAGTGCACAAATATTTATTTAATCTTCCCTTTTCGGAATGTATTTCTGAAATTTTGCTTTCTTAAATTATTTATTCAAAAAATATATAGCGTCGAAAGCTAAAATGCTCCAAACTTGTGTTTTTTTTTAAATATCAAAATCGCAATAGTTTTCAACTTGACTGTTTAATGTTTATTTACCTTTCCTTTATTTAATTTTACATTTTCATTTTAATTATTTATTAGAAATAAGTTGTTTTTAAGTGATAAAGTTGTTTATTTCTTTTAAGAGCCGCAAAATTATTGAAATCCCGATTTATAGATAAAAACCATTTCTGTATCAATTGTTGTGTTGTGGAATAGGAATATGGAAGATTCCTCACAAATTCACTATTATTTTTGAAGAAAGGGCTGTTAATTTGTACAAATGTACGTGTCCCGATTATGGAAAAAATACATCATTTAAGGGGCCTAATACCTTTTGAAACTTTCCACCGCCAGTGAAATTGTTATATGGTTTCGAGTTCTCATAAATTTTTAAATACTTATTGAAATTACACAAACCTCTGCAATATATTTAAGCCCATATTTCACGATTTTTAAAATGTAAATATAAACATAATATAATATAATAAACAATACAGTTCAGTTAATATTGAAAAATTTTCAGAAATTTTTTCACATGATATGTCACGCTCCGTAAGATAACTTAATTTTAAGTACAAATATGAACATAAAACTTATGTTAAAATGACCTTTAATCTATTAAATTAAATTTGAATAATAGGAAAAAAATGTAAAAACAATTAATTAGTCATTAAACATAAATAAGATGTTTAATTATCTCAATAATATTACTTCATTATATAAATAATACATTCATATACCACATGTAAATTTCTAGGCTGATTCTTAGAACAGTTTTTTTGTAAATATTATGGATCGCTGAAAAATTTCCAACAAATTTTTCAATATTAACTGAATTGTATTTTTTATTATATTATATGCGTTTATTTTTACATTTTATAAACCCGGAAAGTTGGCTTAAATATATTACTGAGGTTTGTGTAATTTAAATGAGCACTAGCTGAGCTTCGCCCGCTACGCCGGTCGGTTTATTTAGTAAGAACATTTCACATAGAATCCTGCAGAAACTGCATCAATGTATTTTTAAAAACTGTAATTGTTGATTTTGTTTTTCACTGGTGAAACTCGGAACTAAAATCGGTAAGTTCTATGAGTATCGAGTCGAATGAGCCAACCCGCGTCGTGATCGGACCCCAACACAACACGATATAATTTGAAATGAAATAACGAAATACTTAGTGTTTTAATTATTTTTCTATATAAAAATCGGGATTTCGCTAAAAAAAAAAAAAAATATGGGCCGAATTCGAAAATTGTTTGATATTCAGAAATCCCAGCCCAGTTTATGCAAGGATGCATACTTTTCAGATCCAAAAATCCGATATTTAAAAAAAAAAAAAAATTATAGAACCCCGAAACATTGGCGGACTAACAGGAAAATGCCTTAAAATTAATATTTTAATTAAAAATTAAGTTATAAAAATATTAAAATGTTACGTTGTCGTCAGAAACATACTTGTGTACACTGCAAATCTTTATACACTTTTCAGAACACTTTTTAGAACACTTATTTTGTCACCATTTTTAGTACACTTTGAAGCGCACTTTTTGGAACAGTTTTTAGAATACTTCTGAGAACACTTCTTTTGTTCAGCACATTTTGAAAACAATGATTTCACATGTGTGTCCAAATTTGCTCCCAATCTGTTCTCAAATGTGTTCCCAAGTTTATAGATTTAACAAATATCCTGAGCAGAACACTTTCAGTACACTTTCAAAACACTTTTCGGAACACTTTCTATTATAACGGAGCATATTCGGAACACATTTCAGTACACCATTAAGGTAACTGGAACACTTTTTTTTTTAAATCAAAGTGTTCCAAATGTGTTCCCAATGTGTGCTGGGAATTTGCAGTGTACATAATTTTTGTACTTCTAGTCTATTGGAAGTGCGTTAAAAATCAGTCACAAAATTCCATCTTTACATTCAAAAACCAAGTTGAGTTATATAAAAGAGTATAAATACATACATCAATATGAAAATATTTTAACAAAATTATGATTTTTTTTTTTTTTTTTTTTTTTTTTGCACTGTACTGACTGAAATATAATCGTTTGAATGTAATATTTACTTATATGTTATATTTACTTAATTACTTTTTTGTTGTTTTACGTTTATTTATTTTCAAGAAAAAGGCATTTCAAAATACGTAGCCCCTTTTAACAAAACTAAACAAAGCAAGAGTTAATTATAATCAATCGATGAACGCAATGACACTATTTTAATTTAAACATCGATTTTTCAACCCAATCGATAACGTAATTATGAAAACGAAAGTGAATGTATTATAATTGCACAAAGCTTTAAAGCATAATTATTTCTATAAATATAACATTAATGACTGAAGCGAAGTTTATGATTAGAGAATACATTGGTGCGATGTCTCATTTAATTAGAATGGAATACAGGTATGTCTAATTAGTGCCTTAACTATGATAAGAATTATAATAATAATTTCTCTCCGAATTTAATCCTTTAACAACTGTACTCAGTAATGGACTCGAACATAGATAACATGAAACTTGTTTTATCAAAACAAATTGTAACAAATAAATCGTTTTAATTTAACTACTATAAATTTCCACTGATACGTATAAAATTAATTTTTATTTATTTATTATTAATAGATAAAAATAACATTTAATCATTTTAGAAAAAAATGATTAATAATTATAATCAGTCTTTGAATGCAATAAAACTGTTTGATTTTAAACATCGATTTTTTTTAACTTAATCGATAACGTAAATGTGAAGCGAAAGTGATGGCATTATAATTGCAAAAAGCTCCAAAGGATAATTATTTCAATAAATATAGCATTTAACACGGAAGAGACGTTTATGATTCGAATGCATTGGCACGATGTCTTATTCAAATAGCAAGGGATATAGGTATGTTATAATTAAAATTTAATCGATGATAACAATTATAATACCAATTTTTTTCGAATTTAATCTTTTAACAACTAAACTCAATAATAGATTCAAAAGTACACGGCATAAACATTACAAAAACGAACTGCAAAACCTAAATTATTTAAATTTTACTATTAAAATATATGTTTAAGTATTTAATTAATTAATTAATTAATTTTTTGGTTACTGACTGAAAAAAAATGAAGATGCAATTGTTTTAACAAAACTATTAATAAGTGTTAATTAAAATTAATCGTTGAATGTGGCAAAACTGCTTGAATTTAAATATCGATTTTTGAACTTAATCGATAACTTAAATACGAAGTGAAAGTGATTATTTCACAAAGTTCCAAAACATAATTATTTCTACTTGAATAAATACAATATTAACGGCGGAAGAGAAGTTTATGATTGGAATATATTCGCACGATGTCTCATTCAAGTAGCATGGAATGTAGGCATGTTCTAATTAACGCTTTATGTATTATGACATTTATAATAATAATGTCGCTTTGAATTTAATCTTTAATCGCAAGTAGTCGTTATAAATATTACTTTACAAAAATGAACTGCAAAAGATAAATTATTTTGCTTTTAGTCTTTAAATATCCATTTACATATATTTAATTGATTTAATTTATTCATTATTTGATTATAGACAAAAAAAACTTCAACATGTTATCATTTTAATAAAATATGATTAATAAGAGTTATAATCAACTGTTGAACACAACGAAATTGATTGAATTTAAGCATCTGTTTTTGAAATTAATCGATATGAAGCGATAATAGTGATTGTGTTACAATTGAATAAAGCTTCAAAGTCTTATTATTTCTGGATACAAAATGTATATACATTTTTGGCACGATGACTTTTTTAATTAAAAATAATTATATATGTATGTCTGATTATATAATGATTTAACTACGATAACAACTATATTATAATAATTTTCCTTCGAATTTAATACTTTAACTTTTAATTCAATAATGCACTCGAAAATACACGAAACAGATGTTTTATGAAAACGAACCGCAAAATTGAATCGGATTTTATTTTAGGTTTAAATATATCTTCTTTCATATTCAGCTGATTTTTTATAGGTTAAGTCTCAATATTTTTAGGTAGATTTCATAAGAAATACTACCTATTACATTCTCACCTAAGTTGGAAATTTTGAAAATTTTTTGCAGATCTACGCCGATCAAGACTCCCAGAACCCAAAACCACCCCCAGTTCAAAACTTTATCTATCTATCTATCTATCTATCTATCTATCTATCTATCAATCTATCTATGTCACTTTTTTCTGACCACGATAACTGGAAAAATTCTGCATAAATCTCTTCCAAACTGATACATAAAATCAAGGGTCATAAAATCTCGGTCAAGTTCGTTAATGGGCAAAATCGAACCAAGGGGGGGGGAAATGGGGGGGCTTTTTGTGAAAACAGAAAAACCATCATAATTTCTTTATTTTTATACGTATCGAATCCGTTTAAAGTTATTATTACTTCTAGGAAAAGGGCCGAAAATTTATGTATGACAGATTTTTGATATAATTAAAAATGGCCCCAAGGGGGGAAAAAGGGGGGTCTTAGAAGAAAAAAAATCATAGCTTCGTCAATTCACAAGATGTCAAATCCGCGTAAATTTATTATTAATCCTCTTAGTATTATCTAAAACTTTTATATTGACAAGTTTTTTATAGGACCAACCGTTATAGCAAAAAATAATTAAAAACAAAAAAAATGCCGGCTCCGCCTGCAAACAAGTTATTTTTCGAAGTAGGCGGTTCCAACTCCCGCATCTTTTCGATACTGATACCTAAAATCAAGTGGCATAAAATCTCGGTCAAGTTTGTTAATGGGCAAAATAGAACCAAGGCGGGGGATGGGGGGGCTTTTTGTGAAAACAGAAAAAAACACCCATAATTTCTTAATTATGATACGTATCGAATCCGTTTAAAGTTATTATTACTTCTAGGAACAGGGCCAAAAACTTATGTATGACAGATTTTTGATATCATTAAAAATTGCCTTAAGGGGGGGAGGGAAGGGGGGTTTTAGAAGAAAAAAATTCAGAACTTCGTCAATTCCCAAGATTTCAAATCCGCTTAAATTTATTATAAATCCTCTTAATATTATTTAAAACTTTTATATTTACAAGTTTTTTATAGGACCAACCGTTGTAGCAAAAAAAAATTAAAAACAAAAAAAACCCTGCCGGCTCCGTTTGCAAACAAGTTATTTTTCGAAGTAGGCGGTTCCAACTCCCGCTTCTTTTCGAAACTGATACATGAAATCAAGGGGCATAAAATCTCGGTCAAGTTCGTTAATGGGCAAAATCGAACCAAGGAGAGGGGGGGGGGGAATGGGGGGATTTTTTGTGAAAACAGAAAAACCCCCATAATTTCTTAATTATGATACGTATCGAATCCATTTGAAGTTATTATTACTTCTAGGAGAAGGGCCGAAAAGTTATGTATGACAGATTTTTGATATAATTAAAAATTACCTTAAGGGGGGGGAAGGGGGTTTTAGAAGGAAAAAATTCATAACTTCGTCAATTCCCAAGATTTCAAATCCGCTTAAATTTATTATAAATCCTCTTAATATTATCTAAAACTTTTATACTGGCATGTTTTTTATAGGACCAACTCTTATAGCAAAAAAAAAAAAAAAAAAAAAAATCCTTACTGGCTCCGCCTGCAAACAAGTTTGGTTTCGAAGTAGGTGGTTCCAACTGCAGCATCATCGCAAAAAGGTCATTTCTTCCGCAATTCTCGACAAACAGGCACCCCACGGTCTGCGTCTTCGAAATCTACCTGTGCCTGTAGGCCGAGCCGTCAGGGATTTTTTAGATTATAAAGACCTATAAATATGATCTTAACTTGTTATAAGAAATTTATTACAGTATGGTAAAAAATACAAGACTACTCGATATTTTTCAAATTATAATTTGAACACAAAAATCTAGTTTAATTTCAAATATCATACAATGTACTATATATATAACATGAAATTATTATTACAGGTAAGTAATATTTAAAGATGGTAGTTAAAAATGAGAATTAAAAGTAAGAAATACAGGCAAAGAATATTCTTGCAACTATGCAACTGCTTATGCAAAAAATACTGCTAATAAATCATAAGGTCATTTGTTTGTTAATAAAGATTTTATATTAATAAAGATTTTATGTTATTTTTAAGATTTTATTTTTTTTTTAATTTAAAAGTTGCTTTAGAAAAGGGAAGGGGTTACGGTTCCATATTTTTTAAATGACTAATTGCCGAAACATCAGTTGAGGCCTGAAAAGTTTTTGCTGTCTGTCTCGCTATAACTGGTGAAAAAACCATCCTTTTAGTCTGTAATTAGGTAGGATGTTGGCAAGGTACCCGGAATTAGCTGTGTAGTTTTTGGTTAAATTTGGTTCATTGGTTTGAAAAATATAGAACATTTTCTTTAAGACATAATGTTTTTCAATGGGAAATCAGACGATTTTTAATTTTAACATTCACCGAAGTGAAAATGACGCATTGGGATAATTGATTTAAATGTTAAAATATGGATGCTAAATTTACGAAATGGAGATTTAATTTAACTCAATCGCTTTGAAAATTTGCCAATATATTTATAAGAATTTCTAAATTATTGGAGAATTTTACGCATAAATGAGAGATATGAAACATTTAAATTTTTCATTTTTTAGAAAAAAATCCAATGCATTTCTTTTTTTTTTCTCTTTTTCATTAAATGGTTGCCAAGAAACTGTATTTCAAAGAATATCAACAAAAGAAAATTCAAATGAATCGCATTATTCTGACGCGAAATGTTATTAACAAAATAGCTAATTTTTTGGTGATTGAAATTTTTAGTATGCTTTTTCTAATGAAATAGATGAGAATTTATTTTAACTACTAAAGAAAGAGGACCAAATCTGTTTTCCAAACGAAAATTATAAAAACGTTGAATGTGTAAATTGAATGTAAGTGTCATAAGACGAATTTACATTTGTTAAGTATATTTCTTACACGTAATTTTATTCAACTTCCTCAACGTAGTTTGATGTTTAGTGGTTCAAAAATAAGTATTATTTTAAGGATAGGGTAAAATATGCTGTAAAAGGAGGTGGTTAATCAAATGTAATTACAATAGTAAATGCATTCAGAATTCAGACATATACTCAAATTAGTACGAATACTGGAAATTGAGAACATAAAATTAAAGTGACAACGGGAGGGTTCAGAGGGGCAGAGCCCCCTTGAAGGAATGTATTCTTACTCTGAAAAAATACCAGAATTAGTAGTTTAGCATATCATTGCATAAAATTGTGTTTAATGTGATACTTCTAAAATTTCCGGAAGCTTCGATAAAACTTATAATTTAATGTATAAATTAAAAGAAAATCGTATTGTATATTAATCGGATTATTATGCAGATTATGTTAAAAATTAGTGAGATTAATAAACAATGATTTGCAGAGCTGACGTTGAGGGTTCTGATCTGTAGATTTACTAGTTTTATTTTCCTTCTCTCTTTGCTTATTAATATTAGCGAATCTCTTTTCCTTATACTTTGATCTTATCTCTTTCTTTCTTATCTTTACTTTCTTTTCTTTTCTATTCCGCGACGAACTCTCTTTTATTACCAACATCGTTTAAAATATTTTAACTTCAAAAACCAATAAAAACATTTCCATTTCATTAACTTATTTATGCAAAATTTTCATACAAAAAATATTTCTTTTTTATAAATCCTAAATATATATGTTTACGGAAAACAAATTTTAGCCGCTCGAAAAAAATTAAATGCAACATAGAGTAAAAAATTACGGATAATTGCTATTTACGATAATAAATAGCTTTGCACGAGGATTACAGCTTGAAAAAGTCAACTTTAGCCTTTGAAAAATCACAACTTCGATTACAAAATACATTGTATAAAAAGATAACTGTGAAGAAACAAAAAGCCATCTGTCTTCATTTGGACTGACATTTTCTTTGAAGAGCATCGTCATCAGCATGGTTTTTTGTTTGAAACATATGAACGACTAAATCGGGATAAATTGCTTGAATGTTACTTGACGCATAATTTATTCATAAAAAAGAATGAAATTTAGCAAGAGTTTACGCATGGCATATGTTAGAAAATGTAAGAAATTTTTATCAACATATGTTACTCTATACACTGTGACGTTCGTTAAACCATGTTAAGCTTGATTTTTCATTAAAGGGACTCAATACCTCTCATTTTCACAAAAAAAAAAAAAAAAAAAAAAAAAAAAAGGCGAAAATGTCAAATTTCAGATTTTTATTCTAACATGAACCTTAACATCTCTAGAACATTGAACCCAAATTTCTTGACGATCTGAAAGATAGTAAAGGAGGTATGGTTAATTTTACGTATATCTCTTTAATATTTCTTTTTAGCTCACAGGCTATCAAAGCCTGAGAGCTAATGTGACCGCCGGTTCTGTATGTACGTATGTACGTAACGCGATAACTCTTGACAGAAATATCCGATTGTCTTCAAATTTTGTATATAGGTTCATTGTGATAAGGCGCTTCTCTGATTAGTTTTGGGGGTTCACTGGATAAGTATAAAGGGGAATACGGGGGCTGATCTCCCCCCCCCTTAATTTAGATAAATGTGTTTTTCGGGCAGAAATATCCGATTTTCTTCATATTTTGTATATAGGTTCATTGTGATAAGGTGCTTCCCCGATTAGTTTTGGGGGCTCATTGGTTAAGTAAAAAGGAGGATACGGGGGGGGGGGGGCTAATCCCCCTTAACTTATATAAATGGTTTTTTCATGCAGAATTAGCCGATTTTCTTCAAATTTTGCATATATATTCATTGTAATAAGGCGCTTCTCTGATTAGTTATGGGAGTTCATTGGTTAATTATAAAGAGGGGAGGGGACGGGGGGATGAGCCCTCCTTAATATATTGTTGATTTGTTTATTTTTTGAGGGGCTTATTTCAAATTCTTTGAAATAAGAGTATAATATAGCCTGTGAGCTCAATGTCCTCAGTTTAACTGGGCAGTTTTCTTTTTATTTATATTTATAAATGAAATGTTTAAACTCATTTTTCTCATTTTCGTATTTTTTCCTATTCTCTATGTAATCAAAATGCTAAAGCTTCCACAATAATTGAGCAAATCGTCTGAAATGTTTTTTTAATGTATATTTACATTCTATGAGAGAAAACTAAGTATAATTTTTTTGATATATTTGAAATTTTTGTTTAAAAAAAATGCTGAACTTAAGGATATGCATTTTTTTTAGGTTTATCCCATATACATCAAATTATTATTTTTGTTCTTCTGATCTAACCTTTGTATAAAAAATCCTATACTTAGATTCGTAGAACAAAGTGTCCTAAGATAAATAAAATCGAGTTTAAATTAGAAAAGAAGACGAAATTCTAATATTGTTAATTTTTTTTTTCATTCATTTTTTTAAGTATTCATTTATTAACAATTTGAGACTTTTTAACACTTTCCAACATAGTTGAAGCGTGTTTATGAATTCGGTTTGTCTGACTGTCTGCCGGCTGTTTATCTGTCCGTGACCTAACTCGCGTAAATATACTCGGATTGCCAAGCAATTTATTTATGTTATTCATGTTCACTATGGTTTGTTCGGTATTGAAAATGAAGTGTGTCGCACTTATAACTACTTTACAGGGACACTCAAAAGAATTTCGTTACATTACGGTCTACGGGGGAAAATCATTTGCGGATTATTTTAATGATGTGATACTATTTCAAACATATTGAAATTGATATATACCACTGAGGTGCACTACAAGAGGCTTACTATAGAATATTCTCATCTTAAAAAAGCACGCTTCGCAAAATTTTCATTCCAAAACAGGAGGATCCTTCACAAACTTCTTTGTCTGAAAAATAGACTTTTCACAAAACGTTTCCACCTCTAAACTGAACCTTTTACAAATTCAATTATTTAAAAATAAAATCTCATGTATCACAAAACAATTGAACTCATCAAAGAACATATTACTGAGCTTTTTTATGCATAAAGGATTTCCTAAATATAATGATACACCTAAATATAATGATAATTTCAAATTCACAAAATTATGACTAGAATTGTCACAAATATAAAGGAAAAAATTTTTGTTTCACAATTTCCCAAAACCAGGACCCCGCGACAGGAATCTGGACAGACCCCTGACAACAAAGGTAGAAAGACATGCGTTTGGTTTTACAGTAATTCTGGAATAGAACCTCAAACAGAAAGCGAGAATAAACAAGGGATATCTAGTTCACGGCTTCTTTATGTTATTAACACTGCCCATGCAAAGGCTTTAGAATAAGATTGAATATCTCTTCTTATATCCCATCAATAACAATTCAATTCAACTGATTTTTAAGGGATTGTAAAACACTTTAAGAAACTTGGACTACATTCTTGTTTCTAAAATAGCAAGATTTTTTAAATATTTTGTTTTCATTTTGCGAATCAATAAAATTTCCTCTTTGAGCCCGAGTTCGAAGACTGGTATAAAAACCGAACCCAAGTTCGTTTCGGGCTCGGACGCTCGCACGGGCTCGAGCGAAGCCCACGTTTCATCTCTATTGTGTATAGCAGCATCCGCTAACATATCTTCATTTACTTTTGTTTGTCCGCTATATCTCGGTTAATGTGTTATATAAATTTATTTATAGGTTATTTACCTATTTTTATATGTCGTAGTAAGAAATAAAAATACTTTAGTTTTAAAAGCCAAGACCTTCCACCTAAAAGAGGGTACATGGTAAAGCGAATTCATTGTTATTACTTTGATTTAGTGAGGTGAAATCTATTGGAATCAAACACTGTTTTTAGAGGGATGATTTTGGTGCAGAACAATGTATTGGATTGTTCGGAAAGTTCTTTCCATTTGGTAAAGTTGGTTCGTACCGGAAAATTCTATCATTTAATTATTAGACATTAATTCCGATATCTATTATACTTAATTTTTCTAGTCTTTTGTATTTGTATATATATATATATTTTAAATCTTTAGTCTAATTTTTTTAATGTTATTATTTTGTAACTTTTATACTAAATGGTCTCTGAAAAGAGACTTTTTTTTTTAGATGGGTTCGACCCTCGGTAGGTTTCGTCTGTCATTTTTTGGTTCTAACGGACATTTTTTTTTATTTACTTAATTCTTTTTACTACTTTTGTTATATACTTCTATTTCATATTATATTTTTAAATATTTTTATTTAATTTTTAACTTTTAAATTTCTCGGCTCCCTTTTGCTTCGCATTTCAATTACCTCTATCCTGGAAGTTCAGTTGGTATGCAACTAGGTATTACATGCTGCTAACTACATTGTTCTATTGTCTAATAATTAACGGGTAGAATTTTCCGGTGTGATTTGGAACTCAAACGAAAGAACTTTCCGAAAAACTCAAAAATTTCTGTTTACGACAACAAATAGGATTGCATGAGAATTGCAGCTCGAAAAATTCGACTTCAGATTTTGTAAATTCACAACTTTGATTAAAAAATGTATGACATAAAAACAGAAAAAAAAAAAAAACAGTAAAGAAGTAAAACGCAATATGTCTTCATTTTAACTGACATCTTCTCTTTGAAACTGGCATCGATATCACCATGGCTTTTTTTCTGAAAGCACATCACTGACTAAATCGAGATAAATTGCTCGTACGTTACTTGACGTATAATTTATTCAGAAAACATGAACAACAACAACAAAAAAGAAATTTAGAGGGCGTTTTCGTATGCATATATTTGAAAATCTAAGGAATTTTATTAATAATGTTCAAGTAACTGCTGTATAACATAAACCTGCGCGACGTTAAGATTGATTCTGAATTAAGTATGTGCAAATTAAATCATAAAAAAAAAAAAAAAAAAAAAAATCTATTTTTCAGTAAAATTTCTTAGATTTGGTTTAGTTTTTTTCTTTTAAACTGATTTTCAATGTTATGTTTTAATAATTTATGAAATTTAAAATTATTTATCGTCTTTAATATTCGCTTCTATGTACCGAAAAGAAAAGAAATAAAAATATATAATATGTTACATTTTTGTGTGTATGTATATATGTGTGTGTATACTGACACTTTAATGGATTTTTAAAACCATATAAATAAAAATGGAAAATTTTTGTATCATATGTTTCAAATATAAATTCTGTTATGAAATATATTGTTTTAACAATATTCGCTTTACAAATATAACATGGTAATTTAAATACAAGCATTTTTCCTCCATCTCATTTTTCAGATAGTTTCTGCACATTAGCATTTCACCGTATCTTTTACTTTTTTTTTTCTTTTCATTCCACTATTTTTATTACTGTCTGTTTTCGCTTTAAAATTAAGTACGAGTTTTTCCATCCCATTAACGTTTTTATGTAAAATTTTCATAGAAGAAAGATCTCGTTTTTAAAAAAATCGTAAATATAAGTTTAAGAAAAACAAATCTGAGTATATTTACCTTAAAAATATTAAATGCAGCGTGGAGGAAAAAATTACGGATAATTGCTGTTTACTATAATAAATAGTTTTACGCGATAATTAAAACTTGAAATTTTCGACTCCAGCCTTTAAAAATTCGAGACTTTGATTAGAAATGCCTGGCATAAAAATAAGGAAAAGAGCTCTGGAGGAGTAAAAACACAATCCGTCTTCATTTGAACTGACAGCTCTCATCGACATCAGCAAGGCTTTTTGCTTAAAACATATAACTGACTAAATTGGGATAAATTGCTCGAATGTTATTTGACGCATTATTTATTCATAAAAAAGAATGAAATATATCAGGAGTTTTTACATAGCATATGTTTGAATATCTGAGGAATTAACATGCGTAACTTAACATTTTGTGACGTAAAGCCATGTAACGTACAATACCGTGACGTAAAATGGGTTGTAAAATAAAACTGTTTTAAGTCAGGCATTTTATTTAGTAAGAGTAGATAAATAGGTACCACGAAGGAACAACTTACATTTTAGTTATTATTTATTAAATAGAATTTCTGATTTAAAATATTTTTAAATATTTGAGGAACTTTTGGATCAAAAATCAAATAAAATGAAAATCAAATAAACATATATTGACGCACGTAACTAAATATAAAAAGCGCTGTTAAAATTAACTTTTCATTAATCACCCACAATAAAGTCAGATTTACAATTTTAATTTTAAATAAAAGTACTGATATTTGATTTAGCTTTTTATTTAAACTAATTAAATGGAAACAAGGTTAAGAGACTTGCGAAAATTTTAAATTTTGTATTACAAGTACTTTTTTTCTGTACTTTTAACCTTTCATCGGACTCGCTAGAAAATTTCTCACGAGCGAGCGCGCGTCGCACAACTATATCCTTTTAAATATTATCATGATTGACAAAAATGTCTAAAATGAAAATGGAAACAAAATTATAAAATTGTATGTAAGTTGTGGGCCAACTGCTAAGTCATGCTGCAAAGCATTGATTCTCGTCCGATCATCACACTAAAGTAGCATGGGACGTAGTTAGTACTTCGAGGATGTCTATCAGGGAAATACTACGTATATGTCATGTATATGTCATGTAGTACGTTCACGTAAAATCCGTGGTATGGAAAATCCTTTCGCTAAGAGACATGGAGGGATTATTACAGGGCAAGTGTGCAATATTAACAGATTTTATAAAACGTAACTTACTAAATGGCTGTAATGGCTTCAATTATTTAAAAAAATTTCTGGGTCGAAACATGATTGTTTGATCGCAGATTATAGGCCGGAAATTACGATATTTAAGTTGTGTTATAATATTAGACCCCTTATTTATCGAGAACTAAGGACTGTTGTATAAAATACGTTAAACCTGAGACAAAGTGGCTTCTACCCTACAACATATATAAAAATAATCAAAATCTGTGATTATCAAACTTGTCCCTCTCCTTGTCAGACACGATGTAATTGTCCGATGCCGATTTTTACGCTGCACATGTTATATTTCTGCAGAGCATTTATACTCATTTTCGTCCCAGTCACGTCCGTTGAAAATTGTTCATTTTTTATCAGCTTAGTTTGATCCTTTTAAATTTGTTATATCGGGCCATCCGGCCCACTTAATTTTTATGTCATCCTGATTTGCCCGTTTAATTTTTTTTATCGGCCCGCACCGGCCCTTTTATTATTTTTCACCGGACCCGGCCCGTTAAAAAATTGTCTTTTTTCTACCGACTCATCCCGGCCCGTTTGAAAATTTACCTGCATTGTGCCGGCCTGGGCCCGTGCGGACCTCTAATATAAACCCAATCCATGCAGGAATCTAATATTATTAGTCTTTTTAGGATCACTATGCGCATACACATCTGTCAACCGGTGTTATCCCATAAATTCTTTAAATTTACTGCTTACATCTAGATAATATTTTCAATAAAATCTCACTTATCCCTTTTTGAAAAATTACAATATTTAACTTAGTGTTAAAATAGTATTAGACTTTAAAAGTAATAAATGTTTAAATGTTTTAATTCTTGATTTTAACTATTTTGTTTCTTTTCTAGGTAAGTTCCTCCTGAATAATTTCTTGTTGCAAATTTATGTCTGTTGTGAAAATGTGAGAAGAGATCGTAAGTAAACATTTTGTTTTAAGAATATTATGTAAAAAGTTTAATTGTCTAAGTTCTTTTTAACTGACGTATAATAAATAATTACATTCAAAATATGAATTAAGAAATTCATTACGCTTTTAAAAAGATGTTTGTTTGCCGCCCTAAATTTCGGAACATATGGATCTGTTAATTTCTAAAACTAACTGAATAGTTTCTTATTGATTCTTCTGCTAAAGGTATCTGAAGATAAGCGATGTTTTCATAATTGTGGTAACTTAAAGATTGCATTGTATTTTTGAAAATATTTACGGAAACATTTTAAAATCAAAAGCGCTCCTTTACTGTCCGTAAATTTCGTTAAAAAACGTCTCTGTTAATAATCTGAAACTAGCTGCATATTTTGAGGTTTCTGATTGTTTCTCTGCTTAGAGGTTTTTGAAGATAATAAAAGTTTTTTAATGCCTATGGGTAACTATGATTTTACAGTGAGCATTTCTACTGTATCAGGAAACGGTTTTTGCAATATTTTACAGTGTTGTTTTAGACGAGGTCAGATATCCTTATCTAATTTACAACTAACTTAGGATTCGAACCTGGCGTCTTCTGCTTGCGGTTTGATACACTTTTTACATCCAAAATGCAATGCAGTAGGGGCTACTAGAAAACAAATATTGATGATTATTCTAGAAATAGCCACCTTATAGATAGTAATTCATACGATTTTATTTTATTTTATTTTATTTTAATTTAATTTTTTATGTAACGGTTAAAAGATTCATGATACGATGATCATTTTTGAAAAGGAAAATAATTCTTCTCTACTTGAATGCATATTCCAATGCTATAGCAATTCGAGCAATTTTATGGAAATTAAAAGTAGCAATATATTCAATTTTTTAATATGTTTGTGTAAAAATAGGTTGTATGCGGTACTGTAACAATTTTAGAAAGAAAACATACTCCATTTACCTTAACAATTTCTCATTTTTCGGGCGGTTTTCTTTTCTTTTCTTTCTTTTCATTTCGGTTTTAGGGTAGGGTTCGGGTTTAACTAACCTCGGTGAAAGAAGATAATTCGACCTGGAATCGCATTCGTTAACCGAAGTTTGATTTACCGTCCATTTAAAACACAACGCTTCTGAGTTAAATTAGCGCGCATCCAATAAAACTTTCATTAGCCAATCTAACAACGAAAAATATCTCCGTTAGCCTAAAACTTTGTTCGCAAAGACACTCGTTAACCGATATATCACTGGGTTCGGTTCGGTTTCTTTTCGGGTTTTGGACGTTTTAAATATTATTTTATCGGGGTCGAGGCTGGTTTCAAATGAAATTTTCAAATTTGGCTCGGGTATAACCCGACTCGGGCTGGACTCTTCTCCCAGCTCAACTCTCCGAGATAAATACCT
Organism: Maratus michaelseni; assembly: GCA_963931845.1. Classification (NCBI taxonomy): domain Eukaryota; kingdom Metazoa; phylum Arthropoda; class Arachnida; order Araneae; family Salticidae; genus Maratus; species Maratus michaelseni. Next base: position 93,297,465 of record OZ007597.1, on the reverse strand, counting down.
AATTAAACTACCGTAGTCTTTTACGATGTGTATAAATTTATTTTAAAGATTTTCTCTTCTTTTTTTTAAGAATTTAAATAATTTAAATTACACTGAATTTACTTACCATTAAATTAGACTATTCGATTTAGATGAAATTTTCGTAAAACTTGAAAGAAAAGCGTGATAAAAAGACTAGTTTCTCAAAACGTGATTATGTACGAGCTCATTTGAATTCGGCAGACGATTTCATTTCAAATAGTTCTAAAGTTTTGTGCATCTCTTTTGCATTTAGATTACTTCCTTAATTTCGTTTTGTCTGACTCCCGGAGAACTGTTTGAATTCTTTTAGTATAAGTTATCAGCATTGAAAAATCCTTTTTTTTTTTTTTTTTCCTCGATTTAATTCCCCAGAAACCCGAAAGAGCAAAAAAGAAACTACTTTAGCATAAATACAGAGAGAGCGTTCGAGTTGAGTTGAGAAACAAAACGCGCCGAGCAGAATGCAGCTTACTATCACACGGAGATTTTTTCTTTCTTTTTTTAAAAATCTCTTGCGACCTTTAAGGAATGGTTAATTTCGAGAGTAATAAATGTTTTGGAAGCACAGTATGATATGATATGCAGTACCGCTGACTTAAAAAAAAAAATGAGTAGGTTTTTCTTTCTCAAAAATATTTTGGTAAATTGACACGGATAGTTATTTTTTTTTTTTTTTTTTTTTTTTTTTTGTGAGGATGGACAGATGGTAAAAGATGATAAATCTAAGTCAAGTTATCAAGTTTTAATAAAGTTGTGATTTTTTTAATAATAATCTCCCGAGTTTCTTCCTTGTAAAGGTGCTAATATTTACTATAATATCATCATGCCATGAATATGACTACATATTGGAAGGGGGTAAACTTAAACATCGAGTAAAAAATTTCAATCATTTAAGTGATTTAAGGGTGTTAATCACGGCATTAAAACATATGGTAATTGACTTATACTCACTGGTAAATGATAAATTTAACTTTGTTTCAGAATGAAAAATAAATAAATAAATAAATAACCAGATTAACAAAAGATTAACCCGTTTGCACTTAAAACAATATAAATTTTTTATACAGCATTTGATTCCGGCTAATATTCTTTAACAGAATCAAAACTTCATTAATAAATAAATAAAATAATCAAATAATATAAATAAAACACAAATTTGACAGACATGTAATCGAACTACGCATTTAAACCACTAAAACTATCAGAATAAAAAAGTCTGCTATATGTAGTGAAATTTGGTGATTTCTTCAGCTATTAACTTCTGGCATGCAGATAGTGCGAAAGTATCGCTTTTAATAAATTTCAAAACTTTATTTGAATACATTATTTTGATATTTATAATATAGAAATGCTTTTAGTGTTATTAGTGGACAGTCTAAAAATATATATTAAATGTAAAAAAAAATTGTTTTAGAGTTTTCAATTAAAAACATAATAATAAAAATAAAAAAGGTTTTCACCTATGTCCTTCGATCCTGTGCCCCACCAGTGGCTGAGAGGTTCTGCTCTCAAAGCTGGCAGACGAGAGGTGCTGGTTTCAAACCCCTGTCGCGCTCGTCGACCTAACCGTTCGGAGTTTTCCGTGGTTTTCTTCGAACCTTGCCGTAAATACTGGTTAGGATTCCTTAAAAAGACCCCCACGGAGGGCACTCCCCCTAGGGCCTATATCGCTCGAGTAGATAATCGGCCGTCATAAATCAACCAACCAACCAACCAACCTTCGACCCTCTAGTATAAGTAAAACTAAAAACAAAGTTTTAGAAGATGAACTGTTTCTTGAATTTATATAAATGCATATATGAAAATTTTCTCCGAACTTTTTGAATTCTTTTAGTATATCAGCATTGGAAAAAAAAAATCTTTTTTCCTCACTTAAACCCAAGAGAAAAGAAAATGCTTTAGCATAAATACAGAGATGGGCGTCAGAGTTAAGTTGAGAAATAAAGCGTACCAAGCGGAATGCAGCTACTATCTCAACGGGCGTCTTGTTTTCTTTTTTACCTACCTCTCGCGACCTTTAAGGAGCCATTAATTGCGAGAGTAATAAATATTTTGGCAGCACAGCATGATATGACGTACGCGTCAAGAAAAATGAGCGGGTATATTATTCTGTTGTCGGTTACCGGAAAGCGCGCAATCAGAAGCTTTTTTAATATTTTAATTTATTTTAATCCGTCTTTTTATTTTAGTATAAAGAGGTATTCGACCTCACCTTTGAAATAATGTTCATGTTTTCAACTAGCTGTTTACATTATAAGAAAATTTATTAAACTGAAAAGTTGTTTTTGGGGAATGAACTGTTTCTCGAATTAATAACTGTTCATAGATGAATAATATTAAACAATACGGTATTATGTGATATTAAGTGATAATTTTAATAGTTCATAATAATATTATTAATAAAATTATAATAGTGTTAATAGTATATTTTTAATAGGTCAGAAAATTAATTCAATATCGAAATAAATAATACCTTAAAACGTACCACTAATTTACGATAGTAGCCTAATTCGTAGTACTACCTATGTACTATTCTACTTTTGTGATGAATGTGTTAAGCTATATTTCGCAATTTTAGTGAATTGTTAGTAATAGAAGTTAATAATTACTGTAAATGAAAATCAATATACTATATCTAATATATACTGCGAAAAATAAGCCTACCCCCAAAAACATTAACTCTCACTCATCGAAGTATCATGATTTGAATATCAGTCAACAATCATAAGGGGAAAAAATCATATACAGGGTGATTATAAAAAAACTATCCCGATATATGAGACCCTAACTGTCATACCGTTCACAGAAACTGAATGAAATTCTGGCCTAAAGTATTTTGAGGTATGCGCTCAAGAATCATGTGAAAAACAACAGTTAAATTCTAACAGTTACGGTTACAGTGACAAAATTTCGAAAATTTCAAATGGCAACACCTACTTTTATTTTATTGGAATGTGATCTTTACAGTGAAAAACCATAAAAAGCGTTGGAACGGTATCTGTAGCACGAAAATCGCTGGTGCTAGACAGACTAAGAAGAAAAGTGAAAACAACCAATAAAAGACAGAGAAGCAACAGAAAGTAAAACATTTTATTGTTCAGTGCTATCCACCATCTGCCGCATGTAAAGTGTCGTCGTGTGTGAAATGGAAAATGTATGAAACAGAATAAAATGTTTTGTTATCTGTTGCTTCTATGTCCTTATTGGTTGTTTTCACTATTCTTCTTAGTCTGTCTAGCGCCGGCGATTTTCGTACTACAGGTCCAACGCGGGGGTTCCAACGCTTTTTATGGTTTTTCACTATGAAGATCACATTCCAATAAAAAAAAAAAAATAGGTGTTGCCATTTGAAATTTTCGAAATTTTGTCACTGTAACCGTAACTGTTAGAATTTAACTTTTGTCTTTCATATATGATTCTTGAGCGCATACCTCAAAATACTTTAAACCAAAATTTCATTCAGTTTTCGTGAACGGTATGATATAGTTAGGGGCTCATATATCGGGATAGTTTTTTTTATAATCACCCTGTATATGGCAACATATTGTAATCATACAATTCAGGCATGTTATTTGTTTCGTTTCATACATGCGGTTCTGAATTATATTAGAAAATATACTTAAATCTTGCTCATTTTGTATGTTCAAATTTTTTTTCGCCCATTTTTGTGGGGGGTTTATGCACGATAGCCCAAAAATCTTGTGCTTTTTTTAACTTATTATATAGCTCGTGCAAGAATGAAACCGTAGATGTTTTGTGAAATCTATAGCTTAATAATAATTTTTAAACTTGATAATTCTGTTATAAATTTCACAATTTGATCAATATTTTCATTTTTCAACAAAAGGTTTTTTAATATTTTATTTTTTAAAAGTAAAGAGGCATATGCCTTCTCTTGAAACAATATCTATCGAGTATCGAGCTTAATGTTCATAGTTTTAACTAGCTGTTTACCCTTTTATTTTATAAGGTAGGTGAACCAAAGGTGGCCATAGTTAAGCTTTGACGATTTTTTATAATTTTCTGATTGTCGTGTATATGGCTGAATTTTTGTTTGTAAAATTGTACACTTTATCTCTAACACATATCAAGTATACTTTTCTTTGTAAAATAAAATTTAATTAATTTTATAATACAATTTCAAAATGGCAGTTTGTGGAACACCTTTGCTGCCTAGTGTTCTAAAGGTTGCCCATGTATTGAAATCACTTTTAAAATGTGAAAAAAATTCTCGGCAACTATTTTGCTTACTATTATGCTCTGGTTTTTTTTTTTTTTTTTTTTTTTTTGTGGGGGTATCGAGTTTTTCTTCTTAATCTTCTTATCTTATGACACGAAAAGACCTTGAAGCACTTTTTGTGCACGGTAGTTCAGGGATTTTCTTCTGGAAGTAATGAATACTGACTTTTTTGGAGTGATCTCTGCTATCAATAATAAATGGTAGTAAGTTTTTCAGATATTTATGTAGAAATTTTGAAAATCACCCTTATTACACTGATTTCCACAATTGTTTTGTAAGGTTGAAATTCATTTTAAATTCAATCATATTCATAGAAAAAAGATACTTAACATCCTCCAAAGATATTATGAGAATTCCGTTATTATACCTTTTCCCACATTATAAATAACTGAGTTGAAATGAATCATGAGCTATATGTTTTCTAGACGACCCCTTGGATAAAAAAATGAACGGGGCTCCACTATTTTAAAACTTATATGAATCTCAAATGTTGTAAAAATGATACCGTTTTCTCTTTAACAGAGTTCATGTATACATTTTTAATGAAAAGAGTTGTTACATGCAAATTTAATTTTCCAGGCAAAATTTAGATTCAAAAAGCTTTTTAAATACATTATTTTAAAATGAGCTTAACGATAAAATTGTTTTTGAAACTAATTAGCTTAGAATCTTTTTAAACGAAGACAAGCCTAACAAAGATAGCAAATGATTAAAAAGGGCTATTAAAATGTATTATTTAAAAATTAAAGTTGATGAAAAAATTATTGATGAATCTAAGTTAATTTAAAATATTGTTCTAAGGAATTTATTTTGTTCCTCTTCAAATTTTAATTAAAACTTTTGTTCAAGATGTTTTCATTTCAAAAATAAAAACTTCTATTTAAAATTTCTTTAATAATATTAGAGATATTTCAGTAAACAAATCAATACCTGTCCATTTTCTGTTAGAGGTCGAAAAAACATTTCTTCTTTAAAGATAAATTTAGAAACATGAAATTAATTTTTGTCTTACAAAAAAAGAAAAATAAATAAATAAAGATCATCATTCATCCGTTTTGTTAACATGTTTCAGATAAAATTAAAATTTCTACGCCAGTAAAAATATAACTTTATAAGCTTTTTAGATTTTTAATTAGCATTAAAAATAATTTGACATTGGAAGTGACATTTAAAAATGAGACCTTTAACTTCTTTTTTTTATTATTAAAGACCTTTAACTTCAATCAATATTTGAGTTTTTAAAAATTCGCACTATTGAGAAACATACTGGTGATATGTTCTGTCAAAAATTTCTTTGGTACAAGTTTTTTACAACGGCCAAAACTTCTCTTTTTCACTACATAGAAATAATAAATTTAATAAAAAAAATAATGTTTGTAAAATATTTAGTGTAATATTAATCAAAAGTAACAGTTTTCTTTATTGATTTTGAGAAACTTTCGTGTGGTGTTACCAAACTTAACTGAAACTTTTATTTTAAATGTATACATGTTTTAGTTACTATTTATTCATATTTGCATTCTGTACTAAAATTTTCGTAAATACATTGCATTCTTACTATAATATTAAATTTCATTTTAAAATTAGTTATATTTATAATAAAGTTACTTAACATCGTCAAAATGTATTATAAGGAATTCAGGCGTTTTTCTTCGAGATATCTTAAGATCCGGGGGCGGGGAAAATGGACTTCCGGGGTAGGGGATTATACTTCTAAACCATTAAAAAGTGAAAATCTCAAAATTTCTCTGGACATTCTGATGTTCCAGGGTGGATGTCTCCCCCACCCCCATCACCTCAATTCATTAATGTGATAATTCCATTATTATATTTTTTCTCTCATTATATATATCATAGCTGAGTTATTGAAATGGATTTCAATTATAAATTATATACTTTGGAGACAGTCCCTTGAGAAAAAGTACAAAATTCGATCTACTATTTTAAATTTTATATGAATCGTAAATGTTATAAAAATGATACTGCTTTACCTTTAATAGAATTTATGTATATACTTTTAAACGAAAAAAGTTGAGTTGAATTATTATGCGTAAATTTTATTTTCGTTACAAAACCTTTTGCTTAAAAAAAAAAAAAAAAAACCTTTTAAATACTTTATTTTAAAACGAGATTAACACAAAAAAAAAAAAAAAACTAATTCGCTTAGAATCATTTTCAATAAAGACAAGCATAACAAAGAGGGTTAAAAAGGCTGCTAAAATGTATTATTTAAAAATTAGAATAATGACAAATTTACTGATAAACCTGATTAATTTAAAATATTACTCTAAGAAATTTGTTTTGCTTCTGTAATTTTTTTAAAGATGTCTTCATGACAAAAATAACAACTTCTATTTAAAAATTCTTTGATAGTAATAGAGATATTTCAGTAAACAAATCAATATTTTTGCATCTTCTGTTAGAATTCTGTAAAATAAATTCCCTCTTCAAGATAAATTTAGAAACACCAAATTAATTTTTCTCTGCCAAAAGAAAACATGTGTAAAGATGAAAATTTTCTTCTGCAGTTTTGTTAGCATGCTTTCAAATACAATTAAAATTTTTAGACCAAGAAAAATATAATATTTTTAAATTTTTAAATTATTATAAAAAATGACTTGAAATTGGAAAAGGCATAAAAAATAAAAATAAATAAAAATAAACATATTTTGTACAAAAGACTCAATATTATCTAAAATCAATATTTTAGTTTTTTAGAATTTAAAGTATTGAGAAATTTATAGATGAAATGTTTTGTCAAAACTTTTTGATAGGCGTTTTAAACACAGGCCATCGCTTTTCTTTTCTCCCCCCTTTTTTTCAGTACATGAAATTAATAAATTAAATTAATGTTTTTTACACTTTCCAACATAGTTTAAAAGTGTTTATGAATCCGGTTTGTAAAGCCATCTGTTTGTCTTTCCGTCTGTCCGTGCTCTAACTCTGGTAAATATACTCGGATTGCCATGAAATTCGTATATGCTATTGATATTTACTACGGAATTTTCGGAATTGAAAATGATGTGTGTAGCATTTATAGTCTCGTTTACAGGGACACACAAAATAATTTCGTTACATTATGGTCTATGGGGAAGAATCGTTTCCAGTGCATTTTTTAAATGATGTTACAATGCTTCAAACAGGTTGTCTAGCCCCCTGAAAAACCTGGATAACCTGGAAAAGTCAGAGAAATTTATATAGACTGGAAAAGTCAGGGGAAAGTCATGGAAATTTACCATTTCTGAGGAAAAGTCAGGGAAATTTGGAAATTCTGAGAAAAAAAGTTAGAAAATTTTGAACTTTCAAGAAAAAAAAATAGGAAAATGTTTCTTATAAAACTGAGGATTTGAAATTGCAGCACCATTAAATCAAACTTTACTCTTCATAAGTACTGTAAAGAGTATTTCAACTTTTGAAGTAAACAAAAATATTACGTCTGAACATATTTATATTTATATTAAAATCATTAAAATTACATTACATTACATTTACATAAAACATTATTAAAAACATATTAAAATTGGACGTTTCGGATTTATATGAAAATCCCGCATCAACAAACATTTTTCTTAACGTAAGTCACAGTTCAAAAATATCAACAAATAGAAAATGCAACGTATCAAAATGTCGAGGCCAAAGTTGCAGTTATAATAACACGGAGTATTCATTCGGGATTGTACCTGCTTCATTAAGAGGTAAATCTGTAATTTTCGTATACCATGCTTCTAAGAAAGTACGAGTTTTACTGACCATTTTCCAGATTTTGCTAACTCTTTTGTAATCAGATCGAGGTGCAGCGACTACAGAACTCGTACTTTCTTAGAAGCATGGATCCCGAATGAATACTCCGTGTTATTATAACTGCAACTTTGGCCTCGACATTTTGATATGTTGCATTTTCTATTTGTTGATATTTTTGAACTGTGACTTACGTTAAGAAAAATGTTTGTTGATGAGGGATTTTCATGTAAATCCGAAACGTCCAATTTTAATATGTTTTTAATGTTTCATGTAAATGTAATGTAATGTCTGTAATTTTAATGCTTTTAATATAAGTATTTCAACTTCTCGTGCAAATCTTTTTGTCTACTTCCTTTCAGTCCCTCTTATTTGTAACTCAAGAGATTTTCAGTTCCAGCTTCACTGAAACTTTCTACTGAATATTGTAGGATTGATTAGGTGTTTCACTTTGCGTACTTATCTTTGTTTGGAATTGAACATTTGTTAGCTTAATTTATTGAATATTTATTATTTGTATTAAAATATGTCAAAGCAATCTGTATTTAACTGTGACTGATGTGATAAAGAGTTTCATCCTGATTTGACAAAAAATTTGAACCTGATGCTAAAAATGTGTATCTGCAAAATGTTTAGCATGTAAAATGTTCAGCAATTTGTAAATTTTGCAAAAAATTATGTACCAAATCAGTAATTTGTGCCTCAGAATCGGTTGTGAAAGTTCCACTCTCAAATTCACGACTTTTAAGATTTTTTTTCTATGTAACATCACAAAATCTCGATACCTAGAATTTTTTTATTGGTATGGAAAATCTGGAAAAGTCAGGAAAATTCGTTGCTGATCTGGAATAGACACCATGTTCAAATTCATAATGAAATTGATATGCATCACTAAGTGGACTAAAACATGTTTTTTTGGAAGTATAGAACAAGTAGCATTTATAGTTCGTTTACAGGGCCGTACAAAATATTATTATTACATTATGCTCTATGGAAAAAAATCGTTTGCTATGCATTTTAATGATGATATGATACTTCAAACATAATGGAATTAAAACGTATCACTGAGGTGCACTACAGCATGTTTTCTCTAGATTAAGGAGTGCTTAGCATTTATGTGCATTTACAGAGACTCAAAAAATAATTCAGTTGCAGGGTGGACTATGCTCGATTTCATTGAATGAAAAACTGAAATTTCTTAATAATATTCTTTTAGAATTGGAAAGTGTTTCATAATCTATACCTGATGCATGATTTTTCGTTCTTGTTTAAATTTGCCTAAAATATTTAGTAAAATATTAATCAAAAGTCAGGGATTTCTTTATTGATTTGGGGACACTTCCGTGTAGTATTACTAAATTTAACTAAAATTTTTATTTTAAATATGCATATTTTCGTTAACATATCTATTTGCATTTGTATTGCGCCTTCGAATAGTTTATATATTTGGGTTTTAATCGTGTAAAAAATAATCCCTTTTATATTACTTTGAAGTTTTATTTGAGTATATCAATAAAAATAATTAATATAAAATGGTTTCAAATGTTTTATATAGTTAAGCTTTCTCAACAGTATAAGTAAACTATCAAGAAAAATCTTTCTTCGAATAAAAGAGTCTTATTTTTTATTTATTTTTTTATCTGGTATAGTATTCATATATATATGAGTAGTTGTTAAAATTGCTCTGCAATAAAAAAATACAATAAATAGGCTCCAATTAATAAGAGAGTGCGCCTTTTAAAGAAATATATTTTATAGCATCCGTATATATGAGTAGTATTTAAGCTTGCTTAGCCGTAAACAAATATATGCAAATTTTTTAATATAATAAAAAGAACTGCACTATGTTTTTAATCTTAAATGCATCTTAAATGTTTTAAGAATTAACGTTCTTCTTTTACTAGAATTTATGCGCATTCTAAATTAAAACAGTTGAGTTGAGTTGTTATGTAGAACTTTTGTGCTTTTTGGGAATTTTTTCTTGAAAAAAAAAACCTTTTTAAATGTATTTTAAGATAAGTAAAGTAAAAATATATTATTGAACGTAATTAACTTAAATTCTTTTTTTTTTAACAAAGAGATGTTTAACAAAATTAGCGATGCTTAATAAGCTTGTTAAAACATATTACTTAGAAATGAAGTTAATAAAAAATATTAATGAATCTGCATAATTTAAAACAGTTTTCTTCTAAAAAAGTTTGTTTTGTTTCTGTTCAAATTTTGCCTAAAACTTTTTTTTTCAAGAATACTTCCATAGTATAAACAACAATTTATATTTAAAATTCTGTAGTAATAATAGGGCTAACCGAGTAAACAAATCAATATTTATATATTTTCTATGAAGTTCAAGAAAAAAAAAAAAACTCTTTTAAAGATAAATTAAGACATACAAGATTTTTTTTTCCCTTGAGTAAAGAAAAGCGCGTAAAGATTAAAGTATTGTTTGTTGGTTTTCTAAACAAGTTCCAGATAAAATAAAAATTTTAACTCTAAGAAAAATATATATTTTTTTTTTTTTTTTTTTGGCAATTCTTTTACTGATTATATCGAAAGTTAGTTTTGAAATTAGAAATGACATTTTACAATATGAACAAAGCATATTTTGTAGAAAAGACCAAACTTTATTTACAATTAATATTTTAGCTTTTAAGAATTTAAAGTATTGAAAAAAGTATCGAAGGAAAGTTGAGGAGGATTTTTGTTTTTTGACAAGTTTTCGACATGGTGGCAACACTTCCCTTTTTTCCCTATCAATACATATAAGTGAAAAGTTCGATTAACATTTTAATGCATTTGGGAAAAGAAGTCATATTTCTTTTAATTGGTTTTGAAATGCTTTAATGCATTATTTATTAGTTATACGCTTCGTATTTCTATTACATTTCCATTGATTCTGTAAATTAATGGAAAATAAAAATAAAACTTTTACTTATCTTTTACTTTGTTAGCTGTTAAATAAATTAAATAACAATGAAAAATATTTAAAAAATATTTTATGATATTTTTAAAAAAGAGCTGGGATCTAGTCGAGTACTATAAACTGGGCTTACTCAAACATACGACATTAAAAAAAAAAAAAAAAAAAAAAAAGGCTTTAAATTGGTTTTGGGTCTATTGTGTTGAGAGTGTTGGTGTGATTCAGCGAATATTGCTAAATTATGTCTATACTCTTAATAAAGTAAAACCAGGTCTGAATTAAAACTTTTTTGCGCGGGTCCAAGTAACCTTAGTTTACGGTAAATATATTGTTTAAAAATAAAATATCTCCTGAAATATGAACAAGAATGAAAAATCATGCATCAAGCATAGATTACGAAATACTTTTCAACACATAATAAAATTAGATATGATGTGTGAATAAGCAAATTGAAAACGCATAACACGTATGACAATTCAATTTCAGAAATTACCATCAATAGTCAAAATAATATCCGAATTATTTTGTGCATCGCTGCATATGATCTATAGATTTGTACATGTACTACATAAGAAATATTTAATTAAGTTAGGAAACGAATAGCAGAGTTGAAATTTCCCCTTCAGAAATTTCCGTCAGTAAACGGAAATGTACTCGAAATCTTTTGTGCAGCCCTGTATAGATTCTATAGAATTTATACACGACAAGTAATATGCAAAAAATTAGTTAAATTAAAAACGCCTACCACTACTGGAAACGAACTTCCAGCAAGTATTGTTTAATGTAACCAAATTCTATTGTATGTCCCTGTAAATGAAAGATTATTGCAATGCACTCCATGTTCTATAGTAAGTATCATCTGAAGCACCTCAGTGATACATATAAATTTGAATATGCTTGAAATAGTGTAACATCATTAAAATACACCACAAATGATACACCACAGACCGTGATGTAACGGAATTCTGTTGAGTGTTCCTGTAATGGAACTGTAAGTGCTACACACTACATTTACGGCAGACAGGACAAACCGAATTCTTAAACATTTTTCAGCTTTCTTTGAAAAATGTTAAAAACTGAACTTACATTTTTTTTTCTTAAAAAAAAAGTTTTCTGGAGTCGTCTCAAACATTTATTCTTAAAATCTCTCTTAATATATAAAATCAGTGTATCTGTCAGTGATTTTCAGTAAAATACCTATTTCCAAGTTAATTCGACTATTTAGAGGACGTTAAGTCAAAAATAACATTTAATTAAAAAATTGTCTGTCTGTCTTTCCGAAATCGGCTCAGAAACAATTGCATAACAAACATTAAACTTTTAAGGGGCAGATAGACAATGTTTCTAGATACAATCTGCAGTTTGTCGCCTCCTGATATCTAAAATAATTTTTGAAGAAACAGTGAAAAACCGAGAGCATCAATCAATCAACCAATATTTCACTACTCAAAAACTCGGGAACTAATTTATCAATTTTAAGGAATATTACGGCGATTGAAAGATCTAATTAAGATTTATGAATGAAAAGAATTACTTTTTTACCCTATAACATTTTATCTTAAAAACAGAATTGTTAAGTATTTTCCCCCCAAAAAACATGAAAGATCTTATAAAATACAGGTGCAACACAACGGATCGCTAGTTGCTAAGCAACTAGTATAAAATAAAAATCCTGAAAGATTTGTCTTTAATTTATGTACTAAAATAAATGGTAAATACTATAGGGATACTAAAATAAACTAATACACTAAAAATTAACAATACCTATTTGTTTTCTTCAAAAACAGTCATATCTTTGTTTGTTTTATACATGTGTATTTAATTTATACCTATAGCATATATGTATTTTTCTTAAGTATTTGTCAAATTAGCGATGTTGTCATAAGAGAAATATATTCATGGAGGATTTTTGTTGAGAATATGACCCGAGCTTTCGTTTCCAAGCACGGAAATTTCTTTAAAACTTTTCAGTCACCCTAGGCAGAATTGAATCCGTAAATTTCTGACCGACGCTCCGGATATTGTGACCAACGTTCTAATACGTGTAGTCAAAAGGGACTATTTTTACAAATATACATATATAAAATGTCTTAAAAGTGTGCTAATTAATTATGTATTCTTTAACATTTAATCTTTCCGAGGCTTATTTTAATTTTTTTTTTCAAGGCTTAACACAGGTTTTTTTTAATACAGGGAAGCAATTTCAATCTCAGTTTTTTTTTCTTGTCCTTAAAAAAATAGTTTTCAATTCGCAACCTATAAATAAATAAATATTAACTTTTCATAAAATATTCTGGAAGATTTGTTTAAATTAAAACTGCCTAATACTATTCTTAGACTCTGCTGTTTCAGAGCATTCTAAAACTTTTGTTAATTTCGTTTCAAGTTGCATAATCTCAAAATATAAATATACAATGTGGAGTAATTCCTTTCAGTTCTTTTCTGCTCTTTGAACTTCCTGAATAAAATAACAGTTCGTTCAATTCATCTTTCGTACTTTAATATTAAACAACTCCCTGTAAAAGAATTTCGTTGCCAATCTATTTTCCATGTTTCTGAAAACAACAAGAACAACCATCTTTCAAATCCTGTAAGAGCAGCCCAATCTTGCTGTTACTGTTCATAAAATATTCATGAGGTGTTTTTAGGTAGAGAAATTTGTTTTCTTAATATATAAAAGTATAAATTTTTTCGCAATCAAAATGCATAAAAAGAGTTCTTTCAAAGTAGCTTGGAAAAGTAAATAAGAAAATAGAGTCAATATATTATCTTTTTTATTTATTTTTATTGTTTGCTCATTTTCATCGATTATTTCTAGTCTGAACTGTTCTTTCAATAAATATCATGCAAAATGTTGAATTTCAAATAAAACTTTTTAGCAGACGATTTAGAATTTATTCAGGATGCGCAGTGATATTTATATAAACGGAGATTTAGCATATTGGTTGCCATTATGTTCATTGAAGTATTGAATTTTGAAGTTTGAGGAATAGAAAAGGAATGTCTTTTCTTTTCTCTTTTATAAAAAAGTTGTTTATTACCAGGAATATTTACTTAAATTTGAAAAAAGCTTTTGGACTTTTATTTTCAAGCAGCAAAAAGTGTTTACTTGATTTAAACAAATTTTAACGAGGTGGGTTTTAGTAAACATTTTATTCGTGGATCGTATAAATAAGTTGAATAAATATTTTGAAAATAAACTAATAGGTAGGGAAATTTGTTTTCTTAATAGATAAAGTATAAATCTGTTTCAAAATCAAAATGTATAAAATGAAATCTTATAAAGTAGCTTGGAAAAATAAATAAGGATTTTTTTTTTTTTTTTTCGTCTGCGGATCTTCATCGATTATTTTTAGTCTGAACTGTTTTATCAATAAATATCATGCAAAGTGTTCAATTTCAAATAAAAAAATTTAGAAGATTATTTACAATTTATTTAGAATAGACAATGATATTTATTAAATAGAAATTTAGCAGATTTGTTGCCGTTATTATTTAAATTAAAGTAGTGAATTTTAGAGTTTCAAATATAGCAATCTCTTTTTAAAATTACTTTTTACAAAAATCGTTTATTTTAGCTTGAAAAAGACTTTAGACCTTTATCTTACTGTAAGGACAAAACTGCTTATTTGATTTAAATAAATTTTAACACGATTGGTTTCGGTTAGAAAAAAAAAAAAAAGAAAAACGAAAAATTCCTTGGTTAGCATGAATAAGTTAAATAAATATAGAATACACTAAACTAATTTTCCGGAAAAAACTGGAATTAGTATAATATTAAGCTTCTTATTAATAGAAACATTTATTTAAAGTTAAAAAAGCTTATGTACTATTTTCATGCAATCAAAATAGTACAAATTCTTTCAAAGCTGCTTGGAAGAGTAAATAAGAAAATAGAATCAGTATATTATTTTTTTAATATATCGTCAGTTCATCTTCATCGATTATTATTTATTTATATTATTATCATCAAAAAGAAATATAATTATATTCCATACTTAAAGCTAGTAACAAAACATATTTAGAAATTAAGAATGCGCGAATTCGCATTATTTTTTGTTTATATTAATAACGCCTAAAACAAACGTTTATCACAGCATTTAAAATAGTAATAATAAGAAGAAGAATGTGAATTATTACATATTAATATTAATACCACCAAAAACGAACAGTTATTTCTCAAACTTAAAAGAGAAACAAAAACACATTTTCAGAAAATACGAATGCGCATAATTATCTGTTTGTGTTAATACCGCCAAAAGTAAACACGTATATGAACCTTAAAAGAAAACACAAAAAATACTTTCAAAAATATAAAAATGCTCATTATTACTTATTTATATTATTACCATAAAAAAACAAGCCGTTGTATCTCAAACCTAATAGAAGAAACAAAATATATTTTTAGAAAATATGAATGCGCATAATTATTCTTTTATGTTAATACCACCAAAAGTAAACATGTACATATATCAATCTTAAAAGGAAGCGCAAAAAATATTTTAAGAAAATAAGAATGTACATATTACATATATATATTATTATCATAAATAACGAAGAATTATATTTCAAACTTAAAAGGAGAAACAAAACATATTTTTAGAAGATACGAATGTGCATAATTATCTGTTTATGTTAATACCACCAAAAGTAAACCATTTATATCTCAAACTTAACAGGAGAAACAAAACATATTTTTAGAAAATACGAATGCATAGAATTATCTATTTATGTTAATACCACAAAAAGTAAGTACGTATCTCAACGTTAGAAGGCAGCGCAAAAGCATTTAAAAAAATAAGAATGCGCATTATTACTTATTTATATCATTACCATAAAAACGATCAGTTATATATCCACCATAAATGGAAGCGTAAAAAACATTTTAAGAAAATAAAAATGTGCATTAATATTTATTTATATTATTATCATAGAAAACGAACAGTTATATCTCAAACTTAAAAGGAGAAACAAAACATATTTTTAAAAAATATTAATACTCATAATTATCTATTTATGTTAATACCACCGAAAGTAAATATGTATCTGAACCTTAAAAGGAAGTGCAAAAATATTTTAAGAAAATAAGAATGCGCATTATTACTTATTTATACTATTACCATACAAAACGAACAGTTATTATCTGCGCATAATTATCTGTTTATGTTAATATCACCAGAAATAAACACGTATCTCAACCTTAAAAGGAAGTTCAAAAATATTTTAAGGAAATAGGAATGTGCATTATTAATTATTTATAGTAATATCTTCAAAAACTGAAACAGAATAATTGGCAAAATAAGCATAGTAGACGCTTAAATTTAGAGAGGCTAACTTACCTGGCTGCCCATGCCTCGGTTTGAAGAATACTGATATTTTTCATATTATGTAACCAGTCTAAATACCTAGTCTATTTTCAGTTTTTTTTTTTTTTTTTTGCACCACTCCATCAAATAGCTAAGCCGAAATTATTATTTCTTATACCTTCTAAGGCCCCAGCCATGTTCTATGAAATCTTTCATTCTAAGAGGAAGCAAAAGGGACCCCTAAACGTGAAATTCATTAAATCTCCGAACAGAATCCCTTTTCTTACCCTCAATGACCTGGAAGGAGCCGATATTTGGAGAAATAAATTTCATTCCTTACTCGACAATTATAGGCATATGTATAGGTAAAAGAAAAATGTTCGTGGTTGTATAATAACTAACATAGGTCTTTCAGCAAAAGAAAATTTTTAGGTATCACTACACCAAAAAAAGCTAGAAGGAAGGAGTAAAGTTACGTGAAATAAAATAGGTGTTATATATTAAGATAGATTTGTTAAAATAATATTTCTTATAATAAACTACAATTGAAATATGCTTTGAACTGCAAACAGCTACCGACACGAGGATGTAATAATGTTATTTAGCTTAAAAAAATAACGAATATATTGAGCTTTCCAATAAAAGTCGAGTTTTTTAATCATTGTTACCATCATCTACTTGTATTTTACCCCCCCCCCACACACACACTCCCATCATCCTTCCATTTAACTTTTCTTTTCTTTAATCAAAAATAACTAAATAGTTGAATGTGTTGCAATAATAATAATAATAAAATAAAAAACTATGATCCCTGAAGTCTCATTAATGTAAAAAAAAAAAAAAAAAAAAACCTCAAGTCAAACCAAAAACCTCGGCATCATGCGACTCTTCTTTCTGTATTTGCATGTGTATCTTGAATGTGTGTATGTCTATGTCTGAGTTGTTTGTTTTATCAAAAAAATTGACTATGAAGATGTTTCTGAAGATGTTTCCATACCAAAATAAAATCTAACATAACAATAATGAAAGAAATAATAACTATGATCGCTGAAGTCTCATTAATGTAAAAAAAAAAAAAAAAAAAAAAAAAAAAAAAAAAACTCAAGTCATTGCCATCACGCCACTCTTCTTTCTGTATTTGCATGTGTATCGTGAATGTGTGTGTGTGTATGTCTGATTTGTTTGTTTTATCACAAAAATTGACTCTGAAGATGTTTCGATACCAAAATAAAATCTAACATAGCAATATTGATAGAAATAATAACTATGATCTCTGAAGTCTCATTAATGTAAAAAACACATAAGTCATTGTCATTATACAACCCTCCTCTCTATATTTGTATGTCTATCATGTATGTGTGTCAGTGTGTCTGTATCTGTGTCTAATTTATTTGTTTTTCACTAAAATTGACTATAAAGATATCTCGATACCAAAATAAGAAACATCATAATAATAAATTAAGAAATAATAACTGTGATCTCTAAAATCTCATTAATGTAAAAAAAACACAAACTCATTGTCATAATACAACTCCTCTCTTGGTATTTGTGTGTATCTGTATGTGTGTTTGTATTTATTTATGTGTGCGTGAGTATGATGATGTATCTGATTTGTTTGTTTTTTCACAAAAATTGACTATGAAGATTTTTTTAAGATGTTTGGATACCAAATAAGATATAACCTAACAATAATAAAAGAAATAACAACTATGATCTCTGAAGTCTCATTAATGTAAAAAACACATAGTCATTGTCATCATACAAGTCCTTTCTCTGTATTTTTGTGTCTCTCTGCCTGATTTTTTTTTTTTTCACAAAAATTGACTATGAAGATGTTTCTGAAGATATTTCGATACCAAAATAAGCTATAACATAACAAATATTTCAGATATCTAATAAAATGCGCTCTAAAACGCAAGTAAAAAAACATACAGACATTAGCATTATCATCATTCACTAAACCTTTCTGTACCCCTTCCCTCCCTCCCTATTTTTGCTTTATTTACCTATATACTTTTTTGCGAGATCAGGTAATTACTTACATCAACTTGTTATCCGAATTCAGAGAGAAAATAATAAAAATCACCAGCATCTCACTAAATGTTTATCTAACATTTAACTAAAAAACATATAGCCGAACTCATTATCATTAACTACCCATTTTTCTTCTTTTCCCCCTTATTTTCTGTTTATTTTAGCTAAATAAATTCATGCAACTCCATAAATCAATTTGTTATCTAAGTCAATAGACAATATAAAACATCTCAAGAAATGTTATTCTTCATAAAGCTTCATTTTCACAAATTCTTCTTCTGATTCTTTTTTCCAGGTTGAAATTATCTAAATGTTTTATGTAGTCTTCGTGAATGAAATTGCTTATTATATTAAGTAGTTAATTTATTATTTTAAATAAGCATTATTAACGAACAGGTTAAAAAAATATACACAGCCGTAATACGTAAATCAAAGTATTTTAACTCATAGCGAATTATAATCGATGGCGGAATACACGATGTTTTTTTCTTGCGCTGGTTTTGAGGCTTTTAAGGTTTGAAGAGCCTATGGATACCATTTTTAGGTGCGTTCGTAATTATATAGATACGTAGCACCTATTGTCGTCGTCTGGTCCGTTCGTCTGGTCCGTCCGTCTGTCCGCATATAACAACGCAAAAACTACCCAACCGAATGGTTTGAAACTTAAGATATATTATCTTTGCAGAATTTTGCCGAGACATTTCAAATTTTATGAAAATCGAATCAAAACTTTAGACAATATTAATAAAAATATTTATTAAGAAATTTGAATTTAAAAAAAAATCGGTGTTTTTTTGTTATAGGAGCTTCCGAGGTTGAATCGTCAAGCGATCGAGATACTTATTTTATGACAGAAATTAATCTGCAGACGATAGAATTCATTTCACAGAATTAAAAATCATCAAGATCTGAATATTTATATAACTAGCTATAGTACGAACGCACCTCATTTGTCACGTTTGACGTACAATTTCCAACTTGCTTAAATTGTGTTATTTAATGTCTATCATTGATCAGAATTTGTTCCTCCGTCTATTTTAACACTTTCTAAAAAAGTTAAAAAGCATTTATAATTTCGGTTCGTCTGCCTGTCCGTCTATCTGGCTCTCTAACTATCACCAATATGCTTCAATTTCCATGTTATTAAGATTGAAAATAAAAGTACGTAGATTTTATAGTTCGATTATAGAAACACTCAAACAAATTCCGTTACATTATGGGCTATATGGAGAAAAATTGTTTGCAGTATATTTTAATGATGTTGCAGTATTTTTGACATAATGAAATTCATATGCATTTATGAAGAGCACTAAACATGCTTTCTGTAGAATATAGAGTACAAAGCATTTATCATTCATTTACATGGTTAAACAAAATATGTCACTTACATAACGGCCTACTGGAGAAAATTGTTGGCAGCTTATTTAAATACTATTACACTACTTCAAACATAATGAAATTTCTATACATTGCTGTGATGCATTACAAGATTATTACTGTAGCGTATAGAGTGCGAAGCAATTATAGTTCATGTACAAGGATACACAAAAGAATTCGAATACAATATTGTCTATGAGCGATGATTGCTGGAAGTGTGTTTTCAACTTTGATTTGCTTTTTGAAGTTAAACTAAATTTTTGCATACTGCATTATGTGTATACATTCAATAGATCATAAACAAAACTAGTCGTTGGGGGCCACCGTAATACTTACCCATCATGGATATGCATAATGTAAAATATTAAAACAAAAATGTGTAAACTACTTATAAAATGCATAGCAATTCAAATAAAATCGTGGCTTGATGACGTCATAACTTTATAGGCTCGATTACTGAATTGCTTGAAAGAGGTTTTTCCTTATAACTCCAAAAATAATAATCCTATTAACTAGCGGTTTATTGCATCTGATTAAGCGTCAAATTTCCAATTAAAATATATCTTTGAAGTGAAATTTGGATGAAATACAGGGTCATGAAAAATCGAAGAGTGTGGAAAATAGGATTACAAATATCTCAGCAACTAATTATCCGATCGACTTCATGCTTTATGCAAAATTTATGTTTTTTTATTGTCTTTTATATTTATTTCTTAAAATAAACAATTTCGAAAATTTTTATATACCTTTTATCAGAACGAATATTTCGAGAGTCCGAAAAAAATAGATCCGGTTAATCGAGGTTATTGAAATGAAATAGGCTTCTTCCCATTATTACATACTAAGTACATACCAAATTGCAAGTGTCTATCTCAATTTTTTCGGGAGATAGAGCGTTTACAGACACACACACACACAGACACACAGACGGACGGCAAAATTTTTTTTCTAAAAATATGTTTTTTGGAATCTCCAGTGTCTGAAACGTGTAAATCCGTCAAAAAAAAAATTTCGATTTTCAAAACGATTACAAGACTTACCCTATACTACGTATGATGGGTAAGTAAAAGACTGCAAAAAAGAATTCGAAAGCATCCCTTTCTATGGCGGTGAATTGCTTAAGAGTGGTTTTTAATTGTGTAATGCATTTTCCAGCTGAATTGCATTTATTACGCTATAAGATGTTTGTAGACTAAAAATAAATTCGTATACAGGGATACGCAAATAATTGAATACATTGCAGTCTATGGGATAATAAATGCTGGAAGGGAATTTTTTACCTAAATTTAATTTTAGCTTAAAATGTGTTGCTTATAAAAATCGGTAGATAACAAACAGAGTTGTAAAAAAAAAAAAAAAAAAAAAGGAAAAAAATCGAGTATATCTCCGCCTGTTAGCGAAAATTGCTGAAAGTGACTTTTCAAAAGTGTTATGCGTTTCGAGTACTTTTCCGACTAAGGGCGGTAATTGCTGAAATTGGGTTTCCAAATGTATTGTGTGTTTTCTAAAGCGGGGCTGATTGAGCTTAAGCCGAAAAGTAGGCCTCCCCGCCCAGTTTGAATTTGACTTTGTTTGTTTAAGGTAATTTGTTCCAACTTATTTAACGGTGAAAACTTGTTATAGTAGTCTGGAAGTGTTGGAAAGAGTTTCATAACCTATGCTTGACGCATAATTTTTCTTTCTTGTTTAATTTTGCTTTTGCTTAATCAAAAGTTATTAGATAGTTAAATTTATTACAAAAATGAATGAAAAAAAAAAAAAAAAAACGAATGTTATCTACAGTCACAATAATGGTAAAAATCATTTAGTCATTTTCGTCATATAAATCTTTTGCCCCCCCCCCCCAGTGATAAAAATTGGGAAATGAAAAGTAAAAGTAGGAGACAAATAACGCCTACTATATAAATATCTTCAGTGTGAAAGTAAAATTTCTAGTTGCAAATTCTAAAATTCATTTTTAACATAACTATAACATTATATGCTACTTTATAGAAAAGCACGAATATTTTGTTTTTATTTAAAATTATTAAAGTTCTTAATCTACAATATTAAAATAATTGAAGCAGATGTAAAACTGGTTCAAAGCATTTTTAATTATTACTATATTTAGAAAAATGCACTTAAGCATGTAAAACAAAATTATAACTGGAATAACTTCCTAGCAAGTCAGAAACAAAATTTTATTCAATGTTGATAACTACACTTGAATTTGTTTTAAAAGAAAAATAAATAAATAAATAAACATAAATAAACATAATTTGATTACAGTGGATTCTAGTTAACACGTTGACTGCGAAGCATTTTCTGTAGTCGCGGGCTAGATTCAAGTCAAAAAAAGTTCATATGGATATAAAAATTTGATTGCTATCATACAGATGATACATTAAATCATTTTGAACACTATATCATCATTTACTAGATTTTCTCTTTCTCTTTCTCTCTCTTGCTTTAACTTTTTCTCTTTCAGTTTATTTATACTATATACTTTTAATTATTTATTTTTTTATACGAGCAGATAATTACTTACGTGATCTTGTTAACCAAACTCAGAGAGTACATAACAAAAATTTCAGGAATCTCATTAAATACTGATCTAACATTTAAGTAAAAAACATACAGACGCAATGTCATTATCATTAACTATACATTCGTCTTCCCCCTCCCCCCAATCTCTTTTCTGTTTACTTTAGCAAAGTCAGATCGTGTAGCCGCATAAATCAATTTGTTATCTAAGTCAATAGAAAAATGTAAAACATCGCAGGAAAAGTCATTCTTCATAAAACTTTTTTATTTTGCACAGTAATGTTTTTTTTTTTCTTTAGGATACGATGATTGGCGCCGGTAGAACTAAATCTAATAGTAAGGGGCAAAAAATTTTGGAGGAAATTTTGCAATTAATTGATATATTATTTTAGAACATAAAAACACTTTTACGCTCAATCATAATTTTTTATATTGGTGTTTATTTAGTTCAAATCATCTGGAAAAATTAATTTTGTTACTTAAATTTTTTTTATCAAAGACAATAAAGATATAGTAAAATTTTCAAAGCCCAAAAATTCAGGCATGGCTCTCCCTCTCCCTTCGTTCTCCTTATTTAGAGTACATGACTGCAATAACTGAAATAAATCATATATTCTTGGCAAATGAAATTACTGATCGTATTAAATTATTTATTCATTATTATGGATGGTCATTATTAATGTAGGGGGTAAAATAAACGGTACTTTTCGGTTAGCCGGGCGCCAGTGATATATGTACATATATAAATACATATGTATATACATATATATGTATATATATGGGTATGTATATATATGTATACGTAGATATGTGTATATGTGTGTGTATATATATATATACATGTATATATATCACTGGCACCCAGCTAACCGAAAAGTACCAAATAAACATACAGGATGAGTTATAATTATCTCAGCAAGGGTTTTTTGCTATAACTTTCGACCTAATGGTAATATATTTAAAAATTTGGTGCTTCTCCATTATCCCGTCGACCACTTTCTACTGAAAAAAAAAAAAAAAAAAAAAAACTATCGCCAATTTATAACGTTAATGCCAATAAACAAATGAAAGAATGTTGCCATTAGAATCTCAAAAATAAATAAAAATAAAAATAGAAGCCCGTTTGAATTAAGTCCCAATTACCAGTAACTTTAAGCAATAAAATTTATAATATATTAATGAAAACAGAAAAAAAAACACCTTGGATATTTAATTATTTACATTATTTTTCTTAATTATCCCTCTCAGCTGGTGGATAAACGTTTGTGATGTCAGTTAAAATTGATATATTTATCGTACGTAACTATGCGTCGCAACATTTTTTCAATGTTTTTTCTCTTTTAATATGATGACATCGCTATTTAATGACATAATTGTTATTTTAATTAACAAAATATTTAATAAATCAGTGAAACATCATTG
The DNA here is from genome assembly GCA_963931845.1 of Maratus michaelseni. Lineage (NCBI taxonomy): Eukaryota > Metazoa > Arthropoda > Arachnida > Araneae > Salticidae > Maratus > Maratus michaelseni. Next base: position 93,273,887 of record OZ007597.1, on the reverse strand, counting down.
AAAATACAGATAAACGTCGAATTAAAAATCACTTGATGACATACGAAACATGTGTAACGCAACTGACGTCAAGTGAATGTGGCGTCACGATCATGCATTTTTGGCGTTAAATCCTATAGTTTGGCAATAGGTTTTTTTTTTATGTCAAGTGGCCGACCGTATAATGAAGGAGTACCAAAAATTTATATCAAATAAAATTCGAAATGTGCTAATTATGTACAAATATAATATTGAAATATTGAAATATGATATAATAATAATAATAATAATATAATATAAATATATTAAATTATTATTATATATATGTATACATACATAATATAGTTACAATAACATAATATGAATAGTGAAATAATAAACATTTGTTTTATTATTGCTTGTTAGAAAAATTAGTGTAGTTATCGGGAATTCTTCGTTTAGCTTCCGTTAAGAAACAAGAACAATTATTAGAATAAAAAATCTCCGATATATTATCAAGTTTACATTAAAGTTTTAATTAAACAGATGAAGGTATTTGTTACGTTTTTAATTTTTCTCAGAACTATATATATTTTTACAGATAATTGCTCCATCACGATTGACTGTCGAATATCTATGATGTCTCTGTGTTGTTATTTAATGGTTATATATATATAAACTTTCTGTACAATTAATCCATTGAAGCATAAGATATTGACTAAATACAATGAAATCACAATACCAAAAAGCAGAGTCGAATTACAAATTAAATGATGTAGTCCTAAGAAATGAAATATGATAAATTCAAATGAAAAAACAAGAGTATAAACACAGATGAAAGCTTATAATGTAAATCACTTCATGAAGGGCAGAGGATTTACAAATATAAGCAATGAACAATCGATTTCTGTAGAAACACTAGTTTTATGCTAAAAATTGTGTTACTGTCTGCCTAATCGATTGTCGAACAAGATTGAAAAACAAGAAAAGCTTTTGAATGGAATATAATAAAACAAAAAAAAAGTTTTTTTTCTGCTTACCCTATATAATTACTAATTTTTTAACACTATTCAGAGTTGCACATGTTCAAATACTGTATCTAATGAATACAGTTAATTTAACCATTGTAATAAAACTTTTAGTTAATAATAACCATCAAATCACATTAATAATCGGCAATATAAGAACTGATAATTATAATAATATACATAGAGATATATCCAAAAATGTGAGAATATAATATATATAACATAATATGGTATTAATATTCACTTAAATAAACAGTTTGAGCTATTTATGTAAGCTAAAGTTATTTAATAGAGTTTCGTCCACTTTTGAGTGGTTAAAACTAATTCTGATCACTATCCTGGTTGAAATTAGTTTTGAAAGGAGGGTCAAAATTTACTACAAAAAGTAAAACAAGCCTGTGAAATAAGCCATTCAGGCACTGAACGCACAAAAACACCTTTTATATTCTGCGCTGGTATTGCTTTTGCTAAATGTCTTCCTTCAGGACGTATCTGGAGACTGTTCGTTATAAGTGCATTTAGACACCATTAATACACATTTATATATTATACATTAATGCATTAGTACATTATAGATTAATACACACATTTATACATTAATAGACATTAATACACCAAGACATTTTGCGAAATAAATCAACTCTTTTATTCATTTCCAGAAGCTATTCATTAAAAAGAAATAATAGCAATGAATATCCAATACTTGTACTACCTGCCCATCAATTTTTATCCGATATGACTGAATCTTTATACTAATTATCTGAAAGCGATCTTGTTGACTTCATTAATCCAAAATAGAATCGTGAGAAGTATTTCTTTTTATCAGCTGACTATACAGGCACAATAATTACAGTGATGTTTTTGGTTTTGTTATTTGTATTATTACTACTACCAGGGTATACAACCGGGGCTTCCCGTCCAGAAACATGCTGCCCGGTGTATAGAACGTAGGTGAAAAACTTTCTTCTTTTTAAAATAAAAACTCAAATAGATTTTTTACATCTTATATATTTTTTTTTTGATTGACCACTAAAAACACCAAAAAGCATTTTTACATGAAAATATTAATTATGTATTCAAATAAAATTTTGAAATTTATTAAAAGGGATACTTTTGTATTAGATGCATGCCAGGAGTTAATAACCTTGGAAATCACCAAAGGTCGCTACTCATGGCAGCCTTTTTCATTCTGATAATTTCAGTGGTTTAAGTGCGTAGTTCGATTACTCGTCGTTAAACTTGTGTTTTATTTACTTTATTTATTGATGAAGTTTAATTTCGCTAACGGAATCAGAATTCATCATTCGCTACGGCTTCGTCAGAACCAAATGCTGAACGATTTATATTGTTTTAAGTGCAAACGGGTTAATTTTTCTTAATCGGGTTGCACGTCATAGTGACAGATTAAAAAATATATATATATGCTCGAAAATTAATTTAAAAACCATAAAAAATAAGTAAATTGAGATGCAGTTTTCAAACAGATTGCATTTGAAAAAACATTTTTTCTCTCTATTCGACGATGTAAAAATTGAAAATATGTGATGTTTAGAAGTTTAAAAAAAATTGCAGTAGAAGCGAAATTTATTGGTCAGGTGTTGCCACCGTCAATATGACGTCTGCGTTACTCGCGAACATGTTTTCGCTTTATAATGAAGATATTATTTGAAAGGAAGGAAAGGAATGAAGTAGAGAAATAAAATGCAATTGATAAAATATTAACTTTTATTTATTTGACACAGATTAAATAATATTTACAGCCGAAAAACGCTGGAGATTTCTCGTATCTTCGTGAGAAACATGCCATATTTGTTTAATCCTGTCATAAAATAGCTAAAATATTCAGTTTTTAAAACTGGGAACAATATATTACGGCAGGGTTCGATGCAGGTTTTTTTTCTTGGTGACCATTTTGTGAAAAGTGAAAGTTTAATTTTTTGAAATTTATCATATTTTTGTTAAATATATGTTATATTTTTTGTGAAAAATAACATTTTGTTACGAAAGATGACATCCAGCTTCTCAAATTCAAACCAAGCATTTAATAATAAGAACTTCTTTAAATCCTTCTGCTAAAGTTTTCCTTTCTGGTGAATTTGTTTTCTTTACAAATTACACATTTTAAAACCTAACAAAATAAAAATAATTAATAGAGAGTATGCTTTTATGCAATGGAATTTGGTGAAGGGTCCTAATTTATCAAGAGGAATTTTGTGAAGGGACTGTTTATTAAGAGGAATTTTGTCAAGGGGTCTGTTTTATTAAACGGATTTTTGTGACGAGGGTTCCTAAATAGACCCCAAATTTTTCCTGTATTTTTCCTGTACAGTTTTTCTTTTTTAGATGCTTTCGTTAAATGTCTTCTTTCAGGACGTTTCTAGATATCCTCATCATTCGCCCAGTTAAAAAAAAAAGGTCACTTTTCTTAATCTGTCTTTTACTCCTTTACAGAATATATTCATTAAAAATATAAAATAAAATAACAGCAAATGTATCCAGCACTTGTCATACCTGTCCTTTACTTTTTCCGATGTGATTGAATCTTTAGCCGGTGGTCAACAAGATAATTATCTGAAAACGGCCTTGCTGGATCCATTGATTCAAAGTAAAAGTGTAACACGCATTTTATTTTACTTTCAGATGCCGTTTCGATGGAGACATTAGCCTATTACGGTTACAGGCATTTTTTACTGTTTTCATACATCAATCATTTTGTGATAGAACGATTTGACATCGAGTAATTTGGTTGTTTTTTGAAACTGAGAATATATAAGGATTAAATCAATAAAAATTGAAATGGTCTGTTCTGTTTACGACTTAGAGAAGAAGTGAAAGGTAGCATAGTGATAAAACAAGACTGATAATTAAATATATTTACTTTTATTAACTATCACTGCGAAGTCAATCTATGGAATGAAAAGACACAGATGAAAACATTTTAGTATGAATGTGAGATATAATAGTAGAATACATTTAATGTTTTTTTTTTTTTTTTTGTGTCGGTTGCAACATAAGCCATATACAGGGAATCTCATGAATCCGTTCACATTTTAAAAAAAAAATTAATAAAAACTTGAGAAATTGCCGTATGAGAGTGCAGTTTGCACTATAAAACTTGTCAGATATTTCGAAGATTTGGCAAGTCTTATGGTGCAAACCGCACTCCGATAAGATAATCTATAATTTTTTTAATTAAATTTGAAAATTTGAATGAATTTATGAGACTCTTTGAAGTATTGTTTTTTTTTCCTGCGAAAAATCCCACTCTTTGACTGACACGTCGCGTCGTATGTTTTAAACCTCACTTTGGCACGACATTTTGTTAAATTTTTATGAAAATTTAAAATCTGAACTTATTAGTTTCTTGAAACCACTTTTTTACTTTTACCACAAAAAATCTGTCTCTTTGACAAGTCTTATGGTGCAAACCGCACTCTGATACGTCAATTTGTTAAATTTTTTTATGACTTTGTGAAATGGGAATGAACTTAAAGGGCACCCTGTAAATCCTATATTATATAAAATATTAAATAAATTTGTTTAGCTATTGAACTCACTCAACACTCATGTAACATTAAATAGTTTTTAAATGCCTTGGAATTCCTATAATGCAACTAACTGAAATTACCATATCATAAAATTGATTAACAAAAATAAACTGTCTCTTTGACAAGTCTTGTGGTGAAAACCGCACTCTGATACGGCAATTTGTTACATTTTTTATGACTTTGTGAAATATGAATGGATTTATGGGGCACCCTGGTAGATACTAATTTTTTTAGCTCTCACTCAACACTCATGTAACATTAAATAGTTTTTAAATGCCTTGAAATTGCTATAATGCAGCGAACTGAAATTACCATACCATAAAATTGATTAACAAAAAAATTGTCTCTTTGACAAGTCTTATGGTGCAAACCGCACTCTGATACGTCAATTTGTTAAATTTTTTTATGACTTTGTAAAATGTGAATGAACTTAAAGGGCACCCTGTAAATCCTATATTATATAAAATATTAAATAAATTTGTTTAGCTATTGAACTCACTCAACACTCATGTAACATTAAATAGTTTTTAAATGCCTTGGAATTCCTATAATGCAACTAACTGAAATTACCATATCATAAAATTGATTAACAAAAATAAACTGTCTCTTTGACAAGTCTTGTGGTGAAAACCGCACTCTGATACGGCAATTTGTTACATTTTTATGACTTTGTGAAATATGAATAGATTTATGGGGCACCATGGTAGATCCTAATTTTTTTAGCTCTCACTAACGCTCATGTAACATTAAATAGTTTTTAAATGCCTTGAAATTGCTATAATGCAGCAAACTGAAATTACCATACCATAAAATTGATTAACAAAAAAATTGTCTCTTTGACAAGTCTTACGGTACACACACTCTGATACGACAATTTGTTACATTTGTTTTATAACTTTGTGAAATACGAATGCAGTTATTGGATACCCTGTAGATTTTAATTTTTTCAACTGTTGAACTCATTCAACATTCATGCAACATTATAAATTTTAAATGCCTTGAAATTTCTATATCGCTACCCAACTGAAATTACCATACCAAAAACTAGATTTAAAATTGTACCATTGTATTCATGTGTGTATGAAAAAATGTTTTGACAGCTAGTCGATGTGGCTAAAATAATAATCATAGCCTCACTCAAAATTTTGTATATTAAAATTTCCCGAAATGGAAGGACAGAGGATTGATTTTTTAAGCGATCCCCTTTATCCCTGCCTGTGTTTTTAATAAAGGAATAAGCAAATATTCATCAAGATTGCCGAATTCTAACTACTACAATGAAATAAATTCCACAGTGTCTGTAGCATATGCGGAATGGAATCCCACACATGCACTGTCAATATTATAAAAACACTCCTTGCTGGTGCTCGTCGACAAAACCGATGGAAACATGCACGAAATTTATCGTCCGGACGCATAAATTCGTTTTTTAATTATTTCCCCTTTTCGAAAATCGTTTCGGCCGGGAACATTCGAATCGATGGTAGTCATAAATGTCTTAGAGACGGATTTGCGATAAATATCGGCATGACGATGTTCGCCGCGATATACTGTTATGTAATCATTATTTTGACAGAGAAACGTAGCATCAAGTATTTTGGTAGAATTTTTTAACTAATCTGAAGGATCAATATCTGGTGAATAGAGCGGGGAAGGTAATATGTCCCAGCGTAGTGTTTCTGGAATTTAATTGACTGATCTTGTAGCTTTCGGCCGACTATTATCGTGTTGGAAAATAATCTTGTCCTGTCTTTCAGCTTTATTCAGGATGTTTTTATTTCAATTCTTCTTTCAAATTGATTACTTGTTGCTTGTAACATTCATCATTGCTTGTCAGATATAGGTGAAATTCTTCATAGTATAGATTACATTCATTTGGTTCCACCAAATACTAGATACACATAGCAAATTTACTGCCATGAATGTTCTGTTTTCGGCCTGACAGATCTGGGTTCACCTGGAAGTACCCATGCCTTCAATTATTTGGGATGTCGTAATTAATCTAATATCCGTCTTTCATAAGAAATCAATATAGAAAATATTTCTTTTTTTTTTCTTTTTTTTAAAATTAATTTATGAATTATTTTTGTCTTTAAAGCAGCAGTTCCCATATGGTGTTTCTACGTTTCAAAACGTTCCATATCCATATGGTATCCGATTTTCTTGAATTAGAAACATGCCCAATACTTGTAGACGTTTCAAAGTACATAGTAGGATAATAAACAAACATTTCGTAGCATTTTTAATGCAGCAATCAATTCATATTATGTTTGGCAATAATCTTCGTCGAGGAAAGAGTCATAGTTATACACCTAATATATCTTGTCATCATAATAAGCACACAGTATTCATTTAATTCTGCCTTCTAAAGCTGGCAACAATCTGCTGTACTTTTTTTTCTTTTCGAATCGCTTTCGTTCCTTCAAGATATGCCCAATTATCATTCGCCCTCCATGCAGCAAAAGCACTATCGTCTGCTTAATAAATCAACAGCCTTTTCCAGAACCTAGTTATAAAAAATAAAGAAAACAAAACGTCGAAGTATTTGTCTTTCCTATCTATCATTTTGATTCTGATGCGACCGAATCTTTAGCTGGTGGTCAGAAAGATAATTATCTGAAAACGACCTTGTTGGGTCCATTGATCCAAGTAGAACCGTAAGATATATTTTTATTCTATTCTCAGATGCAGTTTCGTTCGAGACATTAGCTTACGGTTAAGGGCAATTTTCATATTGTATGAAGGCATCAATCATAATATGATATAATAATTTGGCATCGCGTAATTTAGTGGTATTTTTGAAACTGAGATTGTCTGGTAACTGAAGGATTAAAAATTGTAGCTATCTTTCTTTCTGACGGGAAGGAGTTAGAGAGAAGTATGTAGACAGATAAAACGGAATTCTAAAAGATAAAACAATTAAATATTTACTTTTATTTATGTGTTTCACATGGCTGCTTTTTATTCGTGTATTCTGGCTGTGATCTGAATAACAATTATGAAATAAATTGCCATAGAGACATATTCACTATCAGAAAAATAATATTTCGAGACGAATTTTTGTAAATAAAAAGCCCATAAGTAATGGGAAACATTTTAAAACAGATAGGAAGACAAAAAAGACAGACAGATAAAAGTTGTCCTTTAAAATCTTATAAGGTCAAATATAAAAGGCATTGTATTTTATATCAGTGAAAAATAGCATCAAAATGTTCGACAGTGACATCAATTGCAGAGAAAGTCAAAAATGGAGATCATCACTATTAATTCTTACAATCAAAAAAAGTTTGATCTGACTACAATAATTTTTAAAATACACATGTTTATATATTTTTTCATTTAACGCTTTCAAGGGCAAGGTACTGCTGTTGCTAAAATGCTAAAATGATTGATTGACATCAGGATTTACAAACAATCTCATTTGAAAATAAGTAACTGCTTTTCTTTTCGTAAGATATAAAAGACAAATTTGAATCCAAAAATTCTAGTGCCAATGTGGCATTTGGGAATGAAAATTAAGCGGGACATATATGTCCCACCGTCCTTCCATGCGTTTGAAACAGCCATTCTCGCTTATTCTCTTGCACATTTCTGTTTACATCCCAATTTTATTATATTTTATTTTAGGAATAAGTTTACTGTCTCATCGTTAAAATTATTACAACAACTGCTAAATAAATTTTAAAAAAACTCTCAAATGTCTATTGGCTAGAATAAAAAAAAAAGTTTAATCTTAGTACTGTAATTTAAAAATGTAAATGCTAAAAAAAAATTACATTTAAACAGTCATGCACCATAATTCTTCTACACTCATCTGTATATTTCTCATTTTCATTGCATCTTATAAGTAGAATTAATATGTTGTCATTAAAATTATTACAGTAACCACTACGTAAGTTCAAATACACTCTCAAGTCACTATTGACTCTTTCAAACAAAAGATAGTTTCTCCGAATACCATAACTAGAAAATGCAAATACCCAAAGAAACATGTCAGCTCAATAGCCGTGCCTCCTAGTTCTTTTGTATACTTCTGTTTCCTTTCCATTTTCATTCAATCATACCTTATCAATAAAATACTATCTTATCATTAAATGTTTTGCCGAAACTGCTAAGTAAGTGAAAATTATTTGCTGTTAGCTCTTACAACCAAAAAAAGTTTCAATCGAATACCATAATTAATTAAATGTGTATGTCCAACGATTTATTTCAATTAAACAGCCTTTTCCCCTAATTCTCTTGTATGTTTCTCTTTATTTCCCATTTTTATTTTATAACATCTTATAAGAAAATTTTCCAATTAAGAGGATACTTCACTCAGTCGAAAACACCCGCTCGCTAATGTTCATCCTATGAGGGAAATATTTTACGATATCTCGTTCGTATTTCAGTATATTAAATGATTTTTTTTTTACATTGGATAGCTGAGGTCAATCTCTATGCAGGCTCTTTTTTACTTTTTCGATTTTGGTTGCCGTTTTTTTTTGTTTGTTTTGTTTTTTTCGAGGAACTTTAACTTTCCAAACCGGTTCCGAAAAGGAAAGTACAGGGTGTCCCAAAAGTCTCCGTACAACTTCAAAAATTTATTACAAAAAAATAATAGGCCTAAAGCAAAAATAATTACAACAGTACATAGAGTAACTTAAAAAGTTTTTTTCTACTACCTTAGTATACTTGTACATGAGATCCTTCCGTTGCACGAAGAATATCAAGTCGATATTCCAATTCCATCCACGTGCGTTTCAGTATACTAACATCAACAGTAGTTACAACTGTTTGATGAAATCTGAACAAAAGTTAATAGTCTCATGGAATTGAAACAAAAGATCCAAACAGCAGTAGCTACTGTTAATGTTAGCATGAAAAACGTTCGTGGATTGAATTGGAATATCGTCTTGATATTCTTCGTGCTACGAAAGGATCTCATGTTGAAGTTTACTAAGGCAGTAGAAAAAAACTTTTTAAGTTACTCTTTGCACTGTTGTAATTAATTTTGCTCTAGGCCTATTATTTTTTTTGTAATAAATTTTTAAAGTTGTACGGAGACTTTTGGGACACCCTGTATCTTAATAATAAAAACGTGATCAAAATCAAAAAAATATAAAAAGACCTACATATAGATCGCCCTCAGCTATCCAATGACAAAAAATCATTTAAAAATATTGAATTGTAAACGAGATATCGTAAAATATTTCCCCATAGGATTAACATTAGCGAGCGGGTGTTTTCCAGCCCCCTGAGTCTCATGCAGGCTTCTGTTTACCTCCCATTTTCATTCTATTATACGTTAAAGGGGAAGACATCAATTAAACAGCCATGCTACTTGGTTCACTTACATGCTTCTGTTTACTTCCCATATTCATCGTATAATATCTTGAAAACTTTTCGAATTAAATGGTCAAGCCCCTGATATTCTTACACGCTTCTCTTTACTTCCCATTTTCATCCAATTCTATCTTGATAAAATTACTGTCTTATTATTAAAATTGTTGCAACAACTTCTACGTAAGTGAGAATAAAATTCACGATAGATTATTGGCCCTTACAATCAAAGGAAATCACATGCGTTTAGTATAATTTACAAAAATGCAAACGTCCAAAGAAACATTTTCTATCCAAACAGCCATGTCCAATGATCCTTATCGCGCTTCTCTCCACTTCTCATTTTCCTTTAATTCTATCTTAATAAAATTGCTATCTTATTATTAAAATTGTTGCAACAACTTACGAAAGAAAAAAACTCACAATAGATTATTGGCTCTTACAATCAAATGAAATCACTATATACCACAATTAAAAAAAAAAAAAAAAAAAAATGCAAACGTCCAAAGAAACATTTTCTATCCAAACAGCCATGTCCAATGATCCTTATCGCGCTTCTCTCCACTTCTCATTTTCCTTTAATTCTATCTTAATAAAATTGCTATCTTATTATTAAAATTGTTGCAACAACTTACGAAAGAAAAAAACTCACAATAGATTATTGGCTCTTACAATCAAATGAAATCACTATATACCACAATTTAAAAAAAAAAAAAATGCAAACGTCCAAAGAAACATTTTCTATCCAAACAGCCATGTCCAATGATCCTTATCGCGCTTCTCTCCACTTCTCATTTTCCTTTAATTCTATCTTAATAAAATTGCTATCTTATTATTAAAATTGTTGCAACAACTTACGAAAGAAAAAAACTCACAATAGATTATTGGCTCTTACAATCAAATGAAATCACTATATACCACAATTAAAAAAAAAAAAATGCAAACGTCCAAAGAAACATTTTCTATCCAAACAGCCATGTCCAATGATCCTTATCGCGCTTCTCTCCACTTCTCATTTTCCTTTAATTCTATCTTAATAAAATTGCTATCTTATTATTAAAATTGTTGCAACAACTTACGAAAGAAAAAAACTCACAATAGATTATTGGCTCTTACAATCAAATGAAATCACTATATACCACAATTAAAAAAAAAAAAAAAAAATGCAAACGTCCAAAGAAACATTTTCTATCCAAACAGCCATGTCCAATGATCCTTATCGCGCTTCTCTCCACTTCTCATTTTCCTTTAATTCTATCTTAATAAAATTGCTATCTTATTATTAAAATTGTTGCAACAACTTACGAAAGAAAAAAACTCACAATAGATTATTGGCTCTTACAATCAAATGAAATCACTATATAAAACAATTAAAAAAAAAAAAAAAATGCAAACGTCCAAAGAAACATTTTCTATCCAAACAGCCATGTCCAATGATCCTTATCGCGCTTCTCTCCACTTCTCATTTTCCTTTAATTCTATCTTAATAAAATTGCTATCTTATTATTAAAATTGTTGCAACAACTTACGAAAGAAAAAAAACTCACAATAGATTATTGGCTCTTACAATCAAATGAAATCACTATATACCACAATTAAAAAAAAAAAAAAATGCAAACGTCCAAAGAAACATTTTATGTGCAAACCGCCATGTCCAATGATCTTGTTACATGCTTCTCTCCACTTCCCATTTTCATTCAATTCTATTTTAATAAAATTGCTATCTTATTATTAAAATTGTTGCAACAACTTCTACGTAAATGAGAATAAAACTCGCAATAAGCTACTGGCTCTTACAATCAAAGGAAATCACATCCTTATACTATAATTAAAAAGAACAAATGAAAATTTGTCCCATTTTCATTCTATTCTTATCTTAAAGATTTGATTACAGAGCTGGGACATATGTTGTCCCAACGTCTATTTCTTTATTCCATTCGTACCACTTTTTGAAAAGTAATCTCTGCCATACACTTATATTTAGATACTTTCAAGATAAATCTACCATAAATAATTTTTTTTGTAAATTATGGCACGAATGAATATAAAAATAATTGCCAGTCCTAGCCCATAATCAAAAGCTTAATAAAATTACTATCTTATTATTAAAAGTGTTGCAACAACTTCTACGTAAGTGAGAATGAAACTCACAATAGACTACTGGCTCTTACAATCAAAGGAAAACACATCCGTAAACCATAATATAAAAAAGGCAAATGTTCAAAGAAATATTTTCTATACAAAACGCCATGCCTAATCATCCTCTTACACGCTCCTGTTTACTCTGCAGTTCCCCTTTTATTATATCTTATCTATAAAATTACATACAGATTTCTCTTCCAAAATAAACTGCTAGAGTCTGTTTATTCATGTGTGGTCCGCACTCTCGTTAATTTAATGTGTCCAGCATTAGTTGCTGTTAAATAGAGAAGATGGAATCGATGATCCCTCCACCAGTTAATAAATGCTTGGCTATCTGGAAACATGACAGGCTTCTCGAATATTTTGACAGGATGGCAGTGAACTTAGTTCCGGAGGCATCAGCATAACCTTCTTCAAATGGGCGTGGAATCAGCTGGGCCAATGATCAGACTAGAGACTTGAATAATAAACTGTTTACAATTTGTCTATGTCACTTATGTATTCACCGGATAAGAATTTTCCTACAGTTTTCAATTTATATAACATTGTTTTCCATAAACGCAATTTGTATGAATGAAATAGGATTGCTTTTACAAAATATCTCTTACTGTTTAGCCAATAGTTAGGATTAAATGCTAGCGAAATATGTTGAAGGGAGTATCGTTTTCCCTGAACTGACAGATATGAAATAACTAGTGAATTATTATCTATTCTAATGTTTGTAAAGGAATATTTTATAATTTTGTAACAACTTTTACACAAGTTTCGTTTATTGGATATTTAAGATTCTAGTTTAGGACCTGAAGTAAACTGATGCGAGTGGAAAAAAGCCAAGTATTATTTTAAGAAATTTATTGATTGTTTAGATATTTTGGAAAACGCATAACATATTTAAAACACCAATTTCAGGAATTACCAACAATATTCGAAAAAACATCCGAATTCTTTTGTGCAGCTTTGTATATGATCTATAGATTTCTATATGCAATACATAGAATGCTAAATTTTAGCTCAGTTAAGAAAAGGGGAGCACAGCTTAAAATTCCCCTTAGGAAATCTCCGTGAAGAAATGGGAATGTACTAATGTACTCGAGAACATTTGTGCTGCCCTGTATATGATCTAGAGAATTTATACACACCAAGTAATAGACAACAAATGAGTTAAATTTAAAAACGCGTTCAGCAACTGAAACGCACTTCCAGCAATTATTGTTAATATACAGTACCAAATTCTTTTGTGTGTCCTTGTAAAGGAACTATAAGTGCTACGCACACCATATTTTATAGTAAGCCTCTTGTACTGCATCTCATTATTGATATATATCAATTTCGATATGTTTGAAATAGTGTAACATCATTAAAATAAACCACAAATGATTTTTCCTCATAGACCGTAATGTAACAAAATTGTTTTGAGTGTCCCTGTAAAGGAACTATAAGTGCTACACACCTCATTCTCAATATCGAACATGCAATAGTAAACTTCGATAGCTTATATCAATGTATGACAATTCGAATATATTTACACGAATAGACAGACAGACAAACCGAATTCATAAACACTTTTCGACTATGTTGGAAAGTGTTAAAAATGTATGTGGCTCTGCAACATGTATACTAAAAAACAAAAATGAGTAATGCGAAAACTTTTTGAAATATTAAGGATATAATTTTTTTCTTATTCTCTATTGCATTGTTTTTTCTATCATACTTTTTAAAATTAGCTCAAGCAACACCTGTATTATCGTCAGCCAATTTTTTCCTCTTTTCTTTTGCTTTTGGAGCAATATGGAATTATCGTTCGCAATTCTAGAAGCATTGCGTTGACGTGTCAACAAAAGAAAAATTTTAATGCATTACAATTATGTACATTTTACAGTCACTATATATATATATATATATATATATAAAATCGGTACAGCCCATAAAATTCAATCGCCAAATTTTCGCAGAAAAAAAAAACGAAAATAGCCATTCGATTAGAAAATATGCCTTCTTTCAATTTATGTTTTAGCTTGACTAAAACACTAAAACAATAGTAAGGCAAAAACTTTAAGAATTATTTGGACTATAAATTATTACTTATTCCCCACTGCATTGTTTTTTCTTCTATACTTTTAAAAGTTACCTAAAGCAACTCTTGTACCATTATCGTCTGCCGAGTTTTTCCTCTTTTCTTTTGCGTTTGAAAGAACATGTGATTACCGTTCGCAACTCTAGAGAAGCGTTTTGTCAACAAGAGAATATTTTAATGCATTGCAATTATGCACACGTACATAATAGATTAACAGTGTCCTCCAGAAAAAGTCTGAATGAACTTTGGAAATATTTCACTCGACAAATTTAAATTACCCGCACGAGATTTTATGAAAACACAAGGAATATTATTTTTTAATTGATTAGACAACTCCAAGATGAAGATTGGTGATTTTATAAGTTATGATTATAAGAACAGATTAACGTGCTATTATATGTTATACAAAATGCACATAAATGGTTCCAAAACATCTTTTTTTAAAATAAAAAAAGAGTGTATTCGTTTGTATTCCGAAATATGGATATTTAAAAAACATTAAATACCCTAGTATAATTTGCAATGTTTAAGTTAAAATGACATAATTACTTCTAGAAATCGATCTTTGTTAAAAAAAAAAAAAAAAAAAAAAAAAAAAAAAAAAAAAAAGCATAGGTTACACTTTATATTTGTTAGAAAATGTATTTCGAATATATATATAGCCATTCGATTAGAAATTATGCCTTTTTCCAATTTATGTATAAAAAAAGCTTAGCTTGACTAAAACACTAAAACAATAGTAAGGCAAAAACTTTAAGAATTATTTGGACTATAAATTATTACTTATTCCCCACTGCATTGTTTTTTCTGCTATATTTTTAAAAGTTACCCATTTAAAGCAACTCCTGTACCATTATCGTCTGCCGAGTTTTTCCTCTTTTCTTTTCCGTTTGAATGAACATGTGATTACCGTTCGCAACTTTAGAAGCGTCGTGTCAACAAGAGAAAATTTTAATGCATTACAATTTTGTGCACACGTACATAATAGATTAACAGTGTCCTCTATCAAAGGTCTTTGAATGAACTTTGGAAATATTTCACTCGACAAATTTAAATTACCTGCACAAGATTTTATGAAAACACAAGGAATATATTTTTTAACTGATTAGACAACGCCAAGATGAAGATTGGTGATTTTATAAATTATAATTATAAGAACAATCTAACGTGCTATTATATGTTATACAAAATGCATATAAATGGCTCCAAAACATCTTTTTTAAAAAAGAGTGTATCGTTCGTATTTCGAAATTATGGATATTTGAAAAACATTAAATATCCTAGTATAATTTGCAATGTTTAGGTTAAAATGACATAATTACTTCTAGAAATCGGTTTTCGTTAAAAAAAAACGCATAGGTTACACTTCATATTTGTTAGAAAATGTATTTCGAATATATATAATATATATATATATATAGCCATTCGATTAGAAACTATGCAACTACGTGACTAAAACACTAAAACATTAGTAAGGCAAAAAACTTTAAGAATTATTTGGACTATAAATTATTCCTTATTCCCCTCAGTGATTCCCTGCATTTTTTTTTCTGCCATACTTTTATAAGTTATCTAAAGCAACTCTTGTACCATTTTCGTCTGCCGAGTTTTTCCTCTTTTCTTTTGCATTTGAAAGAACATGTGATTACCGTTCGCAACTCTAGAAGCGTTGTGTCAACAAGAGAATATTCGGTACTTTTCGGTTAGCCGGGCGCCAGTGATATATGTGCATATATAAATATATATGTATATGCATATATATGTATATTCATACATATATGTGTGTACATATATGTATGTATATATATGTGTATGTAGATATATGTGTATCTATATATATATGTGTATATATATATGTATGTACCTATATCACTGGCGCCCGGCTAACCGAAAAGTACCGAATATTTTAATGCATTACGATTATGCACACGTACATAATAGATTAACAGTGTCCTCCAGCAAAAGCCTTTGAATGAACTTTGGAAATATTTCACTCGACAAATTTAAATTACCTGCACGAGATTTTATGAAAACACAAGGAATATATTTTTTAATTGATTAGACGACGCCAAGATGAAGATTGGTGATTTTATAAATTATGATTATAAGAACAGACTAACATACTATTTATTATATGTTATGCAAAATGCCTATACATGGCTCCAAAACATTTTTTTTTTTTTTAAAGAGTGTATCGTTTGTATTTCAAATTATGGATATTTGAAAAACATTGAATAAACCAGTATAATTTGCAAGTTTTAGGTTAAAATAACATAATTACTTCTAGAAATCGATTTTCGTAAAAAAAAGTAAACCCGCATAGGTTACACTTCATATTTCTTAGACAATGTATTTCGAATATATATATATACATATATAGCCATTCAATTAGAAATTATGCCTTCTTTCAATTTATGGTTAAAAAAAGCTTAACTTGGCTAAACCACTAAAACATTAGTAAGGCAAAAAACTTTAAGAATTATTTAGACTATAAATTATTCCTTATTCTCCACTGCATTGTTTTTTCTGCTATTCTTTTAAAAGTTACCTAAAGCAACTCTTGTACCATTATCGTCTGCCGAGTTTTTCCTCTTTTCTTTTGCGTTTGAAAGAACATGTGATTACCGTTCGCAACTCTAGAACCGTTGCGTCAACAAGAAAATATTTTAATGCATTACAATTATGCACACGTACATAATAAATTAACAGTGTCCTCCAGAAAAGGTCTTTGAATGAACTTTGGAGATATTTCACTCGACAAATTTAAATTTCCCGCACGATATTTGTTGAAAACACAAAGAATATATTTTTTAGTTGATTAGACAACGCCAAGATGAAGATTGGTGATTTTATAAATTATTATTAATTCAAACAGACTAACGTGCTATTATATGTTACACAAAATGCATATAAATGGCTCCAAAACAATTTTTTTTAAGAGTATATCGTTTGTATTTCGAATTATGGATATTTGAAAAACATTAAATAAACTAGTATAATTTGCAATGTTTAGGTTAAAATGACATAGTTACTTCTTGAAATCGATTTCCGTTAAAAAACACATAGGTTACACTTCATATTTGTTAGACAATGTATTTCGAATATATATATATATATACATATATGTCTCTTTTTGTTGAACAGTTCCTTATTAAACACGCTTTTATATTTAATAGTGCTCTGTATTCATTGATTTTTGCACATATCATGTTCAGTTACTCAATATTTGTCCATTTTTATTCAATTTTCTTTAAATTTGACTCTGTAATTGATCGGGCAATTTGAGTTATTAAATTTGGCTCATGGCTATTAATTCAAACAGAAATCAATTACATTTTACTTATATTAGGGGAATAGTACCCTTGAGAAAGTGTTCCACTATATAAGTTTCCAATTGCTTCTTGTAATAATTTTCACCTTCTGCACATTGGATTTTTTCTCTACATATCTTTAAGTATTTTTCCCCACTTATTTTAATTTTGAGAATATTAAATTTTTATATATATTTATGTATTGTATTGTAATTATCGGTTTATCTATTGTCGATTATTTATGTTGTTTGATGGTTATTATTTGCAAACGTTTTATTATATGTATATATATATATATCAAATATACGAAAACACATCAAATATACGAATTCAAAATTACAGCTCATTCCGCCAAATAGCTCTTGAGTTATGCTTAAAAAACTACTCGCATTGCAATTTGTTTTGCAACGATTACAAAAGGAATTTACCATTAAAAGTTTCAAAATTTCAACCTTCATAATTCCTAAACTACTTGACCGAATGACTTCCTGTTTGGTATCCTAAAGTAAAATTCACCGAAAAAGACAAAAATGATGTCAAAATTAGGTGTTAGTACTGGAAAATTTTGGATTTGGTACAATTTCCGTTTAAAGATGGCTAAGCTCATATTTTTTTTAAACATAAATGGAAAAAGATATAATTTTCAGTCAAATGGCAATTTCCAGGTTTTTCTGTGACAATTCGGAAATTAAAATATGCAAGGTTTTTTTTTTTTTTTTTTTTTTTGGGGGGGGGGGGGGCAGACGTACATTGTACATAATTAACAGCGCTATCAAGAAAGCGTCTTCCGATCAGTTCTGAAAATATTACACTTTGACGAATTTGAATTCCCCCCAACTCTCCCTCGAGACTTCATGAAAACACAAAGGATAATTTTGAAATTGTTTAGACAACGCCAAGAGAAGGCTCAAGGGTTTCATGAAATACGATCATAGGCACAGACTAACTTACTAATGTATAATGTATGTAAACAAGTTTTCCGAACACCGAGTGTATCGTTTGTATTTCGAAATTATGGATGTTTGCAAAACAGCGTTACATAAGTTAGTAGAAGTTTCAGTGTTCAGGTTAAAATGGAATAACGCTTAAACAATGTTTTTTTAATTACATGAGAAATATTTTAAATAAACTGGATTAACCCATTAAGGACTAGCGGTACCATATGGTAACGGATTAGCTGCCAATCATTTTGCTGTTTAAGTACCAGTATTTTTGTAAGAGAAATATTCGCTTTATTGGATGACAGAAATTCCACAATAAAAAGGAACCAGCTATTCAAAAAAGTTGGTACGAAAGGCAATTTTAGCATTTTAAAGAGAAAAATAATTCCGTCATTAATGGGTTAAATAATACACAGAAAAGAGAAGTAAAATTATGATGGTGAAACCTAATTTTGTTTCTTTGGCTGAATTAATTGTTCGAAAACTAGTTGAAAAAGTTAAATATAATAACGTTTTACACTTTATAGCAACCAGGCAATCCGGGCCGGGGTATCCCAGTTAAAGATGCACGTTACACTTACCCGGTGTATACTTATATTTATATACTCACCGGGTACTTACCCGGCGAATAGAACGTAGATGAAAATCGTTTTTAAGGCTGTTCTCAAATCCAAAACAGGCTACTTTCAGACACATTTTTAAAGTTATTATGCAAATTTATTATGCAGTAAATTTAATTTATTATGCAAAAAAAGGGGGGGGTGGGTGGGGAGGTTCAACATTTTGAACCCTAGCAATGCAGAAACTCCCCTTCATTTAAAAACTAATAATAATAACAAGTGAATTATTAGATGCAACATTTCAGAATAGAACATCTAATAAAGCTAAGACCTAATGTTATCGATTAGGTAAAGACTTCTTATGCAATTCTGCAAATATTTTTTGTGAAGTAACTTTTTGTCTTCGCAATTTTCTCTTCACATATAAATCATAAAAATGTTTGGCTATGCAGCATGCACTCTGAAAAATGAATAACGCAAAAAACTTTACAATTACTGAGGCTATAAATTACTCCTTACTCCCCATTGCATTGTTTTTGCTATCATATTTTTTTAAAGTTAACTCAAGCCAGCATCTTCGAATGAATTCTGAAAATATTTCACTCGACGGATTTAAATTACCCACACGAGATTTCATAAAAACACAAAGAATAATTTGTCCATTGTTTAGACAAAGCCAAAAGATGGGTCTTAAGGGTTTTATGAAATACGATTAGACACACAGACAAACTTGCTATTGTGTGCTATAAATAATGTATGTAAATAGCTTCCGAACACCATTTTTAAAAAGAATGTATCGTTTATATTTCAGAGTTATGGATGTTTGCAAAACAACATTACGTAAACTAGTAGTGGAAGTTGTAGTGTTGCGGTTAAGATGACACGCGGCCAAATATATTTCTTTCTAGAAGAAAAATTTATTGTTAGTCCTGTATTAATAGAATTTTTCCGTTTACTTCGATGTTGCTTTATTCGTCAGTTTGGCTTGAATACAGAAATTTGAAAAATATGATAATGAGTCTAAATCTATAGAGAAAAGAATTGTTGAAACAAGCAATACAATATTGTTGCCAAGAATAAAATTTTAAGCAAGTTAATGTTTTCCAGTTGTTATTATTGCCAGATATAAATAAAACAAAAATGGAGATAATTTTGTTTTCCTTTCACATTTATTTAGATGTGACCTATATAAATCTTTGCTTTTTTTCTAAACTGTCATATAAAACATCTTTAGAAAACGTTAACAAGAAATTTAGATGGACTTTATCTAGTTATTATTTTCATTTTTCATTTTTCATTTTTTATTTCTATTTGTTTATTTATTTTTGTTTTGAAGATCTGTGGATTATTTAAGAATATAAATCGACATCAAATACAAAAATTGTAATACTAGCACAAAATCGAGATTCTTATTATATTATTTATGTGGTAGCCTTGTACATAAAGTTTAGTACAGAAACGGTATCTTATGAGTTAATCGATTCTTTTATTTATCTTTCAATCAGGCGGTCTCAGAGATCATTCACAGTAGCTATGCAACAATTTTTGTTACAGTTTCTGCTATCAGACAAAAATGAAACATGAAACGGGATAAATGCAAAATCGGAATTCTTCTGTATGTGTAAAAATATTGGGCAAATATTGACAGCAAAATTGGCTATATACTTCCAAAATACAAATGCTTTCAATATCGGCAAAACATAGGTTAGAACTTGCGCAGTATTGCACCAAAGTTGAGTTACTGTTGCACCCACCAACATTAATTGACTGCCATGAGCGGCAGTTAACTAAACAAATTCATATCTTCCGTAACCTTTAACTACTGTTAGCGGTCTCCCAGACCAGTGATTTTTTCAATTTTTACAGTTTTAAACGTGGTTTTGAGTTTAACTATAGATACTAGTGAAATTTTGCTTCACCTGGAGCCCTATTATTATAACTAGAGATTTCTGAATGGATTGATTTTAATTATAATAGCTTTGTACATTAAGTTTAGCACAGAAACAGTATCTTGTGAGTTAATCGAGCCTTTTATTCATCTTTCAATCAGGCGGACTCAGAGACCGTTCACAGTAGCTATGTAACAATTTTTGTTACAGTAGTAAAGAGTTAAAAAGACAAATATCCGAAATTAGCTGTTGCGAATATCGAAGGTTATTATCTGTTACCCAATATCACATATTTCGTACTAGGTTCAATATTGTACAGAATCTCGTTTAACAAATTTTAAAGGAGGTAACATTGTTATCGTGATACAGTACTAAATTTAAAGACTTAAATTTAATAACACAAGTTGACTGGGTTGTTACACAGGAAAATAAATTTATATATTAACACTGTATGGAAAAGAGAAAATGTAATACTAATCGTACCTGTTTACTTCTTTGAACGAATAAAAGTCAACAAATTTACATGAAAATAATACAATAAGGACTACCACAAATTGAACATACCGTGTAGCACACTAAACATACTAAATTTCTATTACTTCAGCAAATTTTCTGTTATTCCCTACACAATACCGTTTGAGATAGTTTCTGAAAACAATTCTCGGTCACATAACCCAACCATTTCCTAAAATAGATAGCTAATAACACAGTTACACTACCCACGTCATTTGCAAATTTCTATTATTTCAGCAAAATTTTCTCTTATTTCTTACACAATACCGTTTGAGATAGTTTCTGAAAACAATTCTCCGTCACATAACCCAACCATTTCCTAAAATAGATAGCTAATAACACATTTACACTACCCACGTGATTTGTATAAGAGAAAACGTCAAAAAACAAAAGACCGATTAACACAGCCTGTTAAATTAACTGTATAACCATTACAAGATCAATTTGCATTTTAAAAGGAACTGACAAGAACATGAAGTTAAAAACAAAAGCAACCAAACCATTTGTTCACACATCTGTTCGTGCAGAAGAAAACTTTCCACATCAGAAGAACCGGTAGGAAAAAATACCAGATCAAATCGCTTAACTACTTTCGTGACATCTGCCTAACACGAAATAGTTGAGAGAGTAATTGACCATCAATAGTTTATGCAATGTTACATCGAATGGATCTACATAAGCAAGCTATTTTACCCTGAAGCCATCGGTGAAGTAAAAGGGTTCATTCAACTGTAATTGCTTATTAACTTATCTTATCACTTCCTTCTCGGTCAAGGCTTTCAGTTTCAATGGCAAAGGGATCTGATTACTATAGTTTTATTTTTTGTTATTCAAGTTTACAAAACGTGTGAGTAAAAATTTATCATTTGCGTAGTAGGAAGATGCAAATTAGAGCTTTCATCACTTTTCCTGTTTCGTGATTTCTTTAATTAGGAAACAGACATGATGTATGTCGTGATTATTATGGTATACATTATGCTAAAAAGTGTAGGAGTATTTTTTTTCTTTTAAATTCATCCTTTGGAGAGGTACATTATTTTACTTTTACTTTTATCAGTCTTACTCTGAGTAGCTTTTTTCAATACACTAATTATTATTATTATTATTATTATTATTATTATTCCAGCAGAGCTGAAATTACGCTGTAAATTACTGAAATAAAAAGGATGTGAATTATCACTTTACTAAACAGCGTACAACCATTGGAGTGAAAAAATGTCCAGACCGGGGTTCGATCCCGGATCCCTTGGTATAGCGCACCAAATACTTTACCAATTAAGCTATCCAGACGACATCCAGTCTAGCATTCTCTCACTCTTATATGGCAAGGCTACAACCACGCAGCACAAGATGGAAAGTCAATCATGAGCACAACACCGTTGGCATGCATGAGACAAATTATACTCAGTATCAGTGAATATTTATACACTAATTAATTAATACATACATTAAATAATACATTAATTATACCGAGGGATCCGGGATCGAACACCGGTCTGGACATTTTTTCACTCTAATGGTTGTACGCTGTTTAGTAAAGTGATAATTCACATCCTTTGTACTTCAGCTTTTTTCAACTTTCTGTGTTTCAAATTATGAATTCCGAAAATTCCATCGTAATAATCTTAACCTGAAATATCTGAAAATATATAAAAATAATTTTATCTATAGTAGAGCTTTAATCTCTTTTCCTGTTTCGTGATTATTATGATATTATGCTGAAAAGTGTAGGAGTAATTTTTTTTTCTTTTATATTCATCATTTGGAAAGGTATTTTATTTTACTTTTACTTTTATCAGTCTTGCTCTGAGTGGCTTTTTTTCAACTTTCTGTGTCTCAAATTATGAATTCAGAAAATTCCATCGCAATAATCTTAACCTAAAATATCTGAAAATATATTAAAAGAATGATATCTATATCAGAGCTTTCATCTCTTTTCCTTCTAATTAGAGCGTCCATCACTTTTCTTGTTTCGAGATTTCTTTAATTAGGAAACATACATGATTATGATATACATTGTTCTGAAAAGTGTAGCAGTCATTTTTTCTTTATTTTAAATTCATCCTTTGGAAAGGTACTTTATTTTACTTTTACTTTTATCAGTCTTACTCTAAGTAGCTTTTTTCAACTTTCTGTGTCACAAATTATGAATTGTATATCAAATTTCCCCCTGCAGTCTATACTTCCAATCCATTATGAGAGAAACCATAAAGATTATAACACGTAAAAATACAATATGTAACGATGCAACATAATTTAATTTACCAATATTGTGGCTCGAGTTACTCCATAGTTACAAATATGGAAATAAACATCCAAGTAAAAAATAAAAATAACGTACGTAATTTTTAAAAAGTACGTGAAAAATTAAATGATTGCGTTTCAAATAATTTCATAGAGACCGTGCATTTATAGAATATTTTTATTTGTTTTGATAATGGCTCAGATTGAGCTTAAACATGTGTCAACAGTCTAATAAAACCTATTTTACTGTTTATAATAATTTATTTTACACCTTTTAGCAATTAAAAAGAAGTATACTCAAATTACGAATTCAGAAAATTCAATCGCAATAATCTTAACCTGAAATATCTAAAAATACATTAAAAGAATTATATCTATATTATAAAGCCAAAATCAGTCCGTGAGTAGCGCTGACGTCATATCGACGACGGCAACACCTGACTAATAAATTTCGCTTTTACTGCAATTTTTTTAACTTCTAAACATCGCACAATTTCAATTTTTACACCGACGAATAGGTTAAAAAAAATAGGTGTTCTTTCAAATGCAATTGGTTTGGAAACTATATCTCAATTTACTGATCTTTTGTGGTTTTTAAAATAATTTTCAACCATAATTTTTTTATAAAAAAAATCTATCTATATCGCGTGCAGACCGGTTGCGTAAGATTAACAATTTTGCACTTAAAACAATATAAATATTTCAGCATATGTTTCCGGTTAATATTCTATAACGAAATTAAAACTTCATCATTAGATAAATAAAGTACTATAAATAAAACACAAGTTTACCAGGCATATAATCGAACTACGCGCTTATACCACTGAAATTATCATGATCAAAAAGGCTGCTGAAAACTTTGGTAATTACTTCGATTATTAACTCTTGACATCCGGCTAATACGAAAGTATTGCTTTAAAAAAAAATCATAATTGTTACAAAATTGATATTTTTCATACTGATATTTTTTTCATTGATATTTTTCATGATAAATCATACATAATTGATATTTTTTATATAAAAAGGCTTTTTGGTAATATTAGGGGTCAATCTAAAAAAATATATATAAAATGTAAAAATTCTATTAAGAGTTTTCAATTAAAAAAAGGGTTTTCACCTATATTCTATAACTCTGGTCCATTAGTAAACATAAAACATGAAATTGTAATTTTTCAATTTTTGATTGTAACATGCTTTTTTTTTCTTTCTAGGTAAGTCTACCAGAAGTAATTTGATGTAATAAATTTAGATATGTTATGAAAAGGGTGAGAAGATCTCGTAAGTAAATATTTTGTTTTAAGAACATTATGCTGAAATTTAATTGGAGATATTTCTAATTTACATGAATCAAATATTTTTACAAAAATGATGCATTAGCGAAAAGTCAGTTTTAAAAATGTATAGAACCGATATCAAATGTATTTTTCTAACCTATGGATAACTTAGGATTCGAATTCGAAATTCAATTTTTTATGAATGTCTGTGTAGAACTAAAAATGATACAGTGATCATTTTTAGATTAGAAAATAGTCTGCTTTACTGGAATACCTAATAAATTTCTTCATGGTAATTTTTTTATTTGAAATTGTTTGCTCTTTTCAATATTTACTTAATTCTCTTTTTAAAAGTAAAATATTTTTGTCATAACATTTATCTTAAGTCAACCTTTCGTTTGAATAGCAAACAGCAAAAAGGGGAAATTTAAGTTTGCCAAATTTTACCTGGTAATTGTGTGTTTCTTTCTGAATCTTTTATATGCCCCTATAAAAAATATTTAATAAAATAACTAATTTTAAAAGAAGAAAATTATTGATCTATCACCTCAACTAAATCTTCAATGACAGAGGCCAGTTTATTTTATAAAAGTTTTATTTACATATTCTTCGGATAAACCGTTATATGTATCCTGAAATAGGTTATAAGAAACATATTTAATGTAATAGGTTATTCTTATGTAACTTTCATTGGTATTCATATATTTTGTGAATAATAAATTGGATAAAAAATCTTATTAACTTCGTAGTTGTATTTAACGCAATCAGTACCCGTCTGCAACCAGTTAATCTCAATTAGAACCAAACTCATAATTCTCTGACACGGATGAAACTGTTTTAAACAATTTCTACTTACACATTTCCTCAAAAACACAATTACTATATGTACTATTAAATAGGTTTCCATGTAATAAATTTAAGGAAAACAGACAAACTTATGCACATCCTCAAGTATACATACATTTTACTAATAATAAATAACTTTAAAAATAATTCTTTGAATATATCCGGAACTATTTTTTAAACACACGCAATATTCCTTTATAATCAATTCACTTCAACTATCACTAAATTCCTAATCATGTGACAGAGATGAGTCTGTTTTGTAAAAGGTTTACCCATATATTCTTTCAGGAAAATCATTATCTGTGCAACGAAATACATCACATGAAGCAGATTTAAATGAATTGAATATTCTTATGTAACTTTCCACTAGAATACATATCACAAACTTATTTGTAAAAATGACACAACTGAAAAAGCGTGATTTTTGAGATATTAATATGAGTATATCTCAAACATAATTTACCATCTGTTGATAAGAGCACATTCAGGGTTACTTTGGGTCTGGGAATATTTTAAGGATACCAGTATTTTCTTATAGAAAAACTCGCCTTTTTTAATCGCGTGATTTTTAAATAAAAGTAGCCTATCCGTTCGACTTGCCCACAGGGATCTCATCCCTTTCAGGGCAGCCTGAAGAGAAACATGAAAGATCTTTCTGTGATAAACAGATTTATTTTCTTGCAAATACACTACTTGCTGTCAGACACTAGTCACAATATCTAGCGAAGCAGTCACTGGATCTGCAATGACTTTGGAAAGAGAATTTTTTTTTTCTTTCACCTGTTGGATTAGGTAACTTTTTCTATAAGAAAAAACGGATAGTTTTTCTGAAAAATTCCCTGACGCGTAGCAACCTTGGACATTTAAATATTTTTTAACAATGACCGAATCAGAGCACTTTTATCATTTGTGGCTTATGGCATTATACAGCCTTGTTATTTACAAATTTTTCGATAACAGGATGTAGCGTGGACCATATTGATGTAAATAAATAACTTTTCATTCTAGTTATAATAATTTTGAATTGTTTCTTAATTCATTTTAAATAAACACAATTTATTCTCATGCTTTTTTAAAATCCTTTTCTGAAAAACTTCATACTTTGAGTTGTGTCTCTTTACGAATAAACATGCAATATATTTTAATAAGAACGAACTGTATTAAATAAAATTGTTTGAATATATCCGTAACTATATCTAAACACGCGCAATACCCTTTTCCAACCGATTCATCTCAACTAAAACTAAAACTCATAATCCTCTGACAGAGATGAGTCTGTTTTCTAAAACTTCTATCTACATATTCCTTCAGATCTCCCAGCTAGAGCAGGAATTTCAAAATGATGAACGAGTATTTTGATCTCTCGGGCATCGGCAGAACTATGCGAAGGTGCAGGGGCGGTTCAAAAGGGGGCTATCACGAAATTGATTTATTAAGCCTCAGCATTGCTATGATGCATACTCAAGGGGAGGCTTTAGATATGTGTGATAAGTAATTGCATGCCTTCAGTGAGAGCGGCGCATACTTAATGAAAGGGAGAATTTTCCATTATTGAAAGCAATAATGCTGCTTAAAAGCTGAGGGATGAAATTTAATTGAAATCAGTGCTTCGAAAAAAAGTTTGATTTGTTCTTGAATATCTATAAAGGAGTTAGATTCCAATGATATACGCTTTAGATATCCATTAAAGGGTTATATTTTATACAAATAGACTTTTGAGTTCAGCATGATATAGGTCTTATAGTAGTTTTATTTGTTTTTTAATATCGGTAAATGTATTAGATTTCAATCACATGCATTATTATATAACTGGGTATAAGTATTTATTATGGTAATTTCTAAATTTTGAAATAAGGTGTTAGAAAATTATGTTGAATGTGAATTTATTACATGCCATCAGTGACAGTGGCGCTTACTTCATGAAAGGGAGAATTTTCCATTATTGAAAGCGATAATGCTGTTAAAAATCTGGGGGATGAAATTTAATGGAAAAATGTGCTTCGAAAAAAAAACTTTGATTTGTTCTTTAATATCAATAATATGAGCTACATTCCAATGAAATACGCTTTAGAGTTATACGTGATTTATTTATTGTGGTGATTTGTGATTTTTTTTCTTTGATATCCATCAAAGGTTTAGATTTTAAACAAATATGAGTTCAGTACAGTATAGGTTTTATAGTAGTTTTATTTGTTCGTTAATATCGGAAAATGCATTAAATTTCAATCACATATATTATACAACTGCATATAAGTGTTTATTATAGAAAACTTTACATTTTCAAATAAATTGTTAAAAAAAGTAATGCTGAATGTGAGTGATTTTGAGTAAACTTATTTTTGCTTTCTTCTATCTTTACAAAAAGAAATATTGGATTCGTGAAAAATTTCGATTTTCTGTTTTTGACAGATTTATACTGTAAAGAATTTGAGCTTCGACATCCAGCTGCACTATGTGTCATTCTAGCATTTCCTGTGAGTGCACTTAACTGCATACCTTCCCTCGCTATTTTTGCCTTGAAGACTAGCAGACGCCGAATTCTATTGTACTGTGAGCGGAAGGTTCGGACAGTGATGAAGTGGTAAGGCGTTACCCAAAAAGGGGTCTTATGCTTTGATCCTTGCCGAGTTCGTGGGAAAGAGTTCATCTGAGAGAGAAGCGATCTCTGCACACGATTTTTAGGTTTGCGCCCGAAACTTTGCCCTTTGTCTTAGAACGTCCAATGACGGACTTAGTGAAAACGAAACAGAGGGATCTCAAGGCTGCTAAGAGGCTGGAGAGTTTCGAGGGGCCCGCCTCGACAAAGCCCCCGCCCCCAGAAGAAGTTCTCCTGCGAGAATGAAAAAGTGAGAGAGGACAGTTTTTGGAGAGATCGAAAAGGAGAGTGTTGACTCTCTGGAGAAGGGAAAAGGAAACGTCAGTTTCCAACTCAGCGTGGTGTAAGCGCTAGTGAGGTCCGACCTCTAGAATTGATACAGCAGGTATCCGGTGAAAATCCCAGCGAAGTGAAAAAGCACACCAAGTGCGAGAGTGAGAGTTCTTAGACTCAGAATTAACGAGTATTAGTAGATCTTCCGAAGAGAAGGAACGGACGAGCCTTGGTCCGAATGAACTTTGTTTTGTAGTCACGACTGTCTGTAATGTTTAGAGACTTTTGTTTGTTTCAGTTACACTTGGAGTCAAGAGGTCATTAATTTATAAGCGATTGACTCACGAAAAATAATTAAATGCTGTAATTAACTTTCTTGTACATATTTTCATTAGAATTAATATTGGTTTGCAATAAATTCTATTTTCTAATTTATACGAGAAATTCTCTGTGCCAGCGATCCGATCTCGCTACCACTCACCATCTTTTATCGGGTCGGTATAGAGGAGTTACTACAATACGTTTTAGAAGTCCTGAAAACGATTTGACTGTTTTTTAGACAATGTCAGTACGTGAGTCTGTGTGTCTGTCTTTCTGTCCGACACAAATTTTTGTGTGCACTCACTCTATCTCAAGAATTAAAGCACGAGATTTAATCAAACTTTAGATTCATTTAGACTTTGACATAAATCGGTGCTGATTAGCCTAAATTGGTGCTGATTAGCTGTAAATCGCCTAACATCTGAGGCTGCTATGCTGCATTTTTCACAATTTCCGCGATAGCTATACCTCAAGAACGAATAGATTGTCATTTAATTTTGGTTGAAGAATTTGATTTATAAAAAGTCCTTCCGACCTGTACCGGGAGGAAATGTAGCTTTCAAAGTCCATGTTTTTAAAAATTCAACTCATTTTAATCAAACACCCAAAGCTAAAATGCTTGGAACCCAATTATAGAAGATTCAATCCCGGTTTTCGTTAATACTGAGTTTGAATCCGAATTTCAGCCTGAGAGCTACAGCATAACAAAAATCAGATTGTTTCAAAATGTCAGCCAACCTAGAATTTCAAACTGCCATATCTCAGCCATTTTTTAAGATAAAGCCAAAACAAAACATGTTCCAGAATCTTTGTATCACGTTCTAACACTTAACTGAAACAACTTTTTCAATTTATACATTTATATATATATTTTTTGAATTCTTAAAAAAACTTTAAAAATTTAACGTGCCGCCATTTTGAAACAAGATGACGCATGAAGCTGGCCAACGAACTCGGTCGAGACCTTGGTATGTTCTGTACACATGATCAGTCACATTCATATCGGTTCATAAATATGAGAGTTACAGCATAACAAATATCACATTTTTTCAAAATGTCAGCCACCCTAGAATTTCAAACTGACATATCTCAGCCATTTTTTAAGATATAGCCAAAACAAAAAATGTTCCAGAATCTTTGTATCACGTTCTAACACTTAGCAAAAACAATTTTTTCAATTTAGAATTTTCTTGTACATCTTTTTGATTTTTTAAAATTAAAAAAGAATTTAACTGGCCGTCATTTTGAAACAAGATGGCGGATGAAGCTGGCCAACGAACTCGGCCAAGACCTTGGTATGTCCTATACACATACTCAGTCACATCCGAATCGGTTCATAAATAAGAGAGTTACAGCATGACATGTGTCAGATACATACATATATAAATCAACATTTGAACGAAGTGTGGTTTGGGGATCTGGGGGTCATTATCGGTGAAAATATACCAAAATTTTTTGGAATTGCTTTCCTCCGAACGGCTGCAATAGGTAGCTTTTTGTAATGAAAGCTACCTAATAAGAAAGTTTTGTGGTGGCCCACAACATTTTTTTCTTTTTTTAGTACATTATAATAAAAACGTCTTGTAATTTATTTTTTAAGTATACTATAAATATATATATTAATTTATATATATAATAAAACTTTTGTAAATAATAACCATTAAATCACATAAATAATCGACAGTAGATAAACCGATAATTACAATACAATGCATAAATATATCCAAAAATTTAAGATTCTTATATATATATATATATATATATATATATATATACATATATATACATTATTATTATTGTTATTTATATAAAAAAATTTCTTCTACAATGTAATACAGTATGATAGGTTAATAATATTATTTAGAAGAAGAAACATATATTAGTGTTCAGAAAGCAATATACAGTCGAAATAAAAGCAATAACTATATTACTATTATTTGTTTACTTCTATTATGATAATAGTAAGCAAAACAATTACCAGTTAAAATAGTATAGCATCCAGCAAATCGTTACACAGACAACGTAGTCATTAAACAGACAATCCTTGTAATAATGGTTTAACTACATAATGGTTGCCTTAGTAATGGGGTTGCAACTTCTTAATTGAGTAATTTGTTAATCTTGATACAACTGGTGATTCTAGAACTCCAGAACCATTAATTCAATCTTAAATCAACACGTGCTTTAATACTATTGATTAATTTCTTTGTTCTGTTTATACAGAATAAATACTGTTAAGAAATTCAATTGTTATGTGTTTGGAAACATCTTTGTAAATATACACATTTTTAAAATTTGGATATTTATTATTGTATTGCATAAGAAAATTAAAAAAACGTTTGTTAACTTAAATAGATATAAATAGACATTGAAATATAATATCATGTCATCCATAGTTTTAAATTAATTAGAAAAATTAGTTAAAGAAATTGGATTGTTATGTGTTTGGAAAGACGAGGAGAGGAAATATACATATTCTTATATTTTGGATACTTATTATTGTATTGCATAAGAACGCCTTTTAACTTAAATAAACATAAATAGACATGGAAATATATGATATCCTCCGGGGTTTTAACAGAATAAACTTATTGATGTTATGTGTTTGGAAACATCTTTGTACACATTTTTATATTTTGAATATTTATTATTGTATTGCATAAGAAAATTTAAAAAGGTTGTTAACTTAAATAGATATAAATAGACATTGAAATATAATATCATGTCCTCCATGGTTTTAAATTAATTAGAAAAATTAGTTTAAGAAATTGGATTGTTATGTGTTTGGAAAGACAAGGAGAGGAAATATACACATTCTTATATTTTGGATATTTATTATTGTATTGCATAAGAAAATTAAAAAAACGTTTGTTAACTTAAATAGATATAAATAGACATTGAAATATAATATCATGTCATCCATAGTTTTAAATTAATTAGAAAAATTAGTTAAAGAAATTGGATTGTTATGTGTTTGGAAAGACGAGGAGAGGAAATATACATATTCTTATATTTTGGATACTTATTATTGTATTGCATAAGAACGCCTTTTAACTTAAATAAACATAAATAGACATGGAAATATATGATATCCTCCGGGGTTTTAACAGAATAAACTTATTGATGTTATGTGTTTGGAAACATCTTTGTACACATTTTTATATTTTGGATATTTATTATTGTATTGCATAAGAAAATTTAAAAAGGTTGTTAATTTAAATAGATATAAATAGAGATTGAAATATAATATCATGTCCTCCATGGTTTTAAATTAATTAGAAAAATTAGTTTAAGAAATTGGATTGTTATGCGTTTGGAAAGACAAGGAGAGGAAATATACACATTCTTATATTTTGGATATTTATTATTGTATTGCATAAGAAAATTCAAAAAAAACGATTGTTAACTTAAATAGATATAAATAGACATTGAAATATAATATCATGTACCCCATGGTTTTAAATTAATTAGAAAAGTTAGTTAAAGAAATTTGATTGTTATTTGTTTGGAAAGACGAGAAGAGGAAATATACACATTCTTATAATTTGGATATTTATTATTATATTGCATAAGAACGCATAAAGCGATAAATAAACAAAAAAAAATAAATAAACAGTAACAATAATAAAAAAAAATTAAATAAACAGTCAACAGCTCTTGCAAGATTAAACCTTAAAACCCCAATACAACTTGATACCCTACAAATAAAGAAAATAGCTAACTACGAAAACTTGCATAACGCGTTATTACGAGAATCAATTGAAATAAATATATCCAAAGAAACGTGCAATGACATGGTACACTCAATGCTCGATTGCCGCTGGAGTAGAATGTTGGAGGAGGGGGAGAGAGATAGAGAGAAAATATTGAAATCCGATAGGGGGAGCTCTACAGCCACCAGTCATCTATATAAAAGAGAGGAAGTTGGATAGAGAACACAACTGATGATGCCCTGGCGAGGGTGAAAGCGCTTTTGTTAGGTGGTGGAAGTTTATATTAGAGACTGTTTTTAATTTTTTAAATGAAGGACATTTTTAATGAAAATTTTTGACCATGCTTTTTTATAGGTAATGTCTGAGAGAAATTGGTAAAATTTATGAATAAATATATGTACAGACATTAACGGGTGAACACATATTTTTAATGCATAAAGCGTCTTTTAACTTAAATAAACATAAATAGACATGGAAATATATGATGTCCTCTGGGATTTTAAATTAATTAGAAATAATCAATCTTCATTTCTTGTTATTATTTTGGAGATGACTGCGTATTTACTAGAATAACAGTGGAAATAATTTATCTGTTCATTCAATTTATAGTTATTATTATTTTTTTTTTTTTTTAAGATTTAAAATTAAATAGAAAAGCTTTATTCGTCTTTATTTAGCTTTTATTTTATTTTATTTTATTTTATTTTATTTATTTATATTTTTAAATATACTAAACAATAACACTGTTGTTTTAGTCATGGAAAAGCATTATAAACTGTATTCATTGAAGTCGCTTACTGCAAATAATAATAATAATAAAAAAACTATAATTAATTGAATTAATTAAAATAAATAAATATGAAACACTAATTTCCCGTCCATTAAGATTTTGAAATAATTGAATTCCTTAGACAGTATTCAGCCAAGTAGCCGTTTTAGGTTGTTTACTTAATTTCTCTTTTTTTTATTAAAATATATATTTTTTCTTTATTAGTAAAGTAAAAACTATTATGGACGGAAAAATATCGTAGCATTCCATAATCAATTTGAAACGGGTGACAGAAATTAGAAAGCTCAAATAATTAATTTAATGAATTACAAAAAAGAACAAACACGATAATTTCATAACCAATAGAATACTGAAATAGTAATTAAATATAATTTAAATAATTCACATACATTGCTTTTAGGATTGTTTATTCAATTTCTATTCTTTTATCGTCGTATTCATACACTTATCAAAATAATCAAATAATAGCTCAATCAATAGCTCAAATAATAAATTTAATGAATTATAAAAAAACAAATACGAAATGAATTATAATTTTTTTTTAAATGACAAACACGAAATGAATTATAAAAATTGTTTTTTTTATGACTTATATATAAAAAAAATAATAATAATAATTTCTATTCTTTTATCTTCGTATTCATACACTTATCAAAATAATCAAATAATAGCTCAATCAATAACTCAAATAATCAATTTAATGAATTACAAAAAAACAAACACGATAATTTCTTAATCAATAGAATACTGAAATAGTAATTAAATAATTCACACACATTGCTTTTAGGATTGTTTATTCAATTTCTATTCTTTTATTTCCGTATTCATGCACTTTTTTTTTTTTTTTTTAAGTGCTAGACTAATAAGAATTCATATTTATACTCACTGGTACTATCATGAAAATATTCTCCATTTATCCCCAATTCTTCAAGGATTATTATAAGCTCTTCTTACGGATCCCCCATTTATCCAAATGATGATGATAGCAATTTTCCGAAATACTGATTTATGGTTTATCAATCAATTATAAGTACGTGCAGATAAAATATGACGAAAAAGGTTTTTTTCTTTCCGACTATAAGGAGTCTGTGAAAAAGGAAAGGCTAAAAAAAGTGATAAATTCATTTCATAACCAAAGTGTTTTTCACATAGTAATTATAGTCAATAGAAAACAAGAAAGAAAAATCATGCTACAAGCGTAGATTATGAAACACTTTCCAACACTTCCAGAATATTGTAGAGGAATGTCACTGTTTAATAAGGTAAAAGAAGATATTTTATATAAACAATTTAGAAAACGCATAACCACTGAAAACGTACTTTTAGAAATAACAATCGACAGCCAGAAATGAATGTAGATTTTGATTAGCCCTGTTCGGAAATCTATTTGTGTTCGATAGAAACATGTCTTAGTATACTAAATATAGTTCAGTTGAAAAATGCATAACTCAATTAAAAAATACCCTTAAACAATTGGCTTGATGTCAGCCTTACGGGAGGGGATGGAAATATACGAGGAAAAGAAAGAGGAATCTATACTGTCAAAGGTACTCGTTGACACACCCCTTCGCACTCTTGATTAAAATACCCGTAGCTGTGGTGTTTTCCCAAACAATTCATGCTGATACAAACTGAAAGTGTAAGGCTAACGAATTCTTTTTTGTAGCCCTGTATATGATCTATAAAATTTATTGACACCACGTATTATGCAAAAATGTATTTAAACTTAAAAACACATAAAAAAAATTTAAAAACATTTCTAGTATCTATCATCCATAGATAGTACTGCAACCGAATTATTTTGTGTGATCCTGTAAATGAATTATAAACGCTTTGCACTCCATATTCTACAAAAAAAAAAAAAATAAAATAAAATAAAATAAAATAAAATAAAAAAAAAACATGTTTTAGCGCCCCTCAGAAACAAATATTAATTTTATTATGCTTGAAATAATATAACATCATTAAAATACACCACAAACGATTTTTCTCCATAGACCTTAATGTAACGGGAATCTTTTGAGTGTCCCTGTAAACGAATTAAAAATTATGAACACTCCATTTTCAAAAACTAATATGCCATAGTAAACCCCTATAACATATATCAATTAAATGGCAATCCGAGTATATTTATGGCAGTTAGAACATGGAGAAACAGACAGACAAATCGAATTCATAAACACTTTTCAGTTATGTTGGAAAGTGTTTAAAAAAAAAAAAAGATTCAGACACAAGATTTTTTGGACTATTTACTTAGTTCCTGTACTTTTTTTTATAGAATAAACGCATTTAAAAACGTTTCTTTTAATTATTTGGCCAATAAAACTTCTATTTATTCTCATTGGAGTATCATGTAAATATTGTCCATTTATCCCTAATTATTCCATAATTATTAACACCTCTTTCATGAAACCTCCAAGTTGTCTAAATGATGACAAAAAGAATTTTAAGAAATATTGATATTTGGTTTATCAAGAAATTAACTGTACGTAAGATACATAAAATTCGACGAAATACGTGCAAAAGTAACAATAGTTTTATAAAAAATTACATTCTTTTATAAGCGTTCAAAGTTTATCTTGAAAATTACGCCTAATTTCATGACTATAATTCATGATTTTTCTAAAAAAAATTCCGTTACAATACAGTAATGTGGCGTGGCCACTTAGGGAAAATAAGCCCTTTTTTTACTCTTGGTAGAAAGCGTGGGCTATTGAATTTATTTTAAAATATATAATTTTTACTCTGTTACCTTTTTTAAGATATAGAAACAGGAAAGAAAAAAAACATTATTTAAACTATCTTTTTAGAATTTCTAAATTGATTTCTCAACATATAATCAGAATTAGTAGGAAACTATTAATTGAATAAAGCATATTTATAAAAAATATATTAATACACTCTTTTTTTATAGTGTTTAAAACATTTCGTTGTCTCAGCTTCACTACCAGCTGACCTTTTTCGGTGAGCGAGAGGTTCGACTCATTATTAAATCTATTTCGGATGTAACTCATATACAATTGTAATCATAAAGAATTTTTTTATTGGTTTATTATTTGTAGCGAGTTAGCGGGAAAATTCCTTAAAATTGAGTTATTAATTTTTAATTAAGTTCTAAAAATGTTAAAGTATTATAATGTCATCGAAAACACACCTGTGTTCTTTTTTTTTTTTTTTAATAATTCTAGCCTATCAGGAAGTGAGCGAAAAATTGCATTTACAGGCGATTTACAGACGAAAGCTGTTAGTTAAATTCATGCTGTGTCTCTAGTTACGTGGCTCAAAATCGTTTACGAAAAGATCATAATATCTTAGCTTTTAAAAAAAATAGCGAAAAAGGCATTTTCTTTCCAATATAATTAATCTATAAAGGGAAAAGGGGTTTTACAGGCGAAAACGGTTAATTAAATTTAAATTCATGCTGATGTTCTCTAGTTATGTAGCTCAAAATCGTTTATGAAAAGATCACGTTAAGCTTCGCTTTGTAAAACTTAGCGAAAAAGACATTTTCTTTCCGACTATTAAGCAATCTATAAAGAAAAAGGGGATTTACAGGCGAAAGCTGTTTATTAAATCCATGCTGTGTTTCTAGTTAAGTAGCTCAAAATCATTTACGAAAATATCATAATATTCTCCACTTTGTAAAACTTGGCGAAAAGGCATTTTCTTTCCGACTATAAGCAATCTATAAAGAAAAAGGGGATTTACAGGCGAAAGCTGTTAGTTAAATTCATGCTGTGTCTCTAGTTATGTGGCTCAAAATCGTTTACGAAAAGATCATAATATCTTAGCTTTGAAAAAAAATAGCGAAAAGGGCATTTTCTTTCCAACTATAATTAATCTATAAAGGAAAAAGGGGTTTTACTGGCGAAAGCGGTTTATTAAATCCATGCTGTGTTTCTAGTTAAGTAGCTCAAAATCATTTACGAAAATATCATAATATTCTTCATTTTGTAAAACTTGGCGAAAAGGCATTTTCTTTCCGACTACAAGCAATCTATAAAGGAAAAAAGAGTTTTACAGGCGAAAGCGGTTCTTCAAATCCATGCCATATCTCTAGTTATATAGCTCAAAATCATTTACGTAAATATCATAATATGCTTCGCTTTGTAAAACTCGACAAAAAAGGCATTTTCTTTTCAACTTTAAGGAACTTATGAAGGAAAATAAGTTTTTAGAGACAAAAGAATGAATCTATGTGGTGTCATCAATTGTGATGTTAGGTTCGATTTACAATAAGCAGAAGTGCGATCGGGTTCTGTTTTACAATTCGGGTTCTTCATGAGACCGTGAAGAAATTACCGCTACAATGGAATTTTGTTATAATAAAATTTTTTACTTCTTTTAAATTTTGTGAAAATTAGTTTGATAAAGATTCTTTCTAATTTAAAATATTAAAAAAAAGAAAAAGAAAAAGAAACACTCTTTTATAAAGCATTCATTGTTTATCTTAAAAATCACATTCAATTCTAGATCTGCAATTCCCGTAGTTTCAAAAAAATTCCATAACGTTCATTTGTCGTAGGCCCCGATTATTTAAAATTCACCATTTTAATTTACGCTTGATAGATATTGCGAACTAGTGTATTAAAAAATGTGTATAATTTTTGCTCGGTTTCTTTTTTTAATTATGGTAACATGAAAGTAAATAAAGTATTATTTAAACTATTTGTTTAGGATTTCTAAATGGCTTTCGCAATGTATTATCATAATTTACTTAGTATTAAACTATTAAATAAAAAAAGAGTATTTAAAAAATATATTAATTTTTTTTATTATTTATTTATTTAAATTTTTTATTTTTAGGGTTTAAAATGTTTCGTTGTTACAGTTTCACCGACAATTGGTATATTTTATTGAGATTGGTTTAACGCATTATTAACTCCATTGTTTTTGTAACTCGTAAACAGTTATAACCGTAAAAAACATTTAGCGATTTTTTTACATGCGTCCGGATAACGAAAAAATGTCTGAAAATTAATTTATTAATTTATAATTAAGTTCTAAAAAGGTTAAAATGTTTTATTGTCTTCAAATCGCACCTTTATACATAATTTTTATGATTTTAGCATATCAGGAAGTGGGTGAAAAATTTATTACAAAATTCCATCTTTACATACAAAAACAGAGTTCAGTAAAATAAAAGAGTGTAAAAAAGGTATTCTTTCTCACTATAAGAAATCCATAAAGGAAAAGGGGGTTTTACAGGCGAAAGCAATATGTGGCGAAAGCAATAAGAATATGTGGATTGCTCTTAATTTTCTAAGTATCTAAGGGATAAGGCCGCTTATTTAGTGGATCAGACCGTTTTTCATCAAATAAGGCTGTTGCCGTGAAAATTGCTCATAAATTTACAGTTTTTTCTGAGAGTGTAGATATTCGTCTTTCCTATATTTTATAAGCAATCTGTAAAGGGAAAAGGGGTTTTACAAGCGAAAGCGGTTAATTAATTTTAAATTCATGCTGATGTTCTCTAGTTATGTAATTCAAAATCGTTTATGAAAAGATCATGTTAAGCTTCGCTTTGTAAAACTTAGCGAAAAAGTCATTTTCTTTACGACTATAAGCAATCTATAAAGAAAAAGGGGATTTACAGGCGAAAGCTGTTAGTTAAATTCATGCTGTGTCTCTAGTTATGTGGCTCAAAATCGTTTACGAAAAGATCATAATATCTTAGCTTTGAAAAAAAAAAAAATAGCGAAAAAGGCATTTTTTTTCCAATATAATTAATCTATAAAGGGAAAAGGGGTTTTACAGGCGAAAACGGTTAATTAAATTTAAATTCATGCTGATGTTCTCTAGTTATGTAGCTCAAAATCGTTTATGAAAAGATCACGTTAAGCTTCGCTTTGTAAAACTTAGCGAAAAAGACATTTTCTTTCCGACTATAAGCAATCTATAGAGAAAAAGGGGATTTACAGGCGAAAGCTGTTTATTAAATCCATGCTGTGTTTCTAGTTAAGTAGCTCAAAATCATTTACGAAAATATCATAATATTCTCCAAGGTTTATTAAAACCTTGCCTTGCCTCTAGTTATAAAGCTCAAAATCGTTTACGAAAAGATCATAGTATGCTTCGCTTTGTAAAACTTACGAAAAAGACATTTTTCTCCAACTATAAGGAATTTATGAAGGAGAAACGGTTTTTAGAGGCAAAAGAGTCAATCCATGTCGTGTCGGGAATTGTGACGTTAGATTCGGTTTACAATAAGCATAAGTACAATTGAATTCCATTAGAGAGAATTTCATGAGATCGTAAGTAGATGATCGATATAATGGAATTTTGTTATAATGAATTTTTTTATTTCTTTTAAATTGGTGCCTAATAATAAATTCATCAGAATGCCGCACTAAAATAATTTATTTAAATACCAATCTTGTTGCATCCGATTTGACATTAGATTTAGATTGCAAATATGCTATAAAATGCCACTATTATAAATTGGAAATATTTACAATATGATCCCAATATCTAAAAATATTGGATTTACTATGGAAATATTGGCTGTGAAATGCCACTATTACACAGATATTGGCTTTAAATTGGAAATATTTACAATGTGATGCCAATATTTAAAACATATTGGATTTACTATAGAAATATTGGATATGAAATGGCCAATATTTCTAATGAAATTTATCAACAAATTTTATATATGTGCCAAGACATTTTTTAGGAGTATTGGTGCAAATCTGACAAAACATAAGCACCCCAATGTTGGGCCAATATTGGTTATGATATAACAAACATTTCCCAATACCAGCAATATTAGCCCAGTATTTTTAATACTTTTACAAGTACAGTATAATATAAATTTTATCTAATATCAATTGAAAAAAAATATCTGCTATTAAAAATTTATATAACATTTAAAGGCTTTTTTATGATGGTCGACTAATTTCATATTAATATACCCGACACAAAATCATCCCTAAAGCCATTTCTTTTGGTAAATAAATTTTATGGTGTTAAATAGTTCACGAATTAAAAAGGAAACGAAAATAAGAATGAATGCAACATATTCTCTCAACTTATACCCTGAAGTCAATGGGGCGTTAATATAATTTTATACGTTATGAGATTAATTATTCGAAGCAAGGCTGAAATATAAGCCAAGTAATTACATCAAGGAGGGAAGGAAGAGTCAGCAATAAGGTCAAATTAATTTCATGTAAAAAATGCATGCGATATAATTTTTTTTAGGCTGAGCTGAAATTTGCAATTAATTTGAAGAATGCAACGTTGGATTTTATTGTTAAAAAAGTAGAGATTTTTTTTTTTGTTTTTTGTTTTTTTTTGTTAAATAATTTTTGCATACTTACATTTTTTTCTTTTTTCGGAAACTGTTATTATCATTAACATCGTAAATCGTGCTTTAACATTTTGCTATGGTACTGGAAGTATCTAGCTGATGCAAAAATGAGATTAAATATTCGTGTTTTAGTTAATGTAGAAGAATAATGTTTTAGTTGTTATACGAAATATATTTATGAAGTTGAGTATATTTCATTGAAATTAAACATTATCTTTGTAAAAGCTGTGTTTTAGAAAAACATCAGTACTTAAAACATAACAGAGTGACTCTAATAAAATAAAATAAAATAAAGAAAAGAGCTTGCATTCTGTTTCAGAAAAAAGTTGTCAAAAAATCGCCGCGGAACGAAAGGGGATAAAAGGGTTATAAATTGCATGCAAAACTACAAATCGCATTTAAAAAAAAAAAAAAAAAAAA
Organism: Maratus michaelseni; assembly: GCA_963931845.1. Classification (NCBI taxonomy): domain Eukaryota; kingdom Metazoa; phylum Arthropoda; class Arachnida; order Araneae; family Salticidae; genus Maratus; species Maratus michaelseni. The sequence continues at coordinate 93,232,812 of OZ007597.1, read as the reverse complement.
AAAAGCTCTGAAAATTTGCGAAACGAGATATAACGCTAAAAATTGCATGAAAAATTGATGAAAAAATTCGAAAATCGCAGAGGACAAAATTTACTACATTGGGCTAAAAGATTTGAGCTGGATTCCTGTTACGAAAGTCAAAAATTTACCTCAAAACGAAAAAAAACTTAACGCTAAAATCGCATAAAAATCCCCAAAATTCAAACATCGCAGAGGCTAAAGTTTATCACATTGAACTAAAAGATTGAAACCGGATTCCTTTTACTAATACTAATGTAGAAAAACGCCTCAAAACGCGAAAAAACGCTGAAAATCGCACAAAAATTTAAATCCAAAAATCCAAAACTGGCTTCGAAATGGAAAACTTTTGATATACAGGTACCTTCCTGCCGAATCTTATAGATCTGTTCGCACAGCGGTCACGACAGAACACAACACACAGAGAGAGAGACCCACAGACAGACAAACATCTATCTTTATTATTATAGATATTATTTTTTTGTTTAGAATACTATTATTTTGCAAAATGTTTTTGCAATATTTTGCAATCTCTGCAATAAACAGAAAATCACATACTCCTCACAAATGCTGTCAATTTTCTAGTATAAAATACGAACTTACCTTTGTAAAAAAATCTATTTTTACACGCCTTCAGCCTTTTTAATTTTACAAAATTTACGAAGTTCATTTTAAAAATAACGATGTGAAACTGTTCTAAAGATAAATAAGGCTTTGGCATGGAAAATTAACTTACTATCGTCATCTGTACAGAATTCTATGACCAATTCTGCTTTGTTGAGAGTGAGATAGCAGAAATAAAAAACTGTAAAAGTAAAATTGACTTTTGTGTATGTTGTAGATATGCAACGCGGTGACATAAAGGGTAAATTATGTCACTATTTTTGAAAATCGACGATATCAAGTGTTTTATTTATTTTTCATTTGATTTTAATAAGCATTTAAGGAATTTAATACGAATCATATTCTTCTGAATGGTGGTTTTAAAAATATTCCCCCCAGAAGTATATTTTTAATAACGATTAAAATTTTTCAACTAGAAAACCTTTGAATCGTTGAAAAATAAAACTTTCTTTCCCCATTAAACAGAACTAAAGTTCCTAAAACTCAAATAAGAATAGAAAAGTTTCATAACTCCAGAGCAAAATCCAATATTTAACATTTAAAAAGAAATAAAACTCGAATACCAAATGGAAAATATAGGATATTTCAAAGACTCTGACGGAATAAAAAATGAAAGAATAGTAAAAGATGCACGCATCTCATACATATAAATATAAAAATATAAAGCATGTAAAGAAAATTAAAAGCAGTTATAGGCATGTAAGAATATCAATCTTCTTGAAAATCGACGATATCAAGTGTTTTAATTTCTCACTTGAATTTAATAAACATTTAACACTTTCAGGAGCAAGTAATTGTGTTTATATAATATTGTATTCACACCAGAATTTTCGAAAAGTTTTATTTTAAAATAAGGAAATGAAATTTTACAGGTTTTTTTTAACCAAATTCATAAAAGTAATATTTCGTTCAAAATTTCTGTTACAGATCTTGATTAAAATTAAGTGGTATAAAACTTATCCCACCGTCCTTCAAGAGGTTATGCAATTTAATAGAAATCATATTCTTCTGCATGTTGGTTTTAAAATAATCCCCCAAACGTATACTTTAAATAACGATTAAACTTTTTCAACTAGAAAACCGTTGAATCGTTGAAAAATAAAACTTTATTTCCATATTAAACAGAACTAAAGTTCCGAAAACTCAAATAAGAATATAAAAGTTTCATAACTCCAGAGTAAAAATCCAATATTTAACATTTAAAAAGAAATAAAACTCGAATACCAAATGGAAAATATAAGATATTCCAAAGAACTCCGATGGAATAAAAAATGAAATAATAGTAAAAGTTGTATGTATCTCATAAATATAAACCTAAACGTACAATGCATGGAAAGAAAAGTAAAAGAAGTTAAAGGCATGTATACTTTTTCTATACTTAAATTGCTGTAAGTATTCGGTAAAGATACAATTCATGCAATTAAAATTTTTTAGTCAGAAAATTATTCAAAAATAAATGAATGAATGTCTGGACGAAGGGTTACAAATTTTTAAAGTTGGGTTTTTCGTTGGAATAGGACCTATACAAATGTTTGATGATTACCTAGTGTTAAAAAATGCTATTTCATAATATCAGGGATCGATGCAAGGTTTTTTTTTAATCTTAGGGCTATTTTGGGAAAACAAAAAGTTTTTTTGTGGGGGTGGGGGGGGGGACTTATTATATTTTCGTTAAAAATAAAATTTTGTATCGAAAGATCAAATTCAATTACTCCAAGCATTTATTAGTAACTTTTTTAAGTCCTCCTACTAAAGTTTTCCTATCTGGTGAATTTGTTTTGTTTGCAAATTAAAGTTTTCAAAACGAACAAACAAAAATAATTAATAAAGAGTTTGCATTTATGGATGAAATTTTGTGAAAGGGCCTGTTTTATTGAAAGGAATTTTGTGAAAGGGCCTGTTTTATTGAAAGGAATTTTGTGAAAGGGCCTGTTTTATTGAAAGGAATTTTGTGAAAGGGCCTGTTTTATTAAAATGAATTTTGTGAAAGGGCCTGTTTTATTAAAATGAATTTTGAGAAAGGGTCTGTTTTATTAAAAAGGAATTTTGTGAAAGGAACTGTTTTATTAAAAGGAATTCTGTGAAGGGTTCTGTTTTATTAAATGGAATTTTGTGAAAGGACTTTGAACAGGCTCCAATTTTTGTCTATATCGACCATTGAGTATGCAAGTTTGTTTACTTTGACTAAAAAATTAAAACAATAAACAAAAAATAAAATTAATTATTTTTAGACATTTACTTTCTTTATTCATTTAACACCTAAGTTTTTTATTGCTCGTCATTGCTCAGCATGAAGACAAAGGTGGGGGGATAATTAATATCGGAAAAGGGGCGTATGTAGCACTAGGGGCTCCGGACATCGCTAATCAATGACATTAACCGTTTTTTCCTTCTTTCTGCAAAATTAAAAATTTTTAACATAGGCCTTTCTTCCAGACACCAATTTAAATGTTTTGTTTAGCAATCAAAATATATCAACTCATAAAATTACATGATTTTTTAAAGAAATTTTACGTAAAATACAACTGAATTTTCTTAATCCCGTTATATATATTAATTTTTAAGTTATAAAAGTTTAAAATTTTTTTATAAAACTCTACATTAATATTTAAAGAAACTTCTTTTCTTAAATAATGTCCTTTTAATTCAAACATATTTTTAAATATTCCTCGAAAGCAATATTTAAAATACGTATTAAAATAACTATTTAAGATTAAAACATTTCTGGTTTAAAAACACATTAAATCTTGGTTTTCCTTTTCATGTACAATTACGTACATATATTAAAACATACTAAGTTACACTAAACAAAGTAAGTTTATAAATCGTAAATAAATGTTTAAATATATCTTTATTGGCGTAAAAGTTAAAATATATATAACGTACATCAAAAAAAAGGGGGGCGGGGAGGGAGTTAAAAAAAAAAGAAAGAAAAAATAAAATTATATGAATCCATTTAAATAAACAGATAGAAATTAACAAAATTTCTTATTTTTTCTCTCAATCACTTAAATTCACATTAAATATAAAAATATCCATTAATTCTAAATTTTTTCGGAAACTTTTGCGTAACAGAATAATCGAGATACCATATCTGAGGCCTTCATACTTGTCTAGTGTTCCGGGTATGAATCGTTATTCAAGCATTGGTGTTTATAATGAGTCGGAGTCTACTTTAAAAGGAGGTCCAGGTCTGTTTAAACATCGTGCGCAAAAGATGACCGTAGCACCTCCAACAAACCAAACAATATCATATCTAAAATATATGGATCGTAGAAATGTCGAAAATTTATTTGCTGTTTCATGAACATTACTATTTTACATCTAACACAATATCTAACGCAAATTCTAAAACTTGCGAAAGAGGACAACTTTAGCCCAAAAATCAAATATCAAACATTTTGTAAGTTGTAAAAAACAGCAATATTATAAAATATATATAATGAGGTGACCCTTAGCATGAAAATGATTGATATTGTCAGGTAACTGGAGATGCAATTTAACTTAGGTGGAAAGAGAAAAAATATATCAAGGGAATTTTCTTCTAAACTAAAGCGGTAAGGGAAAAGATCAAAGAATGAATTTTCTTTTAAAAAGATTCTGTATGCAAAGTTAGGATACGGGAGAGGCAAGAATTTTGTTATTCAAAATATAGGAATTTTGGGGTGAGATTTACAACAGAAAATACGAAAACAAAGTCGTAAACTTTAAGATATGAATACATTCAGAGATGGTTCGCACCTGAAGGGAATAAAACGTATAGTTACTGGACAAGGGTAAGAAATAGGTTTAGAAAGGCATAGAGAGTCCAGGGTTTCATAAAAGCGGCTTTATTCACAAATATGAATGTAAGGTTTACAAAGGTGGTGTAAGAATGTGTACAGCAACAAGGTACAGGTGGGATCAAGCGGTAAGATCCTTTGAAGGTGAAGTCGAGGTAATTTCTATAGAAGGGTTGGATCATAATATGTTAGAGGGGGAAAAGTAAGACTCCTTGAGAAGGGAGAAAAATAAGACCCCCTTGAGAGGGGAGAGAAATAAACGTAATTTGTATAGAAGGGTTGGACATCCAACGAAATTGGTAGGAAGATAATAGGAAACTGGGTATCCAGTCAGAAAAGTTTATGATATGAAGGGAAGGAGAATCGGTGTCCTCGCGTTGGCTAAGAAAGAATTTTGAATGAAAATGGGGGTTACGAATATTAAGTAGTAAGGCAAAAAAAATACGGTGCGAAAAAAGTTCGAGGGAGATAGAGATTGATAATTTTAGCCATGGTGGTGTAACAACACTTTGGAGAGTCAAGTGAGTGCGGAAAGCCAAAATAGCGAATTGTGAGAGTGCTTGAAAAAAAAAGACTTGAACCTTTTAGCATGGAGTGTCCTATGACTATTATATGGGGTAAGCAAATCTTTACCATAATCTTTGAGCTAATAATTAAAGGCATCTTTGTAGCTAATAGTTTAAAATTGATACACATTTAAATTCAAACTGAGTTGTGTAATTCTAAAATATAATAAATTGTATTTAAGTAAAATGATATTTGTAATTTCATCTATTACTTTATTAAATATATTTAATTTTATTTAAGAGTTTTAATTGAGTAATTCTTGTTGTTTACTTCTAAAGTTTGGACTACAGGGAATTGCCTGGGTTATATTCACTAACGACACGGGAAATGGAAAATAAATCAAAGGGGTTTGTGAACGGAATTTATTATCGTTAAATATAATTTATCCAAAATAGAGATTTGTTTGGATTACAATAATAGTATAGAAGAGAACTTCAAGTAATTTAAAGGTATGCAACCCAGTAGTCCAGCAATGGTGCCCTTTGGGATAAATAAAAAATTTTTTGCTTATTAGTATTAAATTTTATATCTTTACAGAACCTTAATAATAAACTTTAGTTTAAAGGTATGATTACACAACTCAATTTCAGGAAGGAAACACTGCCTTTTATAGCATATTCAAATTATTTACTTTTATAAATGAAATTAAAGAGGAATTATTGTTGGTATGGTATTAATATTACTACAAACAATTTTTTTTTGTGTAACAGCCACCTTACAAGGTAAAATTTTAATATAAGTATTGTTTATATACTGAAGCTAATTAATGAGAATTTTGAACGAATTCACAATGAATTTTATAGATTGTTTTGGAAATGTAGTTGAGTCCTAGCTTCCACATATTTGAATTTTATGATCACATATATATATATATATATATATTATGATATCTCACTCATGTCTTAACTTGAATTAATTTTATTGATACTGAATTATTGGGTCGTTAGAATTTAAATATTATATATACATAATAAAATACCAGTATAGTATTATTAAAATTTTGTTTTCTCTTTCTTTTCGTTCTCTGAAATATGTTTTGAATATTTCTTTTATTATATCTTATCCTGTATCTTATTTATACCACGGCATATTCTATCTAAATTTTAAAATTAGAAATTGAAAATTATTTTACAAAATTTTATTATTTAAGAATTTTTTTTTTTTATCCCTTGATCTTATTGAATTTAATCAAAATGGATCAAGACACACAAACTAATAATCAGGAATCAGATGCGTTTATCAGAAAATTGGCGGGTTTTCAAAATGTCATTCCTCAATACGATTCAATATCTTCGATAACTCCTAAATTTTTTGTTGAGAATCTCGAACTTATTACTGAGTTGGCACATTGTAGTAAAGATGAAAAATTATTAATTATGCGTTCTAGAATAAGAAATGAAGCGTTGACTAGTATGATAAATTCACCGGACTTAAATTGTGAAAAAAATTATGATGAATTCAAAAGTAAATTTTTGGCACATTTTGACACGGAATACAGCCTCGGGGCCAAACAGAGGCATTTTTCTAATTGTAAGATGTTACCAAATGAACAGGTGAAAAATTATGCGGCGAGAGTAAGTTTAGCGACAAGGAATTTTTTTAACGACCCGGATTTAAATAATCCAGCAGTAAAAACGTTATTTGAGCAGACAAAGCTAGCAAAATTTATTGAGGGATTACTTTCTCCATATAAATCTTCAATTATCTTAAAGGAACCAAACTCGTTTCAAGAAGCGGTGGATTTCGTATTACGATTACAAGCGAATGAGATAAATTTAAATGACTCCCCTTTAATACAACCAGTGAACAACGTAAATATGGAGTCCATTGCCCATGAACTCAAAGATGTGATAGATGCTCATGCTAATTCGACTCGGGAAATGATAAATGCTATTACAAAAGAGGTAGAAAGTCTTAAAATAAATTCGCAGCCTTCTAATCAGCAAGCAAATAATTCCACTTCTTTTCGAAACTCCGCTAGACAAATTTCAAACTCCGGTAACTATAATAGGCACTCACAACAAAGAAATACCCCTAGATGTTCGATATGTTACAGAACTAACCACACTTCGCCTCAATGCTTTTACAATACCTCGAATAATAGAAATGCAAGAGGTAGATACAATACTATACAAAATAACGGGAGATCCAATTATTCAACACAGACTGGTCATTGGAACCCCGATAGATATCAATCACGGAATGATAAAAGATCACAGCCCAGACAGGGAAACTTTTAGGGGGGTACACTGACCTCAGGCCGTGTCAGTTGAATTCCCCTTCTCACGGAGAAAAAAAAAGGCCCTTAGTGAAGAGAGTAGAATCGGTGAATACTCAGGTATTGGGAAATGAAAATAATTGTACATTACCAGTGATAGATTTGGTAATATCCGGAGAATTAATTACTTGTTTGATTGATAGCGGAGCAACCTGTAGCTTACTAGACTTTGATATTTTCCGACATATGAAAATAAACGAATGTGTAAAATTTTATAAACCAGACGTTAAAATAATGTCTATTAGTGGAGAGACTTTAGAAATTGTAGACTGTGTTTCTTTACCGATAACAATGGGAAGTAAACAATTTCGTCAAAAATTTTATATAGTTAAAAATCTTTTTTCTAGATTTTATAAAGCAATTTTGGGTTATGATTATTTAAGAGTGGGAAAATTTGGCATTTGTTTTAAGACAAACACATTGAAATCAGGTAATTCAGTTGTACATTTTCGTGATGCGTTATCAAATAAAACAGAGATTCAGACTCATTATGCGTATATGTCACAAAATATGATATTACAACCTGGAGAAAGCAGGAGTGTTGAATTATCATTAAAAAATTGGGTCAAGGATAAACAAATGGTTAAATTTTTTCCGGTAACAAAGAATCTCGATATCAAGTTTGTTAATTCTATATATCCAGTGTCAAATGGTAACAGTCTTGAAGTAAATGTTAAGAATACATCAGAACAGGCTATTCCAATGAATAAAAATATGAAAGTGGGGGTGATAAATAATAATTTTGATAAAAGGGATATAGAACATATAAAACAACTTAGGAGGGAGGAATTAAAAGAAACAGATTTCAATTTAGATCATTTAGATGAGATCTCAAAAAAAAAGCTAACAAAGCTATTAATGGAATATGCAGATGTTTTCAGTAAAAGGCTATATACGATTGGTCGAACCGAGGCAATACAACCTAATTTGCAAGTTGATACAAATAATTTACCCTCGGTAAGACCGTATCCAATTCCCGAAGCTTTGCATGGCGAAGTAAGAAAACAATTGACTGAGCTGCAAAATGCGAACATTATTGAGAGATCGAATTCTCATGTTAGTTTCCCACTTTTGCTCGTAAAGAAAAAAAATCCTTCGGGAAATCCATTGAATCAAAAATATAGGTTAGTAGTTGATTACCGAAGATTAAATAAGCATTTAAAATATACCCGATACCGTCTTCCGGTTGTTCAACACTTATTAGACAAATTAAGAGAAAAAAAATTCTACACAACTTTAGATCTTAGTGCATCATTCTGGCAATTAGTGCTAAAGGAAAAAGATCGGGATATTACAAGCTTTTCTTCACCATATGGGAATTTTAGGTTCATTTCGGCGCCTCAAGGATTGTCAGCGGTACCTGAGTGCATGGCGCATTTAGCTGATATAATCCTTGCACCACTGTCAGATTTAATGATAGCTAATTTTATAGATGACTATGCATTTGGAGCGGATTCTTTAGATGAAATGTTGTACAAATTAAGACTGTTACTGGATAGATTCAGAACTTTCGGAATTACGGTTAATCCTGAGAAATGCTCATTTATGCTTCCAGAAATTAAATTTTTAGGGCATAAACTAAATTCGACGGGAATTCAACCACTTGAAGATAATATCATTAAAATACAGAATTTTCCTGTGCCAAACACGGTAAAAAAAATTCGCCGTTTTGTAGGACTAGTTTCTTACTATAGAAAATTTATAGAGCATTTTTCGGAATTGACACTCCCATTAACAGAACTGACAAAAAAAAACGCGAGATATAAGTGGAACTCAATAGCACAAAATTCTTTTGAGTTACTAAAAGACCGGCTGTCAAAACCACCAATTTTAATACACCCAAATTATGAACAAGAATTCATTTTGTCTGCAGATGCTTCAAATTATATTTTGGGCGGTGTTTTAGGTCATAATGATGAAAATGAAATTTTTAGACCAATAGCGTATTTTTCAAAAAAACTCAATCCAACGCAAATTAAATATACAATTCTCGAAAAAGAATTAATGGCAATAGTTGAGTGCGTTAAATGTTTTAAACATTATTTATATGGGAGAAAATTTCTCATAAGATGTGACAATAAATCACTCACTGAAATGTCAAAATTGGAATCTCCATCTAACAGAGTGACAAGATGGTTTACTTTTCTGTCGGATTATAACTACACATTTAAACATGTACCTTCATCCGAAAATATTATAGCAGATATTTTGTCAAGAGACTTTCACGATAATGCTGCGGATAAGAAGGGTGCTTCCATTCACTCTCAGAACACTACAAATAATGAGTCATTAAAAAAGATAAATGTGGTTGAAAAACAACAAAACGACATAGTTATTCATTCAAATGACGAGGAAAATTCAAACTCTAATCATTATCTTAAAGAGTCAGAATCAAATTTGCTAGCAACAGGTTTAGTAAACATTGGAAACTCTTGTTTTATAATGAATTTTCTTTTAAAAAGATTCTGTATGCAAAGTTAGGATACGGGAGAGGCAAGAATTTTGTTATTCAAAATATAGGAATTTTGGGGTGAGATTTACAACAGAAAATACGAAAACAAAGTCGTAAACTTTAAGATATGAATACATTCAGAGATGGTTCGCACCTGAAGGGAATAAAACGTATAGTTACTGGACAAGGGTAAGAAATAGGTTTAGAAAGGCATAGAGAGTCCAGGGTTTCATAAAAGCGGCTTTATTCACAAATATGAATGTAAGGTTTACAAAGGTGGTGTAAGAATGTGTACAGCAACAAGGTACAGGTGGGATCAAGCGGTAAGATCCTTTGAAGGTGAAGTCGAGGTAATTTCTATAGAAGGGTTGGATCATAATATGTTAGAGGGGGAAAAGTAAGACTCCTTGAGAAGGGAGAAAAATAAGACCCCCTTGAGAGGGGAGAGAAATAAACGTAATTTGTATAGAAGGGTTGGACATCCAACGAAATTGGTAGGAAGATAATAGGAAACTGGGTATCCAGTCAGAAAAGTTTATGATATGAAGGGAAGGAGAATCGGTGTCCTCGCGTTGGCTAAGAAAGAATTTTGAATGAAAATGGGGGTTACGAATATTAAGTAGTAAGGCAAAAAAAATACGGTGCGAAAAAAGTTCGAGGGAGATAGAGATTGATAATTTTAGCCATGGTGGTGTAACAACACTTTGGAGAGTCAAGTGAGTGCGGAAAGCCAAAATAGCGAATTGTGAGAGTGCTTGAAAAAAAAAGACTTGAACCTTTTAGCATGGAGTGTCCTATGACTATTATATGGGGTAAGCAAATCTTTACCATAATCTTTGAGCTAATAATTAAAGGCATCTTTGTAGCTAATAGTTTAAAATTGATACACATTTAAATTCAAACTGAGTTGTGTAATTCTAAAATATAATAAATTGTATTTAAGTAAAATGATATTTGTAATTTCATCTATTACTTTATTAAATATATTTAATTTTATTTAAGAGTTTTAATTGAGTAATTCTTGTTGTTTACTTCTAAAGTTTGGACTACAGGGAATTGCCTGGGTTATATTCACTAACGACACGGGAAATGGAAAATAAATCAAAGGGGTTTGTGAACGGAATTTATTATCGTTAAATATAATTTATCCAAAATAGAGATTTGTTTGGATTACAATAATAGTATAGAAGAGAACTTCAAGTAATTTAAAGGTATGCAACCCAGTAGTCCAGCAATATGAAGTGAAATTCGATATTCTATCTCATACTGACATGCAACACTTGTCCACCAAAAGAAAGATAAATGTCTATAGATAAAGTGGGCATTTTGAGGCCGATTTGGAGATTTCTTTCGGAAAAGTAGGATTTCATTTTCTTCCAACCAATTTTATTGTACCGGTGTGATAAATTGAAATATAATACAGATTGATAGATTCCATGTTGTCCTTATGTTCTTGGGAAGAAAAAATTGCTTAGTATTATTCCAGAATATCATTTACCAGAAATATGCTGTAAAAAGCTGTTTTGATTTTTTTGACTTATATTTTTTATTCAACATATGAAAATGGTTTTACAGCCTTGAACGTAGTAGTTAACTTTTAAAGTATAAACGGTTATTCTTTTTGAATTTATGAAATAGCTATACAATATATATAACATATATACTATATGTGCGTATAAAACATAAAACAAAATACATAATATATATAATAATGTATATATAATAGTAAACAGTTACTATGATGACAAATGTCCTACGAAATTGAGACATTATATTAGCAGTGTTATTCATTTACTACAAAAATTCCCATCAACAAAGAAATAATCTCTTAAATATTGCTAATTAATAATTCATTAAAGTAGCTAAATATATGCACCTCAGAAAAATATTAGCTGTTTCAAGAATAATAAATTGCTACAAATCTATATCAGTTTCTAAAACTCGCGTAAGAACACAAATGTTTCATAGCTTTAATGCAAAAATCCAATATCAAACACTTCAAACGATAAAAGAAAAAAAATATGGAATATTATAAAATATACACTTCTAGGTGACCTTTAGAATGAAAAGGATTGATACGAAGCGAAATTCGATATTCCATCTAGTACTGACTCGCCACATTTGTCTACCAAAAGAAGAATAAATCTCCATTCGGAAAGTGGACATTTTGAGGCAGATTCGGAGATTTCTTTTGGAAAAGCCGGATTTCTTTTTCTTCCAACCAATTTTATTGTACCAGTGTGATTGATTGAAATGCAATGCAGATTGACATATTTCATGTTGTCTTTATGTTCTTGTGAAGAAAAATTTGGTTTGTATTATGTAGGAATATCGTTTTCAAGAAATTTGCTGTAGAAAGCTGCTTTTATTTCATCGGCGTATATTATTTTATTCAACAATTGAAAATGTTTTTACATTCTTGAACGTAGTGGTAAACTTTTAGAGTATAAACGATTATTCTTTATGAAGTTATGAAATATCTATGCAATATATAGAACATAGATATCTGTGTGTGTAAAATATAATACATAATATATTTAATAGTAAGTAGTTACTATTACAAATGGCCGACGAAAATTCAGACAATATTTTAACAGTGTTATTCATTGATTTTATTTTTGGGGTTTATTACGACTCCCATCAACAAAGAAATTGGATTTCTCATGATATTATTGTTCTCTTATATCGCTTATTAATAACTAATTAAACTTAAAGTAGCGGAATTATATGCACTTAAAAAATATCAGCTTCTTCAAGAATAATAAATTACTACAAATCTATATCAGTTTCTAAAACTCGCGTAAGAACACAAATGTTTAATATCTTTAATGCAAAAATCCAATATCAAACACTTCAAACGATATTTTAAAAAAATAATAATAAACGGAATGTTATAAAATATATACTCTGAGGCGATCTTTGGAATGAAAATGATTGATACGAAACGAAATTCGATATTCCATCTCGTACTGACACGCCACACTTGTCTCACAAAAGAAGAATAAATCTCCGTTGGGAAAGTGGGCATTTTGAGGCAGATTCGGAGATTTCTTTTGGATAAGCCGGATTTATTTTTTTTCTTCCAACCAATTTTATTGTACCGGTATGGTAGATTGAAATGTAATACAGATTGGCAGATTTCATGTTGTCTTTATGTACTTGTAAAGAAGAATTTGGTTAGTATTATGTAGGAAAATCATTTCTAAGAAAGATGCTGTAGAAAGCTGTTTTGATTTCTTTCACTTATGTATTTTTTATTCAACAATTGGAAATGTTTTTACCCTCTTGTCTTGAATGTGGTGGTTAACTTTTAGAGTATCTTATAATGGGTTATTTTTTTTTTTGGATCTATGAAATATCTATGCAATATACAGGGTGTACAAAAAGTCTCCGTACAACTTCAAAAATTTATTACGAAAAAATAATAGGCCTACAGCAAAAATAATTACAACAGTACATAGAGTAACTAAAAAAGTTTTTTTCTACTACCTTAGTATGTTTGTAATGAGATCCTTTCGTTGCACGAAGGATATCAAGTCGATATTCCAATTTCATCCACGTGCGTTAGCGTTGCTAACATCAACAGTAGTTACAACTGTTTGATGAAATCCGAACAAAATTTAATAGTCTCATGAAATTGAAACAAAAGATCCAAACAGTAGGAGCTATTGCTGATTTTAGCATGCTAAAACGTTCGTCGATTGAATTGGAATATCGTCTTGATATTCTTCGTGCTACGAAAGGATCTCATGTTGAAGTTTACTAAGGCAGTAGAAAAAAACTTTTTAAGTTACTCTATGTACTGTTGTAATTATTTTTGCTGTAGGTCTATTATTATTATTATTTTTTGTAATAAATTTTTGAAGTTGTACGGAGACTTTTGGGACACCCTATATATATCTTAGATATTCTACAAATATATAAATGATAAAATTGTTACTATGACAAATATGCCACGAAATTGAAACATTATTTTAGCGGTCTTATCCATTTACAACACAGACAACTCATCAACAAAGAAATTTGATTTCTAATGAGATTATTGTTCTTTTATATTGCCCATTAATAATTCAATAAAGTGTCAGAATTATATGCACTTCAAAAAAATATTAGCTGTTTCCAGAATAATAAATTACTACAAATTCTAAAATTCGCTTAAGAACACAAATGTTCAGAGGTGCCAAGTCTCCGGCTTTTTGAACACCAGTAATTGTTTAGAGAAAATGTTGTTCTTTTAAATCTCAAAAAGCTCCGATTAAATAAAACAACATTTTCTGTACTAAATTACTGGTATCCAAAAAACCGGAGACTTGGCAAGTCTGAATGTTTCATATCTTTAATGCAAAAATCCAATATCAAACACTTCAAACGATATTTTAAAAAATAATAATAAATGTAATTTTGTAAAATATATACTCGGAGGTGACCTTTATAGAATGAAAATGATTGATACGAAGCGAAATTCGATATTCCAACTCATACTGACACGCCACACTTGTCTAACTAAAAGAAGAATAAATCTCCAATGGGAAAGTGGACATTTTGAGGCCGATTCGGAGATTTCTTTCGGAAAAGCCGGATTTCTTTTTCTTCCATCCAATTTTATTGTACTGGTGTGATAGATTGAAATGTAATACAGATTGACAGATTTCGCGTTGCCTTTTATGTTCTTCCGAACAAAGATTTAGTTGGCTTTATGTACGAATATTACTTGCAAGAAATGTGTTGTTGAAAATAAGAAGTAGTAATGTTGTTAGATTTATTTTTTTTACTCAATAATTTAAAAAGTTTGTGTATTCTGATACGTAGTGGTGTAACTTCTAAGATTTAAATTTTGTTTGTTTCTAGATACATAGAATATTTTATCAGTTAGTATGAAATATCTCCAGACATACTTTAGTGGGTAATTCGTTTAATCAGGGGTGATTGTCTTCCAGTATTTTGTACAACACTAAATTTATATAGCAATATTCTTAGTAAGTCATCGCAGAATTCTTCGATTAAAGAAGAAAACGATTCCTATATAAATTTAGTGGTGTACAAAATACCGGAACACAAGCACCCCTGGTTTAATACAAATACTCCCGTAAACAAAATAAAAAATAATTTATTATGATATAGTACTTCAGTCATAATTATCAGTTTATTTTCACAAGGACAAATGATAAATTCTGTGAAGTTCAATTAATAAATCACATATATGTTATTGACATGTACACTTTAAATAAGAATTCCTGTGATTGCCAGTACAATTTCCGTATTTTTAAGGAGATTTTTTTTCTCTGATGATATTGACTTTGTGAATATGTGAAAAAGGGGTGAGAGTGTTGAGAATACTTTGAAATGTATACTTTAAATAAGAATTCCGGTGATTGCCAGTACAATTTCCGGATTTTTAAGGATTTTTTTTCTGAGATGAAATTGACATCGTGAATATGTGAAAAAGTTTTGTGAGTGTTGAGAATACTTTGAAATGTATACTTTAAATAAGAATTCTGGTGATTGCCACAACAATTTCTGTATTTTTAAGGATCTTTTTTTCTGCGATGAAATTGACTTCGTGAATATATGAAAAATTGTAGAGAGTGTTGAGAATACTTTGACATGTGCACTTTAAATAAGAATTCTGGTGATTGCCAGTACAATTTCCGTTTTTATACGGAATTTTTTTTTCTCCGATCAAATTGACTTCGTGAATATGTGAAAAAGTGTTGAGGGTGTTGAGAATACTTTGGTATGTACACTTTAAATAAGAATTCCAGTGATTGCCAGTACATTTTCCGTATTTTTACGGAATTTTTTTTTTTGCCTATGATTTCATGAATATGTGAAAAAGTGTAGATTTGAGAATACTTTTGAGGGACAATGCTAAATTTGCATTTTCTCTGAAACTGTAGAATTTTATTATTATTATTACTTTGGAAAATTAAAAAAAAACTGTAAAAATACGGTTATTGTTCTCACAATCAACGAAATTATTTTTAAAAAGTAAAAATATTTTTAAAAAAAATCCAAAAGACTTAGCGAATACGACAAATTAAATAGACTTTTAGCACTATAATCTGTCAAGGATGTTCTTAAATCTAAATTCGCTAATTTCTGATACATTCACAAAATCATTTCATTGGAAGAAAAAATCGTAAAAATTCCGTAAAAATTCGTAATCATAAAAAATCTGGAAAAATACAACCGGATTTTTTTTTTCCATTGCATGTTAACTTACGTATGTTATTGACACCCACGGACTTCAGAACGCATGTTGCTTGTTTTTCCCATTTTGCCGTGAAGAAGAGGCCTCCATTTTGAAAATTTCTAACTGTTATATATCTTTAATTTTAGTTATTTTTTAGATTTTTAGTTCTAGTCATTTTTACGTACTAGAAACAAAACGATAAATAAATATAGCATAGCTATTGTAGAATTGCGAATTTTCGATTTTTGTAATCTTTAAGTTTTCCTTTTCAAAAACTTATAATCATGTTCTCATGTGCATATGAAAAATCTGATTCCCTTGCGTTACCATAAACAGTACGGAAATATTTGAGAGCATTTATGAAAAATCGCGGTCATTATTATTAACAGAACTTTCAGGTTCTGCTTTTGTTTAAATAATTCAGTGACAGAACGAATGCATTTTCTGTATTAACATGAAAAATTCACTTTGATCCAAGTAAAAACTGTTGTGTTTCTTTTACACACATTGGCAACACGTTAATGCTCATTGTTCTAGAGGAATGTCTTCATCAACATTAGCGCACATTCTTAGGAAGTCCACAAGTCATATGGAAGTGACGTTTTTCTTTGGGTGGTAACGAGGAAGTGCGTACATTTATACTACGGTATAGTTTTACAATGGCGCATCTTGTACCTTAGCTCGAAACGAAAATTATTTTTTTCCAAATGGAACACTTTTGCTAGCTTAAAAATAATATACACTGCACAATAAGTTTTTATGAAAGTATATACTTAGTTCATTAATCCTTTTATAAATTTTTTCATTTGCTATTTAATATTTTTTATCACGTTATATTTTAAAAAAAGACGAATTGATAATACATATATAATTACCTATTACAAAAACAAAAAAAAAACAAAAAAAAAACACGCAATTTTAAAGCTGTGTTTCGAATCTAATTTAAAAATAAATCATGGAACTTCATTCACCTGCTAGAACAAAATGTCATTTCTCTCTTAAAATAGTATATTCATTTTGTTCGAAAAAAAAAATCTTGTATTTCTTTCCACACGATGGCTACACTTTAATGCTTATTCTTTTTAATTAATGTTTTGTACCAGCATTAGTTCGCTCACTAGGATGTCGTAAGGTAAATTATTATGAAATTTTTTTCTTAAGATGGCAACGACAGCACATATATCTTCATCAGAATGAGTATTTTCCGTAGCTTGATTTGTGCCTAAGGCAAAGGAAGAAAGAAGGAAAAAGATAAATCCCTTCAAAACACGTTTCTTTTATCTTTTGTTAACTTTTATAATTTTTCAAAAAAAAAAAAAATCTTTGTAACCCCCTCCTCCCTTTTTCAAAAAAAAAAAATAATTATGACCAATTACAATACATACCAATTATTACCAATACTTATCAATATTTTTTATATAAAAGTTATTTATATACATTAAAGAAATAACAAAATAAAAATATAATTTTCTTTAAGTTCATTAGATTCTTCTTGAGTTGTATTGTAGTTATTCAATATTTTTAGTCACGATGTATTAAAAGAATTGAAAAAAGATTGAAAAATCAAATATAATTATCTTTCTTTAAATAAATAAATAAATAAATAAATAAATAAATAAAAATAAAGTCGAAATAAGATTTGTCCCAAATTCAATTTAAAAATAAACCAGGGAACTTACGTTCTTTATACTACAAAAGAACATAGAAGAAATAAAGAATGGCTATTGTTTATATCATACACCTTCTAGACGAAATGTCATTTCTGTGCTAAAATACTATATTAATTTTGTTCCAAGGGGAAAAAATGTATTTCTTTTCGCCCAATGGCAACACATTAATGCCCATTCTTCTTGATGAATGTTTTCCACCAGCATTAGCCCGCCCTCTAGGGAGTCGTCAGGTCAAAAGTTACATGCCGTTTGTCTTTACATGGCACCGAAGGAGTCAAACACAGAGAAAAAACTTCACCAGGACATTATTTTTCGCGTGAAAGCTCACGTGTAAGAGAAGAAATAGGACAAAAGCCGAAATTTTAGAAAGGAAGACGAATGGCTAAAGATCTAAAAGTACTAAATCAGAAGTTTTGCTAGAGGTCTTTTTCGAATTTATATAGCTTTATCTGGGAAAAGTAACTAAGTTACAATGATGAATTGAATTCAGAGAAGCGGAAGAAGCAAGTTCTTACAACTTTATGATGAATTATTTAAATCAATTACTATGAAATTTCGTTTTAACATGATTTTATTTTATTTATACTTAAGCTTTATCTTCGGATGTAATAAATTTTTGGTGAAAATACATTTTTTTTAAGTATTTGTTACGAATCCATTTAAACATAACTCTGCGATATGTCTCTGAAAATTCTTCCATTATTTAAAACTGTTTATATTTGTCTCCAAACTGTGAGTTTATATGCCTGTTAGAAATTGCTTAACTCCCCAGTTTTCAATGCATTCTCCAGAGTGGGTCTCTTATTTGACTCGTAATTCTTGAGAAAATCACCACAGACAAGTTCAAGCCCATCATTTGACTTCTTGGGGAACTAATGAAGATTTCCACATATGCTGTTATAATCAGATGCTTTATACAGTTTTTAAATTTTCTTCGTGCGCTTTGACTCGAAAAACTTCGATGTTACCTAACTTTTGTATTTAAAATGACTTGTAAAAGATGACTACGACACTTTTTCACGAATCATTGAATACTAGTTGGTTGGCCGGACTTAATTCTGAACAATTGAGAAAAACTTCTTCTGCAGTTGATTTCTTGGGGTAAATTTTCATAATCGGGTCCAAAGCCAATTTTCACATGTATTCAAGTCAAGTCAACGCGGTGCTTAGGAGTGGCAACGTGGAACGTATACCGCCACGCGAAACCTTCATCGAAAATGATAAAGTAACATAACATTAAATCTAGAAGTAAATGAACAGTCAGTAAAGTAAATAAATTTGGAAACTCTGGTGTAAAGCTCCAGGAGACAGTCAAAAGTTTGAAGCACTTGAAGCCCATCGTGGCCTCAACAAAATGGCGCATAGAGCAACCAAGAGTTTTGGGTGCCCTACACATCCTTGACAGATCAGTCTAAACGTGTCAAAAACAGAGAATGAATAGGGAGGTGGTGCCCAGAGGCTCAGAAAAGCCATATGAAAAAGATCACTAGGGGTAGAAACTAACATGAGGTCCTAAGAACTATAAAAACAAAGGGGGACATATAGCTCACTATTTTAAAATTTTGATGGACATTGCGTAGTGCTTACCACCAGTTAAGGTTTTCCAGGGTGAGTTCAGACGGTTTAAGCCTTGAATTATTATTACATTCAATATATATATATTTTTTTAGATTATCCACTAACAACACAAAAGAACATTTTTGTATAAAAAATATTAACAATGTAATTCAAATATAGTTTTGAAATTTATTAACACTGATACTTATTTCGTATTAGTCTCATGCCAGGGGTTAATAACCGAAGAAATTGTCAAATGTTTCTCTACTTACAGTAGTCTTTTTGATGATTATTTCAGTTTTCAAGTAGTTCGATTTTCACCTAGTTCGATTACATATCTGTTAACTTTGTGTTTTATTTATATTATTTATTTATTTATTGATTAAGTTTTAATTTTCCTGTGGAATATTAGCCAGAAATAAATGCTGAACTATTTCATTTGTTTTAAATGCAAACTAGTTAATCTTTTATAATCGAACTGCACGTGATAGACATAGATTTTTTTTTAAATCATGCTTGAATATTATCTTAAAACCATAAAAGAAATAGCAAATTGAGATACGGTTTTCAAACAAATTGCATTTGAAAAACTATTTTTTTTTTCTATTCGACGGTGTAAAAAATTTAAATTGTTCGATGTTTTAGAAGTAAAAAGAAAAAAAATGCAGTAAAAGAGATTTATTGGTCAGGTCTTTACCACCGTCAATTTGACGCCAATATTACTTATGGACATGTTTTACACTATATGAAATAGATTAATATTGCATGATGTTAAAAGTAAATGGGAGTAAAAGTTTTCAAGAGTTTGTTTAAGAATAGAAAAACGATTTTATCAGTAAAACAACCCCGAACCAACGCAATTAGCAAATGTGTAATTTTTAAAGGTAATATTAAGCTTCATAAATATGAACAATAAGGACAAAAGAAACGAACAAAAATATTAATAATAATATTAATATTAATATTAGAACTTTAATGAAATAGTTAATTATCTGGAGAAACGAAAACAAAAACGGTCTTCCGTAAATATTTATTTGATAGAATTTTCTAATAAATCCTGTGCCAACTTTAATATCAAAATTATACAAAGAAAACAACAGCAATACAAATTAACGAGATTAACATTAACATTAAAACTTAAATAAGATAATTGAATCCATTTGGACACTACACTGTTAACTAAGTATTTTAAAAACACAAATTGCACAAATTGTGCTTATTAGTTGCTAAAATCAGTGTAAAAATTGTTTTAAACTCATAAAAGAGCTAAAATCCTACATGTTTCGGCTTTAAACTTAAAGCCATCATCGGGGAAGAGGAACAACACAAACGACTACTGATCTTTTAATTTTCGACACGAGAAAATTAAATAAGATATTTAATATCTGAAAAAATAGAAACAATGAAAATTATTTAGTTAATAACGTTTTGATAGCATTTCCCTATTATAGAATAAAGTCTATATCATTTGTAGTAACAAAATGTAATTAGAAAATTTCAAAGAACAAAATTAAATGGGTACCAAATTTTCCAAAACTGCATTAAAACATTGACTGTTTTTTTCTTCTCCTTAATCCTTTTTTAAAAAATCTCCAGATCTTACTTTTTATGTTAGTGACATTTTATTTCCAAGTCGTAATTTTTAAGAGATTCTTAATTACAGTAATTACGATTTAAACCAAAGCTTAATTTTTGAGCTTGGAACAATCTCGGTTTTTATTACATACTATAATCAAGATGTAGGCGTTTTCCTCCAGGTACTGATTTAATTAACTTATTCCTCTACATACAATTTCCAGACTTAAAAATAAATGGTTTGATAAGGAAAAAAAGCGTATAATTATTCTTAAAATTGAGGATAAAACAAACATATTCCGAGTAATTATTCATGTGAATTTTATATAAAAAAAAAGTAATAAAAAAATGGCCACAAAAATCCCAGAAAAATTTAAAAGCTTTTTTTTAAAGGTTTAAATCCAAATGTTAGCTTTCAACTTTCAAACTAACTGAATAATAAATAATTCTGTTTAAGAAAAAATATTTGCGAATCAGTGAAAGCATTATTTTCTTTAAATTAATTTTTTTTTATGATTCTTTTAGCGTCGATTCTTTTTAAATATGAAAAAAAAAAGTAACTTTATAGAGTCTGCATCTGCAACGATTGTGATGATATATATATATATTTTTTTTATATATAAATATTCTTGTGACTGTAGTCAATTAGAAATAGCATTTAATTTTTCGAGAAAATGGAAGTTGTAGTGTTTATTGCTAATGAAACTAATTTCGGTAATTAAAAAACAAATAAATTACCAAAATAATGTCTGAAAATTTTGTTTGTATCATTTCGATTTTGCTTTGATTTTAATTCTTTCTTTATAGTTTTCCATAAATAAAGAGGAAAAATTAATTACCTTTAAAGATATTTTTTTTAATCAGATTTCTTAGAATCGCGTGAACACGCGTTACAAAATGTTTCCAGCTAATTGCATTTGAAGAATTATTTTAATTAAAGTTACTTTTAATATACAAAGTTAGTATTTACAAACGTTTAAATGAATTAAACAAATTGTTTTTTAAATTGCTGGGAATAATGGAAATAAATGTACATTAAATTTATTCAACTAATTTAGATGAGAAATTTAATGCAGGCATCCAATAATTTTATAATTACTCTTTTAGGAGAAAAAGAAAAATCAGCTTCTGTAAAAAAAAAAGAAAAAAAAAGTTATAATTAGATAATAAATTTGTACTTTTCAGCAAGCATGAGTTTGTTGCATGTTTGCAATAATTCATTTTTTTTTTAAATACATTAAAAACGTTACTTGCTCTTAAGGTAAATATTAAATCAAAAACATGATATTTTTAGCGACAGTCACGAAATAGTATTTATCAATGCGTAAAAGTTTCAGACATTCTAATTCTGATCCCAAATGACCAAATTGTTTGTACACGCTTTTAATTTCCTTTTTTCTGGGTCAAATTTTGCAATCGATTTTTGACCCACTTCTTCCGTTTTACTGAATTTCCTTAAGGTGGTTCTCAAAAAAATATTCTTCCCCGCTTAACAACGCAAAACTTTCGGACACATTTTCAGACTAAATGTTAAACATAAAAGCATAATGCCTGCAGGCATGATTATTGAAGTGATTTGTAACCAAATAGTTTTCTTCATTTTCCAATAAATGAATTACATATTGAGTTATAAACAATTGTTTTCACAAAACTGCAGTTCTTCTCCTTTCCGGCGCTGGCGCGTTCGGAATTTCGGTTGAAAATACCAACTTTGACGTCATTTTCTGAAATATCGTCTGTTTTACCGAAAAACAAAAAAAAAACAATTAGATTACATAGTTTCTTAATAAAATCACTTGTTAACTGATACATTTGCGAACAAAACTAATTACAAAATGTGTCAGAATGTAACCACGTTGGATTTGAGAACAGTCGTTAATGTTGCACACAAGTTCATTGTCGATGGCAATACAATATTCAAATAGTTTTAGGGACGTACCTCATCAAAAGCAAAAATATGACTTTAAGTTTTTGATTCAAATCACATATCTAACAAACATATTTGGCTCACATTTTGCTCAAGAGAATGCATTATCGAGAATAATGTAGTATTCATGTATTTTCATGACCATACTGTCGCAGGAGCAAAAACGTTCTTTTACGTTTTAGATTGAAATCACATATGTACCAAACAGATTTTGCTTAAATATTGCACACGAGTTCACTGTATTACCATATAGTATTCATGTATTTTCATGACCGTACTTCATCAGGAGCAAAATCGTTTTGTATGTTTTTGATTGAAAGCATATACCAAACTTAGATTTTACTTAAATTTTGCAAAAGAGTTCATTATCGATGATAATGCAGTATTCGTGCATTTCCATGATCGTACCTCATCAGGAACAAAAACATGGTTTTGCGCTTAAGATTGAAATCACATATCTAACAAAGAGATTTTGTTCAAATTTTGCACAAGAGTCCATTGTCGATGGCAGTGCCGTATTCGTATATTTTCAGAACCGTACTACATTAAAAGAAAACACATTTTTTACGTTTTGATTGAAATCACATAGCTATCAAACAGATTTTGCAAATATTTTGCACAAGAGTACACTCTTGATGGCAATACAGTATTCATGTATTTTCATGACCGTACATCATTAACAGAACAAACATTTTTTTACCTTTTTGATTGAAATCGCATATCTAACACACAGATTTGGCTC
The DNA here is from genome assembly GCA_963931845.1 of Maratus michaelseni. Taxonomy (NCBI): domain Eukaryota; kingdom Metazoa; phylum Arthropoda; class Arachnida; order Araneae; family Salticidae; genus Maratus; species Maratus michaelseni. The sequence goes on along the minus strand of OZ007597.1, from coordinate 93,209,427 downwards.
AAATTTTGCACAATTGTCCTGCAAAGTTGGTTCCTGCAGTAAAATTGTTTCAGAACTATGGAATTATATAAAAAGAAAGTTTTTGTTCAAAAAACCATCAAATTAAATTATAAACGTTCGGAATTTTATCCGGAATGAAGATGTAGCTTACGGTCATGCGCAGATAGCATAGGATTATAAAAGAAAACACGGTTTGAAGCATCGCAATTGCATTTTCTTAATGCTTTGAGATTGGTACATTTGTGGTACCAAAAGATGACTTCAACTGAGTTTTGTGAGCTTCAACTTCAAATGAACCACAACACGACAGTAAACTATGGAACTACATGAGATAAGTTTGTGCCGATTTTTTGTGTTCACGATCAAATGAAAAAACTTAATGATCCTTTGGCTCTAACTATTACACTTGGTGACAATGATGTTGATATAACGGAAAGGTGCCTTATTTCTTTTATTTGTTCTATGACTTTTGGATCGCCCTGTAAACTATCTAAATATTCAGATTTGTGCATATGAATAAACTTCATGTTTGCAGCTCGGAGTATCACAAAATCACCTATGGCTCAAAAAACATATCAAATTATGACTTAGTATCATCTCTCATGTTTAATTTTTTTAATTTATTTCATGAAATAAGGATATATTCTCTTTTTAGAATCATGTTGCACACAATTCAAATGGTCAAACTTATCTTTCGGTAAGTGTAAAACCTATTAACATTAGAAACGTGACAACTGTACGTTTCACAAACTCACTTCTGTCAGCGAATGCAAATGGCCAGTTCTTTTCAAAATAAAAACCAGAATTCTGCTTGTTACTCTATTCCTTTTTTTTTTTTTTTTTTTTTTTTTACAACTGCCTAATTTATTATTCTATGCTTGTGGACGTAAAAAGATATTACTGTAACATATTGTAAGGTTGATACACAAAACGTGACGGATTTTTCTTACACCAGAGAACTTAAAACATACTACTTAATATAGATCGATCAGATATTATTTCTATTTGAAAGTATTAGGCTTATGATAATAACTGCCAACTTTTGCGATTTTTTTTTTTTTTTTTACCACTAAAATTTAATAGTAAATTTTGCGTTATTTAACTACCAAAATCTGCGATTAATTAAATAAGGTAATTTTTTTAAAATTAAATTTTAATAGTAACGAAAAAAGCGAAAAAATGTAAAATTAATTATTAGAATCTGAATTACAATATCTAAATCATCAAGCATGAGCGTATGAATAACACTTCATCAAAGCATCTTCAAACCACTTCAACGATTCAAAAAGAACTTTAAATGATGACTTAATTTTATTTCTCACTATTTTTTTTATTAATTTCATAAAAACAGTTGATACTCTCCTTTTAGAACTGCTGTTATACACAATTCAAATCGTTAAACGTAGTAACCTTTCAATGTCATCAAAGCCGATTAACATTGCAAACGTGACAACCGTACGTTTCACTAACTCAGTTCTGACACCGAATGCAAATGACTACCACTTCCTTTCTAAATAAAAAAACTGAACTCTTCTTGTTACTCTGTTTCTTTTTATCTTAGTTTTTCTCTTTTTTTACAAACGCCTTATTTATTGTTCTACATTCGAAAAAAAATAATATTTTAACATATTGTAATATCGATAGACAAAATGGGACAATATATTGTGTATCACACAATAAGTGACGACTTTTTTCACCAGAATTCTTAAAACATAATATTTAATTATCATTAAACGGATATTATTTCTATGAATAGATATCAAATTGTAATATATATATAACATATCGTAATATCGATATATTAAATGGAACAATTTATTGTGTGTCACACAACATGTGACGATTTTCTTTAGCAGAACCCTTTAAAAAATATTTAATTATGATCAAACAGATTTTTTATTTCTATGGATAAATATCCAATTGTAATGTATGTAACATATCGTAATATCGATACATAAAATTGAACAACTTATTGTGTATCACACAATATGTGACGATTTTCTTTACCAAAACCTTTAAAAAAATATTTAATTATTAGCAAACAGATATTATTTCTATGGATAAATATCAAATTGCAATATATGTAACATATCATAATATTGATATTTAAAATGGAACAACTTATTGTGTATCACAATATGTGACGATTTTCTTCACCAGAAGCTTTAAAACATAATATTTAATTATGATCAAACAGATATTATTTCTATGAATGAGACAGAATCAGTTTTATTAGACTCTGAATGGGAATATTTAAATCTTCAGCTCTAAATGTATAAATGATATTCAATTTTATTGCTGGAAACATCACTAGACCAGGTCATTAATTCAAGAACAATTTAAATGATGATTTAATTTCATCTCACACATTCCATTTTTGATTTACTTCACGAAAGTAGATGACACTCTCCCTTTAGAACTACTGCGCTATGACACATAATTCAAATCGTTAAATCTATCTTTCAATGATGCCAAAGCCGATTAACATTGAAAGCATGACAACCGTTCGTTTCACTAACTCAGTTACTGACAGCGAATGCAAATAACCAGTTCTATAATAAATAAAAATCAGAACTCTGTTTTGTTTCTTCGATGATTATTTTTTCAAATGGCTAATTTATTTTTATATACTTGTAAAAAGATGAGTATTGTAACATATTGTAATACTAATATACGAAACGAAACAATTTATCATGTGTGAATATTTATTGTATATCGCTCATTATGTGAAGATTTTCTTCACCAGAACTCTTAAAAAATAAATTACTTAATTATGATGGAACGTCAAACAGATATTATTTTTATAGATAAATATTAACGTTAGATAGAATCAGATATTGGAGTCCGAATTAGAATATCTAAATCCTTAGGTCAAAGTATATACATAGTCGGTCATTTCTGTTATACGAACTTGGAAGTCCTTTTTTGCTTTCAAAGGTATAATATATATATTTGTCAAAGGGTATTATATCAAAGGGAGAGGATATATATGTATATACAGGGTGCGTCATAAATACGTGCAAACTTTAAAAAAATCATAATAAAAGAAGTAATAGTCAGAAAAAAATTCGTTTTGCGCGAATATGATAAGAGGAGCATTGGATTTTCGTTTCATGTATTAAAAAATGATTACAAAAGCAACCGAAAGAGGGCGCTTACACGTAATACTGAGAAGTTTTATGCAAATCAGACAAACCCTTAGTGGGCGATCCTTCAAACTCCTCGTTTTCTCAAAACGTCGTCGTCCTAAATTCAGTATTCCATTCAATGAAATGGGGCTTTATTGCGCCTTTAGTTCTTTCTCCGTACGAAATTTTCGCAATGCAATAGTTGTGGATTCACCATTTTTGTAGGAAAATTTAACTACCAATGTTCGATCTGATAAGGATAGCATGCTGCCGAGATTGAATGACGAATCCATTTCCAGCCAGGTATTTTATTGCTAGCTTGATTAGTATAAAACGTCTCAGTATGGCGTGTAAGAGCCCTCTTTCGGTTACTTTTGGAATCATTTTTATATACATGAAAAAAAATCCAATGTCCCTCTGATCATATTCGCGCAAACCGATTTTTTTTCCGAGCATTACTTCTTTTATTATGATTTCTTTAAGTTTGCAATAATTTATGACGCACCCTGTAATATATATGCACACATGTGCACGCACATACATACACATATATTACAGATATAAGCAAGATGATTTAAAATCGCTGTTACATACAATTTGCATCGTCAAACCCATTTTTCAATGACAATAGATAAATAAATAAAGAAATAAAGCGGATTACCGCTGAAAACGTGACACACTCTTTAGCGTATCAACAACTTAATTCTGTCAATGTTTTTTGAAACGAAACAGAAATCTACTTGTTCCTTCTTTCTCCAAACGTTTAATTTATTGCTCTATACTTGAAAAAAGATGAATGTGCTAACATATTACGATTTGGATGCGCAAAACGTGATGATTTACGTGATGATTACCCACGCAGACTAAACTGCTAAGTGGCGATTTAAATTTTTGAACTCAACTCTTTAAAAACATGTTGAAACTTCTTATTTATTTATTTTTTTTTCGTGAGTGATCTTTATTTTCTGTAAAAGATAAAGAAAAGTATTTGCCGCGCTGCTGGAAAAAATTGTGGGTGTGGATACATGCTGAGAGTCTGCGTGAATACTGGATAACTGCCGAGCTTTCAATCTTATGCTGTCTTATAGAATGTTTTTTTAATGCTAAAAAAACTATGTAAATTGTCTGAAACTTTTTTCGCTATTACTAATTATTTCTTTGCAATATGTTCAGCTACACTACTTTTAGTGAATTTACTAGTAAAATAAGAACTTTATTTGAGCAGAGTTTTACAAGTGTTCCTCTTAAAATATTTAAGCATTCCAATGAACCAAAAATGTCAAGTTTCAATTGTGAACATTTTTTGTTAAATAATATAAGATAATGTTATCTGAAAGTAACATTCATGAATGTAATAGAAATAAATAGCCAAAATATAGATAGGCATAACAATTATTAATGGGATAGAAATAGAAATAAAAGTACAAATAAGGGGGTCGGCGCAAGAAAGTGCCAAGCCACATTTTTGGTGAAATAAATCTAACACTGTAATCTGTTGCTTAATATTGTAAATTATAATATCCAACATATAATTTGTTTCTAATGTCCCTTGGTGGCAGCATATGTGACAGGTTTCATTTTTGCCCCAGATGTGTATGCCCCCAATGAAGATAGCTAATTTACAAAGAACCTAATAGTAATATCAGTAAAGTAATGTCATATTGTTACTCAGAATATCTCATATGTTACTAAGACATTGGCGAAAAAACTTTAGGTTATATATCTTGATTTGAGTATTTGATCAAATTTTCAAATTGAAATATATCAGAAGTTCAAAAATGTGGCTTGGCACTCTCTTGCCCCGACCCTTTCAAATGTCTCACGATATTACCGTAATTTCCGGTGTATAAGCCGCGGCTCAAATAAATCTGTTTCCGACCAGAAAGTTTATTTAATAAAATAAACTTTCTGTAAAATAAACTATTTGTGCATGGAACTTATTTGACCTTTTTTAAAAAATAAAATTTCTGGTTCGTAACAGAATTTGTTTAGCCGCAGCTTATACACCGGAAATTACGGTAATGTTTAAGAAATTATTTTTCAACATACAGTTTAAATTCTCCTTGTTAAGAAAGGCTACCGCTTAAATAATATTCAAATAAATTTGGGAAAACAAGTCTAAAATCTTATACTAAAATGACAGTTTCTCGGGTAAGGTTATAGATCATTGTAGTTTTGTACTAAACACAATAGAATTAACTATTAAAAATGGTATATCCATTTTTCTATATCCTTGTTAATATTATATTCTTGGCAGTAAAGTAAATAGGTCACGATAGTATTCATTCTATACAGATACATTCTGTTTACAAAATAAATATATAAACAAATAAATAAATAAAATCCATTTCTTCCATAATTACAAGAATATATATTCCAAACAATGGGCCGTATCTCCATACAAATTTCCTACATTAATCTTAAATATTTCATTCACACACTAGAATGTATCATTGAATCTTGTTCTAAAACACAATTCCCAGAAAGATGAGGAATAATTTTAATTCACATCTTTTTTACGCGCCATTTTCAGGCACTTTGCCATAGAATTGCAGACGATTCTTTAACAGCGAATAAATCTTCAGATAGTTTTTCCGACCTAAAGGAGATTCTTCGTATTTATTGCACTCGCTTTGTTGCCAACGGAGACCTTCAAATAAAATCGAGACTGCCACGAAAAGGATGTAAATTTCAAATCCAAGGAGAATCGTGACAGATGGTATTGTTGACCATACGGCATACACAAAAAAGTCAATGGCTGCCAGAGAGAAACGAAGAAATTGAATTCTCGTACCCTGGAGCATTTCTGGACTGTTACGTGAATTTTTGAGTTATTGTTAAATTCAATAAAATGATGTCTTGACAGTTCAGAAAAAAATTTTTGTCTGCTAAAAAACTGTTTCTTTACGGGGCAGTAAGTTTTGATTCCCAGCCGAGTTCTTTGGTAAGTTAAGAATTTCAAACATTATTTTGTAATTCAAATTTTAAAGAAACTTTCTTTTAAGTCTAAATTCAATTGATAATTGTACATGAAATGGATTTTATTTCATTTATTATTTTACTATTTATTTATTATACAGAAATCGTTATTTATAATTTTAAGATAGTTGTAATAAAGATGAATCCCAAAGCACTGTATAGTTATGAATAATAGTAATAATAACAATAATAATAACAATAATAATAATAATAATAATAATTATTATTATTATTATTATTATTATTATTATTATTATTATTATTATGGTTTTTTGTTGGAGACAGTAGAAAATAAAACGTAATGAAATATTAATCCAAATAATAAATTTTTTTATAATGAAATAGCAATTTTGTAAAACTATTGATATTTATTAGAATTTTTTTTTCTCTTGTATGACAATATTTTGTCAACAGAAGTTTAAAAAAAAATAATATTATTATTATAAGCAAGAAAAAACTAAAATGTTGCACAAAATGATTACCAATATTTGTAAAAATTTAGATAAAATTGTCTATTATTATCTATGTATTGTAAAAATGACAATAATGATTACTGATAAATAATGAAATATGGTTTAACACTAGAACGACCAACAGCGGTCATTTTGACCGTTACCAAATGAATATATTTCGATTCGAATCAGAAATTTCTTTTAAAAGTAAATTAAATATGAAAGTTGCAGTAATATGTTAAATGAATAAGTTAAATAGTTTTAAATAAAAATTCTGGTGTGAAATAGATTTATAAAACTTGAGTAAAATTTACGGTCGTTCTAGTGTTAAAAAAAATAAAAACTATGTTGATACTATACTAAAATACAGCCAATCTTGCTCAATGTCATTAGACATTTGTTGTTCAAAACTTCAATATACAAACTTCTCTTTTAAAATCAAAATCATATTTAATATTTATCAAATGTTCATAATTCTTTATACGTATCAACTGCATCTCTTATAATTTGTATTTGATCAATCGAAAAGATCAGCTGATGTATTCAAATCATTCGGGATATCTATATGCATATTAGAGGGCAAACTAATTTTGTGTTACTCATTAGAGTTTACGGTCGTTAACTTTCAACACCAGCGGCAGATTTTTGTTTTGATAAATCGTTATTGATAGCTTCCGGATAAATCCCAGAATAAAAGTGAGAGTATTATAAGAAGATAATAATTGAAGGCTGCTATTAAAACGTGCTTGGTGGTTGGAAGAGACTAGATTCATGGTGAATTTTGTACTTATATAATAAAACAACAGTATCAAGATGATATCAAATTCGCCATTTAGTTTTGGGAAATAAAATGATTCCTTCTAGGAACAGCAGTTAAAATGTAACGAGACATTAGTTTGAAACGTTGACATCACATTTGAAATATTCACAATGCATTAATAATAGTGTATAAATATTGACATATTACTAGAATTCTTTTAAATATCATGCAAATATTTATCATGAAATAATATTCGCAAAAATGGTCGTATATGTTCAAAATGTAAGCTTTCTAATAGTTTTGAAATGATATGTACCAAATTAGTCACAATATTACAAAAAATAAGATAAAATTATCTACATATATCAAACATAAAAACGGTAGTATTGATGAAATATTGCTAGAAATTAAATTGATATTGTTCCAAATTTACTCAGTATTGCTCAAATATTATTAGTCCACGGTGTAATCAGCGTTTAAGCTAGAACAATTTTTTGTTAATAAAAACTTTTGCAATATGCTCCATACAAGCCCCTAATCATACCCAGAGTTTTTCCAAACTATTCCACTTCAGGAAAATCCGCCATTTTTAACAAGAACGAAAAATCATGCGTCAAACCTAGATTATGAAATGCTTTCCAGCACAATCAGAATACTGTAATAAAACTTCACAGTCAAAAGTAAGACATATTTCTTTCGCCGAATCACAGTTTAATGATGTTATTGCAGCAAGTGCATTATATAAAGACACCAATTCAAGAGACCAAGTGTTAAAACTGTTACATACCCAATCATTTAATTTATGAGTGTCTGTAGTATCTCCCATTTTCGTGACTATCTAAGCTCAATATTTTGATGAATTGTTACTAATTAGATTGCAGATAATATTGCGATTGATATTGGTTGTCATTGTCTTAATCTATTCTGCTATGGTAGAGCTTGTTAAAATGTACCCGTGTGTTAACCCACAATTTCTTTTTATCTATAGCATCAGATATTGATCATGTCTGAACATGTATGTACCTGACAAAACTTTCTCAGACTTCCGAATGTAAAATATGATTTACCATAAAAGTTTCAAGATCTCCAGATGACGTTTACTGACTTAGCTTTAATATCTGGTGGATATATATGTTCTGTTAGCATAATTAAAGTGCCCCAAGACATAAAAATGGCAACATTAGTTATACGCGCTGTGTCGATGGGTGGAGCTAATAATATTATTCTACATAACTTTAATTATAATTATGTCAAATGCAATTTAATTGGGCTTAATTTATTATTATTAGCATAAAGAACTGCAATACGAACAATTTGATAAATTTGGAAACAAATCTAGGCAACTTAATGTAGAAAATGTCTAATAAAAAATAACTTTCTAAGATGGCGACAGTTTTTTTTTTTAAAGACGGATATTCCAGGTAGATTTTATCACGCTTAGTTTATTATTATCACTGTAGAGAAATATAATATGAGCAATTTGTCATTCTTTGAAATTATCTAAGCCACTTAACATAGAAAATGTTCAATAAAAACTAAATTTCTAAGACGGTGGCAATTTTTTCAAAATGGCGGATTTTCCTCAAGTGGGAAAGTTTGAAAAAACTCTGGGGATGATTAGGAGCTTATGTGGAATACATTCCAAAAGGTCGCGTTTTTGTGAAAAAAAATTGTTCAAGGTTTGATAAAATTTTAATTTAACTACATAGTACTGTATAGATTTATCTGTTAACCCTTATCTGCTGTGGCAAAAATTGTGACATAGCTACTATGAACAGTCTCTGAGATAGCTTGATCGAAGGAGGAATAAAAGGTTCGATTAACTCATAGGATATTGTTTCTATATTAAACTTTATGTACAAGACTGTTATAAATAAAATTCACCTATTCAGAAATCTCTTGCAATTCAGAAGTCTCTAGATTAATCTTCAGTCTAAAATAATCGGCAACGTCCGCCGCTGCACTGTTTCTACTACCGGGGTACTACAGTACTAAAGGAAACAAAATTTTCACTAGTATCTAATAGTTAAACTGAAATTTACAGATTAAACTCCGAAAATTAAAAAAAAAGTAGTAGTCTGCGACACAGCTAACAGCAATTAAGGCATAAATATATATAAAACGTTTAAAAAATTATTATTTTGCATTTATCAAATGCTTATAACTCTAGCAACTGCATCTCTATAATTTGTACTTGAACAATAAAAACGGTATTTTATTCAAATCACTGATATAGAGTTACTGATTAGAGTTTAGGCTCGTTAACTTTCAACACCAGCAACCAGATTGTTGCTTTGATAAATAGTTATTAATAGCTTTCAGATAAACGCTGGAATAAAAGTGAGAGTATTATAAGCAGATAATGACTGAAGGCTGCTATTAAAACGTGCTTGGGGAATGCGAGAGACTGGATTCATGTTGAATATCTAGATAGTAATCCAAAACGCAACAGCATTAAGATTCTCTATTTAATTAAGGGGAGGGGAAGGGGGGTAATGCTCCTTATTAGAAACGACTTGTTAAATCATACAGATAAGACTTAAACTATTATTAAGGTAAATAATATTCTTATCATGTTTTATTACTGTGTTATTTTGACTATGGTAAACGTTTCTTGTAGTGATCTGTAAATTTTCTCCAAACATTTTAATCATTTACTAGATAGTACTCGCCATAACGTGACGTTAAAGAACTTAAGGCTGTTCTCAAAACCAAAGGGACTACTTTCAGACATAGTTTTTAATTAATTTTTTTTTCGGAAGCGCATGAAATTGACAGGTGTTTTTATTCAGAAACTATGCAGTAAACAACAACTAAATGGAAAACTAAACAACAGTTTTCCATTTTCCGGTAAAGGCAGAAGATCTTTCAGTAAAGACTGTCAAAGTCGGTGTTTTGAACTGAATTTCCGACGCAGCAGAGAGAGGAAGGGAAAAAACGTGTCACCACGTGACAAAATTGCTTATAACTCAATAAGTAATTTATTTATCAAAAAATGAAAACCTCACTTCGATTCTAAATCACTTCAATAGTCAGGTCTGCCAGGTTTATACCTTTTCGTTTAAAAATGAGTCAGGAATTGTGTCAGAAATTTTCGCACTGTTCAGTAGATCATTTGAGAACCACCTTAAACATTCCACAGAGGAAAAGTTCATTAAAACTGCTTTATTTTCTTTTAAATTTTTTCTTCTCAATCAATTACCAAATGTGGTAACTTTGCCACAAATGCTCACTGTTGAATTAAAATATTTATATATGCTTGAAAGTTATTTTAAAAATTCAATAAATTGAGCTACAATTTCCAAACAAATTTCATTCGAAAGTACACCCCCCCCCTATTAGATGACGTAAAAATTGAAATTACACGATATTTAAAAGTTGTATAGGAGCCATAAAAATAAAAGCGAAAGTGCAGGTCGTTGCCGCCGAAGTTATACATTTCTGAATAAAGCACTTGTGTTCGGCAGCCGTTCAAAAGTGGATCTATGAATTTATGCAGACAACAGAAATCACCGTCGTGAAATAAATAGTATTTTGCCGCTAAACAAACAAACATAAAACCCAACTCTGGTGCAAACATCTTTATTTTTTCCGCTTTGCCGTACCGTTAGTCAACGAACCATTTGCCAACAAAGGCCCCACAGTTGTTTAACCGTTCGCTGTTCATAATCATAATAATCAATATATAGGACAAATTAAACGACAACTGCGCTATAGCATCAATGAACATAGAAACTATGTTAAGAAAAAACTAGTCGGATGTGTCAATCCCAAAACTTTCTTTTATCTCACACAGGTTTCGCATACACTAAAAAGAATCAGCACCAATTTATATCAAGGTCTAACTGAAACTCAAGTTTTATTAAATTCCGTGCATTTTTTCTTGAGATATGACTGTCGCTAAAATCGTGTAAATCCTGCAAAATGCTGTATAGCAGATTTTTACCAAAAACTAATCAGCACTAATTTATATCAGAGATTAACTTAATATAAAATTTTATTAAATTCCGAGCATTAGTTCTATAGATAGAGCTATTGCGGAAATCGCGAAAAATGCTGCATATAGCAGCGGGCGATTTTTACCAAAAACTAATCAGCACCAATTTATATCAGGGACTAACTGAATATAAAGTTTTATTAAATTCCGAGCATTAGTTCTTGATATAGAGCGCCTACAAAATTTTTGTCACATACAGACAGACCGAGTCACACCGACATCTTCTAAAAATAGTCAGATCGTGTTCAGGACCTTCTAAAACATATAAATCCGTCGAAAACCGGAAGTCGAAAATTTTCATGAATCCAATACTTTCTTCTTGTAAAGATAGGAGAAAGTAAAAAATTACAAACATCCTCTATTGCTTATTGTTGAAGTGAGTTGAACTTTGATTCGGTCACTATTATTAAGAAATGCAGTACTCCTTCAGATTTAGACTTTTTTGAGGCAGTTTATTTGTGGCTGTTATTTGAGTTTTCGGCTTTCAGTTTTATGTCTTTGGAGGGATGTCATTTTTGTTTTTATACACACTGATGATCAGAGTCCAAGTTACTTACGAAACGTGCGTATGTTCGTTTTCAGGGTGCTTCGTTTGGATATTGTGTGTTTAAACGTTGTTGTTTTTGGGTATAATTTTCCACACAAGTTTTTAATTTATTATCTTTATTTTGTGGCTTTTGGAATTGAAATTATGATTTGTGTTTTTTTTCCTATCCATAACAGCTATACGCTGTGATAAAATGTGCATTTTATCACAATATGGCTGCTACGGATTTTCAAGTACTGTTTAAATCTGTATTTCCTTTAAAGTTTGTATTTTTGATCAAGTTCTAAAAACTGTTAATTCCTTTGGATTCATGATCCCGAAGGGCATCGGGGGATATGCACCTTCAAAAGCGGCATACAAGAATTGTTTTTGGTACCAGTAATAAAGAAAAGTAATATTATTCAATTAGGGCAATTTTATGATTAAATAATTAAAAGTAACTGTTTTAAAGAGAAGTGGTGCCAATCGAATGAAATTCGTGTATGAGACGCTGGTTTTTTAAAGGTTAATATACTAATTCTGATATTTTTAGAGCATCATTAGTGACTTAGAAATCTCACTAGAAAGCTATGTGACATCATAAATTATGAATATCCGTTTTATTTTAATCGTATTTCCAGGTTTTCAAAGTCTCTAAATTATGTCATTGGAAGCTTGGTTTATTCTCGAGTATAGCAGTGGCGCAGAATAAAGAACACCAGGAAAGTGATTTCCCCAGGGTAGAAATTTTTAGGGCAATCAAGAAATTGTGTAGAAATCCTTCTAATTTAGAGCGTATCTGAACAGAATTCTCAACAGCGAACAGTTAGATAACTGTTGGGCCTTTCTTGGCAAATGATTCGTAGGATAACGGTACAACAAATCGGACAATGCTTATTGTGGCCAACGTGGAACGGCAATTAGCCAATGTTGGCCCAACCATTTTGTGCTACTTGTAGCAACAAAAAGGGTAGTAGCAACTAAGAAGGAGATGCAATATTTTGAATTGCTCCGGGCGCTCGAAACCCATCACATGCCGCTGTCATCTATACTTAGTAATAACATCTATAACATCATCAGAGATCAAAATCATCCCGTAAAACATCCGCTAAAAGATTATGGAAGATTCTTCATTGTGAACATTCCTTTTATTTCGATGCATTGTTATAGTTTTTTAATTCGACCTTCCGTTTGTAACTTATAGGCGTTTATCCTTCATTAGTATTCCAATTAATAGCTTCTGGAACAATATTCAAGATCAAAATCACCGAGCGTCTTCTTAATGATTGGAGTTAAGCGTGAGAAAGTAGTGAAGGTCAATTTAAAACGTAATTCAGATTGATTATCTCTATAAATTCATACATATTCATTCCAAACCGTCGTTTATCAGTTACCGTTATTCAATGTGGTATTTAAATAATGACGCCATTTTAGTCGTGGTCATTGAGGCAGAAACGAAAGTGAAAAAACATCAAGATTATTAGATGCTAACTGAGGCACAATCTTAATTACTGCATTTAACTCATGCCTACCCCGTGTCCATTCAATGATATCATTCTTCGTCAGAAAAATTGGTAAAAGAAGAGCCAGTAATACACAAAATACAGTGAAGCGAACAATAATAAAAAGATAAGCATTTCGCTTGCAAAACCGTCGGAATGCAATTATCATCGTTTCTTTAAAATGTATTGTTACGTCTTCAAATAAAATTCTTGGTGTCTAAAAGCGCTTAATCTTTCTATTCCCTTTTCATTAATAACTTCTAGAGCATCAACATACATCAAAATTATAATGTGTAATATCGTTAAAAAGCCATGGGATACCACTAGGATAATCATTCATTTCAATTCAGTATATTGTTATGATTTTAACTTCAAAATTTAATCCGCAAATTGAAGTGATTTGTCTTTCACTATTATTCAAATTAAAAGTTTTGTTACATAACGTCAGAGATCCAAATCGAGGTGATTTTTATGCTTAATGATTGTAGTTAAACATGAGAAAAGAATGGCGACCAATTTAAAGAAAAAAAAAACTTAGATTAACAATCGCTATATTCATTTAAAACCACCGCTTATAAATTATCGTTGTTTAGTGTGGTATTTAAATAATAACAGTATTTAGCTGTAGTCATTCCATATAAAACCGAAAATGAAAGTGCAGTAAGATTAGAAAAATATCCCAACTTAATTATAGCGTCTAACTCATGATTATCCTGTGCCCTTTCAATGATATCATTCTTCATCAGAAAAATTGGTATAAGAAAAGCCAGTAACACACAAAAGGCAGGGAAGCGAATAAGAAAGAAAAGATAAATATTAGGTTAGCAAAATTGTGGGGGATATCCATTTAACCGTGCTTACTGAAAATCGAAAATATCATTTTTAAATACAATGCTTGAGGAGTGTGTTTTAAAGAGCTTAATCTTTCTCTTTATTTCTCATTAATAACTTCTAGAACACAACCAGAGATTAAAATTATACCGTATAATATTCGTTAAAAAGGTATGGAATAGTCTGAGGGATAAAAATAAATTTTATTTTGGTGCATGGCTATGATTTGGATTTGAACGTGGACTGAATAGACATGTCCTCCCTTATTATCCTCATTAAAAGTTTTGCAGCATTCCGTCAAAGATCAACATCGCTGATATTTTTTGTTAATGGATTTAATAAAACATGCAAACGTAATTAGGGTCAATTTAAAACAGCTTAGATTGATGATCGCTGCAAAAAAAATTATATGCATTCATTCAAATCACCGTTTACCGATTCCCAAAACCTCGGCATTTTTTATTTCTTTTTTTCAAATGATTAATCGAAGGCAGCAGTTTAGTTGCAGTCATTCAGACGAAACTAAAAATGAAAAGACATCAAGATTAGGTGATGTGACAAAATACCATCTTAATATCAACGTCTAACTTTAGTGTCTACTTTATACCATGCCTATTCAGATATTCATTTTTTTCACACACACACACAAATTCAATTATAAAAAAAGGTGGTAATGCATAAAGACAGTGACGTGCAAAGAAGAAAAGCATAACTATTATATAGTCCTGGAGATGATTTTGAAATATATGATACTAGCGGCCCTCCCTCGCTTTGCTTCGGGTTAACCTTGAAAACCTTCATCTCTTTGTGTTTTCTGTAGACCTTTTTAATGTGTACAATAATTAGTACATTATTTTGATAAATCTTGTAGGATTCAGCCTGCGTTTGCAATGTATAAGCGGAAAAAATGAAATTATTTACGACATCACATTAAAAACCTCAAAATTAACAGTATTTCTCCACTATTTAATGCATGTTATTATACATATAAACCTTCCTCTTGAATCACTCTATCTATTAAAAAAAAACGCATCAAAATCCGTTGCGTAGTTTTAAAGATTTAAGCGTACATAGGGATATAGGGACAGAAAAAGCGACTTTGTTTTATACTATGTAGTGAAGTTAGATGGTACTGATAACTAAACTGACAGTCAGCTGGCGTAGCAGCACGGGGTGTTGTGTTGTCATAACAACATCATACAGCCTCCTGTAATGTGATATGAATGAAACCGATTACTGATGTTACCCCGGCTCGAGGACATCATCAGTAATCGAGGTGCCATTCGTTTGGTTGTTCTACTTATCTAAAGAGTAGTAATCTAAATATGTTACACCGTAAAGTTGCATCTGGATCAGATACTGTTTGGTTTGTCTTAGTTCTTGGGTACGAATCACAGCCAAAAAGAGAGACAAGCCAAAATATGTCCAACGCCTTTGATTGTCTCGTGATCCAGACAAGCTGGTTTCCACGAACTGTTGAACTACAATGTGATCATGGAAGGATTAAAAACAGTAAGAATTTGTTTCTACTAATGTCCACAGTTACTTTATCAAGTGAAAAGACAAAATGAACAATGAACCCCTATGACCGATGAATACTTACCGCATATGCCAGAGACACAGAGTCACCCGTAGAGTTTTCATTATAAAATTGACCTTTAATTATTTAGACCACAAATCAAATTTCAATAATCAGTCTACATAATTACTTCTATATTAATAAGATTTATGTTTGTGGTAACCTACATTGTAATTGATCGAACTATTACCCAGAAATCGTGTTCATTTCATTGCCAGATTGGGGTAGGTATGTAGTAAGCTACGCACGCGTTCGGTTTGTTGCGTTTCAACGAACAGACAATACAAAATAAATTTTTACTAGCGCAAAGAAGTGTCAATTACATCCACGTAAAACATAAACTTTGTGAGAATCGAACCCATACCTCTTATTTTAGCACACGATTAGGAAAGAAGTAGTGTTGTACCATTCAGCCACGAAGGCCCTTTGTTTTATTTCAAATACCTAAATTCTATACGTAGGCGTAAATATCTATATAAGGGGTTCTATGTAAGGCGTAAAATAAAAATGATTATAAACAGTAAAATAAGTTTTATTAGACTGTTGACATGTTCCAGCTCAATCTGAGCCATTATCAAAACAAATAAGGATATTCTATAATTGTCTAGAAACTATTACACTTGATAGCACACGCATTCCATATATCCTAACCATTGTTTGTCTATCTGCATTATGAATATCCGCAATTACGAGAGCATAATTCAGACTATTCATCCATCTTGATCTGGGAATACCAAATTATTTCCGAAACAAAAAAAATAAATTACGATAATGTTTAAGCAGCAGATTAAACAACGGTGGCTTCTACCCCTTCAGCTTCTAATTTTTCAGGACCAAGTAATAACATGAAATTTTCCTCTGTAAAGTTACACCTTCACCCGAGGTTATTATTTGTTTTGTTTAAAATAATCGGAATTGTAGTTCCCGTTTACTTTTGACTGAAATTAATTAAAAAATGTTTCATGGTTATGAAATTTTGTTAGATAAAATAAATATCGTTAGATTAACTTTAATTTATTAATATTAAACGACAATACAACGAAAACATGTCTTTAAACTATTATACTTGATAACACACCAATCTATTTTATTTATCTAGAAAATATATCTAGACTTATATCCAGATTTATTTCACCAATTATATCTCCTAACTATTGTTTTTCGATCTGCATATGAATACCCGCAATTGCGAGAATAGAATTCCGGCTATTCATCCGTCTTTCAGCTGGGAATACCAAATTATTTCCGAAACAAGAAATAAATTACGATAATGTTTCAGTAGCATATAAAACAGCGATTGCTTCTAATCCTTCAGCTCCTAATCCCACATGACTAAGTAATAACCTGAAATTTTCTACTGTAAAATTACACCTTCACCCGTTGTTATTTGTTTTGTTTAAAATAATCAGAACCGTAATCTAAATTCACATTTACTTTTGACTGAAATTAATTTTTAAAAATGTTTTACGGTTACTAAATTTATTTAAATCGAATAAATATCGTCAGAGTGACTTTAATTTCTTAGTACTATATGACAATACAACGAAAAAAATGTCTTTAAACTATTACACATGATAGCACACGTATTCCATATCTCCTAACAATTGTTTGTCTATCTGCATATGAATTTCCGCAATTGCAAAAATAGCATTCCGTCCATCCATCCATCTCTCCTTCCTGCAAATGACAAATTATTTCCCAAACAAGAAATAAATTGAACAAACAAAAACAAAAGCATATCGCCCGCAGTCACAGAATGCAAGTCCATTTCTTCCTTTGTTTTGTTCCATTGATGAATGTATTCAGTAATGACTCTAACTTCTGCAAACTTTTTACCTTGTCCTTGGAGCGCTTTCGCCCTTGGAAATGAAAGGGATATCAAAGGTAACAGTTATCTCATCCTTTTCTTTTTGTGCGTTTCGCAGTCTTTGTGTATTACCGTCTCTTCTTCCATTAGTTTTTCTGATGAAGAATGACATCACTGAATGGGCATGGGGTAAACATAACTTACGTAGACGCTGTAATTAAGATGGTATTTTTGTCGCAGCGTTTAATCTTGATGTCCTCTACTTTCACTTTCGGTCCCGCCTGAATAGCTTTAACTAATGTGCTATTTTCATTTAATCGCGTAATTGGACAAAAACGTTTAAGCTTTTGCATTTGATAAACGGTCGTTTTTGATGAATATTTATAACTTTTTACAGCGATCATCTCCACGAGTTTTGATTTCTGATGTTATTCTAGAAAACTTTTAATTGGAATAACATTGAAAGACAAGTCTCTTCAACATGTAGATTATACGATGGAATAGATAAAAATCATTACGCTACAAATATTATACTTTGAACAGTAATGGCGGTTTCTTTAACCCTTAACTGCTGTGACTGAAATTGGCGTATAGCTACTCTGAGCCGTCTCTGAGACCACTTAATCGGAAGATGAATAAAAGACTCAATTAACTCATAGAATACAGTTTCTGTACTAAACTTTATGTACAGGACTGTTAAAATCGAAATTCACCTATTCAAAAGTTTCTAGCAATAGTAGTACGTTTAGGCTTTTGCATTTGATAAACGGTCGTTTTTGATGAATATTTATAACTTTTTACAGCGATCATCTCCACGAGTTTTGATTTCTGACGTTATTCTAGAAAACTTTTAATTGGAATAACATTGAAAGACAAGTCTCTTCAACATGTACATTATACGATGGAATAAATAAAAATCATTATGCTACAAAAATTATACTTAGAATAAGTAATGGCGGTTTCTTTAACCCTTAACTGCTGTGACTGAAATTGGCGTATAGCGACTCTGAGCCGTCTCTGAGACCGCTTGATCGAAAGTTGAATAAAAAGCTCAATTAACTCATAGAGTACTGTTTTTGTACTAAACTTTATGTACAGGACTGTTATAATCAAAATGCACCTATTGAAAAGTTTCTAGCGATAGTACTACGTTTAGGCTTTTGCATTTGATAAACGGTCGTTTTTGATGAATATTTATAACTTTTTACAGCGATCATCTCCACGAGTTTTGATTTCTGACGTTATTCTAGAAAACTTTTAATTGGAATAACATTGAAAGACAAGTCTCTTCAACATGTAGATTATACGATGGAATAGATAAAAATCATTACGCTACAAATATTATACTTTGAACAGTAATGGCGGTTTCTTTAACCCTTAACTGCTGTGACTGAAATTGGCATATAGCTACTCTGAGCCGTCTCTGAGACCACTTAATCGGAAGATGAATAAAAGACTCAATTAACTCATAGAATACAGTTTCTGTACTAAACTTTATGTACAGGACTGTTAAAATCGAAATTCACCTATTCAAAAGTTTCTAGCAATAGTAGTACGTTTAGGCTTTTGCATTTGATAAACGGTCGTTTTTGATGAATATTTATAACTTTTTACAGCGATCATCTCCACGAGTTTTGATTTCTGACGTTATTCTAGAAAACTTTTAATTGGAATAACATTGAAAGACAAGTCTCTTCAACATGTAGATTATACGATGGAATAGATAAAAATCATTACGCTACAAATATTATACTTTGAACAGTAATGGCGGTTTCTTTAACCCTTAACTGCTGTGACTGAAATTGGCGTATAGCTACTCTGAGCCGTCTCTGAGACCACTTAATCGGAAGATGAATAAAAGACTCAATTAACTCATAGAATACAGTTTCTGTACTAAACTTTATGTACAGGACTGTTAAAATCGAAATTCACCTATTCAAAAGTTTCTAGCAATAGTAGTACGTTTAGGCTTTTGCATTTGATAAACGGTCGTTTTTGATGAATATTTATAACTTTTTACAGCGATCATCTCCACGAGTTTTGATTTCTGACGTTATTCTAGAAAACTTTTAATTGGAATAACATTGAAAGACAAGTCTCTTCAACATGTACATTATACGATGGAATAAATAAAAATCATTATGCTACAAAAATTATACTTAGAATAAGTAATGGCGGTTTCTTTAACCCTTAACTGCTGTGACTGAAATTGGCGTATAGCGACTCTGAGCCGTCTCTGAGACCGCTTGATCGAAAGTTGAATAAAAAGCTCAATTAACTCATAGAGTACTGTTTTTGTACTAAACTTTATGTACAGGACTGTTATAATCAAAATGCACCTATTGAAAAGTTTCTAGCGATAGTACTACGTTTAGGCTTTTGCATTTGATAAACGGTCGTTTTTGATGAATATTTATAACTTTTACAGCGATCATCTCCACAAGTTGGATTTCTGACGTTATTCTAGAAAACTTTTAATTGAAATAACATTGAAAGACAAGTCTCTTCAACATGTAGATTATACGATGGAATAAATAAAAATCATTATGCTACAAAAATTTTACTTAGAATAGTATAATGGCGGTTTCTTTATCCCTTAACTGCTGTGACTGAAATTGGCGTATATGATCGAAAGTTGAATAAAAAGCTCAATTAGCTCATAGAATACTGTTTCTGTACTAAACTTTATGTACAGGACTGTTATAATCAAAATTCACCTATTCGAAAGTTTCTAGCGATAGTACTAGGTCTCTAAACGAAACAAAATGTCACTAGTATCTAGTATAGTTAAACTGAAAATTACAAGTTAAACTGCGAAAATTGAAAAAAGCAGCTACAGTGTCTCAAGTTTTGGAGTTCACTAGCATTTTAACGATAATTAGATAAATGTCCTTAGCCCCTTCGGGACGAGCGACACGTATACGTAACGCATAAGACGCTCAGAATCCTCGATTATTCTCACCAGTTACTTTTTATTGTAAGTTTTGCCTTATTTAATGATAGCATTTCTGCGATTCAGTTAGGCGAAAATTTCTGTTTTGAAAAACCGGTGGTAAAAGATTAAAAATTCTGTAAAGGACGCTCGTCACGAAGGGGTTAAGTAGCCACTAATGGTCCATTTACCTTATGTACCAATCGACTGGGAGCAATATCTACTATTTAATGCTGCGCAAAAAGACACCTTCAGTGGCCGTCTACATATTTAGAAATTGCACCAACTTTCATTTTTCAAATAGCTACACCCACTTTTGACGCTTCATTTGAATTTCATAGATCAAATCAGCCTTGAAAAAAGGTATAGTTTATGCATTTTTTTTTTTTTTTTTTGTTAAATCTTCATAGAATTAGAAGAAATCAAAGTTTGAAGATGCTAATGTTAAATCCACATTACAAACTTTGCCAAACAATTATTCGATTGAAATGTTTATATGAAATGTTATTATTTTTTAATCACATACAATGAATAGATCCAAACATAATCTAGGCTTTTTTGTTTAATCAAAAACATATTTTTAATCATGAAATGAAAATTATTAATAAACTCATAATTAAAGAAATTATGAATTACGACCTACATTAATTTTTATACGACTATGTGCTTTTACAGCTCATTCCTATCGTTTGTTTTCGAGCTATAGAGAATTTTTCTTATTGACAGTCTAAGGGGACGTGATTTGATATCACAGAATCAACTGAAATGCCTAGTTAAATTTGCATAAAAGTTTTCTAATCGAAAAGTAACTAAAATTTAACTAAACTTATTCATTCCACTTCAAAGTTGCAACATTCACTACATTTCGCAAATTACCATAGTTAGAGTGCGTCTGTATGAGAATAGCGACAAACGGGATAAAAAAAATTATTGGTTGATCCGCGACCTACGTAATACACGGCTGGTTCATGACTGTTAAAACGTCACACGGAGTGGATAATCTTTACACGGCGATTGGCACAAAACGATGGGCACGCCACTTTGTACCAATCGCCGTGTTTCGACAAAAGCGAATCGTTAAGTATTTTGGCGAACTGCCATTTTCGACAAACTAAGGTTTGTTAACGTGTCTCACTCGTTTAATCGAACTCGTACAGGCGAGTGCCGCCAAATTCTGGAATCTAGGTTTGCCATTAAATTGAACTTAAACTTTTGTCTGAGCACAGTCTGAGCAAGCGCTCTCTGCATATGTGGCCCCTATTATATAGAGGCATCCTATTATAATTTCCCTAAAAAGTTAGTAATATCATTATCGAAAATCAGCAAAAGTTTTTAACTTCATCATTATGGATGAGTGAAAGCTTTGTAGAGTACGCGAGAATCCACTGTGGACATCTAAACAGATTTCACTAATAGAGACCACTAATAGACTAACAGAGAGTTCGCACACTGTTAAAAATATCCCTGTAAAATTACGAGCAGAGACCGGCAGCAGAGATTCCAGTCATACCCCGTAAAAAAAAAAAAAAAAGAAAAAAAAAAAAAATATATATATCCATGCCCATCATTTTGTGCTGCTCGTAATTTTACGGGGCAAAGTAATACAGCATTATAATGCACAGGATATAATGCACTTTAAAACATGATAACACTTTACTTACTGTTCCGTGACGTAGCACGTTAGATTATCATCACAGAATCGCTTTTTTGGCGGGTTAAAAAAAAGTTACGATCGCGGTTAAGTGACATTATTTTTCTAAACACGACTAAGATGAGGGGTTACACCCTAGCGGAGGAAAATGTATGGGGTCGTACCGTATTTTTGCTAACAGATGGGCTAGAACTGTAAGAATATGTAGATTGCCCTTAATTTTCTATGTATCTAAGGGATAAGGCCGCTTATTTAGTGGATCAAACCGTTTTTCATCAAATAAGGCTGTTGCCCGTGAAAATTGAAGGGCAAACGCTCATAAGTTTACAGTTTTTTTCTGAGAGTGCAACATCCATATCTCGCAACTAGTCTTTTTTTTTCACTGCATCGTCATTTAAGCAAAAATGCTAAATTTGAGTAAAATAATTAAACTTGTTACAATGTCTTTTCATAACACTAAAACATTTTTATATTAGATTTTAATCATAATTTTGCTTAAATTTGGAATGTGATTCTGTTATTTTAAATAAAACATATAATTTCCATTGATAGTGAAACTTTATAACGAAAATTTCAATTTGTTATTCATTAGAAAGGCAAACAGCCTCAGTTGTTTAATCTGCTGTTTAAACATTATTGTTGACACGGGATTCAAAACGTGCACAAGTGCTCTGAACTTAGCCTCATTACGTTATTTATTTAAAGGGAAACATAGTCAATTAAATAGTACTTGATTGGGATGAATTCGTTGTATATATGATTATAACATTTTCAGTATATTTGGCTGGTATAAACATCGAAGACAAACAAAATGCACATCGCGTTTAAATGTTAAATTATTTTAAAATTTATATTTCAAACGCCTGAAAAACGAAAGTTAGATTATTTGTTTAGATTTTAAGAAATGAATAATATTATTTTTTAAGAATTAGTTTAATTTAAGGATTAGTTTAATTTCAGAAGATTATTGAAAATAGACGATTAACCCATTACCCGCTGGTGCGCTAACTTAACGGTCAAAATAAAAGTATATGAAAAAAACTTGCCAAGCTACCACTATTTTAATATGTAAAAAAATACTTTATTTAATGGCAAAAATTTGCTATAAAAGATACCGAATATTATAATATTTCAGAATTTTTGGTGGTAAACGAATTCCAGAATAAATATTGAAAACTCCGCCCATATAGTTTTGGCGGTTAATGCGTTAACACTTAATAAGTTGATCTGGAAGTTACAAGGTCTAACAATAAAGTTCGGTGACCGTTTTTATAAACAAAATTCTTTCGAAATAATGTCTGTCGTTTTCAATGCACTTTTCATAACGATGGTACAAATCATGAAAATTGCTGACAAAGTCATCTTTGTATATGGCATGGGGAACATTCGTCACGTTTTTGAATTTGCAAGGTCACATTCGGCTGAAGCAGATAATGAGTCGTCGTGAAGCAGTTAATGGACTGTAAGGGAGTTTAAACCCTGTTTCACCCACGTTACTCACCTGGTCTTACTCCAGTAGATTCCATTCTTTTTCCACACCTGAAAAGAGCCTTAAAAGGGTGATGATTTTCAAATCTATGTGATGAGAGTTCTCCATACGGTACAGAAATAGGACTTTGTCCGAAGTTTACAGGAATTGTACAGTCGTTGTTAAACGTGCATTGCAAATAAAAGACCATTATTAACTAATCCCTACAAAAAAAATCATTCGTGGAATAATTAAAAAAAATTCTGATTCAGATAAGAATATTTTGTTTGTGAACGCATTCACCAGACTTTGTTGTCATACTTTGTATCTCAATAATTTCTGAAATTCACGGAGAAAATCCGTATTACCGAACACTTCCAGCACTTCTCGTGATGTCACAATAAAGTTACAATATCTTTATTATTGTTAGCGTTATGAAAAAAAAAATTGGTTAGGCTTGAAATAAGACACCCTGTATTTTTAAGTGAATAAGTAGATTATGCTCAAGATTCTTGACAAATGTTATTCGTGTTGTGGTGTATTACCAATCTTTTTTTATTTAATCTTTTATCAACTATGTTTTTTTCTTCTTTAAATCGTATATTTTATTTTAAAAATGCGGAACACACTATATATTTCGTAATCAATTGTTGTCTCATTACCACCGCAAGATAATTTCCGTATCCTGAAAAATGGTTGACACACTTTTATACACATTATTATTAGTTTAAACACTTATCTAATAACACTTATTTATACCCTATATCTATCCACTACCCTGTATATATATCCACTACCCTCTATATATCCACTATTTATATCCATTTTTACAGTATTTTTTGACAAATGCATTCTATTTACCGGAAAAAAAATTTTTTTGTAGAGAATTTGAATAATTATGTAGATGAAACTTTACCATATTGTGGACATGAAAATGTTATTTGACCTTGTAATAGAAAAGCGTGTTTGTATTTGCGAATGGTTTCTACTGCAAAAATTAAATAAGTAATTCTTGAACCAGAAGAAAAAAGAAAGGAATTATAGAAAATAATTTTCAAATGACCTTTCGTGTACATTGAATTCATATGAAAACAACAACTTAACTATATTTCCTTTTGGACTATTATTAAAAATTTATTCTTTTCTTCTTTTTCTTTAATGATGAGTGACATTACTAATATTGGTATTACTAATGATATTACTTATGATTGATATTAATTATGAGTGATATTATTTTAATTTCTTTAATGCTAATTTATCTTTCTTTAATAATAATTTATCTTTCATTAATAATAAACGAAGGAGAAGATTTAGAGTTATAAAACTTATCTCAGAGCATCAAAATACTAATATGATAAATACATGGGATTTTGGGGATTTTGTGTATGTATGTGTGTGCTAATAAGAATATGTTATGTTCAAACCAACGTAAAAGAAAAGGCACAAACACCTATATTAAATCTAGCATATAGCTGTCTAAAAGCCCTATAAGAAGAACCCTTTTTTTATTACGAGTTGAAAAAACAGAGTGAAAAACAACTGCTGCAACACGTGCTTCGCACTTAAGCAGGGTTATCATTCATGAAACCTTCAAACAGCTTTATACTACATTTAATGTAATTGTTAGGGCTCTTTAAATCGTTTGTTATATGCAATGTTTCACAAATCAGTTTGATCTTCTAGAACGTATCCTCTACAGTATCACCAATGTGTTATAGAATATTTTATGTCTATCCTGGTTTTTTTTAAAGAACAACGCTTAATTTTTATATTCAGTCTTCACTAGCAGAAGAGTGAACTTTCATATATAACTACAAAGTTCTTGAGCATAATTATTGAATTTTGTGGTAACGTCACATAACATGGCGGGCAATACAGATGACCATAATTTTGCATGATCATCATGCATATTACTAATAGCGTAATTACACATGATTATCATGTGTATTACTATTAATGTTGATGAACGTCGTTAGCAATAATACTTGTCTTTTTGGCTGTTTGATGAAACATTATTATTTACAAATTATTGAAATAGTTTATGGACAGATGAGTGATGAAGGAAGAAAAGTATGTTTGGATTTGTGAATAGTTTTCACTGCAAAAATTAAATAAATTCCTGAACTAGAAAAAAAAGGAAAAAATTGAACTATTAAATATAACCGAATCGGTCAATTTCAAAAACCATATAAGTCAAGTTTTTTCCAAATATATTTTTTTGTCGCAAATGCTTCTTTAAAGGTAGAGGGTAATACCCACATAAGTCAGTGTATTCCTTCCTCTTAAAAAATACCTTCTAATTTTCGTTCATTATTTAAACGACGAAGTCAGCGAACTAAGTGGTTTTTGCATGCAATACCAGATTACATGAGGATACCATATTACATTACCATATTACCATTTGCATGCAATACCATATTAAAACATAAAAATGTCCCTGTACAAGTGCTATCTTCATTAATTTTGATTAAAAATAGAGTTAATATGACTGTTTTGTTCAAATTAAATACCACATAACCTTGATTCTTGCTAAAACAACATAAGTCAGGAACAGTTTTTCTGTTATTCTTCTTTTTATTCTTCATAAATTATAAAAAAATATTCGATATTTACAAACTTTGAAATCCAAACTCTATAATCAGCCAAAAAATAAAACCCATAAAAAGTCCTTTACTTGTGAATAATATAGTTTTTTTTTTAATTTCTGAAAAGTTCTGATTCTGTGACTTATGTGGTTTTTGAAATGAAAGATTCAATTTTAAAATAACCACTGAAAGAACAAACAAAAAAGAACATGAAATAAAAATATTGTTTTAATAAAAGATCTCTAACGCATTTTTGAACATGACCTTTTTGTAAATTTCAAGAATTTACGTCAAAACAACAATTTAACTACTACATTTCCCTTCCAACTACTATATTTCATCTTGATGGTTTAATCCTTCGCTTCCTTTTTTTTAAATTTAGAACATAGTTAGCATGTTTAACTGACGTAAGTTCTTAATCGGCCTTGACCTTCGAGAATCTGTTTTCTGCTGCAGTACCACCAATGTGGCTTGGAATATTTGATGACTCCCCTGGTACCTTGAGCAACAACTTCGCGTGAGAAAAAGGTCGCATTATCCCCGAGTTAATGGCCGATCAACCCGATCTGACCTCGCATAGAAACCCGTTAGCTCCTTCCAAATAGTTCAAAGATCTGTGATGTAACCAAGATTCTTGTGGTTTCAGAAGGAATGTTTGTCGCGAGATCTCTCAGGTCAAAGGCAGGGTTGGGGTGTTTTCGCCTTGATACATATTTCAAAACATAAGCAGTTTGTCATTCTAAGCTAATTATGAATGAATTAAGATTCTAATTTCGAATTTTTAGATGGTATTTCCGTATAAGTCTTTTTTATTTAATTTTTAAGGTTGTTTTTAATTTTTACATCTTACAGTAAACATGCTTTTGAGGAAGTTTGTACCAAAAGCTTCCAAAACTTTCTCCCTGCTTTATGACTTACACCAATCGTGCACACATATATGTGAATATATTTTGTCGCTGTGAAATGTTATTTCTGTTTATTTTTTAATATTTGTGGCTTTTCTAAAAAAAAATTATCTTACTGAAAAGCATGATCTTGAGGAAATTTGTACCAAAATTCCATCTTGATGAACATTTCAAAGCATAATTAGTTTCTCATTGTAAACTAATTATGAACTAATTTAGATTTTACTTTACTGTTGTAAAATAATTTTTTGTAGGTGATCTTTAAAGTTAAAGGCTTTCTAAAGTTTTTCATGTTTCAAAAAGTAATCAGTTAGGCATTCTAAGTTAATTATGAACAAATTGAAATTGTACCTTATTGGTTTGAAATGTTTTTCCGTAAAAGTTGTTCAAAGTTTAAAAGCTGTTTTAAAATTTTTTATCTTACAGTAATACTGTGCTTTCATTTTACTATCTGGGGAAGTACAAATGTCTTCCAAAATTTTGCAATCATATATATTTTCAAATATCAACAGTTCATCATTTTAAACTAATAATTAACATATAAAAATTTTGCTTTGCTTTTGTGAAGTATTACTTACGTACTCGTTCTGTAACATTTGAAACCGTACTTTTTTTCATCTTATTGTAAATCATATGTGTCAAACAACTTCCAAATTTTTGCATTGATACATTTTTCAAAAAGTAATTTGTCATTTTAAGTTAATTATAAACAAATTGGCATTGTGCTTTGTAGCTTTGAAATATTATTTTTAAACGATTTCTTTAGAGTTTGTTACTGAAAAGCATAATTTTTAGAGAGTTTGTAGCAAAATTTCATCTTGATACATATTTCAAGTAATTTGTCATTCTAAAAAAATATATATGAACATATTCTACATTGTTTCTGCAAAATGTTACAAGTTCTTCATTTTTTAAGATTATTCTAATATTTTTTCTTTTTCTGAAAACATGAATTTGAGGAAGATTATACTAAAATCTCGCCTATTGAAAAGCATTATTTCGAGAAAATTTGCCTTAAAAGCTTTCCAAGATTTCATCAAGCATATATAAGTCGTTTGGCATTCTAAACTTTGATAAACAAACTAAAATTTTACTTTGTTGCTATGAGATGTTGCTTTCATATAAACGCTTTAATATCTAAAGGTTTTCATTTTACTGAAAAACGTGATTATGTGGAAAATTATGCGATTAATTTCCCAAAATTTCGCCTTGCTACATGTTTTATAGCATAAGGAATTTGTTATTCTAAGCTAATTATAAACAAAGTGGGACTGGGATTTTAGTTTCATTAAAAATAAATGTACAACGTGAAATAGCACAAATTAAAAATATATAAAATTGTCAAACAGCTGTTTTGGAGAGCTCGCCACCATTTCATCTTGGCGCGTGCGAAAGACGCAAAGCAATTTCACATGGCTTAGGACTTTAAATTGGTTTTAATCTTCTGTATTGGCACTGATGATGGAGCTTTAGGGGCTCCGAAACAGCTGTTTGTCAATTTTATATATTTTTAATTTGTGCTATTTCACGTTGTACATTTATTTTTAATATAACGGCACAAAGTTTAATCCACCTTTTTAGAAATTTTAGTTTCATATACAAACACTTTAAAATTTAAGACTCTTCTAAGATGACAACGTTTGCTGAAAAACATAATTTTGTCGAAATTTGTATCCAATGCATTCCAAAATCTCGCCTTTATGCTTATTACAATACATAAGCTATTTATCATTTAAATTTAATTAAGAAAAATTTAAGATTCTACTTTATTGATTGGATATGTTATTTTCTTACAATCTTTTAATATTTAAGGCTTTCTTAATTTTTTTATTTTACTGAAATTTAATTGAAAACTGGTAAGGAAAATTACTTTATGATTTCAAATAACAAGTCTCTACAAAAGTAAAATTATAAACAAAAACTATACTGTAACAACCAAAATAATATTAAACAGCTGCAAGCCAAATTCATTTGAATATACATTCTTACAAAAATTCAAAATGTTAAAACTGGTAAACAATAAAAAAATGCATCGGTTACTACCCCCCTGATAGAAATAAATGCCAAACCTTATTTTCCAGTCTATACTTATGAAAGCAACTTCCCAGAGCTTTCTTAAGAAATTTTCTTCAGGGAGCTAAGGTTTCTGATTAAAGAACGCTCAAAATTTCTGAAAAAAAAAAGAAACATCCTTCATAGTTATGCAATATTTGTGAAGTTTGTTTTTTGAAGACATGACATTTATTTTAGTCTCTTCTTTACAAATCAAATACATTTTATTACACGGCTTTGCACGCGTAGTTGTTGAAATATGTCAAGTGGTACTTGTGGGCAAATTTTTATTAGAGGAAATTATACTGCTACAGATAATTCAAAAAAGACTAATTTAGCCCCATTTTGAATAAAATTAATTCTTATATTTCACTAGGTGAACATGAGACTTAAATTAATGAGAAAATCTAAAATTAATTCCAAATAAATCGTAATTTACAATGTATGTTGAAAGTTTTCCGCTCATTTCATTTTTCATGTTTGAATTTTCTAGAAACCGGTTTTTTTTAAGAACAGTTCTTAGCGAGCATTTTCGTCTTAAAATTAACCATCATGCCAAATTCCAACCTCTATCCCAACTGTAGAACATAAATCATAATTTTAAAACGCTTTTGGCTCCTCCATCATTTTAAATTTTGAATTTTTTTTAAAAAACTGTTCTGGGCGAGCATTTACGTCTCTAAAGTAACAGAGCCATGCCAAATTTCAAGTTTCTAGCCCTAAAAGTTCCGAATAAATCGTAATTTGGAATATCTTCTGTTTATTTATTTTTATTTTTATTTTTAAAAAAAATATCTGCATCGCGTGCAACCCGATTACGAAATGACCTTTTGCACTTAAAACAATCTAAATAGTTAAGCATCTGTTTCCGACTAGTAATCCATAAATAAATTAAACTTCATCATAAATAAATTCTTTCTGAAGGATCCTAACCCGTATTTACGGCAAGGTTCGAAGAAAACCACGAAAAACTCCGAACAGTTAGGTCGACGAGCGCGACAGGGGTTTGAACCCAGCACCTCCCGTCTACCAGCTTTGAGAGCAGAACCTCTCAGCCACGCGACTAATACGGAAGTACCCTTTTAATGAATTTCAAAAATTTATTTGAATATATAATTGTCTATTTTACATTTAAAAATATTTTTAACGTTGTTAGATTACAATCTAAGAATTTATATAATAAATGTAAAAAAAAAAAAAAAAAAACTTTTAGAGTTTTCAATTTTAAAAAAATGGTTTTCACCTATATTCTGTTACCCGGGAAGCCCAAGTTGGATCCCATATTAATTTTAATATCAAAATTAATAATTGTAAAAAAAATAACAATAAACTTCGTAAAAATAAAATTAGAGGAAGTCCAAATATGCATATTTTAACATTATTTCTACGTTGAAAAACTCTGTTTAATCACATCAAAGATATTTCTTCCCTTCAACAATTCTTCCTAAAAATATTCTTTCTAAGTTAATATGGCGAAACTGAGCAAAATATCATAAACCAATAAAGCAAAACAATTAATTCAACAGGCTAAAAAGTATTTTATGATAAAATAATTTTACTATGCAATTTCTGAAATGAAATTATTTTTCCACAATCTAATATTAACAATTTTTTATTTATTTTCTCATTTTTGAAACAATGTGTGTAAACAATGATTAGATCTATTCACTTTCACTAAATCAATGCCTAATACAATGCTTGAGATCGCCTGCTTCAAAAAACAACTGTGAACCGATATCAATCTTTGAGTGGGAAGCGGTAAAAAAAAAAAAAAAAAATTCATATCAAAGTCAGAAATCTAAAATTAGTTTTAGAAATCAAAACAAAAAAGAGGATAAATTAGGAAAGAGGTCAAGGATCTATATCTCTCTAAATTAAAAAGAAATGTCTTCCTTAACCTCCCAAATAAAAAATATTCGTAGCAGAAGCTGTAAAAGAACAAAAGAAATTTCCGGTTAAAGTTGAGTAGAACGAAAAATCAGGTATCAGAGATAAAATATGAAACGCTTTTCAACACATAAAAATATTATTAAGAAGTTCCATGTTTTCATACAATGTAATCGATCATAAGCGTTCTTTTGTGAATCTCTGTAAATGAACGATAAATGCTACATACTCTTTAATCTATAGAAATATGATGTAGTGCACATCAATTATCCTTTTTAATTTAATTATGTTTGAAGTATTATTGCATCCTTAAAATGCATCAGAAATGATTTTTCCCCATAGATTATAATATAATGGAAAATTTTGTGTGTACCTATAAATGAACTATAAATAGCACTTATTCTGTAACTCCTGAAAAATCATGTTTTAGCTAATGCTTTAGCTAATGCTAAAGCTTCACTAATGCATATAACTTTTATTATAGTTGGAGCATTGTAACGTCATTAAAAGACATCGGAAACGATTTTTAGCCATAGACCATAATTTAACAGAATTCTTTTGTGTGTCCCTGTAAACGAACTATAAATGCTACACACTTCATTTCCAACACCGAACATTATATAGTAAACATCAATTAAACATAAAAATTACATAGCAATCCGAGAAGATTTACGAGAGTTAGAACACGGACAGAGAGACAGACTCAAGCAGACAGAGAGGCAAACCGAATTCATAAGCACTTTTCAACTATGTTGGAAAGTTTTAAAAATGAAAGGCAAAAAATTATCTTATTTCACTAATATTTCTTCCGTTTACATCTTAATTATTCTGTTATATATCTAATATTTTCTTTCAAGAAAACTATTGCAAACATATTGTCATTTTTAATTTCTTCCTTTATCATTGGAAGAAAGTATTAGATTCATGAAAATATTCGGTCTTTGAAGAATTAACATTTTAAAAGATATCCTATATACGATTTTCTGCTTTTGGATCAATGTCTGTTTATCTCTGTCGGCATGATACACAAATTTTATACAATCTGTAACCCAAGATCTGATTCAGGAAATTCTGCGAAACTTCATATTTAATTGTACTTTCAAATAAACTACTGTTGATAGAAAAAGAAATATTTTTTAAATTAACAGTGGAAATTATTTGGACAGAACTTTATTTAAATTCAGAATTCATTTTAAAATCACTGTCTTTGTTTTATACACCAAGGTTATTTTTGAAAACGAATAGAATTGTTTTCTTTTAAGAATATTTTACTTCTATTACTTAAGCTATTCTGCATCATATATCGTAGTAGATGATTAAAAAGAAATTTCGAAATTTCCGGTTAAGATAAAAAACGAAAGACAAAAATTTAACGTATTTCATTATTTTATTTTTTCAATTTACATCTTGGTTTCTCCATTATACGTTCAATATATTCGTCCGAGAAATTTATTACAAGCATTGTCGCATTTTTATATCTAACAAACACATTGAATATTTAATGGAAAAAAAAAATACATCTTTGTATTATAAATATTTATGTCAATCAAAGATTGATGAGGCATGGGAGAATAAATTTTTTTGCAATGATCAATAGAGAAATGATATTTTGAATGAATAGTGTAAATTGTTTCAATATGATTTATTTTTTAATTAAACGTGTCAGTTTGGATTTAGAGGTATTGTTTTAAGCCACTTTCTGAAAATTACCAGATTTGTTTTCTATTAAAATTCTACTTTCCTTCTACTACTTAAAGCTGATCTATACATAACGTAGCAGAAGATATGAAAGAATGGTGGAATTTCCGGTTAAACTAGAAAACAAAGAACAAATATTTAACATATTTCATTAATGTATTTCTTTTATTATTATTATTATTATTTAAGTAATGGTTTCTCTATTATACATTCAACATTTGCATTTGAGAAAATAATTGCAAACACTATTGCAATTTTTTTAAAACTTTTAATGCGTGACATAACCGAAAAATGTAACCAATAACCAGTAAACATAATTAGTATTAAACATAAACCACAAAAACATAATTAGTGGTAATCAAACATTAGAAGCATGATATGGGTTTTTTTCTTTTCTTTTTTTCTTTTTCTTTTTTCTTTTTCTTTTCTTTCTTTCTTTTTTTTTCTTTTTTTTTGTTCATAAATAATTAAAGTATAAACTTAAAAAAAAAAACAATTCAGGTTAATATATGCTCTTTATTAATTTGAATGCTACATATTTTCCCACGTGCCATAGATTTACACAAAATGAATCTTGCTTCACGAGAGGAGTATAAGACGTATTTAATGACAGTATATTTCACTGTTCCGCCCTAATGTTTTGCTAGTTATTGCAATTTGTTTCACAAAAACATAATTAGTGGTAATCAAACGTTAAAGGCATGATATATATTTTTAAATAAATAATTAAACGTATAAACTTAAGAAAAAATAATTCAGGTTAATATATGCTCTTTATTAATTTGAAACGGCTTTGTGCTATATCTGTCAAACTGTTTTGAACAGATAAATTGAATTTTGTGCCAATTATGTTACAAATAATGAAATTAAAAATTTTCACTTAAAATTTTAAATGATATTTTAAAAATTATATTTGTTTTTCTTTACGCCATTCAAACAACATACATGATCTTTTTTTTTTTTTTTTTTTTCATGAGCAAAGGGAAAAAATCACATAATTAAAGGTAATTTACACACATATTGAATTGAATACAGTGAACAGTATTATTTGAGTTTCTTTTGATTTACAGAATGATCCAGAAGTCATAAAAGAAATAAAAATTCGATAATTCGAAAAGTATAGACAGTAGCACAATACAGTTTGCACATAAATACACATAAATACATTAGATTCTTTAATAATAGGAAAAACAATTATTTCCAGAGCAGCTGCATTTATAACTGTCCAGTGAGCACTGCAGTAGTCTCAAAGCTGCTGCCTGTCGCTGTTTAAGCCATCGCGTGGCACAACAGAAATCCCTATCGATGCTCTGCAGTGTATCTTGCCATGACTGACAACTATTCTCACTACACTGTACAAAAAAAAAAAAGAGGAATGTTTCTTAATGTACGAAAATATACAATAACCTCTTCCGTGTTACCCACGATTCTAAACAGCATTCTTTATCTTTAGAAACCTCAGAAAATAATATATTTTCGAGATTAAAATATTTTTAAAGGAAAATAAATTTATAAGAACAAAGCTTATTTTGCTGCCACTGATTTTTGGAGGCGTTTCCGAAAAGTTTTTATAGCCCATTAATCAATTTTGTTAAACCGGAATATCGAATTTTAGGTTTTATTAGTTTTTTTTTAAATTATTATTATTATTGAAATTTTCAATTTTAATTCGTGGTGTTTGAATAATGCTACCAAAATTATTTCTGTTTTTTTTTTTTTTTTTTTTTTTTTTTTAATATATAAACAGAGATTTCCGCACCTGGCTACAGGACATACTGCCCCGTGTTAAAAAAAAAAACAAAAAAAAAAACAAAAAAAAAACATAGGGGATTTTTTTTTAATTATATACTCTAGGAAAATCTGCACGTTTAATATATATCTTCAGATTGTACCTGGGTTAAAGAACATACTGCCCGATGTACAGATCCAATTTTTAATGAAAATTCTATTTACGTGGATTTCCATCTTGTTAACTAAGCGTAGAACCAACAGAATGAAAAATGTCCCAACCGGGAATCGAACCCAGATCATTGGAATAACGCTCCAATGCTCTACCATTGAGCCATGAGGACGGTACCCAGCCTGTCATCTCTCACTCATATATCTTCAGATTGTACCACTAATCGGCTTACAGAACATATTGTCCGGTGTACAGATCCAATTTTTATTGAAAATTCTATTAGATTATTAAAAACGTGGATTTTCATAGTGTTAACTGAGCGTAGAACCAACAGAATGAAAAATGTCTAATCCGGGAATCGAATCCAGATCATTGGAATAACGCTCCAATGCTCTACCATTGAGCCATGAGGACAATTCCCAGCCTGGCATCTCTCACTCATATATCTTCAGATTGTACTACTAACCGGCTTACAGAACATATTGTCCGTTGTACAGATCCAATTTTCATTGAAAATTCTATTAATTATTAAATTACGTGAATTTTCATATTGTTAACTGAGCGTAGAACCAACAGAATGAAAAATGTTCAAACCGGGAATAGAACCCAGATAATTGGAATAACGCTCCAATGCTCTACAATTGAGCCATGAGGACGATACACAGCCTGGCATCTCTCACTCATATATCTTCAGATTGTACCACTAACCGGCTTACAGAACATATTGTCCGTTGTACAGATCCAATTTTCATTGAAAATTCTATTACATTATTAAATTACGTGAATTTTCATATTGTTAACTGAGCGTATAACCAACAGAATGAAAAATGTTCAAACCGGGAATAGAACCCAGATAATTGGAATAACGTTCCAATGCTCTACAATTGAGCCATGAGGACGATACACAGCCTGGCATCTCTCACTCATATATCTTCAGATTGTACCACTAACCGGCTTACAGAACATATTGTCCGTTGTACAGATCCAATTTCCATTGAAAATTCTATTAGATTATTAAATTACGTGAATTTTCATATTGTTAACTGAGCGTAGAACCAACAGAATGAAAAATGTTCAAACCGGGAATAGAACCCAGATAATTGGAATAACGCTCCAATGCTCTACAATTGAGCCATGAGGACGATACACAGCCTGGCATCTCTCACTCATATATCTTCAGATTGTACCACTAACCGGCTTACAGAACATATTGTCCGTTGTACAGATCCAATTTCCATTGAAAATTCTATTAGATTATTAAATTACGTGAATTTTCATATTGTTAACTGAGCGTAGAACCAACAGAATGAAAAATGTTCAAACCGGGAATAGAACCCAGATAATTGGAATAACGCTCCAATGCTCTACAATTGAGCCATGAGGACGATACACAGCCTGGCATCTCTCACTCATATATCTTCAGATTGTACCACTAACCGGCTTACAGAACATATTGTCCGTTGTACAGATCCAATTTCCATTGAAAATTCTATTAGATTATTAAATTACGTGAATTTTCATATTGTTAACTGAGCGTAGAACCAACAGAATGAAAAATGTTCAAACCGGGAATAGAACCCAGATAATTGGAATAACGCTCCAATGCTCTACAATTGAGCCATGAGGACGATACACAGCCTGGCATCTCTCACTCATATATCTTCAGATTGTACCACTAACCGGCTTACAGAACATATTGTCCGTTGTACAGATCCAATTTTCATTGAAAATTCTATTAGATTATTAAATTACGTGAATTTTCATATTGTTAACTGAGCGTAGAACCAACAGAATGAAAAATGTTCAAACCGGGAATAGAACCCAGATAATTGGAATAACGCTCCAATGCTCTACAATTGAGCCATGAGGACGATACACAGCCTGGCATCTCTCACTCATATATCTTCAGATTGTACCACTAACCGGCTTACAGAACATATTGTCCGTTGTACAGATCCAATTTTCATTGAAAATTCTATTACATTATTAAATTACGTGAATTTTCATATTGTTAACTGAGCGTATAACCAACAGAATGAAAAATGTTCAAACCGGGAATAGAACCCAGATAATTGGAATAACGTTCCAATGCTCTACAATTGAGCCATGAGGACGATACACAGCCTGGCATCTCTCACTCATATATCTTCAGATTGTACCACTAACCGGCTTACAGAACATATTGTCCGTTGTACAGATCCAATTTCCATTGAAAATTCTATTAGATTATTAAATTACGTGAATTTTCATATTGTTAACTGAGCGTAGAACCAACAGAATGAAAAATGTTCAAACCGGGAATAGAACCCAGATAATTGGAATAACGCTCCAATGCTCTACAATTGAGCCATGAGGACGATACACAGCCTGGCATCTCTCACTCATATATCTTCAGATTGTACCACTAACCGGCTTACAGAACATATTGTCCGTTGTACAGATCCAATTTTCATTGAAAATTCTATTAGATTATTAAATTACGTGAATTTTCATATTGTTAACTGAGCGTAGAACCAACAGAATGAAAAATGTTCAAACCGGGAATAGAACCCAGATAATTGGAATAACGCTCCAATGCTCTACAATTGAGCCATGAGGACGATACACAGCCTGGCATCTCTCACTCATATATCTTCAGATTGTACCACTAACCGGCTTACAGAACATATTGTCCGTTGTACAGATCCAATTTTCATTGAAAATTCTATTACATTATTAAATTACGTGAATTTTCATATTGTTAACTGAGCGTATAACCAACAGAATGAAAAATGTTCAAACCGGGAATAGAACCCAGATAATTGGAATAACGTTCCAATGCTCTACAATTGAGCCATGAGGACGATACACAGCCTGGCATCTCTCACTCATATATCTTCAGATTGTACCACTAACCGGCTTACAGAACATATTGTCCGTTGTACAGATCCAATTTCCATTGAAAATTCTATTAGATTATTAAATTACGTGAATTTTCATATTGTTAACTGAGCGTAGAACCAACAGAATGAAAAATGTTCAAACCGGGAATAGAACCCAGATAATTGGAATAACGCTCCAA
The DNA here is from genome assembly GCA_963931845.1 of Maratus michaelseni. Taxonomy (NCBI): domain Eukaryota; kingdom Metazoa; phylum Arthropoda; class Arachnida; order Araneae; family Salticidae; genus Maratus; species Maratus michaelseni. The sequence goes on along the minus strand of OZ007597.1, from coordinate 93,171,727 downwards.
TGCTCTACAATTGAGCCATGAGGACGATACACAGCCTGGCATCTCTCACTCATATATCTTCAGATTGTACCACTAACCGGCTTACAGAACATATTGTCCGTTGTACAGATCCAATTTCCATTGAAAATTCTATTAGATTATTAAATTACGTGAATTTTCATATTGTTAACTGAGCGTAGAACCAACAGAATGAAAAATGTTCAAACCGGGAATAGAACCCAGATAATTGGAATAACGCTCCAATGCTCTACAATTGAGCCATGAGGACGATACACAGCCTGGCATCTCTCACTCATATATCTTCAGATTGTACCACTAACCGGCTTACAGAACATATTGTCCGTTGTACAGATCCAATTTTCATTGAAAATTCTATTACATTATTAAATTACGTGAATTTCCATATTGTTAACTGAGCGTAGAACCAACAGAATGAAAAATGTTCAAACCGGGAATCGAACCCATATCATTGGAATAATGCTGCAATGCTCTACCATTGAGTCACGAGGACGATACACAGCCTGGCATCTCTCACTCACATACGTCGGTACATATGTAAGCTTACGTATGTTTTTCAGTCTGTTGGTTCTACGCTTAGTTAGCAATATAAAAATTCACGTATTTAACATTCAGTAATTTCGGGCTTAATTTCACGGCTGAAAAGTAATTGGAAAATTAATTTAAACTATATATATATATATATATATATATATATATTCTCTTAGATTTTTTTTTTTTTTTACATTTAATATATTATTTTAGATTACAAACTACACTGCAAAAAAAAAGAAAAAAAAAGTGTTGATTTTACAGTATAATATTGGCACGGGCGGTAGCGTTTTACTGCTTATTTTACTGTTTATTACTGTTAATTTTACGGTATAATACTGGCAGCTGGAATGCTAGTATTATACTGTAAAATCAACACTTTTTTTTTGTAGTGTAACAACACCAAAAAGTATTTCTTACATGAAAAATATCAATTATGTATTCAAATAAAGTTTTGAATATTATTAAAAGCTATAGTTTCGTATTAGCAGCATGACAGGAGTTAATAGCCGAAAACTTTGCCAAAGATTTTGCTACTTACAACTTACAGCAGCCTTTTCGATTTTGATTATTTTAGTGTTTAAGAAAGTAGTTCGAGTGCAAAGTAGTAGATCGACTTAAATTTGTATTTTATTTATATTATTTTATTTATTTACTTATTTATTCATGAAAGGTTATTTTCATTATTAAATAAAAGCAGTAAACAAACTCTGATCTATTTATATTGTTTTAAGCGGAAACGGGGGGAGTTTCTTTAGTCAAGCTGCACTCGACAGACATTTTTTTTTTTTTTAAATCATGCTTGGCAATTATTTTTAAAATCATAGAGAATCAGTAAATTGAGATACAGTTGTCAAACAAGTAGCATTTGAAAGTACATCTTTTTCTCAATTTAACGGTATAAAAATTTAACTTATGCGATGTTTGGAAGTAAATGAATTTGCGAAATGCTTTGCCAATATGACGTTAGGATTATTCTCGGACATTCTTTGCTTTATACTAAGATATTTTACTTCTAGACTTAAAACTATTTTATATATCATATCAGAAGCTGTAAAAGAACTGTTGAAATTTCCAGTTAAGGTAAAAAACGAAAAGCAATAATGTAATACATTTCACTAATGTATTTCTCCAATTTATGCCTTTCCTTTTAAAAATTGTTTGACTTTTACTATTAAAACTATTCTACATATCCTAACAGAAGCTACAAAAAAAAAATCAACGACATTTCCGGTTAGATAAAAAACGAAAAATGGCCTTTTTCACTATTGTGTTTCTACAACTAATATTTTGGTTCTGTTATTGTACAGTCAATATTTTGATTTAGGAAAAAAAAGATTGCAAATTCTATTGTAATTTTTGTCATTAACACATATGTTGAATATCCTAAACAGGAAATTGTTTCTTGTCAGTTATGAAGATTTATAACGTTCAAATATGATAAGATAATTAAAGTTTCGCGATAAACAATACAGGAATGATATTTTAAATTAACAGTGGAGATATTTCTCAACAACTTTATTTAAATTAAACATTCATTTAAATTCACAGTCATTGTTTTATGCAACCAAGGTTATTTCTGAAAGCTGCTTGGTTTTTCTTTCAAAAAGAAAATTTATATATATATATATATATATATATATATATATTATGGTCATTTTGAATATTAGTTGGCAACATTTTCAAAAAAAAAAAAAAAAAAAAAAAAAAAAAAATTCCACTCAAAAATTCTTACGCTCTGCTTAGTTGGCATCCATTTAATGCAGATTACACTATAAAGATTTTTAAAAAAAATCAGTTGATTGCCAGTATAATCTCCGTATTTTTACGGAATGTTTTCTCCGATGGACTGATCAGAAATTAGCGAATATCCTTGATAGATAATAGTGCTAAAAGTTAATTTAATTTGTCGTTTGTGCTAAAACTGCAGATTTTTTTTTTTTTTTTTTTTTAATATTTTTACATTCTAAAAAGAATATCTGTATTTTGACAGTACAATTTCCGTATTTTACGGATTAATTTTCGTTTGCAGTGTAATAAGAAAAATAAATCCCACAACTTTAGAGAAAATAAAAATTTAGCAATGTTTGTCAAAGATATTGTCAAATCCATACTTTTTGACACATTCTCGAGAGTACTATCTCCGCATTTTTACGGAATGTTTTTCTCCGATGAAATTATTTCGCGAATGATTCAGAAATTAGATAATATGGATTTAAGAATATCCTTGATAGATAATAGAGCTGAAAGCCTAATTAACTTATCTTTTTCTCTAAGGCTTCGGGTGTTTTTGTTGTTGTTGTTGTTGTTGTTTCATTTTAAAAACAGTATCCATATTTTTCCGGTACAATTTTCGGATTTAACGGATTTTCTTTTTCTTTTGCATGTAATAAGAAAAATAAAGCTAAAAGCTTTAGAGAAAATGAAAATTTAGCAATGTTTGTCAAAGATATTGTCAAATTCATACTTTTTGACACATTCTCGAGAGTACTATTTCCGCATTTTTACGGAATGTTTTGTTCCGATGAAATGATTTAGCGAATGCTTCAGAAATTAGATAATATGGATGTAAGAATATCCCTGATAGATAATAGTGCTAAAAGCCTAATTAACTTGTCGTTTTCGCTAATGCTTCGGGTGTTTTATTCTTTTTCTTTTTCTTTTTTTTTTTTTTTTTCATTTTAAAAACAATATCCGTATTTTTTCCGTACAATTTTCGGATTTTCGATTTTTTTTCTTTTGCAGGTAATAAGAAAAATAAAGCCAACAGCTTTAGAGAAAATGAAAAATTCGGAATGTTTGTCCAAAGTATTGTCAAATCCATACTTTGTGGCACATTTTCGAGAGTACTTACCTCCATATTTTTACGGAATGTTTTATTCCGATGAAATGATTTCGCGAATGCTTCAGAAATTAGAGAATATGAATTTAAGTATATTCTTGATAGACACTAGTGCTAAAGTCTGGAAAATTTGCCGTTTTTACTAAGCCTTCGGGATTTTCTTTTCATATTTTTACATTCTAAAAAGAATACGCGTATTTTGCCAATACAATTTCCGTATTTTACGGATTTTTTTCTTTTATAGTGGAATAATAAAAATAAATCCCACAGCTTTAGCGAAAATGAGAATTTAGTAATATTTGTCAAAAATACTGTCAAATCCATACTTTTTGACACATCCCTTCAATAAAAAATATTCCGTAAAAATACGCAGATTGTACGGACAATTAACGGGTTTTATTATTATTAAACAATGAATGGTTATTTTTAGCACTTATCGTAATGTTAGCGCATTTTACAGAAAAAAAACTGAGTCCGTTAAAAATATATATCGTTACGTTATCTTCATGAATGTTATAATTATGTGAATACAAACCGAGGATGGGTATGCATTGAAGCACCCTTAATTTTTGACTTAATAAACACATTGTAACTCTGATTACTTATACAAAAGTTGTTTGTCTTGATATGTTTCATTGCTCTTAAAGTTGTGGATTTCTTTTTCTTATTCCATGTATATTGCATAAAGCATAAATAGACGATTAAGGAAACCAAGTATATAATCATTTAAATAAATTTTTCAGAGGTTTTCAAGATGTATCCACCCTTATAAAAAGTTTTAATTGCATCTTTGTTTCACAATGAATTCGGTCTCTTTCTTTCACGAATCAAATGTGTAGTTTTTATCTTTTTACCACGCTTCAGCAATGCTTAGCATAAACATTACTTTCAATAAAAATTCTCTTCAACACATTAGTGTGCTGTAAAAATTAGTTTCTCACGAAAAAGTACTTAAAAAGAATGTAATTTCTAAGTTAATTTGTCCAACACTAACATTTCAATGTTAATGCATTAAGCATTATTTTAAAAGAATCATTTAGTGCGAATTCCATTATGTGAAGCAGGTAATTAATTAGTACTGGTCATCAGTCATCTAATATTTACAATGAAAAAAATGTAGCATAAAATTTTATTCCTTACTATAGTAACTGTAAATAATATTGAGAAAAATAAAATTGCAATATATAATTCTAATAAAAATGCAGACGATTTAATAATATAATTAATAATCACGCCATTTTGTCATAATTAAACTAAGTTAAAATATTTTATTACTGAAAAAAGTATGCTTCGGGGTATTTTTAACATGTTTCTTCTACTGAAATAGATTAGGATTTATTTAGATTGAAACTATTTTTTAATTTAAAAAAAAAAAACTATTTTTTCCAAGTACGATTCTAAAGCAATACTTAGATTGAACATTTCTTGCAATAAAAGTTATCTTCAACACATTATTGCGCTATACAAATTAGTTGCTCACGAAAAATTAATTAAAAGGGGTGTAATTTCTAAGTTAATTTGTCCAACACTAACATTTCAATGTGAATGTATTAAATATCCTTTAAAAGATTCTTTTTCGGGTGAATGTCATTGCGTGAGTCTAAATATTAAAGAGGCTTTGTTTAAATCAATTGTCAATTAAAAGCTAATTACGCATGAGCTGGTTCTCACTTCTGTCCATCTGTGCATCAATTAAAATTTGAGCACATTATATTGCCTGTAGTCATAAATTTTGAATGCAAAAAAATAGCAAGCGACAGGTTTTTATAACTTGTTCTTTCCTATGTAAATATATGGTTATAGTTTATATACCGGGTCTCTTAAAATGGACTGATTGATTTTAAAATTCAATAACCAGCAAATGGTGACAGATATTAAGAAAATTCTTGCAGGAGCGTTATGTAAAATGTCAGGCGGTTTTATTTTATTAATTTTTTTTAAAGTGATTCCAGATTTTAGTTCGAATTACCAGCAATAGATAGCGCTGTGAGCAATAGACGTCCAATCTGAGGAGAAGCAGAAATGATCCAGTGTTGATGCGAAGGCAGGAGGTTAAATATATGGAGTGCGTCTCATTCACCAATACAATCTTGTCCTTAGAACCCGATTCTAAACTCAGGTGATATATTTAACCTCCTTCCTTCACATCAATGCTGGGGGATTTCAGTTTTGGCCTCGATTGAGTTCTTATTGCTTTCAGCGCCATCTGTCCCTGCTATTTGAAACTAAAACTGGGAATCGCAGTAAAAAAAAAATAAAAAAATAAAAAAAAGTCCATCATACATTACAATCTTGTAAAAAAAATTTTAATATCTGTCACTGTTTGCAAGTTATTGAATTTTAAAATCAGTCAGTCCATTTTAGGAAACCCGGTAGAATGGAATGCTGAATTTTTTTCGTTTGATTTATAGTACATTGTTTTAATCGGCCAATATAGGTCGTAAAAATTGGTATGCGATTAAAGAAACAAAATATATGATTATTTAAGTATACTTAAAGATTCTTCCAAGACTCCGAAAATGTATTCATATTACCCGACCAGAACGCAAAAATTGCATTTGATGTCAACACGAAACTCGATCCGAACCCGACCTCCAAACTGCTACTTTCTGACACATTTTTTTAATTCATTTTTCTTCGCAAAGGTATCAAATTGGTTAGGTGCTCGTAATAAGAAGCTATGTAATCGAACTTTTTTTTTTTCGTTTTTCGGTACAGACAGAAGGTTTTCAGAAAATGCTGTCAAAGTTGGCGTTTTGAACCGAATGACCGAACGCGACATCGTAGGAACGAAAAAAACTGCCATATTGAGACAGCAACCACTTATAACTCAAGAGGTAATTAATTTATCGGAAAATGAAAATAACTGTTATCTATTACAAATCACTTAAATCATGCATGCAAGTATCATACTTTTATGTTTAAAAATAAGTCAGAAAATGTACCAGAGAGTTTCTTTTCTTTTTTTAATCTTGTATACCGGAACCTGAATAATATTCAAAGTCCTAACCGAAACGCAAAAGTTAGTCATTCTGACACGAACCTGATCCATTGGAGAAAACTAGTCGGATGTACCAGTCCGAAAATTTTCTTCTATCTCACACAGGTTTCTTATACACTAAAAACGAATCAGCATCAATTTATATCAAGGTCTAACTCAATCTAAAGTTTTATTAAATTCCGTGCATTAGATCTTGAGATAGGACTGTCGCTAAAATCGTCCATATCCTGAAAAATGCAGCATAGCAACGCCACCTGTTGGGTGTTTTACACCAAAACCCAATCAACAACAACGTATGTTAACGTCTAACAGTATCTAAAGTTTGATGAAATTCTGTGCATTAGTTCTTGAGGTATAGCTATCTATCATGAAAATCATGAAAAAGTAGCATAGCAGCGCCACCTGTTGGGATATCTACACCAAACGTAATTAGCGTCTATTTATGACAAGGTATAACTGAATCTGAAGTTTGGTGAAAATCAGTGCATTATATTCTTGAGATAGATCTTTTTGTGGAGATTGCGAAAATTGCAGCATAGCAACGCCACCTGTTGAGCAATTTACACCAAAAACTAATCAGCACCAATTTATATCAGGGACTAACTGAAACTAAAATTTTATTAAATTCAGTGCAATAGTTCTTGAGATAGAGCGCCCACAATATTTTTGTCCCATGCAGCCGGACAGACAGACAGACTAACAGACAGACATTTTCTAAAAACAGTCAAATCGTGTTCAGAAACTTCTAAAACGTATAAATCCGTCGAAAACCGGAAGTCGAAAATTTTCATGAATCCAATACTTTCTTCTTGTAAAAATAGAAGAAAGTAAAAATAAAAGCAATTCAACCCGATGGAGAACTCTAATTAACCCATATGAAAAAGAATTTTCTACTGACACCTCTGTTTTACAATGAATTCGGTTTCTCTCTTTTACAAATAAAATGCGTCGTTTTAATTTTATCTATCTTTCTTCAGCAATGTTTAACACAAACATTTATTCCAATAAAATTCCTTTTCTAAACATTAGTGCACTAAATTATTTCTTCACGAAAAAGTACTTAAAAAAGAATGTATCTTCTAAGTTAATTTGTCCACCACAAACTTTTCAATGTTAATGTATTAAACATTCTTCTAAAAAAAGGTGAATGCCATTACACGAGGTAGAAAATTAAAGACGCCTAATTTGAATCAATTATCAATTAAAAGCTAATTACGCATCCGCAGGTTCTCACGTTCTGCCATTTGACCTCTGTCCGTCTGTGCATCAATCACGAACTTGAATCTATTATGTCGCTTGCAGCCATAAATTTTGCATGCAATAAATGGTAGCAAGCGGCAAGTTTTCATAACTCTTTCTTTTCTATGTAAATATATGGCAGGTATAAAGGAGAAATGAATGAAAGTTATAATCCATGAAAACTGGTTTTTTCACACGCTGTATATCTCCCAGATGCGATAATGTCAGCAGAAAAATGTTTATTGCTTTTTCTGAAAAATATATTGACGGAAAACAACCAATATATCATATAGAGATAGGCTGCTTATTTGTTTGAAACACTTTTCATCGTTGAAGTGCAACATTTTTCATTCTTAAAACAGCAATTAAATACATATGAATTTTCTCGTTGGAATTAATTCTATTTAGAGAATTGTGAAAAATTGTGAAAGTTTGTGTTTGGAGAGGAAATAATTGTACATTTGTCGAACTTTTATTTGCAAATTAAATTTTAATATAGGTACTTTTCGGTGAGCCTGGGGCCAGTGAATATATATATATATATCTACCCTATATATATAAAATCCTAATGAAACAAATCTACCCTATATATATAAAATCCTAATGAAACAAATTTGTGAAACGATTTTATGAAACGAATTTATGAAACGATTTTATGAAACGACTGATTAAACGACTGATTATGTTTCAGGGCTATTTTTAATAAAATATTAAACGCTTGATAGTGAAATTAATACCAATTGTCCATAAAAATCTGCGGATGTCAAAACTGGTAATAGAATTTTGAAATTGGAATTAGTTTTCGAGATATTAATTTTTTTTCTAATTTTAATGACATTTCTGTAATGATGGCAACCAATTACTCAGTTTTTTTTTTTTTTTTTTTTTTTTTTTTTTCTTTTTTGTGACAAAAGGAGAAAAAATTGAAAAGGATCCCGATAGGGATTATTGATTTCTTTTTATTCGTCATTTTCAAATTGAAATTGAATTTATCTTTTATTTCAATTGATAATTAAGACAAGATTGTGATTAAATTATGTTTTTCAGGAAAATTTGAAAAAAAAAATCACATTTCTATCGTCAGGATTCAATCGTCTGTCAGAATTTAATTTAATTTATTCGGTGCTTTTCCAGTATATGGGGACTTGACGAAATAGGGAAAATAGCCTTGGCGGAAAAGGAAATTTGGCAACATACTTTCCGTCAACCTATTCACTTTGTCATTTCGTATACAGAAGCATTTTTTCAATATTTATAGAATTTGTTTAGCGTAAAATGTCATTTATCCTATTTTATATATAATCAGAAGTAATTTGTATAGAAAAAACAATAATAATATACGTATAATTAAAATACGCATATAAACAGAAAAATCGTCGAATTTGTTTCCATGGCTGTTTATGTCATTTGGCACCAAATCTCACTTTCTGATGTCCGAATTGCGCCAAGCTTTTTTAAAAAACGTAAGACCCCTATAATAGAAAAGCACCAAAAGTTCATTGGGTTTGTTTTCATAACTTTTGGCAACAAATCTATATATATTAACGAATCTATCCCTTTTTGAAGCTCGAATTACGCCAAACCTAAAAGCAAAGGATCCTATACTGGAAAAGTACCCAATTTTCTTATGGACAATATTCAAGTGACATAACATGGTGTAAAATTATCGCGGATGGATAGCAAATTTGTTTAAATATCTCATCAATTGATGCTAAATAAATGCAGGCATGCATGCACAAAATATTTAATTTTGTATGATAAATAATTATTAGAAAATTCGTATATACATATTAATTAAAATAAATAATTTACATATTTAAAATAACATAAAAATATGCATGATGGTGCACTAAAATACAGAGAAAATTAAAACCTGTTACTGAAAATATCTATAACATAGTACTTTTCAATACCGTTGTTCTTAATGTTATTCACAAGCAGATGGAATTTTTCTCATCCTTAAACGCAAAGGAAGAATAGAATACAGACCATTGTTATACAAGTCCGAGAGGTAGCCACAATTTAAACCTAACCATTTTATACAAGCTGGTTTTCAAGTTGTAATTGATTTTACTTATCAATCCCGAAAACAGTCGTCGGTTGTCGCAACAGCTGTGTTTGAGGCCATGATAATCAAAAAAATTTCCCATTAAAACGTTAAAACCATGGCAACCCAGTTACAGATTTACCAATATTTTTAAAACAAAGCACGCTGTCATGTTTTTAGAGGCCTCGACCTCTGAGCGGGGGTTGGCGAGCGTAGCTCGCAGGGGGTAGGCCCCCTAGTATATATATATATATATATATATATATATATATATAACCATAAATGAAACATTATCATAACACCAACTTAAACAATGAAATAATAATTAAGTATGAAATAATTAGTTGACAATGAAAGATTCCCCAACACACTTAATATGGAAACAAAAACATATTAAAAGAATAAGAAATGAAATAAGAATTGAATAAAAATTGAATAAATGGAATTAAATGAATGAAATGAAATGAAATTTGTGGAATTTAGACAGAATTATCAAGTCCCAAATGCCTAAATACTACAAATAAAATGAAATGAGATGTTTCATCATCATATTAGCCATACATTGCTAAAAAATATGATTTTGGGACTACATCTCATAAACAATGAAACAAACCAGTGATAAAATGAAAAATAAAATACAATATTAAAATCGAAAGAAGCCATACTTATAATTTACAGACAAAACATTTAATAGAGTCAGTAAGTATAAAATCCATAAAGATTAAAAAAGATACCTTGCACCTCAAGAACCAGCATGAAACTCAGTCATGACTAGGGAATGAATTGCAAAAAAAAAATCATTACATGTTGCCAATTTTAGAAATATATATTGCTTTACAATGATGCCAGAAATAATGTTAGAATATTATGGATTGTAAAGTAAACAGGAACATCAGTGCTGCCATCTAATGGTAAAAGTGAATATAATCTGAATCGAAAGTATTGGATGGAAATTAATGTTTAATAATTAAACCAAATTACTATCTTAAATGATACCAATTAGTTAAATAATAAATAAAAGAAATTAATTAATAAATAGAATATCGAATTATATTAAAGTAATGGATGTATTAATGAATAATTCTATGTTATAAATAAGTATTAAGTTGGAAAAATTAATTATTAAAGCAACTTAAAATAGTGCTGCCATCTATTGGTAAAAGTGAATATAATCTGAATAGAAAGTATAATGGATGGAAATTATTGTTTAATAATTAAACCAAATTACTATCTTAATGATAGACATTAGTTAAATAATATATATATATATATATATATATATATACATACATATATACACATACATATATGACGTATAAGCAGATAAATTGGTTTGTTTATACGTCCTTCATCTGGTAACGAGATTTTCGAAGCCTCTAGAACATTTTTGCCGCCAAGAATTTGGTTTACTTCAAAATTAATACACCGGAACTGTTTAGTGAATCCTTCTTAATTCGTTTATTATTGGCGTAAAGAAACCCCGTGACTTTAATTGTAACTTGACGCGTGATTACTGAAATACGGGAGCGGAGCAAAATCAAGAGGGAGTTAGATAGTGTGTTACGATACTGAAGAACGGCACGGCCTTGGGAGAACAGTGGAATGTTGTCATCGAAGAGTTTGTTAATTAATGTGTTCTTCTGTAGAGAATAATGAAATTTATCAATAGCTAACGAGGACATTTTCCCGGAGTCGGACATGTTTTTATAAAAAGAATGTGACCGTCATCTTTGTGTTTCTTAAAATCTATCGACACTACTCGGCTGCAGAGATAAAAATTAAGTTAGGACTGAATTTAAATTAAGTGTTTGTTAGATATTTCTTCCATTTGTGACAAAATGCCACATATATGTATGTGTATATATATATATATATTTTTTTTTTTCACTGGCGCCCAGTTAACGGAAAAGTACCTTAATATATTAGGTATATTAACAAATTTATTCATTAGATACTGATTGCAGATATATTTGCGAACTAAAAATTCATCTAAATCCAACAACAATAATGATTTTTTTTAACGGAAAGTAAAATTAACCTAATTAATTAAATAATAAAAATTTAAAGCTGATTTTTAATGCTATTGCAATGAGAGAAGATAATTCTACACAATTAGTAATGGTACATATTTAAACACATTGCTAGGATGGGTGAATACGGTTCTTACTTTTGAGCACTACTATTTCGAAATAGTAATGCTTCAAGTTATTTAATCGCAGAATATATTATTTCTACGCAATTTTTCCGATTGAATAAGGGGAAGATTTCTATTTAGAAATATTGGTGCTCAAAATAAGAAAGAGGAGGATATTTGTTAATAATTGGACAGTTTTTGGCTATAATGTTGTAGGAGGAATGCTTTCAGGAAGACTTTTCTTAACTATACAACATCCTTTATAACTTTTTATTCACAACATCCAAGTGTTTACATTGCTTAATGCGGATTTCGGTTAATGCGGACGAAAAATGGCCTACCATTGAATTCCGCACTAGCGGGAGTTCCTTGTCATTGTATAAAATCAATACTTTTTTTAATATAAAGATATGAAATGTCTAACCATATTTTTCACCGCACTATTTTTTGAAATGCGAAAAGAAATAAAGTTCTATGAAAACAAACTCAGCAAAATTCTGTTCATCCGTGAATGTCATATTTTACAAAAACGCCTTGAAAACATCAGGAAAAAAATATTCCCTCTGCTCTAGTCTGTAGCTTACATCCATATATTTTCAATGGAAATGCATTTAATCCGGATATATACACTGTCATATCCACGTACCTTGGGTTATAAATATATTCGCGTCAGTCTTTCTCTTTTGTATTGCAGTAACAAATATGCGAGTGACTTTGGTGGTTATTTTGTTTTGGTAAATAAATATAAGAGAAAAATGCATTTTGTAGTGTCCTTTTCCCGCACATTAAGGATACTGTAGTTGAACATTGCGACATAGATATAGCATTGCAAAGCTCTGAGAGCACCGTATTTATTCTCAAAATAAAGCGATTTTTTTTAAGGAAATTTAAAGCGAAAGTGAGAATTTTGAAATTTTCCAAAAACTGGTAAAATTTACATTAAATATTTTAATAATTTTTTATTAGCATTGATTAGTATGGTATTTTTATAAAAATTATCATTCTAATTCCAAAATTTATTTGATATCAATAAGCGTATAGTTAATAACAAAATTAACAATTATTTAGATATTTTAGCATAAAACAATTTAAAAAATATCTGTATAAACACTTTCAAACAAAGGAACATTTGGCGCAAGAAATATTAAGCGTTTTACCTATAATTTAATTGTCTTCAAGATAACATGAAATAAAGTTATGAATGATGTTTATAATATAAAAGAAATTACTTAGCAACAGGAAAATGAATTTAACTACACAAAATTACATATACGGATATTTTCTCATATACAGGGTGTCCATTCTTATCCTTGACTAATAGCTATCCCCTGAATAGTTAATTTTAGAAGTATAGTTCCAATTGCAAAAATGCTTTAAATATTATTCTTCATCATATGACAATCCAGTTACGGTCTTTTTAAAAAAATACTAAATTTAATTTTTTCTACGGCTCCTGAGTTCTATAATATTAAGAAAAAGTTATCCATGTTCTAGCAAGTATAGCAGCAAAATTTCCATTCTACAACAACCAAAACTAACCGAGTTATAATAATTTGAATTTATTTATTTTCAGCGTTATCTGGTACTAAAAATGCGTTTTTCCATTATTAATACAAGGAAACGCCAAAAATTCATAAAATTCTAAGAGGCATCAATAACTGTATATAAAATAATTTTACGAAATCTCTTAAGAGAAGGTTTTACTTCTTTAGACAATTCGCGTGATTTTTATGATTTTTTTTTCAGTTATAAAGAACAGAAATGCCACCTTCGGACTTTTTGAATTACATTTATTCACATTTCACCTATACAGAGTGTCCCAAAAGTCCTTGACACATTTTAAAATTCCATATAAAAGATCAAATAATTGGCGTACGACAGTGCGGTTTGAACGAAAAGGCTTCTTATGATCTGAAATGTTGTTTAAGCAACTAAAAAAAAAAAAAAAAAAAATAGTTCCAAAACTGCAAAGCTACAGAAGAAGTAGAATGCCTTTATACATAACAATGGCGAAAGACGCACAATGCATATGCACGCAGTTTTTGTCCAAATTATGGCAACCCACATTCCAGAAGTTAACAATAATCGCCTTCATGAGTTCGATTAGACGAGAAAGAGATATTCACAAACATTAGAAAGCTCGCTAAGATGCTTGGCGATTCGTTTTTTTCCAAAATCTTATCAACCAATCAAATGTTTTTTTCACATATGTCGTTATTATCTTACAGAGGCATGCTACTAATCTTGGCGCTCTTTCTATTATCACCAAAGCATAGGGCGAGTATTGTTAAGCTGGAATGTGGGTTGCTATAGTTTGGACAAAAACTGTGCATACGCATTGTGCGTCTTTCGCCACTGTTATGTAAGGCATTCTACTTCTTCGGTAGCTTTGCAGAAGCAGCGTCATATATGAAAAAAAGTGGAACTAATTTTTTTTTATTTGCTTAAACAACATTTCAGATCATAAGAAGCATTTTCGTCCAAACCGCACTCTCGTACGCGATTGCTTTATCTTTTATTGAATTTTAAAATGTGTCATGGACTTTTGGGACACCTCGTATATATCTAAATGTTTGTGAGTTTAAAAAAAAGAAAAAAAAAGAAGAAGAATAGCCTTGTGTGGCGGGGAGTACCTGCAGGTACGCGCCATGACAAGCATTTGAAATAAATTGGGTCGCTTAATTATAAAAGGGCAATGGATATATGGGCTCTGGAGCTTTTACCAACATTTAGTTTAAAAAATTGATTTTTAACAAAATGGCGGTCATTTGAACAAAGAAAAGTAATTCTTTCGCCTTTTTACCTTTTGCGAGCTCGAAAAAATAATTAATCATTGAAAATTATACTTTTCGGTAGTATAAGCTCCAGCAAATCTTTCTTTTAAATAAAAAATGAAAGTAATCGGTCGAATAGTTTTCGAGAAAAACGGTCTCCCAGTTTCAAAAACAGAGTTTCGAAGAAAGCAAGTTTAAAATTTTACAGTAGCTTTAGATATATGGGTTGATAAGTGGATTTTAAGTTTAAATAACTCTTTAGACACCCACAGGCCGTACAACATAAAATATATTATATCTTTTTATTTTATTTTAAAATCTTGAAGAGTATTTTTAAATCCAGCAAAGTAAAAATGTGATTTTTGGAGATTTTTGTGTTTCGGAATATGGGTACTGATTTAAATCTGTTTAAAATTGTAACGCTAAATTAAACGTTACAATTTAAATCTGTTTAAAATTGTAGCACTTAATTAAACGTTACATAGAAATGTCTTTTTGTTTTTTAAATCTTTACAGAGTGAAGTTATGTAGTATTGTCTCTAATAATCTTTTCTTTTGTCTTTGCAGAGTGAGTGATGAAGATACTGGGGATTATATTGCTGGCAACAGCGGCAGTCACGGTAACAGCGAGGCATAAAAAAGGTAAGTTGGAAAATAATATCCAATAACATGCGCTTTGATAATTTTTAGAAATTAGCAGTAAATAAAAAATCATTTTGCATTTTTTTAATTGATCTTTGTATTTATCATCCGTACTATCTCTTCCATAGTAACAAAAAAATTAAGTAAAATAAATAAATAAATAAATAAATTGGATTACATTATAAAGTAAATAAATCTTTAATCAGAATAAAATCGTAAAGAAACTTTCTAGCGTCTTATCACGTTAATTTAACTTTATCAGGGGCAAGATACATCTGTTGCTAAAATATTGAATTAATTGAAAAAAAGTAAATAAAAAAGGTAAATTGAAAATAATATCCAATAACATGCGCTTTGATAATTTTTAGAATTTAGCAGTAAATAAAAAATCATTTTACATTTTTTAAATTGATCTTTGTATTTATCATCCGCACTATCTCTTCCATAGTAAAAAAAAAAAAAAAAAAAAAAAAAAAATAAGCAAAATAAATAAATAAATTGTAATACATTATAAAGCAAATACATCTTTAATCAGAATCGTAAAGAATCTCTGTAGCGTTTTATCACGTTAATTCAACCATTTCAGGGACAATTATACATCTGTTGCTGAAATATTGAATTCATTGAAAAAAAGGTAAATAAAAAAGGTAAATTGGAAAATAATATCCAATAACATGCGCTTTGATAATTTTTAGAAATTAGCAGTAAATAAAAAATCATTTAAATTTTTTTAAATTGATCTGTGTATTTATCATCCGTACTATCTCTCTCTTCCATAGTAAAAAAAGAAATAAGCAAAATAAATAAATAAATAAATTGAATTACATTATAAAGTGAATACATCTTTAATCAGAATCGTAAAGAAACTTTCTAGCGTCTTATTGCGTTAATTTAACTCTTTCAGGGACTAGATATACATCTGTTGCTAAAATATTGAATTAATTGAAAGACGCCAGGATTTACGAACAAATTTATTTGAAAATAACTAAAAGCTTTTCTTCACGTATATTATTAAAGCAAAATTTTATTCATACATTAAATACATCTTTAATCAAGAAACTTTCTAGCGTCTTATCACGTTAATTTAACTCTTTCAGGAACAAGATACATCTGTTGCTAAAATATTGAATTAATTGAAAGACGCCAGGATTTATGAACAAATTTATTAGAAAATAACTAAAAGCTTTTCTTCACGTATATTATTAAAGCAAAATTTTATTCATACATTAAATACATCTTTAATCAAGAAACTTTCTAGCGTCTTATCACGTTAATTTAACTCTTTCAGGAACAAGATACATCTGTTGCTAAAATATTGAATTAATTGAAAGACGCCAGGATTTACGATCAAATTTATTTGAAAATTACTAAAAGTTTTTCTTCACGTATATTATTAAAGCGAAATTTTATTCATACATTAAATACATCTTTAATCAAGAAACTTTCTAGCGTCTTATCACGTTAATTTAAATCTTTCAGGAACAAGATACATCTGTTGCTAAAATAGTGAATTAATTGAAAGACGCCAGGTTTTACGAACAAATTTATTTGAAAATAATTAAAAGCTTTTCTTTACGTATGTTATTAAAGCAAAATTTTATTCAAAAATTCTGATACCATTATGGCATTTGATGGTTAAAATTAAACTGGATCTATAATATCCCACCGCTGTTCAAGTGGTTAAGCCAAATCGCATATTCTCCAAGAGAAAATACCTATTTAATTAACGAGTTCTACCATTCTTTAAAATATATACTTCATTAGTTTTAAAACAACGTTTATACACATTAATACGTAAATGTATAAAGACTCATTATTTCTTTGACATCAATAAAAATATGGTTTACAACTTCTGATTTTCGTGAATAATCATCTATTTTTTATTAACATTCTCTAAATTTAGATTACTAATTATCAAGTACTTTTCCCAAACATGTACCGTGTAAAAAGCTTTCTATTTGGGTAGAAATTTGAAGTTGTAAATCTATTACATTACTTAGATTAATTTTAACACAATTATTCAAATTGGTAAAGAAAGTATATGAGTTGTAATTTTCCAACTGGACGAAAAATGTCCGGGCCAGGGTTCGAACCAAGGATATCTTAGCTGATATCTCAGTTGGTAGAGCATGGCAGCTTCAGTCAAGATATCCCTGGTTCGAACCCTGGCCCGGACATTTTTTGGTCCAGTTGGAAAATTACAACTCATATTACATTAGTTGTTTTACCGAAAACACCAAACATTTTAAAAAGTGAGTTACATCGTCATCCTTAACCTCCTTACACTGATATGATAAACCTATAATCCTCTAATCACGTACGCTAATGGCGCAGGGTGCATGTAAAATCCGTCGTGGGTGCAAAGTCCTCCAAATTCCCTTTGAATGATACCTCTGGATGTGCCTAGTCACGTGAAGGTATTGTCACCTGATCAAGGTTCTAAATTACGAGACCAATTCGCGTAGCGATGACATGACGTATGGGTGTGCGATGCAGCGTGAAATTAGCAAATATTCCAGCATCTCACATCCGTCCGGCATGACTTCGCTACACTGTGCAGTGCTGAATTGACTCATCCAAGCATCAATTAGCAACCGCCCAACGAAGGAAAAGAAACTTAGGCAACAAGATGCACTAAAGCCACGACGGCCTAGAGGCTTATCAGTAGGGTTGTAGTGGGTAGCTGCCCGGGTACCCGCCTGGGCTGTTTTTTATTTTTATTCGGGTTTTTTATTCGAGTTTATTTAATTCGGGTTTTTTACAACCCTGTTTATCAAACAGATCTTCGGCATGCGGAGATCAGGTGAATTCTCGCTCCGTTGCCAAGCATGAAACCCGCTAAGCTGGGCAAGAGCTCTGCAGGTAGGTTCCTGGTCAGCGGTCTAAAAAAAAAAACTATAATCCCATTCTCACTTTCGCCGCAATCAAAGACCACTTTCCATTTTGCTCCTCTTAAAATTTCCTTTGGCTCTTGAACCCTGGCCCGGACATTTTTTGGTCCAGTTGGAAAATTACAACTCATATTACATTAGTTGTTTTACTGAAAACACCAAACATTTTAAAAAGTGAGTTACATCGTCATCCTTAACCTCCTTACACTGATATGATAAACCTATAATACCCTAATCACGTACGCTAATGGCGCAGGGTGCATGTAAAATCACCTGAAAAACCCTCACGGTTGGTGCTCCTGCAGGTGATTTAGTCCTTTAGCTCTTGGTCAGTGGCTTTGCTTTTCGATTGATCAAGCTCTTTTATTGCTTCGAGTATTGCATTTAAAACAAAATTACAACGTAATTAGTTTTTCATGAGCTATAAAATTCTAAAAAATTGACAAATTTTAATTGCCAATCATCTAAACTTACATGCTATATATTTTAATATGTAGAATATTTATGCAATTATTATTATTATTATTATTATTATTATATTGCAAAATGTTGTTTCAATTATCATTTTAAAGATTAAACTGCATAGAAAAAAAAAGGGGTGCATTATAAGCTGATTGGATTTTTAAAAATGTTTTATTTACTGACATATAATTTACTTTTCTATCTTTTTTTTTTTTTTTTTTTTTTTTTTTTCATGTTGTATTACACTGATTACTGATCTAAACAGCTTTGTGACTTTTAATGTTGCATTATATGCTGATTATATATTTTTTAATATTTTATTTACTGACATATATGTTTTTTTTTTTTTCGTAAACATTTTTTTTTAATGAAGTATTACATTGAATACTAATCGAAGCAGCTCTGAGACGTTTTAATTATTTATTATAAGCTGGTGAGATTAAAAAAAAAATTATTTACAAACATGTTTTTTTCCCCTGAATTATTACACTGAATACTAATCTAAACAGCTCTGAGACGTTTTAATGGTGCATTATAAGTTGATTAGATTTTTATAAATGTTTTATTTACTCCATATATTTTTTTCCATTTGTAACAATTTTTTTTCATGAATATTACACTGAATACTAATCTAAACAGTTCTAAGACGTTTTAATGGTGCATTATAAACTGATATTATATTTTTTAATGTTTTACTTACTAACATATAATTTTTTTTTCTATTTTTAACCTTTTTTTCATGAAGTATTAGACTGATTACTAATCTAAACAGCTCTGGGACGTTTTAATGGAGCATTATAAGCTGATTAGATTTTTTTTTTAATGTTTTATTTACTGACATATATGTATTTTTTTTTAAATTTAAATATTTTTACTTCATGAAGTATTAAACTGAATACTAATCTAAACAGCTCTGAGAATTTTTATTGGACAATAATATTATTAATTAATTTTAATTAATATATTATCTTAATTAATGAATAGATTGGCTATAACATCATCAAGATAAAAACGTATTTAGTATTATACCTGTATCAATCAAGTATTAAACTGTTATCTACATTTGAATTCTTTTATATTTATTTAAATGATATATTTATTCAAAGTATACAAAATTACATAAAGTATGTATACTATGTATAAAGTAGAAATTAACAGCATGTTTTTTTTTCTTTTACAGAATGGCAAAAAGTGGATGTCAATAAATTACGTAGAGAGCACCCACAAACTTTCTACAAATCAAATAAACCGGCTTGTAGTAAAGGTGCAGGATTTTACAGAGACCCCCAAGATTGTCACCAATATATTCGATGTGTGGATGAATTCGGTACTGGACAGCATTTTATGGTTATTGTGGGAAGGTGTGAACCAGGACTCGTTTTCGATGAAAACGTCAGTGCCTGTAACTGGCCGCAACTTGCAGCACCTTGCAGCAATTCACCCCCTAGACTTCAAGAAGTACGAAAACCTTTGACCCAAGAACAAGTTCCGAACGACAATGAAGAAAAAAGCTCGAACGAACCTTATCCTCAGCAGGAAGTAATGCAAGAACCACTAACATCAGATTCAGACACGCTGCAGGAAGAAATATCAGATATTCAAGGAATTCAAATAGCACAAGACCCAACAGAACAAAAACAACAAGTACTTGTTGAAATTCAAAATCCTGTAGAGCAACAACAACAAATTTATCAAGAGCAAGTCTATCAAGAAGTTCAAGCTTTGGATACCCAGCAACAAGAAGATCAAGAAAATGTTCAAGAACAAAATAATCAGTATGAACAAAATAATCACTATGAACAAATTAATATAGATTCAAAGCCAGAAGAGTTTCAGCAAATGCTGGATCAAGAAATTTCTCAACAAGAACAGCAACATAACTTTGCACAACAATCTCAATCCG
Source organism: Maratus michaelseni (assembly GCA_963931845.1). Classification (NCBI taxonomy): domain Eukaryota; kingdom Metazoa; phylum Arthropoda; class Arachnida; order Araneae; family Salticidae; genus Maratus; species Maratus michaelseni. Next base: position 93,151,243 of record OZ007597.1, on the reverse strand, counting down.
AGTGGTGGGTGCCCGAAGATAGTCCTCAAAATAATATACCAGAGCATACTGAACAGGTTCCAACTTCTGGTCCTTCTGAACAACCAATGTTTTGTTCAAAAGATGGCTTCTATAGACACCCTGAAAATTGTAGCCAGTTTATAAGATGCGTTGAGATTGGAAGCGGAGCTTTTGCAGTCCATTTCTTTGAATGTCCAAAACAACTTGCATTTGACGAAAAAGACAACGCTTGCATAGTAGCAGATAGCCACAGCTGTAATTTTAATATAAGAAAAAAGAGGCAAGCGCAAGATACAAAATTGCGATGCAAAGGCGAAGGGTTTTTTAGACACCCTGTAGATTGCAGAGCCTTTTATCGATGCGTTAAAACTGAACAAGGATATGAAACACATCATTTTTCATGCCCAGCCAATTTAGTATTCGACGAGGAATATACTACCTGTAACTGGCCTGAAAAAGCTCCTCCTTGTAATTCTCAACAACAGTACAAACCTACAAGAAAACCAGTCAAGCCACAACCTTCATCGACAACGAATAGAAGATCATGGTCAACATCGAAACCAAGCAATGATTTTATTGATAAATCAATTACTCAAGAAACGTACAGTAAGAGACGGAACACTGAAAAGCCAAAGTCAACCACGCAGTCGTATGAAACTGGCGCCAAATGTCAAAGGCCCGGATTTTTAAGAAATGAAAATGACTGCACAAAATTCCACAAATGTGTGAAAAAGGGAAACAGATACATACGATACGACTTATCTTGTCCAAAGAACTTTGTATACGATGGTATGTCTCAGAAATGCGTTGCTCAGCGATATGCAACATCATGTAAAAGGAATAACCCATATCCACCAAGACAAGACGATGAGGAAACTACTGTAGCTCCTGAAGCATCAAGCACAACTTCATCTAGTTCGGGATCAGGAAGTGATGCTGGAGCTTGTGAAAAAGAAGGTTATTTCAGAAATCCCGAAGACTGTAATAAATTTTATAGATGTGTAGACTTTGATGGCAGCGGAAAGGAATTTGTTCGCTACGATTTCAATTGCCCAGAGGGGCTTGTCTTTGATGAAGAAAACAGTGTGTGTAATTGGCCAGACCAAAGTGCTCCTTGTGACACTAGAGGAGGTGGAGGGCAAGGAACTGGTGAAGATGTTGGAAGTGATGGTAGTGAAACAGGAGGAAATGAAAATGAAGAAAATGACGAAAGTGGTTCCGAAGGTGGAGAAAATGAAATTACTACATCTTCTGAACCTTCCACTTCAAAACCAGTTGAAAGCACAAGTTATCCACCAGTAGATGGAAATGAAGAAAATGGTGAATCTGTTGACCAAGAATCAGACAAGGAATCGGGAAGTGATGGTTCAGATAACGAATGCACAAAAGAGGGATTTTACAGAAATCCCGAAGATTGTAATAAATTTTACAGATGCGTGGACTTTGACGGTGAAAGTAAGGAATTTGTTCGTTATGATTTCTCTTGCCCAGAAGGACTAGTTTTTGATGAAGCTAACAGTGTTTGCAACTGGCCCTCTGATAGTGAACCATGTGATACAAGTTCAGGTGGAAATGGTAATGAAGGAAAAGATGGTTCCGGAGGTACTGGTTCCAGTACACCAGGTAGCGATATTGAAACTTCGGAAGATGGTCAAGACTCTTCCCAAAGTGAACAAACCACGCCTTCTGGTAATGAATCTTCAGAAAATCCTCCCGATAATGGGTCCTCTTCTGGGGCAACAGATGACGATTCTCAGCCATCGACAGAATCTTCGAATGGAAGTACATCAGGATCTAGAGGAAGTAATGGTGAAAACAATGGTGAGTGTACGGAAGAAGGATTCTTCAGAAATCCAGAAGATTGCAATAAATTTTATAGATGCGTTGACCAGAATGGTAACGGACAATTCATAAAATATGATTTTACATGTCCAGAAGGATTAGTCTTTGATGAAGAAAACAGCGTTTGCAATTGGCCGGCTCAAAGCGCTCCTTGTGACGGAGAAGGTTCAAATGGTGGACGAGGCAGCACATCGCAAGGTGAAGGTGAAGGTTCAGAATCATCTCAGTCAACAACAAGTAGTAGTAGAAGTACATCTACTGAAACAACTGAAAAAATTACTGAATCAAGCACTTCAAGTACCACTGAAAGACCACAATCAACAGATGAAGAATATCCAAAAAGTACTACAGAAAGCTCTACAAATACTTCTCCTGACAGCGGAGAAAGTGATGGAACATCTGATTCTTCTGGAAGTGAATCTGGAAACAATCAAGGAGACTGTACAGAAGAGGGATTTTTCAGAAATCCAGAAGATTGCAATAAATTTTACCGTTGTGTTGACTTTAACGGAGATGGACAACAATTTGTGAGATATGATTTTGAATGTCCTGAAGGTTTAGTATTTGATGAAGTGAATAGTGTCTGTAATTGGCCAGATCAAAGTCCAATATGTGAAGCTAAGAGTGACTCTGGCAGCAGTAAAACTACTGAATCTGGCGGAGAGTCATCAACATCTCAAACTGAAGCTTCCACCGGACAGTCTCAAACTTCCACGGAGCAACCAACAGAAAGTTCTTCTTATGAACCAACACAAGGTTCAACTGAACGTTCAACACAAAGCTCTACAGAACAATCAACTTCCAGCAGTTCAACTACATCAGGTGATAGTTCTCAATGCACTGAAGAAGGATTTTTCAGATGTAAAGATGATTGCAATAAGTTTTACAGATGTATAGATGAAGACGGCAAATTAGTTAGGTATGATTTCAAATGTCCTGAAGGATTAATATTTGATGACAAGAATAAAAAGTGTGATTGGCCATCTTCGACATTAACTTGTGAAGATGATGCTTCTAGTACGACAACTTCATCATATGAAACTTCAACATCTTCATCATCCACAAAATCATCAACTTCTTCGGAAGGCTCAAACAAAGAGTGTACGGAAGAGGGTTTCTTTAGAGATCCTGATGACTGCAGAAAATATTATCGTTGTATTGATGAAGGAGATGGAAGATTCACAAGAGAAGACTTTTCTTGTGCTGAAGATGAAGTTTTCGATGAAGAAATGCGATATTGCAATCGCAAAGACTTAGCTCCTCCATGTGATGAATCTCAGTCACAATCTACTTCATCACAAACACAAACGACAGCTGCTGGAGGTAGCACTAATGAAGAACGAAGTACTACTGAAAGATCAACAACTACACAGGCGGCAACAGAGAGCTCGACAAAAGGCAGTAGCTTTGAATGTACTGAGCCTGGATTTTTCAGATGTCCCGAAGATTGCACGAAATTTTACCGATGTGTAGATGAAGATGGATATTTAGTTCGTTACGACTTTCAATGCCCTGATGGATTAATATTTGATGAACAGAATAAGAAATGTGATTATCCTTCTTCAGAACTTACTTGCGATACAGAATCTTCTTCTACTACTTCCACTGCTGAATCGTCTACTGAAGGTTCGCAAACGGGTGGATCAACATCTCAAGGTACTACTTCATCAGGTCCAACTTCATCTGGAGGAACAACATCTTCTAACGAATGTACTGAAGAAGGATATTTCCGAAACCCAGATGACTGTAGTAAATATTACCGATGCATTGATGAAGGAGATGGTACTTTTACTAGAGAAGATTTTGCTTGCGAAGAAGATGAAGTTTTTGATGAAGAAATGAGATATTGTAACAGGAAAGACTTAGCACCACCCTGTGATGGTTCATCGTCAACAACACAGAGTTCTGAAAGCACTAGATCACAAACGTCGGAAGAAGAACAAGGAAGTTCAAGTGGAACTACACCAAGTCCGACTGGAACTACATCAAGTTCAGAATCAGGAGAAACATCAGGTACAACGTCTGGTTCTTCAACTTCTGGAGAATGTGAAGAAGAAGGTTTTCACAGAAATCCTAATGACTGCAACAAATTCTATCGTTGTGTTGATTTCAAAGGAGATGGCCAATCTTTTACACGATATGATTTTGAATGCCCAGAAGGATTAGTATTTGATGAAACAAATGACGTTTGCAATTGGCCATCTTCTGTTCCTTCATGTGAATCTGGCAGTGAATCTAGAGGTTCAACAACAAGTGACAGCAGTACTACAAAAAGTAGTACTCAGGTGTCATCTGAATCATCTGATTCTTCAACACCCTCGTCAACATCAGAAGAACAACAGTCTACAACATCAAGAGAACAAACATCTACAACATCAAGAGAGCAAACATCTACGACATCAAGAGAACAAACATCTACGACTTCAACGACATCACGCGGTAGCGAGAGCACTACTGAAAATCAAGGTACATCTTCCTCAGACTCTAATGAAGGTTCAACGACATCTGATAGAGGCACAACATCAAGTGGAGGAACCGGATCTCGTGGTGGTGGATCTTCTGATAACATCGAATGTACTGAAGAAGGCTTTTTCAGACATCCAGAGGACTGCAGTAAATTCTATCGCTGTGTAGATTTTGCTGGCACAGGCGAATCTTATGTACGTTATGATTTTGATTGTCCCGAAGGACTACACTTTGACGAAGTAAATTCAGTGTGTAACTGGCCCAATATGAGTCCCAGCTGTGAAAGCGGATCTCGTGCAGGCAATGGCAACTCAGGTGAAAGTAGCTCTACTGACAGTAGTAGCACATCCAGTAGTTCACAATCTGATACATCAACTGAAAGCAGCAGAACAACACGTGAAACTGATTCTTCAAATACTTCACAAGATCAAACAACCCGATCATCAACTAGTACTACATCTTCAGATGGAGAATTTCGCTGTGAAGAAGAAGGCTTTTTCAAACATCCGAATGACTGTAAAAAATATTATGAATGCAAACACGATGAAGATACAGGTGAACTTGTGAAAATTGATTGTGAATGTCCAGATGGTCAGGTGTGGGATAATGAAGGTTGGTACTGTAATGCTGAAGATTTAAGTCCTCCTTGCGAAAGCAGTTCAAGCAGTTCTTCATTCAAATGCACAGAAGAAGGATTTTTTCGAGATCCTGAAGACTGCACTCGATATTATCAATGTAACAGGACAGGACCTGGCGAAAATGATTTCTCCAGTGAGCGATATCAATGTGAAGATGGTTTAGTGTTCGATGAAGAGGGCCGTTACTGTAATGCTCCAGAACTTAGCGAGCCTTGTGATGGTTCTTCATCCACATCCAGTGGAACTACAGCAGGTGAATCTTCCAGAGGTACTACAAGTGATGGTTCTTCACGTGGTACGAGTGGTAGTGGATCATCCTCAGACAAAAATAACTGTACAAGTGAAGGATTTTTCAGGGATCCTGAAGACTGTACAAAATATTATCAATGTAGCCGAAATGAAGAATCTGGTGAATTCGAGAGGTCAGATTATTCCTGTCCAGATGGTCGTATATTTGATGAAGTATCTAGTTACTGTAATGAACCCGAACTCAGTGAACAGCCATGCGATTCAGATAACAATGGTCAGTCAACAACGTCCTCTCAAGGAAGTACTCAATCTTCCAGTTCTGCGGGAGGGTCTAGAAGTGAATCAACGGAATCTACAGGAACAAGAAGTGGTGGACCTCAGTGCACAGAAGAAGGCTTCTTTAGGCATCCAGATGACTGTAATAAGTTCTACAGATGCGTGGATTTCGCCGGTACAGGAGAATCTTTCGTACGATACGACTTCGATTGTCCTGAAGGATTACACTTTGACGAAGTAAATTCAGTATGTAACTGGCCAACTATGACACCTCCATGTGAATCCAGTAATAGAGTATTTCTTAGTAATCGAGCCGTTTAAACCCTTTGGGTGATTCATGAACTGCTCAATGTAAATATTGTACAATAATTTATCATTGAAGGTCTTGAGAAATGAAGAGCATTTATAATCAGAAAAAATAATTGAATTAAAGAAATTTCTTTAACACTAGTCACACCCAAACAGTTTCCTTGATACTTAAAAATACATTAATACATGAAAACTGTTATTTCCTTTTGCCATATTTTAAGTACATCCGATATTCTAAAAATTATTAAGCTACATTTTATCATAAGATATGACTAAATCTCTTATCTTAGTACTAAGCGAGCTTACTTCTTGAAGGTGCTGTTAAATAGCTGTATTCAAGCGATGCTCTTCATTTAAACCTTGAATGAAAATTAGTTTTTCAAGATTCAAAATGTGACAGACTATCTGAGTGCCAATCTGTTGAAACAGATACAGCTGTGGTTGTGGTTCATTATATTTATTTATTTCATTATTTATTTTTTTTTTGTGTTTTATGTTTCGTCCATGTTTTTCTTATGCAGTTCAGCCAAAATATTTGATGATGCATTTGATTATTTCAATCTTGTTTTATCAAAATTGTAGTCATGTGTGTTAATTTACGAGAATTGCCGTTCTAGGCAAACGTAGTAAAAAGTTGAGTATTGACTACTTGTTAAATACTCGAAATTTAATTGTAAAATTTGGTTGCGATTTACGCAATTTTCTATAACAATGTGTTTTTTTTTGAAAACACGTGAAGGAATTTCCTGATGAAATAAATGATGCATAGGCAATCATTGCAATAAATTATGTTATTATTAAGTGCTATTTAACGAATCTCTGGTTGATAGAATCAGACCATTTTATTTAATCAATTGACTGAAAGGAAAACGCAAATTGCAAAGTTACTTTTATTCTCTTTTTTCAAATCAGCTGTTTAATTAAATGAAAATCTAAGGCAGAACATGATTAATGTTATGAAAATTTTATTTATTTATTTATTGTATAAACATTTAAGAAATTCTTTCATGATATATAATTCCTTCATGTTCAAAATCTTTCATGTTATGAAATATGTATAATAAAAATTTTATCATGAAAATCCATCTATCGATCTACCATTAGCCATCGATTTTATTTAATTCTGCTTTGAAAATCACTTATTTATAATTTATTTCCATAAGTCATGCTTACATGAAAAGAGGTTCCAAAGACTTACATAATTTATTTATCTTCTAAATTTATTTATTTATTTGGAATAAAGTACATATATGATCGTTTTTTATTTTTTTTTTTCTCTATTTATGTTTACTTAGTCTTGAGTTAAACAAGAGTTTTCATTTTATGTTCTTGTGATGATTCTATGTTTTGTTTTGTAAATAATTTTTGTGAGCATTTGTTGCCAATCGAAAGTTCGAATAAACGAGTATTAGAGTATGCTTAAGTAAATGCATTCAAGCATACAAATGTTTCAACATATTGAAAAATTAAATCGTCCTTATTAAAGCCAATGTAAATTTTACCATTGTAAAATACATTTCGAAATAATGATAAATTTCATCACGTTATTTGTGTATTAAAATATATGCTAGAAAAATTTTACAGGTATATTTGTATGAAGTGCCTTATATGAAGCGTTTTTCATTGTATTATGCGAATGGAAGAACATCAACAAATTCTTTGTAACATGTATTAATCGTTAATAAACTTGTTGCTTACATTTTTAGTTTGTGTGATTTTTATTTAACTAAAAAAAAAGTTTTTGTAAACTCTTTTGGTCATTTTTTTACTATATGTTTATAGAATAATAAGAAAGTAGGAGATAATGTATGACACACCAAAATTATGCCATATTTTGAAACATAATATACAGGGTGATTCTAAAGCATCTAACAACAAAAATTAAAAATCATGCGTCAATCATAGATTATGAAACACTTTCCAATATATTCAGAATGCTGTAACAAAACTTCACATTTTAATAAGGTGAAAACTGATGTCTAGTAAACAATTTGAAAGACGCATAACACATTTGAAAACCCAATTTACGCAATCATATATATTATTTCTCCTGTCAACATCCCTTTTTCTAAGAACATATGAAACGCAGAACAACGAATGAGATACCATATGAAAGGTTTTTGAATCGGCTTCTGACATAGCCCACTTAACAATTCGTTAAAACATGTTTTTGATTAAAATTTGCTGAAAATTAAAAATTAAATCGGCATTGTTATCATAAAGAAATGAACGGTTTTCCTGAAAGTAATGTTGCCAAAAAAATAAAATACCACATTATATGATGCTCAGCAATTATAAAAAACACCGCACGGGTTTATTTTATACTTATGATTAAAAAGCGAAATTGAAATTGAAATGTTTAGATTTATATTTCTAAGTCCCATGTTTCTAAGTCCCCCCCCCCCCCCCCGAAGCGGATGACGTTATCCTCTAATGCAGTCAAAATATGATTGTTAATTTTTTTTCTCGCGCATGCCTTTAGCAATCTTGGATCAGTTTTTAGTCTAACTTTGATGGAATAAATTAGATGATATTCTGGCTTGACTAACAACTAAATGTTGTTTGCAGGTATTTTTGTCCTTGCTTTTTCTTTAGAAGTTTAAACCTGCATCTAATAACCATTACATATTTATAAAAAATTATACTTCTCTATTATGCCGTCGACCACTTTTCATAACAGAAAACTATCGCCCAATAAACGGGAGAACGTTGCCATTGGAATATAAAAAAAATAATAATAATAATAAGAATTTAAGGACACAGTTGTTATTTTAATTAATAAAATAACTACTAAATCAGTAAAACATAATGAAAAATACATGCAAATGTCGAATGTAAAACCACTAGATGACGTAACAAACACGCATAATGATTCTGTCTTCAAGTAAATGGGACTGCATTTTTGGCGTTTAATCTTACAGTTTGGCGGTAGTTTTTTGTTATGAAAAGTGGTCGACAGGATAATAGAGAAGTACCTAAAAATATTAGATTTCAGTGCGAAATCTTCGCACGGGCCCTCTGGTTACCATTAATAGTCGACGAAATATCCAAATTCTTTTGTGCAGCTCTGTATTGCGCTGTCCTCTAAAAAAAAAAAAAAAAAAAAAAAAAAAACACAAATGTTTCCTAAAAAAAAAACCCTAGTACTACACCAAATATTTTACTAAAGTCATTTTTTTTGTTTTGATCTGTTTTTATGCACCATTTAAAATAATAAAAATAGTTAAAAATATCTAAGGAGTTCTTATTTAGTTTTAAAATAATTTAAATTAACAATTCCAGAATTCTGGCAAAACATGAGCTTCATTTTTACGGATTTTCTTTTTATAATAGAATTTTAGAATGATCTACATAAATTATTATTTTTTAATGTTAAACCATTAATATGTAATAAAATGCTTCATTTTCAGCTGATTATGTCAGGTGTGGGTTGTTTTCAGGTAACATGGGTCATTTTTTGAAAAAGTGGGTTATTTTCAAATTCTCGCATAATTGGCTGCCATCTATTATTTATATATATAAAACACAAACGGAAATTTCGTTCCGTTCCTTTATAACTGGAGTTCCGCTGAATGGATTTTGATGGAACTTGCACTGTTCGATAGATAATTTTTCAGGGAAGGTTTTAGTATATAAAACAATGTTCTACGTAGATTAGTTATAGAATTATGATGGAAAGTTCTGTTATTTTGGACGAAAAGGTTACCACTGTTTATTTTTTGGCGACCATTACCGTTGGTGAAACAATTGAAAGGTTATGCATCTCGAAAAATAAAAGAATAAACTGTTACTAATTTTATTTAAAAAAAAGGGGGGGGGGGGAAGAAAAGGAAAAGAAAGAAAAACACTTTTGATGAGAGGTGATATTTTAAAAAGAAAATGTTTAATTTAAACATGATTGGGAATGTTTGTAGTGCTTAATAAATATTCAAAGTGGAAGATTACAATTGAAACACTATTTGGCGATTTATCTGTTGTTTGTGATTTTACTTTTATCGCCAAACAATTTGATTTTTAGACAAAAGTTGTTTCTTTTTTCAAGTATATGACAGCATTTTTGGAGTATTTTTTTTATTCAAATATAAATTACATTAATAGAAATCTACTTCTATTTACTTCTACAATACAGGGTGTTCCAAAATTCGCTCGACAAATTAAGATGGAGGATAGAAGGCATCAAGAGGATGAAAACATACCATATAATATGGGGTCGCAATCCACGTTTAGTGGGAGAATATCGCAAAAATATTTAGGAAGGGTGTGACGTTGAGTGGAACAAAATAAGCCAATAATAAATAGAAAATACATTTATTTGACATACAGCATGATTACAATGTATTACAGTTCAACGTCAGAAAGGAGACGACGAAACATTTTTATAGAATACTAGCAAGCTACGCCCGCTGCGCTGGTCGGTTTCTACAAATAAACCTTGAATCAAACGAAATATATCGTTTAATTTGACTTTGTATTTGAAAGTAATCTGTATATTTACCTGGAATATCCTTCCACATTACTGAAAAATGATGCCATTGCTCTATTACATTTTCTAATGTGCAGTCAAAATTTAGCTTTTAAGGACCATTGGTGATGAACGATAAAACTATATACAATATACTAAAACCATCGCTAAAAATTAGCGAACTAACAATGCAAACAAATTAACTAAAAAAATCCATCCAGTAAAAATTTTTATAAAGGCTATCTTTGATAATCGGGTTCATCTGATAATAGAACTTTTTCACATAATGCTAAAACTAATATAGAACGATATGAAATATACTAAAACCATTCTTAAAAATTATCTACACTGTTAAAAATTTGCAGCAAACTGTCCAGTAATTTGACCGTTTTTATAGAAAAGTGTTATATAACCGTAATTAAACTCTGTTCTGACCATATTATTGCCCATATTATGGTCAGAATTGTGCTACATTACGGTTATGTAACCGTTTACTATAAAAACGGTTGAATGACTGGACAGTTTACTGCAAATTTTTAACAGTGTATTTAACAATGCAAGTCGCAAAAAATACGCCCAGTAAAAACTTTCAAAAAGGCTAATCTTTCGGAATCGGGTTAACCTGACTATATAACCTTCACACATAACTGTTTGTCTAAGCAACGTAGAATAATATGCAGTACACTAAAACCATTCCTGAAATAGCATCTAACTAACAATGCAATTCTCATCAAAATCCGTCCTGTAGGACTTTATCAAAAGGCTAAACTTTCATAATCGGGCTCACCTGATTACAGAACTTTCCCCTCTAACTCTAAAACTAAGCAATGTAGAACGATATGTTATACAATAAAACCTTCCCTTAAAAATTATCAAATTTACAATTTTACAGTTTAAGTTCTATGAAAATCCATTCAGCAGAGCTCGAGTTATAAGCAGCCGGAATGAAATTTTATATATAAGGTAGAGGTAAATAGAAGTAATATAATTTACATTTGAATTTAAAAAAAAGCACTTTTCGGTTAGCCGGGCGCCAGTGATATATGCACATATAAATATGTATATATATATATATATATATATATATATATATATATATATATGTTATATAAAAAATTTATTTCCTTCGTATCCTTCCATTTTATTCGCATTAATCTTTTAAATTTAATGCTCTGATTTTTTTGCGCGCTTGGGATTTTAACTTCAAAATTTATCCGCACCCAAGTACGGGATTCTTTACTGTTTTAGCCTCGCCCTCTAGCCTCATTCGCTGGGCTGGAAGTCGCCTCTCACTCATTGGTTTGTGCGCTCGTGACGTAATTACTGTATGTCTCCGCTGAAGGAACAAAACTCGCCCGCGCCGGTCGGAGCACTAGATTTTTGACGTTTTTGGAAGTCTAAAGAAATATGTGTCGGGTGTTTTTATGTCCGTAGAATATTCAACTGGCCCAGTAACATCTTAATTCAATGAAGTGAAGCAACGTTAGCCCGAGGGCTATAAGTTTTAGACTTTTGGGAATTGTTTCTGTGTTGTTCGTCTTCTAATAAAATTATTTGTCTGGAGGTTGGCTGGATTTATTGGAAACCTTTGGTGGACCCATTTCATTGCCTTCTACTTCGCCATACTCGCTAATATCGACTGCAACTTGCTATATCGTTGAAGGACTGCCATCTTTTCATCGAATATTATTCATCGTAATATCTCAACCTCGTCAAAATGCTACAAATATATATATATATATATATATTCATACATAGAAGTGTACATATATATGTATATATATATATATGTATATGTGTAGATATATGTGTATACGTATGTGTGTGTATATATACATGTATATATATATGTCACTTCGCACGGCTAACCGAAAAGCACCAAAAACAAATACTCCAAAAATGCTGTTGTACATTCGCAAAAACACCTTTTGGTTTAAAATCAAATTGTTTGGGGACAAAAGTAAAATAAAAAATCGCTAAAAACAAAAGATAAATCGGCAAATATTGTTTCAATAGCAATCTTGCAAATTGAATAATTTTTTTAGCATTACAAACTTCCTCAATCATGTTTAAATTAAATATTTTCGTTTTATAATGTTATCTCTCATCAAAACTGTTTTTCTTTTTTTCTTTTATTTCTCTTTCTTTCTTTTTTTAAAATGAAATTAGCAATAGTTTTTTCTTTTATTTATCGAAATATGTAGCCATTTTAATTCTTTCTGAAAAAAAAAAAAATCTTTTGGCTTAAAATAAAATTGTTTGGGGTCAAAAGTAAAATCAAAATCGCCAAAAACAAAAGATAAATCGCCGAATATTGCTTCAATAGCAATCTTGCCCATTGAATAATTTTTTAAACATTATGAACATTCCCAATCATGTTTAAATTAAATAAATTTCGTTTTATAATATTATCTCTCATCAAAACTGTTTCCTTTTTTTTCTTTTCTTTCTTTTTTTAAAAATAAAATTAGCAACAGTTTTTTCTTTTATTTTTCGAGATGTATAGTCTTTTCAATTCTTTCTGCAACAATAATGGTCGCCAAAAAATTAACAATGGCAACCTTTTCGGCCAAAATAACAGAACTTTCTATCATAATTCTATAACTAATGTACGTAGAACAATATGTTATATACTAAAACCTTCCCTGAAAAATTATCTGTCGAACAGCGCAAGTTTTATCAAAATCCATTTAGCGGTACTCGAGTTATAAAGGAACGGAAGGAAATTTCCGGTTGTGTTTTATATATTATATAGTAGATGTTTTAATGCGTCCGGCAATCCTTCGTTTGTCGGTGTCGGCGGTGCAATGACATTCGTGGCCGTACGTTTGAAATGTATCTATAAAAATGTGTCTTCGTCTCCTTCCTGACGTTGAACTGCAATACATTGTAATCATGCTTGACGTCATATAAATGTGTTTACTACTTATTATTGGCCCTTTTTGTTGCACTCGACGTCACACACTTCCTAAATATTTTTGCAATTTTCTCTTACTAAACGTGGTTTGCGACCCCATGTTCTATAGTAAGTTTTCATCCTCTTGATGTCATCTGTTATCCCTCTTAATTCTGTCGGTCAAATTTTGGAACATCCTGTATATATGAAATTTTGCTCCGGCTGCTTATAACTCGAGTTCTGCGGATTGGATTTAACTGTTAGATAGATAATATTTCAGGGAAGGTTTTATTATATAGCATATTGTTCTACGTAGATTAGTTATAGAATTATGATGGAAAATTCTACAATCAGATGAACCCGATTATGAAATATTAATCTTTTCTGCCGGATGAATTTCTATAGAACCCATACTGTTAGCTAGATAATTTTGTAGGGAATGTTTTATTATATAGCATATCATTCTATACGTGGCTTTAGTTCTAGAATTATAGGCGGAAATTCGAAAATTAGGTGACCCCTTTTATCAAATATTAGCCTTTTCAAAAAGTTTTAATAAAAGGTTTTTGATGGGACTTGCACTTATATTTTGATAATTTTTCAAAGATAGTTTTTAGTGTATAAAATATTGTTCTACATTGCTTAGTTATAGAGCAATGGGAGTAAAATCTGTAATCAGGTGAACCCGTTTATGACAGATCTCGGATGAGAGCTTGGCTATTTGACAAGCCATCGTCGATTAATGGGGAAATATTCATAAATGGGTCCAATCAATCAATTCCAATCGTTACCGGGTGTTGTTTGGCGCATAATTAACTTTAAAAAACGGTTAAGTTGATTCTATGTTTTTAAGTCGACTTATTCCATAACCGAGTCTACAGAGAATTGGCATAATTTGAAACAATTTTTTTTTTAATAATTTTGGTAATTTTTCGTTATACCACCATCATGCAAAATATATGCTAATGCGCCATTTATTTCAACCCTGAACGTGCAAAGAATTTTTATTACAAACAGGACCAAACATTGCGACTCGCTATTTATGGAACGCGAAACAAGCATGCAAAACCTTTAAATTGCGTCATTTTGGCGGAATTACAGTATTTATTCAGAAAAGACAACGATAAATAACTTACAGTTTTATAAATTTTAATGATCAATATTCTTATATGTTTTCGGAGAAGGTTTTAGTGTATAACATATCGTTCTACGTTGCTCAGTTATAGAGTTATGGGGAAAAATTCTACAATCAGGTGAACTCGAACATGAAAGATTAGGTCTTTTAAAAAGCTCTGCTAGACGGATTTTAATGAGACTTGCATTGCTAAGTAGATAATTTTTCAAGGATTGTTTTAACGTATTGTATATCCTTATACTGTGCTTAGTAAAAGAGTTATGTGTGGAGGTTATATAGTCAGGTGAACCCAATCATGAAACCCTTTCAAGGGCGGTGGTTCATTTTTGGACCACCTAATTTTAATCCCTTAATGCCACATTGGCACCAGAATTTTGGAATGAAAATTTTACTTTTATTAAGTACATGAAGAAAAGATTTTACTTATTTTCAAATAAATTTGTTTGTAAAATCTGGTGTCAATTAATCATTTCACCATTTTACGAATAGAAGTATTTGCCCATGAAAGTGTTAAAAAGTTCTGCTGAGTAGTTAGATAATTTTTAGGGATGGTTTTATTGTGTTGCATATAGTTCTATCGCTCTTTACCCAAATCCTACTGTAAATCTAAATGATAAAAAAAAAGAGTTGGTCTTTAATAGCTAAATTTTTGACTGCACATTAGAAAGCGCAATGGCGATCGTATCGTTTCAGTAATACGGAAGGATATTCCAGCTAAGGATATAGCAGGTAAGGACATTCCAGGTAAAAATATTCCAAGACATTACTTTAAAATATAAGGTCAAATTCACCGATATATTTCGTTTGATTCAAGGTTCGTTTGGATAAAACGACCAGCGCAGCGGGCGTAGCTTGCTAGTTTTGTAATAAAGTGATAAAATAAAAAATGCTCAACGTTAAAATCTTAGTCAGAACAAGCTGTAATTATTTAGCGATGTTTAATTTTTATAAATTCTTTATTAGACTTTATATAGAGAAAATTTGAGAAAATAGTTTTTTTTTTTAGGACAGCACAATATATGATTAATATATTTGTATATATACTACATAGTATACTAAAATTTAGTTCAGAAAGAAAACGCATTGAGTTGAAAATACCCTTTCAGCAATTTCCGTCAATAAATGGAGATGTACTTGAATCCTTTTGTGCCGTCCTGTATATGATATATAAAATATTTACACACACTAAATAATATGCAATATATATATATATATATATAACCATTAATGAAACGTTACCGAAACACCAACAGAAAATATGAAATTATGATTTAGTAAGTAATAATTTATTGACAACGAAAGCGTTCCCCAACACTCTGAATATAGATATCAAATACTTATTTAAAAGAAGAAGAAATTAAATTAAAAATTGAATGAATGAAATTGAATGAATGAAATTTGTGGAATTTAGACAGAATTATCAAGTCCCAAATGCCTAAATACTACAAATAAAATGAGTGGTTTCATCATCATATTAGCCATAACATTGCTAAAGAATATGATTTTGGGACTACCACTCATAAACAAAGAATGAAACCAGTGAAAATATCTGAAAGTTTAAAAAATAAATACAATATTAATACAATATTAAAAAGGAAATATATATAGATATATATAGTTCAATTTAAAAACGCGTACCACAACTGAAACCGCCCTTCCAGCAATTATTATTCATAGACAGTACTGTAACCAAATTATTTTATGTATCCCTGTAAATAAACGATAAATGCTATGTACACTATATTCTATAGTCAACATTTTGTCTTTCACTTCAGTAATCTATATAAATTTCAATATGCTTGAAATAGTGTTACATGATTAAAATACACAGCAGACGATTTTTCTCTATAGACCATAATGTAACGGAATTCTTTTGAGAGTCCTTATAAAGTGTAAACGAAATATAAATGTTACACACTTAATTTTCAATAATCTGAGCATATTTACGCGATTTAGAGCACGAACAGACAGACGGCAGACAGACAAACAAACCGAATTCATAAGCACTTTTCCACTATGTTGGAAAGTGTTAAAAACTAAAAGGAAAATCAAATATAAACAAACAAAAAAATCACACAGGAACATATGACCACAATTCATTTATTTAGTCAAAAATTCAAGCTGCCCTAATCGAATTAGAATATTGATTCATTAACATTAATGAAGCTATTTTAACACACTTTCCTTGATTTATGAGAAATGGGATGACATAGCGATATGTGCTAGGTTCGCCAAAAATATGAAAGAGGTTCACTGACCGAATCATTATGTACTTCCAGCACTTCTCGTAATGTCATCCCATATCACATAAAGCGAAGAATATATGTTGAGAATATCGCAAAATATGTTGTTCATTATCGGTAAAGTTCTGAACAAAAATTCGGGTGTTTTAAATGAGACACTTATATTTTTTTACTAAAAAAAAAATTCGATTTTATATTTCTGTATGATTTTTCTTTGTTTCCGTACCCTTGATTTTTCTTTATGATATTTAGAATTGCCTTGTACAAGGCGCAAACTAAAGTCAGGAAATTCTCAAGTAACTTCTAAACACATAAAGCTACATTCTAAAAACAACATTTTCAAAACTGAGCAAAAAATACTCAAATCTGAGTATGTCGCATAGTCAAAATGGCCCGAATCAAAATTACTCAAGTTTGAAACATGTAAAATCATGCACACACTCAAGAATAAAACATCATGTGCTCATAGTTGAGTATGTCCATGTTTCAAAAATGAGTATGAACTGACTTCTATGTGCTCATTTTTGAGTATTTCCATGTTTCAAAAATGAGTATGAACTGACCTCTATGTGCTCAGTTTCGAGTATGTTCATGTTTCAAAATTCTGAGTATTTCTAGTATTTCAGAATTGAAAGCATTGGGTTGTGATATTGGAAACAAAAAGTTTCATAACAAAATGAAAACATCATTTTACTCAGATTTGAAAGTGTCATTTTTCTCAGTGTAGAACTGTGTCACAAGTAGAGTTAACTGTGTCACAAGTAGAGTTAACTGTGTCACAAGTAGTGTTGCATGTCCAATATCACAAAAAGTGGGACACGGAGACAACAAAAGCGGGACAGCGCCTTCTAAATCGGGACATAAAATTACAGTAAACCTTATAGAAACAGAATCTGTCTATAGCGGAACCCTGTCTTAAACATAAAAATTTCATTGTCTATACGATAGGAATACTATACAATTATACCTGCTACGAAGAAAACCTGTTTGAAACAGATTTTTCTCTTGTCCCTCGTGATTCCATCTTAGAAGGTTTGACTACTAATTAAACACAACAATCTTATATAGTAAAAACCTGTGAAAGCGGAATCGCTAGGGCTTGAAACAAAACTCCAATTTGGCAGATATATACGTATAATATCCTATCGTAGAGGCAATGACATTTTTAGTTTTTAAAACAGAATTCCGTTATTAATAGGTTCCGTTTACATAGGGTTTACTGCACAAAGTACAGTAAAACTTTTGAAAATAGAATAGCTGAGAGCCGCAAAAAATTCGATTTAGACAGATTTCCGTCTAGACAGGTAGATTTTCAGATATTTATTTGGAAACAGGCTATAAAAGTTGTCAATTATAGAAAACTTCTATCTTCACAGGTTTTACTGTATTAAGTTCTACAAAAATTTGTAAGAGGGTCACTAACTGAATCACTCTGTACCTCCTGTTTTGAAAAATCGGGTCTACCTCATAGACATCTAATATAAATATTGCCACCCAGTAGTTAAAACCATCTTTTTTTTTTCCTGCCCCTTTTACAAAATAAATTAGGGCCTTAGAACCTTTTTTGTGCCAGGGCCTCTTTAAAGGTTAAAAAAAAATGGTTTTGTCCATTGGATAATTTTGAAATTATAAATCATAAAGTAAAATAAAAAATGGATTTAATATAAATTAAATTATTATAAAAGATAACTTGGTTACTGAAATTTTATCTTTCGATTGGGTGTGGATTTGACTCAAAAAAACTCGTAGACTCGTTGAATCAAAATGCTAAAGTTGTTTTTTTTCTTGTGAACGCAACAGCTTGCTTTTCTAGTTAAGTTTTAGTTTCGTTTCTAAGATCTATGCTTCTTTTATTAGGAGAACGGAAACAGACAGTTGCCAAGAAAGGGATTACCGCCAAAAAAGGCACCCTTTCGCCGTTATTTGGCGATGAAAGGCTGGTTGGTTGGTTGATTGGGGTTTTATGGCACAAAGTCCCTTTAGGGACATGCTGCGCCAAAAAAAGATTAAAATAAGAACGTCAAGTTGAAATATAAAAATGATTTAAACTTTGTCATAAAAACAAGATGAATGAAAATAACATTTAAATGAAGAGAGTGATATGGTGATAAATGTATAACTAAAATCATTCAATGAAAATATAACACAATGTCTAAAAGAAAATTAACAGAAGTTTGCACAATTAAAATATAAACAATGTCTAAACTAACAATTGGTAAAATGTTAAAATTTTCGAGCAAAAATATATTTAAAATCACGTAGGCTCGAATACCTCAAAAACAGTATTATCATCCTCATTTGTGTCAGAACTGTACGACTCTGAATCCATAGCTTCCTCTGCATAGTGCAGCAACTGTTTTGAATCTTTTTTATTAAGGAGCGATGTACCAAAACAGGCTTTCTTGTTTCTTCCCTTCACAGTTTTCCACTGTGAAGAGGCTTCGGTTGAGGTTTTCTTTCTCTCTTTCTGTGCACAAGATTTTTGGTTTGCTTTTTGAGTAGGAGAAACAGGTTTTTTAAATTTGTTTGCAGATGAAACGGAAGTTTTTCCGGACTCATGTTCGGTTGACTGCTTAAATTGACGATTATTAGGGTATTCTATTTTCACAGGTTCTGATGATGGTGCCCAAAGTTCTAGATCAGGTATGGCTTTTTTAAAAGTCGGACAGTACACATCACGGGTTTTCTTCTGTTTAATGCTGGTTAGTGTCATAGAAGGATCATTTGGTGGTAAAGAGAATTCAGTTTGAGTGCTTATATGTCTTAAAGATTTTGTTTGTTGCTTGAGTAAACTGGAATAGGAAACTCCTACAGATAGTGTTCTGGATTCTACAAGTTTTCGAGCTTCAGGATAAGAAAGTTTTTGAGTGATTTTAACTGCAAGGATTTCTTTTTCACGAGTCCAGTTTGGGCAAGAGCGGGAGTATGCTGTATGGTCACCCTTACAGTTTGTACAACATGCAGGCTTTTCGCATGACTTACCATCGTGCCCGACTTCTGCACAATGTGCGCAGGTAAGAGAACCACGACAGGTAGTTGTAGTATGACCATAGCGCTGGCACTTAAAACAACGGAGTGGGTTAGGTATATAAGGTCGGACAGGACAGCTCAGGTAGGCAGCTTTAATTCTGGTTGCCAAAGTAGGGCTATTGAAAGTCAGAATGATGTGCTTTGTGGGAAGCACTTGTCCATTCCGACGGATAGTAATACGGCGTGCATCTATGACATTTTCTTCTTTTAAATTTTGTAGGAGTTCGTCTTTTGTAGAGAGTAAAAGATCTGGTTCTGATATTACACCACGACTTATGTTTAGAGTTTGATGGGCCTGAACAGAAACAGAAAAATTGCCTATTTCTTTGCAATTCGAGAGAAATGTTGAGTGTTTGTCTGAAGAGACCTCAACAAGTAAATCCCCAGACTGTAGCTTTTTAAGTGAATAACCGTCTCCGAAAACAGATTGGAATGTTTTCCCAATAAGAAATGGTGAAGTTCTCTTAAAAGAACTATCGGAAAGACTGTCAGTACGATGGATAACAAAAAAGCGAGTGAATGACGTATTCTGCAAAATTTGTTGCTTTCCAGATGGGAGAGAGATAGGAGGAGTTTAAGTTTTTCCATACATATTAAAGTGAAAACTAATTCAGACGCCGGCCGCACCACCCACTACCGAGCCCAACAAGGGGATGAACATTCATGCACCAGTGCTAACCAGGGCCCATACGCTCACATGACACACCTATTTCAGTTTCCACCCTTAACGAAATGACTAGTATGTGTCTGCTCACTTGATCCCTAGCCAGTGACATACAAGTCAGCTGACCAGCCGATTGATGCATACGGGACCAATATGCACCTCCCGTCTACCTGAAGCAGAGGCCAAAGCAGGGTGTTGGTTTCCCTCAACTGCCAGGATTCTCCTTTCCAGGGACACGGGTCGCCACGCACGGCAAACGCGTGGGTGGTTTACAATTCTCGAGTACAATAAGTCGATATAAACAGGATGATATCGGCTTATGCAGAATCGCCCTCACCTCAGAAGAGGAAACCACAATGAGAGTGAAACAAAGAAGAAAGATTAGACAAGAGAAAGGAGGGGAAAAAAGAAAAGAGAAAGATCGCTCAGGTGCCCGGGTTGCGAAGCCCGTGAATACCTAAAGAAGGTATCCCCCTGGGGGGTTGGCGATGAAAGGGGAAAGATGATTGCTTCAGCTCTCTGCGGGAGAAAACAATGAAGTCCGCTGTCTATTTACATTAGATGTCTATGGTCTACCTGAATCCGATCCGAAAGAGTCAAAACCTAACACGACACTTTTAAAGTCAATCCAACCCGAACACCATCCGCAACGAAAACAAGTAGCGTGGGTCGGATTCGAGTAAAATTGGGTTACCCGAACCTATGCGGGACTCTAGTATGAAATGACATCTTACATATAAAAATAAATTTATTAGAAGTCCAGAAATGTTAAGTTTTCAAAAATAAATTTTCGGTTTAATTACGTCGTAATCGCGTGCAGAAGTGCGGCATCATAAAGCAGATGCACATTTACTAAAAAACATTAACATGTACTCAAGCTACAATTTATTTTAATAAAAAAAGTCAAGTGAAGTATGCTTATTTTTTCCTTCATCTGAAGCAATGCATGTGAGTGTACATGCATTGTTGCGATAATGAGCGCATTCAGCCTATTTAACTTAATTTTATATCAATGTAAATTGTATCTTGTTTACCTGCTAATAGTAAATGGGCATTATGATGTATGGAGTAATTGTGTCTTATGATATCGTACGCGATTATAACGTTTTTAAGCGATTAGCTATAGAAATTTCTTATAGAAAATATATCCATATAAGAAATCTACAGCAAATTTTGTGCTCTTGTATCTTTACAAAACTAGTCGTTGGGGGCCACCGCAATACTTATCCATCATGGATATGCATAATATAAAATATGAAAATAAAACATGTGTAAACTATTTATAAAATGCATTGCAATTCGTATAAAATCGTGGCTTGGTGACGTCATAAACTTTAAATGCTCTATTACTGAATTGCGTAAAAGAAACATCCTTATAACTCCAAAATTGATAATCCTATTAACGAACGGTTTACTGCGTCGGATTAAGCGTCTCATTTCCAATTAAAATATATCTTTGAATTGAAATTTGAATAAAATATAGGGTCATGAAAAATAGAAGAGTGTGGGAAATAGGATTATAAATATCTCGGCAACTCATTATCCGATCGACTTCATTCTTTATGCATAATTTGTTTTTTATTGTCTTATTGTCTTTTATCCTTAAAATAAACAATTTCGAAAATTTTTATACACCGTTTATCAGAACGATTATTTCGAGAGTCCGAAAAAAAATAGTTCCGCATCATCGAGGGTACTGAAATCCAATAAGCTTCTTTCCATTATTGCATACTAAGTACATACCAAATATCAAGTCTCTATCTCAATTTGTTCGGGAGATAAATCGTTTACAGACACACAGGCATACGGACGGAAATTTTTTTTTTCTAAAATTATGTTTTTCGGAATCTCCAGTGTCTGAAACGTGTAAATCCGTCAAAAAAATTTTTTTCGATTTTCAAAACGATTACAAGACTTACCCTATACTACGTATATGATGGTTAAGTAATAAACTAATTCCACACAGCATTATAAATATATTCAGTGTCTTTAGAAATAGAAAATAACAGAACAATAAAATTAATTAAGAGCCTGTATTTTTCTCCCTGAAGGTTGTTTTATAATGCAAACTGACCAGTTTCTGACGCAAGATATTTTAAGCAGAAGATAGTATGTGGTAAGAAACCACTCAGAAAAAGATAATAATATTCAAAATTGCCATATAATAACTTTTAAACCTAGCACATTATTTCCCTTGTTTCCAATGAAATCTTTTTGAAGACTTTATATTATTGAAACTCAATGTATTGGGTTGTACGGGAAATTCGTGCCGTTTGGGAAAATTAATTCGTACCAGAAAATTCTGCCCGTTAATTGTTAGAGATTAGCTATCAGAATTAATGTCTAGTAATTAAATGATAGAATTTTCCGGTACGAATTAATTTTCCCAAAGAGCACGAATTTTTCGGACAACTCAATAATTAACTTTTACAAAATGTATTACATCCATAAAATATATACACAGAAAACTTTGTGCTTATGCATCTTGACAAAATAAACTAATTCCACATACTTTATAAAATGTATTCAGAATCTTTACAAAGAGAAAATAACTGACAACAAAATTAATGAATAGCCTGTCTTTTTCTCGTTAAATGAGATAAGAGAGGTAATTCCCCGTCTTTCAATCTAATAGTTGCTATCATCGATTGAGAGCTTTTGAATCGATGAAAGACTATCATAACCACGCTTCTTTATAGCGTGATTTATAGCATTTTTTTTTCCTAACAATAAGCTCAATGGTCAATGTTTTATCTTTTAATTCTAGCCTTTACTCACTTTTTACTAAGTTTTTAAATTATAAGTATTGCAAAAAAAAATCCAAAATTGCTATTATTACAAAAAGTATAGTTAAAAGACATGATGCTGAAATCAATTTGTGTAAATTTATCATATTTATACTTTACTAGCTGTTATACATGACTTCGTTCACGTAACATTTAAAGAAAATTAAGGCATTAATTAAGCAACATATACAATTAACAAACTCTTTATAACATTTTATAGTAGGGAATACTTCTGATAATCCCCATTTGCATGATTTTGTTTTTAAAAATAGGATCGTTTAAATCTCATTCATGAGCTTGAATTTTCATACTCATTCACTAATATTAGCTGTGGAATTTATTTATTTCTTTGTTATTCTATTTTAGCATTTCTATTTATTCTATTTTACATTTATTCTGTTCATGGAAAATAATTTATTTTATGTTGTCGTGTAGAAGAATGTTCTTCAAAAAGATTATATTAATAAATATTTTTGAGGAAATTTGATAATTAGCATGTCAAATTTTAAAAATAAATAAAGTAAGTAGAAAAAGTTCCTTGCACTCTCATATATTTATTGTATTTTTATTTCACAGTGCGATACTTTTAACAGCTGTAGATCTACCAACAATATCAAAATGCTTATCACGCTTCAAAGACTTTCAAAGCCTAAATATTTATTTGTTAAGCAATAGAGATTGCTTATTTCTTTCGATGGCGAAAAAAATCTGAAAAAGCACCCCAATTATGGATAAACATTGTCATATTGATTGTTGTGATGCAGTTTAGGATTATGGGAGTTTCTAAATTTGACAGGAATACATTCCAATGAGGAACAAAAATTACCCTACAGAGATTACCCTATTATTCAATAAAAATTGCATATGCTAACAACTTTACATCGACTTTAATATATTTATTAAATTCGAATTTGTATCGAAATTTAATATATTGGAAGATTGTACGTTAAGAGGATGTTAAACTTATGTTTTGGTGACCAATAAATTCCGTGAAAAATACGCCAATCTGTGTAATTGCTGTAAAATGCTATTATTTTCTGATTGAAAGCAGGAACATGATTTTAAATATGACGGCACTTTCGCCGGGGATAGTTTTTCCTGCGAACTGATACTTGTCTGGGTAATAAAATTCTCTCACTTTATGAATCATGTACAAATACGCATTTCTATTTATGGATAATATGCATCTTTGTCAACAAACTGATTTGTTGCGTGTCTACTTAACTTAACGTAGGCAAAACTTTGAGCTAAATTGCTTGAAGTTTCGTTAAATTTCTCCTAATGTTCACGTATTTATAATACATGATAGTATGTGTAGGAAATAATACATTATGAATTACTAACTCTGAAAGAATTGTTACTTTTTGCCTACAATTAGTTGAGAAACACGCCTTTAGTTGAGTGCGTGACGTCAAATGCACATCATCTATTTGAAACATAAAAACGCTTAAAGAAATCCAATAATATTGTACACATAGAAAAAAATTAAACATTAATATTATTATATACCAAATTTAACTAAGAAACTATATTTACAATGTAATTTAAACAGAATTTGCTCTAAAATTGCGTTTTGAAATTATGTGATTTTTTATGCAAAATATTATTTCTCAATAATTATATTGTTCTTTTAAGAATTGGATTATAATTTCAAAGATGGTGAAATAAAAATGACACCACTTTGTTCAATTTATAAAAAATATATTCGTTTTTAAAATGAAATTAAAAATTTTACATGAAAAAATTACGTCATTTTTTTTAAATTTATTTATTTATTTATTTATTTTTTAGATAAACCATTTTTCTTTTAACCCCTTTTGTTTTAACTGCCATCTTTAAAGAATAATTACTGGAAAATACTATATTTTTTTCTTTAAATCTAATTTTTATTAATAGTGGCCAATTTTTGTCCACCTAATTGCAAGAAGCTTAAATATGCCTCCTTAGTTGAATCTAAAGCTAAAAAAAGTTACGATGAATGATTTCTAAATGTAAATAGTTGACAGACGACTTTTGATTACGTAGAATAAAATGAATCATGAAGTTTGGATATGCAAAAATATGTTTTTATTTCTTGGAAAATTTACATTAATATTAACAAATATTTGAAATAGTCTGGTTTTTTTTCGGTTCAAATAGGACGTTATATTTATCTTTTTAATTCTTATTTCTTTTTATTTCGTTTTTATTTATCACGGGAAAATTTTTTAATTGAAAATAAATTGTTAAGTAAAAATTATTATTCCGGGTATTGATTTAGTATTAGCAACGATAAAGTAAATTTACTCATTCTAAAATTTTATACGAAAAAAATGTCCATTTATTATCTACGAAAATAGTGAAATTTTGAATTATTAAGAAAATATTTGAAAAAAAAATAAATAAAATGTAGCCAGTGTTCATTTCTGGGTTATAATCCATCTATATGCAAAGATACTGGGCCATTAAATCCTCCGTTTTGACGTTTACTTCAGCCAAACATTCACACACACACAAACTCATTTATAATATTGTTAGGATAATGCAGTTTCAACGTTGAAATAAATTAAAACTTTGAAATACATTATTTCCTATAAAAAAAAAAACCTCCATCTCATGAGGTCTCACCTTTTTGTGTAGTGGTTAAGGCACTGGTTACTGGACAGGAGGTGCAGGGATCGAATCCCAATTAGGCATGGATATGTGTGTAGTGGATCGGATTCCACTTTAAACGGAGGTCCCGATCTGTTTAACCCTTTTGTGCAAAGGATGACCATAGTGCCCTAAACCAACCAACCAACCCACTGATGAAGTGGTTGATTCATAAATTTGATAGCACCTTTATTCATGAATACGTTTACACTCTTCAAATAAGAAGAATATTAAACAAATGGTGATTGTTTTGTTCAATTTAATACCACTTGTGAGATAGCATCACAAACCTTTAATCAGAATATATGTATGCAAAGCAATCACTTTGAAAATATGATAGATAATCTTGAAAATTACCATATAAGCGCCATACAGCTTAGCATATTATCTTCCTTCTCCCCAATAAAATCTTTCTGAAGTTTGTAAAATAGTGAAACTGAATGCCATTATTTTTTACAAACTTTATTACATCCATACAAAAAATGCACAAGTAACTTTGTTACACACATACATCTTGACAAAAGAAACATAATTCTACACACCTTTACAAAAATTATAGTATTCAACGTGTTAACAAAGAAAAAGTAACCGAACAACAAAATTAATTAATGACCAACCATTTTTCCATTAAAAGGGTTAAGAGCAGTAATTCACCGTATTTCGATCTAAGAGTTGTTTTCATCGATTGCGGGCTTTTCAATCGATGAAAAACTTCCATAACTAGATTTCTTTTGTCGCACGTGATTTATAGCATCTTTTTCCGAACAATAAGCCAAAAATCTCTCAAAGGTCAATGTTTTGCCTTTATAATTGCGTCCTTTACTGTCTGTTTAATAAGTCTGCGGTTATTGTAAAGAATATATACAGTTAATGTCTACAGGAATAATTGTGTTTGGTGTCCAATATTTTGATTTATGTATATACTTAGCATTTAAAAAATATATATTGGTTCTATCTTTATTTTATTAGTTCTAATAGCAGTTTTATTCAACTTTCACAATATCAATACTGAAACATTCCTGAAAGACGTTTTAGCTTATATATAATAAGATTTTTAAGACAGTGTAAAGCAAATTTATATTTGGCAATAAGCATGGAAAATTAAATACATAAGGTTCGTGTTATAATTTTAAATTTTCTATAAGATTCAAAGTTTCGCCACAATTTTTACCCTGGTCGGATGAGAGTAAAAATCACCCGGCTCAGCACCTTTCTCCCACCTACAGATTTTCCCAGCGAGAAGACTCTCCATACAACTGTTATTTCGTGCCGATATATATACAGGTGATTCAAAAAATATTAGACAAACTTTAAGAGGTGATAATGCACGCTCGAACAAATAAGTTTTGTATAGGAAACCAAGGTCGTAATTCGTGTTTTCAATCGAAAATACAGGGTGTCTCACAACAATTCGAACATAACTGTCGTTCATGACCAGGGCTTAGCAAATGCGGTCGCCAGGTCGCCACTGGCTACCAAGTGTTTTGATCTGGTGACCAAAATTATTTGATCTTTCGGGGTGATTTCTGTAAAAAAACTAACATAAGAAATGACCACAAATGGCATCTTTTCTCTCCCCCACCCCTACTCATGCGCGGCAAGCAGTGATCTTCCTCTTCTTTCGTACTTTTAATGAAAGAACTAAATTTAAAAGGCATTTTCCAACTCATGCACAGAAAACACCATTCTTTTCAGCTATAGACAGTTAGTATTTGTCACGTGGTTAGAATGTGTGTGGGGCGGAGGAGAAGATATTTCAATAAAACAGTAAGAAATAGTGTCGATCCAGTCTCTGTGGCATCTAAAATTGGATACAATGCCAAAAAATGCTCGAGTTTTTTTTTTTTTTTTTTTTTTTTTTTTTAAGTTTCAAATCTGATTTTTGTGTTTATATAAGTTATCAACATAATATAAGTGATTATAAGTTTTATAAGTTTCATTAGAAAATATAGTTTACATTATCTTTCTAAATTATGTACTATTTTAAACTATGTAACTAATAATTGTAAACTATGCTTGTTATTATTTTTTCTCAATTAATTCATTAAAAAATCTTGTTTTTCTTTCTTTTTTTTCTATTTTTTTTTATTAATGACGGGGAAGAGGATGTAGAGTAAATGTTTTTTTTACTGGCGACTAGTATTTTTTTTCTGTCTACCAGATTTTATTAAATTTGTAAAGCCCTGTTCATGACTTTAACTAAAATGAAAGGTATTTGAAAGCAACTTTCAACAGACTTATCTTGCTTAGTGCTAAATGCAATGGTGTCATGAAAAGTGATGGAAGTGCACAGTATTTCGGTAAATGAAACTGAATGAAATTTCAATTATTTCGGCAGTATGGAGAATCTAGTTCAGCGTTATTTGGATAAAAAGTGTTGCCACTTCTGACTTTTCTCGTGATATTCTTATATTTCACAAAAGAAAAGTCAATTTAGTTCAAGTTTCGTTAAAATATCTTCATTATTGTTAAAGTTATGAACAAAAATTTCGAATTCGAATGCGACACTCTATTTTTGAGTGAATAAATGATTGTGACCCTTAGTTTCACACACAAAAATTGTTTATTATGAGTACTGAGCGGGACGGGTTATACCCAAAACCCGACCCGAGTCCGAGATGAAAGAAAATTAATCCATATTTTAAAACAATTATCGGAAAATCAGCTGTTCTTATTGATAGTTACCGAGGACCCCTTTCTGTATTATCTCTAATTTCGTGGACAACCTCCTTCCCCCCCCCCTCCCGATATAAGAAGAAAATTACTTATATTCTTTCGAATATTGAATATAGGATATGTAAACTAATAGAGATGTATAAACTAAATTATACTCTATTTTTATCACTACTTTTAACTTTTCTTTTATTTTACTTGTACGATTTCTCGCATGTTCTAGATAAGTGACATTTTTTTTTCCATTGTAAGCAAGACATTTCCTGATCCCCTGCGGGGGGTACCTTTATTAGAGATATAAGAACCACTGATCTACATCAGTTATATCTCCAATAACAATTTTATCTTTTAATGCGAAAAATGAACACATATATAATAAATAATGTTAAAATATTTTTTTTTAATCTGAAAATCTTTTACACAGATAAACAAAAAATTTATATTTTACATATATATATCTTCTTAAAAATGTATAAACAAGAATCTGATTATGAAAATCATCTAAAAATCACAAAATTAGGACTAGATTTTTCACAAATGTAAAAATGTGTGTCTTAAATCCAACATCTCAAGCTGCGGACCTTTTGGGGTCTGCGGACCACAGTTTAAGAACCACTGATCTACATCAGTTATATCTCCACTAACAATTTTATCTTTTATGTTGAAAAATGAAAACACATATATAATAACTAACGTTCAAATATTTTTTTTTTTTTTTTTTAAATCCGAAAAATTATTCTAGACATTTTTTTTTTTGAAAAATCGGGTCAACACTCGACGTGCAAAAATCATGTTTCAACCCGAATCCAAAACAGCTAAAGCCAACCCGACACGTAACGGAAAAAATTAGTGTTAACCCGACTCGATCCAGGACTCTAATCTGAACTACCACTTCTTAGAGTTTGTCTAATCTTTTTTTAATCACCCTGTATATAAATGCTCAATTTACTAAAACCTTCCTCGCAAAATTACCGAATCAATAGTGCAAATACCTTTGAAAACAATTCAGTAAAATTAATTTATATTTTTTTTTTCTGCGATCGAAGTTTTCGAACGTACAATAGAAACAGCTAAAACAACTGTTTCTTCAACAAATGAATGTAATCGTGACTAATGAGAATTTTTCCTAATCGAAATCTACTACATAATAATCGCTATAATATTTTCTTTGCATCACCAAAGTGCATTTATCATAAATTACATGACTTTTTTGCGTTTATTAAAAGCATAAAGCAACTCAATCGCTTACAAATAAATATTTAAACGAATGAATTCCGAGATAAATGCATTTAAGGATTGCATTCACAAATGTAAAAAGTATTATTTATATATCTGTATATGATCTATATATTTGTATATACATTGTATGCTAAAATTTAGTTCAGATAGGAAACGCATAGCACTGTTGAACATACCCCCTCAGCAATTTCCATCAATAAACAGAAATGTACTCGAGTTTTTTTGTGCATCCCTGTATAGGATGTATAGAATTTATTCACACCAAGTAATATGCAAAAAAATAGTTAAATTTAAAAACGCACTTCCAGCAATTATCGCTCATACACAGTATACACAGTATAACACATTATCATTGAAAAATAATTATTTTGTGTGTCCCTGTAAAGGAACAATAAATGCTATACACGCCCTATTCTATAGTAAGCCTCTTGTAATGCACCTCAGTGATGTATATTAATTTCAATTTGTTTGAAATAGTGTAACATTATTAGTGCAACAGTATTAGCTCTTTATTTACCTTGAGTAAAATACGTAATTTCTAAACACATATGGAATTATCATTTAAAGAATATATCGCTATTATTCTTACTATCTTCTATCTTTACAAGAAAAAAAGTATCGGATTCATGAAAATTTTTGACTTCCGGTTTTCGACGGATTTATATGTTTTAGAAGCATAATTTCCCTGTCTACCGCGGATAGACGATTGCGATTATAACGCTTTCTGATTTCTTGTTAAACAGAACACTTCTTAAGTCATTTCCGCTTGAACTTGGTTTCTTATATAATATCTATTAATTTCCATATAATATAATTAATTTCGAAATATCTATATATTTAAAACGCTAAGCGATTTCTTTCGACAATCCGTGAGAACAAACTACTGCATCAAATTACACCATTCTTTTTTTAAATGAAAGATATTTGGACACAGATTTGTTATCGTACATTCGTTTGTTCGAAAATTTAATTAATTAGCCGTAATTTTCAATTAAACTTTTACTTCTGCTTATAACGACATAAAGTCGGCAATTCGGATAACGCCCAGTGTTGCGAGGCACAGAGTTTATTCTCTGAACTCTATGGTTCGCCAATCTTTTGACCGCTTTTGACATTAGCTAATATCAATTAGGTAATATTTTAATATTGCAATATGAAATCTTAAACAACTTACTTAAAATTAGCTAAAATATAATCTCATCAAAAAGTCACCTGTAAAAAATGCAGCCAAGTCTCGCAACTCATTTACCGTAAAAAGTACTGAGATCGTATAAAGCCAAGTTTAGCTATCTTATTAACTCTGAAATTTTCATTCACAAATCACTCCTAGTCTCTACATCTTTAGTTAAATATTATTTTGTGACTTGGCAATTACGTAGCACGAGAATGTGATGTATATAATTTGTCTTAATCAAATAACACCATGCCATCCCATAACATATTAAGGTGTAATAACTTCCCTGTGCGTATATAATTAGCCTTAATCATATTATCTCATCCCATCCCATAACATAGTAAGGTGTAATAACTTCCCTGTGCTGCGTAATTGCCAAGTCACAAAATAATAATTAACTAAAGATGTAGAGACTAGGAGTGATTTGTGAATGAAAATTTCAGAGTTAATAAGATAGTTAAACTTGGCTTTATACGATCTCAGTACTTTTTACGGTAAATGAGTTGCGAGACTTGGCTGCATTTTTTACAGGTGACTTTTTGATGAGATTTCACTTCTTTTTGTAAGTAATCCTCTTTTTCTTGATTTTGGGTTCTTTTTGGAGATCATCCACTGATTTTCGCTAAGCCCACACTCTGTCCCTATTATTTACAGGTATAAAAAAATTTGAAGCTTTAGTTTCGTTTGCAAAGTACAGTAGATAAAAAAGATTTCAGGTTCCTAGGCAAGCACTAAGTTATGGGAGGGAGAGTGTCAAAAGTACTCTCAATTGTTTCCAGGATAGGTGCTATTCATCTGAGATATTACTCGCAGCACTAGATACTTGATATTTAACATAAAAGAACTTTTTAGTATAAAAAGAAAGCCAAAATTAAAATTTCTGGAAATTTCCAATAAATCAAACTATATTCCTTTTTTCGATGGTTTTTTTTTCGTTTTTTTAGTCTTTTTCTTTATTATTATTTACGGATTTTTTAATTTTCCCTTACTTTGTGTATTAAACCCTGCCTTTCTGCCAAATGTCAAGCTTCTAGGACTACAAAATCGAATTATTTTCAAATTTTCGACTTTTTATAAATTTATTGATTTTTCGATTTTAATTCTAAGTTACCTGATGTAAGTAAACCTGACCTAAGTAAACTAATGTTTCTAGCAGTACAAAATCACATTGTTTTCGAATTTTTCACCTTTTGTCATGCCAATATAGTAATTATTTGATCCGTCTTCTTAGGATCATTTAGGTTCAATTTAGAGATAAATCAAGTTAATCTTAGAGTCACATGATTTTATTTAGAAAGAACTATCAAACCATAACCAGCCAGTAATGTCGGGAGGGTAGGGGGAGCTGTGAAAATTTTTGTGGGGCTAACATCATTTAACAATCCATATTTCATATGCGAATTAAATAGAGAACCTGTGAAAGAAAACAAACCTGTCTATAAAGAAATCGCCTATAACGTAGCCTGTCTATAGTGGAACTTTCCTATAACGAAATTCGTAAACGAAAGAAAAGAAAACCATAATCCGGGGAAAATAACACAAAACAATTAGGGGCGTTGTACTAGCTAATAAGACAATTATCTTAAAACTAATGTTTGTAGCAGTACAAAATCAAATTGTTTTCGAATTTTCGATTTTTTAAAGATATTTCGATTTTATTTTCGAATTTAACGAATTTTTTAATTGTGCCTTTTATTGAATAGTAAATACTACCTTTACACCAAGTTTTAAGCTTCTAAGACTACAAGATAAAATTATTTTCAATTTTTGATTTTTTCGAATTTTATTTTATAATTTTCTGGATTTATTATTTTTTTCTTATTTTGTATCCTTTATTACAAATTTCAAGTTTCTAGCGCTACAAAATCGAATTATTTTAAAATTTCCGATCTTTTTCGAGTTTTTATTCTATTTTCGAATTTATTGTGTTTTATTTTTTCCTTTTTCTGTATCCTAAACAATAAGTTTACGCCGAATTTTAAGTTTTAAAGCTACAAAATCGAATTTTTTTCAATTTTTCGAATTTTCGAATTTTTTTTTCGAATTTTACAGATTTTTTATTTATTTATTTATTTATTTATTTTGTATGCTAAATACTACCTTTATTCTAAATTTTATGTTTCTAGCTTTACAAAATCAAATTATTTTCAAATTTTTGTTTTTTTTTTTCGATTTTTTTATTTTATTTTCAATTTTTTTTGTGTTTTTATTTTTTTATTTTTCTGAATTCTAAACACTACCTTTACACCAAATTTTCAGTTTCTAAGACTACGAGATCATATTATGTTCAATTTCTCTCTTTTTCTTTCTTTCTTTCTATTTTTTTTTTTTTTAATTTTCGATTTTTTTTAAATTATCCATATTTTTTAATGTTGCCTTATTTAGTATCTTAAATATTACCTTTATTCTAAATTTGAAGTTTCTAGCGCTATGAAATCGAATTATTTTCAAAATTTCCTTATTTTTCGATTTCTTTCGGTTTTTTTACTTTATTTTCGAATTTTATTGCGTTTTTAGTTTAACTTATTCTGAATCCTGAACACTATCTTTACCGCGAATTTTAAGTTTCTAAGGCCAAAAAATGAAATTATTTTAATTTTTTTCAATTTTTTTCGATTTTTTCGAATTTTTGATTTTTTTTTTTTAATTTTCTGGATTTTATAATTTTTCCTTATTTTGCTTCCTAAATACTACCTTTATTCCGAATTCCAAGTTTCTAACGTAACAAAATTGGATTATTTGAAATTTTTCGATTTGTTTCGATTTTTCGATTTTATTTACAATTTTTTTTTTGTGTTTTTGATGTTTTCTTTTTCTGAATTCTAAACACTACTTTCACACCAAATTTTAAGTTTTTAAGACTACAAGATAGTGTTATTTTCAATTTTCAATTTTGTTCGATTTTTTTTAAATTTTCGAATGTTTTTTTTAATTTTCCGGATTTTATAATTTTTCCTTTCTTTGTATACGAAACACTAGCTTTATTCCAAATTTTAAGTTTCTGTGGCTGCGGGATCTACCCAATCTTTTTGATGACGCGAGAGTGAGTGAGTGTGTGAGTGACAGAAAATCGAAACTTTGAGTTCATATATCGTCTGCACTAATTTATGGGTATTTTTTGAATTATCCATATTTTTAAAATTTTCCTTATTTAGTATCTTAAATATTACCTTTATTCCAAATTTCAAGTTTCTAGCGCTATGAAATCGAATTATTTTCAAATTTTCCTTATTTTTCGATTTTTTCGATTTTTTCGATTTTCTGATTTTATTTTCGAATTTTATTGCGTTTTTTATTTTAACGTATTCCGAATCCTAAACACTATCTTTACTGCGAATTTTAAGTTTCTAAGGCTAAAAAATCAAATTATTTTAATTTTTTAAATTTTTTTCGAATTTTTGAATTTTTTTTTTCGAATTTTCCGGAATTTTTAATTTTTTCTTATTTTGCATCCTAAATATTACCTTTATTCCGAATTCCAAGTTTCTAACGCAACAAAATCGAATTATTTAAAATTTTTCGTTTTTTTCGATTTTTCGATTTTTTCAATTTTGCTTTCGATTTTTTTGGTGTTTTTGATGTTTTCTTTTTCTGGATACTAAACACTACCTTCACACCGAATCTTAAGTTTCTAAGACTACAAGATCGTATTATTTTCAATTTTCAATTTTGATGGAATTTGTTGAATTTTCGAATGTTTTTTTTTTTTCGAATTTTCCGGATTTTATAATTTTTCCATTCTTTGTATCCTAAACACTACCTTTTTTCCAAATGTCAAGTTTCTAGGGCTACGGGATCTACCTAATCTTTTTGATGACGCGTGAACGAGTGAGTGAGTGAGTGACAAAAAATCGAATGTTTGAGTTCATATATCGTCTGAACTAGAAAAGACAGAAAGTTGTAATTTTAAATTTTGGTCCTGTGTGCCAAATACTCTAGAAAAACGAAGTTTCAAATTTTTGGGATACTCCAGCGCGGAGACATGGGGGGGTCAAAAGTGCCCTGAGTTGCTTCCAGAAAAGTATGCTTACGGCTGTCCTCTCTTGACTTGGCGGAGGCACTGCCGTGCCTCCAGATCTTGCCAAGGCTGTGGTTTTCCTATTAGACTTAATGTTAGCTATATGCTCCATTTTTCTGCAACTAAATTTCCTCATGCCAATATAGTAATTCATTGATCCGTTTTCTTAGGATCGTTTATGTTCAATTTAGAGATAAATCAAGAGAATATTAGAATCACCATGATTTTATTTAGAAAGGACTATCAAGCCATAACCAACCAGTAATGTCGGGAGGGAGGGAGAGATGTGAAAATTTTTGTGCGACCAACATCTTTTAACAACAAATATTTCATATATAAATTAAATAGAGTAAAGCCTGTGAAAGAAAATGAACCTGTCTATAAAAAAAAGGTCTATAACGTAGCCAGTCTATAGCGGAACTTTTCTATTACAAAATTCGTAAACAAAAGAAAAGAAAAGCATAATCCGGGGAAAATAACACAAAACAATAACGGAAGGTGTACTAGCTAATAGGACACTTATCTTAAAATCTATCTAAAACAAACTATCCCCATCCTGTGGGATTTGTTTTTCAATGTTTTACTTTATTTAATGCAAAACATAGATTGCATCCGACAACTCATAAAAAAGTCCTCCGGCCTGTACCGGCAGGAAAAGGTAGCTTTCCTATATCTTCGTTTTAAAATTTTAGCTAATGTTACTCGAAAACAGCAAGTTAAAATGCAAAGAAACCGTTTACAAAAGATTCGTTTACACTGAATTTGAATAAGAAATTCGCCAAATTATTGAGCTATAGCCAAGTTGGCTTCATTTATGAAGACTTATTTTTGTCGCCAAATTTGGCGAGATTTCGCCAATTGTCGCTACGTTTGGCGAGAATTTGGCGCTAATGGATATGAATATATAGTTTTATGCGTATGATTGGGAAAATGATTACAACAATGAAAGAAAATAATTTGCGAGAAATCGCGTTCACTAAAACTTATAAATTTATATTAAAATCATTAAAATTACAGACATTACAATACACTTTCATAAAACATTAAAAACATATTAAAATTGGACGTTTCGGATTTACATGGAAAATCCCTCTTCAACAACAACATTTCACTTAGCGTAAATCATATTCATAGTTCAAAAATATCAACAAATAGAAAATGCATAACGTATCAAAATTTCGAAGTCAAAGTTACAGTTATAATAACACGGAGTATTCATTCGGGATTGCACCTGCTTGACCATTATTGACCATAAATTTATCGTTGGTTTTTTGTAATGTGCTGTTTTGTTTCAAAATGTCAGCCACCCTAGAATTTCAAACTGCTCTATCTCAGCCAATTTTTAAGATAGAGGTAAAACAAAAAATGCTCTGGAATCCTTGTATCAAGTCCTAACACCTAATTAAAAAATAAACATGATTTTTAAACTTTTTTGTATATTTATTTTAGTTTTAAAATTTTCCGTGGCCGCCATCTTGAAACAAGATGGCGGACCAAGCTGGCCAACGAACTCGGTCGAGGCATTGGTGAGCTTAATACACACAATTAGTTTCATCCAAATTAATTTATAAATACGAGCGTTATCGTATCAAATTATTTTCATTTTTTCAATTTTTTTCGAATTTTTTTATTTTTTTTTCGAATTTTCTGGATTTTTTTAATTTTCCTTTTTCTGTATCCTAAATACTACCTTTATTCCTAATTTGAATTTTCTAGCGCAACAAAATCGGATTGTCTTCAAATTTTCGGTTTTTTCCAATTTCTTCGATTTTTTCAATTTTGCTTTCGATTTTTTTGGTGTTTTTGATGTTTTCTTTTTCTGGATGTTAAACACTACCTTCACACCAAATCTTAAGTTTCCAAGACTACAAGATCGTATTATTTTCAATTTTCAATTTTGATGGAATTTGTTGAATTTTCGAATGTTTTTTTTTCGAATTTTCTGGATTTTATAATTTTTCCTTTCTTTGTATCCTAAACACTACCTTTTTTCCAAATGTCAAGTTTCTGGGGCTACGGGATCTACCCAATCTTTTTGATGACGCGTGAACGAGTGAGTAAGAAGTGACAAAAAATCGAATGTTTGAGTTCATATATCGCCTGAACTAGAAAAGACAGAAAGTTGTAATTTTAAATTTTGGTCCTGTGGGCCAAATACTCTCTATAATTGAAGTTTAAAATTTTTGGGATACTCCAGCGCGGAGATATGGGGGGGTCAAAAGTGCCCTGAGTTGCTTCCAGAAAAGTATGCTTACGGCTGTCCTCTCTCGACTTGGCGGAGGCACTGCCGTGCCTCCAGATCATAATAAAATATGTAAACATAAAGATATCAATATAAATATCAAATCTCACGTAAAATGTTGCAATTTAAATTATTCCAATTGAAACAAGATTTGGCGAGTTATCACTGACGCCCAGCTAACATAAAAGTACCTATTTTATTTTATTTATTTATTTACACACATATTCAATTTTATTATAAAACACCAGGTTGCCATACAAAGCAAAAATCGTCATTTAGGCGTCAAAAATAAACACGGTGCGTCTGCGATATCTGTACCGATATAATTAACTCTCTAAGAACAAAATATTTAATTAAAATTGTTTTGGTTGCATCGCATATTGATATTATGAAAATTAATTAAATCCATGCTTATTGTTTCTTTCTCAGATTAAAAATAAGAAAATTTAATGCTTAACGAAATTCAATTATTTGATCGATCGCAAATTTTGGTACTTTACCGTTATACGGATGAATATTATAATGCATGAAAAAGTAAACAAATAAGGGTAATTTTCCGTTATACGGGCACCATTGTCGGCAAGCATACATTTACATACATTTAATACATACAATTACATACAATTACAAACATTTACATCCATGCATACATTAATATACATTATGCATTAGCATACATTTTGGCATGGTGTCCGTATAACGAAAAGTACCTAAAATTCCAATGTTTTTTCATAACATCAAAATGGGCACTGAAATGTCTGAATATATGTACTTTGGGTACTTTTATGTTAGCCAAAGCGCCAGTGATCGCCAAAATTGTTAATCTCGCCAACCCTTTTTCTCGACAATCTTTTAACATTACCTAATAACAAATAACCAATATTTTAACATTGAAGTATAATGTCTTTAAAAACTGACTTAAAAATAGCTAAAGTATAATCATGATGAAATACGGAACCACAAAGGCACAGATGTCATATAAGCACCCCATTGGCGCGATTTTCCCCCTCGCCAATTTGGCGAAAACATTGTTTTTGAATATTAGTTACAAATAGCATGCAATAATAGCACGTCATTTTTTTATTTTAATATAAAAATAAAATAACGTTATAACGTTAATGTTATAACGTTAATATACATTATAAAGTTAATATTCAAAAACAAAGTTTTCGCCAAATTAGCGGGGGGGGAAAAATATGCCAATGTGGTGCGTATATGATAGCTGTGCCACCACAAACACATCAATACAAATAACAAAATCTCAAGAATTAAATTGAAATCAAAATTGAAATCATTGAATTGAAAGGGTCGCAATTCAAATGATACCAATTGAAACAAGATTTGACGATATAATAAAATATAACACCTTGTAATAGTATATTACTTTTAAATGCTAAAGGTGTAAAATTAACAGCTATAATATAAATTATAGTGTTAATTTTATAAATACGAAGTTATTATATATATAATAATACGTATTATGAGATAGAGCTATTATTATATATAATAAGTATACGTTATATAATAAGTACGTTATATAATAAGTATTATAAAACCTGGTGTTTTATAATAAAATTGAATATGTGTGTAAATAAATAAATAAAATAAAATAGGTACTTTTATGTTAGCTGGGCGTCAGTGATAACTCGCCAAATCTTGTTTCAATAGGAATATAATATATATATATAATATAACCTAATAAAAGTTATTTTAATTTATATTATAGTTGTTAATTTTACACCTTTAGCATTTAAAAGTAAGATTTGACGAGTTATCACTATGGCTTCCAGCTAACATAAAAGTACCGTATTGGATATATATTTTTTTTTCGCTTTTTTGCTGATCTTGAAAATATGCCTCATGGCTCAATGGCGTTTAATTAAGCAAGAAAAACTTCTGTGAAAATTCTGAGAGTCAGAGTAAATTTTTAATAGTAAAAATTATATGTATTTTTTGTAACATATTTATGTATACAGAAAATAATTCATATAGCATAAGCCTAAAAATTGTTTATTTATATTTTCTAAGAAAAATAATTGTAAGAAAATCTTTTAGGGAAGAGTTCCGTATCCGTGCTGATTTTTTTGGCGAGCTGATTTTGGCGATAAGTGTTTGATGTGATTGTTGCGATCTTCGTCTTTGGGGTTACATTTTTAACTATTGAAATGAACTTTATCTACGTGACGTTACATCCCTTTTGGCGCTATTTCGGGCCAACCCGCAGAAAATATGAAACTCTTCCCATACTACGTCAGTTAAAAATATGCACTTTTATATATATCAATAGTAAAAATTGGGTACTTTTCGGTTAACCGGGCGCCAGTGATATATAAATATATATATATTTATATATATATATATATATATATATATATATATATATATATATATATATATATATATATATATATATATATATATATATATATATACATATATGTATGTGTATATATATATATACATACATATATTTGTGTATATATGTATAAGTGTATATATATATATATATATATATTTGACTGGCTCCCGGCTAACCGAAAAGTACCAAAAATTGATTTTCAATACTGTTTGTAAGAGGAAAT
This sequence comes from Maratus michaelseni, assembly GCA_963931845.1. Lineage (NCBI taxonomy): Eukaryota > Metazoa > Arthropoda > Arachnida > Araneae > Salticidae > Maratus > Maratus michaelseni. Next base: position 93,111,688 of record OZ007597.1, on the reverse strand, counting down.
TTGGAACTTTTTCGTTATACGGACACCATTGTCGCCAAGCATACATTTACACACATTTAATTGATACATTGACATACATTTACATACATACATACATTTACATACATACATACATACATTTACATACATTATGCATTAGCAAACATTTTGTGTCCGTATAATGGAAAAGTACCGGAAATTGTTTGAAAAACCATGTTTGTCTAAAACTTTTTAACGCATATAGCCGCTGAAAGGTTAATAAAGGGTTAGAGTTCACTACACCGCTTGGGTGTACCGCAGGCGATAATAACTTTTATTTTCACACTTTATGAATTAGATTTTTTATATATAGCTGCAGAAATCCTGTACTGAGAAAATTATCAGAAATCAACACTGATTTTAAACATATATAAGGTTTTTGTGACATGCCTGAGCAATTCCGGGCTGATAAAATATTCATAAAAAAATTGTAATTCATATCAAATTGTTTGTCGTCAAGTTTTGACAGGTTCCATCTACTAATATATTAAATAATATAATATAATACAATATATAAAATAATATATAATATTAATATGTAATATAATACATAATAATATATAATAATATAATATATAAAATAATATAATATAATATAATAAATTATATAATATAACATAACAAATTATATAATATAACATAACATATCTTCATAATCCTCTCAAATACCGGAAATGACTTAAGAAGCGTTCACTTTTATAACCAATCAGAAAGCGTGACAGTCCCAATCGTCGATCGGCGGTGGAGACGGAAATTATGCGTTTTAGAAGGCCCTGAACACGTTTTTACTGTTTTTAGAAAATGTATGTCTGTGAGTCTGTGAGTCTGTTTGTCTCTCTCTCTGTGTGTGTGAGAGTGTTTCTATGTACGACAAAAAAAATTGCGACAAAACTCTATATCAAGGCGCTCACTAATGTACGGAATTTAGTAAAATTTTAGATACCGTTAGTGCTTCATATAAATTGGTGCTAATTAGTTTTGGGTGTAAATCGCCTGACAGGTGACACTGCTATACTGCATTTTTCATGATTTCCTTAATAGCTCTATCCCAAGAACTAATGCACGGATTTTCATCAAATTTCAGATTCTTTAGAGGTTGACATAAGTTGTTGCGGAATAGTTTTTGTTGTAAATAGCCCAACAGGTGGCGCTGCTACGCTGCATTTTTCAGGAATTACACGATTTTAGTGATAGTCTAGCTCAAGAATTAATGCAGGGAATTTTATCAAACTTCATATTCATTTAGACCAGGGGTCGGAAGGAGCGCGTTACAAGTAGCGAAACTTCAGTAGTCGCTACTTTTTACTGTAGTTTGTAGTGTAACACGCTACATTTTGAACAATGTAGTGTAGTGAGTAGCGCGATACAAAAAATCAGTAGTTTGTAGCGAAAACTGACGCTACTTTTAACGATACTTCAGGGGGGGGGGGGATGTGCCATTCTGCAAATCACGTGGCCGAAACTTGCGTCTTTTACTAAAAATTTGTTCTTCTCAACAATTTGCTATTCTCAGCAGCAAATCCCAGCTATAGCGTATAGCAACGCATCGCATGACATCATAGATTATCCTCATTGATTATTGCTTCTAAAATCATGTTCTAGATCAGAGGTTCCCAAAGTGTGCTCCGCGGAGCCCTTGGGGCTCCGCCTATACTTTACAGGTGCTCCGCGGCGTTCCAGGAAAATAAATAAAACATGAAATAAATTAGCATATTGCAAAGGAAAATGTTTCGAAACTATGTAGGAATTTTTGTGTGTGTGTTTGTCAAAAATAAATGCATCTATTACTGGGTTGAAAAATGCTATATTTTTTTTTATCATATTAAAATTTGCATTTAAAAATTTGCATTATATATATATTCATTTTCTATATAATATTTTTGGTTTGAGCTACTTTATTTTATGTTTCTGCATTTAATGTGTTTTAAAAATTCTATTCAAAATGAGCTACAAGAAATAGTATTCTGAATAGAATGCACAACTTGAATCGAAAGAGCAAAGGCGCTGTGTAGGTTATGTGTATTAATTTTTAGTTATTTAAATTTTCTATACTGTTTTTCATAGTAAAAAAATTTTTGTCGCTTAAAACATCTGTTTTATAACATCTTATATCATTTAAAACCCCTCATTAGATTCATTTTACATTTGTGTGTATTGTGTGTTTACATATTTTTTAATATAACTTTAATTTCTTTAATCTCTTTATGTTATTTGTATATTTAAATTTTCTATACTGTTTTTCATAGTAAAACAATGTTTGTCGATTAAAACGCCTCTTTTTTTGTAACATCTTGTATCATTTAATAAACACCTGATTAGATTCATTTAATATATATTTATATACATTGTGTATATAGTTTTTTTCTTTTTGTAGCTTTAATTCTTTTAACCTGCTTATTTTATTTTTATTAATTTTTAGTTATTTAAATTTTCTATGCTGTTTTACATAATTGTACTTAATTTTTAAAGCACTGTATGTTGCTAAAAACGATTTTTTTTAACATCTTGTATCACTTAACAACCCCTCTTTAAAATTTTGTTTTAATTGGTCTCCGCATTGAAGTTTTTCTACTAGTAGTTGCTGTTATTTTAACATGTGTAATTTTAACCGTATATCGATTCTGAGGCAAAAACAATGGCGAAAGAAAGTTTCTTTCAAAACTATAATCAATAGCTAAATACTTCAAATAATACATGCAAAAATTTAACAATGCTGCACCTAACAATACAGATTATTGATTTTGCCCCACCCACACAAATACTAAAACAATGATCTGCTTCTAAATGTATTTTTAAAAAATGTTTCAAAAGAAGAATCTGAGAGGCGATTCGTTTTCGTTGCATGTTTAGAAGTACTAGAAACGTAAAGAAGAACGAAAAAAGAATTCGTAACCGCATGATTCTATTACGGGTGGGCGGGACTAGCGAAAACGTGTTACATAGTTACTCATGGGTGACTGGGCTTACGCATTTTCTTTCTTTTTGGGAGTAGCCTATTGGGATTATACAGAAGTCTCTCTTTGTAAACGGAAACTGTAAAACTTATTTTTTTTGTGTGTATTTGTGTGTGGTTTTCGCCATAAATAATAATAGTTTCACGTAAGGCCCAATGCAAGGCATGACCCATACAGGATACCACATTTTGATCTTTAACTCCGAGTTCATACTGGAAATCCCGAAAGAATATTTTTTATTTAAAAAATGGATGTTATTAACCCCTTAACAGTATTTCTCGAACATCGTACGGGTAAGAAGAGTTTGTTTTCTTCGTTAGTAAATTTTTTCAGAAACCACACATTTTTAAGTATAATTTTTGCTGTACTTGGCGGACATATCTCGATTATACAAGACAGATATTTTAATACACTGGCGAGAAAAGTTAAAGGAACAACCATACAAAGGTACTTTTTGTTAATTCTATTGCGAGAACTCCGATGAAAGGTGATTGGTTGGTAACTCAATGTTAACGTTATCACGTAGTCCAATGGGATTAACCTTCGCTACAGAAAAATACGGAAATTTTTGAGCCAGCTGTTTCGGCACGTTTTAAAAGGTGTGCACGTGGGTGATTTGAAGTCTAATTTCAAGGATTTTACTATCAGGTAGTTGCATCAAATTCTCGTTTGTAGTAGGTGGAATATGTCGTTCAGAAGACATTTGATCGATTGTGAGACATGGTGTGCGATAGGGAAAATGGAAGCAGGATAAACACTGACAGGGGTCTATAAAGATTTAAAAATAGCCAAAAGCGCCGTGTCAAGAATCTGGAAATCGTTTAAAGGCACTGGTCACGCGCAAAGACAACCAGGTCAAGGTCGATAACGTGACACAACAGACTGTCATTAGCGTTATTAGGCAATGATTGCTAAAAGAAACGGGCAATGGAAGTTAGTTCAGATTTCAAGGGAGTTCGCTGCAGCAACAAGAACTGGACTATCCAGATTTACTGTGAGTGACAGGCTGCATAAAAGAGGGCTGTATGCAAGGAAACCCAGGATTTGTATGCCACTAACTCGGGCAGCGAAATGCACCCGGTTAAAGTGGTGCAGAGATCATCGTTATTGGAGTACGACGGACTGGAGCCAAGTTCTCTGTTCCGATTTATTCCGATTTTGTTTGGAGAGGGATTTCAGACATGTTACCGTATATCGGGAGAAAAACACACACAATAAGGCTGCAAACATCCGTGAAAGGCATCGATACAAATGTCCTGGTATCATGGTATGGGCGGCCGTCATTTTGAATGGGCGCACTGACCTGAACATTTTTACCAGTGTAACTGTGAATGCTGAAATATACAGAAATGAGGTTCTTGATCCTCATGCCAAGTTGTTTAGGGGTGCAATCGATAACGACTTCCACCTAATGGATAATAATGCGTGACTTCATCGGCATGCACTAGTGACTGGTTATCTTGAGGGCTATTGAATCCAGCGAATGGAGTGGCCTGCATATTCTCCGGATTTAAATCCGATAACACATGTGTGGTACGCAACAGTACGCTGACTTGCATCTCATCAACCCCCAACTAGTACTGTCCAGTTCGGAGCGCTGTTCATCTTGAATACACTTTGTTACCGGAAACACTTCTGGTTAATCTAATCCACAGTATGGAAAATCACTGTAAAACTTGCATTTCGGTCATTAGTGATTACATACCTTATTGATTTTTCCTATGCGTCTCTAAAATACTGTAACAGTATAATTGGCTTATCCACACATCTTCTTATATCACACATTCTTATGTTTTTATGTAAATTTATTATTTGCAGAAGTGGGCAGTTCCGCATTTTTAATATGTGTCAGGCATGGCAAAATAAAGATCTTGTGCAATTTTCATGTTCTTACCTTCAAAGTTATTCAAGTTTTATGAGTTTTTATAGTTGTTCCTTTAATTTTTCTCGCCAGTGTACAAAAAAAGTGGTTTTTAGTTCTTATTTTTAATTTATTGTGTCCAATAGTAGTAATATTAAATAAAACTGTTAAGGGGTTAAATAATGTAAAATTTGATTTTCAAAATTTCTAGTATGAATTCAGAATTTCTGTATCAAAAAAAGGGCCAAACTGAGAACCTTGGCCTCATGTTGGAAACTACTGGTTCGGACTCTTAGCCAGCAGATCTTTCTCTGCTCCATAGGCATAATAAAAACATTAATTTGTAAACCATAGAGTACCATGGGGTTAAGGGGCTCCGCCTTAGAAATTCTTCCCAAAAAGGGCTCCGCGAGTCCAAAAGTTTGGGAACCACTGTTCTAGATTATAAATATCTCTCTTAATTTTGTTACAAAATTTGTAATGTGTGTATAAACTAACATTTTGGAGACAAACACAAAACATTTTCTTGTATCTTAACTTTCTTAATTTTTTAATGCCCTCGGTTATGTCGTATTTATTTAATTGTTTCCAGCAGACGCGATATAACGAGGGGTTGCTTTATTATTTAATCTGTGTCTTCCATTTCTAGTGTAAATTGAACCTTTTCACAAAATTTGAAAGTAGCGAAGTAGTGACTACTTTTTAATAGTAGTTTGTAGTCGCTACTTTTTTAAACAAGTAGTTGTAGTTGTAGTTAACTACATTTTTGATAAAGTTGTTGTAGTTGTAGTTCGCTACAATAAAAAAGTAGTTTTTTTCCGACCACTGAGTTAGACCTTGACATAAGCTGGTGCTGATAAGGTTTTCGTGTAAATAATATAACAGTTGGGGCTGCTACGCTCCATTTTTTGATTCTAAAATGTATAATTAAAAAAATTACGCTTTTTGAAATATTAACATGAATGCGATAGAAGAAAGTTTCCGGATTGGCACACCCGACTAGTTAAATAATGGTAATCAAATTTTTAGTCTTAATTTTATAATTACAAAATATTTTTAAATCCTTGCAGATAATACCGCTAAAATAAACAGTGTTATAAAATATAAGGGGTGTCCAGCAAGTTAGTTCCTTTTCCAATTTATTTCGCAAATATTCTGTAATCTCAAGTACAAATATGCTCACCCAGTAGTTGTACTCATAAACAAAGCAAACGTACCAGAAAGGATTTGTTTAGGAAGAAACTGGGTCTTTTAAAGGACCTTTCATATATATTTTTTTTTTCATTTCTAAACAGGACCCTTCGCAAACATTTTCACCTTAAAACATTACCCTTCACAAAATTCTGTGTCTCAAAAATAGATCTTTTTACAAAATCTTTCCCTCTCCAAACTGTACCTTTCACAAATTTAGTCATTAAAAAGTAAAATCTGACTGTCACTTTTACACATATAAAAAAAAATCCCTGACGGCTCGGCCAACAGGCACAGGTAGATTTCGAAGAGGCAGACCGTGGGGCGCCTGTTTATTGGGAATTGCAGAAGAAAGACCTTTTTGCCATGATGCGGCAGTTGGGACCGCCCAATTCGAAATATATGTGTGCCTGTAGGCAGAGCCAGCAGCGATTATTAATTTTTTTTCTGTAAGAATTTGTCCTATAAAAAACTTGTCAATTAAAAAATTTTAGATAATATTAAGGAGATTTATAATAAATTTAAGCGGATTTGATATCTTGCGAATTCACGAAGTTATGGATTTTTTTCTTCTTAAACCCCCATTTCCCCCCCCCCTTTGGGGACATTTTTAATGAAATAAAAAATCTGTCATACATTAATTTTTGACCCTCTTCCTAGAAGTAATAATAACTTTAAACGGATTCGATATGTATCATAATTAAGAAGTTATGGGTTTTTTTCTGTTTTCCCAAAAAGCCCCCCATTTCTCCCTTGGTTCGATTTTGCCCATTAACGAACTTGACCGAGATTTTATGCCGCTTGATTTTATGTATCAGTTTGGAAGAGATTTGTGCAGAAGTACGGAAGTTATCGTGTCCATAAAAAAGTGACATAGATAGATAGATAGATAGATGGATAAATAGATAGATAAAGTTTTGAACTGGGGTGGTTTTGGGTTCTATAGAAGTCCTGATCGGTGTAGATCTGCAAAAATTTTTCAGAAATTCCAACATAGGGGAGAAAGTAATAGGTAGTATTTCTTACGAAATCTACCTAAAATGTATATTTTACATACATATGTCTCCATAAAAATGTATAAACAAGAACCTGATTATGAAGATCATCTCAAATTCACAAAATTATGACTAGATTTTTCGCAAATGTAAAAAGTTGTTCACAATTTCACAAAAACAGGATTCTGAGAGAAAAGTCTGGAGAGACCCCTGTCCAGTATTAATTATGGAAGTTGTGCAGGCGTTTCGTAGTACGATGAGATAATGTTCAGGAAATTTGAACAGCGCTTGATCAAGTCGAAGAGAGGATTAATGCCTATTCGTTGCCTACTTTATATACTCGCAGAAAAAAATATATTTCCTATGCGTCAGAATACAGATATGGTTTTGTTAGCAAACGCATAGCACACTTTAAAATCTCCCTTCACCGTTTTCGTCAAGATACGGAAATGTACTTGGAGATTTCTTGCAGCCATGTATATAATCTGTAGCATTTATACGAAAGTGGGCTGATAAGTTCTCGGCCTGACACAGAGATGGAACAAGTATGACCAAATGACAATGATGTTTGTAAAGTATGATCCTTCAGATGACATGCTGCCGAGTGTCAGACGCGTGAGTTTATTGGTTATTGCTTGGCGATAAAATAAAGTAAACAAGTTTTGACATTTTCTAAAAATGGGAAAAATTGAAGTTCGAGCTGTCAGAAAATACTTTGTTAAAAATGATTTAACCCCCACGGACATACAAAAAGAGTTACATTCCACCTTAAAGGATGCTTGTCCTTCATATTCGACGATGAAAAGGTGGACTGCTGAATTTTAAACATAGAAGGAAATCAATTCACGATAAAGAACGCTCAGGACGTACAAAAATCGCTATGACCGACGAGATCGTCTCAAAAATTCACAATGCCGTATTGAATGATCGCCGATTGAAGATACGCGAACTTGCTGACATCGCAAATATCTCGATAGACCGTGTCCACTACATTTTACACGATGTTTTGGGTATGAAAAAGCTTTCCGCTCAAAAAGCTTTCCGCTCAAAGCGTGCCGCTTTTGTTGAACGTCGACCGAAAACGATAAAGAATGAACATTTCTCAAGAATCTTCTGAAATGTATTGTGTTGCAAGTTGAAAAATAAAATGAAATATTGTCAAAAATCTGGCATTTTCTTTGTGAGGTAGACAACTTTTTGAACTTCGAACCACCCTCATACAGGGCTTCACTAAAGAATTCGTCTTGTGTCTTAAATGTATTAAGTGGCAAGGGGACATTGAAAAAAATGAAATTTTGTCAAAAATCTTGTGCTTTCACTGTCAGGCCGAGAACTTATCAGCCCATCCTCGTACACACCAAGTAATAAACAGAAAATAGGTACCTTTAAAAACTCGTACCGTAACTGAAAACAGACTTCCCAGCAATTAATGTTCATAGACAGTATTGTAAGCAAATTCCTCGTACACACCAAGTAATAAACAAAAAATAGGTACCTTTAAAAACTCGTACCGTAACTGAAAACAGACTTCCCAGCAATTAATGTTCATAGACAGTATTGTAACCAAATTCCTCGTACACACCAAGTAATAAACAAAAAATAGGTACCTTTAAAAACTCGTACCGTAACTGAAAACAGACTTCCCAGCAATTAATGTTCATAGACAGTATATTGTAACCAAATTCCTCGTACACACCAAATAATAAACAAAAAATAGGTACCTTTAAAAACTCGTACCGTAACTGGAAACAGACTTCCCAGCAATTAATGTTCATAGACAGTATTGCAACCAAATTATTTTGCATGTTCCTTGAAAACTGAACATTTTTCGTTGCTAACATTTTTTGTAACAAAGCTACACACTGCATTTTCAATAATAAACATTCCAAAGTAAATTTCAATAACATACACTAATTTATGGCATTCCTAATATATTTACGTGAGTTAGAGCACGGACAGACGTCAGTCAGATATACAGACAAACCGAATTCATAAACACTTTGCAACTTTGTTGTAAAGTGTTAAAAATGAAAAAGGAATTCTACGTGAAAATATGTCAAAATTTAAAAATTAAACATGGCTAAAATTTTAAATTATTAATTTTTAAAAATTAAATTTTTGTTAAATATGAAAAGAAATGTATACATAAACACACATTTTAAGAAGAATAAAAAAGGAGTAAAATATATTTATGCAAAAAAAGGAAAAATTTGGATCAAGGACCACTTTAAATATTATAAGAACGATAATTCACCAACTTTCGATCTTGTAGTTGTTTTCATCGATTGAAAAGGAATCGATGAAAAACTATCACACGCGCGATCCTTTTGTCGCACATGATTTATAGCATCTTTTCCTACACAATAAGCCAAAAATCACTCAGAGATAAACGTTTTATCTTTACAATCCTTCCTATTGTCCTCTGTTTAATAAATTTTTGAGTGCTGAAAAAAAAAATGCAGCTAATGACCTCAGTCATTTTTTAAAAATTAAATCATTTGAATCGGTAGTTTGTATTTAACGTTTGTTATTTAAATTTTTATAGACATTATATATTACATCCTGGTAAATACTCGTTTTTTCCATAGATAATAATTTTTAAAGACCTTCTTGAAAATGTATAATAAAAAGAACTATGTTCAGTACGTAAAATGAAAAAAGACTGTAGGTTATAAATACAGCTCTAGCTAACGGAAGAAAAAAAAAAAGCACCGTTTTAATTCGTAGAAAAGCATTTAATTATTTTATGTGGTTTATTTTGTAACAAGGGGTTATCTATATATTAAAATTGAATCGAACTTTATAAAGTTCAATAGCAGCAGCATAATATTATTCCGCATTTAAATTCAGCGTGCCAAAAACGTAGAAATATATATCTTCATGAATTTTAAGTAATAAGTTGGTTAAATAAAAATTATCGGAAAAAGAACGAATCAATGTTAAAGAAAAACATCCGTTTATTTAGACACTAGCTGACTCGCCCGGCGTTGCCCGGGCCTGGATAATAATAACCTTTGCCTATCCATTAAATGTACAGTATTGAATTCCGACATTTTTCTCTTTTTGCAGCTCTGGGGAGAGACTCAAGTTCTGAGGAAGGGGGGGGGGGGTTGCATTTCTAAATAATTAATAAATATAAAAACCCAACTCTTCCAGGGAGGACATTTCGATGCTATTGGGAGGAATGCCCCTCCCCCCCCCCTCCTCAATTCAATGCTGCCTAAAATAATCTTACCATTTCAAGAGATTACTTTAAATATATCTCATGACGCTAAACAAATCGGTTTTTCTAAAAAATCCTGGCCTCTTCCCATGTGCTGAATAATAATAATAATATTAATAAAAAACTCCCAACTGCCAACATGCGTTGACAAAGTAACGGGTTTGAGCGATAAAATGAATTACTTAGGAAAACAACGCTGGATATTTCCCCCTCTCTTTCTTCCCTGTGTTTTAGAGAATAAAGCGATAGCTTTACTTTCCTTAATAATTAATTTTAAAAAATACTATTTCATATATTTTAATCGATTCTCAAAAATTTATTCCTTAGAGGGATATAAAATATAAGATTGAATGAATCATACAAACGTTGGTTGATAAAAAAAAGCTTCTAATTTTCGTCAAAAGGGGGAGGGGGGGGGGCTTTAAAAAAAATCGCGAAAAATTCAAAAATCGCTGCACGAATTCCGAATAAACAAAAATAATTCTTTGGATTTGATTGAACTTTGATTACTTTTATGAATGAATCAAAATCGCCGGAAAACTTGGAAGATTGGAGGACCACGCGAAACGTTACGTTCAATTTAAAATAAGAATAAAACTAATCAAAAATCTGAGACTGAAGAGCTGCTTTCGGCTATCTAGAACCAAATGTGCATACCTCTACATGCGATAGATTTCCTTGGCCATTACGCACAGACACACACACACACACTGATGGGCACACAAGATAGTTTGTTATAAAGGATTCGTAAAGTGAAGTGGAGTCACTCAGAGATTTTTATTTTTTAAATCTTTTATAGACCATTATACTAAGGATCAAAAGGTTCGGAAACTATCTAATCAGTGTTACCAATTAAGCGTTTATTTTTATTCAAATGACCTATTAGAGCTTCTGAATAGCAATTTTTGTTAACACTTACCACCATAGTTGAAAAGTGGTTTATGAATTGGGTTTGTCTGTCTGCTGTCTGTCCGTGCTTTAACTCGAGCAAAAATACTCAGATTGCCATTAAATTGATAGATGTTATTGATGTTTAGTGTAGAATGTTTGGCATCGAAAATAAAGTGTCTAGTATTTATAGCTCATTTACAAGGACACACAAAATAATTCCGTTATATTAGGGTCTATGGAGAAAATTCGTTTCCGATGCATTTTAATGATGTTACAATACATCAAACGCAATGACTATGTCTAAGGGTCGACTAAAACATGCTTTCTCAGGAGTATAGAATAAGTGGCATTTATAGTTTGTTTACAGGAACGCACAAAAGAATCTGACTACATTATAATATATGAGTAAAAACCGTTTGCTATGCATTTTACTGATGTTATGATACTTCAGACATAATGGAATTACAAAGAATCACTGAGGTGCACTAAAACGTGTTTTCTGTAGATTAAGGAGTGCGTATCATTTATCGTTATTTACAGAGATACACAAAATAATTCGGTTGCAGGATGATTCATGTCGTTCTACCATAGTTTTATCATAGAGTTATGATAGAGTTCATTGTATATATAAAAAAAATAAATGTCTTAGTAATATTCTGTTAGTATTGGAAAATGTTTCATAATCTATGCGTGATGCATTTTTATTCTTGCTTTATTTAATCACGGAATGTCAGACATTAAATACAGCAAATATAATCCACTATTCAGTTAGTCTGGTAGGTATTTTAAATAAAACAAACTCGCTAAATTGACAACACTGGTCTTAACTATATCCGGTCTTTTCTGAGTTTTAAATCAGCGGTTATATAAATCGTCCGTTTAATAAAATCAATTCATTTCATATAAATATAATTTTGCTATGTGACGGTCACTGTGTTAATATTTATTTGTATTTTAAACGGAATACAAGCAGTCTGGATTAGGAACTTTACTTAAAACTTGAATACCAAGGGAACCATTAATTTCCTACAATTTATGCAACGGCAAAGAAATCACTTTTTTTATTCTTTTCTTATTTCTTCCCTTTTCCTGTCTGATTACTTTTAAAATTTAAAGGAAAAAAGGAAACTACAATTTGTAATAATTCAGTTCAAAGTTCCGGAAGCAACTACTGGAGCAAAAAAAAAAAAAAAAAAATAATACATATACAGAAGAAAGCAATTTTTTTAAAATTTCCGGTGGAGAATTTGAATTACTAGGTTGAGTTGATTTTATCCTTCATCTTCAATATATATTGTGTCAGTAAATATAATTCCAAGTAAATTATGATTTCAACAAAGCATTCTAACGGAAGGAAGTTACACGAAGTTGGTTTAAAATACTAGTAATATCATCAATAAAATTAAATGTTAAGCTGATAGTTATTGGAAAATAGGGCTATTCCTGTTCATATAAAACTTCGTTAGCTTTTGAAAAATTCAAGAAATAGATCTGGGGCAATTTTGAGGTGAGGTGGTCACAAAATTCTTGTTTTGTGCAAAATTTTCTTTGAAATTTAGATTTGAATAACTATTTTGTTAGTGCAAAAGTTTTGAGAAAAGTTTGACCAATAGTTTTTATTGTCTTTTGTTGCAGAAATTTTCTAACTTAAAATTTATAGATGATCAAATAAAGGTAGAAAGAAGAATTAAGTTGAGAGAAGGAGAAAGGAAGAATTAGTTGAAATACATTCGTTTACTCCTATATAGACTTTGAAAAGACTTAATAACTTTTAATATATAGTGATACCTCGCTCAATGGATGTTTTGACTAACAAAAATTCTTTTCGTTGTTTGTCTGACTTGATTAACAAATATAGATTCGGCTAGCGAGCATTTTATGGGATACGCTCCCCCAAGTTGTAGTTTAATTAAACAGGTATTCTCGTTTTAATTAACGAAGATTTCAGCTAACGAATGTGATCCCAGAAATAATTATCTCCGTTAGCGTAAGTATCACAGTACAGTGATATCTATGCTAACGAATGTTTCCGCTAACAATTTCTTTGCTGCTTTTCTAACTCGGTTAACGAATACTTTATTGGATGTGCGCATTTACAAAACGCAGCCGCGTTGCATTTTCATTGTGCAGTAAATCACATTTCAATTATCGACTATTTCTGCTAATTTATGTGAATCCGGAATGAGTTATCTTCGTAAACCGAAGTATCACAGTACAGTGATACTGCTTTATTCGATGTGCGCATTAACAAATCGCAGCCACGTTGCATTTTCATTGTGTAGCAAATCACATTTTGGTTAATGAAGTTTTCGGCTAATGAATGCGAATACAGAATGAATGATCTTCGTTAGCTGAAGTATCATAGTAATGTGAAACCCCTGCTAACGAATGCTTCCGCTAACGATTTTTTGCTGCTTTTCTGACTCGGTTAACGAATGATGTATGTGCGCATTAACAAAACGCAGCCACATTTCATTTTTATTGTGTAGCAAATCACATCTGTGTTAAAAAAAAAGATTTCGGCTAATGATTGCGAATTAGGAATGAATTATCTTCGTTAGCTGAAATATCTCAGTATAGTGATACCTCTGCTAACGAATGTTTCAGCTAACGATTTTTTTATTTTTGCTGTTTTTCGGACTCGGTTAATGAATGCTTTATTCGATGTGCGCATTAACAAAACGCCACCACGTTACATTTCCATTGTACAGGAAATCACATTTCGGTTAACGAAGACTTTGACTAATGTGATTCCGGAACGAATTATCTTCGTTAACAGAGGTATCACTGTAACTGTACAATGATACTTCGGCTAATGAATGTTTCAGCAAACGAAATTTTTTTATTGCTTTTTTGACAAGGCTAACGGATGTTTTGTTAGATGCGGACGTTAGCAAAACGTAGCCGCATTTATAGGTATTTGATGTTCTTCCAGCTGCACATATAACATCAAAAACGGTAGATGAATTTAATTCAGATTCGAAGAAGGTTTTGCGTCGATGAGTTCTCCACAGCTGTCACACGATTTTTTAAGTCATCCAACGTTGTTGATAAAGATGGTACATAAAAAATTTCTTTTACGATGCTTCTTCTTAAAGGAAAAAAATCACGATTTTATTTGTGACATACCCTTTGCAGCTGGCAACTTGAAAGGAGGTCATGACAGGTTTTACTAAAATCACAACAATTTGTTTATAATAATAAGCACATAATTAGCAGCAAGTAGATTTAAATTCAGATGATCAAAAATACCTTCAATTCTATAAAAGACCGAGAGGGGGGAAATCTTTTCCGAAAACTTATTAAATTGAACTCACTTAACTCAACTCCAAATGACCTCACCGTTCGTTCTGCAGGAATATAAAAAAGCCACTTTAGCAGATAATATCCCTATTAATGGAATCCCGTGGATTCCAACGTTGCTCTTTATTAAAAATAGAAAGTTCAACTTCTTACCAAATTGGTGAAAACTCACAGACAATGACTTGCTTTCTCGATCGCACGCAAAATCTCAAAACTCACTCGTCTACATGAATACCCTTATAAAAGAATAGTGAGGAACTCTACCACAAACTAAATTCGTGAATAGAAGAAAAAAAAAACGTGATGCAAATTAGCCAGTTTTCTCACAATTAAAGCTGCTATGCAATGGGCAAAATTTTGGAGTTCTTTGTTGTAGTATTTGAAAATATAGGACATCTTCTTTCAAATGTCAGGACTCGCCATAATGGGATTATTACGAGTGCAATGTATCCCGCCTCCCCCCCCTCCCCAAAGTTGATTTAGAGGACTTCAATGAAACATAAAAAAAATGTTCAAACATTTGAAAAAAAAAAAAAAAAAAAAAAAAAAAAGAGGTGAGTTCTAAAATGTTTTTCATCCGGGTCCGCATCAAGTTTCCTCGCCTATAGGAGCTACCGAATGGGACTCGACAATTTTTGTCATATTCAAAAAATTGTAGGACCACATGATTGAGAAAGGGCGCTAAAAGCGTAAAAACGCGTTTTTGCAGCCAGAAAATTCCTAAAATTGAAAATATCATAATTCGGCAAGTTTTGGTCGTACGAAAATGAAATTTTTAATATTTTATTTGTACTCTGAGAAATTTTACTTGTAGGATCCAGGGACCCTATAAAAATTTAAATTTCATAACTTAAAAAAAATATTTTGTTTAAAATGGATTTTGGTATGATGAAGAAAAACATTTGAAACATTTTTGCAACTGGGACTATATCTCAAAAGTTAACGATTTAGAAAGTAGTCATTAGACAACGATAAGATGGAACATCCTGTATATACGCACTTGCAGTTCAAATTAGAGACTTTGCAGAAAGATCCATCAATTAAAGCATTTCCTTTTTTCTTTTTTTTTCGCCCGATTGCTTTGAAAGTTTGAATGTAAGAGAGAAATGACAATCTTTAATAATGTAAATTAGAAGACTTCCGGAAATAGCAAAGAATAACATATAAGAGGGAGTTTGAACTTCTAACTCAAATTCTAGTATTTCCGCAGGGATGATTGAATTACTAATTTTGGTTGACTTCATCTTCAATATATATTGTGTTAGTAAAGATAGTTTTGAACAAATTATAACTTCAACAATTTATTTTAACGTAAGAAAATGTCTCAAAGTTAGTTTAAGATTGTAATAACATCAATAAAGAAAAATGTTCGGCTCATAAATATTGAAAAATGTTGTTCATCTTTTACATAAAAGTTCGTTACTTTTTGAAAATGTTTAAAAATTTTACCCTCAAGCAATTTTTCATGCGAATTCTGATTCTAGGAAAATTGAATTTAAGATTCTCAGAATAATAAGTTTCAGTAACATTTTTCTTGGTGCGAAAATTTTGATAAAATGTTGATCAATTTTTCAGTCTTTTTATTTTTGAAAGAAAATTGCTTTGAAGCATTTATATTTCGCCCCATTTGCAATTTTTATTTATTTTTCTTGTTGAAAAGCATATAAAATTGTTATGGAATGCAAGGGGGATTCCAAAAACATGGGAAAAACGAAACGGTAAATGAGGTGTCCGGAAACAAAGACACATCCCATAGGAATTAGAGATGAGACAGGCTCAACCCGACCCCGATGTCGAATCGCTTTTTCAGAAATCCTCACGTTTGCAGCATCTTGGCACGAGTGCAACAGTTTGCGTGGTTCTGAATCCTACAGAATAGGTAACCCTTCTTGTTTGTGGCGTCATACGTATAGCAAACAGCAATCCTATTCTTTGGCTGCTGTGAAAATTAAAGCTAGTATTTTGTTTTTTCCCGAAATGTTATCAAGTGGAGAATAAAGTATGAAAAGTATAAAAGTATAAATGTTTTTCACCGTGGTTAAGTGCTTTTCATTTCAGAATGCATATAATTCAAGCACAAATATATATATATATATATATATACAGCGTGTCCACGTATAACCTGACCGACCTTTATTTTCGCAACCGTTTGTCCTAGATGCATACTTCCAATTACAAAAATGGTTTAAATAAAGTATAGAATTATGTTTAAAGCGATTTTGGTCAAGAAAAACATTTATTAAAAAATTACGAAACTTAAATTTTTATACGGCCCCCCGGTCCTATAAGTGATATTTAGTAAAAATTTACTGTGACACTAGCAAGTAAAACAAAAAAAGTCCCATTCATCTAACATTAAAACTCACCGAGTAATAGCTGTTTAAAGTTGGAGTATATTTTTTGCTGCGAAATAGGGGTCATTCACAAATGTAGTAGAAATAGAAATAATTTTCAGATATATCAAAAAAAAAAAAAAAAAAAATAGTTGAGAGCAAAATTAACATTGCAATCTAATATGAAAGTGAAATCTATAATCATTCTGACATATTAATGCAAAATATACAATTTCTACTGAACATATAAGAGGATAAAAATAACTGAATTTTTGTTAAATAAAAGTATTTAAAACAACAGCCTCAATTGTTTACAAAATGATACAGATTATAAAATGCTGTTAGATTGCACTGTCTTTCAAATTTTGGGTTGTGGCTTGTTTTTTAGCTTTTGAAAATTGATTCTTATGTATTTTTTAGCGCTGAATCCGAAAATGACCTTCATTTTAAACCATCACGTCAGGATTTTTCTCAAATCGCAAATTTCAAAGTTAAAATTGACCCTCCTCCCCTTCCAACCTCATCAGACATCTGAGCTGTTTAGCTGTAAGAAACCTAGTATAAGTCGAAAAATTGAATAAATTATTGAATTAAATAAAATTAAACTGAATAAAAAAGTCTTACATCTATTTTATAGTAACAGATTTTTCGCTATTTAACCTTGAAATATACGATTTGCGAAAAATCCTGACATGATGGTTAAAAGTGAAGGCAATTTTTTTATTCAGCGTTAAAAAATACATAAAACGCAATTATAAAAGTTAAAAAACATACAACCACCGTAGGTTTATATTATCTAATCTAAAACTCTTTCTTAAACTTGTTGACGATAATCTATCCGAATTTTTTTTTGTGTTATCCTCTAATATAAGTATGTATAAGATAGTAAGCGTCGAAAATCATAATAATATTACATTGTCATCGGATTTAAGTCAGTATGTAAAATTTAACTTTGATCGGACATTTGAAAGTGAGTTAAACTTCGAGTACAAATTTTAAACTGGAAAGACGATCGTTGCAAGTTAAATAAAACCTTATGAAAATAACATAATTTTTGTTAAAAGAAATCATAGCCTCAAATCCTTTCAAAATAAAACATATGTTAAAATACAATTATTTTAATTAATCTGAAACTTAACTAATAAAAATTAACTCAATCGTAATAGTTTCTTTCAGAATGATTTCTTTCAAAGCGCAGATACCTTGAAATAAGTTTAAGTACTTTATATACGACCCCTGAAAGCATGGCCTAAATCATCTCTTTTTAGATGCAAAAAAGTGGTATAAGTCATGCATTTCAAAGTTTCATAACTCGGTCAATTTTAATGTTAGATGAATGGGACTTTTTTTGTCGTACTTGTTAGAGTCACAGTAAATTTTTACTAAATATCACTTATAGGACCGGGGGACCGTATAAAAATTTAACTTTCGTATTTTTTTAATAAATGTTTTTCTTGACCCAAATCGCATTAAAAGTAATTCTTTACCTTATTTAAACCATTTTTGTAATTGGAAGTATGCATCTAGGACCAACGGTTGCGAAAATAAAGGTCGGTCAGGTTATACGTGGACACGCTGTATATATATATCCAGTTTAGTAATATATTTTTACACATACACTCACACACGGGGTTTATTTCGTTCGTCGCCATTTTAAATTCAAGTTCAAATCAAAACAAAAAATATGTGGACAATGATTTGCGATAGAGCTGGTTGCGCTTTCTCTCTTTCGCCAAGGTGGTACTGAAAACGTGAGGCTTTCTGAAAAAGCGGCCGGGTCCGAAACAGGCTCGGATTCAATATTTATTCCAGTCTTAAGCCTTGGGCTCTAAGTGAAAATTTTATTTATTCACAAATCGAAAAAAGTAAATAAACTTGCTGTTTGAGAACCAAGAATGTCGTCTAAGTTTTTTAAAGTGTTTTACAATCCCTTAAAAATCAGTTTGAAAAGAAATTGAATTGTTATTGATGGGATATAAGGATAAATATTTTATTTGATTCTGAAGTCTTTGCACGATCAGTGTTAGTAACATAAAGAAGTAACATAATTTAAATTATTCTTCAAAGTAACTGAAATAAAATACAATAACCTCCAATTGATATACTTTAGAATTCTGGCGGCAACAAGCCGAAGCCAAGGATAGGTGAAAAAAAATTACAAATATTAATTTGCACAGCAAATCGATGGGTGTCTCTAATAATAGCTATAGCAGTTACAATATAACATGATGCATTTTAACAGATGATTCAAAAAATTGTTGTGAATTTTCATGATTTGCAATTGCATTTGACTTAGAATGACATTTTTTATTAATAAAATGCACACTTATATCCTCACATTTCTTTCTTTTTAATTTAACTGACGCCTCAAAGGATTTAAAATAAAATACAACAACGTCTAATTAATGAATTTCACAATTCCTGGGGCAGAAAGCCGGAAACAAGGGTAATTGAAGATGAAAAGTGAATTACAAATGCTAATTTTAATTCTCATTCTTGCATTGTGATTCGTTTGATGTCTTATGGCTTCTTAATAATTGTTTTGATGCATTTGAATTGTTATTGATGGGATATAAGGATAAATATTTTATTTGATTCTAAAGTACTTGCACGGTCAGTGATAGTAATTAACATAACGAAGTAACATAATTTAAATTATTCTTCAAAGTAACTAAAATAAAATACAATAACCTCCAATTGATACACTTTAGAATTCTGGCGCAACAAGCCAAAGCCAAGGATAAGTGAAAATAGAAAACATAATTACAAATATTAATTTGCGCAGGAAATCGACAGGGTAATTGAAAATGAAAAGTGAATTACAAATGCTAATTTTAATTCTCATTCTTGCATTGTGAATCGTTTGATGTCCAATGTCTTCGTTTTGAAGCATTTGAATTGAACCAATAATTATAGCAGTTATAATATAGTAAAATGCATTTTAATACATTATTATAGGTTTACATTTTACTAGAAACTAAAATTAATTGGTAGTTTATGATTCAAAACCCAATTTCTTTTTTAACACTTTGTAACAAAGCGTTTATGAATTCGCCTAGTCTGGCAGCCTGTGGCCATCTGTCTGTCCGCGCTCTAACTTGCGTAAATAAACTCGGATTGTCATGTAATTCATGTATGTTATTGAGGTTTAATATGGCACGTGTGGAATTGAAAATGAAGTTTGTAGCATTTACAGCTCGTTTACAGGGGCATTCAAAATAATTCCATCACATAGTCTATCGGAAAAAATCCTTTGCAGTATATTTTAATGGTGTTTCACTATTTCAAACATATTGTGATGGCTTTGTTAATCATAAACGTGATTCTTTCTGATGGAATTAAAATAATTCCAGAATAATTTGAATAGTTTCTTGATTGACACCTAGTGAAAGAGAATTATCCTGAAGAAAGAAAATTCTTATTTCATTTCAAGTAAAAATGAAAAGCTTTCCTATCTTGCATAGACATGACAAATTTGTGTGAACTGTATCTATAACAAAATTTTCTGAAGGAGTTTAAAATGCGTCAGGAAGTTATTTTGTATGGATAGCAAGACCCAAAGAAATGAATTTCGTTGTACTCTGAAAGTGAAAGTAGAAGAATGGAAGGGACCGTCAATCAAAGAAGATCAAGGGATTATGCAGTGGAGAGAACTGGTTTTTCTTCGCTATATAAGGGAGTCTGGTCTTGGAGTTAAGGAGAGAGAGAGTTGAACTTCGTCTTGATGTTGTTCCTCAGATTGTATGAACTTGTCTTGTAAATATTCATCTAACATTTCACCATCATTTCATCTTTTACAATTGTTGTTTTGGAATAAAATGCTCTCGTTTAATACGATATGATATGTTTAATTATATATATATATACGACCACGATACCACAATATTGAAACTGATATGTATCACTGAGGTGCATACAGGATGCTTACTATAGAATAGCATGTGCGCAGCATTTATCGTTCATTTACAGGGACACACAACCGGATTCGGTTATACTGTCTATGAGCAATAATTGCTCGAAGTATGCGTTTTCAATTGTGGTATGCCTTTTAAAATTTAACTATTTTTTTGCATATTACTTGGTGCGTATAAATTCTATAGGTCATATACAGGGCTGCACAACACAGTTTGGAAATTTTTCTGACTATAGATGATAATTGCTGAAATTAGGTTTTTATATGTGTTAAATGTTTTTCATATTCTTTGCTTAATTACTTAAGCCGAAAGGTAGGCCTCCTCGCCTAGTTTGACTTTGACTTTGTTTACTTAATTATCATCTTCCACCTCATTAAACGGTGAAGTTTTGTTATAATATTCTGAATGTTTTGGGAAGTGTTTCATAATCTATGCGCAGGATTTTTCTTTCTTGTTAAAATACCATCTAATTTTTAATTAATAAAGTTACCAGTTGAAAAAAAATATTAAATCAATTTAGTATCGTAACTGTTAAACAATTGGTTTGTAACGAATCAGAACTTACTCCATAACATGTTTTGCGATCTTTGGTGAATAAATGGTGAACGTCATTGGCTTAAGACAATTACAATACCACCGATTTCTTTGGAGGAAAAAGCAGGATGCGTATAAATGCTTAATTTAGCATCATGCTAAGCGATATCACTTAAAATAAAAGTTTTCATACCAATTTTGAGGTTATATAAGTAAGGTTATACTCTTTTATTTGACTTAACTTGGTTTTTGTGCGTAAAAATGGAATATTGTAACGATTTCACTCCCTTCCTGATACGCTAGAATTGTAAAAATTATAAACACAGATGTATTTTCTATGACATTACAAAATGCTAATGTCTTTAGAACTTTTTTATAAATTAATAAGTTAATTTTAAAACATTTTTACGAGAGCCGACCGTAGGTGATAAAGCTCCAAATATACTTTATAGTTACAACTGTATACGAGCTACAAAACCCATTAATTTAATTATGCCCCAAATCCCGCTCTCCAAAACAGGACAACTGGCTGTGAAACTGCAACAACGAAATATTTTAAACACTGAAAAGTAGAAAATGTAAATAAAAAATAAAGAGTGTAATTAAAAAAAAACTTTAATCCATTAATAATTTAATATTTATTAAATTATGACTATACATATGCTGAGAAAACAATTTAGACATCCTGAATAGATAGTTTAAATAATGCTTTCTTTTCTTTCCTGTTGTCATATCTTAAAAAGAAAGAGAGCAAAATTTATAAATTTTTTTTTAATAAATTCGTTATTTCGCGCTTAAATCCAAGCGTAAATCAAAGCTGTGAATTTTCAAAATAGGGGCACACGGCAAATTAACATATTGTAACGGAAATTTTTTGGAACAACATAAATTTGCAGCCATAAAATTAGGCGTGATTGTTAAGATAAACATTGAATGCTGATAAAAGAGTAATTTAAAACTATATTTACTTTTATAATTATTGTATAAGAGATTAATCTAAAGACACTTTAGTGAATTATTGTATAAGCATGTGTAAAATTCTTCCCCTTCCCGATGGCATGAAAGTTTGCTGCAATGATTTGTAAATGACAATAAAACTAATCGTTGGGGGCCACCGTAATACTTATCCATCATGGATATGCATAATATAAAATATGAAAATAAAACGTGTGTAAACTAATTTATAAAATGCATTGCAATTCGAATAAAATCCTGGCTTGATGACGTCATAAACTTTAAATGCTCTATTACTGAATTACGTAAAAGATGGATCCTTATAACTCCAAAATTGATAATCATATTAACTAACGGTTTACTGCGTCGGATTAAGCGTCTCATTTCCAATTAAAATATATCTTTAAATTAAAATTTAAATGGAATACAGGGTCATGAAAAATCGAAGAGTGTGTAAAATATAATTACAAATATCTCGGCAACTTATTATCCAATCGACTTCACTCTTTATGCAAAATTTATGTTTTTTAATTGTCTTTTATATCCATTCCTTAAAATAAACAATTTAGAAAATTTTTGTTTACCTTTTATCAGAACGAATATTTCGAGAGTCCGAAAAAAATAGTTCCGGATAATCGAGGTTACTGATATTCAGTAAGTTTCTTCCCATTATTACATACTAAGTACATGCCAAATTTCAAGTCTCTCTCTCAATTTGTTTGGGGAGATAGAGCGTTTACAGACACACACACACAGACGGTCAGCAAAAAAAAAAAAAAAAAAATCTCAAAATATGTTTTTCAGAATCACCAGTGTCTGAAACGTGTAAATCCGTCAATTTTTTTTTTTTCGAATTTCAAAACGATTGCAAGACTTACCCTATACTACGTATTAGGTAAGTAAAATGAGCCGTGGCCGATGTATAGCGAATGAGTTTTTGTTTTATCAAGTTTCTAAAGTTCTGTTTTATAAAGTCCATCGGTACTATTGAAATGGTGGTTTCATTCCAGGAAATGTTTAAAAAAAAAAAAAATTACATGCATTATTAAAATTTTATTTGTATCATTTTTGGACGTAATTTTCCAATTTTGTGAAAAAGTGTCCAGGACCTTGGCTTCAGCTGTTAATGTTTCACTAACTGAATTCGGCGAACACAATTCACTCAGAAGTTTGGTCTGAGTAAATCAGGCCATCTGAGTTAATTGTGTCCGCCGGATTTGTCCAGGGTAGCTCAGTTGGTAGTGCGCTGGCTGTTTATTTCAAAGTCTAAATTCAAATCCCTGCCTAGGCACTTTTCTACTCAAATGGAAAATTACAACTCGTAGGATTTATTTACCAATCAGAATAATTTTGTTAGATTAATAATCATATTTTGTTGCTTTATTTTTAAAGTTCTATCCGAAGCACTTTTATAAATTTATATCATTTCTAATCGCATTTAACTTACAATGGCACTTACTATAAATAAAATTATATAAAAAATAATAATTAAAAAAAAAAATTAATTTTCTCCTTTGCCTAGTTTAATTAATTCTTCAAGGAAACTGAAATAAAATACAATAATCTCCAGTTAATGCACATTAAAAGCGGCAACAAACCGGAACCAATGATAACTAAAGATGAAAAGTTAATACAAATGCCATTAACTTTATTAGTAATTAATTACAAATGTTAATTTGAATTCTATATGATATTTGAATTCTTATTGTGGCACAACCAATCAGTCGATGTTTTGGGCTTTCTAGAAATAGCTTTGATCATAGTTATAACAATTAGAGTATCGTAAAATGAATTTAAACTAATTATTGTTTATTTTTAAACCCTAAAACAAAAAATTTTTAAAAAATTAAAATTTTGCTCTCATTGCCAATTTTCTCTTTAATATGTCTAGTCATCTAATGTTTAATTAATAAAGCTACTTCTTTAAAGAAAAAAAAAGTTAGCGTCATAAATGTTTGAAAAAATATTTCGCAACTAAACGAAAATTTGTTTTAAAACTTTTGAAAATAGTAGATGAACATATTTCACCATTATGCGTATTATGTGACATTTGATGATTTGCTATAATTGTCACTAAAATAAGGCAATTCCAGTTCCAGTAAAGGAAGAAGTATAGTCTATGTGTACATGTTGTGTGTGTGTGTGTGTGTGTGTGTGTGTGTGTGTGTGTGTGTGTGTGTGTGTGTGTGTGTGTGTGTGTGTGTGTGCGTAAAATGTATATTAGAGCATCAAGTGTATGGTGTACATGTTTAATGAAACGTGAAGCTAAGCGAAACCCTTGCAATATACGTTTTCATTTCAACTTTGACGTTATACAGCTAGAGAAGTTTTATTGTATGAGAATTTAATGCAAAAAAAAACTTTAGTGTGATATTATGCGAGTATAGGTAAATTAATCTCTACAATAGTATGACAGTTAACTTGAAATGATTTGTGATTTATGTTAAAAAATGTGACGTGGATTATGGTTTTTGTTTGTATGCACGAGTTTTCTGTTCTACGCAGTTGATGTTTATTTAAAGCTCTGTTTTATAAAGTCCGTCTGCATGAAATGGTAGTTGTGATTCAGGAAGTATAAAGAAAATTAAAATTACATGCTTTTAAATACATTATTAAAATTTTATTTGTATCATATTTATAAGTTTATTTTTAAACTTATATTCGAAACACTATTATAAATTTTGAGGATTTGCAATTACATTTAATTTACAATGGCACTTGCTCTAAATAAAATTCTGAAAGAAATATAATTTTCACCTTTTATATTTTAACTAATTCTTCAAGTAAAATGAAATAAGATCTCCAGATAATGCACGTTAGAATAAAGGCGGTAATAAGCCGGAGCCAAGGATAAGTGAAAATTAAAATTAAAGACAAATGTTTATTTGAATTCCTATTGTTGCATAACCTATCATTTAATATCTTAGGTTTTTCTAATAACAGCTTTAATAATAATAATAGCAGTTAAAGTATCGTAAAGCATAATTTCCCTGTCCACCGCGGACAGACGATTGCGATTATCACGCTTTTTGATTGGTTGTTAAACCGAACGCTTCTTAAGTCATTTCCGGTTGAACTTGGTTTCTTATATAATATCTAGTAATTTATATAAATCTAATTAATTTTTTTAATGTATTATAATAAATAATAAAATATAATATAATATATTAATATATATAATATATATATATATATATATATATATATATAATGTAATAATATTATATAATATATATATATATATATTATATATAATTAATATAATATTAATATTATAATATTATTAATATTATATTAGTAGTTTAAATTGCATCATAAATATCTATAAACACATTATATTTCTATTCATTCGTAGCAATAGACTTGATCATAGCACCCTCTGGTGGAAATATATAAAATAATATGTAATATAATATAATATATTATATAATCTAATTAATTTCTATATAACCTGATATTTCCATATATTCTAATAATATAGTTATTAATTTCTTATATAATATCTTATTATATCTTCATAATCCTCTCAAATACCGGAAATGACTTAAGAAGCGTTCGCTTTTACAATCAATCAGAAAGCGTAATAATCCCAATCGTCGATCGGCGGTGGAGACGGTAATTATGCGCATCGTAAAACGAATCTCATCAAAAAGTCACCTGTAAAAAATGCAGCCAAGTCTCGTAACTCATTTACCGTAAAAAGTACTGATATCGTATAAAGCCAAGTTCAACTATCTTATTAACTCTGAAATTTTCATTCACAAATCACTCCTAGTCTCTTTAGTTAATTATTATTTTGTGACTTGGCAATTACGCAGCACAGGGAAGTTATTACACCTTACTATGTTAGGAGATGGGATGGGACAATTTAATTAAGGCAAATTGTATACGCACAGGGAAGTTATTACACCTTAATATGTTATAGTATTATTTGATTAAGACTAACTATATACATCACATTCTCGTGCTACGTAATTGCCAAGTCACAAAATAATAATTAACTAAAGATGTAGAGACTAGGAGTGATTTGTGAATGAAAATTTCAGAGTTAATAAGATAGTTAAACTTGGCTTTATACGATCTCAGTACTTTTTACGGTAAATGAGTTACGAGAGTTGGCTGCATTTTTTACAGGTGACTTTTTGATGAGATTTCACTTCTTTTTGTAAGTAATCCCCCTTTTCTTGATTTTGGGATCATCCACTGATTTTCGAAAAAGTTACCTTAAAGAAATTTCAGGTAACTAGGCAAGCACTAAGTTATGGGAGTGGGGAGTCAAAAGTACTCTCAATTGCTTCCAGTAAAGGTGCTATCCATCTGAGATATTACTCGCAGCCTAGATACTTGATATTGAGCACAAAAGTACTGTTTAGGATAAAAAGAAAGCTAAAATTAAAAGTTCCGGAAATTTTCAATAAATCAAACTATATTCGATTTTTCGAAGGTTTTTTTTTTTTTTTTTTTTTTTTTTTTTGTCTTTTTTTCCGGATTTTTAAATGTTTCCTTACTTTGTATCCTAAACCCTACCTTTCTGCGAAATGTCAAGCTGGTAGGACTACAAAATCAAATTATTTCCAAACATCCGACTTTTTATAAATGTATTGATTTTTCGATTTTACTTCTAAGTTTCCTGATTGTCATGCCGATATAGTAATTCTTTGATCCGTCTTCTTAGGATCATTTAGGTTCAATTTAAAGATAAATCAAGATAATATTAGAGTCACCATGATTTTATTTAGAAAGGACTATCAAGCCATAACCAGCCAGTAATGTCGGGAGGAGAGGGGGAGCTGTGAAAATTTTTTTGGTGCTAACATCATTTAACAATCCATATTTCATATGCAAATTAAATTGAGTATAACCTGTGAAAGAAAACAAACATGTATATAAAGAAACCGCCCATAACGTAGTCGGTCTATAGCGGTACTTTTCTATACCGAAATTCGTAAACAAAAAGAAAAAAAAGCATAATCCGGGGAAAAAAAACATAAAACAATTAGGGGCGGTGTACTAGCTAATAGGACAATTATCTTAAAACTCATGTTTCTAGAACTACAAAATCGAATTGTTTTCGAATTTTCGATTGTTTACAGATATTTTGATTTTTCGATTTTATTTTCGAATTTTACAAATTTTTAAAAGTTTCTTTTTTGAATCGTAAATATTATCTTTACACTACATTTTAAGTCTCTAAGACTACAAGATCGAATTATTTTCAATTTTTTTTTTTTCGAATTTTCCGGATTTTTTCATTTTTCCTTATTTTGTATCCTAAATACTACATTTATTACAATTTTCAAGTTTCTAGCGCTACAAAATCGAATTATTTTCAAATTTTCGATCTTTTTCGATCTTTTTAATTTTATTTTCGAATTTATTGTGTTTTAATTTTTCCTTTTTCGGTATCCTAAATGACTATGGTACCTTTACGCTGAATTTTCAGTTTCTAAAGCTACAAGATCGAATTTTTTTTCTATTTTTCAAGATTTTTTATTTTTATTTTTATTTTTTATTTTTTTGTATCCTAAATACTACCTTTATTCCATATTTCAGTTTCTAGCGCTACAAAAAATTTTTATATATATATATTTAATTTTTTTTTTTCGAATTTATTGTGTTTTATTTTTTTCTTTTTCTGTTTAACACTACCTTTACGCTGAATTTTTAGTTTCTAAAGCTACAAGATTTTTTTCAATTTTTCGAATATTCCAGATTTTTTAATTATTATTATTATTATTATTATTATTATTATTATTTTACTTCTTTTATTCCAAATTTCAAGTTTTTAGCTGTAAAAATCGAATTATTTTCAAATTTTCGTTTTTTTTTTTTTTTTTCGATTTTTTTCATATTATTTTCGGTTTTTTGTTGTGTTTTTAATTTTTTTTTTCTTTTTCTAAATCTCTTTACGCAAATTTTCTGTTTCTAAGACTACGAGATCGAATTATTTTCAATTTCTCTTTTTTTTTTTTTCCGTATTTTTAAATTTTTCCTAAAATAGCATCCTAAATATTACCTTTATTCCAAATTTCAAGCGCTATACAATCGAATTATTTTCAAAATTTCCTTATTTTTCCGATTTTATTTTCGAATTTTATTGTGTCATTTTGCCTTATTCCGAATCCTAAACACTATCTTTACGCCGAATTTTAAGTTTCCAAGGCTAAAAGATCAAAATATTTTCAATTTTTCAATTTTTTCGACTTTTTCGAATTTTCGAGTTTTGTTCTGGATTTTTTAATTTTTCCTTATTTTATATCCTAAATACTATCTTTATTCCGAATTCCAAGTTTCTAGCGCAACAAAATCGGATTATTTTCAAATTTTTTTCGATTTTTTCGATTTTTTTTTTTCGATTTTTATTGTGTCTTTGGTTTTAGTTTTCGATTTTATTTTATTTTTAATTTTTATTTTCTAAATACTACCTTTACACCAAATTTTAAGTTTCTAAGACTATAAGATCGTATTATTTTCAATTTTCAATTTTGTTGGAATTTGTTGAATTTTCGAATGCTTTTTTTTTTTTTTCGAATTTGCTGGATTTTATAATTTTTTATTTCTTTGTATCCTAAACACTACCTTTATTCCAAATTTCAAGTTTCTAGGCCTACGGGATCCACCTAATCTTTCCGATCACGCGTGAATGAGGGACAAAAAATCGAAACTTTCAGTTCGTATATCGTTTGCACTAGAAAAGACAGAAATGTGAAATTTTAAATTTTGGCCTTATTTGCCACATACTCTATATAAACGAAGTTTCAGGTTTTTGGGATACACCAACTCAAAGATATGGGGAGGTCAAAAGTGCCCTGAGTTGCTTCCAGAAAAGGATGCTTATGGTTGTGCTCTCTCGACTTGGCGGAGGCTGCCGTGCCTCCAGATACAAAAAATTAAAAATTCAGGAAAATTCCAACAAATCAATCTTTTTTCGATTTTTTTCAAATTTTCGAATTTTTTTTGGAATTTTCTGGATTTTTTATTTTTATTTATTTTATTTTTTTTATCCTAAGTGCTATATTCCAAATTTCAAGTTTCTAGTTCTACAAAATCGAATTATTTTCAAATTTTGGTTGTTTTTCGATCTTTTAATTTTATTTTCGGTTTTTATTGTGTTTTTAATTTTTCCTTATTCTGAATTCAAACACTACCTTTACGCCGAATTTTAAGTTTCTAAGGTAAAAGATTAAATTATTTGCATTTTTTAATTTTTTCTTGAATTTCTCGTATTTTTTAATTTTTTTTTTCGAATTTTCTGGATTTTTTTTCTTTTTTTCTTTTTTTGTATCCTAATACAGTAAAACCTCCATAACGGACACTCCCGAATAGCGGACACCTCTATTTAGCGGACACTGTTTCGATTCCCAACACCTACATAGTTATACATTTTTACTTCTGAATAGCGGACACTTCCGAATAGCGGACAAATTTCGCGCTTCCGAGGTGTCCGTTATTCAGAGGTTTCACTGTACTACCTTTATTCCAAATTTCAAAATTCTAGCGCTATAAAATCGAATTATTTTCAAATGTCCGATGTTTTTCGATTTTTTCGATTTTTTAATTTAATTTTCGATTTTTATTGTGTTTTTAATTTTTTCTTATTCTGAATTCCAAACACTACCTTTACGCCGAATTTTAAGTTTCTAAGGCAAAAAGATCAAATTATTTTCATTTTTTCAATTTTTTTTTCGAATTTTTCGAATTTTTAATTTTTTTTTCGAATTTTCTTGATTTTTTTAAGTTTTTTCTTTT
Source organism: Maratus michaelseni (assembly GCA_963931845.1). NCBI lineage: Eukaryota > Metazoa > Arthropoda > Arachnida > Araneae > Salticidae > Maratus > Maratus michaelseni. The sequence continues at coordinate 93,081,768 of OZ007597.1, read as the reverse complement.
TTTGTATCCTAAATACTACCTTTATTCCAAATTTACAGTTTCTAGCGCAACAAAATCGGATTGTCTTCAAATTTTCGGGTTTTTTCAATTTTTTCGATTTTTTAAATTTTGCTTTCGATTTTTTTTTTTTTTTTTTTTTGTGGTGTTTTTGATGTTTTCTTTTTCTGCATGCTAAACACTATCTTCACATCAAATTTTAAGTTTCTAAGAATACAAGATCGTATTATTTTCAATTTTCAATTTTGATGGAATTTGTTGAATTTTCGAATCCAGATTTTATAATTTTTTCTTTCTTTGTATCCTAAACACTACCTTTTTTCTAAATGTCAAGTTTCTAGGGCTACGGGATCTACCTAATCTTTTTGATGACGCGTGAACGAGTGAGTGAGTAAGTGACAAAAAATCGAATGTTTGAGTTCCTATATCGTCTGAACTAGAAAAGACAGAAAGTTGTAATTTTAAATTTTGGTCCTGTGTGCCAAATACTCTAGAAAAACGAAGTTCCAGATTTCTGGGAAACTCCAGCGCAGAGATATGGGGGGGGGGGGTCAAAAGTGCCCTAAGTTGCTTCCAGAAAAGGATGCTTACGGCTGTGCTTACTCGACTTGGCGGAGGCCCTGCCGCGCCTCCAGATTTGAACTAATTATTTTTTATTTTGTTTTAATTCACTGTCCTGTCCAGACTTTTTTCACATGGGACAGAAACCTGTGAGAAATTGTAAAAAGTTTTTATATTTGTGAAATTGTGAAAAGAAATTTATATTTGTGAAAAACCCAAGTCAGAATTTTGTGAATTGGAAATTTTCGTTAAATCTAGATTCTTCTTTACCTAATTTTAACAAGATCCTTTATGTGTAAACAAGCTAGATAATAGATTATTTTGCAATTTCAACTTTTGGGTGAAGATTTTGCTTCAAAATGATTAAATTTTTGAAAAGTACACTTTAGAAATTGAAAAGTTTATGAAATGTCTATATTTCAGACAAATAATTATGTGAGAAGACCTGTTTTATAGTAAGTAAAACTTTTTGTGAAGCGTCTCGTTTAAGACAAAAAACTTTGTGAAAGGCCCTTTAAAGGATCCAAATTTTTCCTAATCGCTTAAAACAAAAAATAACTGCAAATTTTTGCACTTCAAAGCCAAATTTATTGTTATGACATCATCTAATGTTTAATTAATAAAATTACTCCTCTAAAAACCGAAAAAACAATTGCGTCATAAAAGTATGTTAAAAATACGTTTCGCAACGAAACGAAAATTTGTTTTTCTAACTTGTAGCAAATAGTAGATGAACATGGTTTCAACATTATCGTGTACGTTTGATGATACGCTATAATCGTCACTAACGCAAGACAAAATAAAAATATTTTATAGGTATAATAAAAGTGCAAAAATTAAATAACATGACTTTTGGAAAAACAGCTGATATTGCATTTTTTCTAAAAGAGTCGTTTTATGTTGGTGGGCAATTGTGAAACGTAATTCAAACGAAATCAGAGAATTTTACGTGAGACAGCTGAAATACAAAATGTTTGGAGAAGGACGTTTAATAACTTTCATATGTCTTCTGTATGTTGTAATATATCCAGAAATATATTCTCCATAAATTGTTATTGTCAAAAGTGTAGCTAGCCTTTGGTATAAAAGGAACTATTAGATTCCTCAACACATTAGTTTCTTAGCTAGTCACGAAGCGTTTTCTTGTGAAGGTTTCGTTCGATCTGAAGTCTTTTATTTGTAAGTATAAATTATGTCTGTATCTACTATTTGTTCAAAAATTGAAATTGAAATTGAAAATTTAAGTCTAATCTTGAACTTCAAGTCCAGCACTTAACCCTTATAAATTTTAATATCCATGTATAAGAGAAAATCGTGCACAGACAATTTTTTTTAAACATTAATTAAGGAATAGATATAGTCAACTTAAAATATTTTAAGCTTTACATATATAAATCTGTCTGTTGGAAGTACCTTGCATACGGAAATTACTATAGAAACAGAACAAAAATCCTTTCAAAATAACACTAGCATTCGTCCCCACTAAGACTCCCTAGTCCCCACTGTGTACACGTAGTACACGGTAAGACAGTGCTATTTTTTCCTATATTTCACCGAAACATTCAGCAGGCTGGTATATGACATTATTTTTCCTGAATGCCTAAGCATTTGTATATCAACAGTCGCATTGCAGAATGCTTCAAATGGTACAAAAACTGATAAATCGATGGACTGGAGTTTATATCTATTACACAGGGTGCGCCAGAAAAATGTATATACGCATTTTGAATGATTATAACTCCATTTTTTATTCACATAAGGTAAAGCCAGGAGAGATGACGCGGTCGGAGAGATTGCGCACAAAGAGATTCGGGGGGAAGGAGTAAAGTCAGCGCGCTGCGACTCCAGGTAGCTGTACAACAACAGTAGAGCAGTGTCTACTTGAATTTGCACGTCGATTGTTTCGAGCGTTTAGGATAAAGTAATTTATTTTGATTTGTTTTCCGAAAGTAAGTACTTGAATTTTCATAACTATTCGTCAGAATTTCTATATAGTATCAGTATTACAGAATATTTTTAACTTAAAGGATTTTTCATAAGCTACTAACATAGACTAACGGTGCGAACACCACTGGTTCGTTTTAGAAGTGGCTATATTTAAATAAAAGACTGCATAATCTCCCCTACCGAAATTGGAGAGTTTGCGCATCTGCTACTTAGGAGAGATGGCGCATTATTTCCCATTACTTTTCATGCTAGGAGAGATTACGCAGCTTAATGGTAAATTTGCATATATTACAAATTACATGTAAAATATATGAATGAATCAATTTTGAAATAATTTTTTAAAAACACATAATTATCGAAACTAAATTTGGCAAAAAATTCGTTTGTTAAAAAATACTGAGCAATGAGGATGGGTGAACTAAATGTCTGGAATTGTACCATTAGGTTGAAATATTCCCTCCTAATACAATATTATTTATTCACAAAAGCCTCACAACAATGCCATTTAAGTGTAACTGTTATTGTTAACAATTAAGTTGTAGTTATTATTAATAACAATTTCTCCTACCCATGAGCGCAATCACACCAACCCTGTAAGGACAGATTGCGCAAAATAGCTTTCTTGGTTTTATTACAACTGTTCTATTAAATTACAGTATAACAACAAAATAACAATGGAACTGCATAAAAAACAAATGAAGTCAAAATTAATCATGCATAGTTTAGCAAAAAAATAATATTTATATGTATTTTTATTATTTTGCTGAATTGTGCGCAGACTCTCCTAGCTTTACCTTATAATTAATTTAAAATTGCAAAAAAAAATCTACATAAAATGTATAACTTTTCCTCCTACCTCAGATGTTCCAAATTATTACCGTTCTGGTCAATACACCACTTATAACGCTGGGCTATTCATTCACAAACCTCAACAACATTTCATTTGATATTATGGAGCATTCTTGCTCAATTGCGTTTCCAAAAAGTTGTCTATAAACATTCGCTTCAAATTTATCTTTTATCCGATGAATTGTAAGTCACATAAGTGGATCTGCCTTAAACTCCCTGCGATATTGTTTTTGTATTTCTGCTACATTTTCATACTTACAATAGTATTTCTAAATAAATTTTCTTTTTCAAAAGTTAACCTTAGTCCACTCATTATTTTCAATTAATTGCGCTTTGAAAAGAAAGAAAAATTAGTAAATTGTAACCCGTTTAACAGTGTATGTATACATTTTTCTGACGCACCCTGTATTTGGTCGTAAGGTTTATAAAAGTGCCACTTGCCTTTGGGAACCCAAATTTCAAAGCAATAAAAACATATTAAAGTAACATATAGTACATATTATTCATCATAGAATAAATATAATTGTTATGCTTTACAATTAGACATTGCTTCATTTTGTTCCAGTATTCCAATACGTATCTCACTGTGTATCAAATCAATTTACTGAAAAAAATAATAAAATAATGTTTTCGTACTTCTTCCTAAGGCTTTATTAGTTTAATCCTTGGTATAAAGTGAAGAAATGGTAAAGTATATATATGATATTAAAATAAAATAACACATATAATTAGACTGAAGAAATATTATCTGTAACACAACATATTCAAATGAGTAACTTTCAAGTCTAAAAAAGTATTTTATTTTCGTAACTTCTGAACAAAATTATATGCACACTTGAAATGTGGTTTACAAACACTGCACACAAAACATCATTAAACAGCTTAAAGTCTTGCAGTACAAACACAAACTTCGTTTTTTTAAAAGCGTCTCTATTTCACTATGTACGACTCTCCCATATATAAATCCACTAACCGTTATATCCATAATAACTATACGTGCATATTCACTAATCCTTACAGCTCCATAAATTTTAATTGCTAAAACTGTAGCTTGCTTTTGATATATAAATAAATATTAGATGCCTCAACGTTTAATTTTCTTAACCAGTCACAAAGTATTTTGTTGAGAAGATTTCGCTGGCTCTGAAGTTATTTATTTGTAAGTATAAGTTTTCTTTGTATATGTTATTTGCTTAAAAATTGAAATATCTTCTCTGGAAATTCAAATCCGGCACTTATGTCCCCATAAATTTTAATATCCATGAATATATACAGCCCATTAATTTTTATATCCGTAATATCCATGTACACATATCAATTAATCTTTAAAGCTCCATAAATTTAAATTTCTAAAATTGTTGCCAGCATTTGATATATAAGGAAGTATTAGATCCATATATGTTTTAATTCCATAACCAATCACGAAGTGTTTCGCCCTTCATGAATCAATTTATTTGAAGTTTTCTTTGTATCTATTCTTTGCTTCAAAATAAAAATTTATTCACTCGAAATTCAAGACCAAAATTTATATCCACATAAATATTGATATTCATATTTATTTATTTAGTTAGTTATTTATTAAAAATATGTTTATGATTCTTAATATAGGGTAAATGTACCAATAGTCGGCCACTTAACTGTTTTTTTGTATATAAACCATAACGTAGAATTTTTAAAAAACGACACAACATTTTTAACAGTGATATATGTTAAAACATACGTTTCTTATTATGTTTCAGCAATTATTTTTAAAAAACACGGTAATAGTTTTTTTTTAGACAAAGTTAAGTTCAAAAAGAGCAAGTTCTCCAATAGTCGGCCACTTTAAAGCTAATGTTCGGCCATCACTGCACCAATAGTCGGCCACTTCAGAATTTTGTCACTTTCTTCTATCTTTACAAGAAGAATGTATTGGATTCATGAAAATTTTCGACTTCTGGTTTTCGACGGATTTATACATTTTAGAAGGTCCTGAACACGATTTGACTGTTTTTAGAAAATGTCTGTCTGTGACTCTGTCTGTCTGTCTGTCTGTCTGTATGTGACAACAATTTTGTGGGCGCTCTATCTCAAGAACTAATACTCGGAATTTAATAAAACTTTATATTCAGTTAGTCCGTGATATAAGTTGGTGCTGATTAGTTTTTGGTAAAAATCGCCCGGCAGGTGGCGCTGCTATGCAGCATTTTTCGCGATTTCCGCAATAGCTCTATCTCAAGATCTAATTCTCGGAATTTGATAAAACTTTAGATTCAGTTAGTCCCTGATATAAATTGATGCTGATTAGTTTTTGGTAAAAATCGCCCGGCAGGTGGCGCTGCTATGCAGCATTTTTCGCGATTTCCGCAATAGCTCTATCTTAAGAACTAATGCTCGGAATTTAATAAAACTTTAGATTCAGTTAGTCCCTGATATAAATTGATGCTGATTAGTTTTTGGTAAAAATCGCCCGGCAGGTGGCGCTGCTATGCAGCATTTTTCGAGATTTCCGCAATAGCTCTATCTCAAGATCTAACCTCGGAATTTAATAAAACTTTAGATTCAGTTAGTCCCTGATATAAATTGGTGCTGATTAGTTTTTGGTAAAAATCACCCGGCAGGTGGCGCTGCTATGCAGCATTTTTCGCGATTTCCGCAAAAGCTCTATCTCACGAACTAATACTCGGAATTTAGTAAAACCTTATATTCAGTTGGTCCCTGATATAAATTGATGCTGATTAGTTTTTGGTAAAAATCGCCCAGCAGGTGGCGCTGCTATGCGGCATTTTTCGCGATTTCTGCAATAGCTATATCTTAAGAACTAATGCTCGGAATTTAATAAAACTTTAGATTCAGTTAGTCCCTGATATAAATTGATGCTGATTAGTTTTTGGTAAAAATCGCCCGGCAGGTGGCGCTGCTATGCAGCATTTTTCGCGATTTCCGCAATAGCTCTATCTCAAGATCTAATCCTCGGAATTTAATAAAACTTTATATTCAGTTAGTCCGTGATATAAGTTGGTGCTGATTAGTTTTTGGTAAAAATCGACCAGCAGGTGGCGCTGCTACGGAGCATTTTGCAGGATTTACACGATTTTAGCGATAGTCATATATCAAGAAATAATGCACAAAATTTAATAAAACTTGAGCTTCAGTTGGACCTTGATATAAATTGGTGCTGATTCATTTTAGTGTATGCGAAACCTGTGTGAGATAGAAGAAAGTTTTGGGATTGACACATCCAACTAGTTTTACCTGGAAAACGACGCTAAAAAATTTTACTGAATTTTGCATTCTACCATTTTCGGTTATAAGAAGGTGATTGAGCTATCTCACATGTTCGAGAAAATTAAATTAGTGTGTCATTTAGGGTCACTGCGGGTAAAGCTAATTTTATTTTATCTGCTAAATGGCTTTAACGATTTTGACTAAGTTTTGTATCCTACATTTTTGGGATACAATAAGACCATTGGACTGGGTCGCATGTTCGAGAAAATTTCATTAGTAGATCATATGATATGGGGGTCACTATGGGTTAAATAAATTTTATCTAAAAAACGGCTCTAACGATTTTGACTAAATTTTGCATCCTACCGTTTTGGAGTACGAAAAGACCATTGGTTGGTTCACATGTTTGAGAAAATTCGATTAGTGGGTCATTTTAGGGTCACTACGGGTCAAACTAATTTTATCTAAAAACGACAAACGATTTTGACTAAATTTTGTATCCTACCGATTTGGTGTACGAAAAGACTAATGGGCTGGGTCACATGTTAAGGTCCAAGGTAATTTTATCTTATCTAATAAATGTCTTTAACGATTTTGACTACGTTTTGTGTCCTAACTTTTTGGGATACAAGAAAACCATTTGGCTGGGTCACATGTTCGAGAAAATTCGATTAGTGGGTCATTTGGCGGTCACTATGGGTCAAACAAATTGCATTTAAAAACGGTTTAAGCGATTTTGACTAAATTTTGTATGCTACAGTCGACTGCAAAAAAAAAATAATAATAATAATAATAAATAAAAATAAATAAACGCTGGTACCCCTTCTGGTCGCGCTCAAATTGAAGTTAGATAAGTGGGTTTTGAATCGAATTATGCATTTTGAATCCCACAGTGGAAAAACGAAGGGAGGGGCAGTCCCAACTGCCGCAATCCAATCTAGTTGTTTTAACACTTTTCAACAGAATTGAAAAGCAAATAATGGGGGTACCAACTGCCGCATCTAATCGAGTTGATTTTAACACTTTTCAACATAGTTGAAAAGCAAATATGCATGCATTCGTGCATCAGCGAAGGGGCGATCCCAATTGCCGCATCACGGCATTCCGATCTAGTTGTTTTAACACTTAAGCATTTTGAGCATGAAATATATTTAGTATGTAGTTTATTAGTATACGAGTTTATTTTGAACCACGCAGTGGAAAAGCGTAGGGAGGGGCGGTCCCAACTGCCGCATTCCAATCTAGTTGTTTTAACACTTTTCAACAGAATTGAAATGCAAATAATGGGGGTACCAACTGCCGCATCTAATCGAGTTGCTTTTAACACTTTTCAACATAGTTGAAAAGCAAATATGCATACATTCGTGCATCAGCGAAGGGGCGGTCCCAACTGCTGCATCACGTCATTCCGATCTAGTTGTTTTAACACTTTTATGCATTTTGAACATGAAATATATTTAATATGTAGTTATTAGTATACGAGTTCATTTGGAACCCCGCAGTGGAAAAGCGTAGGGAGGGGCGGTCCCAACTGCCGCATTCCAATCTAGTTGTTTTAATACTTTTCAACAGACTTGAAAAGCAAATAATGAGGGTACCAACTGCCGCATCTAATCTAGTTTAAGAAAAAGCTACTGTGAACGAGCATTTGCGACTTTAAAGTAACCCCGATATCGAATATCAGTTTTCTATCCCTATTAATTCTAAATAAATCATAATTTAGAATGATAAACAACAATTACTGATAATTTCAATTTTTTAAATTTCGAATTTTATAGAAACCATTCTTTGCGAGAGCTTGCATCTTAAAAGAAACCCCCATGCAAAATTTGAAGTTTCAAAGCCACAGAAATTGCAATTAAAAAAAAATTTAGTTGCTTTTAAATTTCTAATTTTTTAGAAACTGTTCGGCTACGGTCAGACCACTTACGTATGGAAAAGGTTATCCATGTCTAATTTCAAGTTTCTACTCTAAATTTTATTGAAAAAAACATAATTCAGAACATTTTCCTCTCATTTGAGCATTCTAAATTTCCAAATTTTTAGAAGCCTTTCTGAGCCGGTTGTTTATGTCTTAAAATTGACCACCATGCCAAATTTTAAGTTTCCAGCAACAAAACTATCACAGATTTTGAAACTTTAGAACGTTTATTTGGTTCTGTACCCTTTGAAATTCCGTTTTTTTAAGAAACTATTTCGTACCAGCGTTTACATATTAAAAATGACAGAATTAGGAAATTTTAAATTTCTCTCCCTAGTAATTCCATATAAATCGTAATTTAGAATGTTTTTAGAATATTCACTGTTTTTTTCATTTTCTAAAATTCCCCCTTTTTTAATTGCCTTGATCCAGAATTTACCTCTTAAAAGTAACAGACATGTTAAATTTCAAGTTTATATTCCTAACAATTCTACATGAATTGTAATTTAGAACTTTTTCCACTCATTACACACTTTTAAATTTCGAATTTTTTAGAAAACAAAAACCATGCCCACTTTCAAGAGGGCAAAAACGGCACGTTTGGAATGTTTTTTGCTCATCCATCTACTTACGAAAAGTGGCCCTGACATAAAATATAGTCTATGTCGGAGCAGAGACTGCCACCTTTACTTTTGAAATTATTTCGGTAGTTCTAGTAGTTTCCCGTACAAACAAACAAACAAGCACGTAAAAAAAGATTTTTTTTATATAAAATTATTTTAGATGTAGCGATAAAGTTATATCTATCAAACAACAAAAAAAAAGTGGCACTCCGGGAGTGCCGACAGAAGTGAAAACTTGAACAATTACGTGTGTATTTTTTGAATCGTCAGGAAATGTTTTATTGTGCAGGAAATACTTTTAAATCAAGTGTTTTTTTATTCATTATTATAAACTACTACTACAAAAATTATATTACAATTTTCATTTAATGCGCTATTGTACATGAAAAGTCATGCATATTATTTTACATACAAAAATTTCGGGAACCAGACTTCAGTCGCACTATACCGCTCACATTTTTCTGCGTTATTATACCACTTACTATACCGCTTACTATACCACTTACTATACAGCTTACTATACCGCTTACTATAACGCTTACTATACCGCTTACATTTTCCTGCGCTTACTATACCGCTTACTATACTGCTTACATTTTCTGCGCTTCCTATACCTTACTATACCTCTTACATTTTTTCTGTGTTACTATACCGCTTACTATACAGCTTACTATACCGCTTACTATGCCGCTTACATTTTTCCGCGTTACTATACCGCGTACTATACCGCTTACATTTTTCTGCGCTTACTATAGCGCTTACTATACCACTTACATTTTTCTGCGTTTACTATACCGCTTACATTTTTTCTGTTTTACTATACCGCTTACATTTTTCTGCGCTTACTATACCGTTTCTACAGCATTTACTATACAGCTTACTATACCGCTTACTATAACGCTTACTATACCGCTTACATTTTTCTGCGTTACTATACCGCGTACTATACCGCTTACAATTTTCTGCGCTTACTATACCGCTTACTATACCGCTTCTATACCACTTACTATACCGCTTACTATACAGCTTACATTTTTCTGCGCTTACTATACCGCTTACTATACTGCTTACATTTTTCTGCGCTTCCTATACCCTACTATACCTCTTACATTTTTCTACGTTTACTATACGGCTAACTATACCACTTACGTTTTTCTGCGTTTACTATACCACTTACTATACAGCTTACTATACCGCTTACTATGCCGCTTACATTTTTCTGCGTTACTATACCGCGTACTATACCGCTTACATTTTTCTGCGCTTACTATACCGCTTACTATACAACTTACATTTTTCTGCGTTTACTATACCGCTTACATTTTTTCTGTTTTACTATACTGCTTATATTTTTCTGCGCTTACTATACCGCTTCTACAGCATTTACTATACAGCTTACTATACCGCTTACTATACCGCTTACATTTTTCTGTGTTACTATACCGCGTACTATACCGCTTACAATTTTCTGCGCTCACTATACCGCTTCTATACCACTTACTATACAGCTTACTATACCGCTTACTATACCGCTTACTATGCCGCTTACATTTTCCTGCGTTACTATACCACTTACATTTTTCTGCGTTTACTGTACCGCTTACATTTTTTCTGTTTTACTATACCGCTTACTATACCGCTTACTATGCCGCTTACATTTCCCTGCGTTACTATACCACTTATATTTTTCTGCGTTTACTATACCGCTTACATTTTTTCTGTTTTACTATACCGCTTACATTTTTCTGCGCTTACTATACCGCTTCTACAGCATTTACTATACAGCTTACTATACTGCTTATTATAACGCTTACTATACCGCTTACATTTTTCTGCGTTACTATACCGCGTACTATACCGCTTACAATTTTCTGCGCTTACTATACCGCTTCTATACCACTTACTATACAGCTTACTATACCGCTTACTATACCGCTTACATTTTTCTGCGCTTACTATACCGCTTACTATACTGCTTACATTTTTCTGCGCTTCCTATACCTTACTATACCTCTTACATTTTTCTACGTTTACTATACCGCTAACTATACCACTTACATTTTTCTGCGTTTACTATACCGCTTACTATACCACTTACATTTTTTCTGTGTTACTATACCGCTTACTATACAGCTTACTAAACCGCTTACTATGCCGCTTACATTTTTCCGCGTTACTATACCGCGTACTATACCGCTTACATTTTTCTGCGCTTACTATAGCGCTTACTATACCACTTACATTTTTCTGCGTTTACTATACCGCTTACATTTTGTCTGTTTCACTATACCGCTTACATTTTTCTCCGCTTACTATACCGTTTCTACAGCATTTACTATACAGCTTACTATACCGCTTACTATAACGCTTACTATACCGCTTACATTTTTCTGCGTTACTATACCGCGTACTATACCGCTTACAATTTTCTGCGCTTACTATACCACTTACTATACCGCTTACAATACCGCTTCCTATACCGCTTCTATACCACTTACTATACAGCTTACTATACCACTTACTATACCGCTTACTATACAGCTTACATTTTTCTGCGCTTACTATACCGCTTACTATACCGCTTACATTTTTTCTGTTTTACTATACTGCTTGTATTTTTCTGCGCTTACTATACCGCTTCTACAGCATTTACTATACAGCTTACTATACCGCTTACTATACCGCTTACATTTTTCTGTGTTACTATAGCGCGTACTATACCGCTTACAATTTTCTGCGCTTACTATACCGCTTCTATACCACTTACTATACAGCTTACTATACCGCTTACTATACCGCTTACTATGCCGCTTACATTTTCCTGCGTTACTATACCACTTACATTTTTCTGCGTTTACTATACCGCTTACATTTTTTCTGTTTTACTATACCGCTTACATTTTTCTGCGCTTACTATACCGCTTCTACAGCATTTACTATACAGCTTACTATACCGCTTATTATAACGCTTACTATACCGCTTACATTTTTCTGCGTTACTATACCACGTACTATACCGCGTACTATACCGCTTACAATTTTCTGCGCTTACTATACCGCTTCTATACCACTTACTATACAGCTTACTATACAGCTTACTATACCGCTTACTATACCGCTTACATTTTTCTGCGCTTACTATACCGCTTACTATACTGCTTACATTTTTCTGCGCTTCCTATACCTTACTATACCTCTTACATTTTTCTACGTTTACTATACCGCTAACTATACCACTTACATTTTTCTGCGTTTACTATACCGCTTACTATACCACTTACATTTTTTCTGTGTTACTATACCGCTTACTATACAGCTTACTATACCGCTTACTATGCCGCTTACATTTTTCTGCGTTACTATACCGCGTACTATACCGCTTACATTTTTCTGCGCTTACTATACCGCTTACTATACCACTTACATTTTTCTGCGTTTACTATACCGCTTCTATACCACTTACTATACAGCTTACTATACCGCTTACTATACCGCTTACTATGCCGCTTACATTTTCCTGCGTTACTATACCACTTACATTTTTCTGCGTTTACTATACCGCTTACATTTTTTCTGTTTTACTATACCGCTTACATTTTTCTGCGCTTACTATACCGCTTCTACAGCATTTACTATACAGCTTACTATACCGCTTATTATAACGCTTACTATACCACTTACATTTTTCTGCGTTACTATACCGCGTACTATACAGCTTACTATACCGCTTACTATACCGCTTACATTTTTCTGCGCTTACTATACCGCTAACTATACTGCTTACATTTTTCTGCGCTTCCTATACCTTACTATACCTCTTACATTTTTCTACGTTTACTATACCGCTAACTATACCACTTACATTTTTCTGCGTTTACTATACCGCTTACTATACCACTTACATTTTTTCTGTGTTACTATACCGCTTACTATACAGCTTACTATACCGCTTACTATGCCGCTTACATTTTTCTGCGTTACTATACCGCGTACTATACCGCTTACATTTTTCTGCGCTTACTATACCGCTTACTATACCATTTACATTTTTCTGCGTTTACTATACCGCTTACATTTTTTCTGTTTTACTATACTGCTTACATTTTTCTGCGCTTACTATACCGCTTCTACAGCATTTACTATACAGCTTACTATACCGCTTACTATAACGCTTACTATACCGCTTACATTTTTCTGCGTTACTATACCGCGTACTATACCGCTTACAATTTTCTGCGCTTACTATACTGCTTACATTTTTCTGCGCTTCCTCTACCTTACTATACCGCTTACATTTTCTACGTTATTGTACCACTTACATATTTCTGCTTTACTATACCGCATACTATGTCGCGTAATATACCGCTTACATTTTTCTGCGCTTACTATACCGCTTACATTTTTCTGCGTTTACTATACCGCTTACATTTTTTCTGTGTTACTATACCGCTTACATTTTTCTGCGCTTAACATACCGCTTCTATACCGCTTACTATACAGTTTACTATACCGCTTACATTTTTCTGTGCTTACTATACCACTTACATTTTTCTGCGCTTACTATAACGCTTACTATACCGCGGTGCAATAGCGCACAGGCAAGCTTGCGCCGCGCCCGTCCCGCCCTAGATCATACCTAACTATACACAATACATGCACATACTTATATACAGAGGTGTCGGTTACAGTAACAGTGTCGAGAGTTCAATGGTTTTTTCCCATCTCAAAAAATGCCCAACGCGCCTAAAGAAGTTTTCACTTCAATAAACTCAAAAAAGTACAATAAGTTATGTATTCATTATTCAGCTCCTGGTGGCCGACTTTTGGATATGTAAGTAAAATTAATACCCAATGGTCGGCCACATTAAAATTAATTAAAAGCAACAAATTTATTTACTTTTTATAATCAAAAACATTAGTTTATTTACCCTGCTAATATTCTAGCCTTATAATTTTAGAAAAAAATAAAAAAATAATTAATACTTGCCTTTTAAAATAATTGCCATCTGTTAACAAAAAAATAGGGAAAATGGCGATTTGACCTCAATCTTGAAAAAAATGGCTGATTACAAATTCAATAAAAGTACCCATAATTCTTTGGTGATGGTTTATGACTTATGAAAGATGGTTGCATGTAACCAAATTGTAATATTTCATTTAGAACCAAAAATAAGCTACGCGTAAGGCATTTTATCTCAATGTGGCCGACTATTGGGGGTGGCCGACTATTGGTACATTTACCCTATTTAGATTTCCTACTAGGTTTTATTTATTAAAATTTTTTTCTACACATATTTTTTTACTATAACAATTCATGTAAAATATTATTCTCTTTAAATAGGGGATACGGTCATTTTTGTTATACGCACGTGTAAGTTTTTTTTTCCAAACGTATATTATATAAATATATATATATATATATTTATTAATTTATATTTATATAATATACGTTATATATATATGTAATATATGTATGTAATATATGTATGTAATATATATATATATATATATATATATATATATATATATATATATATATATATACACTGCTCAAAACAATTAAAGGATATTTGAAGTTTTATATAAAATAAAGATATAAACGAAATTTTTTTTGCCGAAAATAGAAGAAGAGAATCACAAATGCAAATTTTTCTGGTTTTCAAACTGTGGAGTATGCAAATTTTGAGTTCGACGTCAAAAACGTCGCTTCAGCGGCAGCGAATGAAATTTGACTTTCAACTGGATAAAAGAGAATGAAGACAAGGATGATCGGCATTCAGTGATTGCTTTGTTTCGATGAGTACGATGTCTCAGCGAAGTCATTTGACAGATTCAGAAGCTTGGAGAATTGTTGGTAGGTTAGAAGGGGGCCAAACTCAAGCCGAAGTAGCGCAAGCCATTGGAGTGTCACAAAGTGTCATTTCCAGGATCTGGAACCGTTTTTTGGAGAGTGGATGTGCAGGCCGAAGACCAGGGCAAGGTCGTATACGGGCAACAACGCCCAATGAAGATCGGTATTTAGCGTTAACAGCTCGGAGACATCGAAACATGAACGCTACTCTTCTCCAACAACACCTTCGCTCGGCTACAGGCACCACGATTTCAACTCAGACTGTCCGAAACCGGCTCCATGCTGTAGGTCTGTATGCTCGCCGACCGATGGTATGTGTTAGATTAACATCAAGGCATCGTCGCGACCGCAGGGAGTGGGCAACCGAGCATGTCAACTGGAGGAGAAATGAATGGAGCAATATTCTGTTTTCTGACGAGTCCCGTTTTTCTGTGCATCCGGATAATAGACGTATTTTCATCTGGAGGGACCGTGGCAGTAGGAATAATCCTGCGTTCGTGCACGAAAGTGTCAGATTTGGCGGTAGAGGAGGTTGGTGTATGGTGGCAATCATTCGAGATGGAGCTCTGACTGGTCGCCGATATAGGGATGAGATCATCAGACCTATTGTAGTCCCTTACGCTGCAGCAATAGGAGATAACTTCATTTTAATGGACGATAACTGCAGGCCACATCGTGCAAACCTGGTGGAGGATTTCCTTTTCGAGGAAGGAATCGTTCGAATGGAATGGCCAGCGTGGTCTCCAGACATGAATCCAATCGAGCACGTTTGGGACGCTCTAGGAAGACGAGTTTCTGGCCGCCAACAACCCCCACAAACTCTCCAAGAACTGGAAAGAGCTCTTCTGGAAGAGTGGGGCAGAATACCCCAACTCTTCATTAATAGCCTCATTGAGTCCATGCCTCAAAGGTGTTCAACGTCGCTGGCCGCCCGTGGAAACCATACCCCCTACTGAAAATGATTTTCTTTGAAGAAAACACCTTTTCTTATTCTTTTTTTCTCATATGCACAAATTGTGTTTTTTTCCTTTTGTACACAAATGCGCAATAAAATGCATTTTTTCTGCCAAACATGTGTAATTTATTCTCATATAACCTACTATGTCTGTCGACCATGTATCAATCAGCTAAAAAGTTTCCCAGATACAAAATCCACCTAAAACTGCAATATCCTTTAATTGTTTTGAGCAGTGTATATATATATATCAGTACAAAACCCCTTAACGGGTTAAAAGTTGTGACGCAGCATTTTCTTTTGGCTCTAAGAATATTAAATATGGGTCTTAAAAGCAATGATATCAAATTTGAGTGACGCTATGTTAATAATATTTTTAAAAATCATCATTTTCTTTTTAGTTTTATTTATATTCACAGGTGCAATTATTATTTTAACATGAAAAAATATATAAAATTTATTCGCTGATGCTTTTTCATTCAGATCTCTCAGGAATTCAAAATATGGGTTTTAAAAGAAATGATATCAAAATTTGAGTGACACCTTGACGGGAATTTAGTAGGATTGTTTTAAAATTCAATTTAAATTATTTTTCGTTTGTCTTCTAAAGTATATTTACACATACAAACAATACTTTTAATTTTTCAATACACTGTTAAATATATTACTTTCACTGAGCCTATATTATGTATTGAAATGTATTTATTTCAATAAACTGATTTATGTTTTGTGCCACGCTATCCAAAATCATAAGTAAAATTTATGTAAATGATTATTTTGCGTCATATTATCCAAACAAAGGGAAATGTATGCAAGTGGATAATATGACGCAAAATAATCATTTACATAAATTTTACTTATGATTTTGGATAGCGTGGCACAAAACATAAATCAGTTTGTTGAAATAAATACATTTCAATACATAATATAGGCTCAGTGAAAGTAATATATTTAACAGTGTATTGAAAAATTAAAAGTATTGTTTGTATGTGTAAATATACTTTAGAAGACAAACGAAAAATAATTTAAATTGAATTTTAAAACAATCCTACTAAATTCCCGTCAAGGTGTCACTCAAATTTTGATATCATTTCTTTTAAAACCCATATTTTGAATTCCTGAGAGATCTGAATGAAAAAGCATCAGCGAATAAATTTTATATATTTTTTCATGTTAAAATAATAATTTCACCTGTGAATATAAATAAAACTAAAAAGAAAATGATGATTTTTAAAAATATTATTAACATAGCGTCACTCAAATTTGATATCATTGCTTTTAAGACCCATATTTAAAATTCTTAGAGCCAAAAGAAAATGCTGCGTCACAACTTTTAACCCGTTAAGGGGTTTTGTACTGATATCATTACTTTTTTGAGGTTATTGATGAAAATGTCAATTAATCGAAACTAAGCATAGGGTATAAATTAATCATTAGAATAAAATTTTAAAGAAATGCTAAAAAAGACCCCTAGGGCCCCAATAAAAATATGAGGGTGGTGGCCCGGGGAGGGGAGTGCAAGACTCAACTTTAAAGTTATACAGCGAGAGAGTAACATAATTAGAGGGATGAAAATGCATGGCACAAAAATGTTCAAAGGTCCCGGACCGGGTTCAGGCCAGTGTCCTAAATGGACTGTAGAAATGGTGGAATAATTAAATGGAAAAAAAGGTCACAAAAAACGAAGAAGATCAGATTAAAAGGAGTCAAGTTATTTACAATTTATGGAACAAAAACGTCAAGGGGCCGCGTACCGAACCCTAGGGTTTTAACTAGAATGTAGAAATGGAAAAATAACTAACTGGAGAAAGGGGCCCCAACAACGAAGAAAATCAGACAAAAAAAGAGTAAAGTGATTTAAAATTTAGGGCACAAAAACTTAAAGGGGTCCAGAGGACCCGGGTTTTGTCTGAGAATAAAATGTTGTTCATGTAGCAGCTGGAAGTCCTAAGAAGGTGTTAGAAAAAAACGGCTAGTGAACTGGACGATTTTTAAGGGAGCTATAGTAGAGGGCCCAAAAAGGGCTAGGTGATAGTTTTAAGCAAGAACTTAAGATGAAGGATCTGAACTGGAATTCAGAAATGAGGGAATAACTAAATGGAGAAAGGGGCCCCAAAAATGAAGATCATCGATGAAAAAGGAGGCAAATTATTAAAAATTTAGGGCACAAAAACTTAAAAGGTTACAGGGAGACCGGGTTTTGTCCGAGAAAATTTTGTGTTGTTCATGTAGTAGCTGGAAGTCCTTGGAAGTTGCTAGAAAAAAAAGCTAGTGAATTGGACGATTTTTAAGGGAGCTATAGTGAGGGCCCCAAAAGGGGCCAGCTGACAGTTTTGAGCAGGACCTTAGGATGAAGGGTCTGAACTGGAATGCAGAAATGGGGACTAATTGGAAACAGAAATTGGAACTAAAATCGATGTCGAGTCGAATGAATCAAACCGCGTTGCAATGGGACCCAGAGAACTCGAGTTAGCTGCAAAATCCGTTAGTTCCACCGCCAGGGGACGCACTCCGTTCTATACAAACATAGCTGAAATCTTAGAGGCTGTCGATTTCAAATCGAATGAACCATACCTCGTGATGGGACCAATAAATCTAGAGTAAGCTGCAAAATCTGTTAGTTCCATCTTCCACCACCAGAGGGCGCACTCTGGTCTATACAGACATAGCTGAAATCTTTGAGGATGTCGATTTCGAGTCGAATGAGCCATACCTCATAATGATGGGGCCCATAGAACCCGAGATAGGAAAGCGCCCCCTGATGGTGAGACTTGAGACTAAAATCGATATATCCTGTCGATGTCGAGTTGAATGAATTAAAGTGCATTGTGATGGGAACCATAGAACTCAAGTTAGCTGAAAAATCCTTTAGTTCCAAGTTCCACCGCCAGGGGGCGCACTCTGTTCTATACGAACATAACCGAAATCTGTAAAGCTATCGAAATCCAGTTGAATGAGCCAAACTTTGTCGTAATCGGGCCCATAGAACCCGAGATAGGAAAGCGCCCCCTGGTGGTAAAACTTGGAACTAAATCGATATTTTCTGTTGATGTTGAGTCTAATGAATCAAACTGCATTGTGATGGGACCCATAGAACTCGAGTTAGCTGCAAAATCTCTTAGTTCCATCTTCCACCACCAGGGGGCGCACTCTGTTATATACAGACATAACTGAAATCTTTGAGGCTGTCGATTTCGAGTCGAATGAGCCATACCTCGTAATGATGGGGCCCATAGAACCGGAGATAGGAAAGCGCCCCCTGGTGGTGAAACTTGTACCTACAATCGATAAGTTTTGTCGATGTCGAGTCGAATGAATCAAACCGCATCGTGAAGGTACCCATAGAACTCGAGTTAGCTGCAAAATCCGTTAGTTCCATCTTCCACTGCCAGGGGGCGCAATCTTTTCTATACGAACATAACTGAAATTTTTGAGGCTGCCGATTTTGAGTCGAATGAGCCATACCTCGTCGCGATTGGGCCCATATAACTATAGATAAGAAAGCACTTCTGGTGGTTAAAACTCTGAACTAAACTCAGTAAGTTTTATTGATATCAGTAGTAGAAGAATGTTCGTTTCGCCTCAGCAGGAGCCGTGAGCGTGGTGGAGGTGAGGCTCCTGGAGGTGGAATCGGAAGTGATGGAAGATAAGACAGGAAGTGATGGAAGATAAGACAGGAAGTGATGGAAGATAAGACAGGAAGTGAACCGGAAGTGTTGGAAGATAAGAGAGGAAGTGAAGTAGGGGAGGGCTTAATTTTTTTTAACCGATAAGGGAGAGAGGGGAGGGCTTATTTTTAGGGGGCTTAATTTTTTTTGTGAAAAATAAAGGGTTTTAATCAGATTCTTTCTTGTCAGGGAATTTTTTTTTTTTTTTTTTTAAATACGAAGTTTAGATGTAAGATATTTAAGAAATATAAACTACAACTTGGAGTACTTTTTGAAATTTTCTTATTTTTAGGGGGTCTTTTAGGTAGGGGAGGGCTTATTTTTAGGGGGCTTAATTTTTTTGCAGGAAAATAAAGGGAGATGAAAGGATTGGACCGACCTATAGGTGAACTGCGATTGAACAAAATGCACATCATTTTTTGTAAATAATATGTGTAACCTTTTCGAGTAGAGTTGAGGGGTAGGAACCCTGCTGTAAAAATAATAATATTAATAGAATATACAATTTTTTTTCATAAAAGTTTCTTATGGTTGGTGGGAAATGTTAAAGTAACAAAAGGTCAACAGTGCTAGTGGAGTTGAGGGGTAGGAACCCTGCTATAAAAATAATACCTGTAAAAGAAATATTTATGTGCTACCTTTCGCGCTCGTCGTCCTAACTGTTCAGAGTTTAACATGAGATTTACTTATAATTCACCTGTAAAAGAATTTTTTTTTTTTCATTCTTTAAACATTAACTTAAATGTGAATGAGATTAAAATAGATGCGAGGGCTAAATTTTTAGAGAGTTAAAATGAAAATCCACTGAGGGTTGTGTTAAATAAAAGGAGATGATCGACTTTGACAGCATTTTTCTAAAAGTTTATTTATCGAAAAAGGAATCATACGTTTCGATTATATTTGTTAACTATTATAGTTTAACATTAAAAAGCAGGTAGACATTCACATCTTTAGCGCTCGTCGACCTAACTGTTCGGAATATTTTTCGAACCCATTATGTTCGACTTTATAAAAGTTTCATGTAAAAAATTATTCTTTAAGTTTTAACTGAAATGAGATTGAAATAGATGTAATGGCTAAATTTTTAGAGAGTTAAAATGAAAATCCACTGAGGGTTGTGTTAAATAAAAGGAGATGATCGACTTTGACAGCATTTTTCTAAAAGTTTATTTATCGAAAAAGGAATCATACGTTTCGATTATATTTGTTAACTATTATAGTTTAACATTAAAAAGCAGGTAGACATTTACCTTTCGTGTTCGGAATTTTCTTCGAACCCATTATGTTTGACTTTATAAAAGTTTCATGTAAAAAATTATTCTTTAAGTTTTAACTGAAATGAGATTGAAATAGATGTAATGGCTAAATTTTTAAAGATTTAAAATGAAAATTGTGATAGCCATGTAAATAAAAGTAATGCGATTACTTTGCTTTATAAAAATCTAACACGAAGAAAAGCTGGTAGACGTTTACCTTTCGCACTCGTCGACCTAACCGTTCGGAATTTTGTTTAAACTTCTCTCGAGTTCGTCGACATAACCGTTCAGAGTTTTCGTCGAAATCCGTATATAGATTAACTTACAATAGCTAACTTTTTTTAAGGGAAGTTTAAATAACATATTTCCCAAAGTGTCTTACAAACATTTAAGAATTTATACACACATAAGCACCTCGCCTATAGGTGCAAGGTTCTGACTTTAAAGCTACTAGATGTTGAAATTTAAACTTCTTGCGCTCGGCGACCTAACCGTTCAGAGTTTTTTTTTTAAAACCTTGTGTCAATACGTGTTATGAACCCTTAGAAAGACCTACATGGAGGCACTTATCCCTAATATAGATAATCAACCCTAAACTAACCAGTTACAACACACACAAGACATAATCATTACATTCAGTTAATAAGTGATTTGACATGCAAAATATTAGATATAAAAACATACAATATGATATATACAAAACAATTTGAACGATTTTTTTCCCTTTCATATGAACAATTTTTAGCAATAATTTAACTTGAGAGCAGGTATTTGTTTAGAGTTATACGATTATAATAAATTTTCATTAGATTTGACATTATACAACCAACATTTAAAAAAAGAGAACGACATCTAGTTTTTTAACGTCACATATTTGAATTATCAACCTATTTTAGTTAAAAGTATGATACTTAAGTGATTTTATTTGAAAAATCAATACAACAGTTTAAAAGCAGTCGAAAGATTTTTACTTTTAAAAATAACTAACAGAATTTTTTAAAGCAGTAAGGTAGATGACACTAACTTTAAATTAATTTTTAATAGGTCACTTTAAATAAAATACATATTTTTTATTATTATTAAAGAAATATAAACTACTCACACATTATTATGCTGCATTTTAACATAACTGAAATACTACAACCTTTCTGCTAACATGTGGTCACGGAGGAAATCTTTTCATATAGAAGGCAAAATAAGATAATGAATTGATAATCATGATTCGTTATGCATATGTTTAAACAGGAAATTATTTAAGACGTGTGATTAAGACCATTTTACATGGTATTACAGAATAAATCTTTTCACAGGATGCAAGATAAGATAATATCACGTAATGATTTAATAAACACGATTCGTTATGCATATTTTAAAACAGGAAATACATCCGTCAGATAACATTACTTTGTTTATATGAAGTGACCAAATACAAATTTTGCTGATAAGATTAATTTAATTTCGAAAATATTATTGTCAGAACATTCAAATTTTACACAATATTTTTAAAAATTTAAATAAGGGAAATCAGAAAATTGTACACGATATTTTAAAAAATAAATAAATAAGGGAAGTTACAAAATGTTGTACACTCTTTTATTTAGAAAAAGAGAGCGGGTATTTTGTTTTGAGTTATACGATTAAAATAAATTTTCATTATATTTGATTTTACACAACCAACATTTTCAAAAAAGAGAATGGAATCTAGTTTTTATAAATTAACGTACTTCAATTTTTCAAATACTTAACACCCCCTCTTTTGCTAGACTTTATACACATAAGACATAAAAGGTGTTTTCGAATACATCATTTAGAAATTAAGCGACTTGATAAGTAAAACATTATTTATAAAAGCAATAGATACGAAAGTAATAAAGATTTTTACTTACAAATGTACGAACTTCTGATAGGTAAGACTTTCTTAATCACTGTGCAAGAATTAAGTGGTGATTAAACTTATAACATTATATGATGAAATAATCACGTGACGTATTTTTAAACCAATAAAATGTCAGTATTTTTAAACTAATACAAAGTTAGTATTTTTACACGAGCGCCCTCTATCATTATATAAATTTCAATGAAACGAGTTCATAACATTTTACTGCGACCTGATATCGTTGTAATAGGTTGTATTTTTCGTTAAGTTAGTTTTCATTTAAATTATGGAACGAGTTATGAATTCTTATGTTGGTGATGTAACCAACTTGGAGTGTCAGCACTCATCACCAGAGTTAAATAATCAAGAGATGGATTCTACACTTTTATCTAAACAAGGACCCGTTTCGAATTGTGAAGTGAAACCCACCTCATCAGGACTAAAGAAACAGAAGTTACCTCATGTGTGTAAGATGTGTAACAAGGCATTTCCTCGAAAAGTTAACTTAGTGTTTCATATGAAATGTCATTTAAAGGAAAAGTCTTTTCGTTGTGAGGTGTGTGCTGAAGTTTTTTCGCGAAAGAGTGATTTACGTATGCATCAAAAGATTCACAAATCACCCAAACAATACAAGTGTGGGGATTGCAACGAACTGTTTTCAATAATGTATGATTTATTAATTCACAAGAAGACCCATAAGACTCATAAACAACATTCATGTATAAAGTGTAGCGAAATGTTTGATTGTGAATCAGATTTAGTACAACATTGTGATACTTTTCATAAAGTTGTGAAATCACCCTATTCAAAAGATTTGTTATTTGAAAAAGTGAAGCATTTTAAAAGACAAAATGATGTGCGAAATATTTTTACTAAAACTATCATTGTATCCAATGAGATGAATCAAAAAGACTTTCATTCATTTTTTAACAGTATTCGAACGGATGTTTTAAACGAATTAAATTATCAATTGCAAATGAAAAAGTCAATAAAATGGTATGCAGCCGTTAAAGTGGATGTCTGTCGTGAATCACAGGATGGTAACTTAGAGAGAGCAACCCCCTTTTTCCTTTCCAAAAGTGAACTGGAATTAACAGACCAAAACATACAAGTGCATGTTGAGAATGCCTTTCTAAAGTTGTACAACGGCTTTGAAGATTTTACAGAACGTGTGTTTAATTGGACATTACAAAAAATTTTAAAATTAGAATTGATTACAGCTCAATATGACAGTCTTATTTGATTTGTATTATTTTAGATGAATAATAAATAGTTTGGTTGTGAAAAAAGTGTTATGTGTTTTCTCAAGCTTACACTGTGTGATGTTTGAACTAATGATGTATATTTCGATTGACTTAGACAAAATAGGAGTGTGTGTTGACATTTAAAAAGATTTTAATATGAGATAAGAGAGTTATAATTAAAACTGGACTTACCTAAAATTTTTTCAAGATAGTCTCGATATCCTTTCCATTACAATTGTTTTAAGGAAATAGAATTCAATTTTATTGCGAATAACACTTTGTTATTAACATCATGTGGTTTGTCTTATCACAACTATGAGATAGATCACTTCCGATTAACATGATAACAAGAGTATAAAAATGACTAATGCAAACCGATTTTCCTGCCTAAACTTGTTATCAGCTTGCATGAGTGACTCATCTTTACTTGACCTATATCGCCACCAGCTTGTGATATTTCAAAACTTTGAAAATTTATCACATTTTAAGAATAAAACAAACATTTAAAAACTTTAAAAATTTGTGTTAGTGAAATTTGTTAGATTGACACAATTTAAAAATAAAACTTAAAAATAAAACTTAAGCATTTAAAAACTTTAAAATTTCGAGTTAGGGAAATTTGTTGGATTGTCACATTTTCGAAAAAATCTGTTAAACATTTGAAATTGAAAAATCAACATATCATTTTCAAAGCAGTGAATAGATGTATACCTTTAAAAATTCGACTTAGTGGAATTTAGTAGTGAAATTTATTAACCTAACACACATGCTAAAAATAAAACTTTATGAAATTTTCCCATTTTTAAAATAAAACTTATTTAAAAAATAAAAAATAAATAAGCAACTATTAAACATTTTGAATGTCTTAGACAAAGCGTGAATAAATTTGTTGAAATTATATAAAACATGAAAAATTTCATTACTTTTAAAGGAAATTTTATTTTTGGTGAAATAAACTCGAGGTATTTATTATATGTTACTTAAACTACATGAGAATTGATTGAAAATGTGTTACTTTTAATCACTCACAAGATAAGACATGATATTACAACATACACATAGGAATTATAGATGGGGTTTTCTCCCACACATGACGTCACTGATAACATATTTACTGATCAAGTCATAAAATCATCGTTTAGGGTAGGTTTTTAAGCACGAAGTTTAGTTGAGATTTAAGATATTTAAGAAATATAAACTACAACTTTGACTACTTTTTGAAATTTCCCCCTACATAAGAAAAAGAACATAGAAAAATAAAATGAAAAGTCGTATTTGAATGGAATCGAATTATTATCCTTTCACTTAACAGCTGAATGCGTCGGCAATTACATCACAAAGGCACTGATAACAACTGATTGAATATATTGTGTTTCTTTTTTAAGGTTAAATTGATTTAATATTCAAGTTATTTCTTAATGATACACTTAAAAACAATAAACTTAATTAGCATTCAAAAAGCAAACGATCACATTATTGTGTAAAACAATCAAATGTTTTAAAAGTCACGAGTTAAAATGAAATAATAGTTTTTTGTATAGCCCTCTATCGGTGGGTAATAGAATTAAGAGATAATTAAAAGTTTTAACTTGAATTCGAACCCACAACAAAAATTATTTTTCGGTTTTATAATTTAGGGTAGGTTTAACTGAGCAAGCCATGATATAACAGTATTTATAGACGATTTAAGATATTCGATAAAGGAAATCATCTAAATTTCTAATGTAATTGAAGGGTTTACTGCTTAAAGTACTACAAAATGAGTACAACACGATGCATAGTTTTTTAATTAATTATATTTTTCGAAAGGTTAAATTGAATTATTGATAAACTTAGGATTTATGTTTAAAGTGAATAAATTTGATATGTTAGGTTCACTTAATAACAGAGGGTTGAATAAGTTATTTTTAATAAAAATAAAGTTTACTAAAAGTTTTTAAAGTTAAAAAAAATGTAAGTTACGTTAAAAAAGTTAACAAAAATATAGTTTTAAAAAATTTAAAGTTTACAAAAAGTTTAAAAATCTTTAAGTAAATCAAAATTAACTTTTTAATTTTAACTAATGAGAGACTATAATCTAACTGTTTATCCTTGTAACCAACTGGTGCATATCAACTATCTACACATGTGCAGTAAAAACATACACTAACTTGAGTCCGATTTTAAATTATTTGCTAATTTTTATACAGCTCGATTACCTTTCAGAAACAAAACAGAATGAAATACTTACCATAAAACACGTCAACGTCTTATACTTGCTTTCACTTAACTAATCTTTCTACATTAGCTTTGCAAGGGGGCGCTGCAATCGCCGCTAGAGGCGCTACCAGTTTCCGGTTTGTGACGTAGTTTCCGGTTTGCGATAAGAACAAGGTTAAAATAAAACCCACGTGCATTCAGTTGGTGTTGTTTACCTGTACCTTGTTATAAGCCGTTTGCCTTCTCTTGGTCACTCGCTTGTCCAGACTTGTTTATGTGCTGCACGCCTGTTTTGCTGACGCATCTCTTGCTTTAACTGTTTGAACTTGTCTGATGTCAACTATCTCAGGTCTTTTGTCATAGCTTGAATGTACTTTATGTCGATCACTTTAATATAAAAGTTATGTCCCAACTTACTTAAACTTTGATAAAAATATTATTTATTTATAAATTATATCAAATTCTTGTTTTTCTAACACATTTACTAAGTCACTTTCGTTCAAAAATATGGTAAAGCCCGATTTTAAATTGAAGTTTAGGATAAATTCCCCAAATTTTGTAACATTTTAGCACTAATAAGAAATATTGTAAACACCCTGTACATAAAAAATAATATTAAATTCCCAAATTTTGTAACATTTTAGCACTAATAATAAATATTGTAAACACCCTGTACATACAAGTTTTGTAAAAATAATATTACTTATAGCTAACTCGTTTAGTCGCATGATAAGAACCTTCAATATCGCTAAAATCAGTGTTAAACGAAAATGCAACCATAGGTTTTACCGTCTAATTACATGTCTTTACATATTATTTTAAAATGTAAAGCATTATATCTGAACGAATGATATAAGAAAAAGTTAGAATAGATCACATATTTTTGTTATTAAAAAAACTTATATGCAAACACACACTTACAAGGTTACAAGACTCGACAAACGATTCACCATGTTTTTGAAACTTAGTAAAATATTTTAAATTTATAAATTTAAATTAAAATACTTTAAAAATTCTTAAATATTCTTATTTAAAAATATTTTATTTTAATTTAAATTTATAAATTTAAAATATTTTACTAAGTTTCAAAAACATGGTGAATCGTTTGTCTTTAAAAACTTTTAGTAAACTTTATTTTTATTAAAAATAACTTATTCAACCCTCTGTTATTAAGTGAACCTAACATATCAAATTTATTCACTTTAAACATAAATCCTAAGTTTATCAATAATTCAATTTAACCTTTCGAAAAATATAATTAATTAAAAAACTATGCATCGTGTTGTACTCATTTTGTAGTACTTTAAGCAGTAAACCCTTCAATTACATTAGAAATTTAGATGATTTCCTTTATCGAATATCTTAAATCGTCTATAAATACTGTTATATCATGGCTTGCTCAGTTAAACCTACCCTAAATTATAAAACCGAAAAATAATTTTTGTTGTGGGTTCGAATTCAAGTTAAAACTTTTAATTATCTCTTAATTCTATTACCCACCGATAGAGGGCTATACAAAAAACTATTATTTCATTTTAACTCGTGACTTTTAAAACATTTGATTGTTTTACACAATAATGTGATCGTTTGCTTTTTGAATGCTAATTAAGTTTATTGTTTTTAAGTGTATCATTAAGAAATAACTTGAATATTAAATCAATTTAACCTTAAAAAAGAAACACAATATATTCAATCAGTTGTTATCAGTGCCTTTGTGATGTAATTGCCGACGCATTCAGCTGTTAAGTGAAAGGATAATAATTCGATTCCATTCAAATACGACTTTTCATTTTATTTTTCTATGTTCTTTTTCTTATGTAGGGGGAAATTTCAAAAAGTAGTCAAAGTTGTAGTTTATATTTCTTAAATATCTTAAATCTCAACTAAACTTCGTGCTTAAAAACCTACCCTAAACGATGATTTTATGACTTGATCAGTAAATATGTTATCAGTGACGTCATGTGTGGGAGAAAACCCCATCTATAATTCCTATGTGTATGTTGTAATATCATGTCTTATCTTGTGAGTGATTAAAAGTAACACATTTTCAATCAATTCTCATGTAGTTTAAGTAACATATAATAAATACCTCGAGTTTATTTCACCAAAAATAAAATTTCCTTTAAAAGTAATGAAATTTTTCATGTTTTATATAATTTCAACAAATTTATTCACGCTTTGTCTAAGACATTCAAAATGTTTAATAGTTGCTTATTTATTTTTTATTTTTTAAATAAGTTTTATTTTAAAAATGGGAAAATTTCATAAAGTTTTATTTTTAGCATGTGTGTTAGGTTAATAAATTTCACTACTAAATTCCACTAAGTCGAATTTTTAAAGGTATACATCTATTCACTGCTTTGAAAATGATATGTTGATTTTTCAATTTCAAATGTTTAACAGATTTTTTCGAAAATGTGACAATCCAACAAATTTCCCTAACTCGAAATTTTAAAGTTTTTAAATGCTTAAGTTTTATTTTTAAGTTTTATTTTTAAATTGTGTCAATCTAACAAATTTCACTAACACAAATTTTTAAAGTTTTTAAATGTTTGTTTTATTCTTAAAATGTGATAAATTTTCAAAGTTTTGAAATATCACAAGCTGGTGGCGATATAGGTCAAGTAAAGATGAGTCACTCATGCAAGCTGATAACAAGTTTAGGCAGGAAAATCGGTTTGCATTAGTCATTTTTATACTCTTGTTATCATGTTAATCGGAAGTGATCTATCTCATAGTTGTGATAAGACAAACCACATGATGTTAATAACAAAGTGTTATTCGCAATAAAATTGAATTCTATTTCCTTAAAACAATTGTAATGGAAAGGATATCGAGACTATCTTGAAAAAATTTTAGGTAAGTCCAGTTTTAATTATAACTCTCTTATCTCATATTAAAATCTTTTTAAATGTCAACACACACTCCTATTTTGTCTAAGTCAATCGAAATATACATCATTAGTTCAAACATCACACAGTGTAAGCTTGAGAAAACACATAACACTTTTTTCACAACCAAACTATTTATTATTCATCTAAAATAATACAAATCAAATAAGACTGTCATATTGAGCTGTAATCAATTCTAATTTTAAAATTTTTTGTAATGTCCAATTAAACACACGTTCTGTAAAATCTTCAAAGCCGTTGTACAACTTTAGAAAGGCATTCTCAACATGCACTTGTATGTTTTGGTCTGTTAATTCCAGTTCACTTTTGGAAAGGAAAAAGGGGGTTGCTCTCTCTAAGTTACCATCCTGTGATTCACGACAGACATCCACTTTAACGGCTGCATACCATTTTATTGACTTTTTCATTTGCAATTGATAATTTAATTCGTTTAAAACATCCGTTCGAATACTGTTAAAAAATGAATGAAAGTCTTTTTGATTCATCTCATTGGATACAATGATAGTTTTAGTAAAAATATTTCGCACATCATTTTGTCTTTTAAAATGCTTCACTTTTTCAAATAACAAATCTTTTGAATAGGGTGATTTCACAACTTTATGAAAAGTATCACAATGTTGTACTAAATCTGATTCACAATCAAACATTTCGCTACACTTTATACATGAATGTTGTTTATGAGTCTTATGGGTCTTCTTGTGAATTAATAAATCATACATTATTGAAAACAGTTCGTTGCAATCCCCACACTTGTATTGTTTGGGTGATTTGTGAATCTTTTGATGCATACGTAAATCACTCTTTCGCGAAAAAACTTCAGCACACACCTCACAACGAAAAGACTTTTCCTTTAAATGACATTTCATATGAAACACTAAGTTAACTTTTCGAGGAAATGCCTTGTTACACATCTTACACACATGAGGTAACTTCTGTTTCTTTAGTCCTGATGAGGTGGGTTTCACTTCACAATTCGAAACGGGTCCTTGTTTAGATAAAAGTGTAGAATCCATCTCTTGATTATTTAACTCTGGTGATGAGTGCTGACACTCCAAGTTGGTTACATCACCAACATAAGAATTCATAACTCGTTCCATAATTTAAATGAAAACTAACTTAACGAAAAATACAACCTATTACAACGATATCAGGTCGCAGTAAAATGTTATGAACTCGTTTCATTGAAATTTATATAATGATAGAGGGCGCTCGTGTAAAAATACTAACTTTGTATTAGTTTAAAAATACTGACATTTTATTGGTTTAAAAATACGTCACGTGATTATTTCATCATATAATGTTATAAGTTTAATCACCACTTAATTCTTGCACAGTGATTAAGAAAGTCTTACCTATCAGAAGTTCGTACATTTGTAAGTAAAAATCTTTATTACTTTCGTATCTATTGCTTTTATAAATAATGTTTTACTTATCAAGTCGCTTAATTTCTAAATGATGTATTCGAAAACACCTTTTATGTCTTATGTGTATAAAGTCTAGCAAAAGAGGGGGTGTTAAGTATTTGAAAAATTGAAGTACGTTAATTTATAAAAACTAGATTCCATTCTCTTTTTTGAAAATGTTGGTTGTGTAAAATCAAATATAATGAAAATTTATTTTAATCGTATAACTCAAAACAAAATACCCGCTCTCTTTTTCTAAATAAAAGAGTGTACAACATTTTGTAACTTCCCTTATTTATTTATTTTTTAAAATATCGTGTACAATTTTCTGATTTCCCTTATTTAAATTTTTAAAAATATTGTGTAAAATTTGAATGTTCTGACAATAATATTTTCGAAATTAAATTAATCTTATCAGCAAAATTTGTATTTGGTCACTTCATATAAACAAAGTAATGTTATCTGACGGATGTATTTCCTGTTTTAAAATATGCATAACGAATCGTGTTTATTAAATCATTACGTGATATTATCTTATCTTGCATCCTGTGAAAAGATTTATTCTGTAATACCATGTAAAATGGTCTTAATCACACGTCTTAAATAATTTCCTGTTTAAACATATGCATAACGAATCATGATTATCAATTCATTATCTTATTTTGCCTTCTATATGAAAAGATTTCCTCCGTGACCACATGTTAGCAGAAAGGTTGTAGTATTTCAGTTATGTTAAAATGCAGCATAATAATGTGTGAGTAGTTTATATTTCTTTAATAATAATAAAAAATATGTATTTTATTTAAAGTGACCTATTAAAAATTAATTTAAAGTTAGTGTCATCTACCTTACTGCTTTAAAAAATTCTGTTAGTTATTTTTAAAAGTAAAAATCTTTCGACTGCTTTTAAACTGTTGTATTGATTTTTCAAATAAAATCACTTAAGTATCATACTTTTAACTAAAATAGGTTGATAATTCAAATATGTGACGTTAAAAAACTAGATGTCGTTCTCTTTTTTTAAATGTTGGTTGTATAATGTCAAATCTAATGAAAATTTATTATAATCGTATAACTCTAAACAAATACCTGCTCTCAAGTTAAATTATTGCTAAAAATTGTTCATATGAAAGGGAAAAAAATCGTTCAAATTGTTTTGTATATATCATATTGTATGTTTTTATATCTAATATTTTGCATGTCAAATCACTTATTAACTGAATGTAATGATTATGTCTTGTGTGTGTTGTAACTGGTTAGTTTAGGGTTGATTATCTATATTAGGGATAAGTGCCTCCATGTAGGTCTTTCTAAGGGTTCATAACACGTATTGACACAAGGTTTTAAAAAAAAAACTCTGAACGGTTAGGTCGCCGAGCGCAAGAAGTTTAAATTTCAACATCTAGTAGCTTTAAAGTCAGAACCTTGCACCTATAGGCGAGGTGCTTATGTGTGTATAAATTCTTAAATGTTTGTAAGACACTTTGGGAAATATGTTATTTAAACTTCCCTTAAAAAAAGTTAGCTATTGTAAGTTAATCTATATACGGATTTCGACGAAAACTCTGAACGGTTATGTCGACGAACTCGAGAGAAGTTTAAACAAAATTCCGAACGGTTAGGTCGACGAGTGCGAAAGGTAAACGTCTACCAGCTTTTCTTCGTGTTAGATTTTTATAAAGCAAAGTAATCGCATTACTTTTATTTACATGGCTATCACAATTTTCATTTTAAATCTTTAAAAATTTAGCCATTACATCTATTTCAATCTCATTTCAGTTAAAACTTAAAGAATAATTTTTTACATGAAACTTTTATAAAGTCAAACATAATGGGTTCGAAGAAAATTCCGAACACGAAAGGTAAATGTCTACCTGCTTTTTAATGTTAAACTATAATAGTTAACAAATATAATTGAAACGTATGATTCCTTTTTCGATAAATAAACTTTTAGAAAAATGCTGTCAAAGTCGATCATCTCCTTTTATTTAACACAACCCTCAGTGGATTTTCATTTTAACTCTCTAAAAATTTAGCCCTCGCATCTATTTTAATCTCATTCACATTTAAGTTAATGTTTAAAGAATGAAAAAAAAAAATTCTTTTACAGGTGAATTATAAGTAAATCTCATGTTAAACTCTGAACAGTTAGGACGACGAGCGCGAAAGGTAGCACAT
Source organism: Maratus michaelseni (assembly GCA_963931845.1). Classification (NCBI taxonomy): domain Eukaryota; kingdom Metazoa; phylum Arthropoda; class Arachnida; order Araneae; family Salticidae; genus Maratus; species Maratus michaelseni. Next base: position 93,049,121 of record OZ007597.1, on the reverse strand, counting down.
AAATATTTCTTTTACAGGTATTATTTTTATAGCAGGGTTCCTACCCCTCAACTCCACTAGCACTGTTGACCTTTTGTTACTTTAACATTTCCCACCAACCATAAGAAACTTTTATGAAAAAAAATTGTATATTCTATTAATATTATTATTTTTACAGCAGGGTTCCTACCCCTCAACTCTACTCGAAAAGGTTACACATATTATTTACAAAAAATGATGTGCATTTTGTTCAATCGCAGTTCACCTATAGGTCGGTCCAATCCTTTCATCTCCCTTTATTTTCCTGCAAAAAAATTAAGCCCCCTAAAAATAAGCCCTCCCCTACCTAAAAGACCCCCTAAAAATAAGAAAATTTCAAAAAGTACTCCAAGTTGTAGTTTATATTTCTTAAATATCTTACATCTAAACTTCGTATTTAAAAAAAAAAAAAAAAAAATTCCCTGACAAGAAAGAATCTGATTAAAACCCTTTATTTTTCACAAAAAAAATTAAGCCCCCTAAAAATAAGCCCTCCCCTCTCTCCCTTATCGGTTAAAAAAAATTAAGCCCTCCCCTACTTCACTTCCTCTCTTATCTTCCAACACTTCCGGTTCACTTCCTGTCTTATCTTCCATCACTTCCTGTCTTATCTTCCATCACTTCCTGTCTTATCTTCCATCACTTCCGATTCCACCTCCAGGAGCCTCACCTCCACCACGCTCACGGCTCCTGCTGAGGCGAAACGAACATTCTTCTACTACTGATATCGAGTCGAATAAGCCAAACTGCGTTGCGATTTGGGATGCACAACCTGTGGCCCGCGGGCTAAACGTGGCCTGTGATGGGTAACTCGTTGCACGCGGAGACCATACACGCCAACATATCCAGAAATTTCAATTTCCTTAATAATTCGTGAAAAATTGCAAATTTTGTCCATTGTAGGAAAACATGAATTTCGTCAATCAGGTGCATGAAATCATGAATTGCGTCGACTGGATGCAAATTTTGTTGAATGGGCATGGAAAAATCAAAAATTTCTCTATTTTATCGCAAGAAAAAAAAAACCCGCAAATTTCAATAATCGATCTACAGAAACCAGAGATGCCAAAATCGGAAATTCCGGAGTTGTGAATTTTCTCAATCACGCAAAAAAATCTTGAATTTTGTAAACCACAGGAAATCCCCCCCCCCCCCGAATTTCGTTGATAAAGCACGTAAAATCATGAATTTCATGGATGAAGCACAGAGTAACAGTGAATTTCATCGAATGGGCGTGGAAAAATCGTAAATTACAACGAATAGTCACGGAAAGAGTTTGCAATTTGTCCATAGATTGTATGAAAACATCATGAATTTTGTCGATCGGGTGCATAAAATCATGAATTGCGTCGACTGGGTGCGAATTTTGTTGAATGTGCATGGGAAAATCACAAATTTCGCCATTTTGTCGCAAAAAAATTGCAAATTTCAATAATCGGTCAACAGAAACCAGAGATGCCAAAATCGAAAATTCCGAAAATCACTAAAATCTTGAATTTTGTAAACCACTGAAAAAACCCCGCGAATTTCGTCAATAAGGCATGTAAAAACATGAATTTCATGGATCGAGCACAGAGAAACAGCAAATTTCCTCGAAAAATTGCGAATTTCAACAAACAGTCATGGAAAAAATATGCAAATTGTCCATAGATCATAGGAAAACATCATGAATTTTGTCTATCGGGTCTGTAAAATTATGAATTTTGTCGATAGGCATGGAAAATTGCGAATTTTGTCAATTGGGCATGGAAAAATCAAGAATTCTGTCGAATGTTCATAGAAAAATTGTAAATTTCGACAAACAATCGCAGAAAAAAAATCGCGCATTTCACCATTGTCAAGAGAAGAAAAATTGTGAATTTCATTAATCGGCCGATGGAAACTATAGATGCCCAAATTGGAAATTCCAGAGTTCCAAATTTTGTCAGTTTGATGCGAAAAAAATAATTTCGTCAACCACTTACGGAAAAAATTGCAAATTTTTTTCAATCCCCCCCCCCTTCTTCCACGAAACAAAACATTGTCTGCGCTACGGATGTTAGGCCTTGACAAACCAGTCATTCTTGTGACTAGCCCTCTTCTTATAAAGGTTGTGCACCCCTATTCTTGATATATCCTTGCCAACAGAATTGTATATATTGACTGGAAAGAGGGAACTTAGAGGGCTAAATCTACCCTTCTGAAATAGATGTTTTTTTAAAAATCTGATTATTGGCTTAGATTCCCCCCCCCCCCCTCCTAACGAAACAAAATTCTCTGTACTACTGATGGTGGCTCGCAACATTCCAGTTATTTTTTAAAAGGCCCTTTGCTTAAAAAGGTTGCGCACCCCTACATTATATTTTGCATTTTCAAAAAATTGTATTGTAATTATTTCATTAAAAAATGTATCATATTTATTCCTCTAAAGAATTGCAATTTTGGAACAGCTGTCGTAGATGGACAAGGGTTGGCGTGATTTTTGTTTTGCACCATTTTGGCGAGAAAACCCTGTTTTTGGATAACTGTTAGGCCTAGCTTGCTTAAAAGCATGTTAGTTTTATTTTACTTTGAAACAATTTATTTTATTATGAAAAACACATTTTTATTATAAAACACACACAATTTTTATTACAAAACACACACATTGATTAATTTATTAAAAAATACACAATATTTAATTTAATATAAAACTCACGGAAACTGCTCTGCCATACAAAGCAAAATCTCACCAATTTCGAATTATTGCTCAGGCATAAAATCGCCATTTTGGTACCAAAAAGACACTCTGGTGCATTTGTGACAGCTGTATTGCAATTTTTTTCAACTAAAAATTTTAATTTGATGTCTAAAACATTTACAGTAGACATCATCACAGAGTAAGGAGATTTAAATAGAGAATCAATTCTCATACACTGCAATGGCAACTTTTTTAACATGGGATTACACATAGACAGTGCAGATTGCTGTAGGTGATGCAAGAACTACGGCCATAACAAAAGCGAGATTTCTAATACGGCTATATATCGCTTCCTTGGCGCCAAATGCCGGAAAGGAAAAAAAATGGCGATAGCTTGTTGCTGCTTGTTTTTTAAATCTCATTTTTCATATCATTTAACATCGTAAAAATCCACAATTATTGTTTTTTCCATTGCATGCATATTTATCAGCAGATAAAATTCTTCGAATGTTCCAGAAATTAAGAATCCCTAAATTAAACACTGTGTTATACAATAATATTCTGAAATTCTGATTAATTGCTTATTCTTTGGAACATATGATATATTACATAAATATGCTTTACACTCACGCAGCGATGTTTGGCGACTCTTTGGTAAGCGCGATTTTCAAGCTCTCGCCAAACCAATAACTTCATATAATGGCTAAGTTGCCATTAAAGGAAAAAATCCCCTAAATTTGGCGACTTTTTCCTTTTTATAATAGTTTTAAAAAAAAAGAAAAAAAACTTGTGCGTGAGTGTATGACATCATAGCCAAAAAAAAAAAAAAAAAAAAAGATATTTCACCAAAACAGTGAGATTTCCTTGAATTTTATTATTTTTTATACTCTTAGAAATATGGCTGCTAAGCAGCGAATAAATTAAAGAGGAAAATAAAAAATAAACGCTTTTAAAAATTCCAAAAAATATGAAAATAAGATATTTATATTTCACGAACAGATGCAAAAACATTTTCAAATATTTTAAGCAATTAATTTCTGAATTCTATTAAATTTATTGACAAAATTTTAAAACTATTGGAAATGCATATCGAAAATTTTGTATTCATAATTTTACGTCTAAATCCATTATACAAATGTTCCATTTTCATTTCAGATAAAAATGAAATTTGAAAAATCATATGCATCCCCATAGGAAAGCATTATGACCTAAAAAAAGAACAAAAATAACACATGAAAATAAATCACAACTTACCGATCATTGGAAATTAAAAAAAAACTTTTCACTCTTGTTCTTACAAACAATACACTTATCTCTTCCTAGCATTTTGAATAATTATAATAACCTATTTGATCTTCAAAGCATAATTTTAATAATAAATATTAATCAAGATTCAAAATTCAAATAGAGAAAGTCGAAAATTTGCATATTTGCAAATGACAACAGCAAAAAGCGACAAACAGAATAGGGTTACAATTAAACAGAAATCACGAAGATAAAAATCGCCAAAGCGATGATTTAGTTTTTAAGTCATCCGCTGCAATCGTTCTTTTCAGGCGAAGTTGGGACTCTGTTTAAATTTTCTTACTCGGGGGGCATCATTTTACACATACCTTTTATTTCCCAATTTCTATTACTGGTTAAAACTTAGTGTCTTGTTTACATTAGAGAAATTGGGAAAAACATGAAATATGGTCATTGATTAAAAAATATAAGAAATTTTTTATATTTATAGAAAGCAGTATGTAAAAGACTGTATAAAAATTCACTCGCCTGGTCAGAAAATCCAATCACCTAGGGCAAGCAAATTAATGTATTCATTTCTAAATAGCAAAACTCGGAATTTTCATTAGAGACCAGTGGCCAATAGTAGCAGTTTTATAGTGGCCACTTTTTTAAGTACTTTTCGGTTAGCCGGGCGACAGTGATATATATATATAGACACACACATACACATATCTACATGTACATATATATACATGCACATATGTACATATGACTGTATATACATATGAATTTATATATGTACATATATCACTGGTGCCCATCTAACCGAAAAGTACTAAAAATTATCTGTCAGCGTCGCCCCTTTCCAATAAGGAAAAAAAAAATTTTTTGGCATTTCATCAAGGATTCTATTTTTTTTATTTTTTTTGGTTGAAAAAATCTTTATATTAACATATTTATTTGGACTGTTTAATTTTTGATTAATACTAATTGAAATTTTAATAAAAGTTTACTGTTTAGAACTTTTAAATAAAAAATGGTACTTCTCTACTATCCCGTCAGCTGCTTTTCATAAGAAAAAAATATCAAACTGTAACGCCAAATAGACGGGAGAACGTTGCCATTAGAATATGAAAATAAATAAAATATAAGAATTTAAGGACACAATTGTTATTTTAATTAATGAAATAACTCATAAATCAGTGAAACATAATAAAAAATACACACAAATGTTGAATTAAAAACTACTTGATGACATAACAAACACGTATAATGCTTCTGACATCAAGTAAACGGGACTGCATTTTTGGCCTTTAATCTTACAGTTTGGCGATAGTTTTTTGTTATGAAAAGTGGTCAACGGGATAATAGAGAAGTACCTACCCAATTGTTTTCATTTAGTGGCTCTGTGGCTAGTGTTAATTTTGCCCTATATCAAAAATCTGAATTACTTAAGTGTTTGTTTTATAAGTTAGGTATTTTGTAAACTGTATTTACTCATTTACTGATTTTGACTTGCTGGGTGTTCATTAAGAACTGACTTTTCTTTTCATTTAGTATTGTCAATAGAAACGTTGAAGTCCTTTTTTTTTTAAGCAAATAATTATTTTTTAGAATCATTTTTTGTGAAAACTAAATCCTCAGATGTAATTTAATAATAATAATAATAATAAAATCTTCATTTATTTCTTTAATTTACATTGTGCATAATGTGTGGATTTGTAAAAGTTGATTGTAAATCTGAAAAGTGGGGATAAAATTAAATTTGGGTAAAATATGTGCTTATGAATATAGGCTTATGAAATTAGCACTTGAGATAGCATAATAATATTGTGAAAGTGTCTGCTGAAATAGTGGAATTCGCCGATTGGCTGCGGAAAATATCGCGAAATTTGTTAATATTTTAAGTTTTCTGATTTAAAATACTGTGATTCACTTTTAAAATTTTAATTTTCAGTCTCGGTGTTTCCACATAAGTTTTTCATGCTTAATTTAACACGATTTTTTGTAATATGATTCAATCGCAGTCATTACTCGTGGGTTAATATCCACTATTATAATACCAACACAAAATAATTGTTCGCCACATATTTCACACAAATTTAGTTTGATCGCCCTTTTTCAGATTTACAGTCAACATTTCAAATGTATTAAGCGATAAAAAACTAAATGAAAAGAACAATTAACAAGTCAAAATAAATAAACAATAAATAAATAACAAAATACCTATGGATATAACGTATTTAATCCTTAAAGCGATCTTCGCGAACGAATACATACATGCGAGAAACGAGAAATTGTTTGGGATTGGGAGATTAATTTATTGGGAGCTTGTTTGGTTGCAGCTGCGCAAACAATGCAAAATATTTTATCCTTAAAAAATCGAAAGTTTATTTAAAATAACAGTAAAAATGAACACAAATAATTAAAAAATATTTCCTCATTATGAAAAAGGAATTGAAGTAATTTTTCGACAATACTTTAATACAATATTTTAATTAATAAAGAGACGATTAATCCGACGCAATAAACTGTTAGTTAATAGGATTATCATTTTTAGTCTAAAATCTGATATTATTTCTTTGTAACAAAAAAGGAAAACATATAGACAACAATTGAATTTAATAAATATGTATTACATGTTTCAAATATATAATTCATTGTTTTTGCATTAAAAAAAAATCTAAATAATTAGCCCGTTCAGAAGCTTGATTGGCTTTAACGGCGAACCGTACATCCATTTTAACTGTAATGTCCGGCGGAAGAAAGGAGTGATCACACCATTGCATTTGTACAGCTTGGCTTAAGAAAAAAGTCCCATTTTTTAAATCGGATTATATAAAAAACTAGAGTTTTCCTATTTAAGCGGATAGGGGGATTCGCTTCATCTAAAACCGATTAGTATCATATATTAATTTTAAAAAAATCCTTCGGGCGGTTTTCGAGATACGCTTTTTACACCATGACACCATTACATGCAGAGCGAAAAACTTCCCATTTTACTTTAAAATGGATTTCCAGATCTTAAAATCTACTGCATGTAGAAATCTATAAATTTCAGGATAGAGTTAGACCGGAGATATAAGACAGCTGTCAAAAAATCTAAACGATGTGCCTCATATTTGCTGAGATATTAAATGTCGGCTTTTCGCTTTTCCTTTGAACTCAAGCTACGTGTATATATAGAGTGACGGAAATCTTCGGTTTAGGGCTTTCGGTTTTCGGTTTTTGCTGCGTCACTCGAGAAACTACCGTCTCTCATGATATAATCCATTAATCCTCATATCCATATATACATATCTATTAATAATTAAGTCTCCATAAATTTTAATTGCCAAAAATGTTGCTAGCATTTGATATATAAGGAAATTTAGATGCCTCAGCACTTTAATTCCTTAGCCAGTCACAAAGTAGTTTGTAGTGAAAGATTTCGTTCGATCTGAAATTATTCATTTGTAAGTATAAGTATTCTCTGCATCTATTCCGCGCTCCTAAATTTAATTTGACTCTCTCAAAATAGAAGTTCAGCACTTATCTCATACAAAAGATGACAATAAACAAAATCATGACAAAAGACAAAAATTTAACGAGCACTTGAAACGTAGCTAAAAACCTACACAATCATATAGGATCAATATACTGTCGATATTGATATACCTGAATTAAATAAATGATATTACTTACCCATCATACGTAGTATAGGGTAAGTCTTGTAATCGGTTTGAAAATTGAAAAAAAAAAATTGACGGATTTACACGTTTCAGACACTGGAGATTCCGACTGTCTGTGTGTGTCTGTGTGTGTGCCTGTGTGTGTATCTGTAAACGCTCTATATCCCGAACAAATTGAGATAGAGGCTTGAAATTTGGTATGTACTTAGTATGTAAAAATGGGAAGAAGCTTATTGAATTTCAGTAACCTCGAGTATCTGAAACTATTTTTTTCGGACTCTCGAAATATTCGTTCTGATTAAAAGTATATAAAAATTTTCGAACCTGGTTTTTTAAGGGGTGACTATAAAAGACAATAAAAAGAAACATAAATTTTACATTAAGAATGAAGATTGGATAATTAGCTGCTGAGATATTTGTAATCACATTTTCCACACTCTTCGATTTTTCATGACCCTGTATTTAATTCAAATTTCAATTCAAAGATATATTTTAATTAATAAAGAGACGATTAATCCGACGCAATAAACTGTTAGTTAATAGGATTATCATTTTTAGTGTTGTATTTAGAGAGTCATTTTTAGAGATGTTTCTCTTACGCAATTCAGTAATAGAGTATTTAAAGCAGCCATACTCAACCTGCGGCCCGCGGGCCGCATGTGACCCGGCGACCTTTTATGTGCGGCCCCAGACACATAATCATTAATCCCTATTTATAAAATTGAGATGAGTATAAAAAGTTTTTAATATTTTCACTGCTTTTTTATATATTTTCATGGGAAGACAAATTCCTGTTATTTATAACTTACTAATTTAAAATTACCTTAAAATATCTTAAATGACGTTTCCTTAGTTAAAGTTCTTTTTACATGTAGTTTTACTTGTGGTACAGTAGTCTATACATTTCTTAATCCTGAACACTAAGCAAACATTATTCCAAATTAATTTAATTTGCAGTACATATTTCTACATTTAAAAGAAAAAGGTTTTGCATTGAGAAAAAAATGATTTATTAGTGATTTATTATCCCCTGATTTATTTATTTATTTATTTATTTATTTATTTTTGAGAATTTGGAATTGCTGCATTGTTATATTGTTACGTTTTATACTTATCATATAGCTAATAAGGCTTATTATGGTTAAATATTGGTTGCAGAAAAAATAAATTGTCAGCAAAACGTTTTATACCACTATTTCAAAAGAACAAACTTCACGGCATTTTTAATAGAAATCTATATTTTTTTACATTAATTACAAGTGTGTTGCGGCCCGCCTAAAGTCGCAAATATATGTTTGCGGCCCGCAAGAAAAAAAGGTTGAGTACGGCTGATTTAATGTTTATGACGTCATCAAGCCAGGATTTTATTCGAATTGCAATGCATTTTATAAATAGTTTACGCATGTTTTATTTTCACATTTTATATTATGCATGTCCATGATGGGTAAGTATTACGGTGGCCCCCGACGATTAGTTTTTAAAATACACCAAACCTTTTTGAGCACATTGTATATAGAAAGTACGAGATAGATGGCTGAATTCCTTACAAATTTACATGAAACTTTTCACCGATTTAAATCTGTTTAAAACTGCATCGCTTCACGTCATATAAACGTGACAATGTCTTTAACAGGATTTTCATTAATGCTTACAGAGTAAAGTTATATACAACTATCTTAAACTTGATTTTATCTTTACAGAGTGAGAGATGAAAATACTGGTGATTCTGCTGCTGACAGTAGCGACAGTCATAGTGGCAGCACAGGATACAGAAGGTAAATTGAATAAGCATTAAAATACATTAAAATTATAAATATATATATAACATTCTTTTAAAATAATTCAATGTTTATTTTAAAAATCACGTCTAATTTCATGTAGAGGTCTGCACGGGCCGAAATTTCCAGGGCCGGGCAGGGCTCGGGATTCGGGCCTTGGCCCGGTCCGTGCAGATCTCTAATTTCATGTCCACAATTCATGTTGTTCTAAGCTAGTTCCTTTACAATACGTTAATTTGACATGGGTCACGATTATGGAAAATTAACCGCTTTGATTTACGCTTGGTAGAAAGTTCGAAATAGGGAATTTATTTTAAAAAATTTAATTTGTGCTCTGTTTCTTTTTTAAGATATGGCAACAGGGAAGAAAAATCATTGTTTAAACTATCTATTCGGGATTTCTAAATTATTTTCTCAACATATAATCATAACTTATTTAATATCAAACTATTAATTGTTAAAAGCGTACTTTAAAAAATATATATGTTGAACTATTTATTTTCTATTTATATTTTGTTTTCTAATTTTAATGTTTAAAAAATGCCAATGTTGCAGTTTACAGGCAGTTGCCTTATTCTAGCGAGCGAGGTTTGGTGCATCATTAACTCCATTGTTGTTGTAACTCCTATACAGTTGTAATCATAAAGAATATTTGGGGAATTTATCACCTGCGCCTGGCTAACGGAAAAATACCATAAAATATATTTATTTATTTATAATTATAAGTTCTAAAAATAACAGCAAAATTTTCGCCTCCGAAAAGGGTTGCCAGTCTCTCGGGTCGGGGAATGAAAAGGCAGTCACACAGGAACATCACCACCAGGGGGCACTTCCGAAAATCGGTACGGGCCCGATTACGACGGGGTTTTGCTCTTTCGACTGGACATGGATAGCTTTACAGATTTCGGTGATGTTCGTTTAGAACACATTGCGCTCCCTGGTGGTGGAAGGTGTAATTAAAAGATTTTTCATCCAACTCGGGTTCTATGGGTCACATCACGACGCGGTTTGGCTCAATCGACTCAGCGTCGATAGAGGAAACTAGAGCTTATCGATTTTTGCTCCGAGTCTCACCACCAGGGGGCGCTTTCCTATCTCCGGTTCTACGGGCATGAAAACGACGGGGTATGGCTCATTCGACTCGACATCGAAAGCCTTAACGATTTCAGTTATGATCGTATAAACAGATTGCACCACCTGGTGGTGGAAGGTGGAACTAACGTATAATGCAGCGCATGCGCAGCACGACTGCTATACGGTACCGCAGGCAGCGGGGACCCGAGCCGGAGGTTCGTTCAGTTAGAGGTTTATACTATTCTATGTGCAATTTAAGGGATTATCCGATGCCGAAGGCAGCGGGGAACAGGGTCGGAGATTCGTTCAGTTAGAGGTTTATACTATTCGATGTGCAAATTAAGGTATTATCCGGTGCGTGCGTAGCATGACCGGTATACGGTGCCGAAGGCAGCGGGGACCATGATCGGAGTTTCGTTCAGTTAGAGGTTTATACTATTCGATGTGCAAATTAAGGGATTATCCGGTGCCGAAGGCAGCGAGGACCAGGGTCGGAAGTTTGTTCGGTTAGAGGTTTATACTACTCAATGTGCAAATTAAGGGATTATCCGGTGCCGAAGGCAGCGGGAACCGGGTCGGAGGTTAGTTCGGTTCGAGGGGGATGCGAGCCGGAGAATACAAAAGTTTCGAGGCGCCGATTTAAATTAGGGGCCCGCTAGCGGGCGAAGCCAGCTAGTTTTGTTTAATAATTCTAGCATGTCAGGAAGTGGGTAAAAATTTATTATAAAACTTCATATTTACATACATGAATCAAGTTAAGTTAAATAAAAGGGTGTAAACATAATACTAATAACATGTTCTTTGGTAACTTTTAAAAAATAGCACTAAAAAAATCTGTTTTTATTTTTGAATTCTTTTTTGTGTTTATTACTTGTAATAGCTCTCCATAGCTCTATCCCACCAAAAGATGCAAGATTAATTAATTAATAATTAATAATAATAAAACTATAATACTAGATATAAAACGACAGTTCTACGCCAGCGGCACCGCGTCACCAACCTCAAGGTCGAAGGAAGGTCAGTGCAGCCCGGAAGTACGTCGCGGCGGAAATACGTCACGGAGATAAGCGGAGTGGGGAGATAAGCGAGTGGAGAGATAAGGGAGTGGGGGAAATAAGGGAATGGGGGAGATACTCATGTCTAAGAGGGTGATTAGTTTAATTAATGGAATTAGTTTAATTAATGAATCGTGGAATGCTTTTTAAAAACTTTTTTTTTCTAGAATTATCATGCTATAGTAGGACGAGGTATTTTTCTAATTTGTTAGAGAATAGATATTTTATGGATTTTCTAAAAATTAAAAATTTTCCAAAATTATTTTTTAAATTAATTTTTTTTTTAATTGTGGACCCACCATAACCACCCGCTATGAAAACAATTCATAACGCCACATTTTTTTTTTTTAGGTATTCGAAAAAAGTTACGCGAAAACAGAGAGTTTGATTAAAATACAGGGTACCCTATAAACATGATTCACCATACTAAATTTAAGCACCCCCCACACTCCTCCCTCCGCCACTTTTTTATTTTAGCAGAGAGCCCTTTGATAAACGTCAGACAAAAAATGTAAAGTCTCTTCATAAAATACAAAGTACCACATAAAAATTGTATAGGGGAATGAATTGAGGAAATAGCCCCCCCCCCCTTTTGCCCCAGTGGACCCTTCGATGTAAGTTAGGCTAACAATACAGGGTGTATGGAAAATAGAGAGTGGCCATCAAAAATACAGGGTACCCTATAAACTTGATTCACCATACCAAATTTAAGTGTACCCCCTCCCTTTTTCATTTTAGGAGAGTGCCCTTTGACACAAGTGAGGCTAAAAATATAAGGGCCCTTCAAAAAATACAAAGTGCCACACAAACATTGTATAGGGGAATAAATTGAGGAAATAGCCCCCCACCCCCCTTTTGCCCCAGTGGACCCTTCGATGTAAGTTAGGCTAACAATACAGGGTGTATGGAAAATATAGAGAGTCCATCAAAAATACAGGGTATTCTATGAACCTGATTCACCATACCAAATTTCAGTGCCCCCACACCCTTTTTTATTTTAGCAGAGTGCCCTTTGACACAAGTGAGGCTAAAAATATAAGCGTCCTTCACAAAATACAAAGTACCACTCAAAAATTGTATAGGGGAATAAATTGAGGAAATAGCCCTCCACCCCATTTTGCCCCAAATGGGCCCTTCGATGTAAGTTAGGATAACAATACAGAGTGTCCATCAAAAATACAGGGATACCCCAATAACATGATTCACCTTACAAAATTTAAGCGCCCCCTCCCTTTTTTTATTTTAGAAGAGGGCCCTTCGACATAAGTGAGGCTAAAAATATAAGGCCCTTTCGAAAAATACAAAGTGACACATACAAATTCTATAGGGGAATAAATACATGGAAGAAGTAGCCCTCAACCCCTTTGGTGAAAATACAGGGATAGCTTATAAACATGATTCAACATACTAAATTTAAGCACCCCCCCCCCTTTTATTTAAAATTTTAGCAGAGTGTTCTTTGATAAAAGTTAGACTGGAAATGTAAACTCCCTTCATAAAATACAAAGTACCACACAAAAATTGTATAGGGGAATGAATTGAAGAAATAGCCCCCACCCCCTTTGTCCCAGAGGGGCCTTTGTTATAAATGAGACTAACAATACAAGATAGCCTTAAAAAATATATAGAGTGCCCACAAAAATGATACGAAAAATTCAAACGTTAATGAAAAATTAAGATCTATAGTAAATAACAAAATAATAATAATAAAATAAATAGGATAAATAAAATAAATTTTAAAACTATAATAAAATTTAAAACGATAATAAAATTTAAAACCACCCTTTAAAGCCATATGAAAGTAAAATTTAACTCGATAGAGTCAAAATTTGAGGTCTATTTAGGACTGCTTCAAAAAAATACATTTAATGAAATAGAACCCTTCACAAAATTCCGTTCTATAAAAACATACTCTTCATTAATTATTATTATTTTATGTATAATTTGAAAGAAAATACCTCTTAAGTAAAATTCAGTGATTCTCCCTAGGGGAGAGAATTATATTAGAATTTTGGGTTAGCGTTGGCTAAGAATTTGTTATCGACTTGGAAAAAGAAAAAGCATAGTAAGTATGAGTCACTAAGCTTGAGGGGATGTTTGATAAGATATTGAAGATTAATGATAAGAGAATTTTCTATAGTTAACAATTAGTATTCAAATTAGTATTTGGAGAATGATATTACTAAGTTAGAATGAAAAATAAATAAACTTATTTCTTTCATTAGTACATATATCTTAATATACATTACTTCAAAAATTCTAAACGTTTATTCACTCTTATAAATTACTCCGTTTTCACATATAGGTGGAAAAATTATCACTTGTTATTTCAACATATAAAGCAAAACTTACTGTTATTAAAAAATGTATAACTAAGAATTTTACGAAAGTAGTAGAGGAATGTATGTTTCGCTCCAGCAGGCGCTATGTGCGCGGAGCCGGAGTCGGAAATGGCAGGTGTGGATAACAGGCATGTTGAGACAGGAAGTTCTGGGAACTGTGAAGGTTACCGGAAGTCGCAGGTGTGGATAACAAACAGGTTGAGACAGGAAGTATGACCGGAAGGGATTAGAAGATAAGGACAGGATGAGACGTATTTTTTATGGGTTTTAATCAGGTTCTTTCTTGAAAGGGAATTTTTTTTTAATTGTGGACCCACCATAACCACCCGCTATGAAAACAATTCATAACGCCACAATTATTATTATTTTCCCATCTGCCAATCCTGTTACACCAGTCATCTGTGAGAGACCTGTAACGAAATAAAAGGTTTAATTATTATTATGTTTAAGCGAGAGTTGTGTCATACAGGAAATCAGATGTGTGACGTCTGCTAAAGATGTAGAGTGTCTATGAGGAAATCCAGCTTCACGGAACATAGAAAAAAAAAAAAAAACAAGTCTTGCTTGATTTGATGTATGTGATAGCTAAAGGCCCCCCCAACCTATACAAAATTTTAAATAATTTTATATAGGTTGTATTATCTGACTAAGCAGGGGTCGCATGGCCGCCACACCACTCATTGTTGCCTTCGATAATAATATTAACAGAATGCTAGTGGAGTTGAGGGGTAGAAAGCCTGCTTTAAAAATAATAATATTAACAGAATGTACAATTTTTGTTTTGTCCCTTTAAACATTAACTTAAATGTGAATGAGATTAAAATAGATGTTAGGGCTAAATTTTTAGTAACAGAATGTCATCAGTGCTAGTGGAGTTGAGTGGTAGGAACCCTGCTATAAAAATAATACCTGTAAAAGAAATATATATGTGCTACCTTTCGCGCTCATCGACCTAACTGTTTAGAGTTTAACATGAAATTTACTTATTATTCACCTGTAAAAGAATTTTTTTTCCCCTTCTTTAAACATTAACTTAAATGTGAATGAGATTAAAATAGATGTGAAGGCTATATTTTTAGAGAGTTAAAATGAAAATCCACTGAGGGTTGTGTTAAATAAAAGGAGATGATCGACTTTGACAGCATTTTTCTAAAAGTTTATTTATTGAAAAAGGAATCATACGTTTCGATTATATTTGTTAACTATTATAGTTTAACATGAAAAAGCAGATAGACATTTACCTTTCGCACTCGTCGACCTAACCGTTCGGAATTTTCTTCGAACCCACTATTTTTGACTTTATAAAAGTTTCATGTAAAAAATTATTCTTTAAGTTTTAACTGAAATGAGATTGAAATAGATGTAATGGCTAAATTTTTAAGAATTTAAAATGAAAATTGTGATAGCCATGTAAATGAAAGTAATGCGATTACTTTGCTTTATAAAAATCTAACACGAAAATAGCAGGTAGATATTCACATATCTAGCGCTCGTCGACCTAACTGTTCGGATTTTTTTTTTTTTAACCTTGTGTCAATATGAGTTAGGATTCCTTAGAAAGACCTACATAGAGACACTTATCCCTAACGTATATAATCAACCCTATATTTAACTAACCATAAAAATATAACACGAAAAAAGCTACTAGACGTTGAAATTTAAACTTCTTGCGCTCGTCGACCTAACTGTTCAGAGTTTAACATGAAATTTACTTATAATTCACCTGTAAAAGAATTTTTTTCCCTTCTTTAAACATTAACTTAAATGTGAATGAGATTAAAATAGATGTGAAGGCTAAATTTTTAGAGAGTTAAAATGAAAATCCACTGAGGGTTGTGTTAAATAAAAGGCGATGATCGACTTTGACAGCATTTTTCTAAAAGTTTATTTATCGAAAAAGGAATCATACGTTTCGATTATATTTGTTAACTGTTATAGTTTAACATTAAAAAGCAGGTAGATATTCACATCTCTAGCGCTCGTCAGCCTAACTGTTCGGAATTTTCTTCGAACCCATTATTTTTGACTTTTTTAAAGTTTAATGTAAAAAAAATATTCTTTAAGTTTTAACTGAAATGAGATTAAAATAGATGTAATGGCTAAATTTTTAAGGATTTAAAATGAAAATTCGTCGAAAATTGTGATAGCCATGTAAATGAAAGTAATGCGATTACTTCGGAATTTTGTTTAAACTTCTCTCGAGTTCGTCGAACTAACCGTTAAGAGTTTTCGTCGAAATCCAGATATATATATTAACTTTCAATAGATAACTTTTTTTAAGGGAAGTTTAAATAACATATTTCCCAAAGTGTCTTAGAAACATTTCAGAATTTATATACACACATAAGAACCTCACCTATAGGTGCAAGGTTCTGATTTTAAAGCTACCAGACGTTGAAATTTAAACTTTTTGCGCTCGGCGACCTAACCGTTCGGAATTTTCTTCGAACCTTGTGTCAATACGAGTTAGGATCGCTTAGAAAGACCTACATGAAGACACTTATCCCTAATGTAGATAATCACCCCTATATTTAACTAACCAGTTACAACACACAAGACATAATCATTACATTCAGTTAATAAGTGATTTGACGTGTAAAATATTAGATATAAAAACATGCAATATGATATATACAACACACAAAAAAAATTTTAAAGATTTTTTTCCCTACAATTTTTAACAAGAATTTAGCAATAATTTAACTTGAGAGCAGGTATTTTGTTTAGAGTTATACGATTATAATAAATTTTAACCCTATTTTACTTGATACAACTAACATTTAAAAAAAGAGAAAGACATCTAGTTTTTTTTAACGTCACATATTTGAATTATTAACCTATTTTAGTTAAAAGTATGATACTTAAGTGATTTTATTTGAAAAATCAATACAACATTTTAAAAGCAGTCGAAAGATTTTTACTTTTAAAAAATAACTAACAGAATTTTAATTTTTTAAAGCAGTAAGTTAGATGACACTAACTTTAAATTAACTTTTAATAGGTCACTTTAAATAAAATACATATTTTTTATTATTATTAAAGAAATATAAACTACTCACACATTATTATGATGCATTTTAACATAACTGAAATACTACAACCTTTCTGCTGACATGTGGTCACAGAGGAAATCTTTTCATATAAGAAGGCAAAATAAGATAATGAATTGATTCGTTATGCATATGTTTAAACAGGAAATTATTTAAGACATGTGATTAAGGCCATTTTACATGGTATTACAGAATAAATCTTTTCATAGGATGCGAGATAAGATAAGATAATATCACGTAATGATTTAATAAACACGATTCGTTATGCATATGTTTAAACAGGAAATTTGATTAAGAGATAACATTACTTTACTTATATGAAGTGTCCAATTATAAATTTTGCTGATATAATTAATTTTATTTCCAATTTGAAAATAGTATTGACAGAACATTCAAATTTTACTTTTACACAATATTTTTAAAAATTTAAAGTTTTATGAAATATTTAATTGTGAATCGGATTTTTTACAACTTTGTGTTACTTTTCATAAAGTTTTACCTAACATTGCGAAATCACCTTGTTTAAAAGATTTGTTATTTGAACTTATAGTGAAGCTTATAGATTAGTTCGAACTTATAGTGAATTAAAAGACAAAATGATATGCAAAATATGTAAAGTGGAATTAACAGATCAAAACGTGCATGTATATGTTGAGAATGCCTTTTTCAAGTTGTTTAACTGATTTTAAGATTTCACTGAACAAGTGTTTTATTGGTCATTACAAAAATTTTGAAATTAGAATTGTATACATCTTATTTGATGTGTGTTATTTTAAATGGTGAATAAAATAGTTTGATTGCGAAAAAAGTGTTTTCTTTAACCTACACTGTTAAAACTGATGTTGTGTATTTTGAATGACTTAGACAAAATGTTAATTTAAAAAAAGTTTTTAACATGAGATAAGAGTTTTACAATAAAAATTGACTCACCTAAAATTTTTTCAAGATAGTCTTCTTTCGATTCCTACCTAAACATGTTATCAGCTTGCTACATGCATGTTTGAGTGACTCATTTTTACATGTGTCGAACTGTCTGTTGGGAAAATGATTGCCATATTTAACACGTGTAGACGATTTTTACCCGGAAGCTGTTTGAACTATCAAATTTCAGATATCACACATTTTTGTACAACATTTAAATATTTTAATGTATTTTCACTTGTATATAGGAAACTTAGCATTATCAACTTCATATCGGAACATGGAAGATAGAAAAATAATAACTTTACACTTAGACAATATTTTAATCTAAGAAAAATAGACTTAACACATTGTTAGAAGTTTTGGAAAAATATGTAGTTGGTTAAAAATTTTAGAAAATTTAACATAAAGTAACAAATTTTAGAAAATAAACATTTCGATAATTGAAAAAATTAAATTTTGGTAAACTTTACACTTAGACAATACTTCAAACTAGGAAAAAATAATAACTTTACACTGAGACAATATTTTAAACTAAGGAAAAATTAGACATAACACATTGTTAGAGTTTTTTTAAACTATCTAGTTGGTTATAAATTTTAGAAAATTAGCAACAAATAAACATTTCATTAGATTGCCGAAAGAAAATAATTAAATTTAAGTAAACTTTACACTTAGTCAATGTTTCAAACTAAGAAAAATAATAACTTTACACTTATACAATATTTTCAACGAAGGAAAATACCAAAATAAATAATAATAATAAATACCAATAAATAAGTTACATTAATAACTTAACACATTGTTAAAGTTTTTTTTAAACAACACAACATTTTCAAAACAGTGGAAATAGTATACCTGTAAAAAATTCAATTTAGTGGAATTTAATAGTGTAATTTTTTAACCTTACTCATTTAAAAAATAAAACTTTATAAAATTTTCACTTTTTTAAAATAAGCAACTGTTAAACATTTTGAATGTCTTAGACAAAGTAGGAATAAATTTGTTTAAATTATATAAAACATGAAAAATTTCATAACTTTTAAAGGAAATTTTATTTATGGTGAAATAAACTCGAGGTATTTATTATATGTTACTTAAACTACAAGAGAATTGATTGAAAATGTGTTACTTTTAATCACTCACAAGATAAGACATGATGTTAGGAATTATAGATGGGTTTTTCTCCCACACATGATGTCACTGATAACATATTTACTGATCAAGTCATAAAATCATAGTTTAGGGTAGGTTTTTAAGCACGAAGTTTAGTTGAGATTTAAGATATTTGAGAAATATAAACTACAACTTTGACTACTTTTTGAAATTTCCCCCTACATAAGAAAAATAAAATAGAAAAATAAAATGAAGAGTCGTATTTGAATGGAATCGAATTATTATCCTTTCACTTAACAGCTGAATGCGTCGGCAATTACATCACAAAGGCACTGATAACAACTGATTGAATATATTGTGTTTCTTTTTTAAGGTTAAATTGATTTAATATTCAAGTTATTTCTTAATGATACACTTAAAAACAATAAACTTAATTAGCATTCAGAAAGCAAACGATCACATTATTGTGTAAAACAATCAAATGTTTTAAAAGTCACGAGTTAAAATTTGAAATGACTTAGAATTTAAGTAGAATTTAGATGTGAACCTTTTAAAATGAAATAATAGTTTTTTGTATCGCCCTCTATCGGTGAGTAATAGAATTAAGAGATAATTAAAAGTTTTAACTTGAATTCGAACCCACAACCAAATTTATTTTTCGGTTTTATAATTTAGGGTAGGTTTAACTGAGCAAGCCATGATATAACAGTATTTATAGACGATTTAAGATATTCGATAAAGGAAATCATCTGAATTTTTAATTTAATTGAAGGTTTTACTGCTTAAAGTACTACAAAATGAGTACAACACGATGCATAGTTTTTTAATTAATTATATTTTTCGAAAGGTTAAATTGACTTATTGATAAATTTAGGATTTATGTTTAAAGTGAATAAATTTGATATCTTAAGTTCACTTAATAACAGAGGGATGAATAAGTTATTTTCAAAAAAAAAAATTGGTAAAAATAAAGTTTACTAAAAGTTTTTAAAGTTAAAAAATGTAAGTTATGTTAAAAAAGTTAACAAAAATATAGTTTTAAGAAATTTAAAGTTTACAAAAAGTTTAAAAATCTCTATGTTAATCAAAATTAACTTTTTAATTTTAACTATTGAGAAACTATAATCTGTTTATCCTTGTAACCAACTGGTGCATATCAACTATCTGCACATGTGCAGTAAAAACATACACTTTTAAACTAACTTGAGTTCGATTTTAAATTCTTTGCTAATTTTTATACAGCTCGATTACCTTTCAGAAAGAAAACAGAATGAAATACTTACCAAAAAACACGTCAACGTCTTATACTTGCTTTCACTTAACTAATCTTTCTACATTAGCTTTGCTAGGGGGCGCTGCAATCGCCGCTAGCGGCTCTACTAGTCTTCCGGTTTGTGACGTAGTTTCCGGTTTGCGATAAGAACAAGGTTAAAATAAAACCCACGTGAATTCAGTTGGTGTTGTTTACCTGTACCTTGTTATAAGCCGTTTGCCTTCTCTTGCTCACTTGTCACTCGCTTGTCCAGACTTGTTTCTGTGCTGACTCATCTCTTGCTTTAACTGTTTGGACTTGCCTGATGTCAACTATCTCAGGTCTTTTGTCATAGCTTGAATGTACTTTATGTCGATCACTTTAATATAAAAGTTATGTCCCAACTTACTTAAACTTTTTTAAAAATATTATTTATTTTTATAACACATTTACTAAGTCACTTTCGTTCAAAAATATGGTAAAGCCCGATTTTAAATCGAAGTTTAGGATAAATTCCCCAAATTTTGTAACATTTTAGCACTAATAAGAAATATTGTAAACACCCTGTACATACAAGTTTTGTAAAAATAATATTACTTATAGCTAAAAATCGAAGTTTAGGATAAATTCCCCAAATTTTGTAACATTTTAGCACTAATAATAAATATTGTAAACACCCTATACATTCAAGTTTTGTAAAAATAATATTACTTATAGCTAACTCGTTTAGTCCCATGATAAGAACCTTCAATATCGCTAAAATCAGTGCTAAACGAAAATGCAACCATAGGTTTTACCGTCTAATTACATGTCTTTACATATTATTTTAAAATGTAAAGCATTATATCTGAACGAATGATATAAGAAAAAGTTAGAATAGTTCACATATTTTTGTTATTAAAAAAAAAACTTATATGCAAACACACACACTTACAAGGTTACAAGACTCGACAAATGATTCACCATGTTTTTTAAACTTGGTAAAATATTTTTAATTCATAAATTTAAATTAAAATACTTTAAAAATTCTTAAATATTCTTATTTAAAAATATTTTATTTTTAATTTAAATTTATAAATTAAAAATATTTTACCAAATTTAAAAAACATGGTGAATCGTTTGTCGAGTCTTGTAACCTTGTAAGTGTGTGTGTTTGCATATAAGTTTTTTTTTTAATAACAAAAATATGTGAACTATTCTAACTTTTTCTTATATCATTCGTTCAGATATAATGCTTTACATTTTAAAATAATATGTAAAGACATGTAATTAGACGGTAAAACCTATGGTTGCATTTTCGTTTAGCACTGATTTTAGCGATATTGAAGGTTCTTATCATGGGACTAAACGAGTTAGCTATAAGTAATATTATTTTTACAAAACTTGAATGTATAGGGTGTTTACAATATTTATTATTAGTGCTAAAATGTTACAAAATTTGGGGAATTTATCCTAAACTTCGATTTTTAGCTATAAGTAATATTATTTTTACAAAACTTGTATGTACAGGGTGTTTACAATATTTCTTATTAGTGCTAAAATGTTACAAAATTTGGGGAATTTATCCTAAACTTCGATTTAAAATCGGGCTTTACCATATTTTTGAACGAAAGTGACTTAGTAAATGTGTTATAAAAATAAATAATATTTTTAACAAATTTTAAGTAAGTTGGGACATAACTTTTATATTAAAGTGATCGACATAAAGTACATTCAAGCTATGACAAAAGACCTGAGATAGTTGACATCAGGCAAGTCCAAACAGTTAAAGCAAGAGATGAGTCAGCACAGAAACAAGTCTGAACAAGCGTGTGACAACTGAGCAAGAGAAGGCAAACGGCTTATAACAAGGTACAGGTAAACAACACCAACTGAATGCAAGTGGGTTTTATTTTAACCTTGTTCTTATCGCAAACCGGAAACTACGTCACAAACCGGAAGACTAGTAGAGCCTCTAGCGGCGATTGCAGCGCCCCCTAGCAAAGCTAATGTAGAAAGATTAGTTAAGTGAAAGCAAGTATAAGACGTTGACGTGTTTTTTGGTAAGTATTTCATTCTGTTTTCTTTCTGAAAGGTAATCGAGCTGTATAAAAATTAGCAAAGAATTTAAAATCGAACTCAAGTTAGTTTAAAAGTGTATGTTTTTACTGCACATGTGCAGATAGTTGATATGCACCAGTTGGTTACAAGGATAAACAGATTATAGTTTCTCAATAGTTAAAATTAAAAAGTTAATTTTGATTAACATAGAGATTTTTAAACTTTTTGTAAACTTTAAATTTCTTAAAACTATATTTTTGTTAACTTTTTTAACATAACTTACATTTTTTAACTTTAAAAACTTTTAGTAAACTTTATTTTTATCAATTTTTTTTAAATAACTTATTCAACCCTCTGTTATTAAGTGAACTTAACATATCAAATTTATTCACTTTAAACATAAATCCTAAGTTTATCAATAAGTCAATTTAACCTTTCGAAAACTATAATTAATTAAAAAACTATGCATCGTGTTGTACTCATTTTGTAGTACTTTAAGCAGTAAACCCTTCAATTAAATTAAAAATTCAGATGATTTCCTTTATCGAATATCTTAAATCGTCTATAAATACTGAAATATCATGGCTTGCTCAGTTAAACCTACCCTAAATTATAAAACCGAAAAATAAATCTGGTTGTGGGTTCGAATTCAAGTTAAAACTTTTAATTATCTCTTAATTCTATTACCCACCGATAGAGGGCGATACAAAAAAACTATTATTTCACTTTAAAAGGTTCACATCTAAATTCTACTTAAATTCTAAGTCGTTTCAAATTTTAACTCGTGACTTTTAAAACATTTGATTGTTTTACACAATAATGTGATCGTTTGCTTTCTGAATGCTAATTAAGTTTATTGTTTTTAAGTGTATCATTAAGAAATAACTTGAATATTAAATCAATTTAACCTTAAAAAAGAAACACAATATATTCAATCAGTTGTTATCAGTGCCTTTGTGATGTAATTGCCGACGCATTCAGCTGTTAAGTGAAAGGATAATAATTCGATTCCATTCAAATACGACTCTTCATTTTATTTTTCTATTTTATTTTTCTTATGTAGGGGGAAATTTCAAAAAGTAGTCAAAGTTGTAGTTTATATTTCTCAAATATCTTAAATCTCAACTAAACTTCGTGCTTAAAAACCTACCCTAAACTATGATTTTATGACTTGATCAGTAAATATGTTATCAGTGACGTCATGTGTGGGAGAAAAACCCATCTATAATTCCTAACATCATCTTGTGAGTGATTAAAAGTAACACATTTTCAATCAATTCTCTTGTAGTTTAAGTAACATATAATAAATACCTCGAGTTTATTTCACCATAAATAAAATTTCCTTTAAAAGTTATGAAATTTTTCATGTTTTATATAATTTCAACAAATTTATTCCTACTTTGTCTAAGACATTCAAAATGTTTAACAGTTGCTTATTTTAAAAAAGTGAAAATTTTATAAAGTTTTATTTTTTAAATGAGTAAGGTTAAAAAATTACACTATTAAATTCCACTAAATTGAATTTTTTACAGGTATACTATTTCCACTGTTTTGAAAATGTTGTGTTGTTTAAAAAAAACTTTAACAATGTGTTAAGTTATTAATTTTCCTTCGTTGAAAATATTGTATAAGTGTAAAGTTATTATTTTTCTTAGTTTGAAACATTGACTAAGTGTAAAGTTTACTTAAATTTAATTATTTTCTTTCGGCAATCTAATGAAATGTTTATTTGTTGCTAATTTTCTAAAATTTATAACCAACTAGATAGTTTAAAAAAAACTCTAACAATGTGTTATGTCTAATTTTTCCTTAGTTTAAAATATTGTCTCAGTGTAAAGTTATTATTTTTTCCTAGTTTGAAGTATTGTCTAAGTGTAAAGTTTACCAAAATTTAATTTTTTCAATTATCGAAATGTTTATTTTCTAAAATTTGTTACTTTATGTTAAATTTTCTAAAATTTTTAACCAACTATATATTTTTCCAAACTTCTAACAATGTGTTAAGTCTATTTTTCTTAGATTAAAATATTGTCTAAGTGTAAAGTTATTATTTTTCTATCTTCCATGTTCCGATATGAAGTTGATAATCCTAAGTTTCCTATATACAAGTGAAAATACATTAAAATATTTAAATGTTGTACAAAAATGTGTGATATCTGAAATTTGATAGTTCAAACAGCTTCCGGGTAAAAATCGTCTACACGTGTTAAATATGGCAATCATTTTCCCAACAGACAGTTCGACACATGTAAAAATGAGTCACTCAAACATGCATGTAGCAAGCTGATAACATATTTAGGTAGGAATCGATAAAAGACTATCTTGAAAAAATTTTAGGTGAGTCAATTTTTATTGTAAAACTCTTATCTCATGTTAAAAACTTTTTTTAAATTAACATTTTGTCTAAGTCATTCAAAATACACAACATCAGTTTTAACAGTGTAGGTTAAAGAAAACACTTTTTTCGCAATCAAACTATTTTATTCACCATTTAAAATAACACACATCAAATAAGATGTATACAATTCTAATTTCAAAATTTTTGTAATGACCAATAAAACACTTGTTCAGTGAAATCTTAAAATCAGTTAAACAACTTGAAAAAGGCATTCTCAACATATACATGCACGTTTTGATCTGTTAATTCCACTTTACATATTTTGCATATCATTTTGTCTTTTAATTCACTATAAGTTCGAACTAATCTATAAGCTTCACTATAAGTTCAAATAACAAATCTTTTAAACAAGGTGATTTCGCAATGTTAGGTAAAACTTTATGAAAAGTAACACAAAGTTGTAAAAAATCCGATTCACAATTAAATATTTCATAAAACTTTAAATTTTTAAAAATATTGTGTAAAAGTAAAATTTGAATGTTCTGTCAATACTATTTTCAAATTGGAAATAAAATTAATTATATCAGCAAAATTTATAATTGGACACTTCATATAAGTAAAGTAATGTTATCTCTTAATCAAATTTCCTGTTTAAACATATGCATAACGAATCGTGTTTATTAAATCATTACGTGATATTATCTTATCTTATCTCGCATCCTATGAAAAGATTTATTCTGTAATACCATGTAAAATGGCCTTAATCACATGTCTTAAATAATTTCCTGTTTAAGCATATGCATAACGAATCAATTCATTATCTTATTTTGCCTTCTTATATGAAAAGATTTCCTCTGTGACCACATGTCAGCAGAAAGGTTGTAGTATTTCAGTTATGTTAAAATGCATCATAATAATGTGTGAGTAGTTTATATTTCTTTAATAATAATAAAAAATATGTATTTTATTTAAAGTGACCTATTAAAAGTTAATTTAAAGTTAGTGTCATCTACCTTACTGCTTTAAAAAATTAAAATTCTGTTAGTTATTTTTTAAAAGTAAAAATCTTTCGACTGCTTTTAAAATGTTGTATTGATTTTTCAAATAAAATCACTTAAGTATCATACTTTTAACTAAAATAGGTTAATAATTCAAATATGTGACGTTAAAAAAAACTAGATGTCTTTCTCTTTTTTTAAATGTTAGTTGTATCAAGTAAAATAGGGTTAAAATTTATTATAATCGTATAACTCTAAACAAAATACCTGCTCTCAAGTTAAATTATTGCTAAATTCTTGTTAAAAATTGTAGGGAAAAAAATCTTTAAAATTTTCTTTGTGTGTTGTATATATCATATTGCATGTTTTTATATCTAATATTTTACACGTCAAATCACTTATTAACTGAATGTTATGATTATGTCTTGTGTGTTGTAAACTGGTTAGTTAAATATAGGGTTGATTATCCACATTAGGGATAAGTGTCTTCATGTAGGTCTTTCTAAGTGATCCTAACTCGTATTGACACAAGGTTCGAAAAAAATTCCGAACGGTTAGGTCGCCGAGCGCAAAAAGTTTAAATTTCAACGTCTAGTAGCTTTAAAATCAGAACCTTGCACCTATAGGTGAGGTTCTTATGTGTGTATAAATTCTGAAATGTTTCTAAGACACTTTGGGAAATATGTTATTTAAACTTCCCTTAAAAAAAGTTATCTATTGAAAGTTAATATATATATCTGGATTTCGACGAAAACTCTTAACGGTTAGGTCGACGAACTCGAGAGAAGTTTAAACAAAATTCCGAAGTAATCGCATTACTTTCATTTACATGGCTATCACAATTTTCGACGAATTTTCATTTTAAACCCTTAAAAATTTAGCCATTACATCTATTTTAATGTCATTTCAGTTAAAACTTAAAGAATATTTTTTTTACATTAAACTTTAAAAAAGTCAAAAATAATGGGTTCGAAGAAAATTCCGAACAGTTAGGCTGACGACCGCTAGCTATGTGAATGTCTACCTGCTTTTTAATGTTAAACTATAACAGTTAACAAATATAATCGAAACGTATGATTCCTTTTTCGATAAATGAACTTTTAGAAAAATGCTGTCAAAGTCGATCATCGCCTTTTATTTAACACAACCCTCAGTGGATTTTCATTTTAACTCTCTAAAAATTTAGCCTTCACATCTATTTTAATCTCATTCACATTTAAGTTAATGTTTAAAGAAGGGAAAAAAATTCTTTTACAGGTGAATTATAAGTAAATTTCATGTTAAACTCTGAACAGTTAAGTCGACGAGCGCAAGAAGTTTAAATTTCAACGTCTAGTAGCTTTTTTCGTGTTATATTTTTATGGTTAGTTAAATATAGGGTTGATTATATACGTTAGGGATAAGTGTCTCTATGTAGGTCTTTCTAAGGAATCCTAACTCATATTGACACAAGGTTAAAAAAAAAAAAATCCGAACAGTTAGGTCGACGAGCGCTAGATATGTGAATATCTACCTGCTATTTTCGTGTTAGATTTTTATAAAGCAAAGTAATCGCATTACTTTCATTTACATGGCTATCACAATTTTCATTTTAAATTCTTAAAAATTTAGCCATTACATCTATTTCAATCTCATTTCAGTTAAAACTTAAAGAATAATTTTTTACATGAAACTTTTATAAAGTCAAAAATAATGGGTTCGAAGAAAATTCCGAACGGTTAGGTCGACGAGTGCGAAAGGTAAATGTCTATCTGCTTTTTCATGTTAAACTATAATAGTTAACAAATATAATCGAAACGTATGATTCCTTTTTCAATAAATAAACTTTTAGAAAAATGCTGTCAAAGTCGATCATCTCCTTTTATTTAACACAACCCTCAGTGGATTTTCATTTTAACTCTCTAAAAATATAGCCTTCACATCTATTTTAATCTCATTCACATTTAAGTTAATGTTTAAAGAAGGGAAAAAAAAAATTTTACAGGTGAATTATAAGTAAATTTCATGTTAAACTCTGAACAGTTAGGTCGACGAGCGCAAGAAGTTTAAATTTCAATGTCTAGTAGCTTTTTTCGTGTTATATTTTTATGGTTAGTTAAATATAGGGTTGATTATATACGTTAGGGATAAGTGTCTCTATGTAGGTCTTTCTAAGGAATCCTAACTCATATTGACACAAGGTTAAAAAAAAAAAAAAAGATCCGAACAGTTAGGTCGACGAGCGCTAGATATGTGAATATCTACCTGCTATTTTCGTGTTAGATTTTTATAAAGCAAAGTAATCGCATTACTTTCATTTACATGGCTATCACAATTTTCATTTTAAATTCTTAAAAATTTAGCCATTACATCTATTTCAATCTCATTTCAGTTAAAACTTAAAGAATAATTTTTTACATGAAACTTTTATAAAGTCAAAAATAATGGGTTCGAAGAAAATTCCGAACGGTTAGGTCGACGAGTGCGAAAGGTAAATGTCTATCTGCTTTTTCATGTTAAACTATAATAGTTAACAAATATAATCGAAACGTATGATTCCTTTTTCAATAAATAAACTTTTAGAAAAATGCTGTCAAAGTCGATCATCTCCTTTTATTTAACACAGCCCTCAGTGGATTTTCATTTTAACTCTCTAAAAATATAGCCTTCACATCTATTTTAATCTCATTCACATTTAAGTTAATGTTTAAAGAAGGGAAAAAAAAAATCTTTTACAGGTGAATTATAAGTAAATTTCATGTTAAACTCTAAACAGTTAGGTCGATGAGCGCGAAAGGTAGCACATATATATTTCTTTTACAGGTATTATTTTTATAGCAGGGTTCCTACCACTCAACTCCACTAGCACTGATGACATTCTGTTACTAAAAATTTAGCCCTAACATCTATTTTAATCTCATTCACATTTAAGTTAATGTTTAAAGGGACAAAACAAAAATTGTACATTCTGTTAATATTATTATTTTTAAAGCAGGCTTTCTACCCCTCAACTCCACTAGCATTCTGTTAATATTATTATCGAAGGCAACAATGAGTGGTGTGGCGGCCATGCGACCCCTGCTTAGTCAGATAATACAACCTATATAAAATTATTTAAAATTTTGTATAGGTTGGGGGGCCTTTAGCTATCACATACATCAAATCAAGCAAGACTTGTTTTTTTTTTTTTTTTCTAGGTTCCGTGAAGCTGGATTTCCTCATAGACACTCTACATCTTTAGCAGACGTCACACATCTGATTTCCTGTATGACACAACTCTCGCTTAAACATAATAATAATTAAACCTTTAATTTCGTTACAGGTCTCTCACAGATGACTGGTGTAACAGGATTGGCAGATGGGAAAATAATAATAATTGTGGCGTTATGAATTGTTTTCATAGCGGGTGGTTATGGTGGGTCCACAATTAAAAAAAAATTCCCTTTCAAGAAAGAACCTGATTAAAACCCATAAAAAATACGTCTCATCCTGTCCTTATCTTCTAATCCCTTCCGGTCTTACTTCCTGTCTCAACCTGTTTGTTATCCACACCTGCGACTTCCGGTAACCTTCACAGTTCGCAGAACTTCCTGTCTCAACATGCCTGTTATCCACACCTGCCATTTCCGGCTCCGGCTCCGCGCACATAGCGCCTGCTGGAGCGAAACATACATTCCTCTACTACTTTCGTAAAATTCTTAGTTATACATTTTTTAATAACAGTAAGTTTTGCTTTATTTTGTTGAAATAACAAGTGATAATTTTTCCACCTATATGTGAAAACGGAGTAATTTATAAGAGTGAATAAACGTTTAGAATTTTTGAAGTAATGTATATTAAGATATATGTACTAATGAAAGAAATAAGTTTATTTATTTTTTATTCTAACTTAGTAATATCATTCTCCAAATACTAATTTGAATACTAATTGTTAACTATAGAAAATTCTCTTATCATTAATCTTCAATATCTTATCAAACATCCCCTCAAGCTTAGTGACTCATACTTACTATGTTTTTTCTTTCTCCAAGTCGATAACAAATTCTTAGCCAACGCTAACCCAAAATTCTAATATAATTCTCTCCCCTAGGGAGAATCACTGAATTTTACTTAAGAGGTATTTTCTTTCAAATTATACATAAAATAATAATAATTAATGAAGAGTATGTTTTTATAGAACGGAATTTTGTGAAGGGTTCTATTTCATTAAATGTATTTTTTTGAAGCAGTCCTAAATAGACCTCAAATTTTGACTCTATCGAGTTTTTAAATTTTACTTTCATATGGCTTTAAAGGGTGGTTTTAAATTTTATTATCGTTTTAAATTTTATTATAGTTTTAAAATTTATTTTATTTATCCTATTTATTTTATTATTATTATTTTGTTATTTACTATAGATCTTAATTTTACATTAACGTTTGAATTTTTCGTATCATTTTTGTGGGCACTCTATATATTTTTAAGGCTATATTGTATTGTTAGTCTCATTTATAACAAAGGCCCCTCTGAGACAAAGGGGGTGGGGGCTATTTCTTCAATTCATTCCCCTATACAATTTTTGTGTGGTACTTTGTATTTTATGAAGGGAGTTTACATTTCCAGTCTAACTTTTATCAAAGAACACTCTGCTAAAATTTTAAATAAATGGGGGGGGGGTGCTTAAATTTAGTATGTTGAATCATGTTTATAAGCTATCCCTGTATTTTCACCAAAGGGGTTGAGGGCTACTTCTTCCATGTATTTATTCCCCTATAGAATTTGTATGTGTCACTTTGTATTTTTCGAAAGGGCCTTATATTTTTAGCCTCACTTGTGTCGAAGGGCACTCTTCTAAAATAAAAAAAGGGAGGGGGCGCTTAAATTTTGTAAGGTGAATCATGTTATTGGGGTATCCCTGTATTTTTGATGGACACTCTGTATTGTTATCCTAACTTACATCGAAGGGCCCATTTGGGGCAAAAGGGGGTGGAGGGCTATTTCCTCAATTTATTCCCCTATACAATTTTTGAGTGGTACTTTGTATTTTGTGAAGGACGCTTATATTTTTAGCCTCACTTGTGTCAAAGGGCACTCTGCTAAAATAAAAAAGAGTGTGGGGGCACTGAAATTTCGTATGGTGAATCAGGTTCATAGGGTACCCTGTATTTTTGATGGACTCTCTATATTTTCCATACACCCTGTATTGTTAGCCTAACTTACATCGAAGGGTCCACTGGGGCAAAAGGGGGGGTGGGGGGCTATTTCCTCAATTTATTCCCCTATACAATGTTTGTGTGGCACTTTGTATTTTTTGAAGGGCCCTTATATTTTTAGCCTCACTTGTGTCAAAGGGCACTCTCCTAAAATGAAAAAGGGAGGGGGTACACTTAAATTTGGTATGGTGAATCAAGTTTATAGGGTACCCTGTATTTTTGATGGCCACTCTCTATTTTCCATACACCCTGTATTGTTAGCCTAACTTACATCGAAGGGTCCACTGGGGCAAAAGGGTGGGGGGCTATTTCCTCAATTCATTTCCCTATACAATTTTTGTGTGGTACTTTGTATTTTATGAAGAGACTTTACATTTTTAGTCTGACGTTTATCAAAGGGCTCTCTGCTAAAATAAAAAAAAAAAAATCCCTGACGGCTCGGCCTACAGGCACAGGTAGATTTCGAAGACGCAGAACGTGGGGTGCCTGTTTGTCGGGAATTGCGGAAGAAATGACCTTTTTGCGATCATGCTGCAGTTGGAACCGCCTACTTCGAAACAAAACTTGTTTGCAGGCGGAGCCAGCAAGGATTTTTTTTTTTTGCTATAAGAGTTGGTCCTATAAAAAACATGTCAATATAAAAGTTTTAGATAATATTAAGAGGATTTATAATATATTTAAGCGGATTTGAAATATTGGGAATTGACGAAGTTATGAATTTTTTTCTTCTAAAACCCCCCTTCCCTCCCCCCTTAAGGCAATTTTTAATTATATCAAAAATCTGTCATACATAAGTTTTTGGCCCTGTTCCTAGATGTAATAATAACTTCAAACGGATTCGATACGTATCATAATTAAGAAATTATGTTTTTTTTTCTGTTTTTACAAAAAGCCCCCCCCCCCCCTTGGTATGATTTTGCCCATTAACGAACTTGACCGAGATTTTATGTCCCTTGATTTTATGTATCAGTTTCGAAAAGATGCGGGAGTTGGAACGGCCTACTTCGAAAAATAACTTGTTTGCAGGCGGAGCCGGCAGGGATTTTTTTTGTTTTAAACTTTTTTTTGCTACAATGGTTAGTCCTATAAAAAACTTGTCACTATAAAAGTTTTAGATAATACTAAGAGGATTAATAACAAATTTACGCAGATTTGATATCTTGTGAATTGACGAAGCTATGATTTTTTTTCTCCTAAAACCCCCTTCCCCCCCCCTTGGAGCCATTTTTAATTATATCAAAAATCTGTCATACATACATTTTCGGCCCTTTTCCTAGAAGTAATAATAACTTTAAACGGATTCGATACGTATAATAATAAAGAAATTATGAGGATTTTTCTGTTTTCACAAAAAGCCCCCCCATTTTCCCCCCCCCTTGGTTCGATTTTGCCCATTAACGAACTTGACCGAGATTTTATGACCCTTGATTTTATGTATCAGTTTGGAAGAGATTTATGCAGAATTTTTCCAGTTATCGTGGTCAGAAAAAAGTGACATAGATAGATAGATAGATAGATAGATAGATAGATAGATAGATAGATAGATATATAAACTTTTGAACTGGGGGTGGTTTTGGGTTCTGGGAGTCATGATCGGCGTAGATCTGCAAAAATTTTTCAAAATTTCCAACTTAGGTGAGAATGTAATAGGTAGTATTTCTTACGAAATCTACCTAAAAGTGGCGGAGGGAGGAGTGTGGGGGGTGCTTAAATTTAGTATGGTGAATCATGTTTATAGAGTACCCTGTATTTTAATCAAACTCTCTGTTTTTCGCGTAACTTTTTTCGAATACCTAAAAAAAAAAAAAATGTGGCGTTATGAATTGTTTTCATAGCGGGTGGTTATGGTAGGTCCACAATTAAAAAAAAAATTAATTTAAAAAATAATTTTGGAAAATTTTTAATTTTTAGAAAATCCATAAAAAAATCTATTCTCTAACAAATTAGAAAAATACCTCGTCCTACTATAGCATGATAATTCTAGAAAAAAAGTTTTTAAAAAGCATTCCACGATTCATTAATTAAACTAATTCCATTAATTAAACTAATCACCCTCTTAGACATGAGTATCTCCCCCATTCCCTTATCTCCCCCACTCCCTTATCTCTCCACTCGCTTATCTCCCCACTCCGCTTATCTCCGTGACGTATTTCCGCCGCGACGTACTTCCGGGCCGCACTGACCTTCCTTCGACCTTGAGGTTGGTGCCGCGGTGCCGCTGGCGTAGAACTGTCGTTTTATATCTACTTATAATATGCTTCATATTGTAAAGTAAACTCGCCTGTTTCCAAAATTATTATAAAAAAATCATACATATCATACAAATCATACTTATCATACAAATCATACAATCAAAAGTAACCATCTATTATTAGCGTCTTACTGCTTTAGTTTTGACGAGACTGCTTATTCTTTGAGAGAAAATACACATTTTACTATCCAGTTTTATCATTTCTTAAAATTTATTTCATTAATTTCTTACAACCTGTATATTTCACCTGCATTAAAATATACATACACGAAGCTTCATATTTCATGAACTAGATAGGGTAAAAATTTTGTAACATATTCTCTAATGTGCTTTTAACTGTTTAAAATGGGCTCAAAATTTTGATTTTCATAAATTTTAATTTTTTATCAATATTGATATTACTATACTCTCATTACTTATGCGCTCATTACTATGAGGTCAATTTTGCATAAAATTTCATTGTTACTTTCTCTGTTAAAAGTGCTAAAAGAGATGTTTATTCCACCATGATATAAAAATCTTAATTATGTATATGAAGATGAACCTTGAGAAAATTAACAATTATTCAATGTTTTAAAACTGTGTAAACTCTATGAAATTATGCAAATTTAAGTAGTACATTTAGGAGAGAGTCGTACCCAGTGAGACATATATGTTTTTAACATGTTGACGACTATAAATTGTGACAAAGTGAGGTTTTTTGGCAAAAATTTTACAAAGCGCTTTTTACTGTTTATCGAGTCGGTTTACAATTCCCCATCGCAACAATATTTGTTAATTTAATACAAAGTGTTTATTTTATAGATTTTAAATTCAAAAATATCAAATTTTAGTTATTTTTACACGTTGAACGACAAACTGAAATCACTAAACTTGCCTGGAGAGGAAGAGGGGGGCACGGTGTTATTTTATTAAATACAGGGTGCGTCATAAATTCGTGCAATCTTTAAAAAATTCATAATGAAAGAATTAATTCTTGGAAAAAATTTCGGTTTGCGCGAATATGATCAGCGGGACATTGGATTTTTCCCCATGTATTAAAAAAAAAAGATTCCAAAAGTAATCAAAAGAGGCGTTCACACGTCATACTGAGACGTTTTATGCAAATTAGGCATTTACTTCGTGGACTTTCTGCCCAACGTCCCGTTTCCTCAAAATGTCGTACTAAATTCAGTATCCCATTCAATGAAATAGGGCTTTTTTGCACCTTCAGTCCTTTCTTCGTACGAAACTTTTGCAATGCAACAGTTGTGGATTCACCATTCTTGTAAAAATGTTTAACCACCAACGCTCGATCTGGTAAGCATAGCATTCTGCCGAGATCGAATGACAAATCTATTTCTAGCCAGGTGTTTTATTGCTAGCCGGATTTTTATAAAACGTGTCAGTATGACGTGTGAGCGCCCTCTTTCATTTGGAATCATTATATATATACAGGGTGTAACTGAAATGCTTCAACAAACTTTGAGGGATGATAGTACTCATGAAGATGAACAAAAAATGCAATAGAACACGGGGTCGCAAATGACATTTAACCCTTTCAGGGACAGTGGTATGTCTAAAAAACCACTTAATTTTAATTCCAAAACGCCACAATGACACCAGAATTTTGCTAAAATCTTTTCCATTTAATATTTATGTGAAATATAGCCTTTTTCTTATTTACAAACAATTTTTTTTGTAAATTCCGGTGCCAGTCCATTTTCAGACGCATTTTCTCTATTTTTATCCTTTAAGCCTTTTAGGGGCAAACTACTTTTAGTACTAAAATGTTGAAATAAATGGCACCGGAATTTATAAAAAAAATTTGTTTGTAAATAAGAAAAAGGCTATATTTCACATACATATCAAATGGAAAAAATTTTAACAAAATTCTGGTGCCATTATGGCGTTTTGGAATTAAAATTAAGCGCTTTCATAAACATACCACTGCCCCTGAAGGGCTTAAACGTCATTTGCGACCCCATGTTCCATTGCATTTTTTGTTCGTCTTCATGAGTACTATCATCCCTCAAAGTTTCTTGAAGCATTTCAGTTACACCCTGTATATATATATGTAGCATTTTGACGAGGTTGAGATATTACGATGAATAATATTCGATGAAAAAATGGCAGCCCTTCAACGATATAGCAAGTTGCAGTCGAT
Source organism: Maratus michaelseni (assembly GCA_963931845.1). Classification (NCBI taxonomy): domain Eukaryota; kingdom Metazoa; phylum Arthropoda; class Arachnida; order Araneae; family Salticidae; genus Maratus; species Maratus michaelseni. Next base: position 93,014,013 of record OZ007597.1, on the reverse strand, counting down.
ATTAGCGAGTATGGCGAAGTAGAAGGCAATGAAATGAGTCCACCAAAGTTTTCCAATAAATCCAGCGAATCTCCAGACAAATAATTTTATTAGAAGACGAACAACACAGAAACAATTCCCAAAAGCTCTAAAACTTATAGCCCTCGGGCTAACGTTGCTTCACTTCATTAAATTAAGATGTACTGGGCCAGATGAATATTCTATGGAATTAAAAACACCAGATACATATTTGTTTAGACTTCCAAAAACGTCAAAAATCTAGTGCTCCGACCGGTGCGGGCGAGTTTTGTTCTCTCCGCGGAGATATACACAGAATTACGTCACGAGCGCACAAACCAATGAGTGAGAGACGACTTCCAGCTCAGCGAATGAGGCTAGAGGGCGAGGATAAAACAGTAAAGAATCCCGTACTTGGGTGCGGAGAAATTTTGAAGTTAAAATCCCAAGCGCGCGAAAAAATCAGAGCAATAATAATAAAAATAATAAAAAGAAAATGGCTTTTAAAAAGCATTCGAAATGAGAACGCGTCTCAGAATTTTATAGATTGGGGAGCTGATAAAAGCTACGAATGATCTTAAATTTTAGATTAAGATTTGGAATAAAATAATTATTAATATACGGATATTTACTTTTAAAAGGACTTTAAATAGGAATAGATATTACTAAGAATTAAGGAAATACTGACTATGACAGAAGTTAGATTAGTTTTAAAATATTAATGCGAATAAAATGGAAGGATACGAAGGAAATAAATTTTTATATAACATATATATACATGAAAAAAGAATCCAATGTCCCTCTGATCATATTCACGCAAACCGAAATTTTTTCTAGCATTACTTCTTTTATAATAATTTTTTTAAGTTTGCACGAATTTATGACGCACTCTGTATATGGCAATAAATTACAACAGTCCCGTTTCATAGCAATAAATTGTCTTCAATGAAAATATTGATGGCACATGTATTCGTGGGGCATGGCGCCCCGGGAAACATTCCTGGCACACATAGTGTTCCATGACAAGTCAATTTGTTGAAATGAGGTTTGTGTTTGTACGGCTAGATGTTAAGTTCTTCATTGATGCTTTCTTAGGAATGCGAGCCCACATTTCAAAATGTGGATTGTCTTTTTTCGTTTTGAAATCGGGAACAGAAAGCAATTATTTGGACCTGAAAGTTATTCATTTAACTCTGTTACCGGTAATAAATCTTCAATCAAATAATTTGTGATATTTCAGTTCAAATATCATAACATACGGCCGCATTATGTTTCCCCATTTAATACCATATATTTAACTCTAACAAACTGAAAGAAAGAAGTACATAATCATTTATTTCAACAAATCGATGTAGTACACAGTGAAATATTGAAGGCTGGTACGCAGTGAAACAGTGTATAACAGTAATTAATGTTTTATTGAAAGATTTTTACGTGAAAAATGAAAATGAGATAAAAAGTTTCACCGATTAAAAAACGATTAATATGACGTCATATTGGTAATAAAACGGAAATTTTCAAACATTTCTCAATAATACAAGGAGTATGAGTATGTGTAAGTACAAAAAAAAGGTTAATATGATGTCAGAGAATTAAAAAGAAAATTAATCTGACGTCATATTGGAAGTTTAATGGACTTTTTCAAATGTTTGAGAATATAATACAAAGAGAGTATCAATATGAGTAATAGAGAAAGCAAGTAGATATGACGTCAGCAAGTGATTATAACGTCACATGAGTTTGAGGAACGTGTTGAATCATGATAAAAACCCGATTTTGGAAATAGTGGCATATTTTAACATTTTGAAGGTCTCTATACATGTTTAATTTTGAAATTGATTTTTTTTCAATATCGCATTTAGTCCACATGACAGGTATTATTATGACAGAGTATAATAGTGGGCTTCGCCCGCGATCAGACCCGTTCAGATTTTTGAAAAAATGTGGAAAATAGACCGGTAAATTTTTACTTTATAAAAAAACATGACTTTTTTTTTTTTTTTTTTTTTTTTTTTTTTTTTTGAAAAATGAAATTTATTTAGATTTATTAAAGAAAGGATAAAGTGTTTTGAAAGGAAATATTAAACGAAACCCTATGTGCGATCTTCGATCACACTTACCCACTTTTTTATCTTACCACCACCTATACAAGTCCTTTGATTTATCAGTTTTTGGACCTTTTACCCTGTGAACAAGTGCAAATACTGACCAAAATTTCAAATGTGGGCGTTTTTTTGAAAACTTGCTTTTAATATTTTGCATATTTCATTAACAAAAGAAAATTTTTGATAAAAATTTAATATCACAGTTCGATTCCTCCTTAAATTTCGTATAGGAATCATGTGTTACATTTCGTTATCACTATATTGCCAACAAAAGTTATACGCAGTTGATTTTACGGAATCCCAAATCACAGTAGTGTAGAATGCGGGGGTGTTGAACCGAGGTGTGGAGGAGTCGACGGGTTAAAACATTCTACACTGCAAAAAATAATTGTTGATTTTACAGTATAAAACTGGCCCCCAGCTGCCAGTATTATACCGTAAAATTAACAGTATTAAACAGTAAAATAAGCAGTAATACGCTGCCGTGCAAGCAGTAATATGCTACCGCGCATGCGCGGTAGCGTATTACTGCTTGCACGGCAGCGTATTACTGCTTATTTTACTGTTTAATACTGTTAATTTTACGGTATAATACTGGCAGCTGGGGGCCAGTTTTATACTGTAAAATCAACAATTATTTTTTGCAGTGTATATTGCGGTCGATTTTACATGGATCATCAGAAATCTGAGCGCAATGTCATATACCGGATAGCTGAATCTAGCGATGAAGCACTTGTCTCTCTTGTGAAACAAAGTGAGACGAAAGCTAACTATTATTATAACTTCTTGCGATCTAGGGGTAAAATAACACTACAAATACAAAGTCATTGCTTTTTCAAAAACAAAATGGCACCATATATGATAAAAATAGCCCTTTTTCTGAAATTGATACTTTAGGTGACTAATATTTTAGGTTCGCACAAATATGGATTACAAAAACTATTAGACCCTTTAAAATATCAATTTGAGTATCGATAACCTAAATTCACGCAATAACAAATTGAAGGGCTTTAAACAAGTGAATGATCTACAAATAGACATTCATATTGCTTTTTCCCAAAACAAAATGACACCGTAGATGATAGAAAGAGTCCTTTTTCTGAAATTGATACTTTAGGTAATTTGTAATTTAGGTTCACACAAACATGGATCTAAAATTATTAGATCCCTTAAAATACCAATTTAATTATTGATAACCTAAATTCACGCAATAACAACTTGAAGGGCTTTAAACAAGTGAATGATCTACAAATAGACATTCATATTGCTTTTTTCCAAAACAAAATGACACCGTAGATGATAGAAAGAGTCCTTTTTTCTGAAATTGATACTTTAGGTAATTTGTAATTTAGGTTCACACAAACATGGATCTAAAATTATTAGATCCCTTAAAATACCAATTTAATTATTGATAACCTAAATTCACGCAATAACAACTTGAAGGGCTTTAAACAAGTGAATGATCTACAAATACACATTCATATTGCTTTTTCCCAAAACAAAATGACACCATAGTTGATAGAAAGAGCCCTTTTTTCTGAAATTGATACTTTAGGTGATTTGTAATTTAGGTTCACACAAACATGGATCTAAAATTATTAGATCCCTTAAAATACCAATTTAATTATTGATAACCTAAATTCACGCAATAACAACTTGAAGGGCTTTAAACAAGTGAATGATCTACAAATACACATTCATATTGCTTTTTCCCAAACAAAATGACACTGTAGATGATAGAAAGAGTCCTTTTTTTCTGAAATTGATACTTTAGGTGATTTGTAATGTACGTTCACACAAATATGGATCTAAAATTATTAGATCCCTTAAAATACCAATTTAATTATTGATAACCTAAATTCACGCAATAACAAATTGAAGGGCTTTAAAACAACTGAATGATCTACAGATTTTCAATTTCTTTTATTGTAAAGGGTTTAGGTTAAATAATTTTGAAAATGCCTTACTCAATTAGCCACACTGTCTTGAAGGCATTTTGCAAACTCAGACGAAAATAACATTCATTTTATGAGGAAATCAGCATCAGTGCTGCCATTTACTGAATTTTTTCAAAAGCAAAAAAACATTCAGCTATATAGAAATAAAGTAAATATGTAAAAAGTAATAATAATAATAACAGTATAGTTTTTATGAGGAAAGCAATAGAGGCTCACATTTGTGTACTCCAGGTCTGAAGAGGCTAAAGGGATTTTTACTTTCTTCTACATATACAAGAATAGTATTGGATGCGAGAAAATTTTCAACTTCCATTTTTTACAGATTTATGCGTTTTAGAAGGTCCTGAACACGATTTGACTATTTTTAGAAGATGTCTTTCCACGAATCTGTACGTCTGTCTGTATGTGACAAAAATTCTGTGGGTGCTCTAACTCACAAATTACTGCGTAGAATAGGATGAAATTGTATACGGAATTCTATCCTAATGTGAACTGTTGCTGATTAGCTTTTCGGCAATATCCCCTAAGAGGGGATACCTCAAATCGAAGATTTCTTTGAACTATGTGATGTTTATGTACGCAGAATTTATAGAAACATCAAACAGAATCCTCATGATAGAAATAGATTGTCATTAAAATTGGGTTTAAGTGGGAACAGATGCCGCAGTTTTACTTTTATTCTTGTATAATTTACAATATAGCAAAAAATAACAAACTAAGTACCAGAAATCATTAATCAAACTCTTTAGAATCTAATTTCTATGTTAAACAAGTTAAAACTGTTTTAATAAAATAGGCATATTTTTTTCCAAATGTCATTTATAACATAATTTTTTATGTGCAGGGTCAGATCGTCAGATGCCGCATGGGGGTGTGGGACATATGCCGCATGGAGAAATAAGCTAGGCTGGTTTTTCTTTCAAGCATAAATTATATTTTTATTTTAACTCTCAAACTATTTAAAATGAAAATAAACAACAGTAAACTTACAAAAATTATATATACAAAACGATATAAATCACTTGTGCAACATCCAGGCGAACATTACGGTTTACTCTTAAAGTAAGTACTAGTTTTATTCTATTTAGACCATAGTCTTTTTCTTATTTTGGGCTTTTCTGCTCCATTCTTTGATTTCGTATTTCCATTCGCCCACAATCACCACACTTCACGTTGCAAGAGTAAATTGTGCATGTTTCATGTAGCCACCGATTGCATTTGATGCATTGAATCCAGTCTGCTTTAGACTGTGTTTCTTGATAAGGCTCAAGGCACTCAGAGTCATCAAATTCCAATCCAATACTGTCAGGGCAACACTAGATACAGGGCTTGATCATTCATTCTCATGACGTCCCAAATAGTGGCTGGCCGCGACCAGCGATTGGTTAAAGTGGTGCGCCCATCGTTTTGTGCCAATCGCTGTTATGTCGTTGATCGCGGCCAGTCACCACTTGTGACGTCATGATAATGAATGAGCAAGCCCGGTATCTAATGTTGCCCTGGTACTGTCGTCAGAATCCATAAGAGGAACACTTTAGTTACTGTCGGAAGGTGACTCATATTTCAGTTTCTTCTTCAAGTAATGTGTTTTCAAGTTGGTTTTTCCCTTTCTTTTTTTACACATTTTATTTACGCGCTTACGCCAAGCTGTCGTCGTTTGGCGCTTTCTAGTTTATTTTGCTTTTTATTTCCTTCTTTTTTCTTGTTTATAAACTGTGTGCATGTATTATTTGCAGCCTTTTGCTTTCTCTTACTTGGCTGTGTAGGTCTTTCGACCATTGGAATAGGAGATATTTTGTTGAACAGCTTAAATGGTGACAATTGTACAAGGCCACACATGGTGAACCAATACTGTCACTCAGAATATTTTGATAAGTTAGCTGAAGTTCCTTCTAATGGGTCTTCTTTATTTTGTGGGATAGCCAAATTATCTGATTGGATTTGAATTGCTTCATTGTGTTGTGGTTCATTCATGTTGTTATCAGCTATGAAAGCATGATCTGGAATTGCTGTCTTATCTAATGGCACAATTCCCGTAGATTTAAAACCTGAGATAGCATTTTGAGACGTCGTGGCGCGTCCCCTAGCTTTAGAAATTCGTTCACCAAATTGCATTCTTCCAATTTTTCTAGAGGCGCTCATAGCAGTTCATTTGCAACAGCCAACTAAAGAACATCAATCAACATATGCGAACTATGGCCATCTAACTGTAAAATGACTTTCCCCGGAACTTTTCTAGGTATAAAGTGCTCTTTAATCCAGATCTTGAATAATTCACTCGTCATGTAGGCTGATCTCTGGGACATTCTAATATTTGAACCAGGCGATATTGAGTCTGGCAACACCCTTTTTTTTGTTTTTCCCTTAAAGATACAAAATGGAGGGAGAAAATTCCTTTCTGCATTGCAAAAAGCAACAACGGTGATTGCCCTGTTTCTACTTTTTCATTTGAAGATACGTGATGGACATCTTAACTGTCTTTTTTTCTGTCAAAGACTTTTCCTGCTTCATTGTTGAGCTGAAAGCCAGTTTACTCCATGCTATATATCGCAGCACGTTTATTAAGCAGATATTGATCTATCATTGCTTTCTCTAAAACTTCAAAAAACGTATTTACATCTTCTCTATTCATACCATTAGCTCTTGCAATAGATACATTTTCAGCTTTACGAATACTCAACGTTGGAGCCAACGTTGGTCCCCACTTTACCCAATATGTGCTCATAATTAACTTTAAAAAAATCTGTCTCCCTGATGTACAACTCTCCTCAGCGGAATGCATCTCAGTAAAAAGTTAGAATCTCGGGCTAGACAATGAGAGGGTTTTAATATGTTTGTTCTTCTAATTAGTATATTTTAATGCTCATTAAATTTCATCGTTTATTATTTGTCCAAATAACAGAGAAAAGGGCGACACCTCTGATTCTTCCAGTGAATCTGGAAGCATTCAAGGAGACTGTGCAAAAGAGTGATTTTCCAGAAATCCGGAAGACTGTAATGAGTTTTATAGGAATGGCTGAAATTTCTTCAGTCGATTACATCTAGCTCTTAATTAACTTTTAAAAAATCTGTATCACTGGTGTACTTATCTCCTCTATTGCAGTGGAAACTGCAGCTCAATAAACGAGATATCTCGGGATAGACAGTGAGAGTGTTTTAATATATTTGTTCTTCTAATTAGTAGATTTTAATGTTCCTTAAATTTCTTTATTTATTATTTTCCCAGATAGCGGAGAAAATGACGGCACCTCTGATTCTTCGAGTGTACCTGGAAGCACTCAAGAAGTCTGTACAGAAAACGGATTTTTCAGAAATCCGGTTGACTGTAATTTATTTTATAGTTGCATTGAATGGGATGCTAATGGCCACTTTATAAAATATGAACTTGGATGCCCAGAAGGACTAGTTTTCGATGAAGCCACAAGATTTTGCGTTTTGCCTGATGAAACAACTCCTTGTGACTAGCAAGGCCTGACTCAGAGACTTTTAGGCCCGCGGTGTTGCGAATGCCTCCTTGGCTATTAACCAGATTTGGTCGGTCACCAGTGGCAACCGCCTTTTTTGTTTTTCTCTGATTTATTCTTTTTTCTGTTAGATGTAAATTTGATTCTGAACCTAATGTGTCGGTAAAAATTGGAACTCTCAAAATGAGAGTGATAAAATAATAAAATGTTATTAAGTTTTTAAAGAAGAAGTTTATTTGATATATAACTGTTGTGTGAAATATTTTGATGAAGTATTGATTCTCGATTGATAAACAGAAAAGCGTCGTATTTCGAATAGAATCTGCAGTTTTAACAAAATGGCATGCATCACACGGTATTATCTAATTTTCGTTCCGCTGTGCATTAGTTGGTTGCATTGTTTAATTCAAGGGTGTCTAACACTGTAAAATAAAAAGATGAATGTTTCTTGGTCACAAACGAAAATACGCAATAACTTCTTTCGATTTACTCATGATTCCGTTCATTCTTCATACCTATTATTTTCATTTCTTAAACATTAGAAACCTCAGAAACCAACATATTTTTGAGATTTAAAGAAGCATTTATAAAAACAAAGTTCCTTTTGCTGCCACTGATTTTCGGAAACGTTTCCGAGTAGTTTTTATAGTGTATTAATCACTTTTCTCAACTCGGGACAAAGCTTTATGGGATGGTATTAATTCTGGTATTAAACTGACCATTTTCAGCTGCGTAATTGAATTTATACATGCAATAGTAACAAAATAATATTAATTTTAATGTTAATGTTGATGCATGTTTGTTGAACATGAAAATGTGCACTTGAGAATGGATAGCATTCGAAAAACCTGTATTCATGGTTGAGAAAACTGATTAACACACTATAAAAACTATTCGGAAATGTTTCCGAAAATCCATGGTGGCAAAATAAACATTATTTTTATAAATTCTTCTTTAGATCTTGAAAATATATTGGTTTCTGAGGTTTTTAAAAATAAAAAACGCGTTTTGGAATCATTAGTAACTCGGAAGAGATTATCCTATGTTTCCGATGTTACACGACATTTTCCGAGACTAAGAAATATTTATCTTTTTTTACAGTGAATCCGTAACCCGGTAAATAATACAAAATTCCGTAAAATTTTAAATCTTAATTTTTTCACTGTTTTTTTCTTCTTTTTTTTTATATCTTTACAAGAAGAAAGTATTGGATTCATGAAAATTGTCGACTTCCGGTTGTCGATGGATTTATACGTTTTAGAAGGTCCTAAACACGATTTGACCATTTTTAGAAAATGTCTGTGACTCTGTCTGTCTGTATGCGACAAAAATATTGTGGACGTTCTACCTCAAGAACTAATGCACGAAATTTAATAAAACTTTATATTCAGTTAGTCCCTGATATAACTTGGTGCTGATTAGTTTTTGGGAAAAATCGCCTGACAGGTGGCGCTGCTATGCTGCATTTTTCGCGATTTCCGCAATGGCTCTATCTCAAGAACTAATGCATTTATTTTCATCAAACTTCAGGCTCAGTTAGACCTTGCATAAATAGACGCTGATTACGTTTTGGTGTAGATATACCAACAGGTGGCGCTGCTATACCACTTTTTTCTTGATTTTACGATAGCTATATCTCAAGAACTAATGCGCAGAATTTCATCAAACTTCAAATTCTGTTAGACCTTGACATAAATAGATGCTGCTTACGTTTGGATGTAAATTGCCCAACAGGTGGCACTGCTATACAACTTGTTTCTCGATTTTTACCATAGCTATATCTCGAGAACTAATGCACGGAATTTCATCAAACTTCAGATTCCGTTACACCTTGACATAAATAGATGCTGCTTATGTTTTGGTGTAAATTTCTCAACAGGTGGCGCTGCTATGCTACTTTTTTCATTATTATCTCGATAACTGTATCTTAAGAACTAATGCACGGATTTTCATCAAACTTCAGATTTCAGTGAGATGTTGACATAAGTTGTTGTTGATTAGGTTTTGGGTCTAAATCTCCCAACAAGTGGCGCTGCTTTGCTACATTTTGCAGGATTCACACGATTTTAGCGATAGTCATATCTCAAGAACGCATACACGGAATTTAATAAAACTTTAGATTTAGTTAGACCTTGAAATAAATTGGTGCTAATTCTTTTTAGTGTATGCGAAATCTGTGTGAGATAGAAGAAAGTTTTGGGATTGGCACATCCAATTAGTTTTTTTTTTTTTTTTTTTTTTTTTTTTTTTTTGCGTTTTTTGTACATTTATTGAAAATATTGCTTCAAGAATAAATTTATTGTTCAAAGAATGTGTTCAGTGCTTTTTTTAGTATTAAACTAATCATACAATGCGCGAAGCGTATTACTGCTTATTTTACTGTTTATTACTGTTAATTTTACGGTATAATACTGGCAGCTCGGATGCTAGTATTATACTGTAAAATCAACACTTTTTTTTTTTTTTTTTTTTTTTTTTGCAGAGTATAAAGGGCTATGAAAAGCATTGTATGTCCAATTATATGTCTTCCTGACATATAATTGCAAATAACAATTTAGGGAAAGTATATAAGAGATGCTGTATATATGAAGTAGTAAGGTACTAATAAAGTATTGCTTGAATTTTTGGTACCATATACCTTTGGAAACTTATGAGGCACTTTTAGTTTCTATTCCAAGTTGAAATGTTACATATGCCTAAGTTGAATCAACACAATATATTATGTGACTATTCATAATGTCTTGGCTGATATGATCAATATATATTATAAAGCAAAAACATATCCATGAGTATCGCGAACGTCATCGCAACGGCAGCAATGACCTGGGCAAACAATTTATTTCAATCGAATTTTTTTTAATTTCTATCGCATAATAATTTTTACACCGTCGAATATAAAGAAATAAAATGAACTTTCAAATGTAATTCATTTGAAAACTGTATCTCAATTTATTGATTTTTTATGGTTTTTAAAATAATTTTCAAACATGAATTTGTTTAAATCAACACTTTAAATATATATTTCTTAATCTACGAACATGTAATATAACACAGCGGTGTGTCATTTCATTCTCACTAAAATGTGCCAAATGGCTCATTTGCGTACCACATTTATTACCAAATGCCTCATGCTATCTGGTATAAATGGCATCTTAAAATAAGGTAAAAAACAGGACCTTAAAGTCGGTTTTATTATTTTTTTCTTAAAAATTACTTGTTGATATTAATTTTCTATTGATATTACCTTATTGAATACATACAAAAAATGCTGAACAAAAAATTTACTAATGTTTTTAAAAGAAAAAAAAACCTGCCTTTTCATACAACTTATCAAAAGAAAATAATTGAAGAAAAAAAATAATTAATAGCCTCCCATTTTTCTACTAACCAGAAAAAAAGCAGTCAGCATCTTCCGAATCTTTTATTTATTTTCATCGATTGCGCGGTCTTTTTTAATCGATGAAAATGAGAAACTGTTATAGCACCGTTCCTTTTGTCGTACTCGTGACTTATAGTATCTTTCCGCAACAATAAGCCACAAATTCCTCAAAGGTCTGTGCTTTATCCTTTTAATCCTTTTATTTACTCTCTTTTAATAAGTTTGTGATTGTTGCAAGAAATATTGCATTGTTACTGACCGTAGGGATAAGTGTATCTGGCACTCGCCATATTAGTCTTTAATAGCCGTTATCAATTCCGTCCTTTCAATACTTTCTTGGGGGTGGGGGAGTCAGATTCTTTTTTTCTTTTTATCTTGCTGTGCACAGCTGAGAACATCGATACAGTTTTACTCTCACATTGTAGCATAAGTACCTAGCTACTCTCTTATGAAGGTAGTCTAGGGCCAAATGGTTTTTGAGTTTTGTATGCAAACATGTCCTGAGTTTAACATTTGTCCATGAACCATGCAACTATTCGGTCGTCCCTTTAATTTTCGCAAAATGTGCCTGAATCTCTGGGAATCTGGTTTTTACGGTTACTTCGAGAAATCATATGTTAATTAAGTATCTGTGGTCGTCTAGCTGGTATAAATACGGCAGTAAGGAGTTAGATCCAGCGGATTTTGTCTCATCTCACCCATTGTAGAAATCAAGACTAAGACTTCAGCTTCATCGAGCCGTCTGCGTGCTGATAGTCAATGAAGTTCTATTTTGACTTTGAGGTAGAATCGTCCATTGAGAGTTAGTCAGTGTGGTAAGGTGTAAGGTGTCAATTTGGTATGTTCAAATAAACAAAATTGGAATCCACGGTGTTCCCTTATTAGTGACATTGATGTATTTAAAGTGACTTTTTTTAATAGCACTATAATGATCTCCAAGCCGTAGCGGTCGTAGGGCATACTAAACGTCCCGCCCTCCCAGGTTCCGCAGGTAAATGTCTTAAACGTATTGAATTTAGCTTTAAATTTTCCCAAGGACATCTTCCGTGATCGGGTCTATTACCGATCAAGCCGGTAGCTCAAATAAAAGGACCTCCTATTCCACGCGCGCGCCGCCTTTTCCTGGAAGTAGCGGCGGTAATTACAGAAATCCTAGTGACATTTTTGTGTCAGGTAGGAGTGATCTTTTCTTCGATTCCTTCGAAATATCGGAGTAGCCATTTTTATGTAAGTTAGTGCTTAAATTCAGTTAATTTCTTAGGAGTAGCATTCCCCCACTCAATTCTTAGCGTTTCAAGCTTAATTTCAATCATCGTCAGTCTAAAAGTGCCCGCTCCACTGCTACCATCCATAGTTATTGTTTTTAATAAATCATTGTTGCTGTATATTTCTGTGTTATGACTACTTTTTTAACTGACAGTCCCGACGGTTCCGTCACAATATATGTTTTTTAAATTAGCCAAAGTACTCATTGATTATCAATGTGGTACTTTGAGAATGCTGCAATAGCAAAGCTTTAGCAAATAGTATTGATAATTATTAATTTATGTTTTTAAAGTGTTGATGTAATTCTAATGTTTCTGTTTTAATAATATCTGACAAATGTTATTTTAGCTTTTGTGCAATTTCTGATTTTTGTTTTGTTAATCTGACCTGTGTTGAAATGTAATACCAAATTCCTTGAAAAAGATAACTATCCCCCACACCCCCAAAATATCCCAGATGCAAAAACTGGCAATTATATTAAAAAACGATCAATGCTGGAATAAATCAATAGAAATGTGATTCAAAGAGCCAAATAACAGAGTTACACTGTTAAAAAATTGTAACAAATATTTTTTAAGAAAAAAAAATAATAAAACTGACATCAAATAATTATTTCTTACCTACTCGCACAAATATTCACTTACAGCACGCTAACTGGCAAATTTTAGTGAGAGTAGTTTGCCACATGAAAAATTATTTTTGCGGCAACCCTTTATTGTTGAAATTGAGTTGGTTGGTTGTTGTTTTACGGTCGATTATCTACTTCAGGGATAGAGGCCGAGGGGGGATGCCCTCCGAGGGGGTCTTTTTAAGGAAATCTAACCCGTATGTACGCCTATATTTTTCTTGCAAAACTCTCTAACCTTACCTATAGCAGTCGCCAGTTGCCACTCCCAATGGACAACTCCTACTCAGTCCTGCTAACTGTCGTGTATAGGGGTTCTTCCCCCTTGTATATGATCTGGTCTTTGACCATAGTTTATATTTTTCCTAAACTTTCAATTCCGCCCCTTGTCGCGTTTAACTTCGGGTCCAGCTCCGGCTGAAGATTGTGTTTTTTTAAGACCTTAATAAAGGGGACACAAGGAAGGGACACTATGCTCTACAGACTTGTACTAGTCTGAGCAGTACCTCTTAGGCTATCAAATCAAATCAAATCAAGGTTTCCCAAGGGTCGAAGAAAACCACGGAAAACTCCAAACGATTAGTCCAACGGGCGCGATTGTGTTTGAACCCAGCACCTCCCGTCTATCAGCTTTGAGAGCATAATCTCTCCGCCGCCGCTAGTGGGGCGTTGAAATTGGGATTTTAAGTGAATGTTGTTATAATGTGATATATATGGTAAATATGATTTATACCGTTTCGCTATCAATTTTATTGTTACCAATATCGGTCATTTTGATAAAGGGTAGATGATGATATTTTAAAATATTTGACCCCTCCCTGTAAAAAAGATATACGTGATACGACAACTATTTCAAAAACAATATAGCTGTGTACTATTTATTCAAATTTTGTGAAGATTAGACAATTTTTACAAAATCTAGAGCGTATAAAGTAAAAAAGAAGACAAGAAAACAGACAGACAAAAAGACAAACATACCATTTTTGAATCCTAAAGGGAAGTACTCGTACGGGACATTTTAATATAGTCTTATAACAATACATGTTTACTTACATAGTAAACACAAAACATCTGCAGATATTGTAGAAATTGAACAAAATATCGTGTAACAAAGATCCATATGTAAATGAAATTTTTATATACACTAACCCTACAAAATTTAAATCTGATTTAAGCATTTTAAATATCAATTTAAAAGTTAAACATTTTTACAATTTTTGTTTGAAAATAATGTTTTCGATGATCCACCTGTAACATTTAAAAAGTAGTATGTTCTGGGCCTTCACAAAACTTTTTTCTATATTATTCTAATATATTAATTTATAATAACATCAACGCTTATGAATGTAAACATATGCATTTATTTGAGTTTAACACAAGTTGCAATGATCAGTGAATTAAAAGGAGAACCCTATAACAGCGCCCACTGTTCGGTATTAAAATTCAAAATTAGATCAATATATACATTTTTAATCTTTAAACTCATGTATAAAATTTAGTGCATTTACAGACAATAGAAAATAAAATAAAGCTATATTGTTCACCATAAAAAGTAAAGGGCTAATATTCCGTAATCGGGTTCACAGCCAAAAGTTGGAGTAAAAAATGAGCGATTCTGGAAACAATGTGGTTATAAGTGCATAAGAGTTACAAGAATAGGGTTAATACTGCAAACCACGTTCGCTAAATTGGGTCATTGGATTGTGACCCGATTAATAATTTTTCCCCAAAGCATACATTGTCACGTCTCTTTTGAGTGATTTAAGTCCAAATTCAATCAGAATCTATTTGATAAAATCTATAAAATATGCAGTCTAGCGAAATTCCTTCCAATAATTCTTCAGATATAGCTATCGCCGAATCGTAAAATACATAGCAGTGCTACCTATCAAGCTACATACACTAAAAACCTTATCAGCATATATATTTAGGTCTAATAGATTAACCGATTCATGAAAATCCATGCATTAGTTGTTGTTGTTGTTACTGTTTGCACGTCTCCTTAGGCCAGCAGGGCTAGACCAGGTCCATGATATGATACCCCCTAAGGAAATCCAGCACTATCAAGGAATCATCAGCAAGATCCTGCTTGGAGAGCCCCAGGCACACAAGGATATGATCAGAGGAGGCCTGCTCAGTGAACTCTTGGTGCATATTTCAAAGCACTTGGTGCACTCAGAAAATTTCATAGTTCTAAAGTTGTCACTACGAAAGCGAGCAAGAGTGGTTTGTTCCTGCTTGTTATAACCAAGAGCAAAAGATCCTCCCGGTCGAATACTTTGGTACCAGTGATGCTCTGGTGGAACAATCCAAGTGATCCTATTCTTGCTTTTTTGTTCTTGAGTAAGTCTCCAAATATGTGAGGGAGGCAGAAGGCACCGAGACATCACATGTACCCGCCTTAGCCAAGGTGTCCGCGATCCCATGTCTTATTCATGGATGGGGAAAATGGGTAGATTCTGTGGTCAGAGACTGGAGCACCAAAGGTTTAGCTATCACGGAAATCATGTAAAACGCAGCATAGCGCGTCACCCGTTGGGCGATATGCACTCAAACTGAATCAGCACCAATTAATCCCAAGTAGAACAGATTGTTGGCCCAACGGTGGCAGTTTGCGGAAACCGCTGGGAAACGGTAGATTCAAAGACTCCTATAATTTCGAGTGTATTTGATTAGCATTCTGAGCAGCTAAATGTCGAACCATTGTTGGGCCTTTGTTAGCAAATAGTTCGTTGGTTAATGGAACGGCAAGGCAAACTTACTGTGGGACAACAATAAGCTAACAATTAGCCGACGTTGGCTAAACCATTTTATGTTACTTGGGATTTCATAGTCTAACTGAATTTAAAGTTTGATTACATTGTGTGCATTAATTAGTTCTTGTGATAAAGCTATCGAGGAAATCGTGAAACACACAGCATAGCAGTGCCACCTGTTGGGTTGTATATACTTAAATCTAATCAAGTATTTATTTATGTTAAGGTCTAACAGAGTATGAAGTTTGATGAAATTCCTCTGCTCTTGAGATATATCTATCGTGGAAGTGCCACCTGTTGTCGATATACACCCAAACTTTATCAGAGTCTATTTATGTCAAGGTCTAACAGAATATGAAGTTTTATAAAATTCTGTACATTTGTACATACCGGGCCCGAAACGAGCTCGGGCACGATTTTTATACCAGGCTTCGAGCTCCGACAGCTTCGGGCTCAAAATGAAAATTTTATTTATTAACAAATTAAAAAAAGTAAAAAAAAAGCTTGCTATTTGAGAATAAAGAATGTAGTCTAAATTCCTTAAATTATTTTACAATGCTTTAAAAATCAGTTTGATAGAGAATTGAATTGTTATTGATGGGATATAAGGAAATATATTTTATTTGATTCTGAAGCCTTTGCAATGTCAGTATTATTAACATAAAAAAGGCTTAAGACCCTTAAGACTCTTTTTTTTTCTCAGAAATACTGGAAAACAGGATTCATGCCTTTCTGCCACAGTTGTATAATAAGGAATTTTAAAAGAATTAAAATTGTGACTTTTGCAGATTTCTGCCACTGGATGGATATGAATAACAATTTTGCTATTTTACACAGAATTTCAGGGACATGAAAATCCCGTACGCTGTTATGAAGGAGTATTTAGGATTAATACTTATACCTATGGAAGAAGATATTTTTAAACAAGAAAATTAGTCTCGAAACAATTTTAAAATGTTATTAACAATTTTCTATTGCATACTTTCGGTATCGGGCTAGGACTCTGATAACAAAAATACTTCTGGGCTCGGGGCAACCTTGATGTTCTCTTCAAATATGTCAAACAGGCATTGGCTCGGGAGGGTTCGGATTTCTAATCGTCGGGCTCGGGCGTGCTTTGGCTCATAAAAAAGAGCCCGAACTCATCTCTTATTCAGACATCGAAAACTTTTCGTGTTTTCACAATACAGCTTCAACTGACGTGTCATTAAAAAAGCATAAAATTCAGATAAAACCTGAAAAACTTCACATTAATCATTAAGAATCATTCCTTAATCATTAAGGAACTTAGTCTTTTACTATGTTTTAAAAGAAAACACGTTAGACATTAATTTATTGATGTCAACTTTTCAATAAATTAATTTTGATTACCGTATTACGCACATAAGAAACACACAAAAAACAATTTAGTAATGGCCTTTAATGGATGAAAAGAAACCCACGTACCTTTTAATACAACTTAACAAAAGAAAGTAATTGAAAAAAGAAAATTAATTAATATCCGTCCATTTTTCTATTAACCAGGAAAAGAGCAGTTACCCAGAATCTTCCGATCTTTTAGTTGTTTTCATCGATTGCGGGCTTTTTAATCGATGAAAAACTATTATAGCACCGTTCCTTTTATCGTACTTGTGATTTATAGCATCTTTCTCTAACAATAGAGCAAAAATTGCTCAAAGGTCGTTGCTTTATCTTTATAATCCTTTCATTTGCTCTTTTAATAAGTTTGTGATTGTTACAAAGAAAAAAAAAGTATTGTTAATGCCCGTAGAGATAAGTATATTTGGCGTTCGCCTTAATTATTTTTAATGGTCATTCCAATACCAGTAAATACTGGAATACAATAAAATCAATTAAATTCAAAGAACAAAATAAAAGAATTGTATAACTCACAAATAAGAAAATTTGAATTTCCGGTTGCATCAAATTCAACTTTATTCAAGACCTCCTTCTTCTTTTATTTTCTTTTATGTGTCTTAAAAATTTCATTCGTAATAAACGTTAATGTAATGAAAGGGAGACTGTAAAAAATTACAAAAACGTTTCCTGATTTAGAAGTAATGTTTACAAAATTTCATTGTTAACTTAAACTGATTCTGGAAACTTTTTTATATCTCCAGAAAAACGCAAGAGAAGAACCAATCAAAAATCTCAGGAACTAACATAATAACAGAAACGCATTTTTTTTTTTAAATCTACCATCAATAATTGGAACGTTTTATATCAGAAACGTTTCTGGAAAATTTTGAAACCTGTGGTTTCCTCGTGTTTCTCATTGACCCTTCTACAAATTGGATTTTAAAATGAAAGAAAGGGGTTAATCAAATGAGTATAAAAGGAAAAATAGTTTTTTTTTTTTTTTTTAATACGCTCTTTTATAAGTTTATTTTGAAAATGTCGAGTTCCTTCATGACTGCAATTCATGATTTTTCCAAACAAATTCCGTTATGATACGTTAATTTTGAATAACCGCCAAAATTATAGAAAATTCACTGCTTTTTTTTTTTTTTTTTTCACTTGGTAGTAAACGTGCGCTAGAGAATTTATTTTTAAAAATTATAAATTTTGCTCTGTTTCTTTTTTAAGATATGGCAACAGGAGAGCGAAATTTTTTTTTAAACAATCAATTCAGGATTTCTAAATTCATTTCTCAACGTATAGTCATAATTAAACTAATATTAAACTATTAAATGATAAAAGAGTAGTTTTTAAAAACAAGCTACAATTTATTTATTTATTTATTTTTTTGTACTCCTTAATTTTTAAAATATTTCGTTGTTGCAGCTTCATAGCTAGTTGGCCGTTTTTGGCGAGCACGGTTTGGCGCATAATTAACTCCATTGTTGTTGTAAGTATACAATTATAACCACCAGCTGGGAAGACCGAGCTATGCTCGTTTAAAATTAGCTTTGTGTTCAATTCAATATGACAATAAATTATCTGTACAACTTACGAAAATCAGTTCTATTTACCCTGATTGGTTGAATTCTGTTTTCGAGAATGTTCTATGGACGCTGATTGGTTGAGAGATGTATCTGGGCTTCTATTGGGAATTTCTAGAAAATTTCTTCAGATTCTAAAAACCATTTTTTCGCCAAATGTCGCCAAAATTTGGCGAAAAATTGCAAACTAGGCAACATTTTTTCCAAGCATTTGTATTTTGGCATTGGTAATCTTAAAAGTCAAATTTCTAGCCAATGTCGGCAACATTTCGCCAAATTTGGCGATAGTTAGTGAAAGGCTGCCGACATGGGCGAGATTTCGTTTACTGCCAACTGTTCAACAACTTAATAAATGTTTCCACCTTCATTCACATTGAAATGAATTGACCTGTAGTGACCCCAAAATTACCCTCTCATCGAATTTTCTCAAACATATAACCTAGCCCAATGGTCTTCTCGTAATCGAAAACGGTAAGATACAAAATTTAGTCAAAACCGTTTCAGCCGTTTTTCACATAAAATCAGTTTGACCCTGATTCGTAGTGACCCTAAATGACCCATTAATCGTAATCGAATTTTCTCGAACATCTGACCTAACCCAATGGTCTTCTCGTACCCGAACTACAGTAGGATACAAAATTTGGTCAAAATCGTTAGAACCGTTTTTCAGATAAAATTAGCTTGACCCGCAGTGACCCCCAAATGAGCCACTTATCGAATTTTTTCGAACATATGTAACCTAGTCCAATGATCTCATCGTGCCCGAAAACAGTAGATACAAAATTTAGTCAAATCGTTAGAACCGTTTTTTAGATAAAATTAGCTTGACTCTGACCCGTAGTGACCCGAAATGACCCATTAATCGAATTTTCTCGAAAATGTGACCTAACCCAATGGTTTTCTCGCACCTGAAATACAGTAGGATGCAAAATTTGGTCAAAATTGTTAGAACCGTTTTTGAGATAAAATTAGCTTGACCCGCAGTAACCCCAAAATGGTCCACTTATCGAATTTTCTCGAATATGTGACCTAGTCCAATGGTCACATCGTGCCCGAAAACAGTAGATACAAAATTTAGTGAAAATCATTTGAACCGTTTTTTAGATAAAATTAGATTGACCGTAGTGACCCGAAATGACCAACTAATCGAATTTTCTAGAACATGTGACCTAGCCCAATTTTTTTCTCGTGCCCGATAACGGTAGGATACAAAATTTCGTCAAAATAGTTAGAGCCGTTTTTCAGATAATATTTGCATATATTCACACACACACAGACACACAAGATTTGGTAATATTATAATATATGATAAAGAATATTTGACGATTTGTCATCTGCGGCGGGCTAACAGAAAAATGCCTTAAAATTAAGTTATTAAATTATAACCAAGTTCGAAAAATATTGAAATGTTGCATTGTCATCAGAAATACACCTTTGTATATACCGTAATTTCGCATGTATGCGCCGCACCCTAGTTAAGTCTTTTTCAAACCGGAAATTTTATTGAAAATAAGAAGTCAAATAAGTACTAAGCAGAAGTAAGTCACATTTTATTTAAAATAAATTCTGGTAGGAAATCGAATTGTCTGAGGTGCGGCGTATACGCGCGAAATTACGGTATTTTTTATATTTCTAGCTAATTTGAAAGTGAGTTAAAAATCTGTTACAAAATTTCATCTTTACATGCATAAACCAAGTTGATTTAATTTTAATAAAAGAGTCTAAAAATGGTGAAACACGTGTTTCGTTATTTTCAATGGAAAATCCAAATTCATTATCAAGTTTTAACACCACAAATGTCTGAAACGCCCCAAACCGAATTTTAAGAGTTACTGGCATTAATTATTCGCTTTCCATCGTCACTTAACCTTTATACCCTGCTTGTTGCCTCCGGAGTTCTGAAGTACATTATTCAAATGTTGCTGCATTTCATTCAAACCACCGAATGAATTTGTTAAATTAAAACCGAAAGAACATGAAACATTTTGTTATCATTTTATTTACGGAAAGTGACATTGTGAGTTAAATGTAATTACATTTTAGAGCATGGAACACGACTAAAAATTTTTCGCTAACCCAAACCCGCCCCGAACCCAAAATATTCATACCCGAATCCGATGTGATTTATAATAAATCTATATTTTAATACATTTATGGAAAAGTTGTCTACAATTATATCTTTAATATCTTTTTTTTTTTTTTTTCGTAACCATTGGGAAAATGGTTGTTGTTTTCGGTCGAGAATGGACCTCTTGAGCGTTTTTAACGAAATTTTGTAACTTTAGAAGAATTTTTCTTTGAATAGGCAATAGAAATGCATAAAATCGTTATAACAATGTTAAAGTTACAAAAAGGACAGATGCAAACTATCAGATATGAAAAAAAGCCGAATTTAAAAATTGACGTCGGATGAGAAATTGTCTTATAAAACAAAAAACGTGGTCTTCAACTTTAATTTCCTCAAAATACCTTTAGCTCAGACATCAATCTAAACGAGAGTTAAAGTTATTGTAGGAAGGACCCGACAAAATATTAAGGTATATATTAAGGTAAGGTATAGTAATGGAAAATGCGTTTCAATAACTGCGGCGATGGTTCAAACGAATATTTTTGCGAGGACAGATAATGCCAGGATCTCTTCAACTGTAGTAATGGAAAATGCGTTTATTTGTAGATGGTTCCGATGAATATTTTTGAATAATTAATATTTTTAATTAATTAAAAAAACATTTTTTAAGCTTTTGGAACATTTTCCCAATGGTTGTTCTAATTTGTTAAATAACATTTTTTTTTTTTTTTTTTTTTTTAATGAACACATATACGCTCATTATGTATATAAAATTTACACTAGTATAAAATTTATACTAGTAAATAGTATATATTATTATAAGAATATATACTATTTCAACAAAACATAACTTTCCAAATTAAACTATTTAAACCAAACTATAACAATCCAAATATAACTGTGTATATAGAAACTTAAATATATTCAATAATTTATAAGTAAACAATTAATTTTCTTTTAAAAAAAGTAAAATGCAAGGTTGCTCGTCTAATTATTATGATATTCTGATTTTTGACTTCGATTTATATACTGAATCTATGAATATTTAACTATTTTTTAATAAAATGTAACATTGAATAAGGCTAATATTAATTATGGCAATGCAGGTTATCTACACTGTTAAAAATCTGCAACAAACTTTCCAGTCATTCGACTGTTTTTATAGAAAATACTTACATAACCGTAATTTAACTATATTCTGACCATAATATGGCCAATAATGGTCAAAATAGAGTTTAAACAGCGTTTCTGTAAATTTTTAACAGTGCAGATATTAAATTTTCATATTTCAAAGCAATAGCATTAATTTAGATCTTTATGATAAAAGGATAAGTTTTAATTTTTTTACAAGAACTTTACTTCTTTGGTTTTCTAATTTATATTTTTAAAAAATGTTACAAATACATTAATAAATCAAATTATTGGATTCAGTAACATTTGTATTAACAATTTCAATTTTAATAAACAAGTATATTTGGGGAAATTTCATTTTATAATAGCAATTATCCATGCAAAAATATTATAATTATATATACATTGCAAAAAAAATTGTTGATTTTACAGTATAATACTGGCAGCTAGGATGCCAGTATTATACTGTAAAATCAACAATTTTTTTTTTTCAGTTATTTTTCCAGAAAGATAAATTATATTTATTGAAAAATAGTAATAATAATTTTGTGTGTGATAATAGTAATAATAATTTTGTAAATTAGCGTCGACCTCAAATGCACGTTACTTAGCTATAACTACTGATAGAACTGAAATAGATTAAATCTATTATTACAAAGCCTTAAAGCATTAACCAATTCGTTATGCAGCGAAGAGAATTAAAATTAACATTTGTAATTCACTTTTCATCTTCACGCAACCTCGGCCCTTGCTTGTTGCCTCCGGAATTCTGAAGTGTATTATTCAGACGTTGTTGCATCTCATTTTAATCCCTCGAAGGAATTAGCTAAAATTAAAAGGAAAAGTACGTGGAAACATTTTGTCATCATTTTATTTATGTAAAATGGCATTGTCAGTTAAATTTAATTACATATCATCAAATATCGAATTAAGTCTCAGATGTTAGATAGTATCTGTATACTAAAATAATAAAAGTAAAAATAGTTTTAAAAGAAAACACACTTTTATAAGGATTTAATGTGTGTAATGTTAAAAATCATGCCTAATTTTATGATTACAAAGCATTATTTAAACTATCTATTTAGTGTTTCTAAATTGTTTTCTCAACGTATAGTGATGATTTAATTAATATGGAACTATTAAATGATAAAAGAGTATGTTTTAAAAACAAATTACACTCTTTATTTTTTACTTTCCCATCATACGTAGTATAGAGTAAGTCTTGCTATCGTTTTAAAAATCGCAAAAAAGAAATTGACGTATTTACACGTTTCAGACACTGGAGATTCCGAAAAACATAGTTTTGGAAAAAGAAAAAAATTGCCGTCTGTCTGCCTGTGTGTCTGTAAATGCTCTATCTACCAAACAAATTGAGATAGAGACTTGAAATTTGGTATGTTCTTAGTACACTGGTGCGCAAAACTTAAGCAACAAACACAAAATGCTAATTTCTGAACATGTGAGTACTCAAAAGGAAATTCTATAAAGAGCAAGTGTAGAAAAGAGGTACTACCCTAACAGCACGGCCAGTCGATGTGAAGTCCCCTTGACGTCACACATGGTTAGAAGTGTCACAATCGCTACGATGAATCAAAATATGGGATATTTCACTGTCTCATTATTACTCTCAAATGATTGTTAACACTGAAAAGTCACTGTAACTGTCGCTTTGTGAGGGGTCACCAGGTGACATTACAATGAAGTCACCTTGTGATTCTCAAGTGACTGTCAGTTGAAGACTGAACTTTGAAGTCATTGTGAGCATTGCATTGTGATGAGTCGCCAAATAATGTCACAATGAAGTCGCATGGTGACTCCGGTGATCGACACTCTATTGTGAAGTCATCATTGCACTCCTTTGTGAAAAGACCCCAGATGATTTCATTTTCTGTCACTTGGGAACTCGTCACAGAACAGCTATCATGATGACTGTACAATGGAGTGTCAAAATGACAGTCACATGAGAGTCACAAGATGACTTCATTGTAAAGTCACCTGGTGACTCGTCAAAAAGCAGCAGTCATGGTGACTGTTCAGTGGAGTGACCAAATGAGAGTAAAAATGAGATGAATGAAAGATATCACATTTCTGTTCATTGTAGTGACTATGACAATTGTGATCATTTGTGATGTCGTCAAGAAGACTTCACATCGACTGTCTGTGCTGTTAGGGTAGTACCTATTTTCTACACTTGCTGTTTATAGAATTTCCTTTTGAGTACTCACGTGTTCAGAAATTAGCATTTTGTGTTTGTTGCTTAAGTTTTGCACACTAGTGTAAGTAATAATGGGAAGAAGCTTATTGAATTTCAGTAACCTTGATTATCCGGAACTATTTTTTTTTCGGACTCTCGAAATATTCGTTCTGATAAAAGGTATATAAACATATTCGAAATTGTTTATTTTAAGGAGTGAATATAAAAGACAATACAAAAACATTAATTTTGCTTAAAGAATGAAGTTGATTGGATAATTAGTTGCCAAGATATTTGTAATCATTTTCTAGACTCTTCGATTTTTCATGACCCTGTATTTCATCCAAATTTCAATTTAAAGATATATTTCAATTGGAAATGAGACGCTTAATCCGACGCAATAAATCGTTAGTAAATATTATTATTATCATTTTTAGAGTTATAAGGCTGTTTCTTTTACGCAATTCAGTAATAGAGCATTTAAAGTTTATGACGTCACCAAGCCACGATTTTATTCGAATTGCAATGCATTTTATAAGTAGTTTTCACATGTTTTATTTTCATATTTTATATTATGCATATCCATGATGGGTAAGTATTACGTAGGCCCCCAACGACTAGTTTATTTATATTTTCTACTTTTAGTGTTTAAAATATTTCGTTGTTGCAATTGCACAAACCATTTGGACTATTTTGACGAGAGTGGTTTGGCGCATAATTAACTCCATTGTTGTTGCAACATGTATACAGTAATAACCCTAAAGGTTATTTGACGACTTATCACACGAGGCCGAGTAACGGAAAAATGCCTGAAAATTATTTTCTTATCTTTTAATTAAGTTCTAAAAATATTAAAACTTTGTATTGTAATCGGAAACACACTTGTGAACTCAATTTTTAAAATTCTAGCCTATTAGGAAGTAGATGGAAAATCGATTACAAAAAGTTAAGTTGCATGTTCGGTATTAAAAATGAAGTGTGTAGTATTCATAGTTCGTTTACAGGGAAACTCAAAAGAATTTCGTTACATTACGGTCTATGAAAAAATCGTTTACAATGTATTTTAATGATGTTATAGTCAATTCCAAACATATTGAAATTATATATCAGTGAGGTAAACTATCAGGTGTACAATATAGTGTGCATAGCATTTAACCGTTAATTTACAGGGACACACAAAAAAATTAAATTACAGTAATGTTATATGAGTGATAATTTTGGTAGAGATGCGTTTTCAGTTGTGGTATGCATTTTTTTAAAATGAACTAATTTTTTGCATATTACTTAGTGTATTTAAATTCTATATTTCATATACAGCACTGCACAAAAGAATTCGAGTACATTTCAGTTTATTGGCGGGAAGTGCTGAAACGGAAATTTCAACTATGTTATGCGTTTTCTTAATGAACTAAATTTTAGCATTTTATGTAGTATATATAGAAATTTTTAGATCTTATACACTTCACAAAATAATTTTAATTGTGTTATGCGTTTCCTCAATGAACTAAATTTTAGTATTCTATGTAGTATATATAGAAATATTTAGATCTTATACACTTCACAAAATAATTTTAATTGTGTTATGCGTTTCCTCAATGAACTAAATTTTAGTATTCTATGTAGTATATATAGAAATATTTAGATCTTATACACTTCACAAAATAATTTTAATTGTGTTATGCGTTTCCTCAATGAACTAAATTTTAGTATTCTATGTAGTATATATAGAAATATTTAGATCTTATACACTTCACAAAATACATTTTAAAACTAGCTGTTTAACCCGTTCTACTCACGGGAGTTCATGAATTTAATTCTAAAACCAAAATTTAAAATAAAAATCAGTACAACCAAACTAAAGTTTATGAATATAAAAATTTGTTATGTCTATTAAAAATCAGTATTTACACAACCAACATGAAACAAGTATGTACACAAAAAAAATCAGTTATGTCTTAAAAAATAAATAAAAATAAGTATTTACACAACCGAATTAAAGTTTGGGAATATAAAAATCAGTTATAAAGTCAATATTTACACAACCAAACAAAAATTTATAAGAAAAAATGAAATGTACATCGTCATTGCAAAAAAATGGAAAAAGTTATTTTAAAATGAAAAATCTTTGCACTATTTTCCAATGAAATTTAATTTATCATGTTGCTATGGCAGCAGACGATAAAACGATATCTTTGGAATAAGGGAATAAATAGAATAAAAAGTTTTGTTAATGTTTGTATTTTTTTTAAGGTAATAATTAAGCACAATGAAATAATCTCTAATTATTTGAATGCGAGGTAAAAGAATTATCGTAATACGCGCTACAGCTTCCTTGTATTGCAGCGTGGCGTACGTAATATGTAATGTCTCACATTGCAATAAGCATTTAGAACTTGTTAGAACTCGCGCGATTACGGGTTAAACATAAAAAAAGAGCAAAAATTCGTCAAAAACATAAAATAAAAAAAATCTATTTAAAATTTTCGATTTTTTTGCCTCAATCGTTCATGGGCCCCCTACCAGCAAAACGTGTGCCAAATTTCGTACTCCTGCGCCCTGTGGTTTCCGAGTTTTTGAGCTTACATTAGATACGCACGTGGATTTTAATAAGGTAATACTTTTTCTGTTATAGATGGTAATTGCTGAAATTGTGTTTTCAACTGTTTTATTCGTTTTCCAAATCGTTTACTTAGATATCATCTTTCCCCTTAAGCGGTGATATTTTGTTACAATATTCTGAATGTGTTGGAAAGTGTTCATAATCTATGCTTGACGCATGATTTTTCTTTCTTGTTTTCCTTTTTGGAAAGGATTCGTTTTGGTGATGGTCCCGTATAGATTTCACCAGGTTCCAAAGATGGAAGATTTGGAAAATTTTCATAAATTGATGTCTTCTTTTATTGATGTGTTATGGATTAATTCTTATCTAAATTCCATATTCAATATTTGGGTCAGTTGGTGGTCGTAATTAATATGTATAATGACTGCGAAATCATTTAATGAAATTATATTTTTTACTTGAATTCCTACACAGCAAAAAGCGAAAAATGTTTCTGGATCTGGAAAAGTTTATGAAAATTTGTGTTGTTGAGAAAACTGATTAATACGCTGTAAAAACTCTTTCATAAGTGTCCGACAATTACAAGAAGCAAAAGAGACTTTTTTTCGAAAATGCTTCTTTAAATGTCAAAAATCTGAAGATAAAGGAATAATTTTTGGAATTGTGGGAAACTCGGAGGTTTTATGAAGTAGTAATATATTTTCGTAAACATCCTTGTCATATCAAGAAATATTTTTCTCTTTCTTTTTCTTCTTCTTTATTTATTTATTATTATTATTATTTTTTTTTTTTTTTACAGAGTATGTTATTTTCTAATTTTTGTTTACTTATGCTTAATTACTTATCCTTCATACGTAGTATAGGGTAAGTCTAGTAATCGTTTTAAAAATCGAAATTTTTTTTGACGGATTTACACGTTTCAGACACCGGAGATTCCGAAAAACATATTTTTGGAAAAAAAAAATTGCCGTCCGTCTGTCTGTGTATGTGTCTGTAAACGCTCTATCTCCCGAACAAATTGAGATAGAGACTTGAAATTTGGTATGTACTTAGTATGTAATAATGGGAAGAAGCCTATTGAATTTCAGTATCCTCGATTATCCGGAACTATTTTTTTCGGACTCTCGAAATATTCGTTCTGATAAAAAGTATATATATTTTTTTCTAAATTGTTTATTTTAAGGAGTGAATATAAAAGACAATAAAAAAACATAAACTTTTCATAATGATAAAGTCGATCTGATAGTGAGCTGCCGAGATATTTGTAATCCTATTTTCCACACTCTTCAATTTTTCATGACCCTGTATTTCATCCAAATTTCAATTCAAAGATGTATTTTAATTGGAAATGAGACGCTTAATCCGAAGCAGTAAACCGTTAGTTAATATGATTATCAATATGATTTGGAATTATAAGGGTGTTTCTTTTACGCAGTTCAGTAATAGAGCATTTAAAGTTTATGACGTCATCAAGCCAGAATTTTATTCGAATTGCAATGCATTTTATAAATAGTTTACACATGTTTCATTTTCATATTTTATATTATGCATATCCATGATGCGTAAGTATTACGGTGGCCCCCGACGACTAGCTTTTCTTTTCATTTTTTTTTCAGATATTTTAGAATCAATCTTGTATATCCCGTATTCGATGCTTTTTAGTTACACAAATCAATAAAAATTACAAAAGGGAAGAAGTGTGAAAGATCCATCATAATTGCCTTTCAAAAATATACTAAAACGCGAAATATTGACTACTAAACTATTACCAAAATTTTCACAAAAAAGAAAAAAAGTTACTGAAATACGGATTATTATCTTAAATTCAATTTTCTCAGAAATAGAATATCGCACTCAAAGTTAACTGACAGCGAAATTTTTAAACATTTTCAAAAAGTAAATAAATTTTATCTAAAGGAAAATCCCCATCTCTTAATATTTTATTCTAACATTTTTCTTTATGGATGTCATTGCTTGCTCCTCTAAACTAACTTTCGGCCATTTCCTTCCGTTAGAGTTGATTGTTGAAATCATAATTTGTTCAAAACTGTCTTTTATCCATTGAAAGCGAACTCAAATTAGTAATCCCAACTCTTTTGCGGAAACAATAACATTTTAGTCTGAAGTTCAAATTCGATCTTCTGTGTTCTTTGACTCGTGTTGCTGTTTCCAAAACTTTAAGCGGCATTATTAAGGATTTTTATTTCTAAGTTTCATTTAAATTTTTAAAATAATTCGACAGGAAAAAAAAGGAAGAGTTAAAAAGAACAAGTGGGTAAGTGTGATCAAACATCGCACAAAGAGTTTCGTTTAATATTCCTTTCAAAACACTTTACCCTTTCTTTAATAAATCCAAATAAATTTCATTAAAAAAAAATCATGTTTTTTATAAAATAAAAATTTACCGGTCTATTTTTCTCGTTTTTTCGAATATCTGAACCGGTCCGATAGCGGGCGAAGCTCTCTATTATACTTTGCTATAATAATATCTGTCATGTGGACTAAATTCGATATTTAAAAAAATCAATTTCAAAATTAAAAATGTTGTATAGAGACCTTCAAAATGTTAAAATATGTCAATATTTCCAAAATCGGGTCTATATTATGATTCAATACGTTCCTCAAACTCATAAGACGTTATAATCACTTGCTGACGTCATATCTACATGCTACCTCTATTTCTCATATTAATACTCTCTTTGTATTATTCTCGAACATTTGAAAAAGGCCGTTACACTTCCAATATGATGTCAGATTAATTTTCTTTTTAATTCTCTAATGACATCATATTAACCTGCTTTCTGTACTTACACGTACTCATACTGCTTGTATTATTGAAAATTTCCGTTTTATTACCAATATGACGAAGCCCGCTATTATAACTCTGTCATAATAATATCGGCCATGTAGACTAAATGCGATACTTAAAAAAAAAATCAATTTCATAACTAAACATATTGTATAGAGACCTTCAAAATGTTAAAATATGCCAATATTTCCATAATCGGGTTTTTATCGTGATTCAATACGTTCCTCAAACTTATATATTTACTATTCTCTATTACTCATATTGATACTCTCTTTGTATTATTCTGAAACATTTGAAAAATCCGTTAATCATATAAATCTTTTTTTTTCAATTGGTGAAACTTTTTATTTCATTTTCATTTTTCACGTGGAAATCTTTCAATAGAAAATTAATTACTGTAGAAAGAATTTTATTGTGGGTTTTTAATTGTTGGCAACTGCTATTACAAAAAATTGTTTTAATTTAATAGGAAAAGGCTGTTAGATTTTTTTTAAATCTCTATATATTAAAACAAGTAATATAAAAAAATAAAGTCAATTCCTACTTAGGTCAACAAAGAAAAATTTTATTTTAGTTACATGCATTAATTAAATTTAATTAATGAATTAATATTTGAAAAAACTGTTTTAACGTCAAGTGTCATCCACTACAAGTTTTAAAAAAATTTATTTGAACTTGAGTGGATGAATAAAAAGTATTTTATTAACGATTGAAAATTTGAACAAGATATATAAATATATTGAATAATACGATTTTTTCAAATTTTATAATTTTGAGCTTCATAGTATATATTCAGCTATAAGTATATAAAATGTTATGCTTGTAAGTTATACAGTTTCTAAGAACCGGCTCTGTGACGGACAGACAACGAAGCGGAGGAATAGGGTTTCGTGAGATGAACGAAACCCTAAAAACGCTTTTAACTTATTATATTTATTAATAATCTAATAAAAGTAAAAATAGTTTAGTTTAAAAAATAAAAAAAAACACTATTTTACAAGCAAATGTTGTTCGAAAATATCACGCCTAATTTCATGACTCTTATTCATGTAGTTTGAAAAAAAAAATCCGTTCAATATATTAATTTGGCGTGGACCCCGATTACTGAAAATTCACCTCTCTCATTTACGCTTGATAGAAAGTGGAAACTTTTTTTTATAGATAATTTATTTAAAAATATATAATTTTTGCTCTGTTTGTTTTTTAAGATATGACAACAGGAAAAAAAGCATTATTTAAAACCAAGACTCCCTTATCATATTAACATATGATAATATATTAATATGATACGGGGAGTCTTGATTTAAACTGTCTATTTAGAATTTCTAAATTGTTTTATAAACGTACAGTCATAATTTAATTAGTATTAAACAATTAAATGATAAAAGAATATTTTTAAAAAATTAGACTTTATTTCTAATTTATATTTTCTACTTTTTAGTGTTTACAATTTTTCGTTGTTGCAGTTCCATAGCTATTTGGCATATTTTGTGCGCTATAGTAAACCAGCGCATGCGCGGTAGCCTATTACTGCTTATTTTACTGTTTATTACTGTTGATTTTACGGTATAATACTGGCATCCCATCTGTCAGTATTATACCGTAAAATGAACTTTTTTTTAATTTTTTTTTTTTAGGGTTTTGCTCATCTTACGAAACCCTATTACTCCCGCTTCATTGTCTGACCGTCACAGAGCCGGTTCTCAGAAACTATTTAACTTACAGGCAGGAAGTTTTGTGTACTTATAGCTGAATACCTGCTTATGAAGGTCAAAATCATAAAATTTGAAAAAATCGTATTATTTTAATATAGAGAGATAAAAAAACAAAAATCTAACAACCTTTTCCTATTAAATTTAAACATTTTTCGTTATAGCAGTTGCCAACAATTAAAAATCCACCATAAAATTCTTTCTACAATAATTCATTTTGTATTGAAAGGTTTCCACGTGAAAAATGAAAATGAAATAAAAAGTTTCACCAACTGAAAAAAGATTAATATGAGGTCATATTGGTAATTAAACGAAAATTTCCAAACATTTCTCAGTAACACAAGGAGTATGAGTATGTGTAAATACAGAAAGCAGCTTAATATGACGTCATTAAAAAGAAAATTAATCCGACGTCATAACGGATTTTTCCAATGTTGGAGAATAATACAAAGAGAGTATCAATATGAGTAATAGAGAATAGTAAATATATAAGTTTGAAGAACGTATTGAATCACGATAAAAAAAAAAAACGATTATGGAAATATTGACATATTTTAACATTTTGAAGGTCTCTATAGAACATGTTTAATTTTATTTTTTAATATCGCTTTTAGTCCACATGACAGATATTATTATGACAGAGTATAATAGCAGGGATCCGCTATCGGACCGATTCAGATTTTCGAAAAAACGAGAAAAATAGACCGGTAAATTTTTACTTTATAAAAAACATGACTTTTTTTTTTTTTCTGGAAAAGGAAATTTATTTGGATTTATTAAAAAAAGATGTTTGAAAGTAAGGTGTTTTGAAAGGAATATTAAACGAAACCCTTTGGGCGATCTTCGATCACACTTACCCATTTGTTTTTGTTTTTTTACAGTGTGTAAATTTTGATCAATTTTCTTGTTTGAAAAGTGCGCATTATACGCCGGAATTGAAATTGCTCCTGCGCTTCGGATCCCCTTGACGAAACTTTATTTCTTTCGGAGCTATGGATCTCGTTTATTAAAGGTTGTTTAATTCTTGATCAGATTCTCCAGTGAATTCTGATGAAAAGACGGAAGCAACATTGTTTATTTTTCTTTACGTGATAGTTTTGCTAAATAGCAACAGAGATATAATATAGCAACCAAATAATTTGATTACTTGAATTTTAAATCTGCGGTAAAAATTTTAACACTAAATGCTGGTATTCTCAGTGAAAAAATGTGTTAGTCTTCCAGGATTCTCTTACCTCCATGGGCTACATCATCCCGCCAGAGGGCGGAGTCGTACTGTTAGTCTCAAATTCCCCTTGCTACCCCTTGTTAAACGTACAGGAGTGGAATACATTCTTATTATAAAAATATCTCCTCGGGAAGTTAATATGTTTGACTTATTTTTTCCAATTTACTCTTCTTAAGACATGTCTTTTTTTTTCTTTTTTTTTTTTTTTTTTTTTTTTAAGTTGTGAAAATATTTTAAAATATATGCTTAATTCTATCTAAAGTGTTAAAATGTTACTCACAGCTCGTACGATTGTAGCACACAAAATATTAAATTAAGCATATACTTTAGAAATATTTTTGACAACTAAGAAAAAATGTGACATCCTTTAAGAAGAGTACACGGAAAAAAGAAGTCAAAAATGTTAATTTCCTGAGGAAACATTTAAAAAATAAGAATGCATTCCACCTCCATCAAGTTTAACATTAGCGAGGGGAGTCTGAGATCTGACTGACCAACCCCCTTGAGAGCCTAAGGGCGTTCATCTGTCACAGTTGCAATGTCGGGTTCAACTCCCAGTAACACCAATAAATAAAAAATAAAAAAAATATTCTATTACTAGTTCCATGGGTAAATACCACTGCACATACACAGTGTGGAGTTCCCGGATGTATCCCTGTCTTCCTGTGGATCATATGTAACAAAGCTGTCACTGTCACTTTGTGTATGGAAGAATGAATAAGATGTGTGTAAAAAGGAAGACATTTATTATGTTAAATCTTTTTTTTAGACCGCTGACCAGGCCCCTACCTGCCGAGCTTTTGCCCAGCTTAACGGGTTGATGCCTGGCAACGGAGCAAGGATTCGCCTGATCTCCGCATGGGGAAGAGCTGTTTCATAAGCCTCTAGGCCGACGTGGCTTCAGTGCATCTTGTTGCCTAAGTTGCTTTTCCTTAGTTGGTTGGTTATTAATTTATGTTTGGATGAGTCGATTCAGCACTGCACAGTGTAGCGAAGTAATGCTGGGCGGATGTCAGATCCTGGAATATTTACTTATTTCGCGCTGCATCGCACATCCATACGTCATACCATCGCTACGCAAGTTGGTCTCGTAATTTAGAACCTTGATCAGGTAACGAGACCTTCACCTTACTAGGCACCTCCAGAGATATAATTAACAGGAAGCTTGGAGTACTTTGCACCCACGGCGGATTTGACATGCACCGGATGCCATTAGCGTACATGGTCGTTGCGTAGCGCCGCATCACTTGGCTGGTTTGACTCTTTGACGGTGGCTTGTCGCAGCCATGTTTGTCGCCTCTATTATAAGGTGGTGTCTTTCTTGTCTTTATTTGTCTCCGTTTGGATTTTTTGCCGCTTTTATAGGCTCATCCCTATTGGGTTTGTTTGTCTCTGTCCTAGTGATTTGTCACTGTCATGTTTATCGCTGCTTTTATGGGCTCATCTCTATTGGGTTGTTTCTGACATTCTATTGGTGAGTTATGTCTTGTCTCTGGCTTGGTTGTATATTATCACTAGCTTTTTGCTTGTGATGTTTGTTACTTTATGGGGTGTTAGTCACTTGAGATATTTTCGCTGGTTATTTGTCACATTGCGACTTTTGTCGCTGGTATTTGTCACATTCCTTGTTGTTGCATTTTAAATTATTTGTTCACATTACTTCATATCCTCTCTTGCTTTTATTGCTTTGGGGTACTTACAAGGAAGGTCTCCATAAGCGCATACTCAGAAAATTTTGAAAAAATTACAGAATATTCTTCTCATGAGGATATATACATTTATTAAACAAATTGCTGCGGAACCTCGATATAACGTCCGTAAAAAAATTATGAAAATTTCGTGTTTTGGCGATTTCTTGCTGGGTTGGCGACACAATGAAATTTTAACAAAACACGCATTTACGATAAATTCTCTTTTAGGAAAAACGTTTTCTATTATTTATACTGAACTAGTTAAAGTAAGTTTAACTTCAATAATTTCACTTTTATAACTACGATTTTGCCATATATATTTATATGTACATCTAAGAGAAAATTAACTATCACATTCTACGGTTTAGAAAAAAATTTGAACTGATTAAAATTGCTTTAAACTAAAAATTAATTGTGTGATTCTGAGCACAGTCAATTTGTCATCAATATTGTTAATGCCGGAGACAACGTTTATTAAAAGTCTTCTTGCCGTGGAAACAATGACTTATTCAAAGTCGAAATGTATAATGAAAGAATGTTTCATCGGACATTTACTGTTAAAATATAGTTAAAACTTAACCAGCCTTCAAAACTGTATAAAATTAAATAACTTCAGCAATAGTTAATTTGTATATCTATTACATAACTTTATATAAAAAATAATAAACTATTTAATCGTTGAAGTTTAAATTCATAAGGTGCTACGCATTTAAACACTCATTTGATTAGAAATTTTCAAATACATTAAAATCGTTTGCATTTGGCTACGAAAACGTTTTGCTCGCCAAATTACGTCTTTTTGCATCTAATACTCGAAAGTATTTTATTTTTTTACAGATTTTCTGCTGGGATTCCGCAGTTAAATTTGAGTGATCTCTTATTACGTACATGAGTAGCTTCATTAGCATTTTTTTCAAAATATTCTGAGTATGCGCTTTAAGGAGACCTTCCTTCTTAGTATATTTGTAGCTTCGTGAATGCGTTAAAGCGCAGTCCATTGCATCCTAATGGCTGTTATCACTACATGATTTTATTTTTATGTGCAACTTGTATGTGCTTTAAGAGTCTAAGATAATGTAAATAAAGTATCATTCAAAGCAAAAGCAATAGCAGCTAAGGATCACAAAGCTACATAATCTAAACGTAAAAGTGTGTGTTCTAGCCGAAAAGAGTAAGTGAAAAATTGTGTTAAATAAAACATGAAGCTACAGAACAACAAAAAATGTATCTATTTAGTGTTAAAATTATCGTGTTATCAGTATAAAAACAAGCACATATTTGATATAATGGTTTAAAGAATATGGAATGTTAATTACATAATCTTAAATATCAAATCACTTAATTTTCGACTTTCTCGCTATAATACTCAATAAATAATTTCGGAAAAATCTTTCGCTTTCTATGAAAATAATAATAAGAATAATAACGCTTAGTTATTTTTTTCAAAGCAACTTTTAAATTTATAGGTAAAAATAGTACATTACCAAAGCCATTCATTCGAATTACATACTATGGCATCATTAAACATTAAATAACGCCATTAGAAGCGATGAACAAAAAATTAGGTAGTATTTAAAATTGCTCCTCTAGTTCATATTCCCTTGGCCAAACTTTATTTGTCCCGGAGCTTTGAATTATATTTATTAAAGGTTGTTCAATATTTGATCGGATTCTCCAGTGAATTCCGGTACAAATATAAGGCAACAACAATGTTTCGTTTTTGTTACGTGATATTTGTTCTAAACAGCAATTGCGATGGAATATAGCAAACAGATAATTAGGTCCGAATTTTAAATTTACGGTAAAGTATAAGACGTGAGGAAAATTTACAACATTTATTAAAAGTTTTTTAGTTTTTTGTAGCATGCTATTTTTTTTCTTTTCTTTACATAATAGTTATTTTAGTCAGCAGCAAACAAGCAAGATTACTTTAATTCCTGCCATAAAAATTTTGTCGCTGAATGCTATTTTTTACTTACATCGAATGCATTATATCGGCAGTGTAAGACTAACTCGGCTACTTGCCTGTCTATTATATGAAATAAAGCTTTCTTTTTTTTTGCGACACGTGGTAAGGTACATTTCATAAAATTAAGAATCAGATTTTCAGTAATATAAATAATTTATTTTTTGAAAAATAAAGATGTTAAGTTTAGTTTTTACTATATTTTTACATATGTCATAAGGAAATAATTATGACAAAATAAAAATTTTATTTTATTTTATTTTTTTTTTTTTTTATAAACAAATCAACTTATTGGAAGTCTGATTCCTAGCGTTATAGAACACACTTGTAAGAAAAAGGTAGGCAAAAAGTTCAAATTTATATTAAAATCATTAAAATTACAGGCATTACATTACAATTACATAAAACATTAAAAACATATTAAAATTGGACGTTTCAGATTTACATGAAAATTCCTCATCAGCAAACATTTTTCTTAACGTAAGTCACAGTTCTAAAATATCAACGCATAGAAAATACAACGCATCAAAATGTCGAGGCCAAAGTTACAGTCATATTAATACGTATTCATTGAGGATTGCACCTGCTGTAATTTTTGTATACCATGCTTCTAAGAAAGTAACGAGTTCTGTAGTCGCTGCACCTCGATCTGATAACAAAAGATTTAGCAAAATCTGGAAAATGGTCAGTTTTTATTGCATGATCCACTATTTTGGAATTTAAAATTTTATTTTGAAATGCATCTTATCTGTGCTCCTTTAGTCTCCCCTATATAGATCACATTGCATTGTTGGCATACATGCAATTTAACATGTTTGTCATGCAATAAAAACTGACCATTTTCCAGATTTTGCTAAATCTTTTGTAATCAGATCGAGGTGCAGCGACTACAGAACTCGTACTTTCTTAGAAGCATGGTATACGAAAATTACAGATTTACCTCTTAACGAAGCAGGTGCAATCCTGAATGACTCCGTGCTAATATAACTGTAACTTTGGACTCGACATTTTGATGCGTTGTATTTTCTATGTGTTGATATTTTAGAACTGTGACTTACGTTAAGAAAAATGTTTGCTGATGAGGGATTTCCATGTAAATCCGAAACGTGCAATTTTAATATGTTTTTAATGTTTTATGTAATTGTAATGTAATGTCTGTAATTTTAATGATTTTAATATAAATATAAATATGTTCAGACGTAATATTTTTGTTTACTTCAAAAAAGTTCAAAATTGTAACAGAAGAAAAGTTTTATAATTTTTTTTCATTTTTTCAAAAATTTAAATGTTTTAAGTTTTATCGCAATAATCAAATTTTTTCTTGATGAAATCATTCTCCTTCATAAAATTATTTATATGTCAAAAATTTATTACAAAACACTAAAATTAAAAAAAAAAAAAAAAAAATCAAAGGATACCGGGTAGAGATGAGACGGACTCAGCCCGAGGCCGAATCCGGACCGAAACGGGATCGAGCTCAAAGTAAATATTCCATTTATTTAAAAAATGATAAAAAGGTAAAAACTTGCTATTTGGAAACTAGAATGTAGTCTACATTTCTTAAGGTATTTTTGAATAATTTAAAGATGAATTTGGAAAGGAATTGAATTGTTATTGACGGGGTATAAGAAGAAATAATATATCTGATTCTGAAGCCTTTGCACGTTCAGTCTTAATAACATAAAGGCCCCATGGGATATCCCTTGTCTGTCCTCGCTTTCTGTTTGAAGTCCTTTTTCAATATTGCTGGAAAACACATCTATTTCTGCCAGAATTGTACAATAATATTTTAAAAGAATAAGAATAGTGATTTTTGCAAATTTCTGCCAGTGGTCGGGTATAAATAACAAATCTGAAATTTTAAACAGATTATTAGGGACACGTGAAAATCACGTCATGGGGGAATATTTAGGATTAACACTTATTTCTATGTAAGAAGAGATTTTTAAATGAGAAAATTAATCTTGAAACAATTTAAAAATGTTATTAACAATTTTCTACTTTGCGTACTTTCGGTATCCGGCTCGGGCTCTGATGACACAAAATTTTTCGGGCTCGAATTTTAAAGCTCTGGCTCGGTCGGGTTCGAGATGTGGAAATAGAGCAGTGAACTCTAGCCCGACTCTAGTACCAACTCCATTTTAAGTGGTTAATATGGCTTTATACAGAGTGATTCAAAGTTTATCGTTCCAATTTCGTAGGGAGGTAGGGAATACGTCAGGAAACCGATTTCACATAGGGAAGTATGTCCGCAAATGTACGCATGCTTATGTAGAGGGCGCTGTGTGTACCCCAACCCTCCATTGCGTTTTGACTTTCCTAAAGCTAGTATTATTTCTTCTCCTATTTCCACTTCTCATTTGGACTTCCGCAAAGCCTATTACATCTTTAAAAACTCTAAAAATCTCGTTAATGGCCTTTATTCAACGCCTTCATTGTCTGACGCTTGGGAAAATTAAAAAATTCATGAACGAAGAAAATTAAAAAAAAAAAAAAAGAATAAAATAAACTAACAAAAAATAAAAACAAAACGTAGAAAACAAACCAATTAAAATAATAATAATAAAAGTTAAAAGAACCGGAAAGAACAAAATTAAACGAGAAGTTCCCAGGCGTAAGATAATGAAGGCGTTGAATAAAGGTCATTAACGAGATTTTTGGAGTTTTTAAAGAAGTAATAGGCTTTGTGGAAGTCCAAATGAGAAGTGGAAACAGAAGAAGAAATAATACTAGCTTTAGGAAAGTCAAAACGCAATAGAAGGTTGGGTACACATAGCGCCCTCTACATATGCATGCGTGCATTTGCGGACATACTTTCCTATGTGAAATCGGTTTCCTGACGTATTCCCTACCTCCCCACGAAATTTGAACGATAAGTTTTGAATCACCCTGTACCAGATAGTTAATGAAGAAAGCATTAAAACATGATGAAGTAAAAATAAAACATTTATTACAATCAAATATATTTAAAATACATTTCAGCGTCTTTTTCGTGGAATGGATAGGATTCATAAAATGGAAATTTCAACAATCGTACAGAACAGCAGGAATAACAGTACAGAGTCTGTAAAGATAATATTTCTTTTTCAAGACATCAGAATACCAAATTCACACCTTTAAGATGCAGCAGTTGTTCTATTTGGCAGCTGCAGCTGTTCCGGCCAGGGGCACGTTCAGTGTCGGCTTAGCAACTGCTGCTGTTTCGGCCAGGGGCACGTCCATTGTCGGTGCAGCACCTCCTTCAGGAAGCTAAAAATAACAAATATACATTATTATAGCTTTAGAAAACAAAAAACATATTTTTAGTGATAATGCACCATTGGAAACTAATAAGTATAAAAGTTTTTTAAAAAAATAGTTTGATTTTGTTTTATTATTATTTAACACTCTTTTGTAAGCATTCAATGTTTATCTTTAAAATCACGCCTACTTTCGTGACTGCAATTCATGTTATTCAAATAATTTTGTTACAATACGTTAATTTGCCATGGATCCCGATTGTGGAAAATTCGCTGCTTAGATTTATGCTTGGTAGAAAGCACTAACTGGGGAATATATTTGAAAAACATATTTTCTGCTCTGTTTCTTTCTTAAGATACATGAAAAATCATGCGTCAAGTATAGATTATGACAGACTTTCCAGAAAACTGCAACGGAGATTCGTCGTTTAAAAAGGTAAAACCAGATTTCCGCAATTACCATCTATAGTCGGAGAGGTGCTCGAATTATTTTGTGCATACCTGTATATGATCTATATAGATCTGTACATACACTACATAGCGTTCTAAAATTTAGCTTAGTTACAAAACGCATAACATAGTTGGAAATTCACCTTCAGCAATTTCCGCCAATAGGCGGAAATGCACTTGAATAATTTTGTACAGACTTGTATATTATCTACAGATTTTTATACACGCGTTGTTTCATAAATATGTTGCATACCAGAAATTTAAATTAGTACACGATATGAGATAAATACTACTTAAATATAAGATACATTCCACTAAAATATATATATATATATATATATATTTAAAATTAGAATTTTATGCGGAAGTCTGGAAAACTGGCATGCACTTAGCGTTGGCTCAGGGAACCAAATCCTTTTTAATATTCCCGTGGTTAAGGGACTGGCTCTTTACTGGAGGATTTTTTCTATTGCTGTGAGCAAAAATGACTTATTTTTTGATGATGTGAAAAATTAAAAATAATTTTTATATCATTACTTAGAATTATTTTTAAGTAGGATTTTTTAATTTGACAGATATAACTCACAATCTTCTCAAATTAATATCGACCATATATTAGCCAGATAGCTTTTTGAAGTTCATATATTTGATTATTTATAAGTAAGAATAGAAAATAAATATTCTCTGTAATGGTTAATTGGCTTTAATTGTGTTCTTGTAAAACAAAATAAGCATAACAGTGCTGTCAAATTTGGATAAGACATAAATAGTGTCATTTGGTATTCTTGCTGTGGAACTAGAACTATTTTTGTAATCCATCTAAATCATGGTTAATTATGTATTTATTTATTTTTTATATTACATACATATTTATAGGCATATAAAATACTTCAGAGGTTTCAGAAATTAGAAGCGTTGAATTCACGGTCTATGCAATGATATTCTGAAATTCTTATTAACTTCTTATTCATGTAACTTTTTAGATAAAAAAAATAAACTTGTATTAAAATAAATTCTTCATTTATGTCAATAGAATACAAAACTAATTTATTTTAATAATAAAATATTGCAGCAAAATAGTGCGAGTTACTTGAATTTTATTACTTTGATATTCTTTGAAATAGGGTTGCTATGCAACTAATAAATTAAAGAGCAAAGTAAAAAGAAATGCATTTTAAAATAAATTGTTTTATATTTCCCGAAGAGATGCAAAATTTTTTCCAATAATTTAAACAATTAATTTTAAATTCTAATGAATGTATCAGCAAATTTTCAAAGATGTATTTAAAACCTCTATATCGAAAATTTAGCATTAGTAATTTACGTCTAAATCCATTATTCAAATATGCGATTCTCATTTCAGTTAAAAATGAAATTTGAAAATCGTCTGCATTCCCATAGGAAAGCATTATAACATAAAAAGAAATGTTCTATATTTTTCTAACGAACGAACCAAATGTAACTAAAAACTATAAAGCTAATTCCGGGTACCTCACCAACATACCCACCAAAAGTTAACCTAATAGGACGATTTTTGTGACAGTTATCGTGGAACAGACAGATAAACAGACAGACAGACAGACAGACAAACAGACGGAAACCATAAACTTTTCGCGCCTCCACAGTGAGCCGGCAAATATCTATTTTTTGGGGACTGGTCGGATCTCCATTTCTACTGCCAAAACGAAGTTCTTCCAAATTTTCGTGAATGGCCACCAGTTGTTATTGTAAAACCCTATTTTACCTGTACCCAAGTATAATTTTCTACGAAAGATAAATCTATTTTGAAAACACCTAAAAATTTTTTTAAAATATATATATTATGTGCACACGCTTAGCCTCTGTTCAATTTTCGCAGATAACATTAATTTACCACCCAAATGTTTTTTTTTTTTCTTTCAAAGAATTTTTAAAGAAAGAAGAATCGAATTTTCAAGGACAATTTTTCAACAATCAAGGTTTTCGAATCCAGTTTTTCTGAATGCGAAACCACTTTGAATTTTCTTGCTGCTAAAAAGTGAAACTCTTTGAAAAAATATCTCCGAAAATAATACGATTTGTGGGGAAAGAAAGCATCGCTTAATCACTGAACTTTCGGATCAATTTTCCAAATAGGAAAAAGCTGGAAGTAAGAATTATGATTTCCTTTTATCTAATTGGCAGATTTTGATATTAACAAGACGTGAAATTCGTTTCACCTTTTCAAAAGCTACAGTGAAAAATGATAAGTATTTCAAGGGTGCCAGTCCTAATAAATATAAATTGATTCCATTGATGAAAGTTAGTGAAGCAGAAGAAAATATATTTCAATCAAAAATAATCATATTATGATATTCTGACGGTTATTTAATTTTCACCATCTTATTTGGATAGATGTTTCAAATAAACTTCAAATTTAAATTTGCTGGCTTGATGCTATCAATAAACACAAACAAATAAAGTTATTTAACGGATACAGTGGGGACCGTTCATAACGAAGCTGCACTGTAAAAAATTTGGTGTAAAGTTCCTGAGAAAGCCTGTGACAGCTATTCTGCCACAGGTTTTCTCAGGAATTTCACCAAAGAAATGCCAGGAAACTTACACAAGTCAGTTGCACACAAAACATATGGAACTTGACACTGTAAAAAAAAATTCCTAGGGAAAAAAAAAAAAAAAAAGAAAAAAAAAAACGGAAATTGTACTGACAATAGAGACGCCAGTACTATTTCCGTATCTTAACGGGAAAAAAAGTTCCGGAAATTCCAGGAAATTTTCCGTTTTATAACAGATATTTTTCGTATATTTTAGAAACTTTTATGTCGTAATCAAGGGATAGATACATTTCTGCTTTTTTTGTTTCATTACTGAGTGAGTGTAAAGTAAATAACCTACCCTTGCCAGGAATGGAATCGAACCCGGAATCTACCGTTTACTAAACTGACGGTCTAGACCACTGCGCTATGACTCTTCACGCCGCTTTCTCAAATGTTGTTACTTATTTTAGTCGCTTTGTATGATGCAAAACTTGAGGTTTCATCGATAGATGGATTTTTTCAGAGTTCTAATGTTTTTAATATTTTCTTTTCATAATTTTCAATATTTTGCTGTATTATTTGATGCCTTATAACAGATAAATTTTAACTTTTTATGTATTATATGCGTAAACTAATTATATGCGTATAGAGTAATGATTGCTTCTTTTTGCAATAATACCAACATTTTCTTTTTTCGAACATATACTCTTTTTTTTGTTATTTGTCTGATTAGCTAATTATCAATCCCAATAAAAGCAACAATTATCTTAAGCAGACGTGTTTGTTACATGCTATTAAAATGATTTTTTTTTATCTCTTATTTAAAAAAAAAAAAAATTTTATAATAAATTAAATTATTATATTTCAGCTATGCTGAGAGCTTTTGCTTACGGCTCTGTTAAACTGAATAGTTTTTAAAATATTAAAAAAAAAAAAAAAAAAAAAAGATTTTTAGAGAAAATTTTGAAATTGATGAACATGGGATAGGTAAGATTAAATCTGGACTTATTAATTTAATTTAAATTAATTTATAAAAATATAAACTAACAAAATAAATTAAAAACTTTATAAAATTTAAAACTTCATTTTTTATAAAAGTAAAGAAAAAATATTAACTAATTTCATAAATTTAAGAAAAAAATTATAAACTTTGTAAGATTATAATTTATAAAATAATAAATTTTAGTGTAATTCATAAATTTATAAGCCAAATCAGTTTAGTTTAATATCAATTTGCATAGCGATAATTTGCAGAGATATTATGTTATGAAACCTTTAAATAACCCAATATTGCCTCACGTTCAGTGTACACAGATCACCGATAATTTCTCTTTTACATAATTCCGAAAAGTTACACAAAAGTTCAAAAGTATACCTGAGAAAACTAAGGAATGTTACACACAAAACATATGGACCGTTTCACAGTCGATCAGTAAATTCCAAAAGTAAATTCCCAAAAGTTACACAACATTGTGGAAGATGTTATACCACATTTCTCGGTATATTCGGATCAGTAGAAATATCGAAATTTTCCGGATTTGCTTTCCTCCGAACGGCTGCAATAGGTAGCTTTATACCTTTTTGTATTGAAAGCTACCTAAAAGATGTTCATCGTGTATACGTGCTGTACACCGTGCATAGTTACACCGGGTTCGATCGCCTGGTAATTTTTAAGATAACAATCTTTAAAACTTCCGCTAAGTTTTGACATTTAAAAGGTATCTGACCCTTTAAAAATAAATGATTAAAAACACACGTCGTTGCATAAAATCCTCTTA
Organism: Maratus michaelseni; assembly: GCA_963931845.1. NCBI lineage: Eukaryota > Metazoa > Arthropoda > Arachnida > Araneae > Salticidae > Maratus > Maratus michaelseni. The sequence goes on along the minus strand of OZ007597.1, from coordinate 92,970,179 downwards.
CTGGAAATTTTCGAGGATCAACTCTAAAACATGTTTAAAAATAATCCAAATAGATTTTCCACATGTTTAGTACTGTCTATGTGGTATGAAGTTTAAAATATTATAGTTATTTGATATGTAAATTTATTACTTCACCATTTCAAAAATATGTTAAATGTTGTCTTGCAAGTTAGATCTAAAACCTTCGTCACGACATTGAAAAGATCTATTAAGTGCACTGCTTCTCATCATATTTTAAATGATATCTTAATCTCTGTATTTAGTTTACATTGCTTCTTATTATGCAAATATCATTTGAAAGGCATGCTCAAATTATCAATCAAAACTGATTTAAGGCTTTTAAAAAATAATTAGCCGCACCTTTGTATCTTGCATATGCTTGTGAAATACTTATTTATTTTTCTCAAAATGATTCCTTTACAGTGTAAAGTACATTCTTTTAAATCGTGATAATCGGATTAGAACCTTTCAAAACTAGCGTTCAACATAGCGTGCAACTTTTTCTTATTAAAAGGTATTTATTTCTTTTGAGTATTAGAAATTTATTTTTCTAAGAGCATGCAGGAGCATACAAAGGAGACACTTTAATAACAGAATGAAATTTTAAATAATAGATTAATCACACAGAACAATAACATACTAAGTAGTATTTAAATCATCTTATTTTATAATATTTTAGGAGAAAGTCGTTTACCTTCTTGCTTTTTGATATCGTAGGCAATATTGTCACGCACCTACACTGCAAAAAAAAAGTGTTGATTTTACAGTATAATACTGGCATCACAGCTGCCAGTATTATACCGTAAAATTAACAGTAATAAACAGTAAAATAAGCAGCAATACGCTGCCGCGCATGCGCGTAGCATATTACTGCTTTCTTTACTGTTTATTACTGTTAATTTTACGGTATAATACTGGCAGCTGTGATACCAGTATTGTACTGTAAAATCAACACTTTTTTGTAATGTAAAATGAGCATTTCAGGCTATATGTATACAGTGGGGGAAAAAAAAAGGAATACCCATGCACTTTAATCACTAAATTGTCACAGAAAAATAACGGAAATAGCCATTCAATTGGTAATTATGTCTTCCTTTTTTTTTCTTTTTTTTTTTGAAAAAAAAATAAACTTAGAGGTTCGTCTTCATACTGAAATGGTACCAAACCACCAAATTTTCAATACGAACGTCAAATTTTGACATCATATTTGGCTTTTTTAGTAAATTCTATTTTAAGATACCAAACGAGAAGTCCATTCCATCAAGCAGTTTAGGAAATATTATGGTTTGAAGTTTGGAACTCCTAATTTTAAAATCATTTGTAATCATTTTTAAAACAGATTGCAACGTGAGTACTTTTTTAAGCATAACTCAAAAACTGCTTTGTAATTGACGCAATAAGATGCAATTTTGGATTCGCAATTCGCATAGTTTCTAGAAATCTTTTTCTGAAGCATCTCAACTCCCTCTGAGATTAGAGTCTCAAACTCAGTATCAGCGGAATGAAAAAAATTTGAAAAGTAACAGCTTTATAAGTGAATAAGCGTGTATTTTTAAACCTACCGTTATTTTAAATTCAAAATTTAAAAAAAAGTTATTTTTAGCGGTAATAAGAAATTCACATATCTAAAGATACAGTGATTCCCATTATTTCCTTTTCTTTGTAACACGGAAATAACCCGATTGCCACTATTTTGAAGAAATTTCATTAAAAAACTTTTAAAATGGAAATATTAAAAAAAAAAAAAAAAAGCTAATGCAGGCTTTTCTACAAATGAACAGCTTTCAATTAAAAAAATAATTATTAACACTTTGTTGACCGACCACGAGTAAACTCGTGTTTATTTAATCAAACATCATTGACTAAAGGCGTGGCTTTTACGTTATAGAAAATCCATTTATATAATTTTATCCATATTTGTTTAGATTGAGAAACATTTTTATGTTAAATACGTACGCTGTAAAATATTTACTGATACATAAACTTGAAAACACTTATCTAGAAAACGAATTTTCGAAATATTTCAGAAGAGGGTGGGGCTTCAAATGTTTCAAAATTCAGATTTCATACAAAAGTGCCGGTCAACAATGTGTTAAAATTGGTTCAGTAGAAAGCCGTGGACAGATGACGTAAAAACCGGATTGCGTTTTAAATGTATAGATTTTCGAGAATCCTTTATTGTAAGAAAAGGAGATTTGCTCTGCACCTTTTGCCTCTTTGGCCAAGAAAAGAACGTTGATCCAAACAAAGAAAGACATTTACAAAATAGTCCACTCATGGTTAAGGTGGCAGCAATAGTGACTAATTTAATAAATAAACACAAAAATGTAAAAAAGCTTTATCCTGGTTAATTTAACAAATTCGGGCACACACATAAAACTCACATTCATGGGACGCTAGAGTTTTTCACATACTCTCTTAAAGCTAAGGAATGAAGAGAACTGAAGAATGCTTATAAAGCAATCTTTTCTGACTGACTTTCAAATAAAATTTTCGGGATTTTCTTTTTCTGAGTTAACCCATTCGCTGCCAACCACAAGTATACTCGTGGTTCGAATTCGCAATTTCAATCTAAAATTACGAATTCGTACCGGAAATTTTAAAAGAAGAATTTTTATTGTATGTAATCACGAAACGTCTGCAATTAAATAAAGTAAATACTGCTATTAGTATTTTCTGGTATGAATTTGAACTTTCTAAATAAAATAAAATTCCGGTAATTTTAACCCGGCAGTGAACGTGTTAAATGAGGTTTGTTCTGCACTTCTACTCTCTCGATTACCAAAGAATATTGATCCAAACAAAGGAAACTATCACTGCAAAAGGCGACTTGGTTGCAACGTGGTAACAGTCAGACTGCAAATAATAATTTTTTAAAAAATTGAAAAAAATTATATAAATTAAGCCACAAAATAATAATAATAATAATAATAATAATAATAATAATAATCACTTCTTAAACACAAAATTACTACTCATGACATACCAGTTTTCAAAATCATGCTTTCCTTTAACAAAACTAACGAATGTTGCGAGCAAAGGGGTTTTTCTGAAACAATTTCGTCCCATTAATTTTTAAATAATTTCTCACGATCATTTATGAGGAAAAAAAAGTTGCGTTACATGTCTTTTGTCTCGTGATCAATCAAAGAATGTTGACCCGAACAAAAGGAAACCATACCCACAAAAGGCAATTCATATGTAACATGATAAAGGTGTTATTAAGTTAGTAAATAAATAAAAATTGTAAAATTTATCGGTACTTTTGCAGTATAGGAACTTTAGAGAGATAGAGAAAACGGCCTTGGCGAGAGAGGGAAATTTGGCAACCTATTCACGGTTTCTTATACACAAGGAATTTTAACATAAAGAAGCAATTTATCTATTTTTATATACAAATAGAAGTTATTTGTATATATAAAACAATAATTATATGTATTTAAATAAAATGTTTATAGATAAATACATATATAAATAAGCATAAAAGTTCATGAGGTTTGTTTTCATAACTGTTTATATCATTTGCCAATAAATCTAACTTTTCGAAGCCCGAATTGCGACAAGCTTCTTCAAAAAATGCCAAGGCGTCTATAGTGGAAAAGTACCAACTTATCTTTATACTGATTAAGTCACAAGAAAAAATAATCCCGTTTCAGAGAGTGGTAACAAAATGCTTTAATAAATAAATAATTTAAAAAATAAGCTTTATACAAGTCAAGCTCAGTAACAAATAATTCTGTCTCAGAAGCCAAATTCATATTCATGTCATTCCAGTTTTTCAAAATCAGCTTGTTGGTAACAAAACTTAAGAATGTTGTGAACAAAGGAATGTTTATCAAGTAAATTTGTCTCATTAATTTTTAAGCAAAATTTTCAATCTTTCAATTTATTAGGTAAAGGAGGAATCTTCACCTCTTGTCTCTTGACCAGGCAAAGAACGTTGACCCAGATAAAAGAAGCCATTCCCACAAAAGCGACTCGTGTGTAAGGTGGCAACAATGCGAAGTTGATTGCTTGTGCTGGAAGCCAGAAACAGCAGCTCATCTGAAAAGATATAAAAACAGTCTTATAAATAGAAAGTTGCAAAGGAGACTGCAATGCATCGTTATTTCTCGACAATAAATAAATAAATACATTTTATACAAGTAGTTTTTAACCCCTTCGTAACGAGCGTCAATTACACTGCACTTACGTTTTTGACACCAATTTTATAGAAAAGAAGTTTTTGTATTATTTAATCGCTGTAATTCTGTGATTAGATAAGTCAGACAAAATTTCTGTGCAAACATATAAGCGTCCAAATTCTAAGATATGGCACGTATGCGTGCCGCTCGTTGCAAAGGGATTAATCAAAAAGCTACTCTAGCGTAAAGACGCCAGCTATCTCGCAATTTGTGGGCTAGTCCCCAAATAAGAATCTCGTATTAAATAATTTTTTAACGCGAATATAGAAAAATTTCAAATATTTTTTACGCTCTCTATGAGTTTCGCATTCCCATTATGAAAAAATTAAATGTAAAAGCACATATATAGTTCTAAATTGCAGAGAAAATAAGTTATATTTTGCCTGTGTTGCAAAAAAAATACGCTCATCCTTTGAATGATATTAAATATATAACAACTCATTCACATATACATTTAATTATATATCAAATGTTGAGATAGTTCATAAGCTCAAAAGAACTGTGAATTATTCATTTTAATTAACTCATAAACTGTAATGTTGTTTGAGTTAACTCAATTTTGTATCAAATTGGGTGGATGAAATTCATTACAACCTCACGCAAATTTTAGCAATTACTTCCATCGATTTCCAAACTAAATGGACCAGGAATATAACCTTAAATTAAATTCAGTTGGAGAACATTCCATGCCAAAGATGGAATTTAGAGTAAATTTGTTATCTACAGACATCAGAACAATTCTCATGGAAGAATGTTTACTACTTAATTTTTGAAACATATATATCCAAATTTAATCGATTTGCAGAATTCGTTGTTTCGGCAGGAAACAAATTAAATGATAACCTTTAAATATGAAGAATTGATTCTTCGAAACGTTGATAATGCTCCAACTTTCGATGTAAAATTTTTAGAGTTAGAAATGCAATGTACAATAAATTGCATGTTTTTAGTGAAGGATAATCTAAAAATCACATAATTCTAGTCTTTAAAAATATAAATTGAAGTAGGATACTGTTAATAAAATACTTGATTAATAAAATACTTGGAATTAATAAAATACTTGATTACTTTTTAGGGTGTCTGTCGTTCATCTCACGAAACCTTATTCGTCTCGCTTCTCTGTCTGTCCGTCACAGAGTCCGTTCTCGGAAACCGTATAAATTAGAGACTTGACATTTGTGTACTTACAGCTGAATATTTACTGTCACACTGGAAATCATAATTTTTAAATGTCTTCATTAACGCAATAAATTAATTAAAAACCCATTCATTAATGGAAAATATTCAATTTAAGCGCAGAATTTAATTGAACCGCAAAGAAAATTCATTCTAAAATTCCAGAAGAGGGGGAAGGGTTGCCATAGTCGGAATTACCTAATGATCCGTGCAGCCACGAAACCGCAATTATCGCTTTTCAGTCCTCTTTTCAAACAGATCGAAAAAATAGCCTGATTCACGCGAAACTTGGGTTACTGGGGAAGAAAAAATTCGCGATTTCAAAAAAGCATATTTCTAAAAATTCGCATCAGGGAAACCAGAGATATCAATTAAAAAATTTTAATTTTAAGTCGAAAAAAGATCAATTTGTATCTTATGAAAGACGCAGGTGCGGTGAAGAGATAACAGTCTACCGAGAAAGAATGAATCAAAACCGCGTTTCTTTATAGTGAAAGAATTCCGACTCTATTAATTTTTTTAATATTGCATTTATCGATTTTATTATTAAGAATTTGAAATTTTTAAATGATTGATTTGATTTGAAACTATACATCCATATGTATTTTTCAACGACGAATCCAGAAATCTAATTTTCATAACGCGGAGATTATTAGATCCTGACATATGATTTTTTTAATTAATCGGATCGCTTAGAAAGATTTTTTTTTTTTTTTTTTTTTTTTTTTTAACATGTCAATTCTAGATCAGAAGAATTGATAAAATGAGGCATTTGAAAAGGACTGGAATTTTTATAGGCTAAATAAAAATTTTAAAAATATCGGATTTTTGGTATGATCTTTGTTCTATCCTTGCTTAAAATGAGCTAGGATTTGAGATTTTCTAAAAATTTTTTGAATTCGGCCTCTATTTTTTTTATTTTAGCAAAATCCTGGTAATTTTTTATTTTATAAAAACACGATTTTTTCTTCTTCTTCTTTTTTTTTTTTTTTTTTTTTTTTTTTTTTGGAAAAGGAAATTGATTTTTTATTTATTAAAAGACTAAAGTTTTTTTATAGTAATATTAAACGAAACCCTTTATGCGATCTTCGATCACACTTATCCACTTTTTATTATAAGTGTAGTAAGATTTCAAGAAAAATCGTTCACAAGGACAAGCAATTGATTTAACTAAGTCTCATTCCTTGAAAAATACAATTTCTTATCAAAAAAGCTAAAATCCTTAACTAATTTTGGAAGCAATGAATTCACTTTCAGCGACAAATATACTTGTATCAGTTAGACTAACACATGTTATTTCATACTAAATAAATATATTTATTTTTAAACAATGACAGCCATAAATAATAATACATTTAAAATTTAAAACTCAGCCCGAAATCAAAGAATTTGTACAAATTCCATTTTATTTTCCAATAAGAAATTTTTGAGTTACCAAGATCGATTGAAACATCTTTGAAATTAAAGAATAATATCTTAATATAATCATGCCCTACACAAAATTCATCACACTCTTTCAAATCTTTCACATTAAATCCCCCCTTTTCTTGTTCATTTCTTTTTAAGATTATTTCACAAGGCAATTTCTGCTTGGGTGAAACTTAATGAAATTTTATTCAAAGATTCAATGATTGAATTAGTTTAATACCACAACTAACATGCCTGTGGAGTATTTTTTAAATAAGTTACATAAAAGATAGAACTCGGGATTGGGAAATAATTCAAGGATATAGTTACAGCATTAACCAATCTATTTATTTGTATTTTTTAAATAAGTCACATAATAGATAGAACTCGGAATTAGGAAATAATTCAAGGATATAGTTACAGCATTAACCAATCTATTTATTTGTATTTTTTAAATAAGTCACATAATAGATAGAACTCGGAAATGGGAAATACTAATTCAAGGATATAGTTACAGCATTAACCAATCTATTTATTTGTATTTTTTAAATAAGTCACATAATAGATAGAACTCAGAATTAGGAAATAATTCAAGGATATAGTTATAGCATTAACCAATCTAATTTTAAATAATAATGAATAATGAGAACAAAACTCATTCTCTATATCCTTAATTAATTATGCATTAAATGCTAATAAAGTTTGTAAACGCAAAAGAGCAGTAAATAATTCATTTTAATTAACGTATAAACTACAATGTTGTTTGAATTTACTCAACTTTGTAACAGAGTGAATGAAATTAATTAAAGCTAATGCAAACTTTGTCAATTATTTCCACCGGTTTTCAAACTAAATGGACCAGGAATATGAACTTACATTATATTCAGTTGGAGAACATTTCATGCCAAAGATGGAATTTAAAGTTCTTCGGGTATGTAACAGAACGATATACTCATAAAAGAATATTTACTACTTAAAATTTGAGACATCGATATCTAAGAATCATCGATTTATGAAATTCTTTATTTCGGCAAGGAATAAAAAAATATATAACATTTAAATGTGAAGTGTTGATTTTTTGAAATGTTGATACTCCAACGTTAGCTGTAGAAAACCAATAATATTCTTAAATAATCATGTTTTATACAAAAAATTAACACATTCCTTAAAGATTTTCACACTATACCCTTTTCTTTTATACATTCCTTTCTCTTTAAATTTTCCCCTTTATTTTTAAGATTATTTCACACGGTAAATTTTCATTGAATGAAATGTGTTAAAATTTTATTCAAATTCAAGTATTATTATATAGTCCAATATTTAATGATTGAATTAATTCATCATAGCAACATGCAGCTGGGGTATTTCTTAAATAGATAACATTATGCGTAAAACATATAATTAGAAAATAATTCTAAGCTATAGCTATACACTGGGGTTCAAAATGAAAAGAACGATCCTTTAATTGACTAAATAAAAAATATAATTATATTAATCACATACAAAACATATAAATTGAGTTTAGCAAACCAAATAGGAAGTATAAACATAAAAAAAAATATTGTAAAAGAATTTTTATTATTACAATACAATAAATTGCATTTTCACTAGATAGTATGCAATAGGAACAAAAAGATACAAGAACGGAACAGATTTTTCTAAGCTATAGAAATATCTAATAACAGTCGCTAAATAACACTCAATTGTGATTCCTTTGTGTTTAATTCCAATGCAGCGTTTTGGAATAAAGTTTACATAGTGTCAAACTTATCGAGTTGAAAAAACATGCCATGGCAGATTTAACAAATGGAAGATTTTAATTTTGCTTTTGATTATACTGGACCATTTGACCATTTTTTTTTTGGTAGATATTGCGCACTATACTACCCCAAACGTACTCCATGGGAGTTAGGTCTGGACTATTGGCTGGCGAATCAAGTGTGGGAATCTTATTATTTTCAAACTATTTCTTTGTGTCTTTTGCAGCGTCAATAGAGGAACTGTCTTGTTGAAAAATATAGTTTAGGCCGATAATTTTTCAACTGGTTCGACAAATGGCATTCTAACATGTAAATATAGATATGTATATTTTGTCGTCCTTCTAGAAAATCAATTCTAAGTTTATCTCCTGAGGAAAAAGCAGCCCAAACCATGAGGGAGCCTTCACCTAGTTGACGCGTGGAAAATACGTCTTTTTCCTTTCGAATGCCATACCAATATGAATACCATCCGGACCATCGAAATTAAGCCTCTTTCCATCACTTAAAATAATTTTAGACCAATTCATTTGTTGCTTAGATGTTTCCCTGCAAACTGAATGCAAGATTTTTTATGGCCAAATGTTAAACGTGAACACGACGTGGTTTTACATATTTAAGGATTCCCGACCTTTTAATTGTTCTTCTTAGTCCAGACTGATGCTGGCGTCTTTATCTGGCTTCTAATTTCCTTTGTTGCCATTCTTTTGCTTGTGACCGTGCATAAAATCAAACTTTTGGATCGTTTCGAAAGAATTGTCGGCCTTCCTGTATTTTTGCTATACCATAAGAAGTTGGATTCTGTAAGAAATTAAAAATGACAATCTTAGAACGTTTAATTTTATCAGCAATTCTTTGAAGTGGCATATCAATGTTGTTACAAGAAAAAAATTGGCCTCTTTCGAAGTCAGAAAGCATCTTTCCTCCTCTCGTCGTCAAATAGTTTTGCTAACTAAACGAATGCATGCAGAATGCTTTGTTAAATAATATGCGAAAATATCCACCAATCACAAGCCGCACTGAAAAAAATGGGTACTCAGAATTGAGTAAAAAGTACTCAATTTTGAATACGTCACATACTCAAAATAGCTCCGATCCAAATGTACTCAAAATTGAGAAACACATGTACTCATTTTTAATCCCATGGATGTATTCAAATTTAGAAATTTTTATGTCGTTAAAATAAAATTTATAGGATTAAAAAAAAAAAAAAAAAGTTACTTCGCGAGGACAACCTTATAACGGATACATACATTTCTGCTCATTTTTTTTTCATTCCTGTGTGAGTTTATAGTGATTAACCAACCCTTGCCCATGAGAGGAATCGAACCCGTGATGTCCTGTGTACTAACCTGACGACTCAGACCAACGCCCCATGAGTGGTCACGCCTCCTTCTCAAATGTTGTTAGTTATTTTGCAAAACTTGCAAAAACTTGAGGTTTCATCTGTACATGGATTTTTTCAGTTCCAATGTTTTTAATATTTTCTTTTCATAATTTTCAATATTTTGCTGTATGATTTGGTGCCTTATAACTGATAAATTTCAATTTATTATGTATTATATGCGTAAAACATTGCATTAAGAATATACTGATTGCTTCTTTTTGCAACAGTGCCAACAATTTCTTTATTCGAACATATACTTTTTTAAAATTATTTGCGTGATTATCTATTTATCAATTCTAATAAAAACAACAATTATCTTAACCAGACGTGTTTATTACATACTATTGAAATATATTTTTTTAATGTCTTATTTAAAAAAAATTATGTAAATAAATTTTTTTATAATTAAATTATTATATTTCAGCTATGCTGAGAGCTTTTGCGTACGGTTCGGTTAAACTAAATAGGTAAAAAAAAAATGATTTTTAGAGACAAATTTGAAATTAATGACCTTGGGATAGGTAGGTTTAAATCTGGACTTATTGATTTTATTTGAATTAAATTACTTTAATTTATAAAAATATAAGCTAAAGAAATAAATTAAAAACGTTATAAAGTTAAAAACTTTATTTTTATAAAAGTAAAGAAAAAAATATTAACTAAATTTATAAATTTAAGGAAAAAATTATAAACTTTGTAAAATTATAATTTATAAAATAATAAATTTTAGCGTAATTCATAAATTTGTAAGCCAAATCAGCTTAGTTTAATACCAATTTGCATAGCTATAATTTGCAATGATATTATGTTATGAAACTTTTAAATAACACAATATTGCCTCACGTTAAAAAAGTTAAAATAAATTTTAAAAAAATTAGTGGGAAAAAAAATTATAATTTTGAAGTTCTATCAAGGAAAAAAAAAGTAGATGTGTAAAATGTGAGGGGAAAAAAAAGAGTAAATTTGTTGTAGTGGATCCACTTTGAGGAAAATCACGAACAACCAGATCCACTTTTCATTTCTCTTATTCTTCGTTTTTTCTTCTAATAATAGCTTTTTAGGCTCCGAAATTTCGTCATTTCACATTCTGAAATATACAAGTATGTTGGGTTTGATCATATGTTCATTTTTGATCCAAAAATACTCATTTCGAAATGAGTACATGAACTTACTCATTTTTGAGAATACATATGTTCATTTTTGATCCAAAAATACTCATTTCGATATGAGTACATGAACTTACTCATTTTTGAGAATGCCACATGTTCATTTTTGATCCAAAAATACTCATTTCGAAATGAGTACATGGACTTACTCATTTTTGAGTACTTCATTTTTTCAGTGCGCAGTTTCGAAATATTTACGACGTTCTTATCATTTTGCTTCAGTGTAAATTTAGCAACTTAGTATATGTTAAATAGATTTAGCATAGATTTAGTAAATTTAGTATGTTAAAAAATATATAATTTTTGTAAACGATTTCTTTAATATTAATTGCAATATCATTTATTTAATTTTAACATAAAGATTTGTGCATTTACATAGCAAACGCGAATTGATTTCTTTGTTTTTGTGTCGTTCCTATCATTTTGCACCCTGTCGTAGCAATAACTAGTTCAGTTATAAACAATAACAAAACATGACAACAAAACTCATACATCTTTATCCTAAATTAATTATTCATTAAATGTTAATAAAGTTCATAAACGCAAAAGAATTCTAAATAATTCATTTTAATTAACTAATAAGCTGCAATGTTGTTTGAGTTTACTCAATTTTGTAACAAATGGGAAGGATGAAATTCATTAAAGTATAAAGTAAACTTTAGCAACTACTTCTAGCATTTTTCGAACAAAATGGCCAAAAATATAATCTTAAATTAAATTCAGCTGGAGAAGATTCCATGCCGAAAATGGAAATTTAAGTAATTTTGATTTGTACAGACAGCAGAATTATTCTTGTAAAAGAATGTTTACTACTTAATTTTTGAACATATATATACAAGTTTTATCGATTTACGGAATACGTTGTTTCGACAAAGAATAAATTAAATTATAACGTTGAAATGTGAAGTGTTGATCCTTAGAAATGTTGTTAATTCTGCAACATTCGATGTAGAAATTTTAGAGTTAGAAGTTTGTATGAAAGTACATGTTTTAAGTTAAGAATAATCTAAAAATCACAAAACTCAGATTAAAATATAGTATGATTTAAAACTGGATGCGTTTAGAAATTAATAAATTGCTTGATTAGTTTTGACAATAAGCGTAGTATGATTGCTAGGAAAATCGTTTTGAAGAACAGGAGATTAATTTAATTATAACTTATCTCACCGAAAATACAATTTCTTATCATTACTAAGAGAAAATAAAATTTTAATTTTGAAAACAGTGTTTTCGATTTCAGCAACGAATATACATATAGCAGTTAAAGAAAACCATATTATTTTATATTGAATACGCTTAATTAGTTAAAACAGAATATATATTAATAAAAGAAAGTTGTTTATCTCTGTGCGTGTGTCTGTTTGTCTGTTGGCTAGGAAAACCTAGGACCTAGGAGGTACATGGAGGTTTGCAAATTTGGTTACGGATAGAGGAAAACGGATCCCAATACACCTCAAACTCAGACTTTTCATTATTTGATAATTAGCCGAGATATTAATTAAAACCCCATCATCGAACGCTAATGAAGCGCTTCAATTTTCCTCAATTCGCCGGCGCGCGTCATGATCCCTTTCATACATGTCCAGGGGAAAATGTGTTTTTTCAAGCACATAGCTAGCAGAAGGGGAGAAGCATTCAGTTTCCCCTGGAATTTTAAATCGCGATCGCTCGGTGCCCGAAATAAATTTTTAAACAATAAAGACACCTGCAAATAGATATTACCTTATAGGTACCGATGGTACTTTTAGTTAAAAAAAATATGAATACTTACTATTTCAAAACTAGTCGTTGGGGCCCACCGTAATACTTACCCATCATGGCTATGCATAATGTAAAATATGAAAATAAAAAATGTGTAAACTACTTACAAAATGCATTGCAATTCGAATAAAATCGTGGCCGAGGCTAACGAAAAAGACAGGCTACCGCGGTGCATTCCACTTACCTTTTTTTACAGACCGCTAGAGTGACGTGATGCTCTTTTCGTACACCTCCATTGGTGCATTCGAGCATCACGTGACTCCGGCGGTCTGTAAAAAAAAATACTCATAAAGCACCGCGGTAGCCTTTCTGTTTCGTTAGCCTCGATCGTGGCTTGATGACGTCATAAACTTTAAAGGCTCGATTACTCAATTGCTTAAAAGAAACATCCTTATAACTCCAAAAATAATAATCCTATTAACTAGCGGTTTATTGCATCTGATTAAGCGTGTCATTTCCAATTAAAATACATCTTTGAACTGAAATTTGGATGAAATACAGGGTCATGAAAAATCGAAGAGTGTGAAAAATAGGATTACAAATATCTCGGCAACTAACTGTCCGATCGACTTCATACTTTATGCAAAATTTATGGGTTTTTTATTGTCTTTTAGATTCACTCCTTAAAATAAACAATTTAGAAAATTTTTATATACCTTTTATCAGAACGAATATTTCGAGAGTCCGAAAAAAATAGTTCCGTTTAATCGAGGTTACTGAAATTCAAAAGGCTTCTTCCCATTATTACATACTAAGTACATACCAAATTTCAAGTCTCTATCTCAATTTTTTCGGGAGATAGAGCGTTTACAGACACACAGACACACGGCAAATTTTTTTTCTAAAAATATGTTTTTCGGAATCTCCAGTGTTTGAAACGTGTAAATCCGTCAATTTTTTTTTTTCGATTTTCAAAACGATTACAAGACTTACCCTATACTACGTATGATGCGTAAGTAATATATATTTTTTTTCTGAAGGTTTTTTTCTTATTTTCCTTTTTTGTGTGTATATGTGCATTTTAAAATCGCAATCGCCTTGGCCCGGATGGAGTTATGAAAAAACAAAAACACCTACGTTTGTACGGTACTTTCCTGGCATCGAAGGTAACTTGCATTAAAAGAAATGTAAATATTTACTATTTAAAAAAAAAAATCTGGAGGTTGTTTTCATAATTTCGTTTTTTTGTGCATTTAAAAATCGCAATCGCCGGGGCTTTGATGGAGTTATTAAAAAGAAAAAAAACCTAATCTGTTGTCGGTATTTCGTGGCCTGATGTTTTTTTTTTTTTCATTAAAAAGAAATACATAAATATTTACTATTTCAAAAAACATACAATTTTCTGAAGGTCGTCTAAAATTTTTCATTTTTCTGCAGTTTTAAATTTCTATCGCCGTAGCCCGGTTGGAAACAAACACACACAATAAAAACAAAATACCCACGGATAGAAGGTATACTATTCTGCTCACAACGGTGCTTTACATTTAAAACATATATGAATATTTACTTGATCAATGTATCAATATATATATATATATATATATATATATATATATATATATATATATATATATATATGGGGGGGGGAGAGGGAGTTCGTTTTTCATAGTTATTTTTATTCCCCGATTGTTGTATAATGTTTCTGTGTTGTCTTTTGACAGTTATTTACATAAATATGTGCGTGTATGTTACATATACGTACAGTTATTTACATAAATATATGTGTGTGTGTGTGTGTGAGAGAGAGAGAGAGAGAGAGAGAGAGATTTTGATATTTTCCGGTTTTTCAGCAATTTAAAATTGACCCGGATGAAAATACAAAAAAATGAAAAGAGAAAAATGCCAACGGATAGATGGTACTTTTCTGCGGGACCGGGAAACGCCGCGCCGGGCGGGTTTGCTAGTATTTAAATAAAGCAACGCTACAGATACACAATAACAAGCTTATAATTTTATCTCTGTCTGAGTTATTTTTACAAATCCCATTTATTTTTCAATAAGATTTTTCTATTTCGTTACCTAAATTGATAAAAAACATCAGCATAACATTGTTGAAGTACAAAATTTAATAATTAAATTATATCACCATAGCATTCATATGTTTAGAGTATTTCTAAAATAGGAAACAACTTAGGAAGAACGGTAAGGAAAATTCCTCACTAAATTAGAAAATAATTCGAGAGCATACTTACAGCATTAACTAGTCTAATTACAAATAATACTAAACTTGACAACAAATTCATCTATATCCTAAATTAATTATGAGAACGTTTTAGAATTATTATATCTGTAAATAATTCGCTTTAATTATCTCATAAACTGAAATGTTTGAGTTTACTCAATTTTGTAACAAATGCAATGGAAGAAATTCATTAAAGCATAGCGAAAACTTTAGCAATTACTTCCATCGATTTCCGAAAGAAACGAACCAGGGAATATCACCTTGAATTAAATTCAGCTGGAGAACGTTTCGTGCCAAAGATTGAATTTAGAGTACTTTAGGCATGTACCAGACAGCGGAACTATTCTCATAAAATGGTATTTACTACTTAATATTTAAGATATCTATAGCTAAGTTTCATTGATTTAAGAAATTCTTTTTCCGACAAGGACGAAATTATATGATAACATTAAAATTTCAATTGTGGATTGTTCGAAATATTGATAATCGTCCGGTAGCCAATGTCACATTTTTGCAATCAATTTTAGCGTCGATGTTTTTGATTTATATCACAGATTAGATGATGATGATGATAACAAACCTGCCAGTCAGCTGGCGCACCAGCAGCGTATATTGCCACAGAAACATCACATATCCCGCTGCAATGTTAAAAAAGGGGCAAATCGATTACTGATGATGGTCTAATAGGACTATGATAATAGGAATGGATGAATAGTGGTAACATCAGTAATCGGCTTACCGTTCATTTAACATTACAGCCGGTTGTGCAATGTTGCTATGGCTACCCCCCCTCCTCTACTGGTGCACCAGCTGACTGGTAGTTTCGTTATAAGCATTATCAAATCTATCATATATATAAAATCATGGACGCTAAAATTGGTTGCAAAAACATGTGACGCTGCCTCTCAAACTATAACACTCCAACGTTCGTTGTGAAAATTTTAGAGTTAGAAGTTTATACAAAAATACATGTTTTGAGTTAAGAGTAATCTAAAAATGACTTGAAATTGGAAGTGTTTAAAAATTTATATATTATTTAATTAGCTTTGACAATAACCGTAGCATTATTTCAAAGAAAATCATTTTCAAGAGCAAAATATTGATTTAACTAAGTTTCATTTCCTGGAAATTTCCATTTTTTATCGTTTTCAAAATAATTACAATCCTTAATTAATTTTTGAAACATTGTATTCAATTTCGACGACAAATATACTTGTATCAATTAAAGAAACAAACACTATTTCATACTGATTGTAATTATGCTACTAATATTAATAAAGTAATTTTAAATTCATTTATCATAGATAGACAATAATATATTTATATTTTAAGCTCAATTCGAAAGTAAGCCACTTTTACAAATAATATTTCCTTTACAATAAAAAAAAATTGCGTTACCTAAACAGTTGAAACATCTCTTAAACTAAAGACTAATATTATTTTTAAATATCGTTCCTTATACATATACGACATTCTTACAATTCATTTACATTATGTATCTTTTTCTCATATTTTAAAGAATATCTCATATTTAAGAATGATTGACATGAAATTTGTAAAAAATAGTTTTAGTTAAGTCAATTACGTTCAGTTAGATAATATTAAAGTTTAGTCAAACAGTGGACCACAGATTAAAAAACAAGCAACAATTCCATTTAAATGATTTAATGAAAATGTGGAACCATGCTTTGAATATTATTTATTTAACACTTTACGTTAACACAGAAATATTTTTAATGGCGGTTCTTTTTTACTGATTTTTTTTTTTTTCCATAAAAAAAGGGAAGTGAATATTTTCATCTTATTTCAAGAGATAAATTTGATTATCCAAATATTAAATTTAGACAATTTTTGTATTTGTTCCTCATATATTTATTTATTTATTTTAATTATATATAATATATATTTTTAGTTTAAGAGATTAATCTATGATAAAATCAACAGGAATGCCTTTGATTCAAAAACAGTCAGTAAAAATTTCTTTAGAAATTAAAAAATCTGATTTTCATGCTAAAAATTAATTTGATTATTCATTAGTTTATAAAATAAGTTAATTATTTAAATTCATTGAATACTGTTCTGTTGTTGTCTCCGTTAACTATATCAAAGCAATGTATATAATAAAGAAAAGAAAAGCAGCAAATATAAAGGAAAAAATGATAGAAGGTGGCGAAAACACAATTCACCAGAACAGTTATTCAAGTGTAGGTCGAATTAGCCACGAAAATAATTCTGAGAACACGCAAGTAGATAAGGGAATTGACAAAAATTAATTATTAAAATATACAATAATAAAAGAAAGACTTCGTCTATCCACATTCAACAGTCTGCAGCTATAACCCCAAGTTCCAGCATTATAAAAGATCTGCAATGGTTGATTGAAAACTTTTTTCCAAAAATTGATTTAGATTTTTTTTTCATGTAATTTTGAGCGAATATTTTACTAATTTTTTCTTCGAATTTTCCCATGATATATCAAGGTATCAATCATTTTCATTAATCGGGGAGAAAAGCTTTTGTTTAACCGCTCTTCTTTGTATCTTTTGCGAAAGAAGTCACGGATAACAGCTAGTGAAGGAAGAAAAATAGAATTATTGAAATAAAAGTTAACTATCAAGAAATCGCATAGTATATAAGATAGTGGGAATGGAGTATTTTATAAAATACTAGCAAAACCCGCGGCTTTGCTCGCGTAATTCTTGAAAAATGCCAAGTGGTATTCGTTGGCCTATTTTCATTAGAGGAAATTTTACTGCCACATATAATTCAGAAATTACTAATTAAGCCACACTAATGTCGAAAAAAAAATCGAAATTTTAGAACGTTTTTCGCTTTTTCACCCCCCCCCCCTTTGTGGTAGTGAAACCGATAAAAAATAGAGCTGTTACAGCAGGGACTGTTACCATCAATTTGCAACCATCACTTTTGAAAATGGTTCTGTAGTTCCAGAGATTCCATAGAAATTGTAATTTAGAATGTTTTTAGAACGCTTTTCGCTCATCTCACAGTTTTAAATTTCGAATTTTTTTAGAATTTGTTCTTAGAGAGTATTTACAGCTTATAAGTAAATATCATGCCAAATTTGATGTTTCTAGCTCCTTCAGTATAAAAAAAATCGAAATTGTAGAACGTTTTTTGCTCTGCACACCCCAGGGGGTAGTGGCACCGACATAAAATATATCCTATGCTGGAGCAGGGACTGTCACCATTAATTTGCCACCATCACTTTTGAAAACAGTTCTGTAGTTCCAGAGATTCCATAGAAATTGTAATTTAGAATGTTTTTAGAACGCTTTTCGCTCATCTCATCCTTTTAAATTTCGAATTTTTTTTAGAATTTGTTCTTAGAGAGCATTTGCATCTTATAAATAAGTAACTACCATGCCAAATTTCATGTTTCTTAACACTTTTAGTATAAAAAAAAATCGAAATTGTAGAACTGTTTTTGCTCCTGCACACCCCAGGAGGTAGTGGCACCGACATAAAATATAGCCTATGTTGGAGCAGGGCCTGTCATCATTAATTTGCCACCATCACTTTTGAAAACAGTTCTGTAGTTCCAGAGATTGCATAGAAATTGTAATATAGAATGTTTTTAGAACGCTTTTCGGTCATCTCACCCTTTTAAATTTCGATTTTTTTTAGAATTTGTTCTTAGAGAGTATTTACAGCTTATAAGTAAATACCACGCCAAATTTGATGTTTCTAGCTCCTTCAGTATAAAAAAAATCGAAATTTTAGAACTTTTTTTGCTCCTGCACCCTCCTGGGAGTAGTGGCACCGACATAAAATATAGCCTATGTTGGAGTAGGGATTGTCACCATCAATTTGCCACCATCACTTTTGAAATCGCTTCAGTAGTTCCAGAGATTACCCCCTACAAACAAACAAACAAACGAAAAAACAATATTTACTCCTTTATAATATTAGTATAGATAAAAAGTATAAAAGATCAACTAGACATGCAGTAACTAAAAATCGGCCAAAGTTAATGAACGAGCACTCACCTTGGAGACCTATCGCGAATGATGATCAGGATAAGGCCTAAGGTAGGGTCAAAGTTAGTAAAAATAAAGTGCAATTTTCACTTGACAGGCTGACGGTACGAGTTAATGAAGCATTATCAACAGAAATCTCTCTCCTTCAACCATGATAACTAAATTGCTTTTCCTTTTGCGAAACGGGTAAATAAAATCTTTCATTCAATCCACCCACATTTTTACACCTCCACGATTTCACCCAAACTCTCAAATTACTCTATTATTAACAAAATCCACAGTCGACGTGATCTGAATTTCTGTCACGTACCGTCAAGATTTTTACTTCTCAGATAAAAAGGTAGATAGCATACGCAATAATTCGGATGAATTCCGCATTGTTGTCATTCACGTACTCAATGGCATCAATGCCGGTGTCAAGAGAAGTTGAATCATCTTTTTTTTCACGCATGAAAATGTTCTTCCGTCAACAATAGTAACAAGATTCTATCTTATTAGTTTTAATTAATGAATAAAATGTGTACAAAAAATTCTGAAATATTCATTATGAGAATTCCAGATATAATCATCAAGAGGCGTATCCAGTCATTTTTCGTTAGGTGGCTCAAGCTAAAGCATTTGGTAAAATTTTATACCTTTGTTTTTGTCTTTTGTATTAAAGATAATTTTCAGAATGTTCATATTTCAAAAGAATAGTTTCAATCAAAAGCCCAGAATGGTTGAAATATTCATTAAAATGTTCCTGGGAAGATTCAGTTTTTTAAAATAAGCCTATAAAGAAGCTGAAGCGGGGTCATGGCTTCATTTCATTGAAAAAAAGAATTATTCATAGTAATATACTGTAACTTAAAATATTCTTTAAAAGCATTATAAACTCTTCAAAAAATTTTAAATTAAAAAAAAATTGTAGACATTAATTACGAGTTAATATTTAGGTATCACAACAAAATAATTATTATAAAGTTTTCTATTATAACGATAAAATCGTTAGATTACGGATTTGAGCAGAAAAAAAGTAATAATTTTAAAACAAATTTAAATATCTTCTCGCATTATAAAATGGTAGTTTAAATATGCAGAAAGATAATGACTACCAAAAAGTTTCTGTTTCAGGCAATTTCAATAAAAAAAATGGATGGTGGATAATTTTTTTTTCATTAGAAATGTACAAAACGATGTCATGAAACACTGAGAAAAATGACACTTTCAAACCTGAGTAAATGGATGTTTTCATTTTGTTATGAAACTTTTTGTTTCAAATAAAACGACCCAATGCTGTCAATTCTGAAATACCAGAAATACTCAGAATATTCAAACATGGACATACTCAAATATGACCACATAGAGGTCAGTTCATACTCATTTTTAAAACATGAACGTACTCAAAAATGATTAGAATCAGTTTAAACTCATTTTTGAAACATGGAAATACTCAAAAATGAGCACATAGAAGTCACTTCATACTCATTTTTGAAACATGGACATACTCAAATATGAGCACATGATGTTTTATTCTTAAATGTGTGCATGTTTCAGAAATGAGTATCATGTTTCAAACTTGAGTAATTTTGATTCGGAGCCATTTTGACTGCGACATACTCAGATTTGAGTGTTTTTTGCTCAGTTTTGAAAATGTCGTTTTTAGAGTGAATATTTATTTTCAAAAATTGCAATTGAAAACACATAATAATAGAATTGTGGATTCACTATGGATTAATAATTGATTCACTTCTGCACAAGAAGATGTCCTCGCCACACGTGTAAAAAACGTGTAAAAAATATGAACTTACGATTCTTACAAATGTATATATTCATCGTTTAATTAAAGAATATGATTTTCACAAATGCCATCATGGCCTTTACCAAAATAACAATTGTTGCTCAAAAAAGCTAAGATATCGAAGCAGCAATCAAGTATGGCATTGAGAGGATTTAGGCTGCCCTCACAGTATTTTTTGAAATGGTTAATTTTTAATATTTTCCAACATAGTTGAAAAGAAAAGCGTTCATGCATTCGGTCTATCTGTCCGCGCTCTAACTCTCGTAAATATACTCAGATTGGCATGTAATTGATATCCGTTATTGAGATTTACCATGGCATATTCTATATTGAAAATGAAGTTCATTTATAGTTAGTTTACAGAGGCACTCAAAAGAATGTCATTACGCTATGGGGAAAAATTCTTTGCATGTATTTTAATGATGTTAGACTATTTCAAACATATTGAAATCGATATACACCATTGAAGTGCGCTATAAGATGCTTATACTATAGAAGTGGTATGAGTAGTACTTATAGTTCATTTACAGGGACACTCAAAAGTATTCCACTGTATTAAGGTCTATGTGGAAAAACTGTTTACGGTGTATTTTAATCATGTTACACTATTTCAAGCATAATGAAATTGATATGAATTTCTGGGGTGCACTAAAACATGTTTTATGTAGAATATGGAGTGTACAGCTTTAGTCATTCATTTACAGGGTCAAACAAAATATTCAGTTGCATAATGGTCTACACGGAAATCTTGCAACGTATTTTAATTATGTTACAAAATATCAAATATAATGAAATTGAGATACATTACTGTGATTTACTACAATATACGTGCTGTAGAATATGATGTGCATATCATTTATTTTTTATTTACAAGGACACACAAAATATATGGGATATGTTACTATATCCGAAGTACTGCCTATTGACGATAATTGCTGAAAGTGCGTTTTCAGTTATGGTATGCGTTTTAAAGTTTAACCAAGTTTTTGCATATTGCTTGGTGTGTATAAATTCTATAGATCTTATACAGGGTTGCACAAAAGAGTTTGTAAGCATTATTGAATATGAGCGTGAATTGCTTAAATATCGTGAATGAGAATTTTCCTTTTTCATTTTTGGATCTAATTAAAAAAGCTGTTAAATATCGATTTGTAATCAATAATTCCACATCATTTATCAAATATTTACTCATCTATTGTAGAGTCTGACAGTTATAAGATTTTTTAATATTGAAAAATATTAAGTTACAGATCTACCCATGCCTCACAATTACTTCAGTAAAATCTGAGTATATATTTATATAAATTCCTAATTACTCAAACTTGAAGGTTAATAGTTTAAAAGTTCAAATGATACAGCATAATGTTGTACCACCCACACACAAGGTCAAAGAATGATTCAAACACAATAAGCCGAAAAAACAATGATGAGCTATAATTACCAGATAGTGAAACGACTAATTTGACTGATAAGATTATATATGCGCAGAATATCTTTAAATAATACAAAATCACTTATTAAAATTATCCTTTTAATGATAATTATATGAGTTAGTTGCTGTATAGTATTCGAATTTTATAGTGATGTTTAAGAATAAAGAATGTTTTACGAATAATTCTTCAGCAAATACAGAAAAGAGTGGTAAATGTATCAACTTCCAGCTTGCTTTAATATATTAAAAGAAATACGTGCTTTTTGAAAAGGTATGAAATATATGTCATTGGATTAGATATTTTATTAATATAGATATCAATAGTCTATATTTAATGAAATATTAAATGATTTCGGGTGAAAATCATCTTTTCCAAAGCATGAATATGGCAGTGAAAAATGTGAATACACATTGCCCTGGTATTATATTATATACAAGTTACAAAACTATATTTTCAGAACATTTGGTAATGCACATTTTTAAGCCAGAAAAGAACTTTTCTTATTAAAACAGAGTAATATTGATTTTTTACTATTCATGTTTTTTTTTTTTTTTTTTTTTTTTTTTTACAAGAATGCATTTTCTTACCTGGAACACACATATAGTGTTTGATAATACACAGCATACTTGAAATGACTAGAAATGGCTTTTCGATTTAAATAAGGTTGCCGTTTTTGGATATTTGCGCATAATTGTGATAATTAAAAGTCAGAAGGATTTTTTTCCTTTTTTCTTTTATTAATCTTAAATAAATCATGTGTAGACGGTCAACAAAAAACAGAACATCCCATACTATTTTATCACCAACACAGAGAATAGCAAAAAGGGGCATTCGACTCAGAATAGTGTCGTCTATAATTCTATATGAATTAAAAAGGTGTAAGAAGCATAGTCTCCACATTGAAATAAAAACAAACTTTAAACTCCAATGCTAACACCTAAATTTGACGTCATATTTCGATTCTAAAATAAATTTTAATTTCAAATACCTAATATAAAAAGGAAATTGTCTAAATTTTACCATTTTTATATGTGTACAGTTTTGATATTTTCATGCATATTTCTTTTAATTATTTTTTCACGCTGATTATTTCTTTTTTGTGTGAATGAATTTCTTTATGATTTTAATGTATAAAATATGAATTATGAAAATTAATGCTTGAAAATATTATTAGTTATAACCTATAAATATTTTAGCAGAATTCTTTTTCCAGAAGTTCCGAGAAGCTGCAAATATGTAATTTTTTCAGCTCATTCGCCCAAGCAGACTTTGGGTTATGCTTAGAAAAAACCATAATCATTATAATATGAGAGACCATACAATCGTTCAAAAAATAATTTAAAAATTTCATAAAAATCATTAATAAAGATAACAGCAGTCGCAATATTTGTTAGAATATTTAAACGATTCATTTAGAGATAATATTTCCCAATAAAAATTATTAATCAAATTTGCATTAAATTTTATTAATACTTTAAAATTTTCCTTAAAGTAACGGAGTTCTTTTTTAACACCAGCTTCCAAATTAGCTCGGTTTTCAATATCAAATATATCCTGAACTATTTATACAAACTTCGTAAAAATGTATATACAGGATAATTTGAGAGTCTAGATTCGTATTCTGGTGTCAAAATTACGTTGGAGTATTGAAAACTTTAAAATTTGTTCGTATTTAAATCTGGAGACAATCCGTTATACTTATTTAATTTAAATAGATTTAAAGAAAACATAATTCAAAATCAAATTTCAGAGTACTTTTTATTTGTCTGAGCAATAATTTGGTGATAAAACAGTATGGGGTGTTCCGTTGTTCCTTTGACTGATAAAAGAACCTTCCACGAACCAAATCGATAAAGTATATTTTCTTTCTTCTTGTAGAAACTAGAATTTACAATTGAAATTAACCTCTTGTTTGGATTTGTTTTTCCGCATACTAGACATCTAAATTATAGTTTTGTTTTAATCTTTTTAAATAATTAAAGATTTTACTCATGTTTTTCCAAGCGCATTAAATAAAAATTAGACCATCGTCTTTAAATAATTTCTGCTTGTCCGAAAAAGTTATAAAGAAAATAAATCTTTGTGAATAAATAAATATCTTTATCAATAAGCTGAGTGATGATTAATAATGTTTCAGTTTATTCATCCAGACTTCAGTTTATTAAGCTTTAATAGCGTAAAGCGAAAGAAAATTATGGAATACTTATTTTTGAACGGAAAGATCTTTTTATTTCTAAAAATAGCCATTCATCAAACTTTTAAATACAGCAAAATTCCATTATCATATAATTCTTATGCTTCATTCAAAATGTAGAAAATTAATTAAAAAAAAAAAAAATATATATATATATATATATATATATATATATATATATATAGAGAGAGAGAGAGAGAGAGAGAGAGTAAGGAAAAAAATTATAAATATCTTTTATCACAGAAACTTTCTTACGATGTTTGACTTAAGGTGCGTTGAATAGTCAATAAAATTCACCATTTTTTAATTTAAAAAAAACTGCCATGTCACTTGTCTAGAAACTACAAGCAGTTTTGTGAAATCTAGTATTTACACCTAAATAACCGACGTTTCTCTTTAATATTAAATAAATTATATTTTCCTAATCACTGATCCAAACTTGAGCAAACTACTTTTACTTTTTTTTTTCTACACGCTGAATTTTAATATGTAACAACATATTGATGCTAACATTGAACTTTTAAAATCTAGGTTCAATTTTAATATGAGGATGTCTTTCTATGAATTGCCCAAAAACAAAATAAGCCATGCACATTTATAAAGAATCTTTCAGGAACCAATGTGATACATTTTTACTTTTTTTTTTGGGGGGGGGGCATCAATTAGTATTAAAGTTATAGCTCCTGTTTGGATTTGTCTTTCTACGCACTGGATCTAAATTATAGATACTTTTTCAAAGTAAAAAAAAAAAAAAATTACCCATGTTTTCAAACACATTAAATAGTCATTAGTACTTGACCTTTGAAAACAACTTCACCGATTCTAAAATAATATAAAGTTAAAAAATCTTTATTTGTATAAATAAAGTGTTTCACCAATAAACTGAGTGATAATAAATAATATTTCAATTCATTCATCCTGACTTCAATATTTATTAAATTATCTTTGATATAGTAAACCGAAAGAAAACAGAATACTTTTTACTATAATTAAAACTATTAATAAAACTATAAAATATTTATTTTGCTACGAGAACAACAAAGATCCATTATCATATAATTCTTATACATTATTTAAAATCTAGGAAGTTAATTGTAAAGATGATATTTTTATAGTAAAAAAAAAAAATTATAAACATTTTTTTTTTAATCGCAGGAACTTTCTTACGATGTTTGACTTCAGCTCTGTTGAATAATCAATATATAGTTTAATAAAAAAAAAAAAAAAAAATTAGCTTGCATTGTCAATTTTCTAAAACCTACAAGATGATTTATGAAATCTGGTGTCTACACCTAAATAACGGACGTTTTTCTTTAATACTATATATATAGTATTAAAGATTAATAAATTATATTACATATTAATATAATTATAAAACATATTAATTAATTTAAGTTAATATATATATATATATATATATATATGTTTACTAGTGGATCATATATATATATATATATATATATATATATATATTAAATTAAATTAATTAATATGTTTTATAATTATATTAATATGTAATATAATTTATTAATCTTTAATACTATATATATAGTATTAAAGAAAAACGTATATATATATATATATATATATATATATTAAATTAAATTAATTAATATGTTTTATAATTATATTAATATGTAATATAATTTATTAATCTTTAATACTATATATATAGTATTAAAGAAAAACGTCCGTTATCCCAGTGATGACAGATGAAGTTGTACAAGCCATTAGAGGCATGAAAAAAGGTAAATGCCCTGGCGAAGATGGAATTACAATTGATCTTATCAAAGAAGCAGGAGAAGAATTTGCAAAAATGCTAGCCTTACTGTTTTCCAAATGTCTCGAGAAATCAGATGTACCAGAAGATTGGAATAATGCTGTGATGGTGTTACTTTATAAGAAAGGAGAAAAGGAAAACATTAAAAACTACCGTCCAATCAGCTTACTGTCAGTGATTTATAAAATTTTCACCAAAGTTTTAACGACAAGACTTGAATCAGCTCTGGACTCAGCTCAACCTAGAGAACAAGCAGGATTTCGAAGTGGATTTAGCACAATGGATCATATTCAAACAGTAAGGGAAGTTATAGGAAAACATAAAGAATATAATTTACCTCTCTGTCTTGCCTTTATTGATTATGAAAAAGCATTTGATTCGGTCTACACATCTGCAGTAATTACTTCTCTGGAGAACATTGGTATAGACAAACCTTATATCAATATCATAAAGAAGATCTACAAGAAAGCAACAGCCACCATCCGTTTGGACAAAGGAAAAGCGAAGATCAAGCTTGAAAGAGGAGTAAGACAAGGAGACACCATTTCGCCTAAGCTTTTTACTGCTGTCTTAGAGAGTATTTTCAAGAAGCTGGATTGGGAAAACAAAGGGATTAGAATAAATGGGGAATATTTAAGCCATCTCCGGTTTGCTGATGACATTTTAATTTTCAGTAATAGCCCTGAAGAATTGCAAAATATGCTAAAAGATTTGGCAGAAGCTAGCATTAATGTGGGATTAAAAATAAATTTGAAAAGACTAAGGTGATGTTCAATTCATTTGCATCAAAAAAGAAAATCGTCTACAACAACACTGAGATTAAAGATGTTGAAAGTTATGTGTACCTTGGACAAGAAATATCTTCAGACAACAGTATCATGAATGAAATCAATAGAAGAATAAGAAATGGATGGAGTGCTTTTGGGAAGAACAATATTATTCTGAAAAGTAACATGCCTCTTTGTTTGAAAAGAAAGGTGTTTAACCAATGTGTTTTGCCTGCACTAACTTATGGAGCAGAAACTTGGACACTAACAAAACGGATGGTACAAAGATTACAAACAACACAGCGAAGTATGGAAAGATGTATGCTAGGCATAACCAGAAGAGACCGAAAGAGAATAACGTGGATAAGAAGTCAGACGAAAGTTTTTGACATTATCGAGAGAATTAAATGGCTAAAATGGAAATGGGCTGGGCACATTGCAAGAAGACAAGACAATAGATGGAGCACAAACACCCTACAGTGGTATCCCAGAGATGTAAAACGACCAAGAAGACGACC
Source organism: Maratus michaelseni (assembly GCA_963931845.1). Classification (NCBI taxonomy): domain Eukaryota; kingdom Metazoa; phylum Arthropoda; class Arachnida; order Araneae; family Salticidae; genus Maratus; species Maratus michaelseni. The sequence goes on along the minus strand of OZ007597.1, from coordinate 92,942,689 downwards.
TCAAGTAAGATGGAGTGACGAAATCAGAAAAGTGGCCGGTGTTAATTGGATGACTAAAGCACTAGACAGGCAACAATGGAAAAATCTGGGGGAGACCTACATCCAGCAGTGGATTGAAAACGGTTGATGATGATGATGATGATGATATATATATATATTAAATTAAATTAATTAATATGTTTATAGTCACTGATTCCAAATTCAGGGAGATTCATATTTTCATGTTTTTTAAACACGCTGAATTAAAATCTGTAATAAATTACGTAAAAACATTAAACTTTTAAAAGTTAGGTTAAATTTTAATATGTAGATCTAATACTTTTTTTTCAATTACATTAAATTAAAAATAGCTGGTGGTCGGATTTGTTTTTCCGCTTACTGGACATCTAAACTATAGATAATTTTTCAAACTTTTATAAAAATTTAAAGATTTTATTCATGGTTTTCAACCGCATCAAATAACCATTAGTACCTGATCTTGGAATAATTTCTCTGAATCTTAAAAATTATACAGTAAATAAATCTTCATGGGAATAAATAAAGAGCTTTACCAAAAAACTGATTGATGATAAATAATGTTACAGTTCATCCATTCAGTTTATTAAGATCTCTTTGATAGAGTAAACCGAAAGAAAAATCGAAGAAAGAAAATTACATAATATTTATTCTTGTACTTAAAGAAATATTTTTATTTCTAAATACAGCCATTCATCAAAATTTTAAATACGGTGAAGATCCATTATCATATATTTTTCATACATCATTCAAATTTTCAGGAAAGAATTGTAAAAATAATACGATTCATTTTTATAGTAAGGATATCTCTATAAATAATATATATATATATATATATATATATATATATATATATATATATATATATACCATGGAGGCGTTCTTAGGAAGTTTGAACATGATCTGCCTTAAATATTCAACAAAATTTATCATTTTTTGATTAAAAATAATACAATTTACTCTTTCAAAACCACACAACTTGAGGCCAGATGTTTTGAAGTTTTAGAATTCTGTGGATTTTAGATGACCTTTTTAAACAATAATTTTAGTCTTTAAAAAATTATTAATATGAGATATAAATAAAAAAGCCTTTTATTTAAAGAAAAAAAGGTTGTTAAACCATAAGAATAAAATAAGCTATGAAATTATGCATGGAAATTATTCTTTTATCCAAATCATTCATACTCATTATAACTGCCACCTACTTATGATTTTTTTTTAGGGAGGGGGACACTGTATTTCATAAACAGCATGTGTGGATTTCAGCGTACATTATAAATATACTAGCTTGCATAAAAAGCATTACATTTTCTAAAACTTATACGTTGTTTTAAAAACTCTGTATACCTGCTAACGTTTTCACACTTTTATTAATATTTTAAATAACATACACTCATTCCAGAGCAATGCAAATTCAATATACAATATGTCTTATTATTATTATGACTACAGGATCCAACCGAGCTTCCCGGGTTACAGAACATAAATGTAAATTATTTTTTTAATTGAAAACACTAATAGATCTTTTACATCAAAAATATTTTTTTTTTTCGATTGCCCACAAACAACACCAAAAACATTTTTATACGAGAAATATCAATTATTTATTCAAATAAAGTTTTGAAATTTATTAAAAGCGATATTTTCGTATTAGCCGCTTAAGCCACTTAGCCGCAGAGTTTAATAGCTGAAGAAATCGTACAAAAATTTGCTACTTACAGCAGCCTTTTCGATTCCGATTATTTGATCTGTTTAGGCGAGAGTTCGATTACATATCTGATAAATTTGTGTTGTATTTATATTATTTTATTTATTTATTTATTAAATGTTATTTCGTTAAGGAATAACGTTTAAGCCGTACACAAATTCTGAACTATTTATTTTGTTTTAAGTGCAAACGGGCCGAATCGAGCCGCACGCGATAAAGATAGATTTTTGTAAAAAATCATGTTTGAAAATTATTTAAAAAAAAAAAATGAGATACAATTTTCGAAAAATTGCATTTTTCCCCCTCCCATTTGTCAGTGTAAAAATTGGAACTGCGCGATGTTTAGAATTTAATACATTTTCCAATAAAAGTTGATTGCTCAGATCGTTGCCCCGTCTATATGACGCCATCATTACTCGCGGATACGCTTTTGCTTTAGAATATTATATATACTCGTATTATTTAACTGGCATTTAAGTTTAGAATTTTGTCAAAAATTCGGTAAACATTACATCTTTTAGTACATTTTTTAAAACAAGATTATAAAATGTAATATTTGTAATTAATACTATGCGAATACACATAAAATATCACAAAATATCTTAAAACATTCAGAAGCTGTTTTAGAAAAGTTATATATGACACCCAGCTTCTGAAAATACATTCAAAATTTTGTCTTCTTTTAAGGCTAATCTTGTCTTTGTAAAACATAAACAATAAAGAATTTTAGATGTTTTAATGAATAAAAAAACTGTTTCAAAATTAAAATATTTTAGCAGAAACGAGCCAAAATTTCATAAAAATGAAAATAGCACGGAAATAAATAACATATTCAGGGAAATTTCAATCATTAACACCAGACCAAAAACAGTAAATACCTATTTAATACTCTCAATGTCTCAATAGAGCATAACACACATTTTCCTAGTCCTCAAAATAATAAATCACTGCTTAAAATCGAGATTAATTGTTATGTTATGACGATATGTTAAAATTAACGAATCAATCCGCTTTAATTAGTATTTACATTTCTCACGAATAAAGTAAAATTGTCGTCTAAAGTAAGATCTAAGATGCTAAATTATTCGAAAGATAAAATATGGGTAGGGGAAAATGTTTCAGTAACATTAATAACTACGTACTAACTATAATATGTACGATACCAAAATATCTATGATTTATGGGTCTCACTGGTCAAATCCTACTCAAATGACGACCATACTCCTAAATTCTAATGCTCGTTGTGACACGATTAACTAATAAATCTTTATTTGTAATATGAAATAAATGGATTTATGTCCATATACGTAATGCGTTTATGTGACTTATCACTTTAATTATTCAACGTTATGTAAGCTGCAGTGATATCACTGTCATAGGTGATATGTACATATTATCGTAGGCTTACAAATACATAAGCCATATAATGCAATACATGCACAATTTGTCGTGTAATTGTGCTATTTGTTAAGAAATAAACGTTGCAAATTGGTTGTTAAAGTAAAACTTCGATTATCCAGAAATAGGAAATTCGAACAATCGTTTATCCGCAGTTTTAAAAAATACCATATTTATTCATAATTATTTATATATCATTATTATCATAGTAATTAAACATAGTATGTAGAATAGATACAAACCTATAGATCATATACAGGGCTGCACAAAAAAGTTCGAGTACATTTCCGGCTATGGACGGTAATTGCTAAAATCTGGTTTTCAAATGTGTTATGTATTTTCTAAAAATTTACTTAGGTATCTTCTTTACGTAAATTTTGTTAAAGCATTCTGGAAGTGTTGGAAAGTATTTAATAGCCTATGCTTGAAGCATTACTTTTCTTTCTTGTTTATTATTATTATTATTATTATTTACTATTTGCTCACCAGTTGGCGTATTTTAGCGAGAGTGGCTTGACACAACAGAGTGCTATTTTTGACAATCCCTCTATTGTTATTCGCATTCAATTTGATCTTACGTTGTTACCAGTGGTACATTTATAGATAAGAAAGTGGCAACCTGCTCACATAACACAAGCTCAGATTGGAAGTTTTTATCCAAACTATGGCAGTTTACGTTCCAGAAAGCAAGTGAGACAAGTCAACAAACGTTAGTTTGGCGATAAGGGAAGCCTCGCGATTTTTCTTTTCTCAAAATCCTCTCTATCAATCAAATTTTATTACTCTTGCATAGCTATTTTCTTATTTATAAAGGTACTCTAGTTGCCAGCATCGCTCATATTTGACACGCAGTAGACAATCATATTAAAAAAATTTACTTGTCTCTGAAAAAACAAGAAAGAAAAATCATGCGTCAAGCGTAGATTATGCAACACTTCCAGAATACTTTAATAAAACTTCACTGTTTAATAAGGTGAAAGATGATGTCTAAGTAAACAATTTGGAAATCACATCGCATTTGAAAACCCTTTTTCGGCAATTACCATTTATAGTCAGAAAAATATCAGAATTATTTTGTGCAGCCCTGTATATGATCTATAGATTTGTATATTTTCTACACAGTATGTAAAGATTTATTTCAGTGAGGAAACGCATAACACAGTTGAAAATTCCCGTTCAGTAATTTCCGTCAATAAGTGGAAATATACTCGAATTTTTTTATGCAGCCCTGTATATGTTATATAGAATTTATACACACACCAAATAATATTCAAAAGAAAATTGTTAAATTTAAAAACGCATACCACAGTTTAAAACTCACTTCCAGCAATTATTGTTCATAGACTATATTATAGTTCTGTGACAAAATTATTTTGTGTGTCCCTGTAAAGGAACGTTAAATGCTATGCACACGTTATTTTATAGTAAGCATCTTGTAGTGCACCTCAGTGATGTATATCAATTTTATGTTTGAAATAATGTAACATCATTAAAATACACTGCAAATGATTTTTTTCTCATTGACTATAATGAAACGGAATTTTTGGAATGTCCCTGTAAACGAACTATAAATGCTACACTTCATTTCCAATACCGAACATGTCAGGTAAGCCTCAATAACCTATATAAATTACAGTACAATCTGAGTATATTTACGCGAGTTAGAACACGGACAGGCAGATGGCCAGACAAACGGAATTCATAAACACGTTTCAATTATGAGTGTTAAAAAGTATACATGATACTATGACTATTTTTAGCTTAAAGCCTTCTCAGTTGAACTAGAATTGTAGTGCAAAAAGTTACATTCAAATCCGTTCAGTAGTTGTTGAGAAAAGAACGAATATACATCATACATAACGGATGAAAACAGGAGCTCCTTTTTTTTTTAAATTTCTTTGAAAATAATTTAGGTTCTCCGATTTTTCGTTGCCTCATAAATAACGTTTTTTACTCGGTTTTCGTTTGTCCAATCAATGTGGACTATTCCTAAATTTGTCTTGTCTGCATATAAGACATATGCTAGTGAAATCTACATAACCAAAGAAAATACTATACGATGATTCAATTTAGTCCGATTTAGTTTAAGTATTTGATTCGAATTATATTCCGATAATCCAGAATATTGATTTCCTGAACATTATCAATCCCCCAGGTAATTGGCGCAGCCTGAATTTTTATTACTTAAAAGAGTAATCATGTCATTAAAGGAAAGTTCAGTCACCTATCGGCTTCTAACCACCAGGACCAGGATCTGTTTGGTCGCCATTCAACATTTTAACGCAGACAAAAAAATCCGATTTAAATAATAATTTAAAAAACAAATCAAAAAAACGATTATTTTGGATTTTTTTTTTTTTTTAATATCGAGATTTTTTCACACTTTGGCAAGAATATGGTGTATGTTTCTCATTCTCAAGTACTTTACAAATCCTTTAAAAATCATTTTGAAAGGGAACTGAATTGTTATTGATGAGTTATAAGGAGAAATCTTCTATCTGATTCTGAAACCTTTGCACATTTACTATTAGTATTAGTAACATAAAGAAGCCGTGGGATATCCCGTCTATTCTCGTTTTCTGTTTGAAGTCCTTTCCAGAATTACTCAAAAACAGAACTCATGTCTTTAATAGTTGTACAGTGATGTTTTAAAGAATAAGAATTGTGACTCTTGCAGATATCTGCTAATGGTTGGGTATAATAATAACAAATTTGTCATTTTAAGTAATTTTCATGGACGTGGAAATCACGAAACTTTTTCATGGAGGAGAATTTAGGATTAATACTTATTTCTATGTAAAGAAGATATTTTTAAATGAGGAAATTAATTTCGAAACAATTGTTAAAAAGGCGAACACATCGCTAGTGAGTAGTGGGCAGTTACTTTATACGCATGTATACGTGTCTGAAATTGAAACGTTTGACATTATATTGACAAAATAGATAAATTATTAAAAAATCTGTAGCAATTAAGTTGTTTTGGTGCTGCAACCTAGTAACTAAAGATGAAAATCTCTCAAAGAGTTTCGTATAAAACAAATTTAAAAAGTAAATTTGTTTCTTTGTTTAATTATATACTGAAATTTATTTTTAAATCTCCTTTTAATCTAAATAAGAACTGAAATGTAAATTTACAGTATGTTCGGTTATACTATTTATTTTTTTCAAATCATTGAAAATATGTTTAAAAAATTAAAGGAAAGAAAGAGAAAAAAAAAATCTTCATTTGCTTACTATAGTGTCAGTCCTAGTTCTATGACTATGATGTCAGTAAAGATTAACAATCTAGTGCTGCCATCTATACGGTAAATTTTAAACCAATTCATACTATTAATTTTAAAAGTAAATTTGTTTCTTTGTTTAATTATTGTACTATAATTTATTATTAAGTCTTCTTTTAATCTAAATAATAACTGTGATGCAACTTTCGGTTATACTATTTATTTATTTTTTTTCAAATCATTAAAAATATGTTTAGGAAATTATAGGAAAGAAAGAAACAAAAAATATCTCCATTTTTTTTATTACAAAAGTACAGTGTACTGTACAGTAAAGTACACTGTGTAAAGTACACTGTACTTTATTGACACTTCCAGTGTCAATAAAGATTAGCAATCTAGTGCTGCCATCTATATGATAAATATTAAACCAATTCATACTAATAATTTTAAAAGTAAATTTATTTGTTTATTTAATTATCGTACTGTAATTTATTTTTAAGTCTTCTTTTAATCTAATTAAGAACGCAAATTTACAGAGTATTCGGTTATACTATTTACTTTTTTGAAATCACTAAAAATATGTTAAAAGAATTAAAGGAAAGAAAGAGAAAAAGATATATATCTTCATTTCCTTAGTACAGTGCATACAGTGTCAGTAAAAATTAACTATCTAGTGCTGCCATCTATACGGTAAATATTAAACCAATTCATACTATATATTGATCGGCTTTAAAGTAGCATTTATAAAATTTTATTTCAAAATTTTTCTTGAAGTTTATTTTATTACAAAGTTTAAAATGTCTGCAACTGATAACCTTTAGAGTTATATACATTGCATACATATTTCAATTGCTTCAAAAATCTTAGCGGAAATTATGACAAATTTTTATGTAAATTATATTTTGCAATACATGTATTAAAAATACTCTAACCAAACCGTCGAAAAAGAAAATTGTTTTTAAATGATCAAAATTTCATTTTTAAATAATACAAAGTGTTATAAAGAACATGATTGTATCTAAAAGCTTTTTAAGTTTTTCTTGTGTGAACATGATAATTACAATTTGCTATGCATTAAAATGTATGCAAAAAAATCTTGCAAATTAACTTTAAAAAGCGATGAACATGTAAAAGAATTTTAAAAAGAAATTTATAAAATTGAATTTTATTAAAACGTAAAAAGCTTGAACAATAAAAAGTAACTTCAACGTAAAAAACTTGCATAATACAAAATATCTTCAATATATTTAATCCGGAATTTTTTTGTCATTCCTCCCCACCCCTTCAGTATATAAAATAAACAAATCCATTAACAAGAAAGAAAAATACTTTATGTATAGATTATGAAACACTTTCCAACACTATGAGAAATATGAAATTATCTTCAAGAAGATTGATCTTTATACCGACATTGTACTAATTATCAACAAATGCTTTTAAACTACTTTAACAAGTAACTATACAGTGAAGCAATTTTTGATACTTTGAAACTGTAATAAAATTATTTTCAGCTTGAAAATTTTGTAACATCACTGAAAAGAATTTCAGTTAACATTGGTAATGTATTCGAATTATTGTGAATGACTGTTTTTCCGATAGTTTTGATAGATTTTTGTATCAGTTTTCATATATCATAGACATTACAATGAATGCATGTCTGATGCTTGTATATTCTGTATTTTTTACATTTCAGACATTTCTTAAATACGTCTAATCCGAGAGGCAGCGACATATTTTAATTAACCATTTTATGCAAGTTGATTTTCAAATATGTAATTGATCTTACTTAAACAATTACGAAAACAGCCGTCAGTTGTCTCGACAGCAATGAATGGGGCTTCGGGAGTCGCAAAATCCAATCAGTTAAAGGGAAATGAATGACAACTCGATTACGAAAGATAGTCACTGGTCACAGTAATATCTTTCAATATTCCGCAATCAATTTGAGATTTATTTTCTTTTGATTGAAGGATGTTGCGGTACCCGAGATCGCATCTACCGCTGCCGCGACAGCGGGTGGCTGTTTTCGGGATTGTTTAAGATCAACTACATATTTGAAGATCCCTTTGTATAAAGTGGTTAGGTTAAAAAATGTCACTGCCTCCCAGTATAGGTGCAGATTCACAGTCGCCACGTGGCGACTAAATTTTTTGTGGCGACTAAATTTTTTGAGGTGGCCACTAACTTTCGGTGTTTATGTCGCCATGTGATTTAAAAGCAATCAATTTCTGGTATTCCCAGTCCCCATCGTGAAATGTTGATTTTTTTTTTTTTTTTTCAGATTAAGACCAAAACACATAATAAACATTATTATTATCTTTTAATAACATTTCAGAATGATCTGTTTAACACAGCAAACTATTAAATATATTCGAATAGCAATGTTATTCGTAACAGTTTGAATCTGATAATTTTACATGGACTGTAATTTAAATATATATATATATATATAAACAAATGTTTGAAGTGTGTTTTGATTTTTATAGTGCAAAATATTCTCACAAATTCATTCAGATTTTCTTTCATATGTCTGGCAAAATCAAAATAAGAAATATTGTTTTTCTGATATTCCCCGCTATCATGATTGCTTAGATTATACATATTTTTTTAAACCGTTTCTTGCCCAACTTTACCTTCTGACTGTACATGATTTAAGACTTAATTAATATTCAAAATTTTTTGTACATGTGTTTATTAATATAAACATTAATAATAAATTATTTATTTAATAATAAATTACTTTACACTTTGAATTCCTGAGTTTTTTTAGTTTTTTACCCCATATAAACACTATTGTTTTTATGTGTTTGTTTTACAATTGTGGCCACTGGATTTTTTGGGTTTAGGAGCCAGTGACTCCTTCCAAATTTTGGGAATCTGCACCTATACCTCCCAGACTATTCAGCTACTATTACTTCATTTTCTCTCATGCGAAGAAACAGTATAATGTATAATACAATTTATAGTCATATTTATATGGAAACTGTAGTAAAAATATTTAAAAATAATAATAAAACCGACTTTAAGCTATTGTTTTTAACTATACTCTTATATGCTTATATCGGCGTAATTTACCGAACGTTGTTGAGCACAACAAAGTGGTGTTTTTTCTTTTCTTTCTTTCTTTTTTTTTTTTTTTTTTGAAAGGGGGGGGGGTGAATTGAGGGCAAAAAAAACGGTTAAGATATACGGAAAAAAAGTCATTTACAAAGTTATATAGAGCGTCCTCTATTTAGTATGAAATGATGTCTAGCATGTAAAATAACATTATTAGAAGACTTGAAATGTAATTTTTAAATATCCATCCGCTAGCTTAAATATACTTCACTAATTGCATTTAGAAGTGTAGAATTTTAAGAAAGAGGCAACATTATTAATAAAACTAAGACAAGCAAGCAAGGCACAATTTTTTTTAATAAGAAAAATCAAGTTAAGTATCATCAGTTTGTCTACCACTAAGACACATGCAGAAATATGCATGGACACATTGAACATACTTAACTTAATTTTCAATTTCCGTATTCAAATAAACTGACCTTGCTTATATGTGCATGTTTTATTAATAAATGTGCCTCCACCTTATAATGCAACACTTCTACATGCAATTAGTGGAGCATTTAAGCTGGTGATTGGCTATAAAAAAAATTATATTTCGGGACTTCTAATACAGTTATTTTATATGTAACACATCATTTCATGCTACTTCGAGACTATTCTACAAATTTGTATTTGACTTTTTTTCCCGTATCTCGTAGCATTTTCAAGATAGAAAACGAAAACTCCGAAGTTTACCACTAGGGGGCGCTATCAGGAACCTTATCCTGTTGCGCATACCCGTTTTACTGTACCTATACATCACGTTAATGGTTGTAGCTAATTCGGTTCATCAGTTATTTGAATACAGTATTTTTTTTTCTGTGGCTTTGTAAAATAACTATATACCGGGTGTCCCAAAAATGACTGATGGATTTTAAAATTCAATAACTTGCAAACGGTGACAGATATTAAAAAAATTCTTACAGGAGGGTCAGGAGTTTTCTTAATGTGATTCTTGGTTTTAGTTCGAATTTCAAAAAATAGATGGCGCTGACAGCGTTTTCGCTCAGTCGAGGCCGAAACTGACGCCCCGCAGCATTGATGCACCGCCCCTTGAATACTAGTCGCGCTGACAAAATAGCGGCTGTCGCAGGCGGATTTTTTTTTTCTTTTTTTTTTTTTTTCCAACGTTTGAACAGTCTCTCGAGCTTCAACACCAATAATTTCTAAAAGTTTTCTTCGCCTAGTTTTTCTGAGATCAAATAAGTCAAAGAAAACTTTTAGACATTATTGGTGTTGAAGTTTGAGGGACCGTACAAACGCTGGAAAAAAAAAAAAAAAAAAAAAAAAAAAATCCGCCAGCGATAGCCGCCATTTTTGTCAGCGCGCAGGCCTAGTATTCAAGGAGCGGTGCATCAATTCTGAGTCGCATCAGTTTCGGCCTCGCCTGAGGGCCAACTATTGTTTGAAATTCGAACTAAAATCAAGAATCACAGTAAGAAAACTCCTGACATCATACATAATCCTCCTGCAAGAATTTTTTAAATATCTGTCATAGTTTGCAAGTTATTGAATTTTAAAATCCATCAGTCATTTTTCGGACACCCGGTATGTTAAATGAACTATTTTCCACACAGATACAGAACATGCTGTCGTGAACCTCAATAACATATATATGTTTTATTCTGCTTGAAATAGTTTGAGAAAATTAAAACGCACTTCAAAGAAATAATATCCATAAAACCGCAATGTACTCGAATTCTTCCATATCTCCCTGCAAAAGAACCATAAATGTTACGCATATCATTTTCAAAACGGAACATTCCGTAGTAAACCAGTATAACATACATCAGTTTTGTTCTGTTTAAAATAAATTAACAGCATGAAAACGCGCATGAAACAATAATTGACACGCCGCAATACACCACATAATATTTCCGAATTATTTTGCATGTCCCTCTAAAAGAATTACAAATGCTACCCACACCATTTCTAATAGGGGACATACTACGGTCACCTTTAATAACATATTCAATTTCATACTAATCGAAAAAAAGTACTCGTATCCATAGTATCGATAAAATACTTACGAAAGTTAGAGAGCGAACAGACAGACAAACAAACTGAAGTTGTATACTTTTTTCTTTTTTTTTACGTTGTTAAAGACAGTTTAAAAGAAAACTTCAGTAAAATTTGAATAAAAATATTTGGAAAATTGTTAAAATAAACTATCGGCACGCACAACTATTCTGTTGAAAAGCACATGCGATAAGCCATTTGATTGACATCATGACATCTACACCGCCCAAACCATTTCTAAAAGCAATAAATGAATCAATACTCCAGTTGTATTTCCGTCTTCAGTTAATGACCTTCGTTCAATGAATGGCAGACAGTATTTGAAAACAAATACGTCTCATCTTTTAGGGAGATTTCGTAATACCTATTATATTTTTCCCCAAGTTGGAATTTCTCAAAATTTTTTGCAGATCTACGCCGATCATGACTCCCAGAACCCAAAACCAACCCCATTTCAAATCTTTATATCACGATAACTTCAATAATTCTGGGCAAATCTCTGCCAAATTGGTACATAAAATCAAGGGGCATAAAATCTCGGTCAACTTCGTTAATGGGCACAATCGAACCAGGGGGGTGGGAGGCTTTTTTGCGAAAACAGAAAAAAAAACCAGAAAAAAAACAGGTATGGAAAAAAACCTGCGAAAACATGTAACTTCTTAATTATGATGCGTATCGAATCCGTTTAAAATTATTATTACTTCTAGGAAAAGGGCCGAAAATTTATGTATGGCAGATTTTTAATATAATTAAAAATGGCCCAGGGGGGGGGGGGGGGGGTTCAGAAGAAAAAAATTCATAACTTCGTCAAGTCACAAGACATATGAAATCCGCTTAAATTTATTATAAATCCTCTTACTATTATCTAAAACTTTTATATTGACAAGGTTTTTATAAGACCAACCCTTATAGCAAAAAAAATTAAAAACAAAAAAATCTCTGCCGATTCCGCCTACAGACAAGGTAGATTTCGAAGTGGGCAGTCTCAACTGCATTTCAGATAATTTCTTCTGCAATTCCCAACAAACAGGCGCCCCTCGGTCTGCGTCTTCGAAATCTACCTGCGCCTGTAGGCCGAGCCGTCAGGTTTTTTTTTTTTTTTTTTAACCAAAATCGTAAATGCCCAACATTTTCTAATGTGAAAATACATTTCTCATAAAACTTTATTTCATACTGATGACATTTTTCAAAACTCACAAAATGCCAGAATGTTACAATCTGATTGTATATATGTCTGCATATACTCGTATTTTACATTTACAATACTGAAAATATGACGAATTGCGAGCTGAAACGATAATTTTATTAAAGATCCGGGAATCTCTCAAAATTACAAAATTTAAATTAATTCCTCTATTCTAAAAAAAAAAAAAAAAAATAAAATAAAATAAAAAATAAAAATGTTACTAATGCTGCCGCTGATGCCGTGGCAGTTTTTGAATAGATTATGTCCCTTTCTCTTTCTCAGCTTATACTGTAAAAACTATTGCATATAAAAACATGAAAACGAGTTTCATAGAGAAATTCAAAATAAACACGCTGAAGGAAACGGCTTTTAAACAGGAAAATTATTTTTAAACTATAACAAAACTACAACATCATGCTACTAAATGTTCCAATCGACCAAAATAGCTCGGTTAGTTTTATAGGATCAAAAACTATACATAGCAATTTAACCATTTTTTGCAGGCACATTGTGGTGTGCAGTGTCCAATAACTTATTATTATTATTATTATTTAACTAGTTTTTGGAAGTTTATACTTTTTTTTTCTTTTAACAAAATTCCATTGTACAAATACGGAATTAATTCATATTTTTCAAATAGCCGTCTTTTTCTTTTTCTTAATTATTTACCGTTGCCAAAATTTAAAAAGCCTGAATAATAATATTTTCAAGCAAGTTATTTTCAATTATAATATATTTTTACACGTGAATATTGAAAATGAAAGAAAACTTAAGAATAAATAAATTATTACGTGCGAAAAGCATTTACTTGGTGAAAATTATGTCATACTTAAAGCGAATTGTGCATTTTCAACGTTGAAGTATTTTTTAATGATACATGAAGCACGATTTCATAATGATACAATGGACAATTCTCTACACAAAATTTCCAGTGAAAAAGCACTTACTTCTTCGACCAATCTTTAAAAAAATGTGTGAACTGACGTTCGAGAATCTTGATCGGATAATTTTAACCGAGGATCTCATATAAATTGTTTTTACAGAAAGTTGTAACTTTCTGAGGTCTGAGGACTTTTCTGCATTTTCATAAAAATGTTCATAAAACTAATGTTAATTTAAATTTTCTTTCCCTCTTTGTATCTAAAATACACTTTATATATATGTATTTTACATGTATCTTAAAATACAATTCTGTTAAAAATATTTTTGTCTAAAGCCAATTGAAGTTGTTTTTGGTAAACGGTAAAATATAGGCAGACCGCTTAGAGGCTTTAACAGTATATCATATCGTACACTTATTCGTTAGTAACACAATTAAAAACATGTGATTTTCAAAATATTAATACGAATACACCACAAAATTTTTTCAAAGCCTTTCAAAACAAAAATTAGCGCGTTAAAAAATTTGTAAACACGTTGAATTGAGCAATTTTATCATATTTTGCATTCGGCGTTATACAACACTAGGGCTTAAAAATCTTTAGAACTGTTCAGACTGTAATCATGGCTCATGTAGAAAAAGAAATACTAAAATACAGGATGCTTATAAAGTCTTTCCCTGATTACAAAAAAAAATATTATGAAATAACCACTGAATGTAATACTGTAAAACTTTTATTATGAAAAAGTCATGTTCTTAAGGTTTTTTTAGTCCAGTCTCTACCGTCGTTCGTGAGTTCCTTGATAACAAATTTCCTGGAAGATGGACGGGATGGACCAACTCCTCTAGATTTTTTTTTTTTCTTTTTGGGGTATATAAAGGACACAGTGTTTGCAACACCAGTAAATGATATTGAAACACTCAAGGTCAGGATCACAGATGCTGTGTTTAATGTGACAGTCCAAATGTTGGGCAGTACGTGGCGACAAATGGAATACCACCTTGACATTCTTTGAGCTACCGAAGGTGCTCACATCGAAATTTACTGGGGTAAGTTGCTTGTATTGAAAACTTCATAAATGTCTTTACAATATATTGAAACAATCATATGCCTAATTATTTTAGTTTTTCTGCAATAAATTATTGTAACCAGGGAAATACTTTATGACCACCCCATAGTTTTGATCCTGGATATAAAAATTTGAATTTATTCCCGCTTTTTCTTTTACTTTCTTATGGTATTTTATTTTCTTACTTGCAAACTTTTTTCTCGCTTTTTCTGAAAAAGTTCTTTTTTTGAGTTCAATCACTCTATGAATGGAAATATATAAATCTTATTGAGTAATAAATGAAGAAAAATAGAAAAAGAAAAATAGCGAAATTTCTCATAAAAAAAGATTGAATGAGTGGAAAACAGACGAACTGAAAACACTGCCTACACAAACTATATGATACACATAACACTCATAAAAGTTTTTAACTGAAAATCATTACAGAAAAGCCTGTGAAAATGGAGCCTGTCTATAACAGAACTTTGTCCTGAAAGAAAATATTTCATACCCCCAAAGAAATGAATACCATGTAATTATACCTGACAAGACGGAAATTGGCCTGATTATTAAAACATAATTCTTTCCTGTCCCTTGCTATTCAGTCTTAGCAGGTTTTACTATATTATAAGGAGGCGTTCAATATGGTATATGTTTGTATACTCCATGTTGCCTCAACTTTGAGCAATCAGATAAATATAGTATAATGCTAGATAAATCTATCTTGTAAAAGTTTGTGTAGAGGGGAGGAAGGGAAAAGAGAGAGAGACATAGACAAATGAGTGTTTTTCAACAATTAACTTACTATTGATTCCAATGTATGAAAACAACCACACTGCAAAAAATAATTGTTGATTTTACAGTATAAAACTGGCAAGCGCGGTAGCGTATTACTGCTTGCGCGGCAGCGTATTACTGCTTATTTTACTGTTTAATACTGTTAATTTTACGGTATAATACTGGTAGCTGGGATGCCAGTTTTATACTGTAAAATCAACAATTATTTTTTGCAGCGCATATTATGACAAGTCCATTGAACCAAATTGTAACACAGTCACGTTAGATATATAAAGCTCAAAAACATCTTTATAATTATGATAGAGAAGTTATTAATAGTGCCAGTAATTTAAATTTCGCAAACTACATTGTGTATAAAATTTACATTCTGAAAAGTTTATTTCATTGGATATAATAAAAAATATTTTAACATTAAAATCGAAAGAATTAAAAAAAATAATAATAATTAAGTTACTCACTGTGTACGTTGGAATAAATTTCGCCTTCAATTCGGCAAATATATCTTGTTTTCCTTCTAAAATGCTCATACCTGAAATTTAAAAAAGAAATCATAAAATACTTTTGAATAAATCACAGAAAATTACTGTGAAGATAATTTTTCTTTAGCAAATAAATTTGTAAAAAAGAAGGAACCATTAGTATCAGAACTATTTTTTAAGAATAAGTCTATATTGCAAGTTTTTTTTTTTTTTTTTTTTTTTTTTTCCACTGTTTCTCTATACTTTGAGGTGGTTCTCGAAAAAAAAAGTTTTTCCCCGCGCAGTAATACGAAACTTTCTTAGAGTATTTTTTTACTCATTTTTAAACTTTAAAGCATGACACTTTTGGGCCTGATTATTGGAGTGATTTGTGATCGAGCAGTTTCTCATTTTCCAATAAATGAATTACATATTGAGTTATTAGCGATTGTTGTCTCGGGACCGCAGTTTTGTTTCCTCTCCTGCGCTGTCGCGTCCGGAAATCCCGTTCCTAACGCCATCCTTGACATCATTTTCTGAAAAATTTCTGCCTTTACCAAAAAATGGAAAAAACAGTTCGATTACATAGTTTCTTAAAAAGAGCATCCGCCAATTTGATATGTTTGCGAACAAAAATGAATTTAAAAATGTGTCAGAAAGTATCCAGTTTGGATTTGAAAACAGCCTTAATTATTTTTTAGTACCCAACTGTACAATCATTTTTTTTAATCTCCATGTCTCGTAATTTGACACAATCCCTGATTATGCGATTACTCCATTTCGAAATAGTATGACGTAGCAGAAAAGACACCTTAAAGTTAAAAAAAAAAAATAAAAAAATCCCAGGCAATATTTTCAAAAGTAAAACAGCTCACTTCTCGGAAAACAGACTAATTTTAACCTAACTTACTCGAATTTTTAACCGACCTGAAAAGAAGGAGAGAAAGTGAGATTTACAGTTTTGTATGCAAGTTTCAGAACACTGCTTGAAAGGGCGTGCAATCTCCCCTCCCCCCGCCCTCCCGCGGTGTTATTTCGAGCTTCACTACATCACCCATTTGGTATACCGTAAAACCTTTGAATAGCGGACATCTACATGTTAAGAAGTTTGTCCGCCTTTCACAGGTAAAAGCTTGCAAGTAAGGCCATTAAAAAGTGTTCACTTATATAGAGAGGTACCCGCTATTCGACAGTGTCTTGTTATGAAGACTTTACTGTATTATCATTTACGGTAATGATCACTTGAATAATGAGTATAGTATCTGATCTGATACTGTTATTTATTAACAACGAATCACAATGAGTATTCTATTATATCATTATAATTTATTAGTATGCCGCATTATTTTGTACATTAGTCATATCTGAATATTGAACAAACTATTTTATACAAAAACATGTTTGCTGGATTTAAATTAACGCAATTAAATATTGCAAAATAATTAACTGCAAATTTAATGGTTCACAAAAATAAAATATATTAACCAAGTACAATGTCAATATCAAATATTTAGATCGTATGATCTTTTATGAAGTGCGACAAATGGTAGCTTATTCAAATTTACCTTTAAACGATTTTTTTATTTTAAGTATGCTTTTTGTAAATAAATATTTTTGTTTTGTTAATTAACTTTGTTTTTCTTTTTTGCATCATGTGCACTTTTATTCTTAGGTATAGGTGTTCCATTTTTGTACAGTGAATTTTAGTTAATGTCTAAATTACCGAGCAGGCTTGTTTACATTGGCTATAGTTATAGTAGTTTATAAGTGGGAACGCTTCAAAAAACAACACAACGCATGCTATTTTGTACTATTTTTTTATTTAAATGTATCGGAATTTTAAGTATTATTTTGACCATTCCCATTAATTTCGCCAGAACTCGCCATCACATAAAATTGTTATATTTTGCAGTATCCCTATACTACGAGGCAAAGAGGTTAGTTTTACTCTTAGGTACAAGTATACAGCGATTTTAGTTAGTGTTGTTTAATGTCTAAATTAGCGAGCATATATGTTTACATTGGCTATAGTAGTTTATAAGTGGGGGCGCTTCAAAAAACAACACAATGCATGCTATATTTTGTGCTATTTTGTTAGGAGAATTTTAAGTTTTTTTGAGGGGGGGAGGGGGGGGGCATTTTTATTAATTATTTACCACTGCCAGAACTCGCGATCACATAACATTTAATTTAATTTTATCTTTTGCTATATCCCTATACCACGAGGCAAAGAGGCTGGTCTGGATGCTTTTGGAAGATTTTCTGTTTACGTAACCATTTAAATTTAACTCGCACAGATCCTTTCAACAATGCCCGTGAAATATGAAACATTAATGCCAAATAAACGGTTTACGGCTAAATACTTTAATAACTTGTTTGTAAAATGAACGTCGCGAAATGACCTTGAGTGTCAATTTAAAACAGTTGTGCGTCTGGCGGTATCAAAATATTTTCTTTCTGTTCGCCCAAATTATTGTTCAACGTTTTTCGATTAACAAAAATTCTCCTTAAAATGGTGGGAAAAGCAATCTATGCTATTTTTATGCTCAAATTATTCATATTTTAAAAATAAAATATAAATATAAAATTTAACCTCATCTCAGCCAGTCGATTCAAAAATATTTTAGTATTTTACATTAAATGTTATGGCATGATTAAGTAAAAGTATAACAAAACTTTTAAGCATTAATAACGGTTTCGATTATTACAAATAAGATGGGCGTGCAAAGTCTCAACGTTTTTCTAACATATTATAATAAGAATACACTGCAAAAAAAGTGTTGATTTTACAGTATAATACTGGCACCCCAGCTGCCAGTATTATACCGTAAAATTAACAGTAACAAACAGTAAAATAAGCAGTAATACGATGCCGTATTACTGCGTATTACTGGCGCGCAAGCGTATTACTGCTTATTTTACTGTTTATTACTGTTAATTTTACGGTATAATACTGGCAGCTGGGGTGCTAGTATTATACTGTAAAATCAACACTTTTTTTTTTTTCCGTGTATGATTCATTTTCCCGCAAAAATACCTTCCAAAGACTCATGGAATTATGATAAAATATTTCCGTGAGCTATTTATTCTTTTCTCTTCTTCCTAATATATTGAACAGAATTTAAGAAACGTACGAAATAATGTAGTTTTTACGAATTAAACAATTACGGACATTTACGAATGCAGAATTAGAAAATTTAAAGTTATAATATATCAGAGTTAAAGATTTTTTATAAAAAATATCTTTAATAATCATTTTTCTTAATTCACCAAAAATTTCTTTAGAACTGAGTACCAGCTAATCAAAATCAATGCCAGGGATCGAAGGAGGAGGGATACAGGGCCTGATCATCTCTTTGTGGAGACCGGGCACACAGGCCATGTCGGGCCCCCCTTTTCACAGGAAAATTCATTCATTATAAGCATGATGTATACAATTTTACGTACATGTTAATATTTAAACCACAGCTTTATAAAAATAGTATATTGTAGTAGATACATATAAAAATTCATTAAAAAATTATATGAAGGTAAAATTTTCTGCACGATATGCTATTTAAAGTGAATAAATCTTTAAACCTAACGGATTGAATGAAACATGTTTGATGTAATATCAGTTCTTCTCCGAATTTCGAAGTTTACATTACAATTCACTGTCGTTCGTGAAGCACAATGAAATAGTTTGGTTTACACAACTAGGAAAAATTTATTCTTTCTATGAACTATAAATGGAATTTTGTAGTAATTTGTATTTTCAGAGAGTGCACAAATGCATTTTGGGGCCTTCTGAAAATGGGAGCCCGGGGCATGTGCCCCATGATAATCAGGCTCTGAGAGGGGATGGGATCACAGACCTTCATACTTCTTCTGAATAATGAGAAATTGAAGAAAAAAATACGTATTCTATTGTTTGATAGGATACGTTAATGTTTAAAAACTCCATCAAAATATGGTTTTTCTTCCTTCTAAAGCATGATCATTAATCTCATTACAAGCGAAATGAAAAATCAGTGCAAATGGCATCATTTTGAAGCAACCGTGCTATATATTTTTTTCCAGTTTTATGGAGAGAATGAAAATGGATGTTGTCGTTAAAACAATAATAATAAATAAATAAAAAGTTTTATTCACCAACTAAGCATTCCACCTTTATTAATTTAAAGCCCTTGAAATATGAACTGAATCAGTCCGGAGCAGTTGAGAGATGTACACCGTGTCCCAAAAATTTAGACAATCAATAAAATTTGCATTAACATAAAAAGTAATAAGGTACAATTAAAATTCGTGAGATAGGTAATAAATAAAAGCAGTTTTGCTGATATACAGATATAAATTATGATCAAAGGTTTGAAATTATAAAATATACATTAAATTATATAACAATGTGCTGTCCCAAAAGTATAGACACCTGTAATTTTTTTGTTTTACATTTATAAAATTAACTAAAAACTTACTTTTAATATTTAATTGTATTGCCACGACACTTTATAACATCAAATATACGTTGTCCCATAGAATTAACTAAGCAATGCTTAGTTAATTCTATGGGATAGCACATTGTTATATAATTTAATGTATATTTTATAATTTCAAACCTTTCATCATAATTTATATTATGTGTATATCAGCAAAACTGCTTTTATTTATTACTTATCTCACGAATTTTAATTGTACCTTATTACTTTTTATGTTAATGCAAATTTTATTGATTGTCTAAACTTTTGGGACACGGTTTATATACTCATGCTCAAGGAAGTTAAATTCTTATATTTTCATATAGAAATATAGTTATACTGGTTATTTTATCAGCGCCGCAGCAACTTGATTTAGCGCCTGGTGCGAAAAGCTCTGTTTATTTTTCTGTCGAACGTGAATGCATTGGTAATGATGACTGACGATGCTAATTAAGCACCTATCTGACTTGGCTCCTATCAGCGCACCACTTGCATCGCCTTTGCGTTTATGTACTAATTTTAGCATATTCTGAAATTAAACTACACATTTATTTCCCTTTTCCAGTTTTAATAATTAATAAAATATTTATTCGTTTTATGAAATTAAAGTATTTTTCACTATTTGTTTACTTTAGAAAAATATATACATAAGTTATTTACTATCAGAAATTAACAAATCACGAATCAATAACAATAAAATATAAAATTCACCGATTATGCAAGATTGTGATTATCTTTTGATTATGCAATCATAATCTTTTTTGTTATCGATTATGATTATCTTTTACATTAGGTTGTTTATAACTGATAAATAACTCATCTGAAGAAATGTTTTTAACGGAGTGATTTTAACCGAGTGTAAACTGATTAATATTCCTTAGGGATTTAATATTCAAAAAGCTATTGAAAAAATGGAAATATGTTACAAAAGAATGATTAATATTTCTTCGAAAAGAAACTCGGATCAGATATCTGGAATCTAAACTAAATATTTGAACTTTTAGGCATATGTGACTAGATATAAATTATTTAAAAGTTAAATGTTTGAAATGTCTCATTTATAGTGCCATAATCTTTATGAAAGACAAGCCCATTTTATAGGCAAATGAAAAAAAAAATGAATCAAACATGTGAATTCTAATTAAAAAATACTTAAAATATTTAACCATGTATAAATTAAATATATATATATCTGTAAAAATTAAATTGCTATTGTATTTTATAAACAACTAGCAGTAAAACCGTTCTTCGCACATAGAGAATAATAATAATAAATACTCATTAATCCTAAACATACAAAGACGCAACGTTTCCATCGATGCATATGACATGTATAAAAGTACAGGATGGCCGCAATTAAAGTGTCAGTACTCGGCGTGCTCTGTAGCGCCATCGAATTGCGAGAATGGAGCCAATTTTTTTTCATGATTACACAAGCAGGTCCTGTTTACCGAGTAGGCCTGTGAAGCCCGAGCTTACCCACTTAAATACAAAGGGCTCCCCCCAAATTTACCTTTCAAAACTAATTTTCAGGGTGGGGGAGGGGGGGAATTCAGTCAGGGTAAAATATGCATTTTTTTTCTTAATTATAGCTTAATGTATAATTACAATATTATATAATTATAATTTTCCCTTAGACTATTACTGACACATTTATGCTTTTTTTTTCTGTTGATATAATAAATGGTATAAAAACAGTGATTAAATGCAACTTATTTTCATTTTTCTTATGTTTTATTTAATTTCAAACGTGCTAAAAATAACAGAAAATTTCATCTGTATAATTGTATATTGTTTATATTCATAAAGAGTGGAGAAATGATATAAAATATGGACAATAGGTTATTTAAATAAAGGGGAAAGTAATTAGCATTCAGTGATACCAAATTTCTGTTTATAAAATAGAAGCAAAATTGTGTTGCAGCCAAGCATAAATTTACGTCAAATATTTGTTGCCCCTGTACAGTTCTTAGCATTGGCAAATGCTACAATTTGTAAAGCATAAAATATATTTTGAAGTTCAAATATTCGCACCTGTTCCATATTTGTAAATTCATTTACAAAATTAATTTGTTATGTATAATTATGTATATAATAAAATATTTTTTATATGTATCTAGGTAATTAGTTTTAGTTTAATATTAAAAGTGTTGTTTACTCGAAATTTTAATGGTAAAATTTCAAATTATTGAAGCATAATTGGCAGAGTAAAAGGGGGGGGGGGCAGTTTGATGTCGGGCTTCCCCTACTTCCAAGTCTTAAGCGGACCCTGTACACAAGACAGGGGACGAAGGATTCCACGAAAAAAAATAGTTCCAAAAGTAACCGCTAGGTAGAAATGTTTTTAAATATTAACTTACGGTTCTAGTTTCTAGTCTGAAAAAGACGAAAGGCTTCAGTGATGTTACGTTTAACAGAATATGTGCATTTTTATCCTTCATGCCAAACATGTATTGACAATTGAGATAAAAATAATAACGTAATTTTCACTCGCTTCGGATACCACATGTGCTGACATTAAACTACTCAAAAGTCGAAAGAAAATTTAAATTTAAATTGCAATTAATGCAACAATGTAACAGGAATAAGTTGTTTAAAATTTTGGACAATTTCTTTCTCGGTGTCCCTTATTTGTCTGGATATTGTCACACAACCGTAGGTCGATTAAAAGAAAAAAAATTCTCATCAAATATGGAGAAAAAAATCACCAATAATTGATACATTTCGCTGGAGATTTGAAACAAACATCTATATTATAAAGCACACGGGTGCACGTAAGTAACGCTGACATCATAAGGATGCTGGGAAAATGTGTCACAACAATGGAGTAATTACTCGCCAAACCATACACTCACTTAAATATGTTAGTTGGACCCGATTACGGAAATTTATCAGCACTTACTTATATGGAACAGACTTTTACCCAAACATGCGTTCGCGTGCGCATACATGCACGCACGTGCAAATTTGGCACCAAATGTCATGTAAAATTAAGGCAAACTTTTTGCTAACATGCCAATTCGGCGAAATTCTAGCTGTACAATATAATATATATTTTTTAAAGTAAGATTTATGGCTCAAGATTGGCGGCGTTACCTTCTTCTGCTTATAGTATTAATGCATATTTCCCCCGCTATATTTGACTGTTTAACGATGTGATATTTGACCAACAGGAAAGTAGATGTTCAATTTCAATTTGATGTCTTGTAGAAGACAAGGGTCTAGGTCCAGGTGCCAGAAACATTTTTAAAGATCCTATATTAAGGTTAAAATGTCTTTATGTCACCCTTATAAGTGCAAGGATGGTCGTGGAACCGAACTATTTAATCAAATTAATGAAACATTCGTGAAATGAACATTGAAATTTAGTAATAATCAAACTTACCAGTGAAAAAAATTGCGATACAACTAGTAGAACTTATCAACTGATCAGTGAACACTTTTGTCGCAACATCTTTCTTCATCTTGCCGGGCACCACCCTGTCCAATATTCTATACCAATAAAACAAGGCCGGTCCAATACCAGCAATACCTATGATAGCGTATCTACGCACACTTTCCCAGTTCATAGTTTTTTCTGGAAACCTTCGAGTCAGAATATATTGCTGGGCCACTTCAGCCCCCACGTACATGGTCCCGAACGAGACCATGTTCATGAGTAAGGGCCTTTTCCTAAAAATTTCTTTAGTCCGACTCCACATGTTTTAATAGAGCGCAATCACTCGCGCTCAGCTGAGCGCTTTTGAATGAGATAAAAACAGGATGGTCCAGATTACAAGGAAGTGTGCCAAGTTCAAAGTGACGTCAAAAGAGAGAGGCACCCGCATTTTACAATTGCAAAGCGAGAGTGTTTCAGACTACGTGACGACGCACGGCATGATTTGAAGTTTTCTCTGTATCGGTTTGTTTTCTCCTTTAGCAGCACATAGATGTAAGTAACTAAGAAACGCCCGAAATCAATAAAAATTTCTCATGTCGCTTAACCCTTTCAGGGGCAAGCACTTGTGCTTCTGAAACGTAGAATTCCCACCGGAATTAAGGAAAGAATTTACTTCAAAATAAGAATAAGCAATTTTTTAACTCTTTCTCGTCAAAGTTAAAAAAGTAAAATTTAATTAAAAGTTTCTGGTTTGAATCGGATTAAAATTAGGTGTTAGAATATATACCACCGCCCCTCAAAGGGTTAAAGTTGGATTACGTTGTGATGAAAAAATAGATGCTATTACATAAAGCAAGAATAAATTTTAATAAATAGGCTCAACATAGTATGCATTCAAGCAAAACCATCTTAGATGAAAAGTAATACGGAAGGTCAAACGCCTTCTCCTTATAGAATAGATTAGATGTACGGAACATTAAATGAGGCCCCAATTAGCACATGGGATAGGTGCGAGCGAGGATGGAAACCTTTTGGAAACGCTATTTCTTAAAAAAAAAAAAAAAAAAAAGAGAGAGAAAAAAAAAAAAAAGAGAGAAAAAAAAAAAAAGTATCTTAATCTTATTTGGGGGGGGGGGGGGGGGTTGTAAACACGGAACCCTCGCCGGCGCAATCCCCCCCCCCCCTACTTAATAGATGACCAGCTCTATAAAAGGTTTTCATTTCTTTTTTGTGGGTATGTGTTTGTAACATTGAATTTCAAACATTTTCTTATGGATAGGATTTCTGCAACTCCGAAGGGAGGAATTTTGATGTTCAGGAAAATCAGTTCTCATAAGACATACCATCGTCAATTCATCACTGTTAATTTGCTCATGGAGATAAGCGAAATTTTGACTAAATCCATATAAACATTTTGTTTACATATTACAGTTTTCTCGCATCGCATCGCATCAACTAATAGACAGGCTCAATAAGAGAGAAGGAACATGACTCTGACGAGAAAGATAATTTATTATTTTTCTTTATTATTTTTTATGACCATTATGCATCGTAATTTTTTTATTTAAATGCTTGAAATTAGTACCCCCGAATCCGGCTTTCCTCCTTCTGTTTAAAAGAGCAACAACACTTCCGAAATCGTATGGAAAACAGCTGATATTGAAGTACATTTTTCTTGAGAACAACTGAAGCGATTTCCATACTTTTAAAAATAGTTTGGCAGTTGCTAAACTACAAATTGATCATTCGAGAAGAAATAAAGATATATAAAAGCGTAATTTTTAAACTATTTATTACATTATTTTTTATTTATATATATTTTTTTGTTTTGTTTTTTAATGTTTAGAATATTTCATGGTTGCAATTTGACAGCCAATTGGCATATTTTAGCGAGCGTGATTTGGCGCATAATTAACTCCATTGTTGTTGTTAACTCGTATACAGTTGTAACCATAAAAAAATATTTGGCGATTTATCACCTGTGCCTGGCTAACGGAAACATGCTTTGAAATTAATTAATTTATAATTTAAGTTCTAAAAATATCAAAATGTCGCATTGTTATCGGAAACACACGTGTACATAATGTTTATATTTCTAACATATCAGGAAGTGAGTGAAAAATCGATTACAAAATTCCATCTTTACGTACAAAAACCAAGTTAAGTTAAACAAGTGGGTAAGTGTGATCAAAGATCGCACAAAGGGTTTCGTTTAATATTTCTTTCAAAACACTTTATCCTTCCTTTGATAAATCCAAATAAATTTCATTTTCAAAAAAAAAAAAAGAAAGAAAGAAAAGAAAAAAAAAAGGTCATGTTTTTTACAAAGTAAAAATTTACCGTTCTATTTTTCTCGTTTTTTCGAAAATCTAAACCGGTCCAATAGCGAGCGAAGCGCGCTATTTATACTCTGTCATAATATTTATTATCTGTCATGTGAACTAAATGTGATATTAAAAAAAAAAAAAAAAAATCCATTTCAAAATTAAACATGTTGTATAGAGACCTTCAAAATGTTAGACGTCAGATTAATTTTCTTTTTAATTCTCTAATGGCGACATATTAAGCTGCTTTTTGTAATTACACATACCCATACTATTTGTCTCGTTTTTTCGAAAATCTGAACCGGTCCAATAGCTGGGAAGCCCGCTATTACACTTTGAAATACTAACATCTGTCATGTGGACTAAATGCTATATTAAAAAAAAAAAAAAAATCGATTTCAAAATTAAACATGTTGTATAGAGACCTTCAAAATGTTAGACGTCAGATTAATTTTCTTTTTAATTCTCTAATGACGACATATTAAGCTGCTTTTTGTAATTACACATACTCATACTATTTTTCTCGTTTTTTCGAAAATCTGAACCGGTCCAATAGGGGGGAAGCCCGCTATTATACTCTGTCATAATAATATCTGTCATGTGGACTAAATGCGATATTAAAAGAAAAAAAAAATCAATTTCAAAATTAAACATGCTGTATAGAGACCTTCAAAATGTTAGACGTCAGATTAATTTTCTTTTTAATTCTCTAATGACGACATATTAAGCTGCTTTTTGTATTTACACATACTCATACTCCTTGTATTATTGAGAAATGTTTGAAAATTTCCGTTTTATTACCAGTAGGACGTCATATTAATCTTTTTTTTTTTTTTTTTTTTTTTTTTTTTAATCAATTGGTGAAACTTTTTACTTCGTTTTAATTTTTCACGTGGAAATATTTCAATAGAAAATTAATTATTGTGGATTTTTAATTGTTGGCAACTGCTATAACGAAAAATGTTTAAATTTAATAGGAAAAAGCTGTTAGATTTTTGGTTTTTTACCTCTATATATTAAAATAATACGATTTTTGCAAATTTTATGATTTTGAGCTTCATAATAGGTATTTAGCTATAAGTACACAAAATTTCATGACTGTTAGTTACATAGTTTCTGAGAACAGGCTCTGTGACAGACAGACAACGACAGGGACGCGCCAGCAATATCCGGCGCCTGTGTGCAGAACTTCACTTGGCGCCCTATATTCCTATTCCTAACAACCCCTTCCCCCCCCCCCCCCCCCACGAAAAAAGAAACTTTCAATGAGTATAGATGCATAGCTTCCAATTTTCCGGGTTTAAAAGGAAAAAAAAAGTATTTTGAACCAGAAAATTTATTTAATAAAATGTGTCTTGTTTCTATAGGGCTCTTATTCGATTCCATATTTTAAATAAAATTTATGGTTCAAAATATGTTTATTTGACTTGAAAAATAAGGAAGTTCGCAGCTTTTTAAATAAAATCTGAAATACAGTAAAATTTGTGAAAATGGAACTTGTCTATATCAGGATCCTGCCTTAAACGGAAAAATGTCTTTGTTCCAGAGAAAATAATACAATATAATTACAATAGATTGCGATAAAGCATAAAAATATGCTGGGTTGTCTCTAATCCTTTGTACTTCCGTTTTAGCAGATTTCAGTGTTGAATTCAGGGGATGGCTCGGGGGGAACAATCCCCCCGTAGCCTTGAAATATTCCCCCCCCCGGAAGATTTGAGATTGGAGCAGGGCTGCAGCTAGAAGTAAAAATTAGGGGGTGCTCAAGAAAATGTAGGGGGGGGGGGGCTCATATTATTTCTCTCACTGTGACACATGCACACACAAACACAGATATATATGATCAAAGTATTATATAGAAAGGTAAATTAGTGCACATTGATATTGTAGGCCCTATGTTTCTTATTAAATTGTTTCTAATAACTTTATATGATGCTAATAAAAGTGAAGGCTGCAAACAGGGATGTAATGGAGGATATACGGTGGATACGGCGTATACCTTCTGGATTATTTTAAGGTATACCATATACCCTCTTCTCAAATACACTATAGCATATGCTTTTTAGAGTATACCCTCTGCCTAAAGCGTATGCCCTTTGGTTTTTTTACAACTACATCACTGGCTGCAGAATGAAAATTTTCAGCGTATAATCATTAGAGATCGATCGCAACAGGTTTTTAAGACCGAAACCGAAAGTGTAAAAAAAATATTTAAAAACTGATTAATACATGCATAACTGCATATAATTATTAATTACAAATAATAATAATTACGTTACTAATTAATTTATTAATTATACGTGTATTGAACCACATTTCTAACAAACAAACGTACATATATATGCACCTTTCATGCTCCCATATGTGCAATTTTTTACAAACAGGAGTGTCATTTGGGAAGGTTAGGGGGGGGGGGGGGGGTCAGTTTCCTCCTCAAAGAATGTGATAAGAATGTATGGTTCATTATAGGTTAGTTTAAGTAAAGGGCACAAAAGCTAAAATAATTTGTTTAATTTAACTAAAAAAGGAAAATTGGCATTAAGACAACATTTTAAGCCTAGAAATTATTAATTAATAAACTTTATTTTCCATTTCAGTATTCTCAAAGTGAGACATGTTTAACATTATTTTGTACTTTAGCTAATTTTAAATATATATGTAAGGATAAAAATGTAACAGTTGTCAATTTTCTTTTAGGATGTGCACAATAAGGTCAATCTTTGCTCACTCACCGCCCCCCCCCCCCCCCAAAAAAAAAAAGATTTGCCACTCCCTGCCTCCCTAGGAAAGTATTGAAATGGCTCCGCTGTTAGAAAATTTTAACTCTGGTGCCAAGTTGACTCTCTGTGCCGCTATCAAATCTATTTATTTTCATATAAAATAAAACGCAATTAATTTATCAATAAGACAGAAATTGTTTCCAACTATACGAATTTCATCTAATAAAAAGATATTTTAAGTATACATACCTCGATATATCTTTTGTAATAAATTTCGTAAATCTTTTACGAAATCCTAGAGTTTTAACAACACCTTCCTCATAAAGCATTCGAAGCAATCTGGAGTTTCAAAGTAAAAATTTCTATCACTGATAAGTTTGCAGCTTTTAAAGATCACGTGATAAGCGTCTTTTAAGTTTAGTCATATATGCATTGCTTGCTTTATAATTTACGCTCGCATCATAAATCAGTCATGAGCCAGGGCTTGACAAATGCGGTCGCCACTGGCGACCAACTTTTTTTATCTGGCGACTAACTTTTTTTATCTGACTTTTTTCGTTTCATTTATTTATTTATTTTTTACAAAAATTTAACTAAAAAATGAGCACAAATGACATTTTCTCTAAAGCGAAGTTAAAAAGGCATTTTCCATTTCATGCACATAAAACGCCATTCTTTTCCGCTCTAGTCGGCTAGTCATGTGATTAGAATGTGAGGAGAGGGGGTGTTCAATAACAAATAGTCTTATGTGGCTTCTAAAAATTGGATGCAATGATAAAAAATGCTTACTTTTTTGTATGTTTCAAATCAGATTTTTGTGTTCAGAATTAAAACTTTTAATCTATTACATTCATTTTAAAAGAATAATAACATATAAGTGATTATAAGTAATTCATTCGAAGTAAATCTATAAAACTTAATTAAAATTTCAAGAATAATTCATTTTAATAAAAATATGTTATTATTTTTAATATTTTTTCCCGGCTTAAAATGCTTGGCGCCTCGCGTCTGTTTTCACCACACACGTTGGACATTGCCGTCACTCTGTCTTGGCGACAAGTGTCTGGTTCAGAGTTGTTTCTCAATAGTATTTTATAATTACATTGTTTGGATTATTATCTGCAGTAAATGGAAATAAAAAAATCATTGATTACACTTCAAAAAGTTTTTTTTTTTTTTTTTTTTTTTTTTTTTTTTTTTAAATTCTTATCGTAGATCGTTGGATCAAAATAAACCTCAGCCGGCTGCTGATTTCGATTTAATCCAGCGCGGGAAAATATATTTTTTTCTTTCCTTTTTAGCTACGAAAATAAACGTTTACGTAATAACTCGTAATATTACGCGTTAATAGCCCTCGAGTTTGCGAACATCACAACGTTTAATTAAATTTCTTGTAAGATATCTCATTATAGATGCTGCAAAAATACAAAATATTAAGAAATAAATTTGAAATTATATTCACACACACACACACACACACACACACACAAACAAACAACAACAGAAAAAATTAACTTATTTTTAATTTGGCAAAACTATTGCAAATGTCATTAAATGCAAATTTTGAAATAATTAAATCAGAATTATTTGACTTTTTTATTTTGATAGACTAAATAGGCATAAAATCGTTTTCCGGCTTCACTATTTTATAGATGTCCTCTCATCCGATATAGATTTTGTAGCACTCAACTATTTGAACATTTGAAGCATACGGCAATCAGCATTTCCCGAACATGTCGGTTAATTCAGAGTTTACAATATTTCCTTTATTATTATTTTTTTCACAAATATATAACTTTGATAAGTTTCCTTAGAAAACTTAGTTATTATGCACTATTATAAACTATGTAACTAATAATTCTAAACTATGTTTGTTATTATTTTTTCTGACTTAATTCCTAAGCAAACGTTTGTGCTTTTTAAAAATCAATAACGGGGACGGGGGAGGGGGTGTTAATTTTTTTTACTGGCGACTAGAATTTATACCTGGCTACCAGATTTTTTCAAATTTGTAAAGCCCTGGTCATGACGGATAATGATAAACAGTGGAGTTAACAGCAATAAACAGTGTCTTATTTTAGCCGATACTACTCATATCAATGAGTAAAGTTGAAAATTTCCGAAAGAAGAACGAGATTTTGAAATATAGATAATTTCGGTCAGGCCAAAATTTTGACAGCAGTTGCGCCGAAAACGAATATTCGGTAAAACTCCGATTTTGCGCCGAAACCGAAATTTCGGTCGATCTCTAATAATTATACTAGTGAAATATAAGTGGTGATGACAATCTATATATTTAAAACGCTAAGCGATTTCTTTCGACAATCCGTTAGAACAAACTACTGCATCAAATTACACCATTCTTTTTTTAAATGAAAGATATTAGGACACAGATTTGTTATCGTGCATTCGTTTGTTCGAAAATTTAATTAATTAGCTGTAATTTTCAATTAAACATTTACTTCTGCTTATGACGTCATAAAGTTGACAACTCCCACTTTTGAGGGCATAGAGTTTTTTTCCCTGAACTCTGTGGTTCGCCAAGCTTTTGACATTAACTAATATCAACTAGGTAATATTTTAACATTGTAGTATAAAATCTTAAAAAAAAAAAAAAAAAAACTTAATTAGCTAGAATATAATCATAATAAAATATCTAAACGTAAACATATCAATATGAATAACAAATCTCACGTAAAATGTTGCAATTTAAATGATTCCAATTGAAACAAGATTTGGAGAGTTATACTTGACGCCCAGCTAACATAAAAGTACCTATTTTATTTTATTTATTTACACACATATTCAAATTTATTATAAAACACCAGGTTGCCATACAAAGCAAAAATCGTCATTTAGGCGCCAAAAAATAACCCAGGTGCGTCTGCGATATCTGTACTGATTTAATCAAAATTATTTTGGTTGCACCGCATATTGCAAAATTAATTAAATCCTTGATTACTGTTTCATTCTCAGATTAAAAATAAGAAAATTGGTACTTCTCTATTATCCCGTCGACCACTTTTCATAACAAAAAACTATCGCCAAACTGTAACGCCAAATAAACGGGAGAACGTTGCCATTGGAATATCAAAATAAATAAATAAATAAAATACATGAATTTAAGGACACAATTGTTATTTTAATTAATGAAATAACTAATAAATCAGTAAAACATAATGAAAAATAGACGCAAATCTCGAATTAAAAACCACTTGATGACGTAACAAACACGTATAATGCTTCTGACATCAAGTAAATCGGACTGTGTTTTTGGCGTTTAATTTTACAGTTTGGCGATAATTTTTTGTTATGAAAAGTGGTCGATCGGATAATAGAAAAGTACCAGAAAATTTAATGTTTAACGAAATTCAATTATTTGATCGATCGCAAATTTTGGTTCTTTTCCGTTATACCGACACCATGCCATACATGTAAATATATGCTTGGCGACAATGGTGTCCGTATAATGGAAAAGTACTCAATTTTTTCTTAGTTCGGGCTATACCAAAAACAAACATTTTACAGGTAACAAAAAAATCGCCGAAAATGGCTGCTTCATCAGCTGTTATGACAGCAAAGTTGGATAAAATCAAATAACCTGAATTTTACAACGTTTATGCGAAACACCACAGAGAACACACGCTATTTTTATATAAGTAGGGTATATTTAAACGAATAAGAGAACTAACAACCTCCAATAATATAATGCATGAAAAAGTAAACAACTAAGTGATTCAGCAAATCATAAAAATATGTATTTCTTAATATAACTATAAAATACAGAAAAATATTCTGGTACCATAAAAAATATTCATTATCCCGTCGAAATTCCGTGCATTATCCCGTCGTCCGATTAAGAAAAAAAAACTATATGCAAATTAGGTACTTTTCGGTTAGCCGGCGCCAATAAAGTATATATATATATACACACATAATAACAAACTCCAATGGAAAATTACTTGGAGAATCATTATCACAAAAGCCAACCAAAATCTATAAACCACATAAATTCAATACTAGAAAAACAAAACTAATATACATTATATATATTTGTATATATGTATGTATATACTATATATATATATACTTCATTGGCGCCCTGCTAACCGAAAAGTACCTCAAATAATTCGCCAAACTGTAGCGCCCAATAAACAAACGGAAGAATGTTGCCATTAAATCTAAAAAAAAATAATAATAAAATAATTAAGAAAAGCCCCATTTACTAAAGTATCATTTATCAGTAACTTTTAACAATAAAATTTACAATATATTAATGAAAACAGAATCTATATAATAAAACCGTATGTCATGTGACTGTCCTCAACAGTTCCGGGATGCCGCTTCACTTTTTCATATGCCAGGCAGCCATTTTTATTCAAAATTATTTTTTCTAATAAAACTGCATAAAAGTTACATTTTTAGAAAGATCGTTCAAAATAAATTAATATTTGAGAGATGACTTACGTTCAATTATGTATACATTCTGCAATAACTTCAGTTTCAATTAGGTTCGCTGTTCAAATTCTCTATCCATGAAAGTAAACAACAACAACAAAAAAAGATTCATTCGTTGTGAACGTTTAAAATATTAAACCATGAATTTTTGGACCGCTGCCTGGTGTAAAAAAAAATAATCAGCACCAGTGAGACAGCCAAAGTTTACCATAATTCTGTTCCATACAACTCAACTTCCTTCGGATCTTTTCTTGATGTAAGTTGAACTCCGTGGTTGAACTCATGTAATAATATTTAATGGATCAAATTTCGAAACAAATTGTCAGCTTTTATTTTTCGTGTGTATTAATTAGAAACGATATTTTAATTTTGAAATCAAATGTTTTGATTTATGATAATATTTCTTATTTATCTATTTTCTATTTTAAAGAAAAATGTGAACGTCATGTATTTTAAATTGGAACAGCTGTCACGGACGCACCAGGGTTGGCGGAATTTTTGTTTTGCGCCATTTTGGCGAGAAAATCCCATTTTCAGGTACCTATTAGAGATTACTAAAACAGCATATACTTTTATTTTATTATGAAATTATTTATTTTATATTAAAAACACACACTCAATGATTAATTTATTATAAAGTGGGTTAAGCGGTTTTTGTCAAGAAAGATGAAATACATAACAACAAAAAATATGCGAAATGCTACCACGATCGCAAAAGTTCTTGATTTGTCTATCAGATTTTTCCGGTTTGGCGAAGGATTAAGAAAAAAAATAAATTATGAATAAAAATAATTTGTTACAATGCTTAACATACATTTAAGGGCGACCAAACTGGTCGCCAGTGGCGGCTAGTCTCTATAATAAAACCGTATGTCATGTGACTGTCCTCAACAGTTCCGGGATGCCGCTTCACTGTTTCATATGCCAGGCAGCCATTTTTATTCAAAATTATTTTTTCTAATAAAACTGCATAAAAGTTACATTTTTAGAAAGATCGTTCAAAATAAATTAATATTTGAGAGATGACTTACGTTCAATTATGTATACATTCTGCAATAACTTCAGTTTCAATTAGGTTCGCTGTTCAAATTCTCTATCCATGAAAGTAAACAACAACAAAAAAAAAAAAAAGATTCATTCGTTGTGAACGTTTAAAATATTAAACCATGAATTTTTGGACCGCTGCCTGGTATAAAAAAAAATAATCAGCACCAGTGAGACAGTCAAAGTTTACCATAATTCTGTTCCATACAACTCAACTTCCTTCGGATCTTTTCTTGATGTAAGTTGAATACCGTGGTTGAACTCATGTAATAATATTTAATGGATCAAATTTCGAAACAAATTGTCAGCTTTTATTTTTCGTGTGTATTAATTAGAAACGATATTTTAATTTTGAAATCAAATGTTTTGATTTATGATAATATTTCTTATTTATCTATTTTCTATTTTAAAGAAAAATGTGAACGTCATGTATTTTAAATTGGAACAGCTGTCACGGACGCACCAGGGTTGGCGGAATTTTTGTTTTGCGCCATTTTGGCGAGAAAATCCCATTTTCAGGTACCTATTAGAGATTACTAAAACAGCATATACTTTTATTTTATTATGAAATAGTTTATTTTATATTAAAAACACACACACAATGATTAATTTATTATAAAGTGGGTTAAGCGGTTTTTGTCAAGAAAGATGAAATACATAACAACAAAAAATATGCGAAATGCCACCACGATCGCAAAAGTTCTTGATTTGTCTATTAGATTTTTCCGGTTTGGCGAAGGATTAAGGAAAAAAATAAATTATGAATAAAAATAATTTGTTACAATGCTTAACATACATTTAAGGGCGACCAAACTGGTCGCCAGTGGCGGCTAGTAAAAAATAATCTTGGATATTTATTTATTTACATTATTTCTCTTAATTATGGAAAAGGAATAATCATCCTGATTATGTAAAGGAATGAAGAAACCATACAAATAAATTACACTTGAAAACATTAAAAATCTCCTTTATCTGCAGATTGATTTATTATTGTAAAAAAAATTCTTCATCTTTACATAAAAATTGATTAGCTTAAAACAATAGATACGTTTCAGAAGATATGGATTTAAAACGAACAATGATAAAAGAAGACATTTTAAAAATTTTGATCAAAACATTTTTAAACTTTTTTTTAACGTCGAATTTCGACGGTGCGTTTGGGGAGAAGCAATGCACATGCGCATAGGAGCTCATTCGGTTGCATTATCACAGAGGGGAGGGTATGTGTGCCTTATTTAATATGTTCTTTTATTGACTGAATATGAGATGAATTTAGGGATATGCTATTTGTATGATACTTCATAGGTTCAGGAAATTTTCTTTCTTGCCGTGGTGAATAGGGCGGTAATGTCAAACTGATTTCCATTTTGTTTACGGATTGTTTGTTTGGAGTTTGCATCGGAAATAATAACGTAATTCACTGGGGGAAATTTTTTTTGAAATAAAATATTTGAAAGATTGTTTCATAAGCACCCCTACTTATGTAATAAAGAAGCTTATTTTACTAATATTGCTATTGTAATTTTTTCCGTCAAGTTTTGACGGGTACCATCTAGTAAGTAAATAAAAAGCTGACAGTTCACCTGTTTCAAAAGAGTTGCAACCTTTACTTTTTTTTCTGAATATTCCATGCTCTTAAGGATTCTAAAGTTATGTTTTTATATGATAAAAAACATTAGAAAAATCAAGGGTGTATTTTGCATTTTAAAATTATTTTTGTGTCTAGTCAAAAGCTAAAACCACTTATATTTAAATTGGCTATAACTCATTAGAATAACTTTGTTTTATGCTAATAATGAAAAACGCTGCAAAATGAAAAATTTCAGTATATAACTAATGCAAAAGTCAATGTCTGCATCGGCAAAAGGTTGCTAATTCTGAGTATGTGCAGATAGGATGCGCGCCTATTGAAGTAGTTATTTGCAGTCTTTAAACAAATACTACAATTTAGTATTTGTGCAAAACTGAAAAAAGCCCCCAAAACTAAGTTGAATATTTGAACAGTTTCATTTGGATTTTTAAAACAGAATTTCATTTGGTGGCCTTGGCAACTTTCCCAAGGGGGGGGGGGGGGGGCTCAAAAATTTTCAGGGGGTGCTGAGCCCCCCCTGGCACCCCCCTAGCTACGGCCCTGGATTGGAGACACAGAAATCCATCCCGGAGAAAAATGTCTGAATTCAACACTGGCAGATATTACTGTAGATTAGTTTTAAGTTTCTTTTAACAAAAAGGGGTACAAAATAGAATAGATAAAAAGTATTTGTTTTGCTCGAAGTATACTTAAACACTAATGGTCGGAAAAAGCGCATTTTTTTTTTTAAATGTATAATAGTTTCTGCAAAAGTGATCATTTTTAGAGGCGTTGAAAAAATTTTTGCTTCTGCCGTCTAAAGCAGACTTTATTCAACGAGTGAGAAAATCACAGCGTTAAACCAAATCATTCGCAATGCTCATTTTTACCACTTAAAAGTTGTCCCATAATCGACGCCAGTCCCTTAAGGGGCTGTTCAGGAAAGAAGATCAGGCGGCGCGCGGGCGATGGAGATTTAAATATAGAGTGAGTCTATACTGTGACTGAAATTGAAAGGCCTGCGTTCGTTATCATTGATTTGGACATCCAAATCAATGATAATGATCACGGTCCTTCATTTGACTAATTAGCGTATTTTAATGATATTTTGTTATATTAAGAAGTGAACTTGGTGGCCGAATGGTTAGAGCACTGCTCTTGATTCTGGAGGTTGCGGGTTCGATCCCCCAAAATTTCTGTTTGATTTTTTCTGTTTTTTTTTTTTTTTCATTTAAAAATGTTTAATAGGTTAACCGATTAAAAATACAAAGCAATTGCTTGGTATTTTTCATGATTAATGGAATATATTTTATAAAAGCAAAATTTGATATTATTAACAATTACTTATTTAATTAAATACGACAAATTCAGCTATTTTATGATTAAAATTTTACATTACAGTGTCTTTTAATATTTAAACATTATTATTATTATTATTTTCTTTTTAGCAAATGTAAAATAAGAAATGAAAATATAGTCAATTTGCACGAATTTCTCCATGTTTTTATAATGAGTACTTCAACAGTGAATTTTTAGTACGAATAGAATGCAAAGCATATTTTACAATGTAAAAAATATTATAAAAATAAAATGTAAACGATATACATTATTTAAACTAGAAATATCAGTACCTATTTTTGTAAAGAGGTAAAATACATGTGGTTTACCGTCTAGTTTCGTAATGAATATAAATAAAATATAGTTAGAATGTTTATAAATTTTCTACTGAATGTACAAGTATTTTAGCATTTGTTTTTCGTGTTTTATGATGTTTATTGCAATATAATAAATAATGCAATTTACATCGAAAAATGAACTTCAAGAAAAATAAATTTTTAGAAATTAATAATTATGTTTCAACAAGGTTGTTATCGAAAAATATATTTTAATAAAATGTTTAAAAGCTTTTTTTATCAAATTTTAACAAAGATTTTATTTTACTATTACAAATAAAGAAATAAATCTTTTAACATATGTTAAAAGATTTATCGTAAATCAAGGTCGTGATACCAACATATGTTGGTATCACGACCTTGATTTATTAACATTCTATTTATCCCAAAAAATATAAAACAACTGATAAATAATTTTTAAATTAATAAAAATAGGGGAAGAAAATCGGAAATAAACGGCGAGCATTCACTTTGTATCCATACTTTTCAGGTTCATCTGTGTAGGACAACCCAAACGTCAGTAAAGTACATAACAATTTTTGGTACTTTTCGGTTAGCCGGGCGCCAGTGAAAAAAAAATATAAATATATATCTACATATATGTTTGTGTATATATGTATAATGTATGTATATATATATATGTGTCTGTGTATATATTTATATTTGTTTCACTGGTGCCCGGTTAACCAAAAAGTACCTTTTTTTTTTTTTTTTAGAGTTTACATTAATTTTATTGAAACCACCAATACCGTGTTTCAGGAATTCGGTGATCCGAACGTCCTCTCCCTTGTTAGTTAAAGGTGCACTGGTTATAGAAAATTTAACTTTATAATATTATATGCATTGTTTTGTACAATATATATATTTATGTAACTGCTATCAACTAAACTAATATATCAGTTTTAGTAGGTGCTGTAGTTTAAGAGACATATAAGTTGACAGCAGTTATGTAACTATATGATGTATATATATATATATATATATATATATATATAT
The DNA here is from genome assembly GCA_963931845.1 of Maratus michaelseni. Taxonomy (NCBI): domain Eukaryota; kingdom Metazoa; phylum Arthropoda; class Arachnida; order Araneae; family Salticidae; genus Maratus; species Maratus michaelseni. The sequence continues at coordinate 92,904,243 of OZ007597.1, read as the reverse complement.
ATATATATATATATATATATATATATATACACATCATACTTTAGTATTCTATTATTTTTATGTTGGATCAAAGGCTTAAAAAATCAGTTTAGAATGTTAAAAATTTTAAATTTTTCAGATATCCGATCATGTTGCTACAGCTGTATCAATCAACCTACCAAACCAAGCACACAAAAAAGCCCAATCACGTGATCAAATCGCCCACAGAATTTTTGTGAGTCACCCGCGCGCAGCGCGCGCTAAAAATTTGCAGGTTATGAACGCGGATCGGGCTATCTGATCACGTGATGCTTTTCATGAATGTTTCAGGGGTTTATTATGATGAAATAAAAATAGATATTCCTATTATAAGATCCATTTTTTTTGGAGGATAAAGATGTGTAGTCGCTAGTTTCACCTAATCCGAGCCACAGAAGCTTAAAATAATTGAAATAATTAAATTATTTCAATATATTAAATTATTTAAATTTCCGATAAGACCTACTCCATAACCCTTCTCTCCATCGCGCGCGCGCCGCGCGATCTTCTTTCCTGAACACAACCTTAATCTAAGACTCAGAAGAAAAACAAAATGGGTTTAAAAAAAAAATTAAATGATTTGTAAATTTGTCTCAGGTAAATCTACAAAACATTATTAAGATATCAAGAAAATTGTAATATATTTTAGTATAATTAAATTAAGGATTTTTTCTTTTTTGAAGTATTTTCTCCTCAATTGAAATCTTTGGCGCCTTTACTACTTCGGCGCCTGTGTGCACCGCACACTTTGCACACCGGGTCGGCGCGCCCCTGGACAACGAAAGGGGAGTAATAGGGTTTCGTGAGATGAACGAAACCCTAATAAAAAAATGAAATAACACGATTTTATAACTATTCAAAATGTTTTAAATGTAGAAAATGGTTATAAAACATTTCCTTAAATTATTTACTAGCATCTAGATATAAGTAGGCAGTTCCTATTCTTTGTATATTTGTAAACAAACTGAGTACTTTACAAAGCTTTATGGTAATATGACATAACGGTACGGAACCTTCACAGAGTTCTAAATATATAAGAATCGTTGGGTGCTATAATTGGGGCAGATTTCCTGTTAATATGCGCGATAGCCCTTTTGATTCACAATGGGAAATATGACTGCATGATTAGTTAAATATTGTTGATAGATTAAAATATTTAAAAAGAGAAGAGTTCCGTATCCTGTGCGCTTGGCGAAAATATCCACAACGGTGCCAAAAGGTCGTTTTAGCAGCATCTTACCAAATTTTATTACTTCTTTTTATTATATTTGTATTATATTATGTTTTATTCATGTTATTAAAATAATATACATATTTATAATATAATGTAATAGAATACATAACATAATATATTATAATATTATGTATTATTTATATTGTTATCTATATACTATTTATTATTACTTATGTTTATTTATATTTTATTTATAAATTAACCAAATCATCTTACCAAACGCCAAAGCAACCACATCGAAACATTTAAAAAAAAAAAAAAAAAACTTGTTAAATTTTCCGGCACAGGTTATAGGACTTTTCCTCATTAGGTGTACGTTTACCCTATTATATTACACCAATTCAGTTATACCAGCATAAAATCAAATTAATATGGAACAATTATTACAAAATTAACTTTCATAAGCTTTCAAAATTATAATTGTAATTCTAAATAATTGCTTACCAGTAAAAAATATAACTGTGCTTCCGGTAGCTGCGACAGCTTGGTCAATAATTACTTTGGCAAACAATGATGTTTTAGTAGTAGAAGGTAAACTTTTGTCCAGAAAACGATACCAGTAAAATAAAGTGGGTCCTAATATACCAACGGCGATAATACCATATCTTCCAATAGTTTCCCAATCAACTTTCTTTTTCCGAGAAGATGCTCTATTAATTAATACCTGTTGAGAAGCTTCTGCAATAGTATACATAGTTCCATACGTGAGCATGTTAGCTGCCATTGGACGAGTTTGAAAAATATTCTTTATCCCACTAAAACATGCTTGTTTAAACTTAAAAACTTTACCAAACATTACGTAAGGCAAATAAATACTACTACGCATATTAACATAAACACTGTTCAAAAAGTTCTACAACTGTTTCAAAACAATGACTCTTCACTCCTATGCCGGTGAATAAACAACTAAAAAGTCATAACATCATGCATGAGGAACATTTGGTTGCATGCCAGTTTCCATGATTTTAACTCTCTGTAGTAGAAAATAGTAACATCTTAAAATCCCTCGAAGAGACGGAAGAATAGCTGCTGCCAAAAACATGGAAGAAAATCGATAAAGAGAATTAAATGGAGAAGAGCAAGCAGTTTAGTTACGTAAAGCCTCCTGCATACACATTAAATAAATACTTCTTAAAATCGTCTGCCTTTTTATACATTTTATCGTTTTAATAAATTCATTTTCATTTTAATATTCTCGTGTTGCCAGCATAATCTTTCTAAATATTTCATTTCGCGCTAAGATTAAATTTTTCAGCATGTGCGTGTATAAAATTGTAGCGATAACAATAACGCATAAACTTTAATTAGGCTTTCTGTCTGCAATTTAGAATTTAAGAACCTTGTTCAAACCTCGAGCGCCAGTTTGAAATCCATTCATTAAAACGGAATTTGATAATCGCCATAGCTACTTGATAAGTTACTATAGTAACCCATTTTGCTACCTGAATTTGATAGCGGATTAACCTACAGACAGGAATATCCATTTTTAACAAATATAAGATTATTAAATAGGGCATGGGATCCCCCCCTTTTTTTTCACTTGAGTTCTTATTAAAGAATTTAGACTTACTATGAAATTTATTATAACATCGCAGATACATAATCGATTTCATAGTGAGTATTCATAGCAGATATATTTATAAATTATATATCGCAGTTTAAAATCATTTGAAATTAATTTAAAATTGTTAATTCGTTTGTATAATTTTCAAACTTACGCAGTAAAATTACCATTGAAAATACGGAAAATCTATATGGGGCAGACTCATCAGTAAAACATTTAATTATCTTTAAAAAATGTTTTGAATATTATGCCAAATTTGTACATTAAAAAGTTTCTTTAAAATCCAGATCAGTGTGATACCTCGCGTGAAAGTGTATAAATTTAAGTCCAGTTTCTTCTGAATAACGGCAATAAAACAATTGTTTACCGTTTCCAGTAAAAATATCACGCAACTGAGACTTTTAAATCTCAGTACCGAAATAAAAAATCTAGAAAAAAATGACGTAGTTATAGAAAAATATTTCAATTTGTAAGCAAGGTCCCTAACCTAACAATAAAACAGAACGCTTTCAATGGTGAAAATGACGTCATGTTTAAAAGCATACCCTCATTTCCATTCATAAAATTACTCTTCAAACAATTGTAATAAGATGACATCATTTTCTCTCATTTTTACTTTCTTCTATCTTTACAAGAAGAAAGTATAGGATTCATGATAATTTTAGACTTCCGGTTTTCGACGGATCTATACGTTTTAGAAGGTCCTGAACACGATTTGACTATTTTTAGAAAATGTCTTGTGACTCTGTCTGTTTGTATGTGACAGAAATTTTGTGGGCGCTCTATCTCAAGAACTAATGCTCGGAATTTAATAAAACTTTATATTCAGTTAGTCCCTGATATAAATTGGTGCTGATTAGTTTTTGGTAAAAATCGCCCAGCAGGTGGCGCTGCTATGCAGCATTTTTCGCGATTTCCGCAATAGCTCTATCTCAAGAACTAATGCTCGGAACAGGGGCGTAGCGAGCGGGGGGGCAGGGGGGGCAGCTGCCCCCCCAATGTTTGGTAAAAGGATTCAGTCGGCTTATCAGCAGATTTAATTAGTGTCTCTGTAGTATGTCAGTAGACCGATTAAAAAAAACAATTCGGAAAAATTCTGGTTGGCAGAATTTTAAGTCTTCAGAATGCATTTCACTACACCCTTACAATCATATGGCAAAAGCTAGTTTGTCTGTCAATAGATAGGTTATGAGTAAAAAAAGTAATGGTTTCAATAGACCTATCTGGTCAGCCGGTATGAAAGTCACGTGTTCTGTCACATTTTCGAATCACATAAATAGCTAGTCGGCCTACCCACTGAAAAAAAATTATCATGTATAAATCTTGTCTGCAGAACCGGAAATGTTGGACATATACTATATACCTTACCCACACATGGAAAAGCTAAGTCGGCCGTCGATACATAGGCCAATAGGGGAAAAAAATGAATCTGATTTATTGATTTGAAAATATCAGAAATTTGTCCAACAGTAACACTCGCAACTTACAAAGATAAAAACTATCAATATATAAACTAGGTCGACCGAATGCGAAAGTCGCTTAAGAAAATTCAAGAAATTTTATACTTGATACATAGTAGGTTCTAGCAACGATATGATGTTTACGCCCTTTGGAACTGTTTTAGGAACGTTTGGAAAATAAAAACGAAGAATTTTTAAAACTATTTAAAAAAAGAAAATGAACAAATTAAAAAAATATCCGTGCATTTAACATTTAATACCTAAAAAGCTTCTTACTTTTTTTTTTATCATAAAACTAAAACTAATTTTATATGCTTGTGCCAACATAACATAATTATATAATTTTCACTGATTTTTCATTGTTATTATAAAATTTAGGATTGGAGCCTTTATTAATTACTTAATATTTATTGTATACCCTGATTACCGTAATTTCCGGCGTATAACCCGCGGATCAAACAATTATGTTTCGACCCAGAAATTTTATTTTACATAATGGAACAACGTAGATCGCTGTAAGTATTTTACTTCAATTATTAAATAAAATTTCTGGGTCTAAACATAATTGTTTGATCCGCGGATTATAAGCTGGAAATTGCGGTACATGTTAGCGATTACTTTTTAAAAAAACTAAATCATACGTAAGAGTAATTATTTTTTTAATAAAGAATTCAGAAAGTAGAGGATTTCAGGAAAATTAAATTATTAAAAGTAGTTTTATGGTAAAAAGAAAAAAAAAAAAAAACTCGAAGCGATTGCGGAACATTAACACGTTTGCACTTAAAACAATATAAATAGTTCAGCGTTTCAGGCCCGTGACTACTGCCGGGCACTGCCCCGTGGCCCCAAACTGATGGTTAAAATATTATTGTATTTTAATATCTAATCTAACTTCCTATAAAATACCCAGCACCTAGCTAAAAGTTAATAATTAAAAAAATCCATCAAAGTGCGAGGGTAAATGTTTTTGCGTGTCCGTTCAAATACTCCATACGCTTCGCATGCAAAAGCATCTCTAGAGCAGACAGCAGAATGTCGAGTCGAATGTGTCATGTCGCGCCAGGTGCCTGCCGAGTGATGAGTCAAGTGCAGGCTAGGACGTGCAGTAAGCTAGTGCTATTCATGATGAGTCATTCGTTTACTAACTGCTCATCAATATCGGACTATCAGAGCAGTTGAGAGTCGCATAGTAGTGATACAGTGCTGGAAAAAAATTATAAAGCCGATAGAAAAATTTACAAAATTCAAAAAGTAATGGAATTGTTGATAACGCAAATTCTATTTTCATTTGCATGATAAACATTGCAATAATACACATAAACTTTATTTAGAAAAACGGAAAGGGGGACATAAATTATGCTAATTTCTTACAACCAATGAAAATCAACTTGGAAAAAAGTATAAAGCCGATGGTTCTAGCCTCATTTGGCATAATGCCAGACTTGAGAAAATAGGTCGCCATGAAAGTTTAGGTAAATGTAAACGCGTTACACGCATTCATTTTGTATTTGGTTTGTTTAATACAATGCCCAGAGGAAAAAGGTTATCCGATGGTGAACAAATTAAAATATTAGCTTTAAATGAAGCTGTAATGTCTGGTTCTAATATTGCAAGAAAAATAGGAATGTCCAAAGCTGCAGTAAACAGTTTTCTCAGAAATCCAGAAGATTACGGCAGTAAGAAGCATACAGGAAGACCGAAATCCTTAACTGCAAGGCAATCAAGACAAATCCGGAAGCTTGCTTTCGAACAAAAAATGTCGTCTGCCCAAATTCAAGAACAGTTACGATTACCATGTACAAGCCGAACGGTAAGAAATGTTTCAAGTAACAATCCCATTGTTCAATTAAAAAAATTTAAAGGAAAACCACCTCTTTCTAAGTACCACAAAAATGCTCGCTTAGACTTTCCACAAAAACATGTAACAGAAAGCACAAATTGGAGAGATGTTGTCTTTTCCGATGAAAAGAAATTTAATTTCGATGGACCCGATGGCTATAAATATTTTTGGCATGATTTACGGCAGGAGCCTGATATTTTTTCAAAGCGTCAATTTGGAGGTTGCTCGGTAATGGTTTGGGCTGCATTTGCTGCCTGTGGAACCACTCCAATTGTTTTCATGCATAACAAAATGAATTCGGTTATGTATCAAGAAATGTTAGGAGATAATTTATTACCCATAATTTATTTGCTCCTCTTATAGCTTCAGGAGACTGGACATTTCAGCAGGACAACGCTTCCGTTCATGTTTCGAAGTCAACTAAATCTTGGCTGGAAGCTAATTAGGTGAAATGCCTTCAATGGCCAGCTCATATAGACCCGATCTGAATGTAATAGAAAATCATCGGGGAATTTTAGCTCGAAATGTTTACAAAAATGAACGAAAATTCAATTTAAAGTTAGATTTGATGAATGCTTTTAAAAACGGCTGGAACAATGTTGATGCAAGTACTTTGTGTGGTCTGATAGATTCAATGAACAAAAGACTAGTCAAAGTCATCGAAAAAAATGGGTCTCACATCGATTATTGGTGAAATACATGTATCGACTTTATAATTGTTTCCAACTTTCTTTGTACAGAAAATTTTCTCAAATCTATTAATATTTTATTAATGTAGTTATTAATTAATTTATTTTTTTCTTTACTTCCTTGTAGCATATAATATATATGTATGAAATTTCATAAATGTTCTATATTTTGTTTTTTAATTATATCATATTTTCAAGTGGCTTTATAATTTTTTCCACCACTGTAGTACGATAGTTTATTACTTAACCCCTTCGTGACGAGTGTCTTTTACAGAATTTTTAATCTTTTACCACCGGTTTTACAAAACAGAAATTTTCGCCTAAACGAATCGCAGAAATGCTGTCATTAAATAAGGCAAAGCTTACAATAAAAATTAAGTGGTGGGAATAAAAACTATCCTGCGCCGTCAGGCGCCCACGGGGTCGCCGACGCGCGTAAACGACCATCGCACCCAAGCCTCTGAAGGGCTTTTAACGCACCAGGGCTTTGTCTCGCCCGGCGCTGCGATCGGCCTGAGGCCGCTCCCCACTGCGGACCCCCAGGTCATTTTACCAAGGTTGGTGACATAGGTCGTCACGGTAGTAACCCCACATCTCGGAGGAAACTTCCGCAGAGACGGAACCTTGATGAACCGCCATGGAACCCCCGACGACTTCGTTCGCGAGACCCCATAGGGGGAGACGGTCGCTAGGTCATATGTCGAGCTACCACGACGGCTCTTGCTTTACCACAGCTCGAGGGGTGTGAGCAACCTACAGAGGTTGTCACGTTCCCTTTTGCAGTGGATCCTGAAATGGAATGGATTAGTACAACAACATATAAACTCTAAATTTACAACAACAACAACAAACATGCTTAAACATTTTAAACTTTAACAACAAACTTTAACTACAACAACATATATATACACAACTGTGACTAGCCCATTTTATCACAGACAACTGCCGGCTTATGAGACGAGTCTCAAGCCTGCGTACTTATTGCACCATTACCTCTACCTCTACGTCCTGCGCCGTGGGGACCACGGGCATTTCGCAGTGCGTTCAAGTGTGGGCGTGGAAGAGCTCGGTGATTACGGCCTGCTCTTTGGCGACCAAGGTTGCGATCTAGTGTACGCATAAGGAGTCGGTGAATGATCAACCTGACACCCTTTCTGGCGTAGCCACACAGGCAGAGATCGCGCGGCGTTCGCGTCCGAAAGTCACGAGGAAAGTACTTTTCCCGCACAGACTTCCAGAGCTCGCACCGGAAGAGCACATGGCTGATGTCACACACCTCAACCCCACAAAAACATGTAGAGTCGTGGTGAAAGAATCGAGCCTGGTGATCGCCAAAGGTGCCGTGTCCCGTGAAGACCTGATTAATGAAGAAATCGCCCTGCAGTCGACGGATGCCGACGCGTGGGAAAGATTCATAGGTCTTGCGCGCGGTCCCAGATTGGTCCCATCTCTCTTGCCACTCGGACAAGGCACGCCCAAAGAGGTCTTTTTTGGCTTGGCGGCGCGTGACTGGAATCACTACATCGACGTCATGTCGAGCAGTGGCTTCTTTTGCCAACTTGTCCGCCCTCTCGTTAAAGATGTGACCAACTTGGGCCCGGACCCAATGCAGATGAACCTCAATTCCTGTTGTTTTAATCAGATCCCTAATCTCGGCAATGGCCTTGTGCTGAGGCACAAGTCCGTGAAGCGCTTGGAGCGCCGATCTCGAGTCTGAGAAGACGTCGAGCTCCCCGAGACCTCTCCTGTGGGCATGGGTGATTGCTTCTTTGATCGCATGGACCTCCGCCGCAAACACTTCCGCCCCGTCGGAGAGACGGAACTGGCTCTCCGCAAGTACTTGGTTCTCTGACACAGCTAGGAACGCACAGCCTACTGTGGTGTTCTCTTGCTTGGATCCGTCCGTGTAATACGAACACGAAGTCCGCGGCTCCAAATCCGCGGTCCAACGGACTCTCCAGAGATCCTCAAGTCTGGGAGTGGGCCTCCAGAGGTCGACTGTCTCGGAGTCTAGTCCGGTACCGTCAACGCTCTTCTTCCATCGGACAAGGGCCGTGTAGTCCCTTTCCAGCCCCGCACGCAAGTCGAGGGGGAGAACCCCTGACAAGACGTGAAGAGCATCCGTGGAGGTTGTCGCGTAACATTTTGTTACGCAAAGGAGTAGGCTCCTTTGCATGCTAAGCAACCTGTTTGCAACCACTACCTTCTTTGAGTAATACCAAATAGATGCCGCGTAAAGAATAATTCTTTCCGCTATGATAGAGTAGAGCATCTTTCTAACTTTCGGTCTCAGACCCCATGTGGCTCCTGAGAGACGGTTCATTTTATTCAACACCTTAAATGCCTTTTCCTGGATGGCGGCCAGGTGCGGCATCCAACTGAGGTGGTGGTCGATTATGAGGCCCAGGTACAAAATCTGCCATTTAAAGCCGATTTTGTTTCCTTCCATGAGGATAGGAATAGATGGGGCGTGTTTTAATTTGCCCAAGGGTTTCATAACCGTGTAGCCGCATTTCTCAAAGCTGAATGTGAGGCTGCATTCCGTCGCCCAGGCGTGGATCCTTGAGAGGACCGGTCCTAGCAACGGCGCGAACCCCATAGCAGCCCTTCGTCTTGCGGCCACGAAGACGTCATCGGCGAAGACCACAACAACATAGGCCTCGTCATTATCGTCTGGCAACCGTCTCAACAGGAACTCTATAACCACTAGCCAGAGGTATGGTCCGAGACACGAACCTTGGGGTACTCCTACGTTAAAGTAGTGGTCCCCGTCATCTGATTGGATGATAGATCTATCCCACAAATAGTCTTCTATCAATCCAAGGAGCCATGGTTCGACGCCCAATTCTTCCAGAAATCTGAGAATGTCTGTTCGTCGAACACTATTGAATGCTGACTTGATATCAAGCGTGAGAAGACACGTGAATTCTCCACGACTCTTTGAGGTAGCTATGTAATCCATCACACGATGGAGAGCGTCGACCGTACTGACCTTCTTGCGAAAGCCGTACTGCCTTGCGTCGATCAGGCGATTGGACTCCAAATATAGTACCAGCCGAGTTGCGCACATTTTATCTAGAACCTTCCCGAAGGCCGGTAAAAGACAAATAGGGCGGTAGGTCGCTGGGTCACTACGCTCCTTCCCGGGTTTGGGAAAAAACACAGCAATGGCCCGCTTCCATGTCCGCGGAAAACAAGTCTCTCTCAGGCAGTGGTTGTACAAGGATAACAACCACTGAGGGTGGTGTTTCAAGACCGCACGGACGATCGCGAGACTGAATCCGTCATGACCATCGAAGATTCTGAGCATCTTATGCGTTACGTATACATGTCACTCGTCCCCAGGGGGTTAATCTTACATTGCTTGTGTTGAGATAATAGTTTATATTATGAAACGAATTTGGCACCAGTCAAGTGGAAATAAAAAAAGACAGACTCTAAAAAGAAGAAACTTGGAGGCTGTAAAAAGTTCGAAGAAGTTATCAACATGGCTGGACAGTGGAAACCACTCGACAGGGAATGGTGATAAGAAATGTATGAATGGTTTGCTTTATTCAGTGTGATGTGTAATTCATGTAAAAATAGTACAGTCAAACTTGAATAATTCGAAATCGTGGATAATTCAAATGTTTCTATCGGTCCCTTGACATTCCTATAAAACACAATCAGTGGTGGATTAAGCACTCAAGAGGCCCCAGGCGCAATTAAATTTTGAGGCCCCTCCAAATATTTTCAGTACCCATATAGTGTGCATTTTTTTAGTTTTACAATTAGAATTACTGAAAGTGTATGTTGTTAATTTCATACGACATTATCTCTAATTGGAATATAAAGTTCAAATTATTTTCTATCGCATGCTAATAAAATATTGAAAGTACTTCGCATTCATTACTTTATCATAATTTTTAGAACTAAGAGATCACATTTTTATTTAGCTTTTATTTTGAAAATCACTACGTTCTATTTACTAAACTATCACTTCATTCTATCATTCTAAACAACTGTGTTTTTCACAAATATAACTGTAGGATTTTTTCTTATCAATACATATTCTTTTTTTTTCCAGTAAGTTCTTGGTAAATCTTTTAAATAATTACTGAGTTATATCAAAAAAGCATTTTAGTAATACAAAATCATATATTTTATTTTTAACTATCAATTATAATTAATCAGTTAAAAATTAATTGTAAAAACTATTAATTAAGAAATAATGCGACAGATTGACTATTTTACATTAGTCGGATTTGAAACATTTTTGAGTCGGCCAATCTTGCCTTTTGCCCCCCAAAAATTTTCTTTCGCTACGGCCCTGGCTCGGAATTTAATAAAACTTTATATTCAGTTAGTCTCTGATATAAATTGGTGCTGATTAGTTTTTGGTAAAAATCGCCCAGCAGGTGGCGCTGCTATGCAGCATTTACACGATTTTAGCGATAATAAAACTTGAATTTCAGTTACCCCTTGATATAAATTGGTGCTTATTCTTTTTAGTGCATGCGAAACCTGTGTGAGATAAAATAAAGTTTTGGGATTGACACATCCGACTAGTTTATTTCGTCAGCACTCACATTAATGCCCTAAATTATTAGGCATTTCTTATACTACATACAAGACCTCTCTCTATAAAAATATTTTTAACTAGCTGATCCACCCGGCGTTGTCCGGGCCTGTCAAAAAACAACACGAAACGCAAAAAACCTCTAAAAATCACAATAAAAGTTCGCGAAAAGTTTCAAAATCGCTGCACGAATTCCGAATAAACTTTATTGAAAAGAGAACTAAATTTATTAAGTCTCAAAAATTTATTTCAAAAGCCGCAAAGGACAAAATGTACTATATTGGGCAAAAAGATTAAAACAGTATTTTTTTTTTTTTTTTACGAATGTGGAAAAATCGCCGCGGAATGCGAAAAAACTAAATATAGCATAAACATATTCACGAAAAATTCAAAAATCGCAATCATTTATAAAAGATATCATATATTTTAATTCATAAAATAGAAATATTTTTTCCATCAGCTCCGAAATTTGAATCCAACATCTGCATGCAAAAGACAAAATGTTTTCACCCGTGAAAATGTGAACTTCCACTCGAAAGAAAAAATCCTTGACGGCTCGGCCTACAGGCACAGGTAGATTTCACAGACGCAGACCGTGGGGCGCATTTTGTCGGGAATTGCAGAAGAAATTACCTTTTTGCAATGATGCGGCAATTGGACCGCCCATTTTTTTGTTTTTAATTTTTTTCTTGGTATAAGGGTTGGTCCTATAAAAAACTTGTCAATATAAAAGTTTTAGATAATATTAAGAGGATTTATAATAAATTTAATCGGATTTGATATCTTGTGAATTGACGAAGTTCTAAATTTTTTTCGTCTTAAACCCCTCTTTTTTCCCCCCTTGAGCGTTGCCATCGGCCTTGAGGCCATTTTTAATGATATCAAAAATCTGTCTAAATTTTCGGCCCTTTTCCTAGAAGTAATAATAACTTTAAACGGATTAGATACATATCATAATTAAGAAGTTATGCGTTTTTTTCTATTTTAACAAAGAGCTATTATTTATTTACTGTGTGAAGAACGGGCATAATGTTGTATATAGTCATATAAATAGAGATGAATTTCATATACATACAGATGAATACAATAACATCGTTAAAATAGACTTCAAACAATTACCTCTGATAGATAATAATATATCATAACTTAACTTTGTGTGTGTGTGGGGGGGGGGGGAGGGGGGCTGAAAATTAAACAATTATAAATGTTAAATTTCTCATAGAGAAAAAAGATACATCAATTTTGTAATATTGAGTACTCATCAATTTCGTGTTAATATTATTAAAATAAGTATCAAACTACTGTTGTCCATCTTGAAATTAATCATCCGGATGAATTTCCAGAACAACATCCAATTATTAGAAAAAAAGAATTCAATTAGTAATCTCAAAAAAACATTTTAACAAGCAGATGGGAACTATGTATGCTTTTCGCTATGTGTTAATAACTGATATTGCACTGTATATAAGCAACTACTGGAAGCAGATGTTTATAACTAACTTGGAACAGACTTTATTTTTATATTTTATTTTTAATGGCAAATGCTGTTTGTGCCACACAAAAATGTAATCATTATCTAAAATGTAATAGTCTCAGCAACAGGTAGCTTAACTGCTCCTTTAAAATATATATATTAAATCAAAAATGGAGTCCTTATCTTCGTTTAAAACCAGACACACTATTAATACTCTGTTATTTTTCAGTTTAACTTGAATGAATCCAAAGGATAATTTACTGTAAATAAATGCTTTTAACTTAGCAAAGCATAAATCCAAGGAATAAAAAATTGTTTATAAGCAATCCCTGGCTATGCAACCATAACGGATTACCGAGTCATATACGAGCAATGGAGTACAACAGGTAAGCAAATTTTACTTACCTCGATTTTTTCTATGAGCAGCATATAGCCACTGTTAAGTATTTTCTTGTTTTGTTTATTCACGAGAGAGCGTGTTTACCCTACTGAGTGTTTATGGCTCAACAGGCCATAAATTTCCTACATAGGCTATAATGTATCCGAATTCGAATTCTTTTTGTGGCTCCTTAAATGAACTATAAATCAAAACTGATCATTTTGATTAGGAAGCATATTATAGTAACCCTTGATAAGATACTTAAATTCTGTAGCCATCTAAGCATTTAATATTATGATAGATTAATAAAAATAATTAGATTAATTTCAAGTGTATTTTAACAATATTATTATACAATTCATCTCTATTTATATGACTATATGCAACATTATGCCCGTTCTTCACACAGAAAATAAATAAACAAATAAAAATTCATAAAGCAGCAAAAGTGTTAAAAAATGCATATAACATAAATACACATCATGCATCAGATTATGAAGCTAAAGATTAAAACATAGTCTCATTTTCCATGGTGTTTATAGTCCATATACAAGGTCTGATAGATGAAAGATTATTGGCTTTGGACAATTATTTAATTTAATTATTAAATTAATTACACATTTAACAAAAGAATGAAAACAGTGCCTGCACAATAACATGCATTACATAGAGATAGACAAAATAGTCATAAACAACTGTGTTGGAAGTGTTCTAAACTACGTTTTTTAGGTGCGTTCGTAATTATATAAATACGTAGCACCTATTGTCGTCCTCTGGTCCGTCCGTGCGCATATAACAACGTAAAAACTACCCAACCGAATGGTTTGAAATTTAAGATACATTATCTTTGCAGAATTTTATCGAGACATTAAAACTTTAGAAAATATTAATAAAAACATTTATTAAGAAATTAATTGTTTTTTAAATCGGTGCTTTTTTTTCTATAGGAGCTTTCGAAGCTTAATCGTCAAGCGACCGAGATACTTATTTTATGACAGAAATGAATCTGCAGATGATAGAATTAATTTCACAGAATTAAAAATCATCAAGATCTGAATATTTATATAACTAGCTATAGTGCGAATGCACCTCGTTTGTAACGTTTGACATACAATTTCCATCTTGTTTAGTTTAATAAAGATCTTTTAAAAAAAAAAAACTTAGATTGAGTTGTTTTAAAAAAATAATAATAGCTTGCCAATCATTGAAATACACATTTCACAACATTTATAGGTCAATGCGTTTTGTCCCATTCTAGAGCTCAAGCAACTGAACATAGTCTGACAAATGAGGTAGCAATGGATTCGTCTTGTCAGGTGGTGCAGAGATACATGATGTCACAGTAAATTTGATGTAGAAATCACAAAAGTAAAATACTAGACATTAAAAGAAAAAGGAGAAATAAAACCAGCCTGACAGGTAGATTTGATTTACATGCCTGGCTAGTTAAGATAAATAAACATTTTTTAATTACCATTCAAATTTTATTATTTTAGCACCAGTGGTTGCTGAGCATTAATTGGTCTGTCATTGCCAGTTGTTGACATTTCAGTTAATGATTTTTCTACAATTTGCCATACATACATAAAACATAACCAAACACTATAAAAATATTTAAAATGATAAATCCTTCCTTGCAAATTTACCTAACTAAATGTACAAGTACCTTTGAAATCCATTCAGTAGAAATTATAAATTATGTCCTTTTCCATGATCAGGATTCAATACATACAGTAGATAAAAACCCATTTTTCAACAAATAAAAGTAATAGTGACTAATATGGAATTTTCAATAACCTTAATGCTCAAAACGATCACTAAAGCAACAGCTTCAATAATATTAGACCTGAGTAGAGTCTACATTGTGCCAGTAACCTGACTTTCCCTGAACCCAACCCGACTCGCGGTTCAAGTTGGGTCAGGTTGACTTTAATTGTTTCAAGTTGGTTTCGGATTTGATTTTTGCAGGTCGGATTCAAGTTGACTGTGATTTTTCAAAAAAGAAAGTGTAGAATATAATTTCAGATTAAAAAAACTATACATTAATGAGTATATATATATTATATATATATATATATGTCCATTTTTCAACATAAAAGATAAAATTGATATTAGAGGTATAACTGAAAACTATTTTTCCATAATTGTATTAAAATATGGATTCTATTTCTTCTATTTTGGGTTGGGTTGTAGGTTGACGAAATGTTTTTTTCTCGGGCTTGGGTCGGATTGACTTGAAATAAAATTTTCAAGTTTGAATCAGGTATAACCTGACCCATGCAGGACTCTACTCTAGAGTGGATGCAAAACCAGGTACAGCTAACTATAGTTATACTTGTCACACTCCCACTATTCTTCAGTAAAAACTGTGGTAATTTGATCCAAGTCAAACATGTTTTGAACCAGAAAGTTTATTTAATAAATGAAGTCAAATAAGTACTACATAGATACTTTAAATTAAATAATGAAGCATTAAATGAATTTGAATGCTTCATTAAAATTCTTTAATTAGAATTAACGGGGGGTTAACTATTATACTACAGCCATGGTAGTGGAATATCTCCTATAGCTTCTTATATTCCTACTCCTATAGCTTCATGGCCATATCTTAATAGATTTAATTACCCTGAAATTTCAGCAAAATATTTGTAAAAGTTTATAAGGTAATAATGTACACCAGCAAGAAATAAAAATAAAGCAGAGATAGCGGTAGCAGAAAAAAGCTTTCTTTTAGAGGTTAAGGATGGGGGGGGGGGGGGATTCAAAAAGAGAAGAAAACAACACTTTTTGATTCCAAAAATGAACTTACCAATCTGAATAAATGTTTAATCATATAAAGCCTTTTCCTCTTGAGCAGCTTTAGCAACTGCAGCCCTAGATTTTTTTTTTTTCACTGGTGATGTCTTTTGCCCTTATAAGTTGTCAATACTTCCCAGTGCTCATTTTCACTTCTATTTAACTTCACAAAATGCGAGCTAGCAGAGTGATTTTTTTTTTTTTTTAACATAGCACAATGCAGCTAAAAAATAAATGTCAATAAAATGTGCTTGTGCTCATACACTTGGATTTGTCACTAAATCCAGTAAAAAAAAATGTTATATAGAAACTTCGTCAAATAATGATAAACCTTAAAGGTTTATCATTACTACTTTAAACATTAATACTTTAAACATCATAAAGACAAATTTTAAATTCATGAATACTAAATATCATATAAAAAAGTAATTATAGTCTTTTATAAATTATATCCATTTACTTTAGATATTTTATCAGGGTTCATACCCTTTTTAACAAAGTAAATTCCAGGAGTTTTCAAGGAGTCTCAAAAATTTTTTCCAGGAGATTTACTTTGAGTTTTTAATACAATCTGATTATCTTTTTTCAACATAGCATGTATACAGAGATGGGGTTGCTTCTCCTGAAATGTGAATCTTCAAAAACTTAATAAATTTTAAAATAGTAAAAAAACCTTGGAAATATGACAGTTAAGAGAATGTTGATTTCTCATTATGGATTTATAATGCTCCAGTTAATATATATAACAAGAAACAATTAATTTAAAACTTTTGTTTAAATTCCCTCAATATTTTAATGTCAAATTCAACAAAGAATTGGAAGTTCTCAGTTTAATTTGCTTTTGTGTGTAAAAAAGACAGATGACAAAATAAGAATACAAACCAGTAAAAATTAATTTGCAATATTGATTTAATTGACATTACTTTGATATTTACCAAGCATAATCTATAAAATTTTAATTTAAAAAATGAAATTTTTAATTAAACTTAATTATGATTGTAGTCAACAATTACAATTAAAATTATAGTGAAATTAATATACAATTTCAGAACATATCAGAAATTCAGATTTAAGTTATAATATTTTAAAGTTCCACACTTACTTCAAAACAAAATCTTGCGAACATCCCTTGTTTTATATCATAAAATTGCCAAGTATGTAAAAATTATTCTTTCTCCATATGTGAATTTTCTGGCAATTTCACTATCTGGAAACATCCTTTGAAATGTTAAGCCGATATTCTCATAAGATTTGTAAGAATAATTGGCACTTAAAACTTTCAACGCCCAAATTGTTTCTGCTTTTAAATGTTCATTTCTAACTAAAGTAGAATCAAGAGTTTCTGATAGTTCACTGATTGCTGCCGAGACCACAGAAGCATTATCGAACGTTTCGTATTTCATCACAGAAACATAGGCTTAGTTGCATTGAGGAAGTCTTTTAAGAACATCTTATCTTTTTCTGCTTTAAGCTTTTTAGAATTTTAAATGTGATGTACCGACTCGCCGTTGTACTCGACCGATGTACCGAGAGCCGACTCGCCCATATTTAAAATGTCTGTAGACCGCTTACATATTAAACACTTTGCTTCAAAAGGGGAAGCACTCGGTAGCATTCAGTCCTTATATCTTTCATTCTGAATCCAAATTTCATTAAATATACACTTTCCTCCAGGAATTTTTCTATGCTGAATAAAATGTAAACAAATAGTAAACACCCAACGATCGCTGTGCTCATCAATTTCCCCACAAGCTCAATCATTCTTCTTAGCTGCCGATTGCGCATGTTTACTGCGCAATACACTTTTCACGCCAGTTGCAGTTAATACTGCTCCATGACGAAATTGAATTAGATTTTCTGCGATTTACCTTCAAAATCAATAAATTTTTAATTTTTAATATTCTCAAAAGTATAGAGAGTAAAAAATAATTAAAATATCGTATTTTTAATATTTTCCAGGAGTTTTTCTTTAATTTCCAGGAGTCACAGGTAAATTCCAGGAGTTTTAAGGGCCCTTGAGAAAGGAAATGGAATTCCAGGAGGCGTAGGAACCTTGTTTTATTCATCAAAAAACAAATATTTCTAGAAAGAACCAGAATAAAAAATGACATTACTGTTCAAGAATACGCTATATTTTTAGTTTAAGAAAATAGCTTTATATTTAAAATTAATGAATTAATTTTTCATGATATTATAACCCTTAAACTATATTTATTTTAGCAAAGTAATTTTAAGCATACATTACAGTATATGTGCTTCAATTTAATTACTGAAAAACTGTTAATTTTGTCTGAATCTTTTGTTTAGAAAAGTTTTTTTCTCTCATAATAAATATGTCTTGGATCTTTGCTATCAGGGGTCGATGCAGGTTTTTTTTCTTGGGGCCCATTTTGTGAAAAGTAAAGGTTATTTTTGTGAAAAATAACATTTTATAACGAAAGTTGAAATCCAGTTAATCAAATTCTAACCAGGCATTTATAAACAAGAACTTTTTTAAATCCTTTTGCTGAAGTTTTCCTCTCTGGTGAACTTGTTTTTTTACAAATTACACATTTTAAAACATCACGAAATAATAAATAAATAATAAATAGTAAATTTTTTATGGAATAGAATTTTGTGAAGGGGCCCATTTTATCAAATTTATTTTTGTGAAGGGGGACCATTTTATCAAATTTATTTTTGTGAAGGGTGCCATTTTATTAAATGGATTTTTGTGAAGGGGCCCTAAATAGGCCCCAAATTTTCCCTGGATCGATCCCTGGCTATGCTCTAAAAACCTCTTCAGGCATATCTTATTCAAAATGTAACCCACATTGGATTACTTCAAGTGGTTTTCAAATGGTAGGTGCTTGATAAAAACCACCTAATTAGAACCTAATTCATTGAGCACTACAAAATGTTTAAAACAAAAAAATAAGTTTGAAATGTCCCGATATATTTTGAGAAATAAGGAGATAAAATGTTAGACTACAAGAAAAAGTTTGTGAAAATAGGAGGCTATTTTACAAGGAAATTCGTAAAATATTCTTAGTTCTAAAGAAAAGTTCATAAAATAGAGCAATTCACAAAATAAAAATCTGATTGTAAATGCAAAAATCCAAAATAGATATTTCTTTAAATTACATATTATTACTTGCTCCTGATTTCTGGCTATGTCCAAATATTGTTATTGATTTTTTATTGGCTTCCACTTAACCAATTAACATTGTATATTTACTTGATTCTGGAGGTAACACTACATTTAATGAAAAGCTTTGCTAAAAATGATTATGTGTTTGTGTTTTTAAATTAGATAAACCTAATCAAATTTCAACAAATTTTGAGTATGCAATGAAAATGGATTCTAGTTTGTTCCCAATAAATGTGGTAGTGATTAACAAAGTAAATTTTTAATATGATATCATTAAAATTTTTGGACCTCTTAATAATGTTAATATTTATTTTAAGGAATTATAAAATGCAACTTTGTCATACCTTATCCCTTTTTTTTTATTTCTCTTTTCAAAGTTTTTAAAGATCGTAAGAAATATTTAAATTTGGTAAAATTATACACATTATTAAATATGTCATATTTATAAGTTTACATTCAGCTAACTTTTTTGCATAAATGGTTTATGGATATTATAACGCATGAGTCAAGTTTAACCCCTATTTTCTTTAATCTTCACAAGTTTAGAATATTGAAAATCTCTGTGTAGGACTGCGAAGCAGTTTTAGTTCTATCAGAAAATTTCTTCAACATTAATCATTTAAAATCTAAATACTAAGGTAATAACCATGCTTATTGCGAACTGATGTTAATTCTTTAGACAATTAAATTTACATCTAATTATGTACTTCAGCAACAGATTCGGCTTTGGATAAATTTAGAATATTAAAATTCTCTGTGTAGGACGGCGAAGCAGTTTCAGTTCTATCAGAAAATTTCTTCAACATTAATCATTTAAAATCTAAATACTAAGGTAATAACCATGCTTATTGCCAACTGATGTTAATTCTTTAGAAAAATAAATTTACATCTAATGATGTACTTTCAGCAACAGATTCGGCTTTGGATAAATTTAGAATATTAAAAATCTGTGTAGGACTGTGAAGCAGTTCCAGTTCTATCAGAAAATTTCTTCAATATTAATCATTTAAAATCTAAATACTAAGGTAATAACCATGCTTATTGCCAACTGATGTTAATTCTTTAGAAAAATAAATTTACATCTAATTATGTACTTCAGCAACAGATTCGGATTAGGATAAAATTTCTTTATGGAAAATTTTGCTCAAATTTAAAATTTTGTTAAATATTTAAAAAAAATATTTAAAATCTAAATATAGTATAAATATTTAAAATTTATTATAGTATAAATATTTAAAAAAATATTTTATACAATAAAACCTGTGAAAATCATTAGGACTGGAAAAAAATTCTATTTTAGACAGGTTTGTCTTAGCATGTATAATTGTATGGTATTCTTACAACCAGGAACACATGATTTTTTCCCCATTTAAGACAAGATTTTGTTTCCATAAGTTTTATTGTTTTTATTTGCAAATACTAAAAAAAAAAAAAAAAAAAAGGAAGAATCTTTGAATGTAAAGAAAAAATGGGAGATACTCCCTTAAAACTTTTGCGACTATCTCTTAAAAAAGACACTTGACAAGTATGCATTATGTAAAAACACAAATTACTTTACAATTTTTTAATTTTATACCATTTTAAATTTACTAGCAATTTTATTTCATAAAAGATAAAGCTTAGTAAGAGAAAAAATAGCAGAAGAAATAGCTTTATACACTGCTAAATTTGACAAATGACATAAACAGACAATTACTGTCAATTTAGCTAGTTGGTTTTGTCTGTTATTTCTTCAAATATTTCCATCCATACAGAAGACACAGTTGAATTGCAGAAGAGTTAGCAGCTGTGTAACTATAATATATTCAAAGTGAACAGAAACTGAACATAAATAGAAGCATATACGAACTGGCAGACTTTGAAATGTCTTGGCTACAACCAACATCAGATAGAGATGATTGTTGGTTTGTTATATAAAAAAGATGTCACTTAAAATAGCTAAAGAAAAAAAATGTGATAATTTAAAAAAAAAAAATTGTTATATTATATATATATATTTTATATAACTTTTTTAGGAAAATAAATATTAATTTATTTTTATAAAAAGGCCAAATCAGCAATAAAAATGCAAAACTGGAATTCCCTGGCATAAATTTTTTTTCTTAGAAATAGAAAAAACTGATTAAACATTTTTAAAAATAAAATATATTAAATTTAAACAGATTTAACTTGCCTGTTGTACAGAAGAACTACATAATAAGTATGCAGCATTCATCCATAATTTAATCTGATCTTATTAAACCTATACAACATCAATGTTATGCCCAAATGTCTGAAACTTTAAATGTTTACTAATGAGATAGTCTGAATAAAAATCCAAGCCATTTGGCAAAAAACAACATTTATTTCATATAAAATTTTAAAAACAAACATATAAGTAACAGGTTTTTTTTACAAGGAAAGAGATGGCATGACAAGGAACTGAAATGTGAAATTTTGGTGTCAGCAGAGCATGCAATGTACCTGAAAAACAAATAAAAAAAGCACAATAAATAAATATTAATTATTAACAAATAAGTTAAATTAGAGTGATTTCAGAAACAATTTTCTATAATCAAGCAAAACATATAAGGAGGAGGGAGGAGGGAATGAAGCTATAACTTTTTAACACTTATCATATATGATAAGTATAGAAATGTGTATTTTACTTTTAAATTGCAAATCGAAAGCATAAAACAAAATTTCACTGATTATCTATCAATATAACTGCAATAAGGGTGGTGCAGGCAGTGCCCCCACACTAGGAACCAAGAGCTTCACAACACTAACAGGCGCTTCATCAGCACTTAAGTTACCATTACTAATACTCTGAGGATCGGTAAAAAGATGAACAAAATTACACGTCTGATTTTTATGACAAATGAAAATTGTTAGTTTTTGAATACAGTAGAATCTCATTACAACAAATGTCATTTTAATGAATTTTTCAGTTTAATGATTATTTTTTTTTTGGATTGTTAAAAAATGGTCCTATGCTTTCACATTATAAATATATTCACTTTAATGGATTTCATATTAACGAATTTTTCCAATTAATGCATTCATTAAAGGCTTTAAAAGAATAGTTTACAAATGTTGAAATGGCAAGGAAAAAAATCTCTATTGAAAAACCAGAATTTGAAGGGAGACAGACAACAGTGAAAATGAAGCTGATGATGAATATCCATCTAATATCGAAGATTGTGTTGTACGATCAAAAGGGAGTCTATAAACATTGAACCTCTTAAAAAGTAATTATCCCAGCAAAATAATGTTTGGAAAACATTTTACACAATTTGTTTTGAAAAATGAACTGTCAATGTTAGTGCAGAAAAAATTCTGATTTTTATTTATTTATTTTGTAAAGAAATAAAATTACATTAACAGCAGGTTGCAATCTGCCAGATATGTAAGATGCATTCCTTGAAACATTTACAATTAAAATATTGAAACTTAAGGAACTTAATAATTATCTTATTTCTAACTAGTAAGTTCACAACAGTACTGTATATTTATTATTTACGGACATGTTTGCATATTAACCGAAATTCAATATAAGTGTAGTAATAATATATATTTTTATTGCAAATTTCCTTTAAAAAAAAAAAAAGCCATACTGGAATTTTACATTAACGAAATTTTCAGTATAACAAATTTAACCGGTGGTCTCTAGAAATTCATTATAACAAGATTTTACTGTAGTACTTTGCTCAGTCCATGGGGACAAATGTGGGCAAGTCTGACACTTTTACACTTACCTATCTTTTCAATGAAACATATTTACGTTCACCCAACATTTATCTATCTCAATATAACAATATTGATTTTCTGAAACATCTTTTTCATATAAAAAAAAAAACATACTGTGTATTCTGATATATAATGTACACTTTTGATACAAGAAAATTGATCAAAAACTACAAGTGTGCATTTTTTAATCTTTAAAAATGAAAGATTAAAATTAAGAAAAAAATAAAGATGTTCATAAGAACTGAGATTTCTAATTTAATGAACATGATATTTATTTACAAAAACAATAAAATAACTTTTGCTGTCAGATTACATGAAAAGTAATATTATACTTTATAATAATTGATATTTTATTTTTTGTTATGTGTCTGATGGAGCTTTCTTTGCAAAGAAAGAGATGTGCATTATATGGTGAATGTACCTAAAAATAGAAAAATTAAGTTAAAATTTTAGGTGAACATTATACGACGGAATATGCATTGATTTAAATTTGTTGCGGGTGATATGGATGTTACACCCGCAACACGTAAAAATTCTCAGAAAGGCTGAATTTTAATATAATTATGAGATGCAATGTAGTATAGGTGAAAATTAGCAGTCACCACTCGCCACGTGGCGATTAAAGTTTAAAAGTGGCGATTAAAAAAAATCAGCCATCGATCGCCACCCTAGTCGCCACTCGCCAAGTTGCGATTAAAAAATCTGTTATCGATCGCCGAATGAAATACATCATTTTTCATGGAAATATGCATCTCTACATTGATTACATCTAATTAGAGAACTGGTTAATTCTTTTTCCTACCAGATGCAAACAGATTTCAACGACTTAGCTGTATTTTCAATATTTCGGCTTTTTCTCTTACTCTTTAGTTGGATTATTTTTTCAAAAAATACAGTTTTATTCTACAAAATATATTCATCAGCTTTGATTCCACATGCGTTTCAAGTAATTTATTCCTTTTTTCCCACCGGATACAAGCTAATTTTAAGGACATTTCCGTATCTTCAATATTTTGACTCCTGCCACATGCTCACCAGTTGGATTATTTTTCTTCAAGAGATACTGTTTAATCATGCGAAATACACTCATACTCATACAATAGGTATAAAACTCTTATAGAAAAATGTGTTTATATACAAATACAAGATTATAATTTATCTAGATGTCAAGAAAGTTTTAAACATAATAGCGCCCACTAACTTTAAAAAGTGGCCACTAATGAAACTGAGTCTACCGGCCACTGGCTACTAACTAAATTTCCATTTTTCACCTATACGATTGTAGGCAAATTACTACAGAAAATGATTATTGTATCAAGCCACTCTAAACATTTCATATTTGCACTTCTTTTTTCCTATCTATTTAAACTGCATCCCCTTCTAAAGGTTTCTTAATCCATTTGTTAAAAATAAGAGTAATATAAAGTATAATTATACCAATTATAATTATTAATAAAGTTTACTTTGTATTAATATATATTTTGCCTTTTTTCCCTAGTTTTGCTATAATTGTTCTGCATTCTTCTTTCAGTTGTTTCACAACTTAATTTATACAACTGTAAATAGTTCTTAAAAAAAGATCTCTTATTGAGAATGATAGATGAATCCAAGATATTTATAGTCTCAATAAATTTAGAAAAAATCCTCTTATTAAAATCTAACTGAAATAATTAAAAGGAAATACAAATGAAACTATAAAATATTTATTTTGAGGAATTATTTTTGTGTGCATGCTTGTGTTGTTTTAATTTAAAATGTAAATGCGTTTTCATATGAACTGAATTTTTCCAACTGAGTGAAAAACCAAGACTTTTTACTTAAATTGCCAATACTCTACCTACTGAGCTATCTGGGCCAACAAACGGCGAACACATTTCACTCAAATGTGTCAGATGTATGTGCATGAGATTTCACTCCAATGACACTATCAGTATGATCGAGTTTAAAATAATAAAACTTGTAAATACATTTATCTCTCTAAACATACAAATTTAAAACTTTTATACTTAATTAAAGGCTTTGTGCTTAGTTTGATTTCTTAAAGAATTTCTATATATTTGAAATATGTCTATAATATATTCCATAAAACACATATATTTAAAAACTTCATGCATAAAGAAAATATAACCAAGAAAATACATTTTGATATTCGTCATTTGTTTGTTTATCGGCGATCTATGCGGATCTATGGTGCGTTCGCTGGATCTATAAGTCTTCGTACAATGTAAATGTAATTTGTACATAATCTTTCGTGTATATAAATAATTTGGAAATAACCTTTTGTTTTAATTGGAAGCAGTGACCATTAGTATTGTTATTATACTTGCATCATTTGTCAAAAGAGTTGGGGAATTTTCAGACAATCTTACCAGCCAAAGATTTATTTTACCAGCCAGCAAGATGCAACATACAGTAAAAAGTTGTTATGACAAAATGTATGCAACTGCAAAAATAGTTAATTACTATTACTACAATGAGTTTTCATATTTTTTCGTATAAAATTAGGAAAAAAATTATATACAACATATAAAATTATATACAACAGAGGAAAGTTTATTATAGGAGAGAACTTAGTACCATGTTTACACTGTGATAATTTGGAAATTGCAAAATACAGTTCATTAGTTAGAAAAATAAAGTTTTTGGCATATCTTGCCTAAGATTGCCTAAAAATTCACCTGCCTTGTTAGAAAATCCACTCACCAGTGCCAAGTAAAATGATCTATTTCCTTACTCCTGTTTATCAGTAAACAATTGCTTATTCATTCATCTTTTTACCTGTTAATGTTTAGCTTTTTAATGTTCAAATGCATTACTAAGAAACAAATTTAATAAGGGTAACAAATTAATTAACAGTACCAGGTATAATAACTGTATTTAAGCAATAAAACTGTATGAATGGTGTAAAATTAAATATATATTATGATTCTCGTAGAGCACTTGTGTTTTGTATAGCTCCTCCTCCCTTCCCCCCCCTCCCCCCCACCACTCTCCAAGACCCTGTCAATTAATGCTAAATCATCATTTGTTAAACAACTTCTCTTAGCTGTATCCATCATAAAAGCTGCTATCATAGAACTTTTCATTACTTTTTTTTAAGTTATCTATTAAGTGTTAAAGTGTCTTGAACCATTAAAAATAAGTTTAAAGGATGTCATTAAGCCAGCACATTTGTAAACAACATCTACCTCGTCACGTCTCAACCCTTTGGAGCCACATCTTTTCACTATTATATTTATTAAAAATACTTTTAGTCACCGAATCTTTTTAAAACTTGGTGTGTTCGTTCCTAATATATTCCGCCAGCCTCACAGAAAATCTTAGAGCACTAACTAAATTCTAAAGTGGAAAATCTGGCTTATGCTAACAAACACTTTTTCCTTTTATGAGTTAGACTTAGCTGAAAAAATCTCAACAATAAAAGCTGTGGTTGGCCAATCAATATTCTGCCATAAGGCAGAATTTTTCCCGCTTGTATTTTGTGTTTACTTATTTATCTCAGATGAGAAATGATTATTTTAAACACAAAGTTGTTTCAAAAGCATTTTTTTCACCCAAATTTGAACATGGGTAAAATATAACAAATGTTGATTACCACACACCACCTCCTTTTTCTTTTCTTTTCTATTGAGTTGTATGGAGTGTGACATACATTTCATTATAATAGATTTTTTATTTTTAAACACTTTGATTATATAAAATTCTTTTAAACATATTTGTTCTGGATAAAATATTTGTAACACATGTGATATTTTCACTGTAAATTTAAGCAGTTTAAAAATAAATATAAACTTTATAATTAAAGAATTGTAAATACAGTAAAACCAGCTAAGACGGAATCACTAGGGACTGGAATTTTTTTCTGTTTTAGAGAGGTTTTCACCTTGGTAGGTATAATTGTATGGTATTTCTTTCACCAGTATCATGAAATTTTTCTGTTTGCAGCAAAACTATGTTATAAATAAATGTTCCATTTTCACCGGTTTTACTGCAATATAAGGGGCAAAGTAGCAGTTCCCACCAGGGTTCAGTGACATATATCCAATAATTATTTTCCAAACATCATTGTGTAAGGTATTTTTGATATTTTCAGTTAAAACAAGTGTAAATGAGTTTTTCAACTGTTATTGACTATGTTGTTCTGTAGATAAAGAACTTTAGCTCTGGTAGTGACTATTTTACCAAAAAAAAAAAAATTATTTTCCAAGATTTACATTTGAAACTGAATTTTTAAATGTAAAACTAATAATTATGTGGAACAATATTTATCTAGAACATTGAAAGATAAACTGTCTAATTTAGATAATAAGTTATTTAGAACTTTTGTTACAAAAGTGACAAAAAAGAAAGAAAAAAAGAGAGAAAAAGAATATTGTTTTATTAAGTTTTCATGCTAAGTGTTTCAGTTCATGTTTTAGCTTCAATTTAGTTTAATTTACATTAAGTCTGAAAATATTCATAATCATCAAAAAGTTGACTATTTTGAAAATGTAGGATACTTTTATAGTTTCATAAATATCATATTAATGAACCTTGGTTACCACTGACCACAGAGAGACTAAATTTGGGGAAAAAAAAAAGAGGTATTATTAATAGCTTTTTAATAACTTCTGTGGATGTTAATCCGATCTAACCAAGCTTCACGGAATTTTGTTAATCTAAGTTCACGTTCAGTCATTGTGTCAATGTAATGCTATCTACAGTAAATATGCTTTTGCTACATTAACAATAAAATAAAATTTAAAATAAATAAAAACTTCTATGTATCACAGCTAAATAAATGACAAGAGAAACTAAAATAATCACAACCACACTGGAGCTAACTCAGCAAACCGATGCACGTGAAAATATTCCAAGTCATTCAAAAACATTTTTTTACTGATGCCATATCAAATGAGGAAAAAAGTGATGCCAGAGCCAAAGAGATTAAACAACCTCCACAGACTTCAATGTTTAATCTTCCTCGCTTCAAAGGGGTGTTTAAAAATCCAGATATCTCTTTATGCCACACTCTCCTCTCGCTTGTGATTGGCTGAAAATGTGAGCATTGGGTGCATAATTGAGCAATTGCTCTTGAATGGAAATACAGCAAAAACAAAACAGCAGAAAGATTCATAAACACTAGCAAGTTACGATTATAATACCAAATATATGAGAAAGTAAAGAAATACAGGAAATATAGGACATTTTTTAAAGTTATTTTATAAATTTAGGAAATATAGGACAACTTCGATTCCTGCCATTAAGAAAACATCTTCCAATCACCACCTTTCTTAATTGACAACTTCACAAAAATGCAAATGAACTCCATATACTCTGACATGTGTATTATTGATTCATCATCATATTGTTTCACAAAATGTCTGCAATTAATTCCCCATCCTGTCTGTGGAATACTCCAAGACCAATAAACTACAAACTTTACTGACTTTTCATTTTGACACTGCCTAGAAGGACAGAATAAAATTTTCCTGCATGCCATCAATGATTCCACTCTTTGTCGTAAAATGTTAATATTAACATAATTATTTACCTTATTTAATTTTATATTAATAATATAAACAGAAATGTAAAAAAAAAAAACTATCATTTAGCACATTTAATTTTTAAAAAAATGCCACTAATTTGAAAAGTGGCTACTAATAAAATTTCTATTAATGGCCACTGACTACTAATGATTTTTTTCCATTTTGCCCTTGACTATGGTACCAAATAAATTTAGAGAGAGAGAAAGAAATAGAGTGATTATTAATAACAGGGCAGAAACTTATAAAAAGACAAAAGGAAATAATTTCATTAAAATATTGCCCAGATTTGTTGTTTCATCCTATTTATGGAACTTTGTAAACTGAAATTTTTAAGTGCATAAAATAGGTAAATGACATGTAAACTATTTATAAACACTGATTATTATCTTCATTATTAAAAAGCAGTCTTATAAAAAATGGTTTCTCTAAAACGAAAGCTTATGAAACATTTAACAATGACATAAAAGTAATATTTACCGATTTCATAAATTATCTGCATTCTGCACATCTAGTAGTGATGGGTCATAAGGCTGGCCTTTAAAAGGAGATCCTTCAGCATCCCAAGCTTCTTTTAAGATATTTTGAATTTTCTACAAAGAGAAATCCATAAAATAAATTGAAATAACAGTAGTAATGCAAGAATAACTATTTATTTTATAACAAAGAAACATCAATAAAATCATTCAGTATAATTTTAACCCTTCACTGCACAAGTTGGTCATATTAATAACTTATCTTTTTCACCTACAATGTGACTAAAAGAGAGCAGCCATTTTGTTTTATTTTTTGATGGACAATGCAGACATAATTTTTCAGTTAAGGGGGTTGGTCAGTCAGATCTCAAATTCTCCTCGCTAATGTTAAACCTATGGGCATTTAATGCATTTGTACTTTAGCAATATCTTCGCAAGAAATGAATATTTTTAAGCTTTTTTTTTCTGTGTACTGGTCTTGTAGGATGTCTCTTTCTTCCTTAGTTGTCAAAATGTTTTTAAAATATCTATCTAATTTATAATTTTGTGTTTTAAAATCTTGGCGAAACTGAGTAAGAGTTTAAACATTTCAAATAAAATTAAGTATATATTTTAGAAATATTTTGACGACTAAAAAAAAGAGAAGACGTTCTTCAAGAAAGTACACAGAAAAAAAAAGTTAAAAATATTAATTTCCTGAGGAGATATTTTAAAAATATAAATGCATCACACACCCATAAGTTTAACATTAGCGAGGGGAAATTGAGATCTGACTGACCAACCCTTAATTGTGAAGGATTAATCCTAAAGAAGAGTAGAGGGTTAAATAAATTTATGAGGAAAAGTAAAAGTGATATACATATATATAGTAAAACCTCCCCAGTGCAACCACTTTTATTAAGCGACCACCTTCCTCAACGACCATTTTTTCATGGAATGAAATTTACTCTCAAAGGCTGAATGGAACATATACTCAAAAAAATACTTGACAAAATACTCAATAAATTCTTTGAAATACACAAATCTTTCATTAATACTCAATAATCAAAACTTCAGTACACTCAATAAAATTTCTATACAACTTTTTCTTAAATACACAATTTTCTAATACCATGGTTTTATTTATTTATTTATTTTTCAAAAGAAAAAAAATGTGAAAAAGGTGAGGATCCTCAAAAAAAAAAAAAATTTAACCTTTAGTCTTCATTAAAAAAAGACAAGTTAAAAAAAATGACACTTTCATGGGAAGAAAATAAAAACACAGTGCAACCTTTTGTAATGGCCATAATTATCATCCAGAAATCTTACTTATAATAAAATCCAAAGGCGAGAAAGTGTCTGTAACGGTACCGGGATGTACCACTCTGGTCTGCGAGTCGACCGTAGTTAAACGCCATGTTAGGCTTAATGAAAAACATATACTAACATATGACAACTAAACGTTAATTTCTTCTACGTGAAATCATGTCTGTTCTGCATATTTTCACATAAAACATGTATATCTTATCCAATTATAATGTATTAAATTCCAAATTAAAAATAAGCTATTATAAACATCAGATTACTAAATATAAACAAACAAACACTGTTGCTATTCAGAATTTCTGAATCTTGAAACAAATGAATCACTCTTTGAACGCTTCATTAAAAAAATACAGGTTAATTATCTGATTATCTTCTTAAAATATTTGTAAAAGTATATTAAAGTCTTTAAATATTTTAATTTTGTTTAAACCTTCAAAAACTATTTTTGCAGCCATCCTTCGTCAATTAATATAAACAATCGAACTTTGTTAAAAATACAAGTTAATATTTGCATTAATTAGCATATTAAAATTTAATATGAAATTTTCAGAAATTACATTTCACTTTGCTAATTATTATTATTATTGTTGAAAAAAAAATGTAGTGAGTCATTCACTTTTGAGAATCATTCATCAAAATTATTTGTAGTACTGATTGCCAATTGGCAACGTGTGTTTTACTGTTTTAACATCTTTGTTGATCTTTTTAAATGCTGTTTTAAACACGCGGTGGATTTGAATCTGTTCAATCAAATCAGTTTTTATTGTTGTTTTATATAGTTTAAGGATCGTTTTAGCGATGCCTCAAGAAAATGATGAAACGCCGATTGAACGTAGACGGCGATTAATTAGAGAAAGACAGTCGAAGTGGTTTGCTTGGCAATCACAAGCAACCAAAGTGCAAGCAACATTGGACTGCATAAGGGAAGATGGCGCCATCTACCGGTAGAAAATACAAACAATTTTTTAAGTTTTGTTTCCATCCTAAATAAAATGATTTTTTTCTTATGAAACGTAATTAAAATGTAAGGAATAAATAGTACCGAGTAATTTCCATTTAATTTTGCTTATGTAATCAAAAAAATGAGCTATGTGGTGAGTCAAGCTTTTTAGAAACTGATTGATAACACTTTTTTTTACAGAAAATTACACTTATGGATTGTTTTTTTTTTTTTTTTTTAATATTTAATTTGAATGTTTTGTCCATTTGTTGAACTATTTTAAAAATTGAATATTAAGTCAATATCCTGTCATTTTTGATGGGGAGTATATACTAGTATACATATAAACTGCTATTAAAAACAAGAATGCAGAAAAATTGGCTATTGTAAAATGTTGAATCTACATAACTCACATAAGTGCTAATAATGCTAGCCATAGAAACTATCAGCAGTCATGCAAATTAAGCAAAATCAAAATATAAATATACATTTTTTATAATTCACAAAAATATACTAATAGCTCTGGTACACAACCATCAGCAAATTATCAGTAAATTAAACAAATTCAAAATAAAACAATCAAACCTACAAAAGAGACAATAGCGATCTCCAAAACCATTGGCAATTGTGTACATCTGATAATCCTATAGAAGAATATAACTATTGCTGTAAAAAAAAAAAATTATTACAGATGAGGGATGAGTATTGTTCAGCCACTTACAAATAGTGAGATGTGGTCGTGATAGTCAATAAATCAGTTTTTAATAACTCACACAGTACATCTCCTTTAAAATATATTATCTGCTAGTAAAAATGTTTGCAGAATAACTTTTGCAGATTTATGGCACATTGGTGGACACGATGGCATTGAAATCACAGCAATTTGGCCACAATCGCTTATGATGACACACCATAATTTAAAAAAAATGAAGACACAATTGGGAATATTTAGCACTGAAACAAAGCACTATGACACACTTCTTTTTTTTTTTTTTTTTTTTTTTTTGTAGATAAGCTGAGTGACTTGGGGAACACTGAGCATTCACCATCACATAAGGCTTAAGACACAATAGGGAGAATTTGTTGACATGATCAGGAACAGTGGTTCCATGATATAGGAGATAATGCACTATGAGGTGGTTCTTAGGAAACAAATTAAGGCGCTGGAAAGAATACTAAGAAGCCTATGCATAATGCAGGAGCATTCAAAATAAATTTGTTGAGCACAAAAATAATATTTGAATGCAAGGTAGACACAAACGAGGAATAGTGACATTGAAGTCACATAGGTCACATGCACTTGAGATTCTTAGTAACAAATATATATTTTTGAAGATTTACCAAAATGATATATATATTTTTGACATATCTGGCAGAATACTTCTTTTTAAAAACAAAGCACTGTTAAATATACTAAGACTTAGTGCTTCTTGTAATAATGCATATAACTAAATAATTCTTTTTTTTTCTTTTTTTGTTTATTCACAAAAATAATTATTTCATCTTCTTAATTAAAAAAATATTCATAAATTGAATAAAGTGAGGCGTATGGTATGTAATGATTTAAAAAAGCATTTGGGTTATATAAAATAAATAGGCACTGTAATTAAATATTGAAATAATTAAAAATATAAATATTTTTCTTATCTTGAGAAGATACTTTAAAATGTTGAAATAAAATTCTGTAAAATTGCAAAATGATTCCAGTAGTAGATAAGCTAGCAACTTTCACAACATGAGGATAAGACTGGTCACATGAAAAAGGCCAACAGACACACTTCCATAATCAGGTTTTGCAACAGAGGGTAGAAAAAGATATTACTATTGCAAATAGGCACAGCTGTAAATTTGTAACACTTTAGATCCATAAAAATGAGTAACATTGATGAGGGAGAAATGAGTTCCACAAGATGAAGAGGACTGACGAGGAACAATCACACGGATATATTGCCTATATGTGAATGGTGACCATCAACAGTCACTTCAACTCGCAAAAGAGTGCAGGTAAGTAACTTTTTTTTTTTTTTAAATCACCGTAATACTTGCAAACTGTAGCAAAGGTCATACAATAATGGATATATTGGCACACTCTGAATGACTACTTCACTAGGTAAGCAAACAGTAGATGAAGAAAACTTGCATTGTTTTTAATATATAGACTGCAGGAACACAATTGAGAGGATGGTAAAATATATTCTATTGAGGCATGATTAACAGTTATTGTAGAAACAGGAACACAGATGACTCAGGATTGAAGAATATTTAAAGAAAGTCTTCTCAAAATCGAAAAATAACGTCATTCTCTTTATTTTTGTAATGATGTGAGAAGTAGACGAAAAAAAATAAATAAATATGATGCAGTACGAGCATTGCCATAAAATTAAAACATTTTGAAGCAAGTAAAAATAATTTTTAAATCTATGAATCTGTAATTAGTTCCAAAGTCCATCATGAAAATAATTCTGAGAACAGGTTTTCAATATAAATACAGTTCTTATAGAACGTTATTAAATATTGTTTGTACACCAATATAAAAAAATCCCTGACGGCTCGGCCTACAGGCACAGGTAGATTTCGAGGACGCAAACCGTGGGGCGCCTGTTTGTTGGGAATTGCGGAAGAAATGACCTTTTTGCCATGATGCGGCAGTTGGAACCGCCTACTTCGAAACCTAACTTGTTTGCAGGCGGAGCCGGTAGGGATTTTTTTTGTTTTTAATATTTTTTTGCTATAACGGTTGGTCCTATAAAAAACTTGTCAGTATAAAAGTTTTAGATAATATTAAGAGGATTTATAATAAATTTAAACGGATTTGCTATCTTCTGAATTGACGAAGTTATGAATTTTTTTCTTCTAAAACCCCCCTTCCCCACCCCCTCTTGGGACCATTTTTAATGATATCGAAAATCTGTCATACATCAATTTTTGGCCCTTTTCCTAGAAGTAATAATAACTTCAAACGGATTCGATACGTATCATAATTAAGAAATTATGGGGTTTTTTCTGTTTTCACAAAAAGCCCCCCCCCATCCCCCCCCCTTGGTTCGATTTTGCCCATTAACGAACTTGACCGAGATTTTATGCCCCTTGATTTTATGTATCAGTTTCGAAAAGATGCGGGAGTTGGAACCACTTACTTCGAAAAATAACTTGTTTGCAGGCGGAGCCGGTAGGGATTTTTTTTGTTTTTAATATTTTTTTGCTATAACGGTTGGTCCTATAAAAAACTTGTCAATATAAAAGTTTTAGATAATATTAAGAGGATTAATAATAAATTTACGCGGATTTGACATCTTGAGAATTGACGAAGCTATAATTTTTTTTTTAAACCCTTCCCCCCCCCCCCTTGGGGCCATTTTTAATTATATCAAAAATTTGTCATACATAAATTTTCGGCCCTTTTCCTAGAAGTAATAATAACTTTAAACGGATTCGATACGTACAATAATTAAGAAATTATGGTTTTTTTTCTGTTTTCACAAAAAGCTCCCCATTTCCCCCCCCCCCCCCCTTTGGTTCGATTTTGCCCATTAACGAACTTGACTGAGATTTTATGCCCCTTGATTTTATGTATCAGTTTGGAGAAGATTTATGCAGAATTTTTCCAGTTATCGTGTCCATAAAAAAGTGACATAGACAGATAGATAGATAGATAGATAGATAGATATAAAGTTTTGAACTGGTGGTGGTTTTGGGTTCTGGGAGTCATGATCGGCGTAAATCTGCAAAAATTTTTCAAAATTTCCAACTTAGGTGAGAATGTAATAGGTAGTATTTCTTACGAAATCTACCTAAAAATGGCATAGTAGAGAATTAAGAAATATTATCTTCTATTGAGGAAAAAAAATTTGGCATGTATAGAAGCATGAGAATTCCCAATCATTTCATGTAGGATAAGAAGCAACTACTAAATAATCAAAGAACGTCAGCTTCCATTAGAAAAATATTAGGAACAAGATTAAGCTGAGAATACTTCATTGAAATAGAATGATGTCAAGAGCACACTTTAAAAAAAAAAAAAATTAGAATAATGCTTCAATAATAATTATATATCAAATTTGTAAAATTTTTATTTTTTTTAAGTGCCATTAAAAAAATAATTAGTAACCCAAAAACCATAGCCTCATTAAAGAAATAAAATTTGTTCTGAGAACAAGTAATCAATATATCATTTTAATATCAGGGATAATTCAATAACTTCATAAAATATTTTTTTTTTATGCATCAAATTTATTAATTCATTCTTGATTTCATTCATATAATAATATTGCAGTGTGAAAAAGATAAAATTTTAAGAAATAATTCTCAAGTATTCCAAGATAATATACCATCATATTTTATCAAAAAAATAATTCATTCATTATAAATATTATAAAATCAAAGCAGCAATATAAATTTAAAGTCTTGCAAAATTTTAAGAACAAGATGTGTAAAAATAATCTATTGCAAATATAAGAATACTAAAGCAGCATTTAATATACTGTCATACATGAAATTGTAGAATATTCTTTCAGAACAATTCTTCTTAAAACAAAATATGTCTTCAAAATTGAACAATTTTATTATTTAAATTTGGCATAAAACATAATGAAAAACAGCATATCGGCACCATATTGTGATATTGTTTTGAGGAGATGGTTGAAATATATTATTTTATGATCGTGATCAGACAGTACTATTGCTGTTGAGTTAGGGAACAATAACCCCAATCATCAAGATCTGGTTCTTTATGGTCAACGTTAAAGATAAATGATAAAATTTAATAAAATAATTCATCTTACTTTAAAAAGGAGACACACAGCCATTGTAAAGAAAACAAAGTCATTCTTGCTTTTTTTAAAAATCCAAATTTCTTTATTAAAGGTCTTTAGTAGCACAATAGAAGGAAGGCTTTATCCAAACAAATCCAGTTGGCTACTGTACCATGAGAACCGAAAGTCTTTAACTTTAGAATGACGAAATATTAATTTAGTTGATGTCATTTAACCAGATGTGCCCCAAACTTCTTGAGAATATATAGATGATATTTCTTGGCGAGCTCGTTTTAATAAATTATTTAATTTTAAAAAAATCACTGCATCAATTTTAAAAGGCTTAAATTTAACTATTAAAAACTTTAATGAACTTAAAGAACAAACTCGGCATGAAAAAATGTGAATCTCCGTTACTGGAGATCACGTCTATAAAAATAAAATTTCCGCGATCTTACATGATCGAATTTTCGAATACTTCTGACACAAAATGCTGTTGCACCGATATAAATATGACCACCACGGGGATCACACAGGTAAAATAAAGAAAGAATTAAATTGATTTGATAATTAATTATTGCCAAATAAAAATAAGAAAACCTTAAATTCCGTAGAAACGGCACTTGAACACCACGCCGCACATTTCTATCGGCGGAAAACAGAACCAAACAGATATCGTAAACATACGGTGCAGTAGGCTGCACACATGCGCAAAAGAGATTGTCAGACGCTCTGCAAAGCGTGGGAGAGAGGGGGAAATGCTACTAAGAGAGACAGCACTAGGCGCAATGCAAAAAGCGTGCCGGCGAGGGAGAAGAATGACAACAGCATACATAGTAACATAAAAATTACAAAACGGCGAATAAAAATTATGAAATTGTGATATTTCATATCACAGACATAAAAAAAGCTGAGCAGTTACAATTGGAAAAAGAAAATATCCATTTAAAAATATTTTTGCTTTGTTCAGCAATTAATGCTTTTGGAACAGTAAAGTAAAGTGTTTAGAATTCATGCTAACTTGCATTACTCACAATATATGTGTTAAATGAATTTTATAACAAGTTTCTCTTAATGGTACTATAAAGTAACGTCAGTGCATAAAGGGTTAACATAAGGGTGTACATACTTGCCAGGTCACTAATATTTGCCACTGTTTCCAAACAGAAATATCTTATTTATTAAATAATAGAAATTTATAATAAAATAAAACAAAGATTAATATTGGTACTTGACAGAAGAGTTTCTGTGATGAAAATCAATCACACTTACAAAGAAATGCAAAGAGTTAATAAGCGACACTTGGGTATTAAAAATATTTTTTTTAAAGAAAAGAAAAATACATACATTTTGTTGAATAGTTGGTTTTCCCAGTCGCTTTTGTTGCTCATTATACATGAGCTCATTTATTTTGGCTTGAGACTCTTCATCTAAATCTTCAAATGGCATAGATGGATCTATACATCTCAAATTAATTTTTGGTTCACCAACAAAGCAGGAATCCCACCATCTTTGTTGTATTTTTTGCAAGCATATCTAAAAAAAAAAAAAAAAAAAAAAGAAAAAAAGAAAAAAATATTACATACACATACACTTATAAAATTCCAGTTTTGCAAAAAAGTAAAAAAAAAGAAAAAAAAAATTACTAGATGATTGATTATTTATTTAGTAGCTACAACAAAATATTAAGTAGAGCTGAAATTTAAAATAAAAAATAAAGAGTTTTAAAGATTTTAAACTTTGTATGTTAGTAGGCAAAGGAGGAAGTTAAAATTTTGGAGAAGGGAATTCATATGAAAATTTAGAAAAAAATGGAAATTTGCTAAAACACTGAAGATTCTCATTTATGGATAAGTAACTGCAGAAAGGAAACTTCATATTGCATTGTGTTACCAGTTAGAATAAAAGAATACAACACATCAGAAATAAGACACTTTGTGTATGAAAAATTATTTTTTTTTTTTTAAAGCAGAAAATATTTTAACAAGTTTGCAAAATTTTCTAGGTTTTTTTAAAAATTAGAACTGAGTTTTCATAATACATTTCTATATTACACGAACTATTTTTTTTATTTCTAAAAATGCATATCATACTTTCATCCCATACATATACTTAAAAAAATACTTAAACTTAGGCATCTATGATATTTATAGTAACACTATGCATTGAACAAAAACTTTTTTTACACCGATGGGATATCACTAAAGATGGAAACACAAAGAAAACAAATGGTTCACAATAGAAAATTCACATTATATTTGAAGCAAAAATCAACAATAATTTTATAAAAGTACTATTATTTTACATACATGAATATGTTCACCAGGTACAAGAGTCCAGGTTGATTCTTCCACATTGATAGGCCAAGTCAGATCTCCTTTTCTCAAAGTGTTCCAACTTCCACAAGAAAATACTTCAGTACTAATAGAGCCTCGTTTGATAGCAACTTTTAGCTGTTTCCCAGTTTTAACATGTTTTGGTACCTAAACAAAAGAAAACATAATAGTAATATAATAAATGAAAAAAAAAAAAGATGCAGTATCAGAAATATTTTTGAGAGAAAAAACACCTTTAGAGAATTTAATTAAAATAATAAGTTTTCTACTGTTGTTTCCCTCAAAATAAGACCTGATCAGAAAATAAGCCCTACCATAATTTTCCAGGATACTTTTGATGTAAGTGCCTTACTCAAAAAATAAGCACTAATCTAAAAATAAAAGTATTAGCATGTTAACACGGATCAACACCAAGTTATAAGTACTCACAATATACCCAAAAACACTTTTTTATTTCAATTATACTCTTCATAAGTACCAGCCTATTAGAGCTCGAACAAAACAAATGTGCATCAGCAATTGCCAATAAAAAAAATTCATAATAAATAGCACAAGATAAAACCTGTAAAAATTCAACAAAAGAATACATAAAATGAAAATGCTAGGTATTGGGAAAAAAAAAAATAAATAAAAAAAGCTTAAAATTTTGCAGTACAACTACACTGCTAATGGACATATTTAAATAAGTAAAAATAGATATTTCCTGAAAATAAGCCCTAATATACCTTTTAGATAACAAATTAATAAACGACAGAATGTTATTTTCAGGAAAACATGGTATTTATATAGTCAAGGTTATTATACCATCAAATAACAGAATTTACTATTGAAAGATATATAAATACATAGTACATATTCTACATTTCTTTTTTCTTTTTAATCTTAGTTACAAAAGCTTTAAAAAAAGGAAAAAAAATGTAATTTAAAATGCCATTAAGTAAATTAAAAAATATTCAATGAAATATAAGTTTACTAGATGGAACCCGTCAAAATTTGACGGCAAACAACTTGATAATACCATAAAAGTAAAATTTATAGTTGCTTTAACTTCACAAATTTCATAGTGGGGAGCATAATATGATTAAGTGGTCACAGACTTTTCCATCGATATATCACATGAGGGGTGTGTGCAAAATTTAGAAAAGTACACCCTTGGGGGGTCAAAGTGGGGGGATGGACATGGGAGATGCAAAATATGATTAAGTGGTGACAGACCTTTCCAATGATATATAACATGAGGTTGTGTGCAAAATTTAGAAAGTACCCCTTGGGGGGGGGGGGCAAAGTGAGGAGATGGACACCGGAGATGCATAATATGATTAAGTGGTCACAGACCTTTCCAATGATATATAACATGAGGGTTGTGTGCAAAATTTAGAAAGTACGGGAGGGGGGGGGGAGCAAAGTGGGGAGATGGACATCGGAGATGCATAATATGATTAAGTGGTCACAGACCTTTCTAATGATATATAACATGAGGGTAATGTGCAAAATTTAGAAAGTACCCTTTGGTGGGGGCAAAGTGGGGAGATGGACATCGGAGATGCATAATATGATAAAGCAGTTACAGACCTTTCCAATGATATATAACATGAGGGTAATGTGCAAAATTTAGAAAGTACCCTTTTGGGGGGGGGGGCAAAGTGGGGAGATGGACATCGGAGATGCATAATATGAATAAGTGGTCGAAGACTTTTCCACCGATATATCACATGAGGGGTGTGTGCAAAATTTAGAAAAGTGTCCCACTGGGGGGGGGGGGGGGATGGACACCGGAGATGCATAACATGAAAAAGAGGTCACAGCCGTTTCAACTTGCAACTTTTTTCTCGAAGGCATTTGACAATATTAAATTTTTTTTTACCCAAGACAATTTAACGATATTCTTATTTTTTTTTGCGTAATTCGTCAAACGTTCATGGAAAAAATCATGAAATTCGCTAATCAATAGTTGATAAATTATAAAATTCAACAATCGATAGCAGTAAAATTGGTCAATCGATAACGGAAAAATCACGAAATTCATCAAATGGTCTACCGTAAAAAAAATTGTCCTGCACACTGATGTGATGATCAAAAGGGATTTGAAGTATAGGACAAAATTAGCACTTGCCAAACAGCGAGTAATACTGAAAATTTGGCAATGGACTTTATTGCCACCACTGGTCAAACATAATAGTCACACTCACCAATTGCGATGATTGAATGGAAAAATTATTTTTTTCTCTGCTGTCGCGCGACAAATTTTGAAACCATTTGGCAAATTTTATCCCCGAAATTGGCAGATTGTGAATTTTTTTCTCGAAGCCATTCAACGATATTCGAAAAACTTTTCTCCCGAAACCAATTAATGAATTTTGCACTTCTTCCGCTATCGATTGACGAATTTCGAATTTTATCGACTATCGGTTAACGAATTTCACGATTTTTTCCATGAACAAACAAATTGTGCACTTTCTGCTAATTGACACATTTCGCCCTTTACAATTCAGTCAATGAGTTGAACGTTGTTTCTTTCGAGAAATGTCAGGAATGAAACAATGATTCTTTAGGTTGAATTTACTTCATTCGATGCCCCATGGAAGAATGTGTGCGATGCAGCAACGGGCGTCACAGACTTTTTAGGGCACCTGCAGACTAAAAACATCTAACCAATCTTCGCGGGGGGAAAATAACAGATTTTGTCAAATGATTGAGGAAAAAACACTACTTTATCAAAGGATCATGGGAAAACATGACTTTTGTTAAAAGACCACAGAAAAAACGTAATTATGCAAAAGAATCGCGAAAGATAAGCAAATTTTGTCAAAGAATCGCAAAAAGGAAATTTCACCAAAAGATCACGCTTTTTTACTAAATTTCGTCTAAAAATTGCGGAATAAAATGTATTTTATCAAAGAATTGCTGGAAAATGCGAATTTCGTTAAGGATCGTGAGAAAAATGCGAAATTCTTCAAAGGATCGCTGAAAAAACACTAATTTCGTCAAAGAATTGCTGAAAAAACATGAATCTCGCCCAATAACAGAAAAATCATGGTTCATAATCATTATATCTAGTAGTATATGTAAATACAGTTTGTGATATAAGACAAAATTAACATTCACCAATCGGCGAGTAATACTGGAAATTGGTGACTGATGTTATTGCCACCACTGGCTAAACTTAGTCACACTCGCCAATTGCGATGATTGAATGTAAAATGAAATTTTTCTTCCCGCTGTCACTCAAAGAATTTTGAAACCATTTGGTGAAGTTTTTTCCGAAACCATTTTGTGAATTTCCCGATTTTTTCTTCAAAATCATTTGACAAAGAGACTTTTTTCTCGATGGCATTTGACAATATTCAAAATTTTTTTACCCGAGACAATTTGACGATATTCTTAATTTTTTTTGTGCAATTCGACAAATGTTCATGGAAAAAATCATGAAATTCGTTAATCAATAGTCGATAAATTGTGAAATTCAGCAATCGTTAGCGGTAAAATCGTAAAATTTGTCAATCGATAACGGAAAAATAATGAAATTCATCAAACGGTTTCCGGTAAAAAAATTGTCTTGCACGCTGATGTGATGATCAAAAGGGTTTTGAAGGCATTTATTTTATTTTTTGTATTGTGTATAAATACCTAGGTGGAAGCAGTTTGCTTATTTTGTCAAATGTTTCAACAATATTCGACCCAATACGCATGTGTAAAAAAAATCTTCCGGTAGGACCGGCCTGTGATATCGCTATCACATTCTGTGTTTTTATCGCATGCTTCGCTCTTCTGTAGCGCGCGCGATGTTGTTAAGCCTAACATCGGCAATCGTTTCAGGCCGACGGCCGCTGTTTTCGGCGTCTCGTAGGAGCATTTGTAGCCAGTGTTGTTTCTCCCATGAGATCATTTTTCATTCTGCTTGCACTCGGAGGCGTGGCTTATTAGTTCATTTTCCCTCCACGTTAGCGCTGATGCTAGGGGTGTGTTTACTTTAACGTATTATAACTTATGTTATGCTTTTGGTTTCATCTATTTGCTCATTAACGTTAATCGTCATTTTTAATTATCTAATGAATTTAATTTTCTCGTGTTTTCACTTTTAGAACCCCCTTGTCGTTCATATAAATAAAGATGTAACGGCCTTTATTTTGAGAAGAAGAGAGAAAAGAAACGTTCTTGATGATGTAGTTAATAATTACTGTTGTCTTTTCGGCGCGAGTTTTCCGTTTATCGGAACTCCCAAAAATGCCGATTTCTAATTCATTTTAACGTCTTAAAAATCCTCCAGTTTGAATTTAATTTAATTTATTATGAAGTGAATTTATTGTATTTTAAAGAGCTTGCCGATTCAACAGAAATTCGACAGTATTATTTGAGACTTTAATTTTCAACGTATGCCATCTGTCAAGAATTCAAGAAATTTAGAATATGATTTTTATTCTTAAAAAAAATAGCAGTGCAGTGACCGAAAGAGAAAGTCTTTTATCCTTCCTATGAGTTTGTTGATGGATTAATAAAAATTGGATTGTACCACATCAATAGAGTCTTCATTCTACAGTCTTCTTGTGTCATTCTTCAAATCAAGTAAGATCTACCCTTTATTATTTCTCTTCTATTTTACAGAACACGACCAAAAGAACTAAAGGGTTATTTGTTTGCTCAAAATCACAATGCAATGTCTGAATCGTTATTATACGATCTATAAAAATATAACTTCCACAATGCAATATCATCATTATATTTTAGAACAACACCAAACACAAATTATTAACACCACACGGCCAATGAGGTGAAGGTCTATTACGGTCTCTAGAAACGTGTTTGGGATCATCTCCTGTTGTTTTTTTCTTGCACTTTGCGTTAAACCTAGGAAGGTATTTATATAGAACTCACTGTGGAGTGTTTAGAAG
The DNA here is from genome assembly GCA_963931845.1 of Maratus michaelseni. Classification (NCBI taxonomy): domain Eukaryota; kingdom Metazoa; phylum Arthropoda; class Arachnida; order Araneae; family Salticidae; genus Maratus; species Maratus michaelseni. The sequence goes on along the minus strand of OZ007597.1, from coordinate 92,861,150 downwards.
GTATTTATTTATTTCATTTATTATAATTTGTATGAATACTTAGGTGTCCATTTCGGATTTACTGTTTAAAAATGAATTTAGGCTCTTTTAACGTTCGCGAAATCAATCCCGATGGAAATTGTCTTTTTAGATCTCTATCATTTTGTTTATATAGTACAGAAAATGATTATTCAAATGTATGTAAAAATATCGTAGAACACGTAATACAAAATTGGACCACTTATAGTCCGTTTATTATCGGGGATGAATCTTATGGTGTTCCGATTGCTAATGAAGACAATTATGTAAATATATGGTTCTTCATAGAGGTATATGGTTCTTCACACTTCAATAGAAGCATTGTTTAAATTAATATAATTCTACAAATATGATGCAGTTTTAAAATATCGAGTAATGATTAATACTGTCAAAGAATATACTCATATACGTAATTAAGTTTTGGTACTTCTCTATTATCTCATCGACCACTTTTCATAAAAAAAACTATCGCCAAATAAATGGGAGAACGTTGTCATTGGAATATCAAAATAAATAAAAATAAAATATAAGAATTTAAGGATACAATTGTTATTTTAATTAATGAAATAACTAATAAATCAAATAAACACAATGAAAAATACACGCAAATGTTGAATTAAAAACCACTTGATGAGATAAACACGTATAATGTTTTCGACATCAAGTAAATGGGACTGCATTTTTGGCATTTAATCATACAGTTTGGCGATAGTATTTTGTTATGAAAAGTGGTTGATGGGATAATAGAGAAGTACTCAAGTTTTTTATACCAAGTTTGAAAATTATCTTTTTTTGACATTTAAAAAAAATAACATAAAAAACATTACAAATTTGCCCATTTAAAACATTTAAGATTTGTATAATATACAAACAATACAATGTAAATATTAATATTGTTACATGATACATTATAGTACATTGTTTGCATATATACTTCTTTGTATACATATATTGTTTGTATACATACAAACAAATATAATGTAAACATTATTCAAATATTAAGAGTTTGCAAATCAAAACATTCTAAAGATTTGTATACATACAAACAATATAATGCATACATACTCTTTACAAATAAAATAGCCCACTTATGTAATGACAAAACTGTTAAATCGAATAGAGATAATATATTTCTGTTTATTTTATAACTTATATTCAGATGCTCAGATTCTGCTTTTTTCGAACACATAATAATAAAAATATTACTACCGTGCATACTGTCTTTTGACATTATATTTACATAATCGTTTTCATTATCAATCGGAACACCATAAGATTCATTCCCGATAATAAACAGACCATAAGTGGTCCAATTTTATATTATGTGTTCTACACGTTTGAATAATTATTTTCTGTACTATATAAACAAAATGATAGAGATCTAAAAAAAAAATTTTCATCGGGATTTCGCCAACGTATGAGCCTAAATTCATTTTTAAACAGTAAATCCGAAATGGACACTTAAGTATTCATACAAATTACAATAAATAAAATAAATAAATAAAATAAATACCTTCTAAACACTCCACAGTGAGTTCTAGATAAATATCTTCCTAGGTTTAACGCAACGTGACAACAGAAAAAACAACAGATGATACGATCCCAAACACGTTTGTAGAGACAGTCATAGACCCTCACCTCATTGGCCGGTGATTTTTTGACGCATGCGTATTCGGTCGAATTTCGATGGAATATTTGATTTGACAGAATTACCAAACAGCTTTAAATATATGGATTATTTAATTTAAGATAGGTGAACAGAACATACTACATTTGAACAAAATATAACACTTTAAGTCAGACAATTTAATAAAATACACAATAAAATCCCATTAAAAACATTAAAATGTATGAAGATGTTTTGAACATACATTAGTCCCTCATCAGTACTGTAAAAAAAGGTCAAGTCATGAAAAATGAAATTAAAAACAACTTATAGAAGGAACCATGTCAAAACAATTAAAATCGAAGTTAAAGTCAAAGTTGGTGAAACCTTTGAGATATGACTGAAGGAACATAGACATGCATTCAAAGCCAAAATTTAAACTCAAAATAGTTGTACATGCCCTAGATACAGGCCACATCCTGGATTTTGCAAAATCTGCCATAATTAAACTGAATTGCTACATACGAAAGCCGCATTTTTCTTGATGCATGGTACACAAGATTAGTTTGTTCAACCTTAAATGAAGCAAGCTATGTTCCTTCAAAGTACATAGTTTTGCTATGATTTTAAATTTTAACTTCGATTTTAATTGTTTTGACATGGTTCCTTTTGTAAGTTGTTTTTAATTTCATCTTTCATGACTTGAACATTTTTTACTGTATTGATGAGGGTCTAATGTTTGTCCGAAACGTCTACATGCTTTTTACTGTTTTTAATGTGATTTTATTGTGTATTTTATTAAACTGTCCAAATTTAAAATATTAGTTTTCATTATTATTTAAGCATAAGTTATCAAGTAATAAATCTAATGAAAATTAAATCCACAATTCACACAAAATTCATGAGCATAGAATTTTACATAGGTTATACCTATACACTTCCCCAAATATTACATATTTAAAAGTATATCAGATGACTTAATAAACCAAAGGAGGATCTTAAAGTGAAAATATTGCAAAAATTAAAATACAATGTCTTAATTTTTTACTTCTGTTAGTAAATAATAAATACAAAATCCTGAAAGGAGTTTGCCTGAAGAGATGTACATTTTACTCTACAAAATTCCAACAACAAGCTGTTGAAGAACATATTTGCATCTAGAAATCTATCTAATTTAATCTATCATTAAAAATGAACATACAAATTATTATTATTTTAAAGATAAACAGTAAATTAAGCCAATAACTAGAATTTAATCCTCTGACAGTCTTGCAAAAGGGCAAATCTGTAATGTTTTTTTTTCTTCTCTTTGTTTTAAATGCTAAGAAAAACTAATTTTTCAACATTGAATATAAAAAACTTAATTACAAATATGAATGTAATCCTTGAGAGTATTATTCATTGCTCAGCGAATTAAAAATTCATTAAATCCATAGAATTTTATTACTTCAAATAATGCTTATATGGCAGTGAAACCTGGAGCTTAATGAACGTATTAACACAGGCTTGTCAGTGAGAGGGTTAAATAAATGAAAACTTACTTTTATACGAATATCAACATCTTTAAGACTTTGAGCCCAAGCATAATCATCATATCTAGCTCCATTATAACAGTCAGGATCCATCCATGTAATTTTAGGTTCTCTGTTAATTAGAGAAAAACAAAATATAAATTTATATTGTTTAAGTATATTTAGTTTTTCATAATTCATTTAGTACTAAACATAAAAATTTTTGGATTTATTCCACTCGACTTTCCAAACATCTTGTGGAATACTATGTGTTCAAATAAGTATAATATAAAAACAAATAAAAAATTAGATCCTAATTGTGCAAAAGTGAAATGTTTCCACCAATGATAATGACATTTATTCTAAAGAAAACATGCACTTTTATTGATAAAGCCGAATATTTTTTCTAAAATTATGATGTAATTTTCAATGAATTTTCATTCTGCTAATGCTGAAATTAAGGCCTGGAAATTAAAATAAAAATCGAAAATGAATTTACATATTCATGCTAATGGAAGTGTTAAGTTGAGTAAAATGATTTTTTATTAATTTTCCTCTACAACATAAAACTTATTTTTTCTACGCTTTTTATCAGATTAATAAAACTCACTGCAATTTTTTTTCTTTGCATTTTAAAGGAAAACAATCTGGAGGGATTTCACTCAACTTTCCAAGCACTTTGCAGAATACTGTGTGTTGGCAATACAGTAAAACCTCGTTAAGTCGACCCTGTTAACTTGGATTTCTGGATAACTCAAATAACACATAAATGTTTACTGGTAAAAGAAATGTGCATGCAAAGGATCATGTACATATCAGTTCCTCTTGTCTTGCCTGCAAATGTCAGTTTAGTGTGTTTGAGGAGCGAGTAACCTGTGTTATTGTGCGAGTTTTGCTTATCTTGTGGTGTTAGCAGACCTGCCAACCTTTGAAAATGAGAAATAGTAGCACACCAAATTCAAATTTCTCTGAAGGTTGGTTGGTTGGTGGTTGTTTTTTACGCTGTAAATTTTAAGCAAGCAAATACTAATCAATTAAACGCATGTGTATATCCATAAGCACACAAAGTAGGAGACACTTTTGTTTTTGCTAATTTTTTTTGTTGCGGGTGGGATTGATTAAACATAATTATTCCTAGTCAATTAATGCTCTATCCACTCCTAAGCCAAATTTCTGAACGTCACAGTGAATTTTCTGAAAGATTCCAAGGCAGTTGGGGGGAGGGGTTGATGGAACTACGGGTATATCTTCCAGAGAAAAATGTCTGAGTTAGAGTCCTTCATCAGGTCGAGTAAGCTGATACAACCGGGAGTGGGGGTGTCCACTCCCGCCACTTTCTTTTGCGTCCCTTTGACGAAATTTGCATTTTTTTGCAATCTTTTGACAAATTTTGCAGTTTTTTTCGAGATCTGATAAAATTTGCGGGTTTTTTTCGATATTTTTTGACGAAATTTGCCGTTTTTCGCAATGTTTTTGACGGAATTTACCGTTTTTACGCGATTCTATGACAAAAGTCACGTTTTTCATGCGATCTGTTGACAAAAATTTGTCGTTTTTTTGCGATCTTTTGACGAAATTTGCCATTTTTCGCAATGTTTTTTACGAAATTTGTCGTTTTTTCGCGATCTTTTGATGAAATTTGCCGTTTTTCGCAATGTTTTTGACGAAATTTGCTGTTTTTCGCAATGTTTTTGACGAAATTTGCCGTTTTTTCATGATTTTCTGACGAAAGTCACGTTTTTTCCCCGCGATCTGTTGACAAAAATTTGTCTTTTTTTTTCGCGATCATTTGCCGTTTTTCGCAATGTTTATAACAAAATTTGCCGTTTTTCGCGATCTTTTGACGAAATTTGTCATTTTTCGCAATGTTTTTGACGAAATTTGACGTTTTTTTCGTGATTTTCTGACGATAGTCACGTTTTTCCCGCGATCTGTTGACAAAATTTGCTGTTTTTTCGTAATCTTTTAACGAAATTTGCCGTTTTTCGCAATGTTTTTGACGAAATTTGCCATTTTTTTGCGATTTGCTGACGAAAGTCGCGTTTTTCCCACGATCCTTTGACAAAATTGCCGACTTTTCTTCGAACGAAAGATGAGATTGATTTTTTCGGCGATCATTTGCCTAAATAGCGATACATTTAATGTCCAAATTTTCGGATTTATGACTTTTTTTTTTGGAAATCATTGCCTTAATTTTTCGGAAAATTCCGACCAGAATCACCCCTGAACGATCTTTTGACGAAATTCGCATTTTTTCAGCAATTAGTTGAATGAAATTCACGTTTTTTCAGCGATACTCTGGCGAAATTTGCTTTTCCCGCCAATTTTTTGATGAAATTCGCGTTTTTTTAAGCGATCCTGTAATGAAATTCGCATTTCTTAGCTTGATCCTGTTACGAAATTCGTGATTTTTTGCGCGATCCTGTGACAAAATTCGTGATTTTTCGAGTCACCGTGTGACAAAATTTGCGTTTTTTTTTTTTTGCAGAAAATCGTAGTTTTAGACAGATTTTTGTAGCATCGTAGTTTGTGGCTCAAAATCATAGCAACTACGATTTTTTCGTAGCAGTTGGCAGCTCTGTGTTAGTGTGGAATTTGTATACTGTATTGTACACATTGACCGTGGCGACAACACGAAAAGCATTGTTGTAACAATGGAAAAGAGATTAAAAGCATTGAGTAGGATTGATAAAGCGAGCCATTGAAAAAGATTGCTGCAGACTTTGGTGTCAGAACATCAAGTTAGACTGGAAGAAAAACAGAAAAAAAATATTGAAAATTTCTGCTTTAAAATGATATTTAAAGACAATTTGGTTAATCGAAGCAAAGCTAAAAAGCGAAACATGAACACTGGATGAAGTATTATTTGTTTGGTTTTGTTCCAAAAGAGAACATGGTTTACCAATGACTGGACCAATTATTCAACAAAAAGTTCTCAGTTTGATTAAACAGTTGCTGAATGGAGACCCAAATTTCACTGCCAGTGTCATTCAAGGATGGCTCGATAAGTGGAAGAAATGACATGGTATATGCCAACTTACTGTTACAAGAGAAAGTTTGCCTGGTGACAGTAATGCATCAGTAAAATTCAAAAAAGAATGACTACCTCATTAAAAAAGAAAATTTAATGTAGATCAAGTCTACAATGTCTGTGAATCAGGCTTATTTTACAGGATGTTATCAAGTAAAAACTTAACTGCCAAAACAAAAAAATCTTCAAAAGGTTACAAAAAAGGGACTGCCTTATTATAATGGCTGTCAGCAATGCATCGGGCAAGCATAAATTTCCAAATCTCCTAATAGGGAAAGCAAAAAATCCTCAAGCACTGAAGAAGTCATGGGTCACTACTGGTCATTTATAGTTATAAAAAAAAATGTGTGGATGGACAGTACAGTTTTTAATGAATGGTTCTTCGAGTTTTTTGTGGCAGGAGTAACAAAATATTTAAAGGAGTGCAGTTTACCTATCAAAGCCGTCATGCTGACTGACAATGTACTATCAAATCCAGCAGCTTATGTTCCATTCAGTGGGAATATTATAGTCAAGTTTTTTCCACTTAATGTGACTGCAATTATGCAGCCAATGGACAAGGGTGTCCTCAAAAACAAAGTGAGTCTACAAATGGCAGGTGTTAAGCCAATTTATAGAAGATAAAGGAGAACATGATGTGATGGAAATTCTTAAGTCAGTCAATGTTAAGACTTATTTATATGATTGCCGAATCTTGGCAACAAGTGGCTAGAAGCACCCTTATAAAATAGTAGAAAAAGATATGGTCTAGCATTTGTGATTTGCCAATGAACAAGATTGCACGAACGTGAAAAAGTGTCAGAGAAAGAGACACAAATGAAGTCCAGCTCCATGAATCTATGGATTTGTTTCAGAAAATTGACCAGGGGTCTGTCCAGACTTTTTTACAGTGTCCTATTTTTGTTAAACTGTGAACAGTTTTTATATTTTTGAAAAATCTGTCATAATTTTGTGAATTTGTTATATCCAGGTTCCTGTTTATATATTTTTAACAAGATCATTTATATATGTAAAAGCTAGATAAGTGAGTTTAGCAGTTTTGTGGTAAGTCAGATTTCATTTTAAAGTGATTAAATTTATGAAAGTTTCATTTTGGAGAAGAAAATGTTTTGTGAAGGGTCCTGTTTCAAGATACAAAATTTTGTGAAGTGTGCTTTAAAGGACCTAATGTTTTCCTAAACATAATCCTGTTGATAGTTGCTGAGATGTCGATGTGATTGACATTGAAAGTTGGCTGGAAGCAGACAATGATGGAGGTTATGGTACAATCACTGACGAGGAAATCATTGCATCTTGTTCATCTAAGACACTGAAAAAAGAGAGGAGACAGATAAGGGTAATGATGAACTATTGGCAAGATGAACTGCTAGTCTATTTTGAGCAGCAAGTGGAAACAACAACACCGACAGAGCTTCTTATGCTGAGAAGAATGTGCGATCGTGCAGCTCACAAGTGGTACTCTAAACTAGCGCAGCAGAAGCTTAAAAGTTACTATTTTAAGAAGTAGACTTTACTAAGAAGTAATACGATAACATATTTGTAGTGTGTAAAGTACTGCAGTACGTTTTAATAGTATTTTCTACAATATAAAAAGTCTTTTCTGCAATTATGCTGGTTTTTATTGATTTTTTCTAATATTCTCCAGTTAACTTGTATTTTTGTAATACCAGATTAGTTCCAGTCCCAATTGGTAAAACTTAAAAAGGTTCTACTGTAAATAGTAATGTTACAAATAAAAACTTAGATCCTAATTTTAGTGAAATGTTTCCACTGGTGAAAAGGCCTTTATGTTTTAAAGAAAATGTGCACTTTGACAGCTAAACATTTTTCTAATGATGTAATTTTCAGTAAATTTTCATTCTGCCTGTGCTGAGGCCTATAAATAAAAAAAAAAAAAAATAAGAAAAAAATATTTTACTATGTTAAGTCATTAAGTCATGACCTGATGAAATATAGTTGTATCGATATAAGATGAACATGAATAATAAAAATAATTTAATAATAATATTCATTTAATAATAATAACAAGATAATAATTATATAATTCATTAAATAATGATAATTCCTTTAATAGATATAAGAAAAATGTTTATAAGTTATAGTCACTGAATGGTTGAAAAATGGTTTAAATACTAAATCTATCAGCCAATATCAATACAGTTATTGAATAAAGTTCTTGGAACAAAGGCCTGTAACATATTTATCAAATGGGTACTCAATCTAAAGCACACTTTGTGTTCTTATCATGTTCACATACATACATATTGACATCATTGAAAAACCACCAAAAGGGGGACCTGAAAACTTGAGGAAATTCTAATATACACATGTATGTATTGAATCATTGTAAACATAACAAAAATGGATCCAGGGAATCTTAAAATGTAAAATTATGCCAATATTTCCATAGTCGGATTTTTATCAATACAGTCGAACCTCGTTAACACGAAATTGAAGGGACAGCAAATTTATTTCGTGTTATCCGAAATTTCGTGTTAACCGTTACAATAGTGGGGCCATCTGTGTTAGATATAAAAACTAAATAAATTGACCTACAAATATCACCCTGCTCATAAAATCATAAATTAATAAGAAATAGAAAATTTCATTAACAAACTAGTCATCATTTTTTAGGCAATAATAAATTTATTTACTTGCTAATCATTTTTTTAAAGTCAGTTATTGACTTTTACTTAAATTTTTGTAGAGTAGTTCTTTTAGGAACGTATGGACCTCATCTAATTTGTTCAAAGTTCTGGAAGCAACCTGTTACTCTAGAAGGAAACGTTGTACAGTTGTCAATGCTGTGGTAGATTATTTTAATGACACTAAACTTTTCTGTTCGGTGTCAATTTCTTCCTCCTCCTCCGACACTTCAATGTTGTCATTTGTTTTTCTTTTCAGCAATTATTTCTTAGTCTGTCGTCACATCCGAAGTCAGTACATCTTGATCTATCTCTATGGAAATGTACTCGGAAAAAACAATGTCTAAGAAAGAATTTCCCGTTTTTTGGCTACATGTCTTTTTGCAGACAATTCTATGACGCTCTTTAAATCTTTTCAGTCATCCGTTAGAACAAATGAAGTCGCTCTCATCGAACAGCAGCAAAAGCCGTTGGGAGTGACCCCTTTTTAATAAGAGTATGTGATATTTAAGTTACTTTGAAATATTGAAAAAAACATTACATAAGGATTTTTTTTCTTTACTTTGGAGCAAACAAAAACAAAAAAATTCGCCTTAAGCAGGAATTTCTGATATTCTATTTCGCGTTAAACGAATTAATTAACATTGATTTTCAGACTCATTTGACGGGACCTCAGTATTATTTCGTGTTAAGCGAAATTTGGCGTTAAGCGATTTCGTGTTAACGAGGTTCGACTGTATTACAATACTTTCCAGTCACATAAGGAGATTTTGCCATTTTTATTATAAAACTTATGAGTTATTTTTTTTATTTCAAAGGTACACACATATATATATATATATAAATATATATAGATAAATAAGTTAAATGTTGGGGTATGTATTTTACAGAAAATATGATACTGTCTGATGGAATATAAATTACACAAGCTTTAGCAAAAGCCAATAAAAAAATACAGAATTCACTCATCTCACAATAGCTTCACTTGAGTAGGATTATAAATATTTCATCAGTTAATAGCAAATAATAGCATTAATAATTTTACTCAAACAAACTGTCAAGATAAATAATAACAAGAAGGGAAGACTGTGCTATGATCGGTCAAAATTAGCTTTGAGTACAAATATCATGACCCATGATAAAAATGACCCACTAATCAAAATTTCTTGAACATGTGACCAAGCCAATTGTTTTTCTGTGCTCGAAACCAGTAGGATATATAAAATTTAGTCAAAATAGTCTGAGCCATTTTTAGATAAAATTAGCTTGACTCACACCACAGAGTGATTTACTAATCAGATTTTCTCGAGCATGTGACATAGCCCAATGATTTTCTTGTACCCCAAAACCGCAGGATACAAAGTTTAGTTCAAATCATCTGAGCCATTTTTAAGATAAAAATAGCTTGACCCATAATGACCCACTAATCGAAATTTCTCGAACATGTAAACTGGCCCAATAGTCTTCTTGTTCCCTAAAACTGCAGGATACTAAATTTAGTTCAAATCTTCTGACCCATTTTTAAGATAAAAATAGCTTGATCCATAATGACCTATGACCAGAATGACCCACTAATCGAATTTTCTCAAACATGTGACCTAGCCCAACAGTCTTCTCATGACTGAAAACAATAAGATACAAAATTTAGTCGAAATAGACTGAGTTGTTTTTAGATAAAATTAGCTGGACCCACAGTGACCCACAAATTGGATTTTCTTGAGCATGTGACCAAGCTCAATGATTTTCTCGTGCCCCAAAACCGTAGGATACAAAAATTAGTAAAAATTGTCTGAGCTGTTTTTAAGATAAAAATAGCTTGACCCATAGTGACCCATGACCTAAACGACCCACTAATCGAATTTTCTCAAACATGTGACCTAGCCCAAAAGTCTTCTCAAAGCCCAAAAACCATAGGCTGCAAAATTTAGTCAAAATAATCTGAGCCCTTTTTTTAGATAAAACTAGCTTGACCCACAGTGAAACAAAAATGACCTACTAATCGAATTTTCTTGGACATGCGACCTAGCCCAATGATTTTCTCGTGCTCGAAACTCATAGAATACAAAATTTAATCAAAATCGTTAGAGCCGTTTTTTAGATAAAATTTACTTGACCCGCGTTGACCCAAAAATAACCTACTAATCGAAAGTTCTCGAACACGTGACCCAGCCCAATAGTCTTCTTGTGCCCGAAAATGGTAGGATACAAAATTTAGTCAAAATCGTTTGAACCATTTTTTAGATACAATTAGCTTGGTCCTGACCCATGATGACCCACTAATCGAATTTTCTCGAACATGTGACCTAGCCCAATCGTTTTCTGGGGCCCCAAAACGGTAGGATACAAAATTTCGTCACAATCGTTAGAGCCGTTTTTAAGATAAAATTTGCATAACCACACACACACACGATTTGCTCGTATTAGAATATATGATAATAAGTGTTACTACATATAATTAACTTAATGAAATTTAAAAACTGACTGTAAATGCCATACGATTGTTCTTCAGATTCATCTGTACTACTTGCATTTAATGCTTTTGACTTTGACAAATCATTTGAAACTGAGTCAGTAGACATTTCAACATCTTCAGTTGGATTTGTGTCTGTTGTTGTTGTTATCACTTCTTCAGCTATATAATCTTCAAGAAATTAAAACATAAATTAAAATCCCAATACAATCAAAATGTGCATAAATTATACATCTTTTTAAGGCTGTTCTCAAATCCAAAAGGAGCTACTTTCTGACACATTTCTGAATTCATTTTTGTACAGAAAGGTATGAAACTGGCATTTGTTTTTATTCAGAAACTATGTAATCGAATAGCATTTTCCTCTTTTTTGCTTACGGCAGACGATCTTTCAAAAAATACTATCAAAGTGGGCGTTTTGAACCGAATTCCCGACACAGCAGCGCAAGAAAGAGGAAAAACTTGTCAGCACATAACAAGAATTGCTTAAAACTCAATAATTTATTTATCAAAAAATGAAAGATGCTATTTGATTCCAAATTGCTTCAACAGTCAGGTTTGCCAATTTTATGCCTTTACATTTAAAAATGAGTAAGAAAGTTTCATGTTGTTGAGCAGGAATTTGAGAACCACCTTTAATGTGCCATGGCTATTCAATAATGGCTGTCACACGAAATAGTTCAGCTTACTCTTTCATGCATGGTAACTTCATATGAGGTTGTATTGCTACAAGAAAGAAGAAAAAAAAGCATACATAAAAAAAAAGTTTTTTTTTTTTTTTTTTTAAATACCTTTGTTATATATAATTTTCACGTGAAATTCAATAATCTTGTGATATGCAGCAATAGATGGCAAAGTCATGTTCTTTTTAACACTTTCCAACGTAGTCGAAAAGTGTTTATGAATTCGGTTTGTCTGGCCATCTGTCCGTGCTTTCTCATAAATATACTACGATTGTCCCATAAATTTTATGTTATTGATGTTTACTATAGCATGATCGCTACTGAAAATGAAGTGTGTAGATGTATAGTTTGTGTACAGGGACAGTCAAGAGGATTCTGTTATATTATGGTCAATGGAAAAAAATCGTTTCAAGTGCATTTTGATTATGTTACACCATTTCAAACATAATGAAATTGATATATATTTATGAAGTGCACTAAAACATGCTTTCTGTAGAATATGGGGTGCAAAGCATTTATTATTCATTTACAGGGTCACACAAAAGAATTCAGTCACATAATGGTTTATGAGAGAAAATCGTTTGCAGTGTATTTTTATGATGTTACACCAGTGTTGAATTCAGACACTTTTCTCCGGGAGGGATTTCTGTGGCTCCCGGGGGGGGGGGGGGGGGGGGACATTATAGATTTCTGGTGGGAAATTCCACTTTTTGACCATTGAAAGCATAAAATCTCGAATCTTCCGGGGGGGACATTCCCCTCCAGGCCTTCCCCTGGATTCAACACTGTGTTACACTATTTCAACCACAATGAAATTTACATGCATTACTGAGGTGTACTATAAGTAGTTTACTGAAAAGTATGATGTGCATTGCATTTACCATTCATAGGGACACACAAAAGAACTCCATTACAGTACTGTCTATGAGCGATAGCTGTTAGAAGTGTTTTTTCAAATTTGGTTTGCGTTTTAAATTAAATTTTTGCATAGTATGTGATGTGTATAAATTCTGTTGATCATATACAGGGGTACAATAAAGGAAATCGTAAGTATTACTAACTATGGGTGTGAATTGCTTAAGAGTAGTTTTTAATTGTGTTATGCATTTTCATGCTGAACTATATTTAGTATACTAATAGAAGTTTATGAAATATAAATAAATTCATATACATATACAGGTCTATGCAAAGAACACAATGCATCGCCATTTATAGTTTCTAATTGCTGGAAGTGCATTTTAAGTTGTGTTATGTGTTTTTTACCGAATTAAATTTTAGCTTAATATGTGGTGTGTACAAGTCTTCAGATAATATAGAAGGTTGTACAAAAGTATTCGAGTGCATTTCTATCTATTAGCGAAAATTGCTAAAAGTGAATTTTCTAACTGAACTAAATTTTAGCATGCTATGTAGTATATATGCAAATCTATAGATTATAAGCAAATACATGAGTAGAATAAATGAATAAGTATAGAGGATATAGTAGAATAAATGAGCAGATAATACACAGGGTTGCACAAATTAATTAGATTACTTTTTTGACTATGGAAGGTGATTGCTAAAACTGGATTTTTAAATGCATTATATATGTTTTCTAAACTGCTTACTTACATATATTTTTTCTCCTTATTTAACAGCGACGTTTTGTTACAATTTTCTGGATGTGTTGGAAAGTGTTTCATAATCTATGCTTCATTTTTCATTCTTGTTGAATGTTCAGTTGAAAAACTTGTTTTAACATTATTTTTCTGATCTGCATGATAGAAACTTTTTTCAAAAAATGTCAAATAAGCAAAGATGTTTTTTTTCTACTTTGTCTTAATGTATCCCAACCTTAAATTATCAAAATAAATAAATAAATAAAACTAATAATGTATTTTTGTTCATATAAACCTGTAAGAGGTTCATTTTGTAATTTCATAATAAATGTTTTTTTTTTTTTTTTTTTTTTTCCTAAATACAATGGTATTTGTTTTCAATAATCAATCTAAGTGCAAAATACTTTTTTTCATTAAAAAATAATTCATGCATGACAGTTAAAAAATTTAGACACAGGTATGTGACAGTCATACATTAATTGAAAATAAATAAATAAAAGTAAGATAAATGTATCTTTTAGGAAACATACTTTTCTTTCTGAGAGACAGTCAGAGAATACAAAAAAGCATACGAACAACACCCAGGAAAAATTTTAGAACTGAATAAAATTAACTTTCTTTTTACCTGTCATTTTACTGGTAAAAAATATGAAAGTATTATCACAAAATAAAGATGAAAATATAACTTGACAGTCACCAATACGCAATTAAATTACAAAATGTAACTATTAAAAATTTTGCCAAGTAGGCCAATTGTTTCTTTTCTTTCTTAGTTTTTAAATCAATTTATTGTGTTTCAACTCAGCCATGCCATGGCATTAGAATATCTTTATAGCTTCATGGTTGGCTCACAAAAATCAGCTTTAATGGTTATTTTGCAAATTTATTAATACTTTTCTTTTACTATTATATTTAAACAAAAACAATTTTCAGAAATTTCTATACGTTGCTTCTTCAATTTTCAAATTCTACTTATGTACATCATGCCTATTAATGAAAATATTCACACTGACTAGTAATTAAAATGTTAAAGTAATTAAATAATTTACAATTAGCCGACAAGCTGATAGATAAAAGTTAATTTGTGAGATGAAAATAGATAAAAATTAATTGTGAGGTGGGAATATTCTCCTGGAGCTAAAATTTAGTTAATAATCAATAATATTCTTTTTTGTTATAAATAAATGAAAAAAAAAAAACAAAGGTAAATATTATTTATATTATGAAATATAATTCATTCATTCATCATCATCATCATCATTGTTCAAAATCACAAAAATGAAATCTTTTCTGGTATAGCCAACATTATAATGGAAATTTTCATTTAAAGAATTTTCACTAAATTGAACTTCTAGCAAATTTCCACAATTTAATTTTGTTTTAATGTATGAGATTATTAGTACTAAAACTGTTCAGTTGTAGCAGTTTCAGAATGCATAATTAATATTAGCAATGCAAATTTTGCGAAATTGATTCTGATACATGTTCCTTTACATCACATAACAGCACTAATATTTTTAGAACACATATTTTTTTCCAAAAAAAAAAAAAAAAAAAACTTTCATGGGCTCAATATGCAGCTAGTTCGGATAGAATTTTTCTACTGACATGCCTTCTACATTTGCTACCAATTGGTGAATGAATTCTGCTCCAGTTATTTGTTTGGGTACTTCTCTAATATCCTGTCGACCACTTTTCATAACAAAAAACTATCCTCAAATAAACGGGAGAACGTTGTTATTGGAATATCAAAATAAATAAATAAATAAAATATAAGAATTTAAGGACACAATTGTTATTTTAATTGGTGAATGAATTCTGCTCCAGTTATTTGTTTGGGTACTTCTCTAATATCCTGTCGACCACTTTTCATAACAAAAAACTATCACCAAATAAACGGGAGAACGTTGTTATTGGAATATCAAAATAAATAAATAAATAAAATATAAGAATTTAAGGACACAATTGTTATTTTAATTGATGAAATAACTAATACTGCATTTTTGGCATTTAATCTTACAGTTTAGCAATAGTTTTTTGTTATGAAAAGTGGTTGACGGGATAATAGAGAAGTACCTTTGTTTGTTTGTTTTTTTAACCCTTTCCAACATAGTTGAAAAGAGTTTATGAATTTGGCTTGTCTAGCTGTCTGTCTATCCGAGCTTTAACTCGCATAAATATAGTTGGATTGCTATATGTTATAGAGATTTACTATGGCATGTTCGGTATTGAAAATTAAGTGTGTAGCGTTCATGGTTTTTTTACAAGGACACTCAACCATTCCAGTATGGTATGGGAAAAATCATTTGCAACATATTTTAATAATGCTACACTATATCAAACATATTGAAATTGATATACATCACTGAGGCGTGCAACAAGATGTTTACTGTTGAATATGGTGAGCATAGCATTTATCATTCACATACAGGGACACACAAAAGTGTTCAGTTACAGTACTGTCTAAGAGCGATAATTGCTGTGAGTGAGTTTTCAGCTATGGTATGTGTATTTAAATAAAAAATGTTTTGCACATTATTTGGTGCGTATAAATTATATATATTATATACAGGGCTGCACAAAAGAATTCAAATACATTTCTGTCTGCTGAAAGTGAATTTGGAACTGTGTTAAGCATTTCCTAACTGAACTAAATTTTAGCATAATATGTTCTATATACACAAATCAATAGATCATATACAGATATTCACAAAAGAATTTGAATATTTTCCGACTATAGATGGTTAATTGTCAAAATTGAGTTTTCAAATGTTTTATGCGTCTTCTAAATTATTTACTTAAATATCATCATTCATCTTATTGAACGGTGAAGCTTTATTACAGTGTGTGAATGTGTTGGAAAGTGTTTCATAATCTAAGCATGATTTCGCTTTTTTGTTTATTCTTAGACTTGCACCATTAAATTTAGAGTACAGAATATTTTCTGCATAGTGAATAGACCTCAGTGTCATAACTTTTCTCTCCCCGGACAAGTTATAGTGGGAGGAATATATACATTTTTAAAAATATGTATGTATAAATGAAAAGGCATAATAAAAATCTTAGTTTTATGGCAAAAAAAAAAAGTTTCCATGCTATTAGGCCACAATGAAATGATACATAAATGTGAAACATCTTAATTCTGTTCTATTGTATATGCCTATTTTACAGACTATAGCAAGCCATCCTAGGTTATTTTGAAGTTTTTAACTTTATAATAGGTTATTAAATTTTCTCTGAAAACTAACAGCATAACAATTTTATTTGCTAAAAAGTTTGTTTGTTTCCTAATGATTCTCAGTGCATTGATAATAATAACTGATAGATTTGTTTTTGATGAAGCATCTATCTGGGATAATGCCTGTAACTGAGACACTGCCTGCAACCACCCTTAAGGCTGCTCGTCAGTGAACTTCCCGATTCCCCTCGCTAATGTTAATCCAATGGGCGTAGGATGCATTCGTATTTTTAAAATATCTCCCCGGGAAATTAATATTTTTAACTTCTGATTCTTGTGTACTGTTCTTAAAGAATGTCTCTTTTTTCCTTAGTTATCAAAATATTTCTAAACTATGTGCTTAATTTGTAGTTTTATGTGTTAAAATATTAGCAAAACTGAATAAGACTTTAACATTTCATATAAAATTAAGTATATATTTTAGAAAAAAATGACAACTAAGAAAAAAAGAGACATTCTTTAAGGACAATACAAAGAAAACAGAAGTTAAAAATATTAATTTTCCGAGGAGATATTTTACAAATACGAATGCATCCTATGCCCATAGGGATAACATTAGCGAGGGGAATCGGGAAGTTTACTGACGAGCAGCCTTAAAACAGCTCTGCTGAAAACATTAACTGAATGGTTTTGACTTTTTTCTATATGGTCTAATTTTATGCACTTTTGACAGCAAAATGATGTATATATAGTTTTATGCATATGAATAATACATAATTTTTCTGCTATGCAGATTTGAACTATTTAAAACATATAAACGCATATTTAAAAAAAAAAATTCAAAATGCATGTAATTACCCAGAGATACTGGTTCCACTCTATTCTGCATTTCTAATTTATGTTGATTTACAGCTTGCTCCATATACTTGCAGAAAACCTATAAAACAAAAAGACATACCTAATAAACATATTTGAATACAAACTTTATTTACATGCTAAATCTAACCATTAACGTGTTTAGGAAAAAATTGGATCCTTTGAAGGAACCAATCCAAGGAACCCCTTCAGAATATTTTTCATGTTAAGACAGGACCTTTCACAAAAATTTTCATCTTAAAACAGGACCCTTCATAAAAAAAAAAAAAAAAAGACCTTTCACAAATTTAATCATTTTAGAATAAAATCTGAACTGTCAAAAACAGTAGATAAAGATGTCAAAAACAGTAGATAGTCAGATGTCAAAAACAGTAGCCACCAAAAAACTTATTCAGTTTTTATCTCTACAAGTACATTGGCAGATCAGGGGTTTCAACATCAGAGGCAAGTCAAATTTTTATTGTATATTATTATTTAATATCCTATAATCCACAACTTATTCTTTTAAAGGTTACATTGCATTTATGAAATGATCATATCAATATTCTCAAACATTCAGAAAAAAAAAAAAAAAAAAACTTTTACGAATTAGTAAATTGTGTTAAATATTAAACAAGATATGAAATGATGTTTTTGAATTGTTTATTTTTGTAATAACTTTAGAATAAAAGTAGATTTTTCAGGAAGGCTCTGCCCCCCTGAACTCCCACCCCTCCCCATAGTCTCATTAATTTTACAATAGCAATTTCTTATAATTGTGCTACATCATGTTTGTAATATATGTTGGATTACATTTTACATTGTGATTTTATTAGGATAAATATCAGTTTGGACAGGGATTTTATGTTACCCTAATATCGATACTTACTTACTTGCCCAACACAAAACATCTTCATCTGATGGAGAAATTGAATAAAATCTCATGTAAAAAAGGTATTTATGGAAATGTAAATAAATTTACTATATAGTTATACTGAAAAGTTGTTTTGGCTGAAATCTTAATTGAGTACCAGTTAAAATCAGGGTTGTAGTAGGTAGCTGCCTGGGTACCAGCCCAGGCTGTTTTTTTTTTTAAACCCAGGTTTTTTACAATTTTCAGGGTTGTAGTGGATAGCTGCCCAGACAGTTTTTTTTAACCCTGTTTTTTTACAACCCTGGTTAAAATTTTCTAAGGAGACACATAGTGTGGACCCGATAAGAAAAATTTTTTGGCCTACCTGGAAATCGCAATAAACCATTTTTTTTATATATAAACTATTTAAGAACAAAAACAAAGTGTATAAAGAGTCTTTTGGGGATTTTTTTTATAGGATTGCTCTCTTACAATTCACGCCTGTCTTTTTTCTGGATTTTCTCATTTTATTTAAAAAAAAATTTCAACCAATTATTTTGACACAATTAACATTACTTATTTATTTTTTACTTAAACGTTTTTGAATTTATTATAGACCAGTGGACCCGTGCGAGGATTTCGCACAGCAGTCTAATAATGTTTAACAATATAGGGGAGACCGGTACACAGTGGACCACTTTTTCAGTTAACATTTTTTTTTTCTTTAACAGACTGACCAATCTGTATGAAAATATTTGTGAATATTCCTTAAACCTTCTTACATCCATCATAATTTTCCCACAACATAGTTTTCAATACATTTTTCAGAAAAAAAAAATTATATACACTGGTCCACCGACCGGGGTACAGTGGACCACTATTAGGTATTATCTAAAATACAATATAAATCTATTTTTCATTAATCTAATTCTTTTTTGTTGCCCCTTCACCTGCAAAATAACATAGTACAGTGGAACTTCCATTTAACGAAGTCTCATCGTTACACTTAAAAACTTTGTTATGAAGAAAATTCGTTAAATAGAAATAAACTTAAATTCATAAAATTTTTCCTTCAGGTATGACAAACAGTTATTGCATTCAGAAGCATTTGATTCAGTTTAAATTATGAAGCCGTCTTTTACAAAACAGTTGTGTACGGTCGATGAAATCACGTCACATTCTCAAGCTTTGGCTCAAGCTTCCATCAGCTCTGATACACACGTTCTCAAACTAATGTTTTTACTACATTGTCTTTTTCGATAATGTACTTTAAGATTTTTATTATTCCTTAGACTAACTGCTGAAGTTTATAAGTTGTATTGGCAGGCTTTGATGTTCTTTGATTTGCATTTTGAAGCACATTTTTGTGGATGTACAAAGCAATTGTCTATCAGCAA
This sequence comes from Maratus michaelseni, assembly GCA_963931845.1. Taxonomy (NCBI): domain Eukaryota; kingdom Metazoa; phylum Arthropoda; class Arachnida; order Araneae; family Salticidae; genus Maratus; species Maratus michaelseni. The sequence continues at coordinate 92,841,305 of OZ007597.1, read as the reverse complement.
TAGAAGATGAGAATGGTAACAGTCTGACTCTAATTGATATTTCTTGCTTCAATGCATCTGACGCCATTGCGTCACTGTATCTTCTATATAATTGAATCTAAAAGAGGATTTTGAATTCCTCAACTGTCAGCGCTGGAATCTCGGTGTGGGATAGTAATTACAAGTGTTTTTCTTAGTGTGAAAAACAATTGTTTTATTTAGCACCAAGCAGAATGGAAATTATTTAAATGTTTTTATTTCCATACAATCCGCTGAAATAAATTAGCATATCGATCGCAACAGCAACCTCTTAGTTTGAAATCTGTACACGTACAAAAATGGAATAAACTTCGTTATATAGAATATATTTTTCGTAATATGGAGATTAATTTACATGCTAATGGTGTTCAAAGTCAAAGTTCTGCAGAAAATTTCGTTAAGTAGAAAACTTCGTTAAATAGGGACTTCATTAAAGGGAAGTTCCACTGTAATATAAATTTTGAAACAAAAACAAAAAATTTATTATATTTTGAAAATGATAACAGATTAATACAGGAATAATTGCAATTTAGTTGAAGTTATTACTTAAGTACAAAAAAATCAGCTCACATTAAAATTTTCAAATGAAATTCCAAAGTACTTATGAGTAAGATTGAGCCTGGAATTTTCAAGAAATAATTTTGGGTCTGAGAGCAACATTATGAAATCATTGACATCAACAGCAGATTCATCTACAGTTTCGGGAGAAACAAACTGATTTCCATTCAATTTGTGTCTCATGAATCTTACTTGAATAGAATCATCAACAATTAGACTACAGTTATATTTATCAAAGGCAGTAAATACAAAACAAAATATTTCTTACTATGTTAAATAAATTGTTATTTTTATTTGTTTACTTTATTTTACAGTTAAATCTACTTTAAAACAATCTTTCTTCATAGAAAATAAGCAATTATTAAATATTTTGAACATTCTGCATTAGAGGAGCAGAGTGGATTGTGGACCACTGTGCCCCAGGAGTGGGTGATCCACTGTACCCCCATGTTGAAGTTCAATAAATAATCATATTAATATTGTTTACAGCTTTCTTTTAAACATATTAACTTTAAAGTAAAATAAAAACAAGTATCTTAGCTCTGCAAAACAGCTGTTTTATTTTATTTATCTACAACCTTTAATTACTAAAAAAATAAAAATATGATGATGAAAAATTTTACTTTTAGAAGCTCAAAACAACAAAGCAGGAGAAAATAGTTCAATCTAAGCTAAACATATTTTCTGAAGGCTATAAATAATCATTGCAGTGCTGTTATCTATTAGGATAGAAGAGAAGCTTAAAAAAAATTTAAATAAATAAAATATTAAGGGGTGGTCCACTGTGTCCATAGGTCCAGTGTGTACCGGTCTCCCCTACAATATTTTTTAGATGCAGGTTTAAACTTCTAAAGAAAAATTAAGGATAAAAATATCTGCAAACAACATTAGTCAAGCCAGAATATCATCTCATTTATTTCTAACAGTAAAATCTCATAGAAGATAGAAAAAGGCACGCACGAGAGGAAAAAAAAAGTTGTATATTAGCTAATTTTAACTGCAAGATGATGACTTCTTTGGGAAAAATATGGGACAAAGAAAAATAAACTGAAATATACTTAAATTTTATACAACAAATCATACCTTTTATGCTATACATGTAAAATACCACTGCTTCCATCAATCATTTTTTTCTTCTAAACATTTCAATTTTAATTTTTAATTATAAATATAAAATAAACCTGTGAGAAAATGTCACATCTTACTTCTTTTGTACTATTTATTATTTTTTATAATCATTGTTGAGCATCACATAATGCAGTATTTTATTTTTGTGGCAACATTGATTTGAAAAAAAAACTTTCATTTCATTTATGAAAACAATGCTGATTTAATTTTCAATTAACAGCAATTTTTAATCAAAAAATCTTTGTTGCTGTGTGTTTCATAAATTCATAGAAAAAGGAATGTTGACAACAGAAATGCGTGATTTATATTTGAAACTTCTGGCTCTAAATTTTTTCATGTCTTTTTGTAATTTTTTTCCTTTACACTTGTAGTTTAAAAAACATTCTTTTTGAATTTTAAAATTCTTCTGGTTCTATTTTTTGAAAATCTGGTAGTCAGTGTTATGCATCTTTAAATGGTGATCTATTGTCAAACAGCGAGCTAAACAATTTTAGGTATATTTTGTAGTACTACTACTGTTTTATCAGAAATCAATGCAGGGTTTTATTTTTGGGGCCTATTTAATAAAAAGTAAAAGTTATTTTTGCAAAGTTTATTATATATATACATATATATATTTTTTAAATAACATTTTGTAATGAAAGGTGAAATCCAGTTATTCAAATTTGAGGCAGGCATTTATTAAATAACATCCTGCTAAAGTTTTCCTGTCTAGTAAACTTTTTTTATTTATAAATTACTCATTTTAAAACCTAACAAAATAAAAATAATTAATAAGAGTATATCTTTATGGAATGCAATTTTGTGAAAAGGCCTGTTTTAATAAAAGGAATTTTATGAAGGAGCCCTAAATATTCCACAAATTTTGCCTTCATCAACTTCTGTTTATGTTTTTAATATGTTACAAAAGAGGGGGCTCGCTCCTCCTAACAAAAAAATACCATTGGTAGTGTTTTATAATACATCCTCATCTATAAATATGGCATTTCTCCTGATTCCAAGATGGTGTGCATTAGAGAACAACAGTTTTGTGCAGGCCTGGAAAACGCACCAAAACACCAGAGGCTCCACATTTGTTCCAATTAAATTTGGACCAAACTAAATTAAAATTGTACATGATTATGGCCCCGTGGCAGAACATACGTGACCCTGCGACCGGCGTCGCAGACTTTTTAGGGCACCTGCAGACTAAACACATACTTCGATGCTCTGGATGAGCTATAGCGCGAAAAAACGGCAAACTTCGTCGAAGGATCGCGAAATAAACGGGGAATTTCGTCGAAGAATCACAGAAAAAATGCGAAATTCATTTAAAGATCACGAAAAATGGCTAATTTCGTTGACAGATCGCAAAAAAAGAGAAAAAAAAAAAAAAAAAAAAAACGCAAATGCAAATTTAGTCAAAAGGCCGTCAAAAATACATCAGTTTTGTTGAAGGATCGCGGAAAAATGCGAATTTTGTCGAAGGGCTATGGAGAAAATCCCAGCTTCGTCAAAGGATCGTGGAAAAAACTGGTAATTTCGTCGAAGGATCATGGAAAAACGGTCAATTTCTTCGAAGAAACGGCAAATTTCGTCATCGGATCGCGAAAAAATGGAGAATTCTGCCGACAGACTGCGAAAAAACGGCAAATTTCGTCGAAGGATCGCCAAAAAACTCTAAATTTCGTCAAAGGATCTCGAAAAAAACGGAAAATTTTGTCGGAGGATCTCGAAAAAACGGCAAATTTCGTCGAAGTATCTAAAAAAAAACGGCAAATTTTGTCGGAGGATCGCAGAAAAAACGCAAATTTTGTATGATATATTGCGTATTGCAGACTAATTTTGAAAACATTATTAGCGTTGCAGACACTTGAAGATAGTTCTGTCACTGGGGATTATGGAAGAATTCCCAAAAGTCAATTAAAATTATATTAATAAAACACATGAATGAAATTTCTCTAAAACATAACGATAAAAAGAAAAATTCTCAAACTTTGTTATCTGAAGGGCCAAAAGTTCAATATCCTTCAATGCAAATCGAAATCTTTAAAATTTAACAACTAGAGTTTCAAAAACAATAAATTTAGAGAATTATCAAATAATTTTAAAACCAGACTTGAACCCCTTGATAACAAATAAATTAAAAGTACAACATTTATAACTACATAGGAATTTTGATTGAAATATAAAATAAATAGCGTGGTTTATTTCACTTACATTTCGAACAATTTTTTCTGCTTCTCCCATTTCTAATCCAATTTTAGACGAGGAATCTTTCTTTATTTTAAAGTAATCTGTCCTAAAAATTTAAAGAATAAAGCAGTAACATTTATTAGAAAAAGGTTAGAAAAATAAATATAGAGATTTTTCCTCTAGTAAATTTAACTGTTGAATACCTGCGATACAAAAAGTCAAAAACTTTATCAAAAAAATTGGTGATATTCCCTTCGGATGACAAAATGGGGTATAATAATTCATCATAGTGTTTTGCTGAATTCATAATTCCTTCATAAAAGATAAAAATGCAATATCAACTATGAAGAACCGCAAAGTCAAAATGTTCCCTGAATCGAAATCACAATATAAACTATAAACAAACATTTAAAAAAGGTTTCTTTGCGCATGCGCGAAATATGAGATGGAAGTAGGAGTGCAAACTGTTCGGAGATGCTTTTTGTTGTTGTTGTGTGTTTGTGTGTTCTTCTTTAACTTTTTAAATAAGTATTAGCTTTAATAAACTATTAAACTTGACACATATATATATATATACATATAAATCGATTGGAATTCAAGAAATGGCAGGAGCAAAGCGGATTTTTTTTTTGCAGTATCATGTCTGTCTCTCTGACAACCAACGAACCAACCATCCATCCATCCTAATTTGTAAACAATCCAGTGCACGTGAAATTGATGAGTTCTCGTCATTTATTTCCGGAAGACTATTCAAACCAACGCGAAAAGTGCCGAGCTTGTACAGATTTTAAAAGTTGGACAAAGCATCAAGCATTTACACAAAATGAAAAGTCCGAGAATAAAGTTACAAGCCAAAAAAACATTACAATGGTACTAAACAGTTAATGTAGCTGATTGCATCAGAAATGAATGTGCACAATTATTTTAAGCTTTTTACCGCTTACATGCTATATTTGTTTAGAGGAAAATTCAACGATTTGAACATTATTTTTAAGTGATATTTTTTAATTTATTTTTCATTATTTTAACTAGGTTTATTTAAAGTGCTATCAGACTCCTGTAATAGTAATATTTTAAATAATTAAATTTTGAAACTTTATTTCTTACAGGCTGCATTAAATATTTGTAAACAGAGAAATTCAAAACAATTTAAACATTATTATTTTTAAATGTTATTTTTCATTATTTCAACTAGATGTATTAAAAGTGTTATCTAGAGTTATATAGCTACTTCTTTGTTATAGCGGCTCCTGAAGATGAATCGCCAAATTAAAAGACATATGATCATATATCATGTAGGGTAACTTGGTGTACTAATTTGCAGACAAAAACAAAACTTTTGCAATTATATTTCATATAATAGTTTATCTTACGTAATACATGAATCTTATCACAGAGTAATTCGCGTATTTTAGATTTTTACTTTTAAAAGAACATGCTTCTATTAATATGAAAATTTTGATAGAACATTACTAAAAAATTTTTGCAACACATCAGTTGAAAACTCCTTCTTCTTACTAAAGTTTCAAATTTAAGATTTTTTTTTTTTAATGGTATGTTCTCAATGTGTCTTGGTTTTATATGTTGTCATATATTTTATATTAATATCATGCAGTATCAATAATTAAAAATGGCTATAATTGTATTTTTATCATTGATTCTAGGGAAAAAAAGAATGTCCCTTAGACCGTGAAGAACTAGGAAGGTCAACTTGGGGTTTCCTTCATACAATGGCTGCATATTATCCGAAAAGACCTTCTACATCTGAACAGTCTAAAATGCAGCAATTTATCCACTTGTTTTCTGACTTTTATCCATGTAAAGAATGTGCTGATGATCTAAAAGTAGAGTAAGTTTTTATTGAATAATATATTTAACATAGGTAATTTTTTTTAAATTCAAGATTTTATGTTAAAGGATGTTAGTTTTTTATTTTATCCAATTTGCAAAATAAAATATGCTTGTAGAGTTTCCCCTAGATTTAAAAAAGGGCAGGGTGCTACTTGTGGGAACTTTTTTATTCTTAAGGGTGCTTTTGGATTCCTAAGGGCACCTTTTCAGGAGTCGATGCAGGTTTTTTTGGGGGGGGGCCCATTTTGTGAAAAATAAAGGTTATTTTTGTGAAATTTATTATATTTTTGTGAAAAATAACATTTTACAACGAAAGTTGAAATCCAGTTAATCAAATTCGAACCAAGCATTTATAAATAAAAACTTTTTTAAATCCTTTTGCTGAAGTTTTCCGCGCCCCAAATTTTTCCTGGATCGACCCCTGCTTTTAGATTATTAAGGACACTTTTCTTCATTTTTAAAGACATTATTTTGATTTTAAAGTTACTTTTAATATTTAAAAGTCAGAACACTCATTTAAAAGACAGCAATGAGTCGATTTTTACTATGCAATCATTTTTTTAAATACAAAAACAATAAGGAATAAAGGCACTTTTTTTTAATGAGGGCAAGAAGTATGGTAATTTTTTGGATGATCGGCAAGAAGGGTGCTATTTTGTAAACTACAGAGCAGGCAGGGTGCAGCATCTTGTTTAAAAACCTCAGAGTAACCATATCTAGAGAGAGCATCCCCATTGATTTTGCCGACAAGAAGTGGGGTCAAGATAACCCACGTGATAGTTGGCATTTGGCGTTGAAAGGTTACTAGCAGCAATACTAGTTTTGTCGCTTTATCTCAGCTCTTGGCAAGAGTTCAATATTTTTAAACTGTGATTCAGAAACTTGGGAGCTTGACAGATATACACTCAGTAGCAAGAGCAAGACAGATATACACTCAGTAGCAAAAATAAAGAGAAAGATTCACCAGATACTTATCCTATTGTTTATTTATTTCATGCTTTATTTATTCCATCATTCACAGACTGGATCATCAGTAATAAATAAATAAAAGAAATTATTAAACTTTTATTTAGATTAAAAAAATATATATATCCCAGTGTTTTCAATCATTCTCATGGTTTTATTTATATTTAATTTCATTATATACTTTTATTTTTAATACAAAGTAACAAATAGGACAGAAAAAGTAAAAGTAAATAGTTTTTAAAGCTGTTCTAAAATACAAAAGAGCTACTTTCTGACACATTTCTGAATTCATTTTTGTTCAGAAACTCATGAAATTGACAGGTGTTCTTATTCAAAGAATATGTCATCGAAATACATTTTTTATTTTTTGATAAAGGCAGAAGATCTTTCAGAAAATACAGTCAAAGTCAGCATTTTGAACCGAATTCCCGACGCAGTATCGGGAGAGTAGTGAAAAAAAATGTGTCGTCACATGACACGAATCACTTATAACTTGATATGTAATTTATTTATCAAAAAAGGGAAAACTCATTTCAATTCCAAATCGCTTCGATAGTCAGACCTGCCAATTTTATGCTTTTGCGTTTAAAAATAATTAAAAAATATGTCAGAAAGTTTCGCGTTGTTGAGAAGGTCATTTGAGAACCACCTTAAGAAATTTGTTTTTGAGCAATTTAATTTTATGTGCTGGAAAGGCAGGAGGGGGGGGGGGGGGTTAGAGAAAGGGAGAAATTTTGAGGGAAAGGAAATTTAGGTTTATTAATTCATTACTACTACAAATTAACAAACAGGTGGAAATTATTTTAGCATATATAATTTTAGTAACATAATTATAAAATAAAAAATATATATATAATTGAATATAATATCAGTTTTATAAGGCTTCACAGAAAATTAATTTTAATTTCAAAACTTTTCTGAAGATACAGTCACGGTTAATATGCGATTCCACTTAATACACGGATTTTTCCCGGTCCCTTGAAGATCGCCCATAAGAGTAATATAAAAATATGTTTAATACGCGATCCTGCTTAATATGCGATAAAATTTCGGCACCTTGAGGCAAAAAATCTCGCTTACGCGAATTCATAGACCAAGATGAGAATGTCTTCTCCCTTTTGCAGTGTTGCAAATTTATTGGGGTACTTTAATTCAGATATCTACCACTATTTCCGAATAGAAATATATGCATTATGTAATAACATATTAATTAAAACGAATGTTGTGGTAGATATTTCAATATCACAAGTACTACATGCAGTTTTAATAACTGAGTTGTTCTGCAAAAATTTCATATTTTTTGTATGTGTTAAATAAAAAAGCTATCAGTAAAATTACTTTTGTTGTTTATTTTTGGTTGTAACATATTAATTAACAATAGTCATATTTGAATTTACATTTTTTTTTCAGTCAGTTCTATAAAAACAAACAATGACTTAAATTTGAATACAGTTAAATTTGAATCTAAATAAGCATAAAAGACACAATTTTCGACCGTAAACATATAAATGAAAGCTTCAAAGTTCATTGAGACGATTAGATGTGTATATAAACTCAGTTCTTACAAAACTGTGTAAATCCCGTTTAATATGCGATCCCACTTAATACGCGACTTTTGTCCAGTCCCTTGAAACGCGTCTTAACCATGTTCGACTTTATAACAAGAGAATAAACAAAACATATACATATATATATATATATTTTTTTTTTTTTTCAAAAACTTTAATTAAAAATTATAAAATTATATTAAAAATATTGAAAATATTTCAAACATTGCAATAGTTTTTAATTTAGGTAATATTTAAAGATTTCCTTTAAATATATACATATACACCCGTTTATACTTATTTAAAGCATAAATTTAATCTAAAATAGGAAAAATTATTAAAAAAAGAATTTTTTACATTTTAAAAGAAATAAAACAAGTTTCTTTTGGCAAAAAATTGTATTGCCAAGCACCGTTGTAAGAGATGGTCTTAAAATGCTTTTTCAAATGAAACTTTATCAGATAATTACTCTTTTAATATTGAAAATATATAACATCAGATGATTAATTCCTATTGTTACATACATTTGTGATATTAAAAGTAAAAAAATTCCTATTTTCAACGTGACAATGTGAATAAACAGTATCGTATTTAGAAAGATATATTTTTAAGATCTTTTAAATAGACAAAAAAAGCAATTAAAAATAAATGCATATAGATGGAAGGTAACAGAGCTTGTTTTGTTTGCTCTTTCTCTACATCCATAGGCAAAACAGCTTGCTACCATATTTTTGAATCACAAACATGAAATCGCCCATAGAAGCCAATGCTACTGGCACGTTTAGCGGAATGCTTCTTGCCCCGAGTCACATAACTTTATCTTTACTGCAGAAAGGGTGGGGAGATTATCCCTCTAAGTATGGTTACTCTGAGGCTTTGCTTAAACTCTCTAGGCGAAACTCTGTGCTTGTAATTTTTTAGTTTTCTCATTCAGGTACCAAATAGTTAAACAATGTGTTTATTATTGTTTTATTTTCAACTTATAACCTGTCAATATGATAGGTACAGTTAGGAGAAAAGTCTATCCCTCTAATTATGCCACAAATCATCATAAAAAAAATTATACTGTTACTAATCGATTGTGTTTAACTTCTATGAGTAAATAATAAGCATGGATTAGTTTAAGGGATGTTTACATATTATAATTTGAAATAGATTTTAATGGAACACAGAATGGCCACAGAAATCCCTCCCGGTGAAAAGTGTCTGAATTCAACATTGAAAGTCAGGCTTTAAACTGTATATATTATTTAGTATCATCAATAATCTTTCATTGAACTATTTTATTATTTCTTCATCTACACATTTACTTATGTTTTACTAAGTCTTTTTTTTTATAAAAATATTATATTATAAATATTTTAAAATAGAATTTCCAAGAATCCACCTGCTGTAAGCAATCAAAAAGACTTATCTCAGTGGATGTGTGACATGCATAATATAGTTAACAAGAAGTTAGGAAAACCAGTTTTTGACTGTAGCAAAGTAGAAGAACGGTGGCGCACTGGTTGGAAAGATGGATCATGTGACTGAGCTTACTACTTTTGTAATTCCAATATTTATTATTTCTTAGATTTCTTTATGATCATTTGTAGGATTTCAACAATGTACATACATCTATAAATATTTACAAATAAAATGTTTTATAAAGATATGTAGCTTTTGGGTGAATTCAATAACATAATCAAGTCTGTGAAATTTACGTAATTTTAAACTGAATGTTTTGTTTGTTTACAAAGTAGCAATATTTGTGTGAAAACTTATATGCAAGAATAGCTTAATATTTCTAAATATATCTACCCTATATATATAAAATCCTAATGAAACGAATTTGTGAAACGATTTTATGAAACGACTGATTGTGTTTCAGAGCTATTTTTAATAAAATATTAAACGCTTGATGGTGAAATTAATACCAATTGTCCATAAAAATCCGCGGATGTCGAAACTGGTAATAGAATTTTGAAATTCGAATTAGTTTTCGAGATATTATTTTTTTTCTAATTTTACTGACATTTCTGTAATGATGGCAACTAATGACTCAGTTTTTTTGTGACAAAAAAGGGAAAAAATTGAAAAGGATCCCGATAGGGAATATTGATTTCTTTTTATTCGTCATTTTCAAATTGAATTTGAATTTATCTTTTATTTCAATCGATAATAAAGACAAGATTGTGATTAAATTATGTTTTTCAGGAAAATTTGAAAAAAAAAAATCACATTTCTACCGTCAGGATTCAATCGTCTGTCAGCATGTAATTTAATTTATAAACTGAAAATATTTTGAATAAATTCGTCCAAATGACGTCATTTATGTAAACGCAAAAGAAAGGGGGGAAAAGGAATTAATAGTAATTATTATTTATTGATATCATTTTGTTATTTTTTTGTAAAATTTAATTAAACGAATTTATAAAATCACTAATTCGGATATTTGAAACGAATATATAAAATAATAATTGCCCAACAGAACGGAAGGAGAATAAAATATCCTGCTTGGTTTTTTCCGCCAAAAAAAGCGTCAAGACCCCTATAATAGAAAAGCACCAAAAGTTCATTGGGTTTGTTTTCATAACTTTTGGCAACAAATCTATGTATATTAACGAATCTATCGCTTTTTGAAGCTCGAATTACGCCAAACCTAAAAGCAAAGGATCCTATACTGGAAAAGTACCCGATTTTCTTATGGACAATATTCAAGTGACATAACATGGTGTAAAATTATCGCGGATAGCAAATTTGCTTAAATATCTCATCAATTGATGCCGAATAAATGCAGGCATGCATGCACAAAATATTTAATTAATTTTGTATGATAAATAATTATTAGAAAATTCGTATATACATATTAATTAAAATAAATAATTTACATATTTAAAATAACATGAAAATATGGTTGATAGTGCACTAAAATAGAGAGAAAATTAAAACCTGTTACCGAAAATGTCTATAACATAGTACTTTTCAATACCGTGGTTCTTAATGTTATTCACAAGCAGGTGGAATTTTTCTCATCCTTAAACGCAAAGGAAGAATAGAATACAGATCGTTGTTATAAAAGTCCGAGGGGTAGCCACAATTTAAACCTAACCATTTTATATAAGCTGGTTTTCAAGTTGTAATTGATTTTACTTATCAATCCCGAAAACAGTCGTCAGTTGTCGCAACAGCTGTGTATGAGGCCCTGATAATCAAAAAATGCCCCATTAAAACATTGAAAGCATGGCAACCCAATTACAGATTTACCAATATTTTAAAAATAAAGCACGCTGTCATGTTTTTAGAGGCCTCGAAGTCTGAGCGGGGGTTGGTGAGCGTAGCTCGCAGGGGGTAGGCCCCCTAGTTTAAAATAAAATTATATACTTATTCAATTTTCATTGATTATTTAATTTGTTAAACATTCGCATAGTAATAGTTTATTGACAACATACATTATTTGGTACTTTTATGTTTGCTAGGTGCAAATCTCACCAATAGCAGCTTTTAATTTTTGGAGGTGTAAATTAGAAACAATGATTTAATGTTGAAATAAAATGTTTTTGTTTATGTTGTTTTTTATTATTTAGTTTTTGTAAGTTGAGTGAAATAAGTGAAAATCACCTGTACCACGGCTAACATAAAAGTGCCTATTTTTTTTCTGTATTCTATGACTAGTCGTTATTTCTAGTTCTAAGGTCTGTGTGAATGAAATTATCTACAGATATAGTATTCACAAAATTGTTATAATATATTTCTTCAATCACCTTGTGTTTCCATTAATACATACTATTTTTTAATATTTACATTTACTTTTTTTAAAGTTAAAATTATTAGTTGAGTGTATAGTATGTTAAATACATCAAAAATTTAAACATACAATTCAGTTTTTATTTATTTATTTGGAAAAATGATAAACTCACTACCGTATTAACTTTGTTCTATGAGCTTAAATGTTAATTGTTGTAATTTCCATTGTTTATATTCCAAAGTGAATGGTGAATTTTAGAAAATTATGGATTATACTAGGGGACTCAGCCTCCTACTCGCTAATGCTCACCAACCCCCGTGAATTCCGAAACAATTCACATTAAGGCCGCTACACCCTTTTTGTCTCGCTTCTTTTTTGTTTTTGAAGCAACTATAGCCAAAATAAGTACTATCATAAATCATTTTAACATATGAAATTGACAAATTTTCTTAATGTAAAAAAAAAGTAATTGAAAACTTCGTAGTAAGCACAATTAAAAGTGCATTTAGTTGGTGCTACCAATGGTCATAAGTCATTTAAATACTATGAAAAAATGATCTTGGAAACACAATTAAAAACTCATTTAAACTAGACTATTGTACAGTACAGCTTAAATTCATTTAAAAAAGCACTATGTGATAGAAAGATGGCTTATATAAATCAACAATCATCGTTTAAAGTTCGTTCGACGTAAAAAATACAGTATCTCTCAGACATAAACACGTTTTCTGCTGTGTGTAAAAGCAAAGTACAATGCTGTGTAGCTGATTTGCTGCATGCATCAAGTGACCATAAAACGAACCAATGACATACATCCCTGAAAACAGCTACATCAGCCTAGATGATGCTGTGTTTAAAAATGATCTGGCTCTGAATTTTGATTTGCCGAATGAAACAAGTTGCTGTACAATGAAACACTCAGAATCGTCGCTCTGGAAACTACAGTTGTTGCGAAATAGCAAGTTAGAAATTCAGCCTTATTTTCGTGCCACGTAAGAGAAATATATATATAGATGGTGGTGTATTTCAGTTAGTTGACTATAACTGCACTAATAAACCTATGTGAAGTATTCATACTTCCTCTCTCGTATTTTATTAGGTAGCTTCCTTATAAAAAGAAAATACCTACTGCAGCTGTCTAGAAGAAAACTTCTAGAAAATTTTTCAACATTTTAACTGATTCATGACCCACAGATACCAAAAACACCCTCTGTTCAAATATGAGCACAAAGTCTGTGCCAGATTACAAAACATTAGCACGAAGTGACACTTGAAAATATTAATGTAATTTTTTTATTATTGCACAGCCCTGTTAGTTCTTAAATTTTTTTTTTTTTTATTGTTGAATAAATGAAAACTAGCTCAAACATAAGCAGAGAAACAAAAAAATTTAAACAAAATGACTTTGATTTGGGGAAAAAGCACAATGAGTTTTGTGGTTACATGAAACTAGATAATTTATTTCTTTCCAACAGGAATTTAACATTATTGTGGACACAATTCTACAGATGTCGAGCATAAAGCAATGTTATGAAACTTTTAAAGAAACTCATAGTGTTGGTGACATTTCAAGTAGAGTCCTGCACAGATTGGGTTGTGCCCAACCCAAACCAAAAATTTCTGTTTAACATCAACAAGATCTAAACCAGACAAAAAAAAAAAGAAATTGTAAACTTTAAAGTGAAAGAAAATTAATCTCTATTTTAGTACAATTATGGGAAAATAGTCTTCAATTATATCTTTAATATCAATTTTATGTTTTTTGTATAAAAATGAACACATATACACTTATTAGTATTTTTATATATAGTTCTTCAATTTGTAAAATATTCAGAGTTTTCTTTTGTAAAATTTGGTGAACCTGTCTCAAAAGAGTCAAAACCTAAACCAAAAACATTTAAAGTCAACCTGACCCGCAGTGAAAAAAAGATTGTCTACAAAACCCGAATGGTAGTTGGGTAAAATCTGACCCGATGAAGGACCCTGACCCGATGAAGGACTTGACCCGATGAAGGACTCTACTTCCAAGAAGTGATAGGCTAGAATGATTAACATAATCTGAACTACAAAAAGAACACACAGTGGAATTTATACAGACATAATTGGTCTTATTACAAACTCAATTACACGATTTACAATTTACAAAACAAACATATGTCTAATAGATTTTGTACAATGTTTTTTGTAATCAGGTAAGAACTTTATGTTCAGCCTATATATATATATATATATATACAGGGCTTTAAAAATTTGATAAAATCTGGTAGCCAGTAAAAAATATTTCCCCCGTCATTGATTTTCAAAAAGCACTATAGTTTTATATGAATTAATTGAGAGAAAATAACAAAAAGCATAGTTTAGAATGATTAGTTACATTAGACAAGTACTTAATTTAGAAAGATATAATTTTTTTAATGAAACTTATCAAAATTATATGTATCTCTGAAAAAAAAAAAATATATATACTGTAAAGGCTGAATTAACCAGCATGTTTGGAAAATGCTGATTGCCGAATGCTACAAAATCGATATCTAATGAGAAAGGCATTGATGAAATAGTGAAGGAGGAAAACAATTTTTTAACAAATTTCTTGTTGAAGTTGGTCAAATAATTCAGATTTTATTATTTTAAAATTTGCATTTGATGAACTTTTTTTTACCAAATTAAAAATAAAAGTTATAAAACTATATTCAAGCAAAAAATATTTTTAATTTTATTTCTTATTATTGAGGAACGAGAAAAAATGCAGTTTGTGTTCATTTCTTAGATCAATTTTTGTACAAAAAAAAAATTTGTACAAGAATGCATCTACGACTTACAAATATTTGCTGGAAATTAATGCTTATCTATCTTCTTTGTCAAGCTTGAAGTGAAAAATCTTTCACTTTATAGAATCCGCTTTTGATAACTTGGCTGAAGACCTTAAAAGACTTTATGATGCTAAGCGAAAAGAAATTGAAAACGAGTACAAGTGGTGCAGGAAATTCATTATTTAATAAGTTGATTAATGATATTTGTCACTTTAATGAATAAATTCATCTAAATTTGAATTAGTTATTACTAGATGGTACCCGTCAAAATTTGACGGTAAATAACTTGAAAGCTCCTTTAGAAATATACTTTTATTTTTAATTAGCTGCTTTTAAATTAATTAAATATTGAAAATTTTATGAACTGTTATATTGTGTAAGCGATTTCTATAGATGTAAAACGATAGATTGTGTTGTCAGTCCAGCCTACCTTACTAATGAAGTGAAATAATTTTAAGCTTCTCATTTACATCCTATTATACTTGAATTATTTTAGCAAGAATTTTACTAAAAATATTGATTGAATGATTTATTTTTACTTACTACAGTCCCAAAAATTAAAAAATATATATATATATATATCAATATTTAGTATTTTGTATTTTTTTTTAATTACGCGGCCTTTAAAATTTTTCATTAATTTTACTTTTATCAGCCTAATTCTAAAACCCAGATAAACCATGATACCAAGCTCTCTTTAAAATTTTGCAAAAAAAGATGCATATTTAGTAGTGAAAACATGAGTTCTTTAAAGAAGAAAAAAAAAAAAAAAAGCTTCATCTTTCAACCTCAGAGCAAAAAAAAAATTAGAAGGTCTTTAAATCAACCCTTTTCAACTCCCCTAGGCTCAACAGGCTAATCAATCAAGTTTCCAGTTTCGAGGGGAGAATCCTTCAAAAAAATGTTGACACATGTGTAAAGAGACGATATTTTGTGGAATATTTGACAGAATGCCTCTTTCGTTTTAAATATATAGATGATCGGACTATACTTTTTTTCATATGTATTGATTCAGTTTTTTGCATAAATACAGGGATCTTTACAATAGAAATCTATCTTATAAAGCAAAAACATGCCCGTTTTTTTAATGATGAAGTCATATTGATAGTAGAAACAACTTAACCAATAAATTTCATTTTTACTGCAATTTTTTTAACTTCTAAACATTGTACACTTTCAGATTTTACACCATTGAATAGAAAATATATATATATATATACTTTCAAATGCAATTTGTTTAAAAATTATCTCAATTTATTGATTTTTTTTTAGAATAAATTTCTTTCAATCTGTATACAACCCAATTATGTAAGATTAACCCATTTTCGGCCAAAGGTGCGTAAATGCACCATTTCAATAAATATATTTTTATTAACACTATGATGTATATTTTTCACTAATTTTATTTTTCTGCTATTTTTAAGGGTTCTGGAGACATCTATAAAATTATTAGTAATTCAGTTGAAGTAATCACTTTCTGTTGAGAAATTTTCAAAATACGCTGGTTTTTTACTTGAAACGGTTATTGACAAATTTGACTCTTTGAAAATGTACAATTATTCCACTTGAGATTAATCATATGTTTTTATAATGGAGTAAAGTTGCAAGCTCTGTAAATAAAATAAAAATAAAACAAATGCCATAAGAAAACTTAAAAATTTTTATTTAAATTTAATGGTAAATTAATAATGGTAACGTCAAATTAAATAAAATATTATTTTTCATGCACAAAACTTTTTTGTGTCTTAATGAATGTAATTTAAGCAAATTTCAATGCAAATAATACCACATTTTATAAAATTTCTATGCTTGGCCTAAAATTGGTTAACCTGTTTGCACATAAAACAAATGTAATTAATTCAGCATTTGTTTGTTTTTGTGTAATATTTCATAACTAAATTGCCAAACAAAATTTATACTTCACAAATAAATAAAATACGAAATTAGCAGTTACATAATTTAACTATGCACTTAAACACAGAAATAATCATAAACACAAAAGTTGCTATAAGTAATGAAATGTTTCATGATTGACTGCTGGCAGGTGGTTAATATGAAAGTACAAAAAGTGCTTTTTGGTGAGCAATCTAAGTAAATATATACTAAATATAAAAAAGAAAGCAGAGTTTTCAATTAAAAACTATTTTCATCGAGCATTTTTAAAATGGTTGGATTGCCGAGTGTTATGATTTAAAATTTTACTCTTATTTTATTCAGTATTTTAATATTTAACTTTAATTTATTCATCCATTTAATTCAACTCTTTAAAATTCATTTAAATTAATTAAGCTAAGTTTCATTTTTGCATTTTAAATCAAACATTCTTTCTAAATTGTTTACTTTTGGTGAGAGTATAATTTAATTTCAGAATCTTTCCATTACATATGTTTTAGGATATTCATTTCAAATTTAATTTACATTTTATTCACTTTGCAATATTAATTAAACTTCATTTCAAATTATCTAAAATAAAAATATTTCTGACTTACTTTTTCTAACTTTTAAATAATATACAGTCTAAAATAATTATTCTAAAATATAGTGTATTTCCTTTTTAATATTTGTTAAAAAATGGTTTATTGCTAATTTTATTCTTTTCAGAAAGTTCCAATTCATTTATTTTAATTCATGCAAAATCTTTCAGAATAACGTACTTTTCCAAATATCATTTCAAAATTTCTAAGTCCAATAATCATTTTTCAAAATTCCTTAAATTAAATATTTTCACTTTCAAAACATATCTGGTGGAAAGAACTTTTTAATTTAATTAGATTGTTAAAATTTCATTTATTTTCATCCATAAGTTTGGCAGTTATCGATTTTTAATTACTTTCGTTTATTTTGTCTTGAAGTTTGTCGAGATTCGCTAGGAGACGCCATTGACACAATTTCAGATGCTTCAAGTAAACAAGAACCTTTTTTCCCGCGGATTTTGAACAAGGTCGTTTTGACAGCTTTCCAAGGTCGCGATCGAATGTTCTAAATACTATTTAATGCTGTTGCTAGGGGTAGACGTGTCAGTGTGAGTTCTAGCTGTAACTTTGACTACGGTCTGTTGGGGCTTGTTCAGTAACATTCATCCGGTTCCTATTTTCTCATTGGTTATTCCGTAACCGCCGGAAAGTTTTACCTGAGTGGGAAAATCTAGTGAGTAGTCAGTTCTTCTCCAAAACATCCTCAATGTAGGGAGGTGTAAGAATCGTTCTCTGGACCTTTGCCATTTTTTTGGCGAGGGTCAGGAATCTCTTGAGTGTAACTAATGCCTGCTATGCTTCTGATATCATCTTATAAATAATAATAAACAGATCCTTTTCCAACGACGATGTCTGTCTAACATTTGACAATTTATGTTTCGCTAAATATGGAGATGCTGGATAGCAGAATTTCGCCTTGAAGTCATCTTCACATTTTCCATTTGTGTAATGATCCTGTTTCTCAATCATCAAATTTAATCTTCTTCAACGGATAAATCGTCGCTATTTCTGGTGGAGTTTTGGTTCCTGCTGTGTGGTAATTCTCATCTGAATTGAAAAGATAATCTTCATCATCGATTATTGTGACATCTATTATTATATTGTCCATCGATTATTGTGACATCTATTATAGTTACCTCCGAGATGTTCATCTAATTTCCTATTCTTCTTGCCGTTCACATCCATATTAGTTTTCATCTATCGTGATGTGCAATATAGTTAACTTCTAGATATAAATCTCGTTTCCAGTTAATTTTTGCTGTTTATAGCTTTAACTTTCATCACGCTCAATGAGCAATAATTACTGCATTGAAGTTGTAACTATAGTTTCTAGAACATTCAACGATGTCATCAACGTTCATTATCTACACTGAATTGAACCATAACAACTATTGTAATGTGTATTTCCTATATGAATTTGGAACTAGAACTTTCGTTTAAAGAATTCTAAATAATGTATTTAAAAAAAAAAATATATTTGGTATTTATTATCTCAAGATGTTATTAAAAGCAGGTACATGTTTGTACATACATAATGATATAAATACAGAGCTATGAAGTGATTTGTTAATATTAGTGCACAAGTGTTTAATAAATTACAGATATAACTTCATTTGGGTGAGTCTGTCTTTCCTTTCTATTTATATTTTTGTTTTTCAGCTCTGGTTGAAATGGTGGAATAAGTTCTATTTTATATATTATTTAAGAATATTTAACGTAAGAATTAACTTTAATATTTCTCAGATGAATTATGTAATTTTAAACTTATCTTTTATGGCTTCGCATTATGTACTACCACTATCGTTCATGCCTATAATGGTGTTTGGGGAAAGTGTTGAATATATGTTTTGTCTAAAATTTTTAGGTTTTCAGAATCACTCCGGTGCGAGTCGCTGGTGATTCACCCTTTATTAATTTTTCCTTTTATATTCATCACGATCCTCAGATATCATTATACCGAGTTTATATTATGTTGAAGTTTCCTACAAAAGCAGTTAAAAAATTACAGATGGTGGAAAGTTGCTAATTGTCTTTCTAAAAGATGTATCTATTACAGTGGTTCCCAACCTTTATTGGTACACGACCCACCTTTAAGTTTAAAAAAAGTTTCACGATCCACCTAATATGATGGTGTATATAATATCAGTATGACATTTTTTATATGACCTCTATAAGCTGTCAGCTATTCTATCCTACAAAAAAGGCAAAATTTCGTACGAAGGATGTACTATCAACAAAAACAAGAATCGGTAATCCCAATGTGTGTAAGTGGAATAATAATTAAAACAACACACATATTACAAAGATAATGAAAAATATGTTTAATTATTATCAAAACACAACTTTGCAATCAGTGAAATTTCTGGCAGTGGTGTTTACTTATGAGGGCATCTATATCAAGGTTAAAACTGGTTAAGTCACATTCTACTCAAGAGCAGGGATTCAGGGTTGCCATAACAACTGCATGACTGCTCCCATTTCTCACAATGCAGTCGTAACATAATACCAACTGATTGTTTAAGAAAACACTATCTTCTCATGAAGTTTTAGTTTAAGCTAATAGCTTTTGCAGTTGTGAAATATTGTATTTGTTATATTTTTTAAACGTATGATATAAAAGATAAATTTCTATGGCAAACCTCAATTGTTCCGTGACTCACCAAAACACCCACCAGTGGGTCGCGACCCATAGGTTGGGAGCCGCTGATCTATTATATTAAAATGACTGTCTATTTGTATTTCATTACTACTACTCTTAAAATATGAATCATAGTTAGATAAATTTAACACCAGTTATGCACATGGATCCGAAGATGTTATATAAATTTTTAATTAGTTTCTGAGAAATTAATTTTTTGTAACTTTTAACAAAGTTTCTCCAAAGATGGTAACTAAATGACTCCATTTTTGTGAAAAAAGAGAAATAGTAATGGGATATTGTCTGCAATCTGAAATAGTGAACATTAATCTTTATTTTTATTTCGTTTAAATAAATTGATTTAATGATTTTTAGTTTTCATCCTCTTTTTAAAAAATGTAATGTAGAGAATAGTCACATGATTTACTTCCACATTTACTAAAATTTTTATAAAAAAAGGCTAATAAGATTTTAATATTATTGATCCATATGAAATAATATTTTCTGAATTTTTTTAAAATGTAAATGAATGAACTGTGATAGAACATGGAGGCTTTGAGCATAGAGTTAACATATGTACAGGGCATTTGCTCAAGTGAAAAGTTTTTGTCCAAACGATAGCAACTCACACTAGAGAACTTGGCAATACTCAACTAGACGAATGTGCTAAGACAAGTTAGGCAATTAAACAAACATTAGCTTGGCAATAATGGCAAGCCCTCCAAATTTTTAGAAAAAATTCTCTTGATCATAGGAGTTTTAATGTCTGTATGTCGCCATCTTCTTATAAAGACATTTTACTATAATTGCATCAAAATCAAGTAACTTGCAAAATTTACATTTCAGAATTTTCAGTTCATTTACATTGTAAACACAATTCCTTTCATATAATAAAAAAATTAATAAAATTAGTATTATAAATCTTTTAATAGTAAAATTAGATCCCCCCCCCCCCCCCCCCCCCCCGTAAAGATCTCATGCAAAGCAAATGCAACACATCAGGTTACTACACCAGCTAGTTACTTTAATAAAAATAAACTCAACATTTTATAATTTTCATTGTCAGTTTTTTTTTTCCTACCTGCTTAATTTGATCCACTGGTTAAAGAAATGCTTTTGGTATTTTTAATCAAATTAAATACACAATTATATGATATTTACGTTTTTTAAAAATATTGAAACAAGCTTCTTGTATTATTCAACTTTAAAAAAGATCTCAAAACCAAAAATTTTCAAAAAATGTCAATTGAATTTACCCCATTTTGAAATTTTCTAATTACAGTATTTTTTTCATGTATGCTGCACTCACCTTATACAGACACCATGTTTTTAATATGTTACTTGGAGAAAATCATTTCAAACAGATTTTATTCTATTACAATTGCACAATATTTACTATATATTGCTTCATGATTTCATAAATTTAAATAAGAAATTGCAACCCAATGATCATTTATACAGTAGCTAATCAAATTAAAAACACTTTATTTTAAGGTTTAAAAAAGCTTTTCAAAAAAGTACCTTAGTAAAGTGTTGAAATCTTACTCAGTTTGTCAGCTTTTAGCAATAAAATATTAAATTAAGTATATACTGAGTGAACCAAAAGTTCGTTAAAACTTTAAAAATTCAAAAAAAGGAAGAAATTATGATAAAGAAGTGCGGTTTGCAAGAAAAGGGTCACAAGGTAGTCTAATTTTTTTTTAGCAGCAAAAAAATTTTTAGTTAAAAAAGTCACCTGTAAATGGCACTAACATGTGAGAGATTCAGCAGAATTATGCAAATTCATCCTGCAATAAAAGATCGCGATACACAAGGATTTTTCATTCGCTTTCAGACTGTTATTACCCGATCTAGCATTGTTGGTGAAGTTGTTCTATTTGAACGGAGAGTCAGCAACTATTGCATTGCAAAAATTTCGCACGTCGAAAGGACTGAAGACGAAGAATGTGGTCTGGAGGTTATGTTGAACAATTGTTATTGCAAGAATAAATGGATGGAGCGTACTGTTGTCCTGTTCATTGTGTTTCAGGTCGTCAGCGCCTTCTACCAGTGACATTTTTAACTAAAAATTTTTTTGCTAGTAAAAATCTGACTATCGTGTAAGCCCTTTCTTGCAAACCACACTTCTTTATCACAATTTCTCCCTTTTTTATGAATTTTTAAAGTTTTAACGCACTTTTGGTTCACCCGGTATTTTAGAAATATGTCAACTAAGAAAGAAAGAGATATTATTTGAGAAGAATACACTGAAAAAAAAATGAAGTTAAAATATTAATTTTCTAAGGAGATATTTTTAAAATAAGAATGCATTCCACACCCATATGTTTAACATTACTGAGGGAAATTTGAGATCTCACTGCCCAACACCTTATTTTATCTCTATGATAATTAGAAGCATTAAAATTACATTTTAATTTCTTTGCAAATCAAAGACTGTCCATTTAAAATGACAGAAAAATGCATTGTTCTCAAAATGTGATTTTTAAGGATTCAATGTACTATTTTTTTTATAAACTGCTGTTAATATGTCCATTAAGTTTTCATTGTGCACTTCTTTTATAGGATAGTATTTATCAAAATGGGTTTTTACCTTTTTTTTAATGGTTAATAAATTTGTATTTTCATTATTCCTCTATTTAAAAAAAATAATTTATAATCGCAATTTCTTAGAAAAGCTCATTTCAGCACAATATTGCATGTATATTTGATTCCCAAAATAAAATTCAAGTTTATGTTTACAAAGATTTCGAGAGAAGGTATATTGAATGTATGTTGCACATTGAAATGGCAACTTAGCTTTTTTTATTTATTGATAACACCATATTTTTTAGATTCATTTCTTCTACATACAAGTATGTACTTCATTAAATTGCTATAAATGGTGTTAAATAAAAACTATAAAACAAAGTTTTACTGAACCATTTACATGTTTTAACTCCACCAAAGCGATTATCTAAACAAAGTGTTTATTTCCATGTTCGTAAACATGGAGTAATTCAACCCATAATTTAGGTAAGTTAAATGATGCTGCAACCTTACATGCTGAATTTTTATGTATTACAATCTCTATGCTTCCTCTTATGATAGTTGGAGCATTAGATAGATAGATAGATAGGTGGATGGATAGCATGGAAAATGTCCAAGTAAAAATAAAATAATGTGTGTGCAATTTAATGAAGTATATTATTTTTGAGGGCTGTGATTTGTTATATATACATGATAATCTGTTAATATAATTGCCATTATGATATCAAAAGCGATAGTGACAATGTGTTTATATCTTCTATCTTATGTAACAATATAATAAATTATAACACCTTGTAGTAATATATTTATTTTAAAATGCTAAAAGATGTTATAACACCTTTTAGCATTTAAAATAAATATATTCTATCTTATGTATTTATCAATTATTTACATTTTGAGAAAATAAAAAAGACAAAATCAGCTGTAGAGTTTCAAATTAACCCTCTAGCCACTGACAACATATATATTGTGTTTCACGAATTCAATGGGATGGGATATGCTATTATCACATTGTGTATCATTTTTTTTATATTTAACATTAGCATAATTACTTGAATATAAATGCTGCCACAATCTAAAAGAAAATATAAATAATTTTCTGTCATATGACAAGAGATAATTGATAATTCCTGACATGCCATATCACAATCAAAAGTCAAGGGCATGAAATAAAAGGACCAAAATGTGAGAAAGTGCTTTATTATATAAAAAAATAGTTTTACAATCAAAGCTAGTTTCAAAACATTATCTACAAATTTGTTCACATCAATTAGAATCCACATTTTATTCAAACAACAGATTCTAGATAAAAACACATAGTTAAGACACATTATTCTCTCACTGGTTTAAAATTCTGTGTTTTCATCCAAATGTTTGTTCTTAAACTACAGAAAAGCAAACAATCTACAATTAAAAAAAAGAGGGCTTAAATAACTTTACAGATATGCAATTTCTTTCTCTCTCAAGCTTATTAATATTTAACAGAACAGTAAGTTTGATTAACCTTTTACAGGCTTTCTTATTTTGGGAACATTAAATCAAAAAATCCCTTAAAAATTAAAATAGCAGTTATAACTAATAATAGCAGCTTGATTTTTTAATATAGAAACTACATTTCAAACATAAAAAGAAAAATGTACAGAAAAACAAACTATAGCCTTTTTTTTTTCATAATGCACAGCTTTAAAATTCTTATAAAATTCAAAAAGGTCAAATACTTGCAAAACATTATAGACATAGTTAAAAGAATGTTCAGTATTAAAAAATTATAATGATAACAAGAAATACACTTGTTGCATTTTTTTTTTTTTTTTTTTTTTTTTAGTAAATAGCGATTGAACAGATTATAAAAATCATACTTTTTTTTTTCCTTATTTTAATGATCCATATCTTTAAACTAAGCATTAGATGGTGAAATATGCAAAATAATAATAGTTTAAACTATACTTAGATATAAATTTGGGCTGTAAAAGGTTAATATGATATTCAGAATATAAAATACTGGCAAACAAAAAAAAAATATATATCACAAGAAAACAATAGAATATATATATATTTAAACAAGTTATCTATTTTACATCTTTGGGAGTAAAGTAATAAATTTAACAGTACCACCTTGCTGTTAGACTGTTAAGTAAAAAAAAATCACCTATTTCTTTAATAACAAAATATAATTAACAAATTCTGTAAAGGAAAAATTGTCTAAGCCATAAATATTGAATAAATAATACTTGAATCTGCAAGAAAAAAAAATGGTATAACTTAATCTTCCAAAAGATGAATTTAAAAAAAATCCCAAATTTTAACAATAAAATGCTCTATTACTCTTACATGTTCAGTTATTGAAATGTAAAAGAACTTAAACCTTGTGTATAAAACTTTTTTCACAGTGCAGTGGAAGTAAAATTCTATGTAAAACTAATTACATACATGAGTGATTTTCTCATAACAAAACTGTAAAAATATAAACTCACCAGTAAACTGCAAAAATATAATATATTACATTTATTTCTTCCATAATAAACATTTAATAATTCTGAAGGGGAAAAATATCTAAATCATAAATCTACATTAATAAAAGACAGCTTTTTTTGCATGTGTTTGTTAATGGTGGCTAGTGAAAGCTATTACACATAGAGGTCTGCAAATTTGGCTCCAGATAAACGAAAACTGGTCCAAATGCACCTAAGGCTCAGATTTTGTATTGTTTGTAATTTTATATTGAACGAAAATTTTTGCATATTTACTAGTTCTGTCAAGTTCAATGGGGTTTTTGACACAATTCAAATCCCATTTTTTGGAATGATGTAGTTTTTGTCCACATTTTAATAAAGTTTATTTGAAATTCCTACAGATCTTTTTGGATTTTTTTTTTAAAGTTTATTTTACTGAAAAAGTTTTTTTTTTTTTTTTTTTTTTTTTTTAATCAGCGAATTTCTATTTGATACCTTATCCATCCAATCTTATATGTTATACTCCTGTATGGATCAGACATTCAGTAATTGATTTAAAAAATATATATATGATTTTTTTTTTTTTTTAACTATTAAAAAAAGTAAGGTATAGATAATTTTTTCTGAAAAAAAAAAAGTTCCAGCGTTGGTTTTCTATGTAAATCCCCTTTATCACCAAAAAACATTACTATGATGATGCGTGTAACTTCACAGTCAGGAGCTTCTTTTTTTAAAAAAAATTCGGCACATGAAAAGAGGTGGTAGATTGTTTGGACAAACAGACTAGCATAGTAAAATGAAGCTATATTTAAAGTAAACCAAGGAAATGGTGAAGTTATTTTAAGTATATTTAAGGTTATTATTCTGGGCCTGGTGGGTCTGTTAGTATTGAATAAGTTATACTTGAATCTGAGAGGAAAAAAATATTAGAAATGAATCTTCCAAAAGGTGCATAAAAAATAACTACAAACATTGAAATAAAATGAAACAAAAAAAAAGAGAATTTTGTATGACATTTAATACAATATTCTTAAAACATGTTCAAATATTGAAATGAAAAAGAACTAAGGGTATTGTATAAAACTTTTTGTTATTAATGAAAGTAAAATATATAAACCGGAAAAAAAAAACTTTATTTGATTTTTTTTAAAATGTAGTTTTCCAAAACTTTCCATTCTGTAAGAAATTAAATTTAAATTTCAAAGCACTCTGAATTGAAATTCTTTAATTTAATGAGAGAAACTTACCTTTACTTTTAATTTAATAAATTGGTATTTCTTATTATATACAACCACTGTACAATTTCTCATTCACTTGTAATTTGCATATACAAAAGGTACCTTTTCCCTAGAAGAAGCACATATATATATTTTTTTTAACAAAATGTATCCAAGTTAATCTAAGCAACAGCCATTTTTGGCTTAGTGCCTGATAAGAGATAATTTTTACCAAATACTCATATTTTATGCCCTCCCCCCCTCCACTTTACCTTTTTACATACTTTTTTTTAACTTACATTTCTGTACGTATGTGGCAGTCACATTTTGATACTCATTTTTCCCCTACTTCCTGTTGACGTAGAGCTTTGAAATTTGGAATATATATGTATTCCTGAGGGCAATACATGAATTGGACATTTTTTTAAAAATTCGATCCTTAAGGGGGGTTAAAGTCAGCAAAAAACTTGTATTTTCCCCCCATAGAAATAACGTTACGATTGTTTAATTGGAAAAATAGCTCCATTGTTAAAATCTTATTCGGTTTTGCTAAGATTTTAACGCATAAAAATATAAATTAAGCACATAATTTAGAAATATTTTGATCTAAGAAAAAAAGAGACATTCTTTAAGAACAGTACAAAGAAAACAGAAGTTAAAAATGTTAATTTTCCGAGGAGATATTTTAAAAATACGAATGCATCCTATGGCCATAGGAATAACATTAGCGAGGGGAATCGGGAAGTTTACTGAAGAGCAGCCTTAAGAACTACAAATATTTTATTATTAAAATAAAATAAATCTCACTGGTAAATCTTACGCAACTTGCTTATATTCAATCAATAATTGCAGCTCATTAAATACTGAATCAGAAGAAGAAAAAGTAAACCAATTTGTTAGAACAGTAGGACATTGATTATCAAGAAATTATCTAAATACCATACTTACATAGCTCTTGTCTCTTACTTTTAAAAGTAATTTTATTTATTTTTATAAGAGGAAAAAATAACTTATTTTCACATGAATAATTTATATTACAAAGCACAAATGGGCCTATCAATAATGTTAAAGATGAAATTAACATTAGATGTAGTGACTTATCTTATTTGATTACAAATATTTTGGTTTCTAAACATTGCATAATTTCAATCTTTATTCTTTGAATTAAAAAAAAAATGCACTTTCAAATAAAATTTGTTTGAAAAATGTAATGTAATATACTATTGTCGATGATTTTTTATTCAGAAAATGCAATAACAATAAATATTAGTTTGCTACAATAATAGAAAGTAACATACGATTAATAATATATAATTGTAATAAATGTAATAATAAATATAAAACTAAAGAGAAGGTTACTGGCAGTATAAGCTGTATAGCAATAAGCATTAAATTTAATGCTACATTTAAAACAATAATTGGTCATCTGAAATATTGCAAATACTCTAACAATCTTAAATTAATAGGAATAACTAATGCTCTACCGTATTTAATTTTTTTTACACATGTACATACATACAGGAGATAATATCCACAAATCTGAACAATATACTGGAATATATACATCTTTATATAAGTTAGAATGAATACTGGTGCTAATAGGCATTGCACAAAAGTTGGGGTGAGTTTTTTATAGCAAATGTGGCTCACTAGGTAGGAAGGGTCTTCTGTTAGAATTAATGAATTATTAATAACAAATTTATTATAATGAGAGAAAAACTGCATTTAACACTTGACTAATAAATAATTTCTTTGAAATAACAATTTAAGTATTATTTGATCAAAATTTAACTATTTACTTAAAAAAAGAATCAGGAAATAAATGGTAATAATCAACAAAGATAAATTTTATTCGGGGAAAAAAATTTAGATAATTTTTAATTTAGACATGTAGATTTTTGGAAATTTTTAATGCAACATTAGTGTATAGAACCTTGAAAAATCCTGATTCTTAAATCTGGAATGCTCTATCAATTCAGTGATTCTGGAATAAAATTACTGAGAGTGTGGTGAATAAGGATAGCCATGGTGATTTCAAAAACTATTAAGTAAAAAAGTAACAGAGAGGAAAAAAAAAAAAATATATATATATCTATGGAAGATTTGATAGATATCGGCTTATAACAAAGAAACATGTGAAAATTTCACAGTTTGTAACAAGTCCAAGGTAAGACAGAATCCTAGAAGCCTCTACATTAAACATTTTACACTTAGTTATCATTAAATCAAGCAAAAACACATTAATAAATAATCAAGCTTTTTGCAAATTAATAATAAAATATTTGAACTTTCAAGTCTTAAACTATGGAAATTGCAAAATCTTTTAAGCATAAATCTCATTGACAAAAATTACCAATAAATAAAAATTCAAAGCTTATAAATGCTTAAAATATAGTTTGACATTTATATATTACATAAAATAGTGACTAGAAAAAAAAAGGCAAGAATATGATAACCATTTAAAGCTTAAGCTAACTATTTAAAATACATAATTATCCAACACTGAATATAAATACAATTAGAATCTTATTTATATGAATTTGATACAAAGAAATAATGTGCATAATTTAAGTTAATTATAGTGGCTTAAAATTTATCAGAAATTTGTTACATAAGTTATGCAATTACACATTACTTTAGAAAATTCACTGGATTAAAATTTTTATAAAAATGTATTTTTAAGCTAAAAGACTGACTTAAAATAACTTTATTTTATTATATAAGATGAGTTTCACAATAGGAAAGTCAGGATATTTCCCACATTTACTTAACTACTCATATTATTATTATTATTTTTAATTCTTTTAGTTTTCAAAAGTACGTTAAAAATGATTTTTTTACTCAGCTGAAAAACTTATTTCAGACTGAAATAGTTTAAGCATATATTATTTCAAAAATAAAAATAACTGCATATGAGTAAAATTCCATTACATTGAATTACGCAGACATTTATAAATATTAAAATTCTATACATAAAATATATTTAAAACACCAACTATCACACTGTAAAGAGCGAGTAAATCTAAATATAATTAACATATAAGACAGACAAAAATTTATAAAAAACAAACAAACAAACAAACAAAAAAACCGGTATTTAACAAATATTCCACAGCCAGGATCCAGTCCTGTTAAAACTTTTATTCTTAAAATTGAATTAAAAATGAAACAAAAAAACTGAATTATTCACTGGCATATTTTCTCAGTTCATGAATATATGACATGCTAAACAATTACATAATTTATGGAAGAATATGCTGCTTAGGGACAAATGTAAAGTAAAATAGAACTAATCAATAACTTAGAATATAATACAGCAAACCCTTATTAATCCAAACTGATTGAAGCTTTAAGTCAACTGAATTTTACACAATAACAAAAAATCATGCGTCAAACATAGATTATGTAATACTTTAAACATTTCCAAAATAATTTTACAAATCTTTGCTGTATAATAAGGTGAAAGATGATCTATTCAAGTAGACAATTTGAAAAATGTATAAATTTTTTTAAAACTCAATTTCAAGAATTACTAACATTATTAGGATAAATAACCGAATTGTTTTGTGCAGTCCTGTATATGATACATAGATTTGTATATATACTATGTAGAAAGCTAAATTTTAGTTCAGTTAGGAAACGCGTAGCACAGTTTAATTCTGGAAATTCCGTCAATAAACAGAAATGTACTCAAAAACTTTTATGCTGCCCTGTATATGATCTACAAAATTTATACACACCAAGTAATAGACAAAACATGAGTTAAATTTAAAAACGTGGTCAGCAGCTTTAAATGCAAATTCCAGACAGTACCGAATAATTTTGTTTGTCCCTATAAATTAATGCTGTACACATTATATTCTATAGTAAACCTCCTTGTAATTTACCTTAGTGATATTATATATCAATTTCAATATGTTTGAAATAGAAGAACACTATTAAAATAAACCACAAACGATTTTTCTTCTTAGACCGTAATGTAACGGAATTCTTTTGAGTGTCCCTGTAAAGGAACTATAGGTGCTATGCACACCATATTCTATTGTAAGCCTCTTGTAGTGCACTTCAGTGATATATATCAATTTCAATAAGTTTGAGATTGTGTAACATCATTAAATTAACCGCAAATGATTTTTCATCATACAATGTAATGTAACAGAACATGTTTGAGTGTTCATGTAAATAAACTATAAGTGGTACACACTTCATTTTCAATACCGAAAATGTTATAGTAAACTTCAATAACATATATCAATTGCTTGCTAATCCGAGTATATTTACGCAAGTTAGAGCGACAGACTGACAAACCAAATTCAAAAACACTTTTCAACTATGTTGGAAAGTGTTAAAAACAACATATAAAATGAGTCAAGGTGTTGTTAAAACATCCTAATACAAACTCAAAAAAATTTTATTTTACATTTGATTTTACACAAATTAATCTACAGCAAAGAAATCAGTACATAGCTTACATGATATTTAATTTTAATTTTACTAATACAGTCTAACTTTTTGTATTATTTAGAACATCAAGTTCTTCCACACTCATTAGTCTGAAGAAACTATTGATCTTGCTGATTTCTTTAAGTATTATTAGTTCACATAAGTTCCTCAAAGGTTTCTAATATCCAGATGTGTTTTCATTTTTTTAATTCATATTTGTTGGTGCTTTATTTATTTATTTTTATCGATAAGAACTGAACAGATAAGCAAAGTCTGTTTTAATAAGGATTTACTGTATTAGAAAACAATATTTGAAGCCAACTGTATACTTATTTAACTTAGAAAGACAATTAAAATGTACGATTTATTTCAAAGAAAAATATTTGAAATATAGCATGGAAATTAATTTAAAACAATACGAATTCTACAAATATTTAAATGCACAACATATAAATTAATTATAAAACTGCATTTTTCAAAATTCCTTAATGTTACCAATAATGGATAGCTAAATTAGGAAGCTTTCATTTTTTAAGTAACAAAATATAGCTTTTTTTTAAGGCAAGAATTGGTAAATAATGAAAAAAATAATCAAGAAAATAAGTTTGATTTTAAATATAACTACAATAAAAGATATATAAATAACACAATTTGTTTGGGTTTCAAAATAAGATATAAAAATTTGAAATCCATAATCATGAAAAGCAAAAGAATAGTACATGTTAAGGTTCATTTACAGCTTATTTAAAGATTAGAAACCCTATTTAAACCTATTAATCTATTAGAAGATACTTTTACAACCTATTCATATTACAGATGCTTTCTGTGCTTTACTCTAATTCTACTTTTAAATTAAACAGTGTTTTCTTTTCTTTTCTTTCTTTCTTTCTTTCTTTTTTTTTTTTTTTTTATTACAGCTGTACACTCTGTAACTGTACACTCTGATATTTTAAAACTGATTTTACCTATTGTAATAAGCAGAAAAAAGTACATAATTCTTCCTATAATATTATTTCCTTATATATTAATAAAAATTAAAATATTAACAAATTTCAACAAAATCAAAATCAAGTATAGAAAAACAAGATAATTTATATATACAAAAAAACATGCTTTATGATCTTCGAAGCAAATTAAGATAGAGCCACAGTCATTATATTACACATTTTCCAAAATTTGATCACAAAAATTTACTTAAAGCTTCGAGGTGTTTTAGACATTCATGTCCCCAAAAGTACACCTTATTATTCACATAAAACAAAAATTAAAAATAGCTGTTTATTTAATGTGCAGAAATGGAAGATTGGCAAATTAGTTGGGTCTTCTTTTTACACATTATTAAAATCTTTCATGAATAACTTCTAACTACTAGCTGATGTACTTCTATTTTGGTCAGAAGGAACAGAATTTTGACTAGAATTGGAAGGAACAATAACTTTTGCAGTGCCGGGAGGAGATTTGGATACCTCTTTTATCTGCATATGATATTTGTATATATTTTCTGTACTTTCTATAGTACCTGTTAATAAAAAGCTCTTATTAATAAACTTATACAAAAAAGATTAACGAAAAAAAAATTGACAAACATTATACTTTTACAATATTTATTAAAATATATGATTTACATACAGTATACAGGCAAATGCCCCTATGTTTAATGAATTTTCGGCGTTTTATCTCACTAAAAATTAAAAAATAATAAAAATGTGTTTTAGAAAATGGTGAAAATTCATGATATTAAAAGTATCACAATTAGGTAAGTTTTTGAAATGCCCAAAATTGAGTTTTTGCCATGTAAACAGATTTTAATGGTGTGGATTCATCTCATCAGAAAACAACGTCTATACTTACTTCCCCAAATTACTTCAAACACTCTGTTTAAAGGCCTTTTAATTACAATGTTTGTTGGCAGCACATATAGCAATTGATTATACATTACAAAAATAACAGGTATTTGGAACCTGTCACCAATGCTACTGTGGAATGTAACTTGTTCACCAAAAGTTACTGTATTTCCCATCTACAGTTCAAAATAAAATATTGTTACAGATTTTGTAAATAGTTAGTGTTTGTGCTTAAAAATAATGTAAATAGTTCAATTAAGCGCTATTCATAAGCTAATATTAGTTTTTGCTGCATTAAAATATCTCAATTTGTTGATATTCTGCAAGCAAGTAAACCCTATTGGATTACAATGGAAGCCTATGGGAATTTGACGAAATATTTGTGATAGCGCCAAGTTGACACTACTTTTGGCAACTAATTTGGCAACTAATCTCCAAGTTGCCCCCCCCCCCCTTATAGATACAGAAATGTATTAAATGCTGTTCCGTGGTTTTCGAGAGGATTTCAGAACATTCTAGCATTAGAAAATTGTGCAACAATCTCGAACATTCTATTGCTCCTATATATATGGACCAAGGAGCAGAGAGTTAGATGCATTTCTCAATGCGATACATTCAGAGCGATTTCTTGTAAAGCGGATTTGCTTGACTTTGCGACTTTACGTTGTTTTGCATCTGTTACTGTGTTGAGACATTGTATAGAGAGTGTGTGAAATATTTAAGGTGTGTTTGAACATTTGATTTGTTCAGTTATTGGACTGTTTCCATAGTTTTAGTGTTATTTGCGAGTTACAAGAACTCTGTTGCTGTGAATAGTTGTGAATAAATTGCTTCACTCTTTAAAGACTGTGGTTCATTTGAGCCTGATACACCATAAAATCGGAAGAACCCCTATATAAGCTACAATATAATTTCTCAATGTGCAGCTATCTTTTATAAGTCATCAGCTATCAATAAAGAATCATAGATCATTTTATAGAGATAGTAATCAGCCATTTATATTGGGTTGTTGCAAGGCTGATTACTGGAGTTTTACCTTACATAACGTAAAAATAGTAAAAGAGAAGATAACATTTTTGAATGAATGATATGAAATTGCAATAACATTGAGTAACAAACTGCAAAATACTAAACATAGTATTGATTTTTCCAATAAATCATTAACAAGATTAAAAATACAGAATTATGAAACTTTATGTAAATGTCATATTTATAGAATGAGAAGATACGATTATCTATAATTAGATGAAACTGACTGCTAAGTGAAAGAAAAGCAATTCTATTCACTCCTCCCTTTTTAATAACAAAACAAAACAGAAACGAAAGACTATTTTAGATTTAGGAACATCCTGATCATGGAAAAAAACCATTGTTGTGATATGCATTAAGATTTGTGATTAGTCACTATTATTTTCATCTGTTAAAAAAAAGGTTTGTTCTGTCTTTGTATGCATTGAGCTGATCATGGAAAAGAAACATAATTTATAACTTCTACTGATTTAATGTCGAAGGTACTTGCAATGTTACTTAAGAAATTTTGTGAGGAAGCTTTTATATGTTGAACAATTTTAAATGAAATTTGGTTATAGAGTTGAAGGGCTATTTGTGAGATAAGTCACAGAAAAATCCAACAACTTAAATGACAGATATATTAACACACAGCTTCAACCACTGGTCCTAAAATAATGGAACTTTGAGAATAGACAACTTTTGTAATGTAACCCACCAAAGAAGGATTTTGAAGAATATTTAAAATAGAGTGTAAAAAAAATCTAATTTAAAAAAAATTAAAATCAGATTTTTTTAAATTTAATTTTTTTTTTTTCTGCATCAGGGTATTGAATGGCTACAAAAAAATGTTATGTTTCTAACACAATTAAACCTTTAATTAGATTAGATTATGATTACTAATCTATATTTTTATGCTTTAATTAGAAAATTTATAACTAGTAATTATAAAAATAACAAAAAACAGTATACCCGTGCGAAAAATTCGCACTTAACTGCCCTCGCCCCTTCTCCATTATTTAAAGATATAGAATAGGTGTAAGTTATTTGTAAATGAAATACAGAAAAAAAGAGCCAAATTTTTTACAAAATGTTGCAAAATTGTAAAAATTTTGTAATAGAGTTAAGTTACAATGGAACACAGTTACAATCTACGGTACTTTGTATACAATGTTGGATGTTAGAAAGCAAT
This sequence comes from Maratus michaelseni, assembly GCA_963931845.1. NCBI lineage: Eukaryota > Metazoa > Arthropoda > Arachnida > Araneae > Salticidae > Maratus > Maratus michaelseni. The sequence goes on along the minus strand of OZ007597.1, from coordinate 92,806,730 downwards.
CGTCTAATATTTATGGCGATTCATTTTCAGTGATTAATACAAAACTGTTATTAGATTTTGTAACTCTTGAGAACACAACATATAATTGTCCATGACTAAGTACAGCATTGGGTAAGTAAAATCCAGTTCTTAGAAGATTTTGCCCCTGAGACTTATTCCTTGTCATTGCAAAAGCAATTTTAAGTGGGTACTGTCTTCTGGTCATGTTGAAAGGCATACTTGTGTCGGAAGGGATTAGATTTATTTGTGGAATGACAAAAGTTTTTCTAGAGTCAATTAACCGAGCAGTAACAGTGTCAGATATGGGCAAAAAGTCCTATCAATTCATCATTGTATGCTACATATTCATTAAGAAATATTTCATCTAAATATTCATTAGGAAAAAGACACATTGACAACAGAATATATATGATTGAAAATAATTAATTTTATTACTTAACAGCACAAATAACAACTCAAATATCATAGCAGCTCTTAAGGGACTTGTTTGTAAAATGACTTTAATCACATAAATCTAAACTTGCACATGTATATGTATGTTAACCAAAAGAATAATGAAAATTAATTACATCTGTTAATTCATACATACACATAGTAAATATAAAAATGAGTAGTCGTATCTGCAATCCACATTAATTTTTCACAGCATTGATCTACCCATTAGTGTGCATTACTGGCATTTAATGCTTTGAATTATTAAAAAAAGGTTTGCTGCCTTTTAACGTCTATTGAAGTAGCTCTTGCTGTGCTTAACATTTTGATATTAGATTTATTTTACAATTGTTGTTGGACAAATGTTATTCCTTCATTCTCCTTTAGCTTCAATTTTTTTTTTACATATTTGTAAAAGTAGAATGAAAAAATAATAAATTTCTCTAGTTAAAGAATGATTCTCTTGAGGTTGCTGTGCTTATTATAGAAATTTCAATACTCAATGGAAGTTATTTTGACAATAAATTATAATAGATTTAATTAAATATTAGTTTTAAATTAAATGTTTTTTACGCTTGATAAAAACTTACTATTTACAAGTTTATTGTACTTTATTATTTGCAAGTTTAAGAAATTTTTTCAAGCTTCTCCCATTTATTTAATGGGCAAAATATCTTTAGAAACACTGCAAATTATGTTCACGTATTTTAATATATTTTCACATCATTTTAAAAATTAAAAAAAAAATCTGATTAAAATCATGATTTAAATAACTGATTTTAATCAGATGATTAAATCAATGACATCCTAAAAAACAAAGTTGGATGTTAGAAAGCAATCGTCTAATATTTGTGGTGATTCATTTTCAGTGATTAATACAAAAATATTAGATTTTGTTAACTCTTGAGAACACAACATATAATTGTTTATGACTAAACACAGCATTGGGTAAGTAAAATACAGTTCTTAGAAGATTTTGCCCCTGAGACTTATTGATTGTCATTGCAAAAGCAATTTTAAGTGGGTACTGTCTTCTGGTCATGTTGAAAGGCATACTTGTGTCGGAAGGGGTTATATTTATTCGTAGAATGACAAAAATTTTTCTAGAGTCAATTAACTGAGCAGTAACAGTGTCAGATATGGGCAAAAGTCCTATCAATTCATCATTGTATGCTACATAGTCATTGAGAAAAAGAGACGTTGACAACAGAATATATATGATTGAAAATAATTAATTTTATTAATTAACAGCACAAATAACAACTCAAGTATCATAGCAGCTCTTAATGCACTTGTTTGTAAAATTACTGTAATCACATAAATCTAAACTTGCACACATGTATACGTATGTTAACCAAAAGAATAATGAAAATTAATTACATCTGTTAATTCATACATACACATAGTAAATATAAGAATGAGTATAGTCATATCTGCAATCCACATTCATTTTTCACAACATTGATCTACCCATTAGTGAGCATTATTGGCATTTACTGCTTTGAATTATTAAAAAAGGGTTTGCTGCTTTTTAACTTCTATTGAAGTAGCTCTTGCTGTGCTTAACATTTTGATATTAGATTTATTTTACATATTCTTTTACAATTGCTGTTGGGCAAATGTTATTCCTTCATTCTCCTTTAGCTTCAATTTGTTTTTATATATTTGTAAAAGTAGAATGAAAAAATAATAAATTTCTCTAGTTAAAGAATGATTATCTTGAGGTTGCTGTGCTTATTTTATAGAAATTTCATTACTCAAAAGAAGTTATTTTGACAATAGATTTAATAAAATATCAATTTTAAATGAAATGTTTTTATGCTTGATAAAAACTTACTATTTACAAGTTTATTGTACTTTATTATTTGCAAGTTTAAGAAATTTATTCAAGCTTCTCTCATTTATTTAATGGGCAAAATATCTTTAGAAACACTGCAAATTATGTTCAAGTATATTTTAATATATTTTCACATCATAAAAAAAAAAAAAAAAAAAAAAAAAAATCTGATTAAAATCATGATTTATTAAATTACTGATTTTAATCAGATGATTAAATCAATGACATCCTAAATTAAAATAAAGGCAGTTAATTCAAACTACCTCCCCCCCCCCCCCCCCCCATCTCATCTATACCCAAAAATCAAATCAACAACATTTTCAAAATTTTCCTCTGCCCACCTTTGACACAAATGTGTTTTTTTTTTTCAACAGTAATTACAGAGGATTTAACAAGAACAAATTATTCTTATAAAAATCAGTGATGACTATCTGATTAAACAGGCAATATTTGAAGAAGGAAATATCTATTTTAAAAGAGTAAATAATACCTGAAGCTAAATTAAAACTTCTCCCTTTAATACCAGCTTCAGTGGATGCAGGGTACCACCATGATACTAAAGAACTTAAAACAGGAACTTGCTTCAAAATGCCCTAGAAAAGAGATGTGAGCGACCTATATAATGCTGATAGTATAGATATTATCAGTAAATAAGAAAAACAGTTGTTCAGAAAAACAGTTCAAACAAAAGAAGGCTAGGTGCTCCATATTTTATAATGCAAATTATAATATGTATGACAATACGTAAATCACTGATCAAATTACTATGCATTTCCAGCAATTCTAGTGATGCAATCCCTTTCACACAGAAAAAAAAAAAAAAATTGAAAATATAATGTCTTTAAAATTTTGAATGAAAATTCAGATTAAGCTTTGAATGAGAGTCCTTGTATTTTAGACTAGATAAATTAATTGTGAACATACCATTCTATGACTTTATTTTTGTTTCAGTGAGCCTGGTTTATTATTTTATTTTTGTCAGATATTTTATAATACACTGCAAATTAACTATATTCACCAATGTTTGGTTTTACTTTCAAGTTGAAAGAATGAATATATTAATATATTTTCAGTCACAAACTATTTTTATTTGTGGTTTGAAATTGCAACTCTAAACAGAAAAAAAAAAGGTATCAAAAAGAATTCTATAAAATACAAACGATCATCTGTATAAATAACAAACATTTAACATATGTTAAACTATTAATAATGTATTTTTAATACAAATTTTCTTTTTTAAAAGAACATAGTTTTAAATATATTTTAACTTTGAAAAACACAACTTTAAATAATATATATATATATATATATATTATGATAATGTATTTGCAACTTTTAATGCATAATATCAAGGTTTTATAATAAAATAATGTATTTCAACTGACATAATAAAAATCAAGTTAAACTGACTAGGAATTCTGGGAATAAAAATAGTGTAAATTACCGTAAGATTTCTATAATAAATATATCACATCACTGGATAGAAAATTCAGATTGAAAATATAAATTTTTAAAATTATAAAAAAGTAGAAAGATTGCAGTTAGTATTACAAACAAATATTTTACAGTTATTTTAAACTTTACTAAATACCCACTTTTTAAAAATTTGTTTCTGGAGAAAAATTAATAATACAAAGGAGGTTATACAGATATGCTTTTTACATTTAAATCAACTACATTTACTTTCTCTAACATGCTATCAAATTATTCCTGCTGTAACTAGCAAATTAATAAATAAGGAACTGCTAAGACATTAAATTGGATTGAGAGAGTGATTTTTAAAAAATTACAATAACTTTAACAAATATAACAAATATTAAAAAAAAAAAACCTATTAAAGGAAAAAAAAAAACAGGGAGAAGGGGCTATAAAATCTATTTAATTAAAAGCCAAAATCTGATTAAAATCACAAAATTTTTTTTATTTAATGCATTTAAAAAGCATGTTTCAGTTTTTTTTTTTTTTTTTATGAAAAATATTTGAATGACACATAGAAAAAAAAAAGAAAAGAAATCAGTAGTAGTATTTCTACATTAGTATGTAATCTTAACATATCTATTCATTTTGATTTTTTTTTAATTCTTTTCTCCATTTTCATTTTTTTTAAATGTTTATTAACATGCTTTTCCTAACCAATGTAGACACACATTATGATTTTCATAATGCAAAGATGCTATTTAAAATTGAATACAAAGTTTCATTATTTATATTTTAAACCCAGTTAATTTAACACTTTTTTTTGTTGTTGTTGGGTGGGAGCAGACTTGTATAAAACCAAAAACTTTCTGCGCACGTAAATTTTGGGTAAAAAACTTTCTGCAAATTAATGTTTAATAAAATTACGTGTTATATTATTTTGACGATATGAATTAAAAACAGTAGTTTGAAATAATTACCATATAAATCAAAAAATTAATTAAAGAATAATTATTTTGGTTAAAAAAAAAAAAATGCTAAACATCCATGATAGGAACGGGTGAATTCTTATTAATTATTTTATCAATGCATTTAGAAACAGCCCAATCCTTAATATTGTGACCTCTTCGCACAAAATGCCAGTCATTCTGTTCACAAAAATAATGTGACATTGCTTCATAAACAAGTGAATCACATTTTGTAGGGAGAGGTCCATTCATAGATATCATCATTTCATGGTATGCTGTTTCTTCAGTGACAGGTCTTCTTTTATTGTTGTGGTACTCGTAGACAGATGTCAATGATTCACAAACAGATTCCACTGATGAAATTACTGAAGCTACACATATTAAGTGCATTATTAATTCTACTCCAGTAGATAAGGCTGAAATTTTTTAATGATGTCTATACTTTTTAACTCATTAAATTCTTTTGGAGGCATATGTTTTACAATTTCTTCAAGTTTAACTAAAAATGTTCTGTATTGTAGTTGCAATCGAGATGGAGACACATCTTTCAACTCATAAACCAATTTTTGTGCTGAAATAATAAATTTCTCTGTTTGGGATGCAGCAGTTAAAGGAACTCCTTTCTGTTTTATTTTTGTTGCAAGGAGTTTTAAATCAGTGACAACTTTAACATGATCAAAAATAATTACATCATCTTCAGTAAATACATTCTTTTTCAATTATTCTGCTAAATGCAAAGAAAGATCTGATAATTCAGTCATAACTGCCAATTTACTGGCACTACAATCAGTTTTTGCTTTCTTTGCTCTACTGCGAGTATTATTTAAATCTTCACACTCTGAGAGAAAAAGTGGAACATCTTGATAAGCTCCAACAGTATCTAAAGATTCACAGTCTACATGATAAGTGGGCCAAAAACATTTCACTTGATCCAATTCAAATTCTTCTGTAGCCATACTGCAAGGACATTTCTGTGAATCAACTGCAGAAGACATTAATTTCAAATAATCAACTTTACGTATAAAAGTGTTGTATCTCTCATGAGGGAGAATGTCTACTTTCTGCAAATTGCATACAATTTTGCTGACCTGGTCATATAAGTCACATAATCCAGAGAGTTGAAGGCAGAATTTGAAATTGAAAATTTTATTCATTTGGGAATTGGCAGTTGTTGCCTTCTCTCTTTGAATAGAATTTCCATTAAGAGATTCCACTTGTCGGTTCTCTAAAATTGTTATAATTGCCTTGAAGTCTTCTCTAAAGTTTTTATAAACTTTTTTGCAGTGATTTGTAAATTTTGTTTCGCTAAAGAAACAGGGATTTTTAAATTTGCTCTGTTCTCCATTAGATACACCCATACTTAATTCAGAACTAAAATCTTTTAAATTTTCATATTCTTTTCCATAATTAAACTCACTGAAAATTGAAGTTATGGTTTGAGTTACCATCACAACCCATGAAAATTTGGATTTTTTCCTCATATGGTCATCAATTAGCCCTGCTTTGTGCATTGGATCCCAGTCATAATAAAATGTTTTATCGTTGTCTTTTGCTTCTGCGAAATATTCATTTAAGTAGTTAGGTACTGACAAATTAAAGTATTGCCCATCAAAACTACCTCTGATAAATTGTTCTTTTGTTATGCCCCATTGTGAAATACAGGAAAATATGCTCTCTGCCACAGATTGACCAGTGTGTGCTTTGATTACAGGATGTCCCAAATAGATAGCATGAATAAGTTCACTGGAGTCGAACTATAGTAACAGCCATAATGAAGTGTTGAGTGCGATGCTTCCAAGTAGCTTTGTCTGCTATTATTTTTAAGGGTGGCTGAAATCCTGTTTCTATTAGTCGATTACTTATAAGCTTTTTTAGGCGGCACACTACAGAATCAAAAACATATGTTAAAAAAGTTCTTGGCAAATACTACTGAATGATTGATGTCTCCCATATCACAGCCATTTTGTATATTAAGTGCAATTTCATCTTCAAAGTCACTATATGGACGACCTTTATAATACAATCTATAAGCAATACGACCAATGCGTAGTCCAACTTCCCTTTCTCGTCTTTGATATGATTCTTTATTCCTTTCAGTTTTTTCTTTTAATTCCAATGCTTTCTGATGCAAGTTACTTAAAAGGTGTTCTTTTAAATGCTTCTTTAGGCACCGAAATTTTACTGGCAAATTGCACTGGAATCCCTACTGGAAAATCAGTTCCATTTTCTATATCAAACAAATACTGCTGGATGGCAGTTAAATCCTATTTTTTCAGGTAAAGGATTTCACTCTGGCACACATATACGACATACCATACTGCCTGTTATGTAATCAAATTCAAACTCATAAAAAAAAGAAGTTATATCTGAAATAGATCGACATGATTGAAAAATATATGCAGTATGTGTGACATTTTCATCCTTTTGGTTATTTTTGCAATTGCTGGAGTCACTTTTCTGACTCCTCATATTTGAGATCCCTTTTTTCAATTTTTGAATCTGATTGAGAATGAGTTCAAAATTTTCACTTTTTTCACTCCTCACACTTGATATTCCTTTTTCTACTTTTTGAATCTGACTGAGAATGAGTTCAAATTTTTCATTAACGTCAGTAGCTGGAGGATTTGAAGCAAGCATTTCAAAATTTTCTGAGAGAGCAGGTTTAGAAGCATCACAGACTTTAAAAGATTCCTCACTGCGTTCAAAAATTTCATTAACTGAAGGATTTGAAACAAGCACAGCAGGTTTAGAAGCATCATCTAAGATTTTAAGACATTCCCCACTGAATTCAAAATTTCCATTAACGTCATTAACTGAAGGATTTGAAACAAGCGCTTCAGAATTTTCTGAGAGAAAAAGTTTAGAAGATTCATTTAAGGCTTTAACAGTTTCCTCACTGAATTCAAAATTTTCATTAACATTATTAACTGAAGGATTTGAAACAATCATTTCAGAATGTTCTGAGAGAGCAGGGTTGGAAGAATCATCTAAGGCTTTAAGAGTTTCCTCACTACAGGAAACAGTCGATTTAGAGGAACTCCCTCCTTCAATATTTGTAGAAATGGGACCAATATTTCCCTTTCCATGCTTAGCTTGAGATTTAACAAAAGCTGCAACTATTGACGTTTGATTTGAGCTTCTTTTATCTGCAGAACTTGCTTGACTGTGCTTACGTTGTAAATGCACACTGTAATTTTTCTTGCGCAGTTCCATATCACAAAAGCGACATTTCACTTTCCGATAATTTGTGCTCATTGCAATATATTTCAAATTAATTTCAAATGAAAAAAAACACGAAGAATAATTCTAAAGATCAATAGAACAAATGTAAGAGCCACACTAAGAACAGATTTGACGTTGGCATTGCCATTCGAAAGTAAACAATTTTCCGCAGAATCTAATTTGAGGGGGGAAAAAACAAACAAAAAAACATGTGCCTAAAAATAATACATTATTTCCTCTGTGTCATTTATGATTTTTTTTCTATTACTGTATTTTCCGACATATAATCTGCCGATTATACGTAAAAAAAGTCCCCGAATTTCGTTATGTGGATTATACGCCGCCGCAAATTATCAGAAGATTTTTTTTTCTACAAAGTCCGATCCTAAAATTTTACAAAAAAAAAAAGGGCGATTTTTTAAAGGTAATGAATAACAAATGGTGCTAATAGCTTTAGCGATCAGAATAGCTTCATCGAATCACGTTCAAAAACTGATGGGAATGTGGTTTCTCAAAGTGCTATTACTCACAGACAATAGAACATAGTACCTACTAATCTGTGCAATTACTATACTGTACTGGTGCCATTATCGCTGCTGACGTCCACGTGCAATATTTTATTCTAGCGTTTGATCTTATTCTTATTTTAACTTTTTGCACTCCACTGACATCTATACGGTGACATACTAAGTTTAATCCCTAAATGTCACAATGGCACCAGAATTTTCGCTGAAATTTATTTGAAAATAAGTCAATGCACTTGTTCGTGTACATAATAAACCGACAATTTTGTTTCAAAATTCCCTGTGCCAATGTGACATTTGGGGATTAAACTTAGTATGTCACCGTATAGGTGTCAGTGGAATGCAAAAGGTTAAATTTATAAAAGAAAGTGAGTGAGTTAAATGCTGAATTCAAGTTAAAATCATTGAAAAATCTGAAATAGAGAAGCCGGGAGAGTTTTTAATAAGATTTTTCTTGATTAACAAAAATCAGCTTTATTTGTATTCAGCTTTATTTGTAATCATAAAATTGGAGAATATTTTTATCTTTTCAGTATTTAAAAAAAAAAAAAGAAGTTAAAAAAAAAAAATTACGTTTTTTTTTTTCTAAATTTATTTCCGCAAAAGTTCCGAATTTCGTGGAAAATTTTCCGTGCACGGCGTGCGTCTATATTATACAACTCTGGGTGGGAGAGGGTTGCATAACAATTTATCTAGAACCACTGAACTTAAAATCCACTCAAAATATTATGAAAAATTGAAATACTACCTCTTGCATTAACTTTTCTTCATTTTCTTTAATAAGCTCTTTGTTAGCTTTCTCAATACCATGTTTCACCATTTCTGACATAGTTTCTAGAAACTAAATATTATTTACATTAAAGTAACGTTCAATCATAAATTATATTTACATAAATCACTATTTAATAACTTAACTTTATTACATAAATCACTATTCATAATCATCAAAATCTTACATTTTTTATATAAAAAGCATTTATAATATAATAATACGATCAATACAATAAATATAATCAGACTTTCATATTGTATCACTCCGCAAATAAATAACAAGCATTTATAATATAATATAAGACAATAAAATAAATACAATCAGACTTTCATATTGTGTCATTCCACATACAGTAACGGTGTTGCCAACTTTGTAACCTTTAAACAAGTGCAGGGGTGCCCAGAGAGGGGTTTGGTGATGCAAAGTGCATCGTAAAATTTATTTTTGGGGGAGAATTTAGAGAAAAAGTACATTTTGGGGGGGATTTTTAAATTCTCAATATTTCCTTTTTTTCCACTATTAAAAAAATTCTTGTCTTTTTTAATATCACTTTTAACTTTTTCAACATTTAATTTCCAGAAATGTTCCTATTTTTTCATTCTTTAAATTCTAGATAAGGGCAATAAGAACCCATTCTGCATCTTGCTGTCTTTGAAGGTGATATAATGAAAAAAAAAGTACTTGGAATACAGGTAGGAAAATGTTTAACATTTGCTGAAAGGCAATTAGGACCACAAGATGTGATAAAAGGAATAGCTTTCCAGAAGTGTCTTAAGTAATTTATTATCTTGTTTGACAGGGTCGTATCGTACGGTCCGAGTGCAAAAATATATTCTTGATGGGTGGGATAAGAAAGAACAACAAAATAAGAATTTCAGAGGAAAAGACAACGCTAAAATAAATTACTTGACCATTTTCAGAAAACTAGAATTTAAGTACAGTATATATTTTAGTGATGTTAGAAGAGTAGAGTAGTGTTATGTATGTCATTAAAATAGTATTAGGTAAACAACCTATACAGAGAAAAATACTTCCAGCCACTAATTATTTTAGGGGGAAGGGAGGAATTTAAAGAAAAATTAGATTTTTTGAGGGAGGGGGGGGGGGAGGATTAATTACTAGGTAAAAAGACTGAAAATTTATAGTGTGAAAGAAAAACATATACAGAATACAGGGGCTTACAATAGATTTAGGACTATGTTTTAATGGTACAGTGTCTGCCATTTTATAAGAATCGGTACTTGTAAGAGTATATTGTATGTTGTTAAAGCAGTATAAAGTAACAACTTGTACTGAAATAAACGCTTCAATCCACCTTTTATTTTAGTGGGGCAGGGGTGATTTAGAGATTTTTTTTGGGGTGGGTGGGGTGGGGAGGGGGTTATTAAACTGTATGACTAGGTAGTATAAAAAAAAAAATTGGGAAATCTTAAGCATTAAGATTTAATCTTAAACAAGGGCGTGTGTACATGTACATGTAAATATGCATATAAACGACTCGTCTTTAATATTTTATTCTCCTTAAAACGATATGCAATCTTTGTATTTAAGATTTATTTTGTAATAATTTAAAAGATTTTTCTTTTAAATACTTGTAAGTAAATATTTATTTTCATAAAAAAGTAGCTTTATTTATTAAAATATTTGACTTTTAGTAGATAACTTAAATTATATAAAAGTTGTGAAAAATTATATAAAAATATGTGAAAAAAAATGCTTTAAATTTTGTCAGATAAATTTAAAGATATCTAGTCTTCTCTCTCAAAGAAAGGGAAAATAAAGTTTAATCAAGAGTTTAATAATTTTTCTGAATATATGACAACTTCAGTGGCTTAAAAATTGCATTTTTTAAACTTGTAACTCGCATTTCTGAAAATACTTTTTCCAACAGATAATAATGTATTTCAGATTGGTGTATTCTTTTACGCAAAATAATGAAAAAAAAATTGGTTTTCATATGGTAAACCACATAGTCTGCGGAAAGAAAAAAAAAATGAAGATTATTATTGTTTTAATTTACTTCTACTTGTTTTCAAATGTTTGTCAAATTTGTTTTATAGAATTGTTTTCCTTTCCATTTTTTCCAGAATATGTTTTCTATATTTGTTAACATACAGTGGGTTTTTTCCAAACGTCGACCAATGGATAATTTATTAATCGTTAGTCTTAGGCATATAGTTCCAATTGCAAAAGTATTTAAAATTAACTAAATAATTATGTTGGACACAATTTGGATTTTAAAAAATGCAATTCTGATGAATAAGTTATAAAAATTAACTTTTTATACTGCCTACAGTAGTCCAAGTGCTACACGACAAAAATAAGGCGAAAACTGCACATCGTGATACAGTTATACCGTTTGGTCAGTATATACTCTATATTAATACAAAGCATATAAGAAAGGGAGGCATCACGTAAAGTCCGGGGAATTCAAGATGGCGGCTGTTATTCAAAATGGCGTCATTTTCGGGAATTAGTGCAATTTCGTTTCTATTCATCGTATAAAAGCATGTTTGATGGAAATTTCGATGTTTTTAGATAAAAAATATTATTTGTAACACTTTACAGCACAGTCGAAAAGTATTTATGAATTCAGTTTACCTGTTTGTCTGTCTAGTCGCGCACTAACTCAAAAAAAAAAAAAAAACTGGATATCCAGATAATTAAAATATGGTATTGTAGTATACCGTAACAAGTTCGGTATTCATTTTGGTGTGCATCATTCATAGTTCATTTACAGGGGCAATGAAAAGTATTCCGTTACATTACAGTCAATAGGAAATAATCGTTTCAAATGCATTTTGATGATGCTACGTCATTTAAAACATGATGAAATTGATATATAATTATGAAGCACCTTAAAACATGCTTTTTGTAGAATATAGGGGGCAAAGCATTTATTATTTATTTACAGAGTCAAACAAAAGAATTCTGTTACACATCGTTCTATGGGGAAAGATCGTTTGCAGTGTAATTAAGTGATATTTCACTATCTCAAACATATTGAAAATTATATGCATTACTGGAGTGCACTATAAATTGCTCTCTTATGTGCATTGCGTTTATTTACAGGGACACACAAAATATATTGGTTACAGTACATATGCGATATTTACAGTCTATGTGTGATAAGTGCGTTTTCAACTTTGGTTTGTGTTTTTAAATTTAACTAAAGTTTTTTTTAAATTTACGTGTGTGTTTATAAACTCAGTTGACCATATACCGGGCTACACAAGGGAATTCGTAAGTATTACAAACTATGGCAGTGAATTGCTTAAGGGTAGTTTTTAATTGTGTTTACGCATTTTCCTGCTGAACTATATTTAGTAGACTAACAGAAGTTTGTGGAATATAAATAAATTCATATACAGGGCTACGCAAAAAAAGATACATTGTCGTTTACGTTTGGTAATTGCTGCAGGTGAGTTTTAAGTTGCCTTTTAGCTTAATAGGTGGTGTGTATAAAAGTCTTCAGATAATATACAGGGTTCTACAAAAGATTTCGAGTGCATTTCCATCGATTGGCGATATATTGCAATTATTATTGGCAATTATTATTAATAAGCAGTACTTTAACCGAATTATTTTGTGTGTTCCTGTAAATGAACGAAAACTGCTATGCACTGTATATTCTACAGTAGTAAGCTACATATTAAGCTAAAAGGCAACTTAAAACTCACTCGCAGCAATTACCAAGCGTAAACGACAACGCATCTTTTTCTTTGCGTAGCCCTGTATATGAATTTATTTATATTCCACAAACTTCTATTAGTCTACTAAATATAGTTCAGCAGGAAAATACAATTAAAACTACCCTTAAGCAATTCACTCCCATAGTTTCTAATACTAACAAATTCCCTTGTGTAGCCCTGCATATGATCAACTGAGTTTATAAACACACACATATTATAAAAAAACTTTAGTTAAACTTGAAAACGCAAATAAAAGTTAAAAACGCACTTTTCACAGACTGTAAATATCGCACATGTACTGTAACCAATATATTTTGTGTGTCCCTGTAAATAAACGCAATGCACATAAGAGAGCAATTTATAGTGCACCTCAGTAATGCATATAATTTTCAATATGTTTGAGATAGTGAAATATCACTAAATTACACTGCAAACGATTTTTCCCCATAGAACGATGTGTAAAAGAATTCTTTTGTTTGACCCTGTAAATAAATAAATGCTTTGCACCCCATATTCTACAAAAAGCATGTTTTAAGGCGCTTCATAAATATATATCAATTTCATCATGTTTTAAATGACGTAGCATCATCAAAATGCATTTGAAACGATTATTTCCTATTGACTGTAATGTAACGGAATACTTTTGATTGCCCCTGTAAATGAACTATGAATGATGCACACTTGAAAATGAATACCGAATTTGTTACGGTATACTACAATACCATATTTTAATTATCTGGATATCCAGTTATTTTTTTTTCGAGTTAGTGCGCGACTAGACATCAGACGACCAGACAGACGGACAAACAGGCAAACTGAATTCATAAATACTTTTCGACTGTGCTGTAAAGTGTTACAAATAATATTTTTTATCTAAAAACATCAAAATTTCCATCAAACATGCTTTTATACGATGAATAGAAATGAAATTGCGCTAATTCCCGAAAATGACGCCATTTTGAATAGCAGCCGCCATCTTGAATTCCCCGGACTTTACGCGATGCCTCCCCTTCTTATATGCTATCCGATAGCATGCTATGTATTAATATAGAGTAGATACTGACCAAACGGTATAACTATATCCGATGTGCAGTTTTTTCACTCCTGGCACCTGGACTAACGGGTCCTATAAGTTATATTTGGTAAAACAATCCTGAAGCTCTGATATATCAAATGAAAAAAAAAAATCATTTTTGTTCGACCAAAACTCACTGTGTTATACGAGTTTAAAATTTGGAAAATTTTCACTTTTAACATGCTGCCCGAACATTATGTGCGGTTAGATCAAAATCGGATTTCAGGCACTGTGTTAAGTGCCAAATTTTTCCAAATTTGAAATTCGTTAACTTTTGGTCGTACTAAAATGATTTTTTTCCCCCGCATGTCAGAGCATGAGGACTGTTTCCCTAAATATAACTTACCTAACTAAATATAACTTATTATAAGGACTCAGGGACGTATAAAAAGTTAAGTTTTGTAACATCTTTAAAAATGCATTTTAGGTAGATTTTGTAAGAAATACTACCTATTACGTTCTCCCCTATGTTGGAATTTCTGAAAAATGTTTGCAGATCTACGCCGATCATGACTCCTATATAACCCTAAACCACCCCCAGTTCAAAACTATATATATATATATATATATATATATATCTGTCTATCTATCTACATCAGTTTTTTATGGACACGATAACTTCAATAATTCTGCTCAAATCTCTTCCAAACTCATACATAAAATCAAGGGGCATAAAATCTCGGTCAAGTTCGTTAATTGACAAAATCGAACCAAGGGGTGGGAAAGGGGGGGCTTTTTGTGAAAACAGAAAAAAACCCATATCTTCTTAATTAGGATGCATATCGAATCCGTTTAAAGTTATTATTATAGTGCCGAAAATGTATGTATGACAGATTTTTGATATAATTAAAATTGGCGTCAAAGGGGGGGGATAGGGGTTTAAGAAGAAAAAAAATTCATAACTTCATCAATTCACATGATATCAAATCCGCTTAAATTTATTATAAATCCTCTTAATATTATCTGCAACTTTTATACTGACAAGTTTTTTATAGGACCAACCCTTACAGCAAGAAAAAAAAAATAAAAACCCTGCCGGTTCCGTCTACAGACACAGGTAGATTTCGAAGTGGGCGGTCCCAACTGCCACATCATGTCAAAAACGTCATTTCTTTTGCAATTCCCAATAAACAGGCGCCCCACTGTCTGCGTCTTCGAAATCTATCTGCGCCTGTAGGCCAAGCCGTCAGGGATTTTTTTTTACACAAACGGCGTATAACATAATCCTTCAGCTAATTTTAAATATTTTTGAAATTGAAACTGTTTATCAAAGGCTAACGGTTCAGAAATCATACATTAGTCAATGCATAGAAGGGACATATTTTATATTTTTTTATAATATGTGTAGATTAAAATTTTTGATAACAAAAATTTCTTTAAGTTTATATTGTATTTATTTGTTATTAAATTATTTAAAGATGGACCATTAAGTGTAATATATCGAGCTATCATACTGATCTCGAGAAACAAGTACTGCCTTGCAAGAGCGATCCTCATGTCCTGCGGAAAGCAAGTCGCAAGCACTGATGTTGGGACGAATTTAAATTTTCATATCCTCCGGCAAACGAACAAATGGGCAAAATTGTAATGTTGTTTTCTCTGTATTTATTCTTAAATGCTGAAAAGAATTGATTTTTCTAACACGAACAAAAAATTGATTACGTATATGAATGTAATCATTAAGAGTATTAATCATTACTTCAGTCATTAATATTGCATTATATATCTTTAGAATCATATTAATTGAAATATTGCTTGTATTGCAGTAAACACTGGAGCTTAGTGAACGTATTAACACGGGCTTGTCAGTCAGGACTTGTAAATGTGGAAACAACCAGATTGGTAATAATAAAATATAGATCTTCACTATATACTAGATAAAACCCGTCAAAACTTGAAGAAAAAAAAACTATAACAATATTAGCAAAATAAGCGTCTTTATTATTTAAGAAGGGGTGCGTATGAAACAGTCTTTCAAATATTTTATTTTAAACGTTTTTCCCCCAGTCAAATACAGTACTATTTCCGTGAAAACTCCAACCAAACAATCTGTAAACAACTGTGTAATGCAAATCAGTTTGACATTAGCGTCATATTCCCCTCGGCAAGAAAAAAATTTCATGGACCTATGAAGTATACAAATAGTATATTCCTACGTCCATTTTATATTCGGTAAATAAAAGAACATAGTAAATAAAGCACACATCTCCCCCCACCCCATGTGATTATGCCACCGAATGAGCTCCTATGCGCATGTGCATTGCATCTGCCCAAAAGCACCGTCGAAATTCGACGTTAAAAAAGTTTTAAAAGTTTTAAATTGTCCTCTTTAATCATTGTTCGTTTCAAATTCATATCTTCTAAAACACATCCATAGTTTTAAACTAATCAATTTTTATATAAAGATGAAGAATTTTTTTACAGTAGTAAATCAATCTGCAGATGAGGGATATTTTTAATGTTTTTAAATGTAATTTATTTGTTTGGTTTCTTCGGTTCCTTGACATAATCAGATGATTGTCCCTTTTCTATCACAGTCGGGGATATTTTCCCTCTTATACAGTTGGCAAATGGATCTTTAAAAAATAAAAAAAATACCATTCCTAGCATAATCTGATATCTGATGGAACATATACATCAACGAATTCAACATATCAATTTTATGTTCAACATAAACTGAAAATAGTTTTTTTTTTTTTTTTGACAGATTTTCATTTAGTGCCAAAATGCTCTATCTTATGGATAATCAGATCTTATGATTTATCACTGTTTTTATTATTATTATTATTATTATTATTATTATTATTATTATTCACTTTTTATGATGGTTAGGGAAATCTATTTTCAACTGTGGCAACTTTCGCGGGGGCTATTTTACATTATTGAAGCAAACTGGTGGTCATTGATAAGATAGAATTGAAAAACTTTTCATGCTTAAAAATTATTTAAAAAGTCGTTAAATTAAGCGGCAGTTTTCAAATAAATTTCAATCGAATGCTAATTTTTTTTTCTAATTGATGAATTGAAATTGTAAAATATAGTAAAATGTAGTAAAAAATAGAAGTTTGTAGTATTTAGAAGTGATGTAAGCGCGATGAAAGCTAAAGCGATAGCGCCGTTTGTTGTCACAACCGTTGTACATTTCTAAAAATTGCCACTGTCTTTTAGCTGGCGTTAAAAATTAGAAAACCATTTTTTGACATCGAAAGAGAAATTCACAGTGAAAGAAATAGGACTTTGTGCTAATAAGGAACTGTTAATTGAACTTATAATAAACCTACCAAAATAATTCCTGTGAAATATTAGTCTTACATTGTTTATTCTAGCTAAAAATACAATCATTATTTCAAGTTTTTTTTTCTACCATAACACTATTTTTAATAATTTTAAATTTCCTGAAATCCTTTACTTTTGTATTTTTTTCTTATAAAAGGAAATCTTCAAACCTATAATTTAAAAAAAAAGTAATTGGTAACATGCAATCAAGGTATGCAATCAAGATGAAGCAATCAAAGACGGCTCCAAGTTGACACAATTACATACATTTTCTCTTTAGTTTTATCGTTTTATCAATGTAAAAATGAATTTCAAGCTAAACATAAAGTCATTTTCACCGGCGCAAACTTTTTACACGTACTTTACATACGTTACTTTAATGCTTAAACACCATGTATACAAATAAAAATATATTTTGTATTTAATTGTAATGGAAAAATGGCATCAACAAAGTTATAAATGCATAATGATAAAATAAACCCAATGGACAATATTCCCGTGACGTCTCAATAAATATGAATTTTTATTCGCTTATAAAACACGCGAATAAATATTTTTACAAAAATTTAACTTACTAATTAAAAAATTTGGCCTAAAAGCCACGTTCTTTTAATATTTATTATTTCTCTTTTATCCTATAGCAACCACAGAGTTCAGAAAATAAACTCTGTGCTTCGCAACAGTGGGCGTTATCAGAATTGCCGACTTTATGACGTCATTAGCAGAAGTAAAAGTTTAATTAAAAATTACGGCTAATTAATTAAATTTTCGAACAATCGAATGCGCGATAACAAATCTGTGTCCAAATATCTTTCATTTAAAAAAAGAATGGTGTAATTTCATGCAGTAGTTTGTTCTCACGGATTGTCGAAAGAAATCGCTTAGCGTTTTAAATATATAGATTATGCTGTTAAAACTTTTATTTCATGTTTGTGTGATAGTAAGTAAGAAATACTATTATTAAATTATCAGTAAAATATATTTTACGAATGTTGTTTTGTAAAAGGGGGGGGGGGTTCAATGATAATGCATTTTGGGGGGGGGGGAATTTGCATCATTGGGTTTGGGGGGGATGGTCACCACTGAACAAGTGGGTAAGTGTGATCGAAGATCGCATAAAGGGTTTCGTTTAATATTCCTTTCAAAATTTCTTTTAATTAATAAATCCAAATAAAAGTAATGTTTTTTATAAAATAAAAATTTACCGGTCTTTTTTTTTTTTTTTTCGAATATCTGAACTGGCTTGATAGCAGGTGAAGCCTGCTAGTCTCCTCTGTCATAATAATATCTGTCATGTGGACTAAATGCGATATTTAGAAAAAAAGTAGTTTTCCCCCCTCTCCCCTTTTTTATTAATAATCCCTATTCACATTATTAATTACATCATTGTCTATTAGCATTTTATTTCTTTTTTCTATATAAAAATCAGCATTTTGTGATAAAATATAAATTTGGTCCTAATAATGTGATCTTTATAAAAATTAGATTTCTAGATTCACCGGAAAAAAAATATACATAAATGCAAAATTTTCAAATCGGTAAATGCAATATTAAAAAAAAAAAAGATGAATAGATCTTTTAATCTTTTACTACTCTGAAAATCTGAGGGGTTCTTTATTTTTCTCCCTTCAACAGTTGAGACGAAAAGTGAAAAGCCGGGCTGTCTCGCTGATAAAAGAATATAAGTCTCTGATTTCACAACCAACTGCGAATGTTCTTTTGATTTGGATAAAAATTATTTTGTAATTTCTGTTCTAATTATGCCATCTTTATAAAAATTAGATTTCTGTGTTCGCCATAAAAAATATGCATAGATGTGTTAATTTCAAATCAATAAAGGTAATAATAAAAAAAAATTCTATAGAGTCTGAAAAATGCCTAGTCCGTCATCTTTGGCCTTGGGAACAGGTGCTTCCAATGAAAGGAAATGAAATGAATTTATTCAAATCGATTTTTAATTGATATTTACGCTTTTAGTAGGAGTATTTAGAAATTTTTCTGAAAGCTAATTTTTTTTTTGCATGTGTGTCCGAAATTTCACATTCCTAGGTGGAATAGTTTATGAGATAGGGGTGTCTTTGAAAATGTCCAATCTGTTATCACTATTGCAATGCTGTGACTATGGCAACCCTTTCCTCTCTTCTGGAGTTTCAGAATGAATTTTCTTTGTAGTTTTAATAAGTTCTACGCTTTACTTGAATATTTTTTTCGCATTTATGAATTTTTTTTAGGGTTTTTCATATCTTGCGTTAATGAAGACATTTTCCAAATTTTATGATTTCCTGTGTGACAGTAGGTATTCAGCTGTAGATACACAAAATTACTCTAACATATACAGTTTCCAAGAATGGACTCTGTGACGGACAGACAGAGAAGCGAGACAAATAGGGTTTCATGAGATGAATGAAACCCTAAAAACTACCATCCTGCCAGATTTTTTATAGTAATTGTTAGTTTATTTAATGCCAGATATTCTGTGATTAAATAAAACAAAAATTACTATACAGAAATTCAGATTTATTTTTTTTTAATAAAAATGGGAGCTAAGTTGGGAACACTGTATGTGTTGTGTCGCAAACAACACATTTTTATTCTACAAAATTCTTTTAATTTTATTTTTAAAATCATATTTTTGCTAAATCTTAAATTGGGGTTTTGTTTTTATTCAAGATCGCTTTTCGATCTCGTTTGTTTACAAATCACGACTTCGGTCCGGTTTGTTTACATTTTCACGGCGTCGGCGGTTAGGGTTAGCAGTCACAGTTTATTTTGCAGTAAAACTTAAATTCATTATGCTTTTAAATTGTTTTATTTAATCTTTGGCACAAAATTTTTAATGGTTTTTCACACTATTCATCAGGTTTAAATCAAAATAAAATTTCTGTGTACGCGATGTTTCAATCGGTTGGTTGGTTGGATGTTAAGTATTTGGTGCTGCACAGGTTGAAATAGCGCGCTTTCATTCTGTGGAATATCAAATGTTTCACTAATAATTAACTAATTGTGATTTTAATATTGTTTATATAGTTATTTTTACAAATGATAGATATGCATAATTGTGTAATTATATAGAAGTTAATTTTGAGCTACTGGAGTATTTTGTTTCGAATTTGAGCTACAGGAGTTATTATTTTATTTTAGGTATTTTTATTAAATTATTTAACCTTAATTAACATTAAAATTCCTTTTTATATTTTTGCTTTTCTATCCTGACATTTCCCTTTTCTTCAATTTTTACGCTATTAAGTTATTGTGGCAACGATCGTGACATCGATACGACATCTCCCGCCAAAATGATCGGAAGGTCACGTGGTGACGCCGCTTAGAGAAGTGGACTGACGTCATGCTCCGCGGAAGGTTACGAGTTTTCAACGAATAAATTTAAAAAGAAAAAAATAAAATCAACTAAAATTATCATCAAACATCATTATAAAGAAACAAAAAACGTCTTGATGTGCAAATTTATGCATATTATAACCTTTTAAAAAGATGATTTAATTTTCATCTTACAGTTTTGGTTTGGCACTATATTTTTAGTGCGGCAGTATACGATTGTCAAAGAGATGCAGGTAGATTCCGCGGGAGCATTGAATAAGCATTCTATCTTCAGCCAGCTAGAAGGAAGGTCGTTTTTCTTATGAGGAGGATAGCCAGAGTGATGGGCCCATCGTGATCACTACGATAAGTGTTTCCTTCTTTTTTTTTTTAATATTAGCTGTTCAGCATGATGCAGCTAATTCAATCTTTCTTTATTTTTAATTAATCTGGTTTCTTTTATTTTATACTTATTTTTTTTTACTGGCCAATTAATTTTTTTTATGTGACACCACGTGCTACTTAACTTTAATCCTCCGTAGCTCAAATCTTTTTGTAATTAAAGGGTGTTTTTTTTTTTGTTTTTATATAATGAGTAAAATAAGATTCTGTTTGTTAAAATTAAATTTAGAAAGAATTTGAATGTCATTTACTATGGTGTTTATGGAAGGGATTTAGTTGTGCCAGTAGATTTATTAGTTAAAGAAAGTAAATTCTCTTATGCTGACACTAGGGAGTATTGTGAGGATATAGAGATTAGGTTGCAACAATCATTCAAAATCATTAGAGAAAATTTAGAAAAGGCAGCTGAAAAACAGGAAAATTATAGAAGCAGGACAGCTAAAGATAAAAAGATTATGGTAGGGGATTTAGTACTTTTATATACCCCAGTTTTCAAGCAGGGTGAGGCCAGGAAATTTCAAGAAATTAATAAAGGTCCTTATAGAGTCAAACTTAAAACTAGCCCAGTAAATTTTCAAATTACACATATAAACCATCCTAAAGATGTACAAACAGTTCATGTTGATAGATTAACACGTATCGAAGGAAGAATTACTTACCCAGCTTTGTATGAAAATCAAATTAATGGCAATACAGACACTAATGACAATATAAATGACACACATGATTCGGGCCAGCAGTCTTCTGGTGATAACAATAACTTGTACTCTACTAACCTACCTGTACCTAAATCACATACCTTAAAGATTCTTTTTAAAACAAATAATCCTCCTAACACTTCTTGCAACCTTAATCTTGATAATTCACATAATACTTCACAGGTTCAGAGAGATACTCAACCACATGACAGCGAATTAAGGACAAATAATGATAGTGAGCAAAACACTAATGTTTTTGGGTCTACGTCCAATTTTAATACGGTTCCTACTAAGCAAGGAACTAGTAGGCAGAAACATGGGTACAACCTCAGGGAATTACCGAATCGTTCCTATAAATGTTAAAACTTAAGTAATTATTGTAAATATTTGTGTTTAATGTTAAATGTTTTTTTTTTTTTAACTTTTGCCTAACTTATGATTCTCAAGAAACTATTGTTATAAATCTTTAGCATTTATTTATACAAGTTTCATGAAACTGTGAGGCAAAATTTCATGTGTCGTATTGTTGCTATTTGGCCAAGAATTTTAAATATTGTGAGAAAGGTGTTATTGTAATACCATAGATAGTATGATGCAATTTTTTTAATGAGTCGAGGAAAAGCTTAATTGTTTTATGAATTATTTTTAAGTTAACTAATTTAAGAATTTTGTATATTTACTGTGTTACGAATAACTATATGTATTTATGTTGTAAACTGAAGACTAAGGCAGCTCGTGGATGAACAGCAACTCATGTTTGCTTCAAAGCCTAATTCAAGATTTTCGAATTATGCTACATTCTTAGTACCGCTGGATACTTAATTTTGGTACTCTGCATATTCATGTAATATTATGCGACAAATTTTTAATAGTTTTATGTTATTTGTGTTTTATCTTTTCAATGTATGGGTTTCTTTTATGTATATTTTTGGGGAAGGGATTTTTTTTATGGTACAATAATGGAGTGTCATTCATGCATGCTACGTAATGGCGCTCTACTATTGTATTTTGGGACATTTTGTTCCTTTTTGGGTTTTCAGCCAGTCCTAGGCTTTGTTAAGGACAACTTTTGTATTTGTTAGTGAGGATTTTTTTTTTTTCAAATATGTTTTTATTTTTATTGAGCCCTTATATCATGTGTTTCCTTTTGTATCAAAAATTTTTGTGCCAAAAATTTTTTAGGCGGAAAAGGGGGTATTGTGTTGTGTCGCAAACAACACATTTTTATTCTAAAAATTTCTTTTAATTTTAGTTTTAAAATCATATTTTTGCTAAATCTTAAATTGGGGTTTTGTTTTTATTCAAGATCGCTTTTCAATCTTGTTTGTTTACATATCGCGACTTCGGTCCAGTTTGTTTACATTTTCACGGCGTCGGCGGTTAGGGTTAGCGGTCACAGTTTATTTTGCAGTAAAACTTAAATTCATTATGCTTTTAAATTGTTTTATTTAATCTTTGGCACAAAATTTTTAATGGTTTTTCACACTATCCATCAGGTTTAAATCAAAATAAAATTTCTGTGTACGCGATGTTTCAATCGGTTGGCTGGTTGTATGTTAAGTATTTGGTGCTGCGCAGGTTGAAATAGCGCGCTTTCACTCTGTGGAATATCAAATGTTTCACTAATAATTAACTAATTGTGATTTTAATATTGTTTATATAGTTATTTTTACAAATGATAGATATGCATAATTGTGTAATTATATAGAAGTTAATTTTGAGCTACTGGAGTGTTTTGTTTCGAATTTGAGCTACAGGAGTTATTATTTTATTTTTGGTATTTTTATTAAATTATTTAACCTTAATTAACATTAAAATTCCTTTTTATATTTTTGCTTTTCTATCCTGACATTTCCCTTTTCTTCAATTTTTACGCTATTAAGTTATTGTGGCAACGATCGTGACATCGATACGGCATCTCCCGCCAAAATGATCGGAAGGTCACGTGGTGACTTCGCTTAGAGAAGTGGACTGACGTCATGCTCCGCGGAAGGTTACGAGTTTTCAACGAATAAATTTAAAAAGAAAAAATTAAAATCAACTAAAATTATCATCAAACATCATTATAAAGAAACAAAAAAGGTCTTGATGTGCAAATTTATGCACATTATAACCTTTTAAAAAGATGATTTAATTTTCATCTTACAGTTTTGGTTTGGCACTATATTTTTAGTGCGGCAGTATACAATTGTCAAAGAGGTGCAGGTAGATTCCGCGGGAGCATTGAATAAGCATTCTATCTTCAGCCAGCTAGAAGGAAGGTCATTTTTCTTATGAGGAGGATAGCCAGAGTGATGGGCCCATCGTGATCACTACGATAAGTTTTTCCTTCTTTTTTTTTATATTAGCTGTTCAGCATGATGCAGCTAATTCAATCTTTCTTTATTTTTAATTAATCTTGTTTCTTTTATTTTATACTTATTTTTTTTTATTGGCCAATTAATTTTTTTTTATGTGACACCACATGTTACTTAACTTTAATCCTCCGTAGCTCAAATCTTTTTGTAATTAAAGGGTGTTTTTTTTTTTTTGTTTTTATATAATGAGTAAAATAAGATTCTGTTTGTTAAAATTAAATTAAGAAAGAATTTGAATGTCATTTACTATGGTCTTGTCTAATAATATAAGAAGATTGTTCATTTCATTGCATGATAAATTACGTAATGTTACAATGTATAAATTTTGTAATGTTACAATGACTACTTAATACAATTAAATTCCAATGTCATCATTTATCAGTAATCTATCAAAATCCGATTGTTTATTAATCTTAAGTTATAGCATGTAAGGATCGTCATATGTTTTGTTAATAAATCCCTTTTAATTATATATTCTTTTTGAGTCATTCCTGCAGTGCCTATCTCTCAATTATTATTTTTTTCATTATTTCTTCCCTTAGGGATTTAAGATTGTCTTCATGAGGGCCTGCCATCTTCATCTCTTATTCAAAATTCAATTGTCGCATTATGTTTAGTAAATTAATCTTTAATTAAATTTTCAGCAGTTTTTATTAATTTGGTCCAACATGAAGATGATGTTGGATCAGCAAAGATAATATTCACTGACCATGGCTTGGGTTATTGTAAACTAATTAACTTCCTTATTCTAAATTCAGGAGTTTTTCACAACGCAGCTCCTTCTTCTTCCAGTAAAATCTTTTAAATATCTATCCTAAAATTTTAGTCTGGTTGTAAATTTCTCTTATTGTGCTCATCAAAGTAATATTTTCTTATGTAGGAAGATTTTAATATTTTATTTTCTTAAGTTATTAATCTAATTTGGGGTAACTATGAATTTTCAGTCTTAGCTGTTTCATCAGTGGTGTTAATGAATAATTTAATTAATTTTTAACTTGTCAATACTCTCTTAGTTGTGGTAAGACACAACATATGGTGCCATATTTGTAATTATCTACAAATATTCAAATCAATTATTTTATCTTGTTTATGAGATCTTGTGATGACTCAAAGTATTGGAGTTTAATAATATGCTTATTACTTTATTATATGTCTGTCTGCAAAACACCCTTTAGAAACAGATAAGCATAACAAGCTAAAACAATTGAAGCTCTACTGTTTATAATCATCCAAGCAACATAACATATAATAGTTTGATTGTTATAAGTAAACAGTGGAAGAAAGAGCAAAATAAATAAATAAAAAATAGATAACATACTTTAACTTTGTAAAATATCAATATTAAAATAATTAATAGATAGCAGACTGTCAAGTAGCATTATATGATACCAATATATATAGAGTAAAAGAGATGCAAACATGAGGAGAAGGGGGAGGGGGGAGTAATTGCAACCAAAGATCTACAGGAAATAAAATATTAGGGGGATAAAGAAAGGATAAACTACAAAATCAAATTACTCAAGTTTTTCATTCAATAATTAGAGGTCTGCAATGATTTTGTTTTATTAAAAAAAAAAAAGAAGATTGTTTCTGATGATTTTGTTATGCTGACTTCATTAAAAATAACAAAAAAAAAAAAAAAAAAATTCTATTACATACAATTTCAACAAAAATTGAAAGCTTCTGGCTGGCTGGTAAATTAAAAAATTATTCATAAAAACAAAATTTCTAATAGGTAAATTATAAATTTGGTAATAAAGACACCAGATGTCACTAAACATCATAGCAGACTACTGCTCGCAGTTGCCACATGCAGTACATAAGACGAAAAGTTCCAAAGATAAAAAAGGGGGAAGGGATGCATCTTTTTTCAATGTGAAGAAAAACTATGATTTTTCACTAATGCAACAAATTAATAACATGCAAGATGGTGCAAGATTAGTGACGGTTTTATCAATAAACTTTTATAACTCTGCTAAATCTTCATCTTTACTTTGTGGAGAAACCTTGCATGATAGAAAAAAAAAAAGTATTTTTTTAACTCAGCATATTGAAAAACATCAGAATTACCCAAAATGGTGCAGAAGAAAATAAAATGTATTATTGTGTAAATCTTTGTAATTATAGCTGATAAGTAAAACAATACACAGGGTGTCCCAAAAAGATTGAAATGTGCTTTAATTTTTTACCAGTTGAAGATACGTAGGCAATGTAAATTGCAAAAGTGTTCAAAATAAGGTAAGAATTATGATTATGCTGATGAAATAGTCGAGCCATTATTTATCAAAATGTTACACTTTTTAATTTTTATATAGTTGCTGGGTCCTACAAGTTACATTAAAAAATATTTTCTCAATGCACTGAAAACTAAAAATTCCAATCTTCTATGACCAAAACTCACTGATATATGATATTAAAAAATCATGGAGAAGATGATTTTAAATATATCTAATGAGACTCAGGACCATACAAAAATTTAAAAACTGTAACCTTTTGAAAATTAATGGCAGGATTATATTTTAAACATAATATTAACTCCTACCTTATTTTGAACACTTCTGGAATTTACATTGCTTATGTATCTCCAACAGGAAAAATTAATGTGTTTCTATCTTTTTGGGACATTCTGTATAATTTATTGTAAACACCTTTCAAGATAAAATCACAAATATAATTAAAGTAAATGAAAAATTATTAAATTACTGTAGAAAAATTTAACATTAAAAAAGAAAAATATATATAATAACTTAAAAAAAAAAATTACTTTAGAAGACTCTTCTAATTCTTCACCAGCAGTTGTAACAAGGCCAATCAGCTCTTCTAAATCTAAATTATCATCAACCATTCCAAACCTAACACAAATCATTCCATCCTCAGTTTCACCTAAAATATTGACATAAAACTCTTGTTTAAGAGTTAATAAAAACAATATTAAATAGTACACAATAGAACTAAAATACTATAATAAAACATTAATGAAATAAATGACAACAAAAACTTTACAATCATTATATTAATTATCACTATTATAAATTATCAATAGCTCTAATCACATGGCTGCTACTACCTAATGCCATCGAAAATACACTAGCGTGCAAAACTTAAGCAACAAACACAAAATGCTAATTTCTGAACACGTGAGTACTCAAAGGAAATTTCTATAAACAGTAAGTGTAGAAAGTGGGTACTACCCTAAACAGCACAGCCAGTTGATGTGAAGTCTTCTTGACATCACAAATGTTCACAAGTGTCACAGTAACTGCAATGAATTGAAATGTGATAACTTTCATTCGTCTCATTTATACTTGCATTTTGGTCACTCCACTGAGAAGTTACCATGGTTGCTGCTTTGTGACGAGTCACCAGGTGACTTTACAATGAATTCATCTTGTGACTCATGTGACTGTCATTTTGACACTCCATTGTAAAGTCATCATGATAGCTGTTCTGTGACAAGTTCCCAATTAACAGAAAATGAAATCATCTGGTGACTTTTCATAAAGGAGTGCAATGGTGACTTCACAATACAGTGTCGGTTACCTAAAAGTCACCATTTGACTTCATTGTGATATTATTTGGTAACTCATCACAATGCAATGCTCAAAATGACTTAAAAAATTGAGTCTTCAAATGACAGTCACATGAGAATCACAAGGTGATTTCATTGTAATATCACCTTGTTACCCATCACAAAACAACAGTCACAGTGACATTTTAGTGGAGTCACCATATAACAATCATTTGAGAGTAATAATGAGATGAGTGAAAAATCCCATATTTGGAGTTACCGTAGCGACTTTGACACTTGTAATTTATGTGTGACGTCAAGGATACTTCACATCGATTGGTTGTGCTGTTAGGAAAGTACTTATTTTCTACAATTGCTCTTTATATAATTTCCTTTTGAGTACTCACATGTTTAGAAATTAGCATTTTGTGTTTGTTGCTTAAGTTTTGTACACTAGTGTAGTTGTTTAGTAGCCTAAAATAACAAAGTAATTAGAACAGTAACATTTGTACAAAAAAAAGTTTCTAAAATATATATAATTACTAACTAACCCGCCCGGCGTTGCCCGGGTCCAAGATAATTACAATCTCAGAGAAAGGCATTAACCCCCTCCCTCCCCATACCCGCAAATATAATGAATAATTTGTTCAAGAGAACCACCGTCACCTACATTAACGCGATCATTAAAAAAATAATTACATTTTTCTGATAATTAGAACATAACGAAGATGCTACACTAAAATAGCCAGTAGATGACACCCCTTCCCGACCTCAATTTCAAATCTATATCCTAATTAGTTATCTAAATTTTTGTTCATTAGTAAAAATTGGCAATTATTTCCTTTCATTTTCGCAAACTAAATGGAAGGATTGGACAGAGAAACAGATCTCTTTGTAGTTCAGTTTTTAATGAAAGCAGATCCCTGTCTGAAACTTTGTCGGATTGTTTTCACTGGCGCTGGCAGATTTTTGGCAGTTTTTTGCATAAATTAAAAAAAAATTACCAACCGAATTTTCAAAAATCACATAGTCAGATGCAGAATATTTTTTTACAGATGCTCAGAAATTTTCAAATTGATATCTCAATTAGTTTTCTTAAAATTTGCTAATTAGTAAAATAATTTGGAATTTGTTCATTTCCGCTCGCAAATCCAACGCGCCAGCCCGTTTCATTCGCCATTTTGTTTCAAAAGATGTCATTTTAGAAGCGATGGTTAATAAGAATCTAATTAATATCTAGGCTAATTATCAAAATATTAAAATTCTGACATTCAGGTGCACCAAGAGAGGGTTTGGACTAATTAAATCTAAATTTCCAGCCTTCTAGGTGGGCTAGATTTTCCTAGCCATCGCCAACAGACACACACACACACACACACAGAGCGAAACTTTCTTTTATTAGTATAGATAAATAGCTATTATAATCCTTATATATTATTTCTCCTGTCAACATCCCTTTTACTCAGAAAATACGAAACGCAGAACAACGAATGAGATACCATATGAAAGGTTTTAGAACAGACTTCTGACATAGCCCTCTTAAAAATTCGTTAAAACATGTTTTTGATTAAAATTTGCTGAAATTAAAAAAATTAAATCGGCATTGTTTTCATGAAAGAAATGAAAGGTTTTCCTGAAATTATTGTTGCCAAAAAAATAAAATACCACATTATATGATGCTCATAGCAATTAGTATAAAAAACACCGCACGGGTTTATTTTATACTTATGCTTAAAAAGCGAAATTGAAATTGAAATGTTTTTTTATTTATATTTGTAAGTCCCATGGTTTTCTCGAAGCGGATGACGTCATCCTCTAATGCAGTCAAAATACAACTGTTAATTTTTTTTTTCTCGCGCGTGCCTTTAGCAATCTTGGATTAGTTTTTAGTCTAACTTTGACGGAATAAATTAGATGATATTCTGGCTTGACTAACAACTAAATGTTGTTTGCAGATATTTTTATCCTTGCTTTTTCTTTAGAAGTTTAAACCTGCATCTAATAACTATTACATATTGATAAAAAATGATACTTCTCTATTATCCCGTCGACCACTTTTCATAACAAAAAACTATCACCAAATAACGGGAGAATGTTGCCATTGGAATATCGAAAAATAAATAATATATAAGAATTTAAGGACACAATTGTTATTTTAATTAAAAATAAAATATAAGAATTTAAGGACACAATTGTTATTTTAATTAATAAAATAACTACTAAATCAGTAAAACATAATGAAAAATTCACGCTAATGTGGAATGTAATACCACTAGATGACGTAACAAACACGCATAATGATTCTGACATCAAGTAAATGGGACTGCATTTTTGGCGTTTAATCTTACAGTTTGGCGGTAGTTTTTTGTTATGAAAAGTGGTCGACGGGTTAATAGAGAAGTACCTAAAAATATTATATTTCAGTGCGAAATCTTTGCACAGGCCTTCTAGTAGAATAATTATATATAGCTAAAATAGTATGCTTACTTGAAAAAAAAAAAAAAAAAAAAAAAAAAGGGGGGGGGGGGGGTGGGAGTTGCCATTAAAATAATTATCAAAACTGTTTCATTAAAATATTATTCCGTAGTTTATGCTACTTTTGAAATTGACCATTTTTTGTATTTTATTATAACATCATACATTAATTATTTTTTTAAATTAAAAAACTTACTAAACTATAAAATAATCTGACATAGATGGTCAGAATGCAGTTTGGTTTTCTCAAAATAAATTCAGTGGAGTAGCTACATATCCAGCACCTTGAAGAAATTAATACTGATTTGCCCTCTTGCCACCAGGAAAAATTCGGTAAAAATAATTTTGAGGTTTAAAAATTACATGTGTTTACTTCAATTTAAAAACTTTGAAATTCAAGGCATTTTAACAATATAATATCCAACGCAATAAATACAAATACAATAATAATATTGTTACAAAATTCAGAGTTTTAGTTGAGCCTATTCTTATTGGTTCTGCTTATGTATGTGGATTGCAGGATGAGTTTAATTTTTTGAGAGGCCCAGTTGGGATTTGTGGATGTGTTAGATCTCGACTGTTTTATTTCTGACTAGTAATTACAGACATACAGTTTCTAGATATTTCTGTATGTATTCACATGCTCCAGTTAAGAGTATAGAATAAGGCGAGGGAAGTTGATTATTCCAGCTGTTTGAGGAGATAGTAAATACGCTTGACTGAGACTTCGAGTCTGCTACAGAATATATTTATTCTGTATGATGATTTGTAGTTGCCTTGGAAGTGTTTTGGAACTTTTGAAAACTGTTTTGGAATAATAATCTGTTCATTTTTAGTGTTCAATGCTGTCTGATTATAACTGGTTAGTTGAACGTTTAAAGTATTCAACTCTTTGTATCTATTTACTATTGTTAATTTTCTAATTCTTCTGAAATAGTCATGAAATAAATAAAGTGTGACATCTAAAATACTTTATTTTATTTATTTATTTATTTTTTTTTTTAGAACCAATCACACAAACCCAATTTATAAAACAAAACCATGAAATATAATTCTTAAACTTCTCTGGAATGGGTGTCACATATATGTTCTGTATAGGTTATATACATGTTTTTATTTTTTATTTTTTAATAGTAATCTTCTCATTTGCAAAACTTAGAATTTCTAAATTAAAGAAGTTGAAGATTATATTATTCAGAAATGCTGGTAGTAAAAAAAATGTTACAGGACACCTGTCCTAAAGGGGTTAGGTGCAGAATAATTACTAATATTTATTACAAACAAGACCAAATTTCCATTCACATGTGCACTTGGGACCCATTTAACTTGATTTACAAGTTTGTCTGAAAGATAGTTTTGTAAGAATTATCATCGATCCCTAATAATAAAAAATACTTAACTATATTTACAAATCATTATTTCACCCTTTCTAATTTTGCACCCTAATGATTCATGTGTCTGAAGAGTTTGCTCAATGGTAGTTAGCCCCTGAACAAATTGCATAGATATCTGTACATTTAGCTTTACTGTTAGTTAGTGTTCTGTATGGGTCAGATATGACATGGGAAAAGAAATCGATGACGCACAACCTGATCCAAACTCAACAAAATAATTCACCAATGTGAAATATTTAAACCCGAACCCGAAACGGAAGAAAATTAATCCATATTTTAGTACAATTATGGAAAAATAGTCTACAATAACATTTCTATATCAATTTTACCTTTTATGTAGAAAACTGAACATATATATATATATATTCTCATTAATGTTTAAATACATAAAATTTACATTTGAAAAAATATTCTAGACTTTTGAAAAATCAGGTTAATTCAAACCTGACACGCAAGAGTCACATCTCAACCCAAAACCAACCCAAGCGCAAAACAGTTAAAGTAAACCTAGTCTGAGCCCGACCTGCAGCAATAAAAATAGAAGTCAACCTGACCTGCAATGAAAACAGTTAGCATCAATCTAACTTGACTTGAAATGTAGGTCAGGTTCAGGTAAAATTGGGTTACCTAACACAATGTAGGCCTCTACTGTGATGTTTATAATTGCAAATAATAAAACTTTTATTGCATGTTATTAGCTACAATTTTAATTCCATTTTCTAAAAATAAATTAACTATAGCAGAAAATTTATTCATAAAAAAAACTTTTTTTATCAGAAAAGGATGCATTTAATAAAGAACAGACATGTGCAACTTTGATATGCATAACTGATCTATCTTGATAAGAAATTTATCCATACTAATAAAAAAAAGTTTTTTTCTCTCTGTGTATCTGATGGCAGTGTCTAGGGAAATCTATAGCACAAAGAGGTCTACAAATTCAGTTCCACATAGAAGACAAGTCCAAATGGATCCAAGCTCCCCTAAACTTCCCAAGTTCACCGACAATTTTGAGCAATTCACAAAAGCAATCCAAATTAAAACTTTTCAGTAAATGTTGTCTTCTTTTCAATAAAGTTTATTTGGAATTTGTACACCGAGTTTTTTAATTTTCCAGGATTTTTTTAAAAATAAGTCCCTATTTTATCAAAAATGAGGACTTTCTAATCTGATATCTATTTGATACCTTAGCCATCCAATTTGATATTTTATAAAATTTTTAGAAGCATTTTAGTGGCAAATGGCAGTCCTGTAATCATGCTTTTATGATATCAGAATTAAACAAATACTGAGAATTGTCATTAGGTATTAATTTGTTTTGACAATGTCATCATCGAGATGGATGGTGTAATTTCTTTATTTGCTACCAAATATTTCTTAATATGTATAATATACATTTGAAATTATTTTTATTCTTTAACTGCATTTAGAACAATAACTTTTTTGACTTTACAGTTGCTCAAATAAATTTAAAATAATGAAATTGATTAAATATCTATGAAAATTATTAAATAATCCAAAACTTTAAGAACCAATAACTACAATGTAAATTAAAAAATACATCTTCAAAGCATTCATTATGTGCATTTACTATATGAAATGGAAGCTTAAAATAACTCTAGCCTTCAAATGCAGCAATGTTAATCAACACTTTACAAAAATAAACGTAATTTGCACATATCCTAATGCAAAAGTTAACTTCGGGTATGAACAAGGCATAAGAAATACACAAAAATGACTTTTTTTTAAAATTATCTCTAACTATTTTTTGACTGATCTTCTATATTAATTATCCATGAATGCAATGGTGTTTAAATTTCACGTAATTCACAAACTCTAATGCAATTTCTATATAGGCCAATTATTATTATTATTTTTTTTAAAGGTAGTTTTCTTATTGATTATATCTTATTTCAGATATTTTCACTACAGCAATAGATATTAATTCATATTGTACAAAGTGTAAGTCAGTAATTTCAAACACTTTCCTAAAAATATCATTAGAAAGAAACTAATGACAAATGTTTTATTAAATAAAATCACTGTCTTATGTTTTCGAGATAAGTTTTAATTTCTGATTTTTAATGTACAACAGAACCTCTGTTCTTAAATACTACAGTTGTAAAAAAAAAAATGGTTCTCAAATATAAAACTCAAGCAAAATTTTATTCACCTCTTGAACAAAAATTAACTTTTCGAACAGTGGAAATGTCATCACCAAATTGACTAAATGAACAAATGTAGTAGAAGTGACATTTTTTTTTTCCAATGCAAAGTGTATATTCCTTGGAATGATGTTACATTGCCAAGGTACCACTGTACAAAGAAGAAAACAACTACCTTCACTTGTGAATTAATGCTATCCAAACTTTTAACAGGAATAAAATATATAAAAAAAATGCAGTTGATTTATACAGCAGAAGAGAAAAAAATCTTAAAAGAATTCTAACAAAAGTGAATACAATTTATAAATAATATAAGTCTCAAAAATACTTTCAAGCTAATTCAAAGCATTAACAGATTATTTAAAAAATCATTATTTAAATAACTTTTTTTACTTTCTGTCATTATAAAAATGTAAATAAATAGTTTTATATTGCTGCATAATTCTTTTTTTTTTTCGTTAATGTATTTTTTTAATACTTTTATACCACATAAAATTGTTATGAACCATAAAAACAATACATACCAACAGAAAATGCAGAATCTGATGCTTTTAGTTTTGCCACAATTTCCGAGTTTAGGTGATTGATATCTGCTTTACCAGTATCAGTAAGTTCATTTAATCTATCTACCCAGAACTCTGGTATAAACCTGGTAAATATACATAATAAGTACTTAAACTTTCAAAAGCCATTATTTTACTTAAATAATTTCAATAGCTTAATACATACTTTCAAACTTTTCAACAAAAAAAATAATAATAATAATTAAGGGAGACTTTACTAGTGACATTTTCTGGGCTAGTATGCAGTTTTTAACACTTGTAAGCATAAAAGTTACAAAGAGAGACAGATAAAACAGTGAATTTTATTTTAATAAATATATATTATTTTTTAAAACTATAATTTATATTATATAACTCAACAATGATAACACTCCTATGTTCCACTCCACCACAGCTCCTGTGGGACAAACTTTATACCTTCACATAACACATGACCTCTGCTTAGATGTTTCAGGCTCGAATCAAGGTGAACACAGACAGAATGCTCTGTGTAGGAGCTAAAGGAACAATGGACATTGGTACTGACATAAGTCTAAATAAGAATGTTTTCTTTAACACTAATCATTTAAACTCTAACCAGGCTCGGACTGGCCCGCCGGCCCATCGGCCCGAGGGCCGGTGCGCCCTCAGCCAGGGAAATTTTTGCGTCCCTAAGCCACTGCAATGTTTTCCCCTGGCTATAAGCATACATTCTGATTATTGTACTAAATTTGGATAATTTTCTTACGAATAATCATCAATTAAGACAAATGTCAAAAGAGAGAGATTTTTATTATCATGAAGAAATTGAAGATACATCGAAGGAATTTCCTGAATAGGAAACCAAAGCAGACGTGTTTGCATACTATTGAGGAATCTTCTTGCGTACTATTTAAGATCTTGTTCATAGGGAAAGTTTTAAAAGCCCTGACGCGCTGTGGATACTACGCCCAGGTATTACTCCCGCGCCCTGCGAGAAATTTTTTCATTGGTTCTTAAAATAATATGTTTTAGGTCTTACATTTAGGCTAAATATTTTGGAAATTTTCCGTCCCTTAGCTATTAGGCGGTCAACCCAGGGCGGTCACCCACAGTGTTGAATTCAGACACTTTTGTCCGGGAGGGATTTCTGTAGCTCCGGGAGGGAAAATTCCAGGCTCAGAGGGATGATGTCCCCCCCGGGCCACCACCTGAATTCAACATTGGTCACCGAACTTGCGCCCCTTTAAAGCCGGCCCTGAATGTCCCTATAATCGAAAGTATGCTTTTCGAAAAACAGTTTGATAAAAGAAAGAGATAAATATTAGAAAACCAAAACGTTTTGTGTGGATTTTGTTGTTGACTGGAAAACATACTCTTTCTTTTCGAGGAATACAACCTCGATCACATTTCTGGATTGCAATTCTACAAGCTGCAGATTCCCGCGGCCAGCGTTTTTTTTTTTTTTTTTAAATTAAAAAAACCTATTATATTTTTCGGATAGTAATCTTAGATATATTTAATAACAGCATTTCTGTAATTAAATAACTAATAGAAAATTCTGGTATGTATTTTCAATAAAAAATTACTTTATTTCATCACAGAAAAATCGATCATTTAATAAAGCGATGATTACTATTCAGAAACTATTGTAGGTTAAAAAAAAAAAAAAAAAACGCTGACTGCAAAATCCTGTAGCTTACAGGATTGCAATCCCCGGGGGATTTATTTCAATTATGGAAACTTAAATATTTCCCTTGATCTCTAATTGTGATAAAAAATTTGCAAATCATGGTAAGAGTGTTCTGAAAAAAGTAAATTTACTCAATTATTTCAGTGATTTAAGACTACTAATAGCTATTTCCGATCTATCTTTTCAGTAGAAACTTTTTTATAGTGCGATATCAATTCAGTATTTAACGGATGCATAAAGTAATTTTTAAAGCAGATAAAATACCTCTTCCCCCTCCTGTCTCTACTTAGGTCAAATGCTTCAAGTCTAATATTATTTTCACAAGTAAGTGTTCTTTCCGCATTTACATACAAACAGTAATACATCATACATTCATCATATAGTTCAACATTCAAATACTGCTATAATGTGTGGTACTTTTTCCAAAAATATATAAATAAATAAATAAATAAATGAAATAAAATAAAAATCAAGCATGAGTTTTAACTTCAGAATTTCTATTTCCATTTCCATACGGAAAGTACATTTTTGTTTTAGATATAAATATTTTTTGAACGAAGTTTGCATATTAAATCTTTTTCTGTGTGTGTGTGATGAGGTAGACACCTGCAGAGATCCCATTTAAATATACTACTTTGCTAAAGAAAAAACAAATATTTAGCAATTTTAATCAGTAATTCTAGAAGCATAATTAATTTTTGCCTAAAAAAATCGACAAATTAGTTGAAGTTTCTAATTAAAATAAGGTCAATTATTATCATATTTTATTGTTATTATTAGCGCAGTTTTTTTCCAGTAAACATGACTGTTGGTCAAATGGCAACTCATATCTTTAGACCAAAGATCAGGCAAACGTTGACTCAGACGCAGTGTTAGCTGTTGGTCCAACTAATAGAAAAATCTTTGGCCAATGTCAATCGCCAAACTGCCAATCGCAAGACTGCCAAACTCAATCGTTGACTAACGAAGCTAGAAAACAATGAACTAATGATATCCCAATAATTCTGTCTTGCTTGAGTAAAAAAAAAAAAAAATATATATATATATAAAAGGGAAGAGTCGTAACTCACAGAAAGATGACGGTAATATACATATATATATATATCGTTAAGCTTGTAATAAAATCTGAAATTGCTAAAAAAGTAAAGCAATGTTATTTTTGTTGTTGTTAATGGACCCGACTGTGGATATACCAAGTTGGACTAATGTGTTAATTTACACTCCTGGACAAAAAAAAAATCAAGCTAGACTAAAGTGTTAATTTAAAGTCCTGGACAAAAAAAAAAAAAAAAAAAAAAAAAAAAAGCGATCCCCTCCTACTAATTCCTGTAAAAATATTTGTAAAAAAAAATTATAGGTA
Source organism: Maratus michaelseni (assembly GCA_963931845.1). Taxonomy (NCBI): domain Eukaryota; kingdom Metazoa; phylum Arthropoda; class Arachnida; order Araneae; family Salticidae; genus Maratus; species Maratus michaelseni. Next base: position 92,769,628 of record OZ007597.1, on the reverse strand, counting down.
TCAATCGATTGGAAATAATGTCTACTAATTAATGCTATGCATAAATAATGTTTCAGGAGTCGTCTACATATTAAATATTATACCAACTTTGAATTTAAAACTATAACACGCATTTTTTAACCCCATTTGAGTTCCTTGGATCGAGACAGCTGGCGGAAAGGTATAGTTTATAGTATTTATCTTAAATATTCATAGAATTAGAAGAGTTTAAAGTTTGAGGATGCTAATGTTAAATACATTTGACAAACTTATAAAAATCATCCGATTGAATTTTTATTAATTTTTTAATGAAATACACTTAATTGACCTAAACATATTCCAGGCTTTTATTGTATTCAAAGACATTTTTTTTAAAGTTATTAATAAATTCACATTAAAAAATTATAAATCATGAATTGCATTAATTTTTGTATAAAAAAATCACTAGTGTGTAAGTTTACATCTCATTTGAATAATTAGTTTTCGAGATATAGAAAACCTTCTTCTGTTTTCAAAAGATCCACAAAAAATAAATCGTAATATATTACCTGAAACATTTTGCTGTATTTACTTTTATAGAAAGAAAGTTAATTATAAATTTAAAATTCCTGTATAATTTACTGGTGTCTAAATGAATGTTTTCATTACTTTTTCTTGTAGGATTTTAATTTTATTTTTCGAAATTTTTAGACAAACCCCTAACACATTTTCTTTTATAAGGCTATAGAGATTTAAGAGAAGTATATTCCCAAGTTACCTTGATCCAGGGAACTCAAAGAGAGTGTCAAAAGTAGGTTTTACCATTTGAAAAATCATGGTTCGTGCATTTTTTTTAATATGTAGACAATCCCCGAAACAAAATTTATGAATAGAATTTAATAGTAGATATTATTCCCAATAAATTGGTACCTATGTTTTTTTATATCTTATTTGCAGGATAATTAGTAAGGGTGATCACTTTTTTCCCATGACTTTGTAAGGCATCTTCTACTGACAAAAAAGCTAAAGTAGGAAAGCCGTAACCTATAGTCAATCTACTACAATGTGTTCAACTACTATTTTCAACTTTCTAGCGTTTTTGAACATTACATAACATGTTTTGGAAAATTGTGTAGCATTGTAAAGATTTGATGGAACATCAAACATACACGAGGAATATAGCGAAGTCGTCTTTCTAGACTCAATAATATAATTGGGTTGTCCGGAAAGTTCGTGCCGGTTGGGAAAATCAAATAGTACCGGAAAATTCTACCATTTAAGTATTAGACATTAAATTCGATTCAAATGTATAATAATTAACGGGTTGAATTTTCTGGTACGAATTGATTTTCCCAACCGGCACGAACTTTCCGGACAACCCAATTATATTAAACAATTTTCTTACTTAGTGCTATGCGAATGTGTTATCTCTTGTCAAGTAAAACACAGAAAAAATAAGTAAGATTGACATGAGTTATTTAACATTTTCGCGCCCTCTGAAAATCCAAGGTCTGCGCCCTTTCCCCTGGCCCAGTCCGACCCTGACTCTAACCCCTGACTACCATGCTCAGTACCAACTGGTGTTACCCTTTAGAAAAACAAATTTACATCTGATAATGTATTACAACAACAGATTTAGATTTGGTTAAAAATTCATTACAGAAATTTAGATCAAACTTTTGGCTGTATAATGATCCTTTTTTAAATATATACAAATATTTTTAAATACTTAAGAAAACAGAAGAAATATATGAATGTAAGAGATAAAGAGGGGATTCTTTGAGAATAAGGGAATCTTTCTTAAAAGCAGGAGACATGGCAAGTATATTATTATGTGTAGTACAAACAGAACATAAATAAAATAAAAATAAAAATTGAGGATATTTTAAAACAGAAGCAAATACAAATAACAACGATAAACATATCAATTTTGCATTCTATTAATAATAATAATAATAAAATATCCATATCTATCAGAAATTTGTAGAGAATATTCAATTATACAGGACCTGCCTATAACTTTTGAGAGTTCTAGGCACAAGCATGATATGGGGCCTCTGTGCTTATGGTATGCAGTAAAGTGAAATAGTTTTTTAATGTGTATATATGTGTATTATGTCTTAATGTGTACATGTTCTGATGACTGTACACAAATTTAAACTCTTTACAGAATATACACAATGTCAATTTCATTCATAAGTCGGTGAAATTTGAATACATTCTAATTCACATAACAAGCAATGGAAATAGTAGACCTCATTTTTCTGTAAAGCCAATGATATTTCAGAAAATATATCAAAGTAGACTTTTTGGACTGATTTTTCAGGCAGAATAATCAGAGAAAGGGTGTTTCAAGTTAGAAATTGATTATAATATGTATGAGACCATAATTATAATATGTAGGAAAAATGTTCGATTCCATGGAACTGAATAATATCCACAAGCTCCATGCTTTTACATATAAAAATAAATGACTTTGTGAATGTGTCAGAAAGACTAAAGTAGTCAATTGGAGATAAAAAAAAAAAAAAAAAAAAAGAGGATACTCTTAGATAACTTTTAAATTCATGCATAATTGGACTTATTTTGTACATGATTTTCATGATTTAGTATTCATATCTTGCTACAGAACAACCTAAAACTCTGTAAATAATTAAACTAAACTGTAATTTTTTAGAACTTCATCTACAAATTTGGAGGTCAATGGGGGCCTGGGTCATTACTCCGGTTGCCCATACCTCAAACTGGCCCTGTAGTTATATACAGAACAAACTTAATTTAACGAATACTTCTTTATAATTTCTTCTATTTGCTGATTGATTTTAACAATCTAGTTCAACTTTGATTTTTTAGGCTCAGCACTCATACAATTAATAGCTTTTATTCAATAGTAAGTTTATAAAAAGACATAATTTTTAGGCACTGGTATCTACTGATTTATCAAATCATGACATATAAACTAATTATGAACTTTAATATAAATTGTCACTAAGAAAAGGGGGGGGGGGGGAGTGAGGAATGCACAAGATTTTCTTTTTCCTAAAATTGTTTATATACAAATGCATATTTCCCCATTAAAAAATACCAAATTAAAAATTTCATAAAATAAAAAAAAATAATAATAATTCAAAACACTTTGAATTGCTATGTTTTGCAACTAGGTAATACAATGCAAAAACATCATAAAATAAAATCAAACATTTATTGGTTAAATTGTTCATAGTTTTAATGAATATGATGAATAAATATTACATTTTTTTATTGGCTTTTAAAAAATAAAGAAAATTGAGATAAAGTATACATTCATTTAAACAAAACTACCTACTTAATGACAGCTATTTCTTATAAAAATTGAGTTACACACCATTTAAAACATTTATTAATTCCAATTTTAATATATCATAGACACACATTTCAAAAGTTGAATAGTCAGTAAGCTAAATTTTTAAAATATGAAATTTGGGTAAAATTGTATTTTTAAAAGTATGCAAACTCCACCAAAGACCAGTATACAATAAATAGGATAACATAATAGTACAACTAGAGAACTACTATAATGTCTTTAAAATTATATACAGAATTTGAATTTTTAATTAATGTTAAATAGTGTTAAATATAATATGCAAGATCTAGAATGAATATACTTTAGAATAATAATCTTTAAATGTGAATATGATCTGGCTATACTTCAATATATTTATTGAGGTAAACAACCAATAATTTGACTCAAACACTGGCCAGATCTATTAACACAGTTAACATGCCTTTACATGTATGAAAATACTATTTTGTTTTTAAACGATTTTTTATTTTTAGCAGATATTTTCATTCATATGAAATAAAATAAATTGTAAAAAGAAAAAAATTGGACAAAATTATCATTTTAAATGTATACAAACACTTCAAAACATACAGAAGATAGCATAAAAGTACAACTAAAAGACTATTATCATGTCTTTAACATTTTTTAAAAATTGAAATTTTGCTTAAACAGTGTTATGAGCAAGATCTGTCATACATATGAGCAAGATCTGTAATGAATAAATAATAAAATAATTTTTAACTATGAATATTATCTGAGCATACTTCCGTTTATTTATTGAGATAAAAAGCTGATAATTTAATTCAAGTACTGGCTAGATCTATGAATGCAATTAGCAAGCTTTTGAAAGACAAATGAAAAAACATTCCAGAAATGCCCATTTTTTTTTTACAGATTTTCAAGCAGATATTTTTAAATTCTATACATTTTATTCCATTTTAATTGAGAATAATAAAGTTATAGTACTGAAAGAAAATTTAAACAATCTGATATGTTGAATGAATTTATTTAATGTTATGATTCTCATAAATCTTTTTCAAGACTCAAATAACTTTTTGCTACATTGAAAATAATATTGTACCTTTAATTCCTTCATAACAAGTGTCACGTAAACGTGACGTATAGAATTGGTATAATCTAAATTTTTTTTTCAACCAGTAAAACCTTTTTTAAAAGAAAATTTTGCCATATTTAATCATCAAACTTTTGTGATTAAATTAGACAAAAATATTTCAATTTAGAGTAAATGGTAGTAAAAGATTAAATATTGTGTACGGGACTCTCATCGCAAAGAGGTTAACTAATCGTAAAAAACAAAAATGAATCTTTACATTTCATTTCATTATTATACTTGAATTGTTTTTATTAGGTTATTAAAAAGCTAAAGTTCTTATTTTAGCCTGAGAGCTAAAGATGTATAAAGTCAAGCCAAACAATGCAAGAACATTTTGTTTAATTAAATAAAATGAAAAATGAATTAAATTAGTTAAATTTTTCCAGAAATACACGATTTAAATTTTCAAGTAAATTCATCATATTGACAATCTAACAATTCTTTGCTAAGCCCTTAATCAAAATCTAGAAAGTCACCATAAATCCTCATTGTTTTAATCTTCCAGCCATTCAATTTTTACTACTGATATGTATATTTGCTGTTCTAATACATCTGTTATTACTATTACCTTGCATCTGTAATAAAAACATTATAGTGTCTAAAAATTTAAACATACCCACTGAAAGATTAATTAGCAACAACTATGATGCATTATAGATGACTCAGTTAATTTTAATTATGTGTCATGAATAAATATTAAGTATGCTTCATAAGCAGCAGCACATAAACTAGCTGGACTGTCACTAAAAATTAAACATCAAATCCCCCCCCCCCCCTCAAAAATAAATATATATATTATAGTAATTAAAAAAAAAACCGGTTAAAAGATTTAGAAAAAAATAAAATATTTCAAACCTGACAGCTCCAACACCAGCCCAATCAACGATATCTACAAGCTGTAACTTTTTGTTATTTTTGTATTCAGCATAAAGCTTTTCTTTCTGGTGAGCTGTTGCACTTAAAATAGTCTAGAAAACAAAACATACAGATATATTTGTAAATAAGTTAAATTTATTTTTAAATACATATTCAACAGAACTTAGTAAGAAAGAAAACAAGACTTATAAGTTAAACAGAACTATAAGTTTTACTTAAGGATTTAACAAATATTTAGTAAGAATACTGCATCAGGCCCAACCTGCTAACATGCTGGCTGCAGCCAGATATGATTATCCGACAGAACATCTAGGCTGAAATTTGTACTGAGAAAAACTATAAACATATAACTAATAACAGTAATATTAGAAAATGCATTTGATTTATTTTTAACAAAAGTTCTATTTGTTAGGGAGTTTTTTAAAACTTTATATTTATGATCTATTTTATAAGCCATTGAAATCACTCATTTAAGAAAATGCACTTGTTCTACATCCTTTATACATCCACAATTGTTGGGAAATTAGCCACTGATAAAAATTAATGCTTTAAAGTAGGTTATTTTTAAATTTCTGTAAGAAAAATATCCATTTGTGGTATTTAAAAATGTGGACGCATATGTTTAATACATATATAAAAAGAAAATAAATATTACTTATTTAGAAGTTAAGATTATTCATTTATTTATTAAAGAGTTAAGAAAATTAATTTACTGTTAGTAAATTAAATGTAATGCAGATAAAATTAATCATTTAAAAGGAAGTAGTTATGGAATTATTATATTTGTATTGAAACTAAAAATAATCACAAAAAACAGTGTTAATAAAATATTTTAAAATGAGATTTTTTTAAAGTAAATAGCAATAACTAACAAAAAGCATTTCTTTAAAAATAAGTTAAAAAAGGGGAGAAATGCAGCAACAGATGGGTAAATATTCAACCAAATTGACATTCATTTCACTACCTAAATATATTAGAAATTCATGAATTTTTATACTATATGCATAATTTAATAATGGAATTTATCAACTTACAATTTGCTGTTTTAGACAGTCATAATATTGAGCTACATCTTGTTCAGTTGTTCCCAAGACTAAATAATGAAAAATGTATAAATCAATTACTAATTTACATAAAATATATAATTTATAGAAGAGCTGCATTCCTTACATTATTTTTTAAGACATAAATAAATTCTTAAACATTTAGCAAACTGATAACTATGATCCAATAATAATTTTTACTGATGTAATAAATTTTAGTTACATAATGGTTAAAATTCAGTGGATTCAACAACATTGCCTATTAATTTTGTATTTTTATGCAACATCGTAGCGATCTGTTACTTCTTCAATATTGTTGCACCATTGTTTTTTTGTGAGCGTGTTTTCTCCGCAATCATGAAGCATGGCTGATTGCATCATGATGACATAGCCCTATTGGCAAATTTTATTTCTCCCTTTGGATAACACCAGTTTTATTTTCAGCATATGATTTTAAAGTTTTCTTGAACTTATTTTGGGGAGCCCCATTTTAAAAAATCTGATTTCAGATTGTACTGGTCAGAGTCAGTTGAGTTTGTTCTATCAATTGCTGAAGTGATGCTGAAACTTTACTGAAGAAAATGCCATTAACCATTTATTTCACAAAAATGATCACTGCTGGATATCTTATATGAAGTCCTCAGGGATTGATTAATTTTTTTGAAATTTAAAAGCCCAGGAGAAAAGAATGTTTAACACTTCATGTTGATGAAATAAAGATTTTTATTAAAAGGATGTCTTCATTTCATAACTTCAATTACATCATTCCAGGACATCAGTAAACAAAAACATTTCTACATAATTTCTGTTTTTGACCTCAAAGAGCACAAACCGGGGGTCATTACAAAACTGGTAAAAATTATATAAGATCACAGAGAATTAGATCATCACAGTTAAATTAAAAAAAAAATAAATAACAAAAAAATAAAATAACAAAACTTCATAGAAAAATCTATTTTTGTAACAGAGAAAACACTTTAAAGCAAAATAATTATTTTTATATGTGAAACAATGTTTTGTAGTATACAAAATATTTAAAACTAGTCGACCCAATTGGCGTTGCCCAGGCCCATGATAATAACTTTAAATACATCTAAAATCACTGATGAATGATTTTAAATTTTCAGATGAAAATCTTTCGAAATTAAAATAATGTTGGGGCTCCACTGCCTATAGCTGCGCACACCCTCGAATTTGTATGATTTTATATTTTTAAATGAAAATCTATCTAAATGAACCTACAGTCTACTTCCTTCGGCATACCCAGTCTGTTTTGGCAAACGAACCTTAAATTTATGATTTTATTTTTATTAAATGAACTAAGAGGCCCTCATTATAGTGATTGTCAATTTAATTTCTGAAATTTAAATATTAAACATTCAATTTTGACCAAAAGTTCCTGAGAAAACTTAAATAATATAAAATGAACACCAGTCCCTTGTTGTTTTAAAATCTGAAATGATATCTTCCAGTGTATTGACAGTCTGTATTAAAGATTTTCTCAGACATGCACATGAACGAAAACCTCTCAGAAAATAGTCTAAAACACAAATTTCTTAAAATGGGAAACAATATCTTCAATGGCAATAAAAGAAAAAAAAAATCTCTGAAACGGCTTCAAAAAAGTAATTTTTTTGAAATAGTAAATATTAATATTTTATTAAACACCAAAGATATCGTTAGAACTGGAAAAGTACCAGAAATAAGTGGGTATTTCTTGTCTGCAAAAAGAATTGGCTTTTTAAAACTGGGGAAAAAACAGAAAAGATGAAAATAAACATGAATTGAACGCCAAGAAATATATTTTTTTTAATAGTAAATATTAATATTTTTTAAACCAAAGGTACAACTAGAACTAGAAAATCATGCCAAATAAATGGGTATATATATTTTTTTTTTTTTGTATTTCTTATTAGGAAGAGGATGCAGAAGTTTAAACTGTAGAAAAAACAGAAAACTTGGGAAAAAAAATCTGAAAACTAAGAAAGTCCAGTAAAAATGTTTTTTTGAAATAGTAAATATATATATATATTTAATGAAAGATAAACCAGGAAAGTAAGGCAAAAATGCTTGCAGCTTTCTTTTCTTCTACTTTTTTTTTTTTTTTTTTTTTAATTCTATGGGGGAAATTAAATCTTGTCACCTGTCTACCATGATTTAAAAAAAAAAAAAAAAAAATCGAATGCTTTGTTTTTGTTGTGTGACGAACCAAAGAATGTCCAGAGATGTGCAGATACAATTGGTGGAATGAAAGAATCTCACTATTTTGGAAATGTTCATTATGGTTTTAATTAATATCTTGGGTGTTTATCAAAAAATGAAAAATCTCAGCCTCAGGTGCATTCGGACCTGTTGTTATCAATACTGATCCAAATTTTCACAGCTCTAGGTGCAGTAGATTTCCCTAGCCATTGCAGACAGACTGACAAACATCTTTCTTTAATTAAATTAGATTAGTAATTCATAACTACCTTTTACTTCTAAATCTACATTGCCTTTGTTACAAGAATGGGAAATTTTATTTAGCCCTTTGTTAGAAATTACTCTTACAATTTTAAACAACAAGGTAATTTTTTCTTTACACTGAATGATCTTCTAAATTTCAAATGTCACGAAACATCATAAAAAGCTTCAAAAACAATTTTTGCTTTTCTTTCTAATATTTAAAACACATAACTTTCTCAGACTTCCAGAGCAAAATTTACATAACAAATATTCTGTCCAATTGTAATGTTTATTCATTTAACAATAAAGCAACTATACAGCAGTTCTATTTTTAGTTCTTTATAAACTTTATTTTTAGCACAAAAACTTGACCTTTTTATTTCTAGATATGTTTAATTTTGGTTCCTTTTTTTTTTTTTTTTTAGAAAATGTTCCAAAATACAGAAATTAACATAAAAACAGATTATATCTCCCAATTTTCATAACAGTAATATCAAATAATAGTATTACCATTAGCATTTTCAAGAGGACAAACACGAAGACATAAACCATATTCTTCTAAGTCAAGTACATCTGTTTTAATATTTGGTACCTGCCTTGACAAAAGTTGCACAAGCTAAAAATAATAATAATAATATAGAAAAAATAATATAAATGTTTAAAATATATACATACAGCAAGCAGCTCTTTCACATAATTTCAAGCCAGCTTCATATAAAAACAAATAATCATAGAATAAAGTTATTAGCCACTTTTCTTAAAAAGATACCTTATTTAAATAGCAACATAATTTACAGAATAAAAGCAAAAAAGGATAAAACATGTTGTGTTTTATAAGGCATTTTTGTAAAAGAAAATGTCAAAAATGAATTTATACTGATAAAACAATATTTACCCATGAGTTTAGGTTATCATAATACAACGAATTTGGCTCAAGAATGTCCTTTTCTAAAAATAAAGGTAATAGAACATTTAAGTATGAGTTTTTTAATTTTTGGGAGTATAATTCAATTAGCAATAAGTTTCAAAATAAAAAGATTATTGCTAACAATTATATTATCGTTCTCACACACATTCTCCCTTCCCCTCTTTCTCTCTCACACAAATTTGAGTATTTATTTATATATTCAGAATAGCATTTAGAGTGAATACCCATGTAACAACAGAATTCATTCTATATTCTAATAAGTTTGAAATGCATACAGGTATAAAATGTATATATATATATTTAAAGTATTCATACAGTATTGGAAAATTTAGTTTGAATAACCACAGGATAATAACTGTAATAATAATTTTAAAGATTAAATAATATTTCATTATAATTTTAATTAATATGTTTCAGACAGATAAAATACATTAATTTATTAATGTACCACAAAATATTTAATGAGCCACAAGAAAGAGTGAATATAAAACTTTATTTGAAATAACCATATAATTTTTTTTTAATCTATTAGTAAATTTTATAAAACCTATAGTGTTTATTATCTTTATATTGAAAGGAATGGGGCTAATATTCTGCAGGTCCACAGGCAAGGTTAATGTCAAGCATAAGTAATGATGGAAACATGTTTTCAAGTTTATGAGGTTACAACTATGGTTGTAATCATGAAATTAATTTTGTGTCAAACCAGACTCATTACAATATGCTTTCAGTTGTGGACCTGTTATAGAATTTTTTGGGAGAATAGTATTACTTGAAATACTTGTACAAGCAAAACAATGAAGAATTATAATTATATTAAAATTATTAAATAACAGAGTTTAAAGATATTATATTATAATTAATATTATTTTAATGATAACTATGCATATTAAACGCAGTGAGGTATATTGTATCTGTCAACCTATAAAAGAAAACAAATAATTCAAATAAAAGAGAAAAATACATTAAAAGCAAAAACAGATTAAATTATAATAAAACTAGGGGGTTCAGCCCCCTACTCGCTAATGCTCGCCAACCCCCAGTGAATTGTGAAGCAATTCACATTGAGACCGCTACACGGTCCCAGCTCGCTCGCCCCTTTTTATTTTTGCAGAAATTCTAGCCGGAATAAGTACTACCATAAATCATTTGAACATATGAAATTGACAATTTTTTTTAATGTAAAAAAGTAATTGAACTCTGTTGAAAACACAACTAAAAATGCATTTAGTTGGATCTACTAATGAGCATATAAATCATTTAAATGCTATGAATAAAGGACCTTGGAAACATAATTTGTTTAAAACTTATTGCACCTATAATATTGTGCAGCACGGCTTATTCATTTAAAAAAAAAAACAATACTTAATAGGAAGATAGTTTATCATCAATGATTGTTTAAATTTCGTTTGACATTTTACTATTCTAATTGATTATAGATTTCTGCAACAGATGGCACCAGGTGCAACCTAGAAAGTTGATATTTTTACTTCTCTCCGATTTTTCATGTGAGTGAATTTCATAAATAAATTCTAAATAAGAGTTGAGAATTCATTTGAAATTAGCAATATTACTCATAATTAAAATGAGGAATAATCTCAGATGATTTGGATTACGTACAAGTTATTTTATTTTTAATATTTGCTAGCTTGATTTTCACTGCTTTGACACTGACCGCCATATTGGAGGTGGAGCTGATCTATCTAACACAATCTAGTCTTTTCATTGGTCTGAGCTCTGGAAACTACGGTTGCTGCCAACAATAAGCTAGAAATTCAGCCCTATTTCCGCGCCACGTAAGACAAATATATATATAGATGCTAGGAAAAGTAGAAGTTCATCTGATCAAAAAATTTAAATCCAAAATTTACCTTTGATTTCTGATGAAGTATATTGAAATACGATGTCAGCTGTTAGGGAATCAAACAGAGACTGTAAAAACGAATATAGTATTAAACAATTAAAATGTCAGAATCTTATAAAAAAACACTTGTAAAATAAAAATCACAAAATATTAAAAAAAAAAAACCTTTAAAATTAACTTCATTAATTATAAAATACAGTCAACAACAGAGCATATTTTAAGGAATTCCTACTGGGCGACAATAGGTTTGATCTGTTGTCCCAAGCAAATATATATAAATTCAGCCCCCCCCCTCCGATAACTGCAAACTAAATAATTAGAATATCGATTTCTATAATTCTGCTTTATTATTTCTCTCTATTTTACTTCTTCTGTATCTGGTAAGTAAATAATGATGTCTTCATTGAATCATGTAAACCCGTTCATTTATAGCTAGGTAGCATTAAAGAAAGTCTACATTCACAGATCAGACTGATTGTTAACAATTGTGTTATGTTAGTCATATATATAGATCAGGGTGCGAAATTTCCACTCGCCAGCGGCGAGTAAATATTTAAGGTTGGCGAGTAAGTTTCGTCTTTTAAAATGTTGTGCTTCAAATCAAACTATATACGCTCAGAATATTGTGCCTCAATTCAGCGACACGCGGAAGAGTTTTAAAATCAAGCGACGGCATTTGTCTTCTAAAAGTTGAAAAAATGCGGCATCACCCACTTCCATTTCTCTCCTACGGAGGAACGAATTACTCCCGTCTGCACTTTCACACCGCGCAAACGGCAAGGCCGCTTTTTCCGCTTCCGAGGCCGAATCTGATCGCTCTTCACTCCTTCGTGAAGTAAATCAGGTTTCGCCACCGAAACACAGTAAAAATTCTTTGTTTTCTTCCAAATTCTTTGTTTCTTTTGGTTTACAATTTTTCTTGGTTCTGTGGTAGTTGGCGGTAATTAAAGTGGCTTTATATTTTATTTTTTATTTATTGCCATGGAGAAAAGACAAAGCAATAATATAGAGCCCTTTTTTACTAATGGTAATAAATACATCAAATGAAAAATGCGTTAAAGATGCGGTCACAAATGTTGAAAGTGACACGTGCATCCTCAAGCAATTTTTCAATTTCTACATTCTTTTATGATTTCGGTTACCAGTAATTCTTCACACTATATCAGTTAACATTTTTGAAAATTGCTCATATGTTTCATTAATGTAAAATATTCTGGATTTAACAGACAGTTCATTCTAACAATGGTCAATTTAAATTCAGTTTGTCAGCAATAGTTCATTTTCTGACCAGGTGTAGGGGCCGACGTTGCTGTCTGAATGAATGTAAAATAGTGGCGAGCAAAACTTTTAGTCTGGCGAGTACCATTTCAACTGAAATTTCATGCCCTGATATAGATCAAACATAACATTCAACCTACCAAATTTCTGCACCTAATTAAAAATTTATGTATGAAATTTATCACTAAAATTATGTTAAAATGCACCTTTAACTGTTTCTACACTTGACTTTTGTACATAACGGTATTACATCTACCAATTTGGTATTTGGAGCCTGGAATAAATTCTCAAATTGAAAAGCAAATTTGACATGAATCATTAAATATTTGTTTTTAATTTCCCATAACTATAGTTTTAAACCCAAAGTGGAACTAATCAAAAATATTTTCCTCTTGCTGTTTAATAACATTAAATTAAAAAAAATGTAAAATATTTCCAAAATACTATAGAAATATTTACAGTAGTTTAAAATTTTTATACAAAGGACTTTCTTATGGTAATAATGGAATTAAACAAGGAAATCGATTCATTCTTTATATTTTAATGAGTTAAAATTTATTAAATTTTTACAGTGGTTTTAAAATGTTACAATAATAATTAAAATCGTTAAATTTTTTCTTACAAGTTATTATTAATTTCAAAGAATTTTTTGCCAAACTCTTGTGTTTGATAGACTTCTTTGTCTGGAAGCTTTCTCCTTTTTTCTTTGCTCTCTAGGAACCTTGCAACAGCAGGTCTTGGATCATAAAAAGCTGTTCCAATTCCATTAAGAGCAATAAACATTCTTGAGTTTAATGCTTCTCTTGATAGTCCCAACTGTTTGTTAGATTTAAGCGTTGTATGTATGGACACAGCTCTTTCTGGGCCAACGCTGTGAGGTGTTAAAGAAACATATGATTGTACCAATTTGTTAAAAACTGAGTCGGGTTGAGACGCTTTAAAGTGATGATAGAGTCTTGCTGTTGATGAGGTGATATCTGATGGAGGAGGCAGTTTTTCAGCCGCGTACAAAGCAACCTCATCATCAGTAAAATCGGCAACTTTGTCTTTACCAAAAAGGTTCTCAACATCAAGGCGGGATGCACTAACATCCTCTGTTGGTCTTCTTGCTTTTAAGAAAGCATCTATCCTGTTGGAGATGCTCATTTGATCCTCTTCCAATCTTTGAGAAACAAATTCTTTGCAACTCAATACAGTTTCTTTTCTCACTGCAGACCAACTTCTTGGTAGAAACTAATGAGTTGCAAACTTTATGCCTGCGAGGATTTTTTTCAACATCCGAGTCACTTTCAGATTCTTTAGTACCTTCATTTATGTCCATCAACTGTTCTTCGTATCCACTAGGATAACACCCATCTTCGATAACAGTCAAAGCATTCGTAAAAATTTTCTTTGACAATTCTATGTCAGGCAGTGTAATGAAAGATCTTTGACTATCTTTCTGAAGTTTTTCAAAGTGCTGCAGCAGATCTAGCATTAGGCAAGTCATGCGTTGTTCTTCACCATCTTTCATCCATAATCGGAGGAACCCACGAGCTGCAGCTTTTTCAGTTTTTGATGAGTCGGGTTGATGGTTCACATTGTTTTCCCAATGTTTTTGCATAAAAGGACGATTGTGCCATACTGCTTTAGCTAAATTTTTTAAGTGTTCCACGAACCGCACTTTAAAATATGCAGGGAAACGAAAGGCAATTTGGTTTTCTATTTCAGCTATTTTTTGAAGTTCTTCAAAGCGTTGAGCAGAAACCCGATAAAATGTTGCTACAGATTTTATATTGGATTTCCAGTGCCGAACTTCAATAACTGATGATTACAAATTAGACATAGCTAAGTCGGACCTGTGAGCAACGCATCAAACGCATAGCAAGTCTCTGCCCAAGTATTTTTTCATACGAACCCAGAAGCCGCTGTTTTTGCCTGTATTTGCACTTTCCCCATCAGTAGCTAAGCCTGTCAACTTATTTTTGGCGACACTCTCAATGCCCAAGTTGTCAAATACGATTTTGATAGAATCCATGAAGCCTTCTGCTCCTCGCTTACTCAATTTACAATCTCCTAGAAAAACAGATTTCATTTCTTGTTCTTCTGTAATAAATCGTGCTGTAACAAATTTATTATCAACTCCATATTTATCAACGGAACCATCTACCTGGGTAGAAAAACAATCAGCATTTTCTTTTACTAAGTCTCCAACGATATCAAGCATCTCGCGATACATTACTGGATTTCTATACTGCAACAGTGCTGTAGATGGATTAAAAGCAGAAAACTCACACTCTAAACCATTGTCCATGTAAGAGGCAATTTGTGAGTCAATGTGAATTTTCGTTGCCGCGAAGGCTAAGAATGAGCAGAGAGAGCCAACGGTCGGCTATCATTATAAACATCCAGTGCAAGCTCTATTAACAATTTTATTTTTTGTGCATTGTGAGATTTTAGAGTTTTTATCCAAGGATGCTGATCAGATTGTGCCATCCATTTTTTCTCCATTTGGTCAAGTTTCACAGCTGCTTTGTGAGCTTCACTGTTTAAGTGATCGATGATCCTTTCTAATTCCTTTTTACCGTCACATCGCACACCATCAGCAATGGGCAAAGTGCCATTTTTTGACAACTTTTGAGCTTCTTGAATGTGTTTAAAGCAAATTACACATTTTATCCCGGAGCGCTTGTTTCCTAGTTTTATTTTTATTTTTTTCAAAACAATCGTAAGTTTTCTACAGCCACGATGAATCTATCTTGCTGCCATTATACCATTCCGAACATTTTTCTTTTTGTTGGAATTTTTTGATTGAACAAGGCGTTTCAAGTAGATGTTTTTCATTTTCTTTAACACTTTTTGTATGGGAAACACTATCATACCTGCCAATATTTCTAGTCAGAAAACCTTACAATTTTCCCGACGTACTTCATTGTGCATCTTTAAAAATTTATGTGTAGTAAAAGGTGTTTGTGAAAGCATTTGGTATGGTAATATATGGTTTGATACAAAATTTACTGATAAATACAAAAATAAATAAATAAATAAACGAGTAACTGTTTAAGTTAAAAAAGAAAGTCAAAGACATAACCCAAATAATTTTAGCACTGATAATTCTTTTTTAATCTACTTTAAATAGGCTTGGTTTGGCTTTACCAAACAATTCTCTGTCATACATTTCTTCATAGCAATCTTTTCATATGCTTTTAAATTATTAAAATAAAAAGATAAAATTATAAGTAAAAAAAAAAAAAATCTAATAAATGTCTAATCAAAAAAGTTTCAAAATCTCTTAGGTTTTGCATTCGGCTTTGCTGCGAGAAATTTTTAAAATACACAGCACGACTAAAAATTCTCTGGCATAGAATAACGCGTTGTGAATTACTGCTTGGCTGCCATGTCGTACCATATTGCTGATCGCACGCATTTTTTGTAACATAAACACAATGTGTGCATCAGTTTTATTCTTTTACTCAATAAGTAACATATTTGGAAAATCATTTCTAGTTATACCCAAAAACCTTACAATCTTACCTGTCAACCTTACAACCTTACAATTTGACCTAAATCCTTACATTGTAAGGCTAAACCTTACAAGTTGGCAGGTATGCACTATTGTTAGGATGATGATTTTCAAGGGTAATTTCAGATTATTGATTTCCCAACTCTAAGTTCGTCTTGAGGCCATGATGCAGTGGATGAAGGTGGATGGATTCAATGGTGGGATTCAGCTGGTTTGCACCAGTTGTTAATTTGTGTAAAGTTCGGCGAACTGGTTGTTAAAATACTTCAAATGCGAAAATCGTATTTACATTAATTTACTTTTTTTAATGTGCATCTGCACAACAGTATTTTTTAAATATAACAATGTGACATTTTCTAAATTGTTTCATTTAATAAAATAATGTTTAATTTGAAAAAAAAAAACCTGTGAGAATCAGATTTAATTTAACAAAAAACATTGAAATTTTGAAGATTTGAAGAATTTGGGATCTAAATCGGCAGCCTAGGATAACTCCCTGGTTATATAGCATGCTTATTCAACATTTCTTAAATTTCTGCTATTCTTGCATTATCATTATTGTATTATCAGGTTTTGATTCATTTTCTGATAGAAATTTTGATCAGGATTTCATGATTGCCTAATATTTATTAAACAAATTACGTCCTTATAGGAAAACATGTTTCAGGATTTTTTTCCCATTATACTTAAAGATCAAAGTTTATGTTGTTATTTTAATGTAGCGTGTTTCATAATTTGTGTGTGATGCTTCATTTTCCCTTATTATTAATACATCAAAAATCATTTGTGAAGCGAACCGGTTGTTATATTATTTGAATCCCATCACTGGATGGATTGTCGGAAAAAAAACTTTCAAGCAGAAACGCAAAGGTCACAACAACAACATGTTTCCCATAGGCCATAGGTCACACAGCACTTCCCGCCATCCCAGCCTGCCTCATATTATATCGTACTGTACCAGCCTATACTCGGTACCTGCTATAACGACTGTCGCCAGTCATATTATCTGGGGCACAAAGACAGTTTTTGTTATTCAAAGATTTTTTATTTCAAAAATTGCTGGCACCATTCTCTGTCACTGGGCGACAATAATTTCACACTGGGCGACACTAGTGTCACCTACTTTATATGTTATTTTATGCCCTGGTCAACAAACCACTTATATTAAAATATGATAAAAGTTAATTATTTTATAAACAAGAACGAAAAATCATGCGTCGAGCATAGATTATGTAACACTTTCCAACGCTTCCAAAATAATTTTACAAATCATACCGTTTAATAAGTTAAAAGACAAAATATCCGAATACTTTTATTCAGCCTTGTATAGGATCTATAGATTTGTATATATACTACATAGGATGCTAAATTTTAGTTCAGTTAGGAAACGCGTAGCACAGTTTAAAATTCTCCGAATGGAGTTTCTGTCAATAAACGGAAATGTGTTCGCGAACTATTGTGCTTTCCTGTATAGGATCTACAGATTTTATACACACCACGTAATAGACAAAAAGCGAGTTAAAATTAAAATTGCGTTCAGTAACTTAAAACGCACTTCCAGGAATTATTGTTAACAGACAGTAGAGAATTCTTTTGTGTGTCCCTGTAAATGAACGATGACTGCTATACTCACAATATTCTGTAGTAAGCCTCTTGTAATGCACCTTAGTGATATATATAAATTTCAATGCGTTGAAAATAGTGAAACATTATTTAAATAAACCACAGACGATTTTTCTCCATAAACGTAATGTAACGAAATTCTTTTGACTATCCCTGTAAAGTAACTATAAGTACTATGCACACCCTATTCCATATTAAGCTTCTTCTAATGCACCTTATTAATATATATAAATTTCAATGCGTTTAAAATAGTGAAACATTGTTTAAATAAACCGCAAATGATTTTTCCCCATAGACCGCAATGTAATGGAATTCTTTTGAGTGTCCCTGCAAAAAAACCTATGAGAGCTACACACTTCCGTTGAAATAGGGAACATGGTATAGATAACGGCAATAACATATAAAAGTTGCAGAGCAATCCGAGCATATTTACGGGAGATAGAGCACGGACAGACGGCCATACGGCCAGACAAACCGAAGTCATAAACACTTTTCAACTAGGTTGGAAAGTGTTAAAAAATATATTTATTAGATGAACACTACAGTGCAAATGTTGGCATGAAAGAAAACAAAGATATTATTTACATATTATTACAAACAGTACACATGGAAGCTAACTTTTAGGTAGGAGATAGGAATGTTGATTCTAGTGACATAGTTTACTTTAATGAAAATGAAAAGCACCTCACTTTTTCAGCCTAAAATTTTGGAACAAAGAGTGCACTGTACACATGAGTAAATATGATTCATTGTCACCTTTCTGTCATGCTTATTTTAGTTATAGTGCTCATTGAGTTTACGGGTATTTTCATAGAAGAAACATTTTTCATGGTAGATCTGAGTATGAATATCTAGATTTTAGTACTAGATAATGATTCTGATAGAGAATATGCTGATGACAGGAAATAAATATTTGAAGAAAATAGAAAAAGAGAGAGGGGGGGGGGGATATAAAATATTTTTTCAGATTTAATTTTATATTTCCTGACTTACTCAAATCACTCAAATATACACAAAGGAAGAAAATTAAATTTTACTTATATAATAACATATTAAATTAAAAATTGCTATAAAATACTGATAAAAAAGAAAACAATAAAAAACAGGACAAGTGTATGTAGGACTTGCACCCTGAGGGTTCCATACCATTATGTCATATTATCATAAAGCTTAGTAAGTACCTAATTTCTTCACAAATATACAAAAATAAGACTGTCTACTTATACCTAGCTCCTTCTTGTAATTGTTGTATTGTAAAGCTGTAATTTATTTAATTAGCTATTAAATCTTAACCAGGTTGGTTTGTAATGACTTAAGAAAGAATGGATTACACCACATTGTATGTTAAAGTTAGAAAAAACATTGTCTACAACGGTATTGTTCCTAGTAATACTTCTGCTCATTAATGGATGCAAGTCTATCAAAGATAAATATAAACAAATTTCATCTACAATATGTTAATTTGTCATGTGTCCCGATTATCGAAAATTCAGATATTGAAAAGCATTGTTTTAAGGCCATAACTTTTTATTTCATTGAGTTAGAAACTCGAAAATTTTAAAAAACAATGGGACCATGAACTTTATTATTTGATATTAATTTCAACTTGATACTTTCAGCCATTCCTGAAATTAAAAAAAAAAAAAAAAATGTCTTGACAGACAGATGGTTAGGCGAATTTATCACATAATAAATCGACATAGAATTATAAATTAATGATTTTCAGATTTTTTTTATTTTACATGTTATAAGATTTTCCTCCATGCCAAATTTAAAGATTCTAAGTCAATGAGAAGTACCTATAGGTTTTCAGAGTAAGCTTGTATGAAAATAAAAAAATTAAGGCCATAACTTTATTGCATTAAGTTAGAAGCTAGAAATTATTACACAACAATGGGGCCATACACCTTATTATTTGATATTAATTCCAACTTGATACATTCAGCCGTTCCTGAAAAAAAAAGGAGGTTTTGAAAGTTCCCAACATACATTTTCAGAATCTATAGGGTACTTCCGGTTGACCTAGAATCTTGAAATTTGCACAAAGGGAGCTTTTATAGCAAATGTAAGGGAAGAAATGCAAAAATCATTCATTTATAATTATATGTCGATTAATTATATATGTGACAAATTCATTTGACTCAACCTTAAAAAGTTGTTTTAAGGCTGTAACTTTTTATTGCATTGAGTTAGAAGTTCGAAATTTTTACGAATCAATGGGATTATAAACCTTATTATTTGATATTAACTTGATACCTTCAGCCATTTCTTTAAGAAAAAAAAAAAAAAAAAAAAAAAAGCAGTCTTGTCAGACAGACAACGAAGTGATTTTATAAGGGTTTTATTTTTTCCTTTAGAGGTACGAAACATTAAAAAGATCCTAGAACATTAAAAAATTAACATATTTATGTACAAGGAATTTACAAACAAAGAAGATAAACTACATACCATGATGGAAACAGGTGGTGGATCAGTATTTTGATTAGCTTTAGGCAGAGTCTTTCTTTTACTCTAAATATAAAACTAGTCTGAATATTTCATCAAAATTTCTTTAAAATGTAACACTTAAATAATTAAGAAGCATTTTTTTAAAGCAAAGAGATCAATTAGATATTTAAATTTATATTTTAAGTATTTTAAAGGGTTTTTATAGATTTATATTTTGCAATCACTACATTTTTTTAAGTAATCATAAGAAAGTGAATATTACAAAAAATACTTACTATGATTCTCAATTCAGGACAACTTTCAATATGTTCTAAAAGTTTATCTCCCTAAAATTAAGGGGGGGGAAATGTAAAAGAAGGCATGATTTATAGAAATTGCAGAATATTAGAATAAATTAAATATAAAGTATCTTTAAAATTAGAGTAAAATTTTCAAAATAAGAAATTAAAATTATCTTTTTCAGTGGCTCACTCAATTTTCATAACATTTGAAGAAAAAAGAAAAAAGCTAAAATTTGAATACTGGTTGTCAACTGTTTGATAGTCATGCTTTTATATAATAATAATAATAAAGTATTATAGCATGCTCAACACATGTGGAGTGCTCTAACCTTGTAATATTATTGATAATTTGGATTTGCACATTAAAAAGAAAAATTGCTTAATACATTGAATCACCTTAATTGTGTTAGTATCTTTAAAAAAAATAGCAAATGTAATAACTGTGATTAAAATTGTTTAATAATTTTGCAATTGTCCTGCACAAATGTAAATTAAACAATATGCTTTGATAGCTCTACTCATTCCATTTTATTCATAAATTGTTACAATAAGATAATTTCATACATTTGTAATGCAACAATTAAACCTTAATTCCTTCAAAGTGCCACCAGAATCCAGTTCGGCAACAAAAAGTTTTTCAAATGAGCAAAATTTGATTCTTGTATACAAAGACTGAGCTGAAGAAGTTTTCCTTTACAATAGACTTTCAAATATATAATTCACTATTTTCATATTATTTTAATTATCTTTGGGACGAGAAGTCTCTTGTGACATTTGCTGACATAATTTGAGACATAATTCACAACTACTGTTAAGAGTTGAAATGGCAATGACTACTGAAAAGTTAACTCACTAATGTTCAATGTGAGTCTCTTTGTTATTTTTACATATGTTAACTTCATCCCGATTTTTTAGCAGATTTCTCATCAATGGTTGCACTACAGAACTAATGTGCTCTTACAGTTCATGCCCATCTTGGGTAATAGGTGGTTTGCAGACCAAGTCTTCACAGGAAAAGAAAATCTAAGTGTTTAGAGGTCTAGTAACCTCATACCTCTTCCTATTTGTCACATTGTCTTAAGATTACTGCTGAATTCTACACCTTTCACAATAAAACGTTCCATAAGAAACACACAGAAATTTCTATAATGGTTTATAGCAAAAAGTTATAAGCTTTAAGAGTAGCAGTAGTGCTTGACAAAGGCAAGTGCCAGGTCGCTACTGGCGACCAAGTTTTTTTGTCTGGCGACCACATTATTTCATTATTTAATGTGGCGGGGTTTTTTGTACAAAAATTGACCTAGGAAATATGTACAAATGGCATTTTTTCTTTCTCCCACTCCTACTTATGCAGAGCAAGCAATGATTTTCATCATCTCCCATATATTTAATGGGAAAAATCAAGTTTAAAAGGCATTTTCCATCTCATGCACAGGAAACACCAATATTTTCCACTCTAGCCCGTTAGCATGTCATGTGATGAGATTGGAATGTGGGGAAGGTTTCAATAAAACAATAAGAAATCATGTCAATCAGCCTTTGTGGCATCCAAAATTGGAAACAATGCTAAAAAAAATACTCAATTTTTTTTTAAAGTTTCAAATCAAACTTTTGTGTTCAGAATTAAAACTATTTAATACATTGCATTACTTTTAAAGAATAATAACATATAAATGATTATAAGTCATTCATTTGAAGTAAATCTATAAAACTTAATTAAAATTTGAAAAATAATTAAAATAATAAAATTAGAATTATTTGGCTTACTTCCACAGGAAAACAGGCAAAAAATTGTTTTCCTGCTTCATTATTTCATATATGCCCCCCCCCCCCCCTCCCTGCATCAGATATAGATTTTGTACCACTCAACTATCCAGACATTTGAAGGATTCAACAATCAGCATTTCCTAAACATGCTGGTTTATTCAGTCTTTACAGTATTTCTTTTTTCTTAGAGATATATAAGTTAAACAATTTTCATTAGAAAACTGTGTTTATCTTATCTTTCTAAGTCATGTACTATTCTAAACTACGTAACTAATAATTAAAAACAGGACAATTGCACCATAATTTATAATTAAAATAATGTATTAAAATCAAATACAACATTTGCTAAATGGTACACACATTAAAATCGTGAATTTACAAACACATTTAAAATAATCTACGTTTCGTTTCGCTTCTGTGTACGTCATCAGGATGTTACAAACAAGTCTAAAATGCCAAAATGGGCATACACTTCTGTATAAGTATCAATTATACAAATTATCAGCAGCAATATTGATAAAATCCAGAATCATCAAAAAGCCGGAGTTTATGAAATACCAATTACCTTCCCAAATAATGAACGGTTAGTTTATATTGGTGAGACAAAACAAAAAACTTCAGAAAGATTAAAAGAGCACAAGAGGGATATTTCACAATCAAAACAGAGTACAGCTCTCGCAAGGTTTTATTTTTCAAATGAAGGTAGCAAAGTTGGCTTTGATGAGGCTAGAATCATAATCCCATGCAAGAATCCTTATGTTAATAAAATTTTAGAGTTCCTTACGATTATTGGGCAGTCAGTATACATGTAACGATAATTTATCCTATAACATTCATAAAATCTGGCATAATATGTTATAATCCATTAATACAATCTGTTCATTTTGTCTCCCCCCCCCCTCTTTTAACTGCAGTGGTTTGATCCATTTGGTTACCATGGGAACTTGGTGACGTTTGCGCACTCTCCGATCAAGTTTTCTCCAGGACTCTCAGACGTGTATGTCCATTTTCGCATTTTAGACTTGTTTGTAACATCCTGATGGTCCCGCAGTGGCGCGGACGGTAAAGCTCGGCTCTCGTAAGATCGCCAAAAGCCAAGCAGCATCGACCACGGTCACTGCTCGGGAGGGTGCATCGTCTATCCTCTCTCGTCTGCCTCTGCTGTGGGACCGTGTACGTTAATGGGAGCTGGTGCACGTTAAATCTGTTCGTGGCTCCAAAGTCCTCCAAGTTCTGTATAAGCGCTACCTCTGGGGGTGCCAATCCAGATGCAGGTCTCTCATCTGGAATTGGTTCAAAATTAGGAGACCTGGGGGGATAGTACAATAAACCTCAGGTCGCGGTGCTTTGGCTTTCGAGCCTCCCCCCCCCCCCCCACAGTAATACAGTAACATCCTGATGATGTTTGCAGAAGTGAAACGAAACATAAATTATTTTTAATGTGTTCGTAAATTCACGATTTTAATGCATGTACCATTTAGCAAATCTTGTATTTGATTTTAACACATTATTTTAATTACACAACTAATAATTCTAAACTATGCTTATTATTTTTTTCTTAGTTAATTCATAAAAAACTTTTGTGCTTTTTCAAAATCAATGATAAGGGAGGGGTGTGGGAAAATATTTTTTACTGGCAACTAGAACTTTTTGCTGGCTACCAGATTTTATCAAATTTGTAAAGACCTGGGTGGCAGAGTACACATGTATAAACAATTTTTGTATAAAGAAACCAGAGTCACAATCAATTTATTCAGTGAAAATTAGAAACTGTCTCACAACAATCCAAAACTGGATTTTAATTCATAACTTTAACAATAATGAAAATACTTTAGCAAATGTTAAGCAGACTTATCGGAACTGATGCTTTACACTCACGTAAACATATAAACATAAGTTTGGCGACTTTTTGGTTGGCACAATTTTCAAGACTGCGCCAAACGAATAACTTAATATAATGACTAGGTTGGCATTAAAGGAAAAATCCCCTAAATTTGGCGACTTTTTTCCTTTTTTTAACCGATTAATTTTTTTTTTCTGCGTGAGTGTAAAGCATCTTAGCCGACTTATTACTTACCCATCATACGTAGTATAGGGTAAGTCTTGTAATCGTTTTGAAAATCGGAAAAACAATTTTGACGGATTTACACGTTTCAGACACTGGAGATTCTGAAAAACATATTTTTAGAAAAAAAATTTTGCCGTCCGTCTGTGTGTCTGTAAACGCTCTATCTCCCGAACAAATTGAGATAGAGACTTGCAATTTGGTATGTACTTAGTATGTAATAATGGGAAGAAGCCTATTTCATTTCAATAACCTCGATTAACCGGAACATTTTTTTTCGGACTCTCGAAATACTCGTTCTGATGAAAGGTATATAAAAATTTTCGAAATTGTTTATTTTAAGGAGTAAATATAAAAGACAATAAAAAAACATAAATTTTGCATAAAACATGAAGTCGATCGGATAATGAGTTGCCGAGATATTTGTAATCCTATTTTCCACACTCTTCGATTTTTTATGACCCTGTATTTCATCCAAATTTCACTTCAAATATATATTTTAATTGGAAATTTGACGCTTAATCAGATGCAATAAACCGCTAGTTAATAGGAGTATTATTTTTGGAGTTATAAGGAAAAACCTCTTTCAAGCAATTCAGTAATCGAGCCTTTTTATGACATCATCAAGCCACGATTTTATATGAATTGCAATGCATTTTATAAGTAGTTTACACATTTTTATTTTAATATTTTACATTATACATATACATGATGGGTAAGTATTACGGTGGTCCCCAACGACTAGTTTTACTAGGAGTGAAAGTGCTGGAAGCGCACAGTAATTCATACAATGACACCATATGTAATCGTAATGTCAATTGCATTCTCAAATTGGGAGCATCTAGTTTAGTATATTTTGAATGAAGACTCCCCCTACTCTTTATATTGTTGCATTTCACACAAAGCAAGGTAAGAGTTGCAAATTTCATTACAATTTTCATATCTTCATTATTGTTTAGGTCAGAGGTTCCCACAGTGTGCTCTGCGGAGCCCCAAGGGCTGTGCCTATACTTTTCAGGGGCTCCGCAGCATTCCAGGAAAATAAACAAAACATGAAAGAAATAAGCATATTGCAAGGGAAAATATTTCGAAAGCTTGTAGATATTTGTGTGTGTGTGTGTGTGTGCCAATAAATACATCTATTACTGGGTTGTAAAATACTATTACATATTCTTTTAAATCACGTAAAAATTTGCATTACAGTGGAACTCCAGATATACGTTACCTGAGTTGTACGTTTCCCTCAGTTATACGTTTCAACTCAGCGGTCCCGACCACTTGCCATTAAAAATTAGCTGAGTTATACGTTTTGAATTATACATTTTTCTTAGTTATACGTTACGTTTTTGGGTTCCTGGACGAAATTTGTCTCATTTATTCATTTTGTAACCGGAAACACTGACGACGCATCGGATGAGTCTGATTTGAAATATTCCATTTAAACTTTGGAGCTGAGGGCTTTTGACGTAGTAAAGCAGTTCGCCAGTAGAAAAAGCAGTAATGATAAGGAGGCTGCATTATTAACAGAACAACAAAGTTTGCTGTTCAGTTTTGGCTCTGCCGAAAAGAAAAAAAATCGAAGATTAGTGATTATTTCAACAAGATTCAGAAAACTACTAAAATGTCTTTTGATAAATGATTTACATACCAAGGTGACTCCAATGGTTTTTTTAAGTACTCTATGTGTATTAAAAATATTTTTAATAAATTGATTTTATGATAAAAGAACTTCATTTGTACTTTTTATATGTACCTTTCTTCTACTCTGTTCCATTACTGAAAATTTATGTCATGAGTGCAGTAATACTTAGGAAATTTCCATTTTCGTTATAAAAGGTAACAAACTTCTCAGTGGAACAAAGTTTTTATGATATATTTTAAAAATGATTCCGGTAGACCATTAATTGAGTTGTATGTTTTACTGAGTTATGCGTTTTCTTGTCCGGTCCCGGACAAAACGTATAACTGGGGTTCCACTGTATACATGTAGCCATTTTCTATATAATATTTTTGGTTTGAACTACTTTATTTTAGGTTTCTGCATATAATGTGTTTTAAAAATTCGATTCAAAATAAGCTACAAGAAATAGTATTCTGAATTGAATGCACAACGTGAATCGTAAAAGCAAAGGTGCGTCAGTGCTGTTATCTATGCTTGCCGTACAAAAGGGAGAACAGTTTTGTTCTTTGGAGTTCCACCTATTCATATGCTTATACTTAGTTCTTTTTTTGCTTAGTATCCAGTTTCTAATTTCTGAATGAGGTAAGTGTGTCTCACACTGTTTATTTTCTTTCGCTTCACTCTTTGCGATCTTTAAAATGAGATATTTTATACTCCATTACTTGCTATTCTTACTGAAAAATGTGTTAGTTAAGCTTTGATTGATTCAGTGATAGTTTTCTTTTTTCTTTTTGTAACTTTAATTCTTTAATCTGTTTATTTTATCTTTATTAATTCTTAGTTAAATTTTCTATGCTGTTTTACATAATTGTACTTAATTTTTAAAGCAATGTATGCTGCTGAAAACACATTTTTTTAACATCTTGTATCACTTAGCAACCCCTCTTTAAAATTGTGGTTTAATTGGTCTTGGCATTGGCTAAGATTCTAATGTATTAAAAAATATATATTGGTTCTTTACATTTGTCATCACACTAACAATCTAAACTTTTGCTCCGCTACACCCCTTGCTTAGACTTTTCGTCAATGAGTACCCGCCCTGATATAAATTTAACCCCACCAACATATCCCGTTTTGTTAATAAAGTTTTTTGACTAGTTGCAGTTCTTTTAACATGTGTAGTTTTTAACCGTATATCTATTTTGAGGCAAAAACAATGGTGAAAGAAAATTTCTTTTAAAACTATAGTTAATAGCTAAATATTTCAAATAAAACATCCACAAAAAGTGAACGATTCTGCACCTAATAATACAGGTTATAGATTTTGCCCCGCCAACTTATACACTAAAACAATGATCTGCTTCTAAATATATTTTTTAAAAATGGTTCAAAAGAAGAAGCTCCGAGGCGATTAGTTTTCGTTGCATTTTTAGAAGTACTAAAAACATATTGAAGAGCGGAAAAAGAATTCGTAATCGCATGATTCTATTACAGGTGGGCGGGACTGGCGAAAACGTGTTATATAATTATTCATGAGCGACTGGGCCTACGCATTTTCTTTCTTTTCGCAAGTATCCTATTGGGATTATATAGAAATCTCTCTTTGTAAACGAAAACTCCATAACTTATCCTTTTTTTGTGTGTATGTGGTTTTCGTCATAAATAATAATAGTTTCACATAAGCCCTAAAGCAATGCATGACCCAGACAGGGTTAACATTTTGATCTTTAATTCCGAGTTCATACTGGAAATCCCAAAAGAATATTTTTTATTTTAAAAAATGCATGTCATTAACCCCTTAACAGTATTGCTCGAATGTCTCTCATGTAAGAAGAGTTTATTTGCTTTGTTACTAAAAGCATTCAGAAACCACAAATTGTTAACTATAATTTTTGCTGTATTTGGGGGATATATCTCGATTATACAAGGCAGATATTTTAATACAAAAAAAGTCATTTTTAGTCCTTATTTTTAATTTGTTGTGTCCAATAATAGTAATATTAAGTAAAACTGTTAAGGGGTTAAATAGAAAATTTGATTTTCAAAATTTCTATATCAAGAAAAGGTCGAAACTGAGAACCTTCGCCCTATGTTGGAAACAACTGGTTCTGTCTTTTATCCAGCAGATCTTTCTCTGCTCCATAGTCATAAAAAAACATTAATTTGTAAACCATACAGTACCGAGGGGTTAAAAGGCTCCGCCTTAGACATTCTTCCCAAAAAGGGCTAGCCCAAAAGTTTGGGAACCACTGATTTAGGTTATGAGCAAAAATCAAATTTTGCATTGGAATAAATCATCCTGTATTTTTGACTGAATAAATGGATTACAACACTGTTTATATATATATATATATATATATATATTTATATATATATATACAAAAATCATTTGCTGTACCTGCCTCTTGAAATTTGTAATCTTAAAACTGAACCATTCTGTATTATAAGGTGATTCACTTGTAATAGGCTCCAAATATTCTTGAGTAACTCTTGCTAGAATGAAGTAAATCAGCTGCAATAATGTGCAATGTGCTCCTTAGGATTGATATGCAAAATCTTGGCCCTATACTCCACAGTATATGGCACTGCAAACAACCTGGATGCAAAGGCGTGAACCCCATCACTCAGTAACTGGAAGACTTTGTGAAATACAGTAATGAGCAGCACATATTCATAGCGCGAACCTATTGGATCACCAATTTGTTGACATGTGTCTGACAGAAAATGGAGATCACTTCCAGCATCACATGTTATCTCCTCGATTACACATACTTTTAGGTATGTAGATTTTTTTTTTTTCATATTTCTTCATTGTAGCAAGAGTACCAAGAAATCCAGATAAGAATATTTGGGGCCTATTATGAGTGAATCGCCTGTATATGCTTATCAAATAAAGTTATTTCAATCTTAACTTTTGCAAGCAGTACTAGAAAGAGTATAAGTAGACATTTCTAGAAAGCAAATATTACTATTAATTTAATAATTCCAATACATTCTAATATAGATGATTGTATAGTAGCAAGTTTATTAAGATTCAAATTTTATCATGAAGTGTTTTTCCATTAATTGTTAAAGCTTACTGGGGTTAGTGTTCTTAGTAAACTTTCAATGGAATATAAAAATTAGCACTAAATTGAGCTAAATAAGACTTAAAATTACATAAACAGATATATACAGAAATGCACATTAAACATATAGTAAAAAAATATATACACAGTTATTTTAAGTAATTATGGCAAATTTGATTCTGTGTATCAGTGTTTCGCTGTTGAATTCCTGTCAAAGATTTAAGAATCACCAATATTTTAAAATGCCCGTAAGATATGAAAATTTAACAATTACTTTCTATAATAAACAATTGAAAACAGCAGTAACTTTTCCATAAATGTTTAAGTTTGCTGAATCAATTAATTTTCTTTTTTTTTTTTTTATAAATCAGTTAAAATGTTTTTAATAAAATAGCTTGAAGATTAGATTAAAGATTTTATATCTAAAAATATATAATACTTACTATTTGGAAACAGAGTTGAATTTTTTGAATTAAGTTTTCTTGGCCTAATGATTGAAGAGTAACCCACACTGGGAGAAAATCTAAATGGCCTTGAAATGCTTGATCTAACCCAGCTTCATGAGAATGAGCCATATCTTTAACTTTATATAATGTCTAAACAAGAGTTAAGTTAAAATGCCATATAAAACATAGTTTTTGTTAGTTTCATTTCACCAATGTATGCAAGATAATGAGTCACATTTCACATTTGTGGTGCATTTTTGTGGCCTTAATGCACAGTAACGAGTCAGGCTCATGTCTTTTTATAATTTTTTTTTTTTCATGTAAGTTAACTGTTATATGCTTTTGAATAATAAATAATTGATTTGAGTTGTATTGATTTTTGAATAAATGATTTAGAATATTAATTATTCCACATAATTAGGCAAAAAAATCTTATAAATTGATATAATTATGAAATAATTTTATTAAGCTGCATCACCTTAGAGTATTTGGTCCACAAAATGCACAAAAGGAATGCCACACAAATTAAAACAAAATAAACGATACAAATTAATGCAAAATAAATATATCAAACTTTTAAAATATAATGTTCTAAATTTTAAAAACCTATAAACAGAAAAATATTAGAATATCAAAACATTTAAATAGTGGTAAAGTAAATGAGAGTTTCTATAATTCTCAACCTACATTTTAAACATTGAAAACTTTTTGCAGAAATGCCATCGAAATGGTAGTAATTTTTCCCAATTTAATGCCAAAATGACCTATTTAATGCCTTTGAATTGTCTCAGCTTTATGATGATGAAATGTTATTGTCCAATGAAAATTCAGGTTGTAATAACAGTACAGGTAAAAAATTGATTCATTTTATATAAAATATAAATCATTTAAAAATAATTTTAATTTAAAAATGAATTTTAGGCAATAAATGACATTTGAACCAATTCCTTTGCTGAATTTAGTCGTGATTCTCACAAAATAACATAGATATAATTAAATCTAGGGAGGAGCAGGATTTTGTAGCAGATGTGCCCGTGGAACCCCTTCTCTCTTGACCAGATAAGAAAGTTTTAAACATATAAACAATATAGAAGTGTAACAAATAAAGAAACATTAAAAATCCAAACACAGGAAGTTTCTAGTTCTTTCTTTCTTAAAATAGAGAACTGAAATAGTTTCTTCTTTTTACAACATGGGGGTGGTGTGAGGGTCCCATTTAAGAAAATTATTGAACATATGTATGTAAAAATACAAAAATATGTTGCATAAGGGACAAAATGTCCCCACCCCTAACAAAAACTAGTTCCTTATTGGAAAAAATAAATTTAATTTTTTTTTCCAAAATCATTACAGATAAAGAAATTGTACTGAACTAAAATCCAGGGAAAGACAATAGCCCTACCTTGCCTCCCTTGATAGTATACATTAAAGGATATTTCATAAATAAAGATATTTCTATTAGGTCATTTCTATAAATTCACACTTTGGGGGAGGGGGGGGGGAATAGTTGCTGGGAATTATTTCAGTCAGCAAAATTAGGGTACTTTGATAGTGAGGATAGTGAGACACCAATTGTAATTTTGCACTGAATTGGATAAACTGCTACACAGTGACATCACGTATAATTTTTTTTTTTCATGATTTTTAGTTATATTTTGATGAAGAGATGATTTTATTTTTTAAAATGATTTATTATGGATTACACAATTTTCAATTGTCAAATAAAGAATACTCAGAGACTGAATTCTATCAAGACAAACATTTATTTCTGTTACGCGACGGCTGTGTATTAATTCTATTTTAAAATTTAAATATCTTTAATTTAAATCTTTTGCAATTTAAATATTTTAAACTCAATATTTTATTAAGTCCTAATTTAAATCATTTTAAATTATTTATTTCTAATATTATTATTCAATTTTCACTTTAAAAGATAGTCCTTTATAAAATACTATTACATTCATAATATTTCTGCATCTTCCTTTTTCAATATCTTATCTAACGTTTCTGTTTAGTCTACAAAGGAAGAATCCCCCTTTTTGGCCTCTCAGTTAAAATTCCTTTCATCCTAGCGTGTCTGCGCGGGTGCTGAGGTCATTGACTTTACGGTTCACTGCATCAGCGACATGCACCCGTTCGGGGATTTTGAACACAGCATCGGTTAATTGCGATTAACCCGATCACGAATACTTTTTAGCACTTTCCAACCTAGTTGAAAAGTGCTTATGACTTCGGTTTGTCTGGCCGTCTGCCGTCTGGCCGTCTGTCCGTGCTCTAACTCCCGTAAATATGCTCGGATTGCTCTGCAATTTTTATATGTTATTGTTGCCATCTATAGCATGTTCCCTATTTCAACGGAAGTGTGTAGCACTTATAGTTTTTTTACAGGGACACTCAAAAGAATTCCGTTACATTGCGGTCTATGGGGAATAATCATTTGCGGTTTATTTAAATAATGTTTCACTAATTTAAACGCATTGAATTTTATATATATCACTAAGGTGCATTAGAAGAAGCTTAATATGGAATAGGGTGTGCATAGCACTTAAAGTTAATTTACAGGGACAGTCAAAAGAATCCCGTTGCATTACGTCTATGGAGAAAAATCGTCTGCGGTTTATTTAAATAATGTTTCACTATTTTAAACGCACTGAAATTTATATATATCACTAATGTGCATTACAAGAGGCTTACTACAGAATATTGTGTATATAGCAGTCATGTTCATTTACAGGGACACACAAAATAATTCTCTACTGTCTGTTAACAATAATTCCTGGAAGTGCGTTTTAAGTTACTGAATGAGTTTTAATTTTAACTCGCTTTTTGTCTATTACGTGGTGTGTATAAATTCTGTAGATCCTATACAGGGAAGCACAAAAGTTCGCGAACACATTTCCGTTTATTGACAAAGTCCAGATGGAGAATTTTAAACTTTGCTACGCGTTTCCTAACTGAACTAAAATTTAGCATCCTATGTAGTATATATACAAACCTATAGATCCTATACAGGGCTGAATAAAAGTATTCGGATATTTTTACGAATATTGTATATGTTGGAAATTCCTGAAATTATGTTTTTAAATAGGTTATGCGTTTTCCAAATTGTTTACTTGGATGTTATCTTTTAGCTTATTAAACGGTATGATTTGTAAAATTATTTTGGAAGCGTTGGAAAGTGCTACATAATCTATGCTTGACGCATGATTTTTCGTTCTTGTTTCTGATTGGAGGAACTCTTCAGTCCCAGCGGTTGAGTTAATTTAACTGGCTTTTAACGGCTAGTGTTTCCCGCGACTTCTTAAAATTTTTCGTAGCGTTCTCTCTCTTGCAAAATGATCTTCATGGAATAAGGATGTAAATTTGAACGTCTATAAAATCTTGGACCGATCGTTCGAACTAAACGGGTTCGACGATCGGTACCGTTTAAAATTTCTAAATTATAGATTCCTTAAAAGGATAACTTAATATACATAATAATTATTTAAATAAAATACTCTGTTTTATAAGTCATAACAACTATGAGATAGTTACTGAATTTGAGATGAGTGCTGGAAGTGAATGCTAGCTATGAATGTCATCTAGTATTTGTTCACTGAGCGTGGAGAAACTGACAGTCACTTTTGATGTCCTGCTGTATACTCTCTTCAACCACCTACTTGAGTAAGATTTATAGTTCATCCAGAGGCGGTAAGATATCTTATATATTTAATTCGTTGATGCTCTAAAGTATCATACGAGGATACTGCTAACCAAGTACTGAATGCTTCAACAATTAAGTGAACACCTCATTTTTAAGTTCTTATAACGGAACTTGTGCCTATTGAGATGACCCTAGGCTTAATCATTTCAAACTTTTGATGTCAAGAACATTTAAAGCTTTGATAAGCTCTTCATTTAATGTTTATGCATTGTATAAGACAAGATATCTGTTCATGAACAATCTAATTTCGCGATTCTTCAGTTTCATCTTATTTTCACGGTACTTCTGTAGTATAATGCACTGTTATAATATTCGTACAAGACGAATATCGTCATACTCGTATTCATGTCATTAAGTAAATATTTTTATAATGTTTTGCAAAGTTGAAGGAATGACAATATAATGTTCCTGGTGATTTTAATATTATATATGTAAGGGGGTCTGCGCAGTACTTTCCAATTATTTCCAATATTTTATAATAAAGAATTTTAGTATTATTTTATTTGTTTGATTGTTTATTTCTCTAACAAGTGCATGATGAGAATTTAGAATTATCATAGATTCATTGATATTTTCGATTCTAGTTCTAGTTATATTATGTATGGATTAGGTTTATGGATTTTTATTCAGGTAAGATATCTTTCTGTTATTCACCATGAACGTTCTTCATTATATATTTTCCATGTATTACCACTATACTTATAATAATTATTTTGTTCACTGGCTCTTCTTCAAAATCTCAAATTCTTCTCCTTTTTGATATTCCAAATTTTAAACATTCCCCCCTCTCTTTTACTTTCCCCCCACTTTCAAGTAATTCTCTAAATTTTAATGTAAAAATTATTCAACCCCATGCCAAACCATTTTTGTCGTTACATTTATTCTTCTTTATCGTTACAATTTCATATTTCATTCAGAAACGAATATTGTGAAATTATGTATTCTTAAATCTGAAGCACTTAAAATGATACTGTGACCAAAAATCTTCACAGGAAAAAAAAAAAAAAAAAAGCTTATATATAGAAACTATGCTTTCAAGATTTCCACATGCTTTTACTAACTGCTCTTCTTTTTATATCAGAGCTTATGTTAGTAGAATTTTCTGAATTGCAATTAGGAATGCAACAGATATTCAGTGAACATACTATATCTGACCAACCTGACCAGCATGCTGGATATTATGCTGGATATCATATGGCTTGAAATTATAAGGCCATACCATGCTATTATTGTTTACTGAACCCATTGTTAAATTTTCCAGATTATAAAGCTGCTAGTTTAATCTTGCAAAATACAATGCATTAATTTATTAAACTAAAAATAATTTACTTTTTTAAATGGCAAATTGTGTTCCTGTGCATATACCAAAAACAAACATGTAAACAGCTTTTGCTTTCATACAATATGTACCTGCATATTAAAGATGAGACAGGCTCAGCCTGAGCGTAGACACGGATAAGAAATGGGCAGTGATCAATTTTTACACCAGTCTTTGGGCTCAGGCTCAAAGTAAAAATTTTATTTATTTACAAATTGAAAAAAGAAAAAAAACTTGCTATTTAAGAAAAAAAAAATGTAGTTTAAGTATCTTAAAGAGCTTTACAACCTTTTAAAAATCAATTTGAAATGGAATTGATTTGTTATTGATGAGATATAAGAAAAAATAGTCTCTCTGAACCTGAAGCCTTGACACAGTTAGTGTTAATAACATAAAAAAGCTGTGAGTTACTCCCTGTCTAGCCTCGTTTTCTGTTTGAAGTCCTTTTCCAAAATCACTGGAAAACAGAATTCGTATCTTTCTCCCATAGTTGCACAATGATGTTTAAAAGAATAAGAATTGTAACTTTTACAGATTTCTGCCAGTGGTTGGATATAAAAAAACAAATTTGTTATTTTAAACAGATTTTCAGGGACATATAAAACACAAAACGTTATCATGAGGGAGTACTTAGGATGAATATTTATTTCTATGCAAAAAAAAAAAAAAAAAAAAAAAAAAAAAAAAAAAAAAAAGATTTTTAAATGAGAAAATTAATCTGGAATCAATTTGAAAATGTCATTAATAATTTTCTACTGTGTACTTTCGCTATTGAGCTTGGGCTCTTTTCAATTCTGTATTTATTTTCAATCCTGTATTTATTAAATTTCTTTTGTTGATGATTGTATTAATAATACTGTTAGAAAATGTTTAGCTTAAGGTAGCAACCACTGAAGGAAAAATTACACAAGTTGGAGGATACCAAAGATGAACAATATAGCAACCAGAAAATCCAATCTAGGCTACAGAACATACTGCCCAATGCAAAGAACATAAGTAAAAGATGTGTTTATTTAAAAATTCTAATTTTTTCTTAATATTTAATGATTTTATTATTATTATTGCCTACCAACTATACCAAAAAGCATTTTTATATCAAAGCTATCAATTATGTTTTCAAATATTAGTTTTGAAAATTAATAAATTTATTAATCTTTTTTTTATTATTATTATTTCTTTTCAATTTTTCTTTATCTTTTAAATGAAGTAAGCAGTCTGTGTCCTAATCTCATTTATAATCTATCTATATACAAAGTTTCAAAGGAATTAGTTCAACCCTTTCTTTATTTTAAGAAAGAAAATACACTTTTTGGGTTAAATGAGGAAGACTCTCTTTTCAAACATGGCCAATCAATTGTCAATTTTGTTAATGCTGCCACTTTCTCCTTAGTTTTACATGTTTATTTAAATTATTGCAAATTATACTTTACATTACTGTAGCAAACAAATGTTTATTTTAGTAATAGATATTCATGCCTGAAAATTAATTAAAAAATCCTGAAAACCAATAAATCAAGTTAATTTTCAAACAAATTTTATTTGAAAGTACATTTTTGTTCTATTTGATGGTATAAAAAGTGAATTTATGTGATATTTAGAAGCAAAAGAATGTGAGATAAAAGCAGAATCAATGCCACAGGTTGTTGCCATTATTGTTATGTTTATGTTATGACAATAATGGTTGCCTTAATATTATAAATATTAAATACTACAAGATTTAACCAAACATCAAACCCAGACTAGCTACTTGATTCAAATGCCTTGTTATGTGTGTATACACAGATTCACATAAGAGGGAGAATACTGAATAAATAGGTAAAAAATATAAAAAAAGTTAATTATGGTGATAATAGAAAAAAAAAACTTCAAGTCAAAGTACAAAGAAAAGTTTTCTATAAGGAAGACATTACATATGAAAAATTTCCTTAACACAGAAAAGTATACTTAACCTTTTGAGGACAAGGAATCATTCCTTCTAAAAAAACACAATAAAATCAACGTTAAAATCTAGCAAGTGCATCTTTTTCTCATATTTATTGTTAATCATATCACAACCAAAGCACAGGTTGACAATAACAGTCAGGGAAAGCACTTGTTATATTTTAAGATCATTGTCATCTTTTAAGAAGGGATGCCTTCTTGCTGATATTTAAAACACTTGTCCTGAATGCTAATGGAGTGAACATATTAAAAAATAATTATGAAAATTTTAACAATGAGCAATTTAAAAAACTAAATATAAATGATAAGTGTAACATAAAAAGGATACAATATAAGGTAATGATGGTAGACCAATCCACTGTCCTAAACTCACAGACAGACTATCACCAGGAACAAAAGGCTAAAAAAAAAAAAAATAGAAACTTAGAAAATTATTTTCAACATAAATATAAAATGTATTATTACATAAGTACCTGGTGATTCACAAGATTTCAACAATGAAAAATATCTGAAATTTTTTTCAAAAATAACTTTTAAATTTTTCATATTTATATTTTTATATATAAGAATAATGAAAATTAAAAATGTTTGCCATCTGAGATTATTATGAAACAAAGTTTCTGCTCAAATTTCTCGATATCCTGCTTGAGTTGATGCATTAAAGCAGATCTTATAACACTTGCAGTGATGGAACACCAGGATCATCATTTTGGAGCAGCAAAACACCATTTTGGAGCAGCAAACCGCTCATTTTGGAGCAGAAATCGCTCATTTTGGAGCAGAAATCGCTCATTTTGGAGCAGAAATCGCTCATTTTGGAGCAGCAAATGACTCATTTTGGAGCAGCAAATCGCTCATTTCGGGGCAGCAAAACGGTTTTTCAGCAGAAAATAACTATTATGGAGCTGCAAAATCCCTCTCTTTTAAGCATGAAAAAGCTTTTTAGAGAAAACGTACACACACACACACACACAAAAAAAAAAAAAAAAAAAAACTATGTTACAGCTATCACAAAACTTTATATCAATCAAATCGTTTGTAACCAAAATTAAATGACAATCTACTCGTTCTTGAGATAGAGCTATCGCGGAAATTGTGAAAAACAGAGAATTAGCAGCACCACCTGTTGGTCAGTATACATCCAAATCTAATAAGAATATATTTATGTCAAGGTTTAACATAATATGAAGTTTGATGAAATTCCGTGCATTAATTCTTGAGATATAGCTATTTCAGAAATCGTGATAAATGAAGTGCAATAGCGCCACCTGTTGGGCGATTTACACCACAATCTAACTGGCATCTGATTCAGGGGTAATTCTGAGTAAAAAAAAAAAAAAATTCTGAAATTCACAACAAATTTTCTGAAAGGTTACAACAAGGGAGACGGGGGAGGGGAGATCCACTCCCGGCACAATGATTTTTTTCCGCACCCCACTGACGAAATTTGCAGTTTTTCCTCGATCCTTTGATGAAATTTGCCGTTTTCTGCGATCCTTTGACGAAATTTGCCGTTTTTCCGCGATTATTTGACGAAATTTACCAGTTTTTCTGCGATCCTTTAACGAAATTTGCGTTTTTTTTCGCGATCCTTTGACGAAATTTGCCGTTTTTTCGGGATCCTTTGCGAAATTTGTTGTTTTTAAGCATCTGTTGACGAAAATTGCGGTTTTCCCACGATCTTTTGACGAAATTTGCCGGTTTTTCCGCGATCCTTTGATGAAATTTGTAGTTTTTTCTCGATCCTTTGAAGAAATTTGCCGTTCTTTCGGGATCTTTTGACGAAATTTGTTGTTTTTAAGCAATCTTTTGACGAAAATTGCAGTTTTCCCACGATCTTTTGACGAATTTTGCCGGTTTTTTCGCGAGCCTTTGATGAAATTTGCGGTTTTTTCGCGATCCTTTGACGAAATTTGTCGTTTCTTCGGGATCCTTTGACGAAAGTTGTCGTTTTTTCGCGATCTTCTGACGAAATTTGCGGGTTTTCCCGCAATCCTTTGACGAAATTAGCGGTTTTACGTTATCCTTTGACGAAATTTACAGTTTTTTCGCGATCCTTTGGCTTAATTTGCCGTTTTTTCACGATCCTTTGACGAAATTTGCCGTTTTTTCACGATCCTTTGACGAAATTTGGCGTTTTTTTTCACGATCCTTTGACTAAATTTGCCTTTTTTTCGCGATCTTTTGACGAAATTTGCCGTTTTTTCGCGATCTTTTAACAAAATTTGCCGCTTTATCGCGATCCTTTGACGAAATTTGGCGTTTTTTCGCGATCCTTTGACAAAATTTGGCGTTCTTTCGCGATCCTTTGACGAAATTTGCCGTTTTTTTACGATCCTTTGATGAAATTTGCCGTTTTTTCGCGATCCTTTGACGAAATTTGGCGCTTTTTCGCGGTCTTTTGACAAAATTTTGCGTTTTTTCGCGATCTT
Organism: Maratus michaelseni; assembly: GCA_963931845.1. Taxonomy (NCBI): domain Eukaryota; kingdom Metazoa; phylum Arthropoda; class Arachnida; order Araneae; family Salticidae; genus Maratus; species Maratus michaelseni. The sequence goes on along the minus strand of OZ007597.1, from coordinate 92,730,585 downwards.
CTGACGAAATTTGCGGGTTTTCCGCAATCCTTTGACGAAATTAGCGGTTTTTTTGTTATCCTTTGACAAAATTTACCGTTTTTTCGCGATCCTTTGACGAAATTTGCCGTTTTTTTCACGATCCTTTGACGAAATTTGCCGTTTTTTCACGATCTTTTGACGAAATTTGCCGTTTTTTCGCGATCTTTTAACAAAATTTGTCGTTTTATCGCGATCCTTCGATGAAATTTGCCGTTTTTTCACGATCTTTTGACGAAATTTGCCGTTTTTTCGCGATCTTTTAACAAAATTTGTCGTTTTATCGCGATCCTTCGATGAAATTTGCCGTTTTTTCGCGATCCTTTGACAAAATTTGCCGTTTTTTCGCGATCCTTTGACGAAATTTGCCGTTTTTTTCACGATCCTTTGACGAAATTTGCCGTTTTTTCGCGATCTTTTAACAAAATTTGTCGTTTTATCGCAATCCTTCGATGAAATTTGCTGATTTTTCGCGATCCTTTGACGAAATTTGCCTTTTTTTCGCGATTCTTTGACGAAATTTGCCATTTTTTCGCGATCCTTTGACGAAATTTGCCGTTTTTTTCACGATCCTTTGACGAAATTTGCCTTTTTTCACGATCCTTTGACGAAATTTGCCGTTTTTTCACGATCTTTTGACGAAATTTGCCGTTTTTTCGCGATCTTTTAACAAAATTTGTCGTTTTATCGCGATCCTTCGATGAAATTTGCCGTTTTTTCGCGATCTTTTAACAAAATTTGTCGTTTTATCGCGATCCTTCGATGAAATTTGCCGTTTTTTCGCGATCCTTTGACAAAATTTGCCGTTTTTTCGCGATCCTTTGACGAAATTTGCCGTTTTTTTCACGATCCTTTGACGAAATTTGCCGTTTTTTCGCGATCTTTTAACAAAATTTGTCGTTTTATCGCAATCCTTCGATGAAATTTGCTGATTTTTCGCGATCCTTTGACGAAATTTGCCTTTTTTCGCGATTCTTTGACGAAATTTGCCATTTTTTCGCGATACTTTGACGAAATTTGCCGTTTTTCCACGATCTTTTGACGAAATTTGCCGTTTTCCGCGATCCTTTGACGAAATTTGCCGGTTTTTTGCGATTTTTTTTGACGAAATCTGTCGTTTTTCCGCCATCCTTTGACGAAATTGGCGATTTCTTTTCGAACGATTGACGAAATTGATTTTTTTTCGGCGACCATTTGTCGAAAAACGCGATGTATTTTATGTCCGAATTTTCGGATTTATGACAAAATTTTTTTTAATTTTAGGAAATGACTGCCTTAATTTTTCGGAAAATTCGGAACAGAATCACCCCTGACTGATTATGTCAAGGTCTAACAAAATATGAAGTTTAACGAAGTTCTGTGCATTAGTTCTTGAGATATAGTTATTGTGAAATCATGCAAAAGTAGAATAGCAGCGCCACCTGTTGGGCTATTTATATCGAAACGTAATCAGCATCTATTTATGTCAAGGCCTAACATAATCTGAAGTTTGATGAAATTCTGGGTATTAGTTCTTGAGATACAGCTATCGTGAAAATCATGAAAAAAGTAGTATAGCAGTGCCACCTGTTGGGATAGCTACACCAAAATATAATCAGCATCTATTTATGTCAAGGTCTATAACTGAATCTGAAGTTTGGTGAAAATAAGTGGATTAGTTCTTGAGATAAGAGATTGCGGAAGTCGCGAGAAATGCAGGATAGCAGCGCCACCTGTTGAGCGATTTACACCAAAAGCTAATCAGCACGTACTCCCGCCACTTTTTTTTGCGTCCCTTTGACGAAATTTGCAGTTTTTTCCGAGATCTGTTGATAAAATTTGCGTTTTTTTCGCTATTTTTTGACGAAATTTGCCGTTTTTCGCGATCTGTTAACAAAATTTGCCGTTTTTACAGGATTCTCTGACAAAAGTCACGTTTTTCCCGCGATCTGTTGACAAAATTTGTTGTTTTTTCGCGATCTTTTGACGAAATTTGCCATTTTTCGCAATGTTTTTGAAGAAATTTGTCGTTTTTCGCAATGTTTTTGAAGAAATTTGCCTTTTTTCGCGATGCTCTGACAAAAGTCACGTTTTTCCCGTGATCTGTTGACAAAATTTGTCGTTTTTTCGCGATCTTTGGGTGAAATTTGCCGTTTTTTGTAATGTTTATGACGATATTTGCCGTTTTTAGCAATGTTTTTGACGAAATTTGCCGGGGTTTTTTTCGATTTTCTAACGAAAGTAACGTTTTTTCGCGATCCGTTGATAAAATTTGCCGTTTTTTCGCGATCTTTTGACGAAATTTGCCGCTTTTCGCAATGTTTTTGACGAAATTGGCCGTTTTTTCGCGATTTTCTGACGAAAGTCATGTTTTCCCGCGATCCTTTGACAAATGGCGACTTTTCTTCGAACGAATGACGAGATTGATTTTTTTCGGCGATCATTTGCCGAAATACCGATACATTTTATGTCCAAATTTTCGGATTTATTGTTAGGAAAAAGCAGTCCCTAGTTCTTATCACCATGCTTATTCTTTCACTTACCTCATTTACATTTCATTAAAGTCATTTATAATACATTATATACTATACTTTCATGATATAATATTCTTTATTTAATCATTAAATATAATACAATACTTTAAATATATTAAAGATAATTACTTTTACAACTTACCTTTTATTTAATTTATCCTTAAGAAGTATACTTGATAAATATCTTTCAGTGATATCTGTGATAAATGTTTTTATTAAAAATAACATTAAGTCACTTTTAATAAACTTTCTTTCAAACTACAGTTTCATATTCTATAATGTTTAAAGCCCTTTTACTTCACATTTCAATCCTTTGCTCACGACATTTCCGGATAGCATCTTATCGACACATCGACCGTATCTCTTGTTTATCTGAGTAGTTCTTCCGAACGCTCATAGATGGCGATGTGTTTCAACGCAGTCGTAGTTCGTTCCTTGCCTCGTGCCGATGTTGTTAGATTTGCATACGGCATTCGAGAAACTGATAGAAGAAGCGATCGGACATGCGTGGAAGTTTCTCTTTTAGGATGTTGCAAGTATAAATAGTTCTGCCCATGAACCTCTATACAGGACTTCTAACGCCGTGTGATAACATCGTGCCGAGACTTCGGCACGAAATGGCAGCTGCACAGCTACGCGCACCGTTCTGCGCAGCTGGCCAGAAACCGTACTGCACTAGCGCCACCATGAACCATGGCTGTCACTGTCAGTGTCAAACGGTGAAGCAGACGAATTTAGTGACGTAGGCAGAAACCATCTTCACATGCGCCACCTATTTGAGGCTTTTTTCGAGGAACGATTTCCTTCTTGGAAAGGCTATTTCGTTAGAAGTCCAGGTATATAGGTTCATGATTCTGCCCATTGACATTCGTAGCTGGCTTGCATCCTTTTAGTTGTTTGTTTATTATCCTCGTGTAGCGTCTGGAGATATGTGACGGCTGTGGTTATGATCTTTCCGGTGTGATGCAATAGAATGGAGTTTCGTTTATAAAGCATTGGTTTAGTTTTACATATGAAAGGAATATAATTGTTCAGATTAATATCGTAGTGCTGTGTTTGATTTCTTTGGAACTCTGAGTATTTCGATATCTTTAACGATGATCGATAGTGGTCAAGCCTGATGGTTTTTTCCGGTATGTTTTAAAGATGAAATACGTGTGGTTAACCTGGCTGGATATCTTTCTCATCAAGGTGTTAACTTTGTGTTAGTCGACGTGCTCATCGTTCTAAAGTATCGCCATGGCTGCATAGAGATCTGATGTTGACGAACGGAGGAAGTGCTTGAATGCTTCAAGTAGTTTTTCCTTTTCATGTAATGCTTTTCAAGCTAAAGATGTGCTGGATACCTATTTGCTGTTTATTTAATATTAGAACAGGTTTCATTTATTTGAGTTTTTCACAAGTCCACATAAAGTTAAAAATGAACGTTCTTGGCTTATTTACTTTGAGTTCCGGAATAATATGATTTGTGTATTTAATGAGGTTTGAGTTTACACGTCATGGTGTCTGTTTATTGTTTATTTAAATAAGCTTATTTCTATTTTTAAGTAAGTGATTATATATATTTAAGTTTACTATATTTGCATTTTTACATGTGTTAAGTTTTGAATAAATATATTGATTGTTTTAAATATAGTTGTCTTTAATTCTAACCTTCATGGAATTCATACATTTACTTTAATAGTTAGTTTAGTTGGACATATATTTCATGTTAGAAATTGAATCTTAATTTAATAGTTTAAATTAACTTTTTGGGGTTATTAAAATCAGCTAATACGCTTTTACTGCAAATTTCATCTGCTATTTCTCTAAACCCCAGTCAGTACATTTGTGCTGACCAATAAGGGTTATGGGCTTAGATATAACAATAGGGCTTTTCATATCTTAATATAAGTTGTATTTAATTAATTAAAATATAAATAGCTTTTACAGTTGGCCTTAAAATTGCTTGAAATGTATTTTGTTAAATGAAGATTACCTTTGGTTAAAATTTATTGCCTAAATTTAAGTTTTGCTTTAAATATGTAATTAAAATTGCTTTTGAAAGTATAAATAAATGTAATTGAAATTGTTAAAATTTTTTTTGAAATAGTGTTTAAAGTAAAAGTAAAATATGTTCATTTTTTTTTTAATAAAAATATTTGTTTAAAAATGTAGCTTTATCTTGTTGACTTTAACAGGTCTAGTATATGATATGATAAATTATTAACTTCGGCCATTAAAGGATGTTAGCGATATGCTTAGTAGGGGGGGCCGAAGCATAAATCATGTTGAAATTGCATTTAACTTTAAGTAAATATTGAAATAATTGTTAACAGTTTTGATGAAATGTAATGATAATTTGTAAAGTTTAGTAGGATAATCTGTAGAAATTAGTAAATTTTTTTTGAAGTAATTAAGTGAATTTGAAATTTAAATTTCTTTTTTCCCGGACTCATGGCGTGTTTAAAAATTGTTTTGAATATTAAGAGAACTTTTGAATAAGATTAGTATCTTCTCTGTGAAAATATAAGTATACCGGAGGATTGTAAAGATGCAAGAATTTCTCTGTTGAGGTTGATGGAGGATTAGTGAATCTGTGCTACTTTAACTGAAGTCAACTATAGAGAATTACTCTTCTGTGGAATTTTTTACTTGAAAGTCAAGAATAAGGAAGGTGATCTTGATTATATGAAATGTTTTACGTAAAGTTTGTGATAGTGAAACTGGTATAAGGATTGTTTTTATAACTTTGAAAAGTGTGAGCTAGTGGAGCGTGATGGCGCCCTGGTGTGTTTTTTTAAAGAAATAGCCTGCTGCTTGAAGTTATGCTGGTTTTTCATGTGGTTTCATGATCATTCTTGCTTCACTTTTTAACATGTTTTTCAGAGGAGAACTATAGCGAACTGTTGAACTGTTGACTTGGTGAATGAAATTGCTCCATTTTTTATCAAATGATCTCACGAGGATTTTTAACGTTTTATTTTTATCCAGTTTATCGTCATGTTATAAAGATCTTTTAAAGTGTTGGAAAAAGTGTTAAAGGTGTATTAGAAGGATATCTACTGCATAGAAATGTTTTATATATGTTACAAGTAAATGCCCCATCATCTGTGAATATTTTTTTTACCTGCTAATGCATTTAATGTTATATTTTGCATGTATATATTTTTTAAATTGCAGGGCCTTCAACTAAAATGTAACTAAACTATTCTAATTGAGATAATTATGGTTAGACTAAAGTAGTATATGTTTAAATATGTAAATTAATAAGATTAAATATGTTTTTAAGATAATGGAAGGTTAAACTAAACTGAAGTATAATTAAATTGAAAATTTTTTTTGGTACTAGAAGAAATGTTTTTAAGAAATCGAATTTTTTTTTGCAGTTTCTTTAACTTAATATTTAAATTGATTTGTCATTTATTGAGTTTTGTTTTGTCAGGTAGTCATTTAAAGTGTCTGAATGAAGTGGTAACTTTTTAACCTTAATTTTTTTTAGGCTAATTTTGAGGTTGGGTAATTAAGAGTGCCATTTTGACACAGTCTGCCTGGCAATTTGCTTGATTAATGAATTGACATTTTGTTTTTTTTTGTTGAATCAGTAACTGTTTAAGAAAGTAAATTTTTTTATGATCCTTCTGAATTAATGTTGGGGTTTAATCTATTGAACTTTAATTTTAAATAGTAATGGTTATATTTTTTTTTCTCTCCTAAATTCTGTTATAAATTTTTGGATGTTTGTGGTAAGTTCACAATTACCCAGTTATTCAGATTTGGATTGTGCAAGATAAATAATAGTAGTTAAGTTTGAATTGTTTTAAAGCAATATTGAATTGGTTTAAATTTTTAGAATTTAATAAAGGGATATCAATAGTAAATTGTTTTTTTTTGTTAAATTGAATATTTTTTTTAATATAAAAGTTTAAATGAGTTGAGTGAATATTTGGGTTTTGCATACTGCTAAATGAATTGATGACATTTTGAAGGTTAGGTCATATTGGGTTAATTATACAACCAATTTATAGTATGTTGCATGAATCCTGTGTTTACTGACTCATTGAAAAATTATTAAATATATATATTTTGCTCTTGTCCTGAATATTTTTGATTTTGTATTAAGATTGCAGATAGTATATATGGACTATATAGAATAACTTTAGGGTTTTATAGATAGAATTAATAGATTTAATCTTCATGTTTTTAATATGTTGAAGTTATTTTAATAGTATTGTAATCAATAATATCATAATGATTTTTTTTTGTTTTTAAAGTTATATTGAATAAATTTTTATTTAAATGATTATATTCTGTTAATTTACTAGTGTTTGTCCGGGGGATCTTGTGTTTTTGAATAAGGGTTTTCTGGAATATTTGGAAATTTTTTTTAAATTTTCAGTGTTTGAAGTTTAGAGTGTCCTGAGTATACTAAATGACAGCTCTTTTAGGTTGCTGTATGTTAGATGGTTGCTCAGTGAGATATTATTGAAAGGAGGCTTAAACTTAGATTTCCTGGATTTGATGCTAATTTGTTTTGTTTCTGTTTTAATTGCTCTATTGAAATTGGCCATCATTCACATGATTTTTAAGGGAACAGTTAATGTAGGAAGTTTTGGATCTTTCCTATGACTGTCATGTTTCGACCAGGGGGGAGTTGATTTCAGATGTTTGATGCTCTTTCTGTCGGGTAATAAAGATGCGGGAAATATTTGCTTGGCATCGTGTGCATCGGAACAGTCTTGACTGGTGGTTTTGAGCTAAATGCTCTGTTCTCATGATGAATATACCATCTTGAGATATTTTAGTTAGTAATTTTGTTACGTTAATTCTCATTTTAACAGGGTTGACATTTCCCAGTTTTTATTTATATTTTTCTTTTTACATAAATTTTTAAAGTAGTTTTTGAGAATGGTATAACGGGGAGTGGTGTTTTTGGAGAATATCAGTTTTGCATATAATCCATTGTTAATGTGGATTTATGTGTTTGGCTAGTTAAGCTGTATGAAGGATGTCACATGAATTGCTAGGTGAGATTTTTTTTTTGCATTGTCTTAATCGGATGAAATGATCGGACGGTTTCTTTCAATGAGCAATGTTTGTTATAGTTTTAGGTTTTGTGAATTAGTTTTTAAATTATAAATTTTTATATAGTATAGATTTTTTGACACATGTTAGAGGTTATTTTGTTTTGCAGATGTAAAATCTAGTGAAAGAAAAATTGAAAAGAGGGGGCCATGTGGTTTTTAATTGTTTTGATAAGATGTTAATTCTCATGTTAATGGTTAGATTTTTAATAAATGTTAGATAAATTTTTAGAGAGACAGTTTAAATTATTTATGCAAATTATGTAATAGGTTGAAAGGTTGACTATTTGGAAAGTTGGGTTAATTTTTAATGAACCTGAAGGTCTAGAGTCTTGTTGAATCATTTTTTTTTTAGGATAAGGATTCGAAGACATGGTAATTTGCTGTTCAAATTTAAGTTGTTTGGATAATGGAATGTAATTTAAGTAAAGCTGTTTTCTCTTGGCAGGTGTTGAATTTCTGTAATTTAAAAGGTTTGATGGTATTTGTTGGTGAGTGATGCTGGTACAATGAGCTTCAGAGATGTTCTGTATTTTTAAGATCTAGATGTAAAATGATGTTGAAAGATAAGAGAATTTTTTTTTTTACGAATATTTAAGGAAAGTTGTGTCAAGTGTCCGGATGCTTGATAGATTAAGTGTAAGGATTTTTAGAGTCTGTTTGGTGCCTGTAGTAGTCATAGTTGAAAATCTTTGGAAGTGGTGGACGTGGTTAATGCTCTACTACCATAACAGCTGAAATGCTGTAATTTCGGTTTTTAAACTACTGGTGTTTGAAGGGTTTCTTTTTAAAGTTTTTGTCAATTTTTGAGTAAGTTTTTACTCATCCGGGTCTACATTTTACCTTTGTCCAATTTTTTTTGAGAGGTTGTGTGTGAAGTCTCTAGCGCTAGAGCAAATGGGAGAGAGTGTGTGATGGCAAAAGGAACCGAGGCGTCGGTGTCGAATGGACGGTCGGAATGAATGTTATGTTCCACTTTATATGTGCCTGGTCTATCTGGTTTTTGATAAGGTGATTTGTAGCACTAAAAATTGTTTTTAATTGATTTAATAAGTAATATGTTGTTGAGAGTGTTTATGAAGAGCATTTTTCTGGGTTTACCATAAATGCAAAGCCTTAAATTAGTAAGGATTGACATGTTTCCTGAAGAATATACTCTGGACTGATAAACAAGTGCCATATGGATTAGTTGATTTATAAATTTGAGGTGAGTGGAATATGAAGTTTTTGACCGGCATTGCTTGACAAAGAGTCTATAGTATAAACACGTTAAATTTTTTTTTTTTTATTGGTAACATATGTTTAATGAAGTTATAATAAAATTTAATGAAGTATGATATGCATGAGACAGGAATAGTTTCAAATTTGTTTCAGATGGGTGTATTTTAATTAAGATTTTCTATAAAGAACTTTAAATTTTTTGTGTTAAAATGTTATAATATTGCAGTGTATATGCATATTTTTGATGGTGTTAGACCTATGGGAAGAGGTACTGATGATGAACTGGACTGTTTTTATATATTTTTGTTATTATGTGTGTTAATTTATTTTGTCTATATATGTGTTTGTTTTTGTAGCATTCTGGAACTCATCGTAATTTTTTTTAGGTTTCTCCAGCCTTCTTTCTTCATTCAGTTTTTTTTTTGTGTATCAGGTAAATTTTGAGATGGAATGTTTTTGACTAGTTGATGAAGGTTTCTTGAACATATGGAGAGTTTATTTTTAGCCATTGGAGGATCATTGGTTTTAGGTAACAATTCTTTGTGATTGTAGGTGGTTTTTCTGTTGGCAAGGCTTTTCATGTGCATGGATGATAAGAGGGGGGCATTTGTTAGGAAAAAGCAGTCCCTAGTTCTTATCACCATGCTTATTCTTTCACTTACCTCATTTACATTTCATTAAAGTCATTTATAATACATTATATACTATACTTTCATGATATAATATTCTTTATTTAATCATTAAATATAATACAATACTTTAAATATATTAAAGATAATTACTTTTACAACTTACCTTTTATTTAATTTATCCTTAAGAAGTATACTTGATAAATATCTTTCAGTGATATCTGTGATAAATGTTTTTATTAAAAATAACATTAAGTCACTTTTAATAAACTTTCTTTCAAACTACAGTTTCATATTCTATAATGTTTAAAGCCCTTTTACTTCACATTTCAATCCTTTGCTCACGACATTTCCGGATAGCATCTTATCGACACATCGACCGTATCTCTTGTTTATCTGAGTAGTTCTTCCGAACGCTCATAGATGGCGATGTGTTTCAACGCAGTCGTAGTTCGTTCCTTGCCTCGTGCCGATGTTGTTAGATTTGCATACGGCATTCGAGAAGCTGATAGAAGAAGCGATCGGACATGCGTGGAAGTTTCTCTTTTAGGATGTTGCAAGTATAAATAGTTCTGCCCATTGACATTCGTAGCTGGCTTGCATCCTTTTAGTTGTTTGTTTATTATCCTCGTGTAGCGTCTGGAGATATGTGAAGGCTGTGGTTATGATCTTTCCGGTGTGATGCAATAGAATGGAGTTTCGTTTATAAAGCATTGGTTTAGTTTTACATATGAAAGGAATATAATTGTTCAGATTAATATCGTAGTACTGTGTTTGATTTCTTTGGAACTCTGAGTATTTCGATATCTTTAACGATGATCGATAGTGGTCAAGCCTGATCTGGAGGCACGGCAGTGCCTCCGCCAAGTCGAGAGAGGACAGCCGTAAGCATACTTTTCTGGAAGCAACTCAGGGCACTTTTGACCCCCCCATATCTCCGCGCTGGAGTATCCCAAAAATTTTAAACTTCAATTATAGAGAGTATTTGGCCCACAGGACCAAAATTTAAAATTACAACTTTCTGTCTTTTCTAGTTCAGGCGATATATGAACTCAAACATTCGATTTTTTGTCACTTCTTACTCACTCGTTCACGCGTCATCAAAAAGATTGGGTAGATCCCGTAGCCCCAGAAACTTGACATTTGGAAAAAAGGTAGTGTTTAGGATACAAAGAAAGGAAAAATTATAAAATCCAGAAAATTCGAAAAAAAAACATTCGAAAATTCAACAAATTCCATCAAAATTGAAAATTGAAAATAATACGATCTTGTAGTCTTGGAAACTTAAGATTTGGTGTGAAGGTAGTGTTTAACATCCAGAAAAAGAAAACATCAAAAACACCAAAAAAATCGAAAGCAAAATTGAAAAAATCGAAGAAATTGAAAAAAACCGAAAATTTGAAGACAATCCGATTTTGTTGCGCTAGAAAATTCAAATTAGGAATAAAGGTAGTATTTAGGATACAGAAAAAGGAAAATTAAAAAAATCCAGAAAATTCGAAAAAAAAAATAAAAAAATTCGAAAAAAATTGAAAAAATGAAAATAATTTGATACGATAACGCTCGTATTTATAAATTAATTTGGACGAAACTAATTGTGTGTATTAAGCTCACCAATGCCTCGACCGAGTTCGTTGGCCAGCTTGGTCCGCCATCTTGTTTCAAGATGGCGGCCACGGAAAATTTTAAAACTAAAATAAATATACAAAAAAGTTAAAAAATCAAGTTTATTTTTTAATTAGGTGTTAGGACTTGATACAAGGATTCCAGAGCATTTTTTGTTTTACCTCTATCTTAAAAATTGGCTGAGATAGAGCAGTTTAAAATTCTAGGGTGGCTGACATTTTGAAACAAAACAGCACATTACAAAAAACCAACGATAAATTTATGGTCAATAATGGTCAAGCAGGTGCAATCCCGAATGAATACTCCGTGTTATTATAACTGTAACTTTGACTTCGAAATTTTGATACGTTGCATTTTCTATTTGTTGATATTTTTGAACTATGATTTACGCTAAGTGAAATGTTGTTGTTGAAGAGGGATTTTCCATGTAAATCCGAAACGTCCAATTTTCATATGTTTTTAATGTTTTATGAAAGTGTATTGTAATGTCTGTAATTTTAATGATTTTAATATAAATTTATAAGTTTTAGTGAACGCGATTTCTCGAAAATTATTTTCTTTCATTGTTGTAATCATTTTCTCAATCATACGCATAAAACTATATATTCATATCCATTAGCGCCAAATTCTCGCCAAACTTGGCGACAATTGGCGAAATCTCGCCAAATTTGGCGACAAAAATAAGTCTTCATAAATGAAGCCAACTTGGCTATAGCTCAATAATTTGGCGAATTTCTTATTCAAATTCAGTGTAAACGAATCTTTTGTAAACGGTTTCTTTGCATTTTAACTTGCTGTTTTCGAGTAACATTAGCTAAAATTTTAAAACGAAGATATAGGAAAGCTACCTTTTCCTGCCGGTACAGGCCGGAGGACTTTTTTATGAGTTGTCGGATGCAATCTATGTTTTGCATTAAATAAAGTAAAACATTGAAAAACAAATCCCACAGGATGGGGATAGTTTGTTTTAGATAGATTTTAAGATAATTGTCCTATTAGCTAGTACACCTTCCGTTATTGTTTTGTGTTATTTTCCCCGGATTATGCTTTTCTTTTCTTTTGTTTACGAATTTTGTAATAGAAAAGTTCCGCTATAGACTGGCTACGTTATAGACCTTTTTTTTATAGACAGGTTCATTTTCTTTCACAGGCTATACTCTATTTAATTTATATATGAAATATTTGTTGTTAAAAGATGTTGGTCGCACAAAAATTTTCACATCTCTCCCTCCCTCCCGACATTACTGGTTGGTTATGGCTTGATAGTCCTTTCTAAATAAAATCATGGTGATTCTAAGATTCTCTTGATTTATCTCTAAATTGAACATAAACGATCCTAAGAAAACGGATCAATGAATTACTATATTGGCATGAGGAAATTTAGTTGCAGAAAAATGGAGCATATAGCTAACATTAAGTCTAATAGGAAAACCACAGCCTTGGCAAGATTGTATTAACAAGAAACCATCCAAATACATTTTTATGAAAGTAATATAATTTTCCCCTCGAATCTATACAAACCATGTATTTTAAGAAAAACCGGTACTTCTCTATTATCCCGTCGACCACTTTTCATAACAAAAAACATCGCCAAACTGTAAGATTAAACGCCAAAAATGCAGTCCCATTTACTTGATGTCAGAAGCATTACACGTGTTTGTTATGTCATCAAGTGGTTTTTAATTCGACATTTGCGTGTATTTTTCATTATGTTTTACTGATTTATTAGTAATTTCCTTAATTAAAATAACAATTGTGCCCTTAAATTCTTACATTATATTTATTTATTTATTTTGATACTATAATGGCAAAGTTCTCCCGTTTATTTGGCGTTACAGTTTGGCGATAGCTTTTTGTTATGAAAAGTGGTCGATGGGATAATAGAGAAGTACCGAAAAACCATAGAGTTTGTAACACGTAAAAATACAATGTGTAAACGATAAACATAATTTAATTTATGAAAATTGTGGCTCGATGTACTCCATGGTTACAAATATGGAAATAAACATCCAAGTACAAATAAAAAATAACGTGCGTAGTTTTAATCAGTATGTGAAAAATTAAATGATATCGTTTCAAATAATAACTTCATTAGACCGTGCAATTATATAATCTGGAGGCACGGCAGTGCCTCCGCCAAGTCGAGAGAGGACATCCGTAAGCATACTTTACTGGAAGCAACTCAGGGCACTTTTGACCACCCCCCACCCCCCCATATCTCCGCGCTGGAGTATTCAAAAAATTTGAAACTTCGTTTTTCTAGAGTATTTGGCACACAGGACCAAAATTTAAAATTACAACTTTCTGTCTTTTCTAGTTCAGACGATATATGAACTCAAACATTCGATTTTTTGTCACTCACTCACTCGTTCACGCGTCATCAAAAAGATTAGGTAGATCCCGTAGTCCTAGAAACTTGACATTTGGAAAAACGGTAATGTTTAGGATACAAAGAAAGGAAAAATAATAAAATACGGAAAATTCGAAAAAAAAAAACATTCGAAATTTCAGCAAATTCCATCAAAATTGAAAATTGAAAATAATACGATCTTGTAGTCTTAGAAACTTAAGATTCGGTGTGAAGGTAGTGTTTAGTATCCAGAAAAAGAAAACATCAAAAACACCAAAAAAATCGAAAGCAAAATTGAAAAAATCGAAAAATAAAAAAAAAATCGAAAATTTTCAAATAATCCGATTTTGTTGCGCTAGAAACTTGGAATTCGGAATAAAGGAAGTATTTAGGATGCAAAATAAGGAAAAATTAAAAATTCCAGAAAATTCGAAAAAAAAATTCAAAAATTCGAAAAATTCGCAAAAAATTAAAATAATTAAAATAATTTGATTGTTTAGCCTTAGAAGCTTAAAATTCGCATTAAAGATAGTGTTTAGGATTCAGAATAAGTTAAAATAAAAAACGCAATAAAATTCGAAAATAAAATAAAAAAATCGAAAAAATCGAAAAATAAGGAAAATTTGAAAATAATTCGATTTTATAGCGCTAGAAACTTGAAATTTGGAATAAAGATAATATTTAAGATACTAAATAAGGAAAAATTAAAAAATATGGATAATTAAAAAAATACCCATAAATTAGTGCAGACGATATATGAACTCAAAGTTTCGATTTTTTGTCACTCACACACTCACTCCATCTCGCCTCATCAAAAAGAATGGGTAGATCCCGCAGCCACAGAAACTTAAAATTTGGAATAAAGCTAGTGTTTCGGATACAAAGAAAGAAAAAATTATAAAATCCGAAAAAAAAAAAAAATTCGAAAATTTAAAAAAATCGAACAAAATTGAAAACTGAAAATAACACGATCTTGTAGTCTTAAAAACTTAAAATTTGGTTTGAAGGTAGTGTCAAAATTCAGAAAAATAAAACGTCAAAAACACAAAATTTTTTAAAAAATAAAATCGAAAAATCGATAAAAATCGAAAAATTTCAAATAATTCAATTTTGTTGCGCTAGAAACTTGGAATTCGGAATAAAGGTAATATTTAGGATGCAAAATAAGAAAAAATTAAGAAATCCAGAAAATTCGTAAAATTCGAAAAATTCGAAAAAATTAAAAAAAAAATTAGAATAATTTGATCTTTTAGCCTTAGAAACTTAAAATTCGCGGTAAAGATAGTGTTTAGGATTCAGAATAAGTTAAAATAAAAACGCAATAAAATTGGAAAATAAAATGAAAAAATCGAAAAATAAGGAAATTTTGAAAATAATTCGATTTCATATAGCGCTAGAAACTTGAAATTTGGAATAAAGGTAATATTTAAGATACTAAATAAGGAAACATTAAAAAGTATGGATAATTAAAAAAAAATCGAAAATTTAAAAAAATAAAATAAATAAATAAAAAATAGAAAGAAAGAAAAGGAGATAAATTGAAAATAATATGATCTCGTAGTCTTAGAAACTGAAAATTTGCTGTAAAGATAGTGTTTAGGAATCAGAAAAAGAAAAAATTAAAAACACAACAAAAATTGAAAATAAAATCAAAAAATCGAAAAAAAATCGAAAATTTTAAAATAATTCGATTTTGTAAAGCTAGAAACTTAAAATTTGGATTAAAGGTAGTATTTAGGATACAAAAAAAGAAATAAATAAAAAATCTGTAAAATTCGAAAAAAAAATTAGAAAAATTGAAAAAAATTCGATTTTGTAGCTTTAGAACTTAAAATTCGGCGAAAACTTATTGTTTAGGATAGAGAAAAAGGAAACATTAAATCACAATAAATTCGAAAATAGAATAAAAAACTCGAAAATAATCGGAAATTTCAAAATAATTCGATTTTGTAGCGCTAGAAACTTGAAATTTGTAAGAAAGATACAAAATAAGAAAAAATTAAAAAATCCAGAAAATTATAAAAAAAAAATTCGAAAAAATAAAAAATTGAGAATAATTTTATCTTGTAGTCTTAGAAACTTAAAACTTGGTGTAAAGGTAGTATTTACTATTCAATAAAAGGAACAATTAAAATATTCGTTAAATTCGAAAATAAAATCGAAAAATCGAAATATCTTTAAGAAATCGAAAATTCGAAAACAATTTGATTTTGTACTGCTAGAAACATTAGTTTTAAGATAATTGTCCTATTAGCTAGTACAACGCCCCTAATTGTTTTATTTTATTTCTCCCGGATTATGGTTTTCTTTTCTTTCGTTTACGAATTTCGTTATAGAAAAGTTCCGCTATAGACTGGCTACGATATAGGCGATTTCTTTATAGACAGGTTTGTTTTCTTTCACAGGTACTCTATTTACTTCACATATGAAATATGGATTGTTAAATGATGTTAGCCCCACAAAAATTTTCACAGCTCCCCCCCCGATATTACTGGCTGGTTATGGCTTGATAGTCTTTTCTAAATAAAATCATGGTGACTCTAAGATTCACTTGATTTATCTCTAAATTGAACCTAAATGATCCTAAGAAGACGGATCAAATAATTACTATATTGGCATGACAATCAGGTAACTTAGAATTAAAATCGAAAAATCAATAAATTTATAAAAAGTCGAAAATTTGAAAATAATTCGATTTTATAGTCCTAGAAGCTTGACATTTGGCAGAAAGGCAAGGTTTAGTAACACAAAGTAAGGAAAAATTAAGAAATCCGTAAATAATAAAAAAAAGACTAAAAAAAAAAAACGAAAAAAAAACATCGAAAAAAGGAATATAGTTTGATTTATTGGAAATTTCCGGAAATTTTAATTTTGGCTTTCTTTTTATACTAAAAAGTTCTTTTATGTTAAATATCAAGTGTTGCGAGTAATATCTCAGATGGATAGCACCTATCCTGGAAGCAATTGAGAGTACTTTTGACACTCCCCCTCCCATAACTTAGTGCTTGCCTAGGAACCTGAAATCTCTTTTTATCTACAGTACTTTGCAAACGAAACTAAAGCTTCAAATTTTTTATACCTGTAAATAATAGGGACAGAGTGTGGGCTTAGCGAAAATCAGTGGATGATCTCCAAAAAGAACCCAAAATCAAGAAAAGCAGGATTACTTACAAAAAGAAGTGAAATCTCATCAAAAAGTCACCTGTAAAAAAAGCAGCCAAGTCTCGTAACTCATTTACCGTAAAAAGTACTGAGATCGTATAAAGCCAAGTTTAACTATCTTATTAACTCTGAAATTTTCATTCACAAATCACTCCTAGTCTCTACATCTTTAGTTAATTATTATTTTGTGACTTGGCAATTACGCAGCACAGGAAAGTTATTACACCTTACTATGTCATGGGATGGGATGGGATAATTTAACTAAAGCAAATTATATACGCACAGGGAAGTTATTACACTTTAATATGTTATAGTATTATTTGATTAAGACTAACTATATACAACACATTCTCGTGCTACGTAATTGCCAAGTCACAAAATAATAATTAACTAAAGATGTAGAGACTAGGAGTGATTTGTGAATGAAAATTTCAGAGTTAATAAGATAGTTAAACTTGGCTTTATACGATCTCAGTACTTTTTACGGTAAATGAGTTACGAGACTTGGCTGCTTTTTTTACAGGTGACTTTTTGATGAGATGGTTTTTTTCCCGTATGTTTTAAAGATGAAATACGTGTGGTTAACCTGGCTGGATATCTTTCTCATCAAGGTGTTAACTTTGTGTTAGTCGACGTGCTCATCGTTCTAAAGTATCGCCATGGCTGCATAGAGATCTGATGTTGACGAACGGAGGAAGTGCTTGAATGCTTCAAGTAGTTTTTCCTTTTCATGTAATGCTTTTCAAGCTAAAGATGTGCTGGATACCTATTTGCTGTTTATTTAATATTAGAACAGGTTTCATTTATTTGAGTTTTTCACAAGTCCACATAAAGTTAAAAATGAACGTTCTTGGCTTATTTACTTTGAGTTCCGGAATAATATGATTTGTGTATTTAATGAGGTTTGAGTTTACACGTCATGGTGTCTGTTTATTGTTTATTTAAATAAGCTTATTTCTATTTTTAAGTAAGTGATTATATATATTTAAGTTTACTATATTTGCATTTTTACATGTGTTAAGTTTTGAATAAATATATTGATTGTTTTAAATATAGTTGTCTTTAATTCTAACCTTCATGGAATTCATACATTTACTTTAATAGTTAGTTTAGTTGGACATATATTTCATGTTAGAAATTGAATCTTAATTTAATAGTTTAAATTAACTTTTTGGGGTTATTAAAATCAGCTAATACGCTTTTACTGCAAATTTCATCTGCTATTTCTCTAAACCCCAGTCAGTACATTTGTGCTGACCAATATTTATGACCGATATATATATATTTTTTTTTTTTTTTTTTTTTTTTTTCGGAAACCATTGCCTTAATTTTTCGGAAAATTCGGACCAGAATCACCCCTGTAGCAGACTGTGATTGGTGTCTCGCGAGCCGAGCTTCCTAGCTGTAGTCATATATAGTTGGTTCCTTTGCAGGAAACTCAATCCAATCAGAGGATCGACTGATCGGCGCGCGCGAGCACGTTTCGAATCGTAACAGGCACTTTAAAGAGGGGATTTCGTACCGCGAAGAATGACGAAATTTTTCTTATATAGCAAAATGTTGCTAGAAGAAAATTATCGAAGTGGCGCAGTTGGGCGCAATTTTGTTGAAAAATGATTGTTTTGGCGCAGAGTGGCGCAGCATTATCGTTTTGGCGCAATTGGAGCAATTGGCGCAGCTGTTCCATCACTGCACTTGTTAGTAATGTTTTCAGCTCTGCTATGAATCTTGGTTGATATATGTAGATTTTATCTATAACATAGCTCCATAAGAAGTCATCAAGTGGTGATAAGCACTATAAAGAAGGGAGGGGAGGGGTGGAGGAGAGGCAAGCTAAAACGATTCAGGAAGCTTCTTGTAGTGACAGAATTGTCATCAGAGTCATCTGCCGACTTTTGATCAAGTCCAGGACGTCATCTGTTAAATGTGGAAGAGTTTCATCTTTTAAATTCTTGTCTTTGATACAGGATTCATAGCAGACATTGGGGAAATGCATGGAGAAAATTTGGAGACACAAATTCTATTCATTGGTAAGTTTCATTGATAAATTATTCAAACTAACAAATTAGTGAGACTCATTGAATCAACTAGCATGAAGTACATTAATTAGTATGAAAATCTATTACATACCACTTTAGCTGCAGGTAACAAACTGAGACCAGCCAATAGATGGCCATGAACATGTAACCACACATCATGTGCTTTACAAATCTCATAGATTTTTTGAAGGTTGTCCACATGACCAAGGAGAGGAAAACCAGCATTAGCAATCACAATAAGAGGAGTTTTTGTAGCAGATATGTCATCTTTGATATACTTTTCTAAAACAGCAGGATCCTAAATAAGAAAAATACAGTAGAATCTTAATCTTGTTCCCATGTTTTCAATTTTAACAGACAGGTTACTTTGATTAAACAGTGCAAAACTTTAATATGACAGTTAAATAAAACTCATATAAATATCTAAATGTTATGTCAGGAACATAACATCTGCTTTTTTTTTAATTATTAAAATTTATAGATGCAAGATTAATTTATTTATTTTTAAATTATTTATTTCCCATTTTTGTATAATTCCCATTTTCTAAATTTAATTTCATTTGATCGGCAACCATAACATTAATATTGTGTTCTTTTAATTTGTAAACAATTGCCATCCTTTTTTATCAACATACTTTTTGCAACTTTTAAATTCAATTAGCGGTTGCCAATCGTACATTAACTTTATTCCGTCAACGCACTGGCTTCAGCGATCGCAAACTTGCGTTGCGAGTCATTCCATTAAATCTTTAAGCATTTGCAGCTCCGGAGTTTTTGAACGCCGTAGAAGCGCGGAGGTCTCTGATTGGCTGTAATAGTTTCAGCGCGAAACGGGAGACTTCAACGCACTTCCAATAGCGTCTGGCCTCTTCGACTTCTGGACGCTCATGCGGAAGCAAGTCCATGCGAGTGCTCCTCAAAAAATATTGTTACCATAATAGGCCTACTGTTGGACTAAACAGGTTCAGCAGTAGAGTCCTGTCGGTATTCATTTCACAGTCTTTTTTTTTCTGAATTACACATGAAAGCTTTTAACGTAAAGTTTGAATAAAAAAAATATGAGTGATGAATACTCAATGTATGTGATCCCATTGATGGATTCGACAATGAAATTCTGTTGGAGATTGAGTAATGCTCTAATCAACGATTCTTAATAGACGCTAACTGTGGATCACCTCAGCCCTTTTTGAAACCTTCAAAGTACTCTAAGAGATGGTAATATGAATTTTTATTCTTCCTCTGAAGTATATCACAAGAGTAATCTTCTTGCATCGTGTACAAACGTAGTCTCTTTGTCGGTTCATAAGATAAGGATAATTTCAGCCTCTATTCACTAATGATGTAATGAGGTTGTGACTTTTCATGATATTCTAGTATATAATTTAATTTCAACTATAAGGAAAAGATCAATGTGGATTCATCAGTTCTATGAACGAACTCCATGGCCTCCAGATGGTACAGTGGTTAGATGTATCTCCCAACTGATTATTGTTTTACTCTTTGAGAGACTTTATTCACAGCTCATTTATCCGTCTAAGTAATCAAATTAATTTTACTCACAGAAAATATAAATTGTTAAAAGTATATATTCCTAGCTGATATGAAAGATTGTAATGTTTATATTTAATTTTGGCATGTATAGGATGAAAAATTGCAATAAATAATCTAATAATGTTTGTGAGGTTGTGCGCACACCAAATAATGAAAATATATATATTTTAAATGAGTATTTATATAAGAATAAAAATGTGTTGTTCAACTTATGTCTTTTTTTTGTTTCTTTAAAATTTATTGTCTATCTGATATTTATAATGTATTTTCCACAGAGTGCCTTTAACTTAAACTAATAAATTTTATAATCTTAAATTCAAAATAGTATTCAATGGTTAACTCATATTTAATAATATGGTTTTTGATTTAATGATGATTTATAGTTATACAGTAAATGTTAAATTTGTTTTGATTTGACAATTTAAAGATTAAATATGGAATCTCTAAATGTAAATTCAATAGTGGCACTATAATCGGTTGATAGTTTTAGTGTTTTCAGTGATGCAGTTATTTTTCTCAGTTCAGGTAAGAATTGTTATATTTTATCATGAAGAATTCATTAATTCATTTTATTATATTCTAAATTTTTATCTTCTCACAACGCATTTGTTATTGTTTTTTATTTCATCCCACTTTTGATCGTTGGCAAATTTATAGTTCTTCTCCTTTAGAAAAATGCAAAATTTAAATAACGTTTATTATACTCAAAATTTGCTGTAATTTCTATTTCAGTAAAACCTTAATCCCACTTTTCTATTTTTTTTCACTAGACTACATATAATAAAATTGTGTTGTGTGTGTCTATTCTTTTGAGAATGAATGGCTGTGCTTAGAGCTACTGAATTTGTGAATGAAGATACCCCTAGACTTGAATTTATGTCTCTCAAAGCTGATTTTTTTTTTTAAATTAATAAATTAGATAATGTGAACATTTGTTATGTAAATAATGGAGAATTTTTTCACAAAAAAAGATATATACAATCAAATATCTTTTAGCTACTTAAATGATTTTAAACAAAATGATCTACTTATTTTACCTACACTTATACTTTTCAGCAATAAAAATTTATTATATACAAAGTTTCAGTTTTTTACAATCAGAAAATTAATACAAAAAAAAAAAAAGGTTAGAATGCATTATTATTTAAAAAAAGAAACTGTGGTAAGATGGCAATTCTAACAGTATAATTGAAAAATAAAATGAAATGATAAATTGTCCTAGATGTGCTCAGATTCACAGAACAAGTTTTTAAAAAATTAACTGTTATAAATTATGAAGAAAATAATATTTAAACTTCACATGCCATTGTTATTTTATTAGATAATGTTACTTAAATACTTAATACAGTATAATAGATATAATTTTTAAAACATAAGGTTAGTAAGCAGTTTTTAAACATATTTTACAAAAAGTTGGAGATTAAAATAAAGATAAATGGTAAATATACTACAATTATGAATTTTTAATTCTTTCTAAAACAGAAAGTCTAATACAGATCTCAAATTAGAAAAGAGTTTTTACATCATTATTAAATATTGATGGTGAGAAATACCACCATCTAGATCTAAACTAGCACACACTATAAAAAAAAAGTATTTGGTTTTTTTTCTGCATATTAGCAGAGTATTTGGTATCATTTTAATCAGTGAACAGTGAACAATACAAATTAATGATCCATTTTAGGATCAGCGCATACAGATAGATAATTGTGGAACAAAGTGAACCACGGCAGTCAAGGAAATATTTGGTTTTCCGTTCCCACGAATGATTTAACTACACCTAATAAAAATGTCATGGAGAAAATTGTCAGAACAATAATATGACACATTTATTTATGAGAGCTTAAATAGGCACGAAGACCTCACAAGTCAAAGCATCTTTACCTCCCAGACACAGCACGGCGTCAAGAGGAATCGCTATTGTACCGACGGACCTATGAAACACTCAAGGGGAGTACCAAATTTCTCCCGCATGCCAATGGTCATCTCTCTAAAATCAGAGGTATGGCCGAAACATGCAAATTTTCAAGAAGTTAAAACGTATAAGGCCTTAATTTTATGTGAAAAGGGAAAAATGGTTCCATCCCTTTTTTTTTGCTCCACGAAAAGAATGTGATTTTTCTTGAGAGTTCAGATTCAAAAAAGATGGAAAAGTAGAAGGTTGACTGCTCTCTAACTAAAAAAAACAGATTTTGAGTGTGTGTGCCAATAGATGGAAATGTACGCGCTAAGAAAAAGCGAAAACGCGTCAGCCATTACCTCCTGCTGTCAACGTTATCTAGTAATATAAGGTAACAAACAATCTTCCTTCACCATTGTTCCATTTTATTTAATGAAGCTATATTCTTTTAATAATACGAATTTAAGTGTGTATGAAGATCCTACCCCGATCTAAACATAAAAAGGATAATCAAATAAATACTTCTAGGGTATGGAACTCTGCCTTTCAAAATCGAATTTTTTAATTCAGTAAGATAAACTGTAATTCTCAGAAAATAAATGTTGAGAATACAATTCTCAACTAGGATTGAATATTTTTTTTAAAACATTCATGTTTGTTTTTAATCATATGCTTATAATTACCTTGTAAATAAACTCAATTTTATATTCAATTAATTTTAGTCAGTTTTCCTTTTGTTTACTTAATTTATTGAATTAATATTAAGTCTTTTATTTTAGGAAATGTTTTCTTTAATATTACAATCTAGGTTTTAAAATAAGCCATTATATATTTAATATTACATAACTCTCTGCAGGTAACCTTGATGATTGTAATTGGCTCAAAGAGGATCCGAACTTCAAAAATAATTCACAACGCAACTTTTTCTTTTCTATAATTAATTGATAATTTGTCTAATAAAATTTTCTAAGTATAAATTATCATATCAGATCCTTAGAGTCATAGGTGCAAAATAAATACTATACGTCTCGGATAATTTAAAATACTCATATGAATCAATTAACAGCAATATAGTGGTAAATCCTATGCAGTCAGACTTAAATTCAAATAATTTAATTGATCACTCTGTAGCATTCCATCAAATATGTTATTACAATTAAAACTTTTTAGAAAACAAGTTTCATGCAAACTTTTATAAAATAATTTATTAAACATTAGGCAAATATGTTTATTCATTTATGAAAGTTAATTGGAAAGTCTCATCATTTTTTATGTTACTCTTAGTAAGTTAACTATTACATAAATGAAGCATATTTGTGTTTCTTAATTTGTTGAATCTATTAATTAATCTATCTATTTCTATTGAATCTGATACATGCATAGCTGCCAACAATCCTTCCCCCCCCCCCCACCAAGTAAAAAAAAAACAAACATTTTTAAGCAGAAAATTTATTTTTTTTAAATGTTCTTGTTTTTATGTGGTATAGTAATTTCTGTTTAAAGCAAACTCAATAGGGACTGAGAAAATTTTTCCATTCTAGACAGCCTTAGATAAGTTACCAAAAATTGCTTTGCAATACTTTCCACATTACACAGATTTCGGTCTTGCATAGAGTCTCTTCACATTCGACAGTTTCCTGTACTTATTTGTATTTATTTATTAAATAAAACTTACAATTTAAAATATTGTTTATTTAAATTAAAAAAAAAAATAAATCAGAAGGTTGGTAACTAAGTACAATCGGACAAAAAAAAAAAAAAAAGTGCAATGCAGGTAAATTTTTTAAGCATAACTCAAAAAGTACTTGACGGAATGAACTTTAATTTTGGCTTTGCATATTTGAAACTTCTAGATTTCGATTTCTGCTGGGAAAAAAAAAAAAAAAATCACATACACTTCATATTTTTGTTCAAAAATTTATTTTGAAAAAATATATTTTTTATTTTTTTTTAAATATATTAGTTATAATGTATAAATATTTTAACAGAAATCTATTTCTAGAAGCTTCAAATATGCGAATCCTAGATTACAGCTCATCCCGCCAAGTATTTTTTGAGTTATGCTTATAAACTACACACATTGCAATTTGTTTTTCAATGATTACAAATAAAACTAATATTAGGAGTTCCAAACTTTAAATCTTTATATTCCTAAACTACTTGACCAAATGACTTACTGCTTGGTATCCTAAA
Organism: Maratus michaelseni; assembly: GCA_963931845.1. NCBI lineage: Eukaryota > Metazoa > Arthropoda > Arachnida > Araneae > Salticidae > Maratus > Maratus michaelseni. Next base: position 92,706,320 of record OZ007597.1, on the reverse strand, counting down.
GTAAAAATTAGCAAAAAAGGTAAAATATGATGTAAATATTAGATATTCATATTGAAAATGTCAGAGTTTGGTATAATTTTGGTTTGAAGATCAACCCTAAGCATTTTTTTCAAACATACAATGAATAAAGACAATTTCCAGTCGATTATTTTCTTTTATTTCTTTTCAATGAGAAATTGGAGATTAAAATGTATTGGGTGAATACTGCTGTGGCAGATCTATGAGAACTGAAAGGGTTAAGCATTCCTCAAAACTTTATAGGATGACTAAAAATGTTTGGTGTATAATTAAACTCCCAAACTTCAGGTGTACCATGTTAACAAGTGTTTGGAAATGCAAAAAATAAATGTTTGAAGATGCTTTCAGCTAATATAGTCAGTGCAGTTTCTAAATAATGATAAAAATATATAAATACTTTACCATTTTATATTTTCCATCACCAGACGAAGATAAGCTGGGTACTGATGTAGCACTTGATAATGGTAAACCAAGCTTGAAAAAAAAAAAAAAAATTATAAGTAGCTGTTCATTTCATTGTTTATACTAAATAAAAATGAATCCTTTATCATTGTTGTAAATTGCCAATGCCAAAACCTACAAAAAATAACTATAATAAAACTCATGAAATGTATAGGAAACAAATATTAAAATTAAATTAAAATTTTTATTTAAATATTTTAAAGTTTTCCTTTTGAAACTTTTTTTTTTAAATAAAAAATATTTTAATTCATTATTCCAAATTCTTTGTCCATCCCAATTTTAGTAAAATTAATAATCACAAATTCTTTTTTTTTTATTTTACTATCATATATCAAAAAACTATTGTAGAAGACAAAAACCTTTTATTTATTTTTTTAGATTTGAAATTTTACGGAAGTGCTTGGTGCTGATATTTCCCTCACTCTGAAGAAAAGGTTTTCAAAAAGGGAATTAATTATTCTCTTATATTACTTTTGTGTCATTTTGATGATTACCAGAGTTATTTTAATTAAGGGGCAAAGGTCTTCCCATTTTTTGGTTGCTCTTACGAAAAATTGACTATATTGATATGCGAGGAGCATGTTTATTTTTTAACATGTACTCCTGTGATCCAAACATGCTATTACTGCTCGAATTAATCACAGAAAGGCTGATTGGTGACAAACGAAATGCATGCCAACAATAATCACAACAAATGACATCACAATGAAACGTCCTGTGTATGATGACATTTTGCAACACTCTCGCCAATCATGAAAGAAAGATCAAGGAAAAAGGAGATGCTCCAAGATGGCAATCTATGACCAGAAAAAAGCCAAACATGGGAGAATTAAAAATGAAAATATGAAAACATGCGTACTGGGCTAAAATCTGAATAAGTGAACTAATAATTATGGGAATGGTTGCAAATTAAAGGAAATTGACTAAAAACTACAATTAGCTCATAAAAACAAAGATATTTAATCTAAAAAATTTATTAAAAGCCTAAATATGAAATAATGTCACATCCTGTAACAACTCGGTTATGATTATTTTGGAATTATGTGAAATTTCATCATTTCTTGACACTAAAAACATTTTTTTCTGTTTGGAATTTTTATTGTTTTACTTGTTACAGCATAGAAAGTTTTTTAAAATATAACTTACAGGACTGATGGACTATACAAAACCTTAAATTTTTAACTTTAAAAAAAATAACTATTTTGATGCAAATGGATTTTCATATGATGAACAACATTTGAAGCATTTTTACAATTAGAACCTTATTTCTAAAGCTAATGGTTTAAGAATTAGCAATTGATCAATGATAAGAAGTGACACCCTGTATTCTTTTTTAACATATGTCAACACATAACTTTTGAAAATGTGTTCTGATTTTGATAATTCATTTTGTATTGAAAAGAGGTCATTCTGATGGTGGGTCTTGTATATCAATTTCATTAGGGTAAAAAAGATATAAATATATGTTATATAAAAATTTTATTTCCTTCGCATATCCTTCGCGTTATTCCCTTAAATTAATCTAACTTCTGACATAGTCATTATTTCCTTAATTCTTAATAATATTTATTCCTATTTAATGTCCTTTTAAAAGTAATAACACGTATATTAATAATTATCTTATTCCAAATCTTAATCTAAAATTTTAAGTTCATTCGTAGCTTTTATCAACTCCCCAATCTATAAAATTCTGAGCGACGCTTGTGTCATTTCGAATGTTTTTAAAAGCCTTTTTTTTTAAAAAATTTTTATTCCATGCTTTGCTTTGCGCACTAGGTATTTTTCACGTCAAAATCAATGCGCAGCTACGATGGGGATTCTTTCGTGTTAAATCTGTTGGAAAAACTGGATAGTTTTCCCTTAGCTAATTCTTTTCAGTTCTTATCACTCATTCAAATCATATCTTAATTGACCTATTTCATCCATTCATGCTTTATTATATTTATTCTGTTTATTTAATATTTAACTTTATTCAGTTATATCCAGTAATAAGTTCAGTCACACTTAAGTAATTAAATCCTTCAATTCAATAACTTTGGTTTACAGTATGAAAGCATATTTTTATTTAAAGTAATTCATATGGTTTTAAATTAAAAATATCTTTATTTAGTTACTTACCATTTGGCCATATTTATTCTAACGCTCCAGGCTTTTATATTTACTTTCATTTCGTTTTATTTACATCACGTTTTTCGCTGTATGCATGTTTACATTAATCGTATCTCCTCATTTCTCGTGGTTTTTGGCAGATCGATTATGTCACTATACAAATGATTATGGCAGCTGATGGCAGGTGGCTCTAATCTGCTTCCACCTGCGGTTTCTACCTGTGACTGTAATCGATCGTCACATAACCTTCAAGACGCCGGAAGTGACCTGTTTGCTGCAGGATGAGGAGATTACGTCATCGGCTCAGACACGAGGCAGTGGAGTATTTAAGAGAGAGGCAGTCGTGTGTTGTTATCATCTAGCTGGCTGAAAGCTGTCTCTGTTGTTGTTTTTAAGATGAGTGTCCTCTCGTCATGTTTGTCTGGTGATGTTTATTTTAATTGAGGAAGTGCTTTTAACTCGTGTTGTGATATGTTATAGTTAATGGAATAGAGGGTGATATTGTTTTTCAATGAATTGAAATCTGCAAATGGAGAAAGGTTTAAAGAACGCCACGTCTTTCATTTTCAGAAATGAAGCATTTGAATTTCATCACGTTTTGGAGAAACCTTTGGATAAATAGTTAATTAATAAAAGGGCAGCTTTTCCTTATGATATTTCATACAGCTAATTTAATATATATTGTTTTAGTTATTGAGAATACTTTTTATTTAAAGTGAATGTTTTTCTCTTTATCCTGTTTTTGTGGTTTTTAGACTTTTATAATATTAGCTTTCATGTCATCAAAAGGATACTGGTATTTAATAGTTCAGAACGTGATTCCATTTTTAGTATGTTGACACCGTTCTGTCTATTATTCTTGCATCAGTAATTTCGGTAGCCGAAATTACTTGTTACCGTATTGCTATTGAAACACCAAATACGGTGATTCGTTTTGGGTTTCAGGGTATAGTACTTTATATCGGTAGATCGTTTGCCATTGGGACTGTTACTTAATAGTATAGATAGTACCCTGGAGTGGCATGTTTTGTCCGGCAGTTCAGCGTATGACTGTTTCGGGTTCGAGCAGATACGGCTGGCCGTTACTGACAAGTTGATGAATGGAGGTTGTATTTGGAAGGATAAAGGCATTGGATCAGGAAGTGAGGAGAGATATTGTTTTGTGTTTAATTAAAGTTTGGTTTCACATTAATGGAATTTATTAATTGTTAATACTTATTTTTACATAATTGAGTTTATTTATTTGGGAGATCATTAAAGTAAATTAAATGTTTTCTTTTGAGTTTTTGTTAAAACATTTAATTAAAAGTAATTTTGTTTTTTCTTTCCAAGTTAATTTGATAATAAGCTTAATTTTAATTAAAGTAAATTTGTTAAAGAACCTTTTTCATATTTTTATCGTTGGTGCTCCAGTTTTCACATCCGGAATATGAGATGTAAGTTTAAAGGTCTCAATATATATTGTATAAGTTTTAAGCCGTTTTTTTGACAAATGAAGATATAAAGTAAATGTTAATGTGACATCGTTTTGACTCTGGAATATTGGAGATATGTATTCTATTTTTGAACTTGGTTTTACTTGATAACTTGAATAAATTTTTATTGAGTTTAATTCCTTTTGTTTGTTATTATTTCATTCATCAATATCTTAGAAACTTTCTGTTATCTTTATTTTGCTTTTGAACATTTTAAAACCTTGGTCAATTACAGCATCAACGCACCATTTGTGCCGATGCTCTGCTAATTATATATCTATATTCATTAATTACCTTAGGGTTTAAAATAACAAAATCTTCTCCCTCGCACCTCATTCGCTTAGCTTAAATTCGCCTCTCACTCATTGGATCGTGCGCTCGTTACGTCATTTTCAGCAACTATACATGCCGTGAACAAAACTGACTTGCAAGCTTTTGGAGAGCAGATTTTTGTCATGTTTGGAAGTGCTGACCAAATGGTTATCTGGTGTTTAACTAACTTAGATTTTCACAACAGCTCTTTAAGATCTATGATGTAGTGAACCATCGTCAAGCCTGAGGGCTATAAGTTTATACCGGATACTGTGGAACTGTTATTGGTATCGCTCCTGTTCATTAATAAATGATTTATCTGGAAATTGGCTGCTCCTTATTGAAGAAACTCTTGTGGTGTCTCATCATTGCCTAACCTCCTCGCCATGATTCTTGATACCGACTGCAATTATTCTACATCTTTAACAAACTGCCATTTTCTTGTGGAATATTAAATCATCTTCGTAAAAAGTTCACATATATATATGTTTGTCTTTCTGCTTTCTTGTTTCATTCACTGTAAGTCCTAAACTTCTTCACCGAATTACTTCAAATTTGATATTGGAGCCTAAAACTTATTCTGAAATCAAAATATGAATTTAAATTTAGCTATTGCTATTGAAAATCTTAAAATATGTTACTACTTCAATACAGAGATGCCTCCCTAAGCTTATTTTATTCATAAATACAGAAGATTCAATTTCCAGTTGAATGGTATCTTTAGCATATCTCTGAGACAATTTGTTGATAAATTATATATATCATGACTGACTGGACATCACTTTCTAAGTTGTGAAGTAAATGGAAAAAATAAGTTTCCACAATATGTTTCTCTGTTCTTTTTTTATTTTATTTTATTTATTTTTTTTTTTTTTGGGGGGGGGGGGGGAGGCTATTGTCATTATTTAGATCTTTATAATTAGCTTTTACTACCAACAGAAACTGCTGAACAAAGTACATTCTTAGTTTGTCATACATTATAAAAACAGAATTCAGGAAAAATATCGTGGAAATTTTGTATTTAACAGCCTTTAAAAAAAAAACTTGTGCTGTACAAAACTTAGGGTAAAAACAGATGCTTTTAGAAAACATAATTTACAGAAGGATACAAATAAAATACAATCAATGCCTGTTTCAATAAAAGTTCAGTAAATATGGATATTAAAAAATGAGTAAATAAAACAAACTAAATACAAATATATATATATAGTATTTTTTAATAAATACATAAGTTGGAAGAAAGAAACAACAGAAATCGAATTCAATTTTAAGAAATAGCTTAAAAAAAAAAAATCAACCACAGCAACCAAACTGTTCTTACCTGTGAACACAAATAAGACACATGTTTTCCAATTCCCTGTCCCTGAGTATCACAGTAATATATAACAGGTGGTCTGGTGAACAATACTTCATAACCAGCATTAGAATAACGGCGATATTTAAAAAGTAGAGCACGGCGAATCATTCTAATAAGTCCTTCTTTACTATCATGACTAAAGTAAGTAAATGAGTCTTGAAACCTATGATAAAGAGTAAGCAAAATAATACAAAGCTTCTAATAGGGAATAAAATAGTAAGCACATCAAACAATAGAAAATAATACCTGAAAAATTGAAATAGATACAAGATGTATGTATAATGTATATTTTTTAAGGAAAAATGAATTAGTTTTGATAACTTTTTCGTCAGAAAAAAATGTATACTTCAAAGTAATGACATAGACATAACAGTAACATAGACACTTAATAAAATAACACAGAACTATAGCAAAATTTTATTTACCTAAATATCTCACTCAGCCACACAGTTGTATCAGATATTAACTGCATTGCAATGCGTCTGACTACGGACTTATTAAAAGTTTTTATGTATGCCGCCATGGTATAGGATAGCATAGCTGCTTTTTGTACTTCACTGTCTATACATTTCCTTGGCCTGTAATAAAATAAATGAAATTTAAAAGGGTTCCAAAAGGGGAAAGTCAAATTATCAGAAATAATTGCATCTATGTACACAAAAATATGTAATTATGTGCAACATAATTATATATTCCTACTGATAATATTCAATAAAAAGTCCACTAAATTTGATAAAACTCAGACTTTTTAAAAGGAATAATGCAGATGTGTGTGTGTATGGTTGGGGTTGGGGTGGGGTGGACGGGGGGGGGTGGACGGGGGGTAACTGTGATTTTAATAAATATAACTTCACTCATTAAAAAAAAAATATCTATATGATCAGTAAATATACTTGATTTTCTTTAATGCTGTCAAATTTTAAAAGCTTACTTTTGGAGACAAAATTTTAAAATATTACATTAACATTTCATTATATTGTGCATTTTGGGAGGTGAAAAAAAATTTGCATTACAACCAAGGGTATTAAAAAAATTAAGAAAAGTAAAAATATACAAGTAAACATTTTATATTTCCCTCCAAAACATTTGTTTATACACGCCATGGTATAGAATAGCATAGCTGCTTTTTGTACTTCACTGTTGTCACGTTGCAAACGTGCCACTTTCAACTATTTTACGATGTTATCGTACCCACGTGCACATTTCCCATTTTTAGAACATTTAATCCTAATAATTTCAATAGTTTCTCTTTAATATTAATTTAAATCATCATTCTCATTATTTGGCATTTTAAAATCCCTTTAATTTAACATCTCATTTATTTCTCTACGTTAATTCTGTCATATTTTATCATTCCTCTTTTAAGTTCTTAATTATTCCTTTTTCATTGCGTTTTGCCGCAGTGCCGATTCGCGATCTTGAAGCGACCGGCATTTTCGAACGCTTCCCCTCCTTGCGTTTCGCTTGGCGCGCGTCGCGGTTCGTTATCGCCTTTGGCGTCAACACGGACTTACGCTTTGGCGTTCGCTCACCTGTTGGACAGGTTTTTCACCGCCAATCTCTGGCTAGCGCGCGTTTTTCATACCGGCAAGCAGTTCAGTAGTAGAGAGAGTTGAGTCTTGCCTGGGTACGAGACAGGTGTGTTTTAGATTAGGCCTCGCGGTTGCTGTAACGGCTTCCGTGGGAGCCGAGTGAGTAATCGTATCTTAGTGATGTCTCCTTTTGGAACATATCGTGTGCGAGCGATCGCCACCAATATCCCTTTTGAGAGTATACAATTTGTAAATAAATAAAACAAGTTTTAGCTGCATCTCTGTTTCCTGATTTCCCTGCGTAAGATGTCTGCTTCTTTCTTCCTTTGACACTTCCAGTAGTGATGGGCCTGTCCTTTGGTAAGATAAGAATTTATTCCTTATTTCATTTCCTCGTCTTGAAGCGATCCTGACAACAGCGAGTTATTTACAGAACTTGAGTTTTGCAGATGGACACCTCGCCGTTTTCTCTGATCGATCACGCCACGTGCTGCCTAGGCCTAATGACCTAGCACGTGTTTTCTACAAAGTTTTTCTCAAAGTAACTTTTGTACCAAAACAAGTTAACCACTTCCATGAGAAACCTTTACGTTATACTTGGTGCCGTGACCAGGATCTCCTCGTACGTCAATCGTGACGAGTTTTTTTTTATCATCGATGTCTAAAACAAAAAAAACTTTAGCTTTTCTAAGAAGACAACGTTTTTCATCGATTTCAGGAACAGGAATAGACATCGCGATATCATATTGTTATTTTCTTATGATGAAGTAAAAAGTACACTAAAGACGTTTTACAGCATATGAGTATATGTCTAGTGCCAACAGTAAAGGAACAGATAAGTGCAGACTAATTCTTCAGGCTTGTTTTAGATCGTCGCTTTCGTATTTACTCATTTTTCTTATATTTTCATATGTGTTTAAGTGCTTTATTTAGCTCAAAGGTATCATTTTATAATTTGAAAATTTTTCATATTTAACATTTATGATTATTTCTATAAGTTTTTCTTAGTGTTGTATAACAGTAATCAATGCAAATTTAAAATGGTTTTCTCGTAATATGTTTTTAAATTTTTCATGGTTGCAATTTTCAAGATGCCTTCTTATCACAGTGAAAGTTCCTTTAAAAAAAAAAAAAAAAAAAAAACCATACATTGGTATTTCTTCAATAGTTAATTAAAAAAAAAAAAAAATCAGTACTTTTCACTGAACTTCAATAAAATTTTTCTTAATCACAGGAAATATATTTTATCTGCTATTTTTAGTGTGTATTTTTGTGTTCTATGCAGACAGGTATTTCTTGTTTAAATTCAAATATTTTCATCGTGCAGGATCAGATGAACTCAAAAATTCACTGTTCCAAGCTTGCACACTTAAGTTCATATTTCTAATTTTTTATTGTGTCCAAGTGATACTTAGTAATATTCTACAATTATTATTATTTTTACATGTATTTTTTTATCAATTCATTGCTTGAAATTACATTTTTACGATATTTCTCATTTTAAGTGTTAAGTCATTGATTGTTCATGAGTGCTTTGAATCCTTTCATCTGGTTGTTTCATGGCCAGGAACAATCTGGTGAAAGTATTTTGCATTATGCATTGCTTGTTTACCGGTAGCAGGTATTGTGTAACAGTTGTTCATTGCTCTCATGCTCAGTTAATCTTTTTAAGGTTTTTAATCAAGCATCATTTTAATAAATTTCTTTAAGTATTTCATTTTAATTTATCTCAAAACTTTTTCACTGTGTCATGATTTTCAAAATTGCATTTAATAAGGTGTTTTATAACTTTATACTTTCATAAAGTATCATTTTTGCATGATTTGTCAATCATATTATTCATGTATTGTGTTTATAATCTTGAGAAAAGTCTCAAGTAAGGAAAAAAAAAATAGAAAGTGTTTGAATTTCAAAATAAACTATAAACTTATTCAAAAAGCTTGTTTTTCAAAGTAATAATAAATTTAAAAAAAAAAAAGTGCTTTTTCAAAATAATGCTATCAATTTGAAAAAAAAAAAAAATCCTTTTGAAAATAAGTATTTAAACTTGCACAGTATTTTATTTATTTAAAAAAAAAAAATCAAACATTATATTTTTTTATGTGATGGAACACCAAGAAATTTTATCTTATGGTATTGAAGCAATTAAATTTTTTCAATTTTATATGTGAAATACAGTGGGAAATTATGTTTCTCAGGTAGTATAGTAGCAATTAACAGGTTTTTCAATAGTTTTTTTAAGTGTGATGAAATATTGTAGATATAAAATTTTCTTTGGTGTTGAAGCTATTAAATTTTCTAAATCTCAAATTTTTAAGTGATCTTTGTATTTTTCTGTTGTAATGTTGAAGAAAGTAAATTTTCTTGCATAATTTTTAATTAAGGTTACAGTTTCTGAACTTCTAGGTATATAATTTCTTTTATACAAATATGCAGCATTTTAACATTTATTTATCTTATTCCAATTTTGCTTATTTTAATTCATCAGTGCATCATTCGTACCAATAAGCATTGTATTTTAGTGTATTTATTTATTCATTCTTGTGTTTTATGTGTGATATTTCAGTAGTGACACACACAGTGTTAGGTTGTTGGGCGATCAGCCTTCACAGTGTTTTTCGTTATTCACAGTACCATGCATTAATATTCTACTAGTATCGTGTATTTTTGTGTTTTGTTGGTATGATGGCTTTAAGCACATGGTCGTAAATTCCATAGAAATATTTAATTTTCTTCCATAATTTTTAATTTTTAAATTTTTCTTACCTGTGATCCATTCGGACTATCCCAGTCCAGTAATGCAACTTCTGTTTGTCCTCCTAACTTGATAATTGTTTGAGGTGGCTCTTGTCAGGCAACAGTTGACAATTGTCTGTTGCACTTACCTTTGGGTGCTTGTTTTCTTCAATAAGTTCTATCACTTTTATCTTTTGGTTTTTGTGTTGCAATCTTTATTTACATACAGGTCCTTTACACGCACACAGTGATTGGTTGTTTAGTGAGTTGCCAACCAACATGGTGTCCACTTTTTGTGTTTTTTTTGTACACCAACACTTTTGTGACACACATTTCGCATTCGATGAAATGTGCTGGATTTTTAAAATTTTCTTTTTTTCATAATTTTGACTCACAGTTGCCTCTTTCAAGGTTTTACTTACTTAATTTATCTTGCGTTAGTCATTGGTTTTCTTGTTAGAGTGTATTGTAATTCTGTGTGTTCTAAACTTATAAAATGCTTCATGTTTACAATTTTTTTTTAAATTTCAATTATGGTAACGTTTAAAGTTTCATATGCTGCTTATTATTTGTATGTGTATTTAAGTGTATTTCATTATTGCCTGTTCATTTATGAAGCTGTGTTTTTCAAAATATATATATTAACTTTTATTTACTTTAAATCTGTGCACAATAGTTAAAAATTTAATTGTTTTTGTTTGTTTTAGTTGGTTAACTAAGCACTTAACTTTTATTCATCTTTGAAATCTATTTTTTAAAGTGTGTTCTAAAATTTTGTTATGATTTCATTGATTTTTTTCAAAATTGGATTTAATTTTTGCACAAGTTGTTTCAAAAAAAATATACATAATTTTTTGCACTTTTTAACTTAATAATTTTCAATTGCTCATGCAAATTTTTTCAAAAGTATGAATTAAGCTCATACAATACCATTTTTCATTTAAACTTAGAGCTAAAATGTATGTATTATTCTTTTTTGTATTATTGTTTTTGTATTATGTGTGTAATTACTTGCAGCTTAACTTTCAAAATCTTTGTTCAACATGGTATCAATAATGTATTTAAAATTTAGTCACCAGTTATTATTTGGTGCTAATATAAAATCAAATACTTTAGAGGTGAATCTTATGTATAATTAAGTGTGAGTACCACACGTATTGAATTTTTAGTGTTTTTGTTATAATGTAAGTCACCACATTCTAAAGTCAATTAAAAAAAGTATTTATGATGGCAAATTTCTCAAGCTACTATCAATGAAATTTTTAGTGAAATAACAATGTTTATTTAGCAAGTCAGTGGTATGACTTCACAGATCTGTAAAGGTGTAGCTTAATTTGCAATTTTTGATACAAATACTACTATGTTGATACTAATATTTTATGTTGATTTGATACTGATTGTTCTTTAATACGACTGATTGTCAAGTCGTCCTGTCAACCCCATGTAGCCCTTGGTGACGGCTCGCACATTCCAAATTTTTAAAATTTTGTAAAATTTTTCTCTCTCATTCAAAATTTACCCTTATTCCAAATTTTTCTCAAACGTTCAAAATTTGTTATGTCAGTCTAAATTTTTCTTTCCCTTTCAAAATTTTACAAATTTTCATTTGCCCGGGAATGTGTCACGTTGCAAACGTGCCACTTTCAACTATTTTACGATGTTATCGTACCCACGTGCACATTTCCCATTTTTAGAACATTTAATCCTAATAATTTCAATAGTTTCTCTTTAATATTAATTTAAATCATCATTCTCATTATTTGGCATTTTAAAATCCCTTTAATTTAACATCTCATTTATTTCTCTACGTTAATTCTGTCATATTTTATCATTCCTCTTTTAAGTTCTTAATTATTCCTTTTTCATTGCGTTTTGCCGCAGTGCCGACTCGCGATCTTGAAGCGACCGGCATTTTCGAACGCTTCCCCTCCTTGCATTTCGCTTGGCGCGCGTCGCGGTTCGTTATCGCCTTTGGCGTCAACACGGACTTACGCTTTGGCGTTCGCTCACCTGTTGGACAGGTTTTTCACCGCCAATCTCTGGCTAGCGCGCGTTTTTCATACCGGCAAGCAGTTCAGTAGTAGAGAGAGTTGAGTCTTGCCTGGGTACGAGACAGGTGTGTTTTAGATTAGGCCTCCCGGTTGCTGTAACGGCTTCCGTGGGAGCCGAGTGAGTAATCGTATCTTAGTGATGTCTCCTTTTGGAACATATCGTGTGCGAGCGATCGCCACCAATATCCCTTTTGAGAGTATACAATTTGTAAATAAATAAAACAAGTTTTAGCTGCATCTCTGTTTCCTGATTTCCCTGCGTAAGATGTCTGCTTCTTTCTTCCTTTGACACTTCCAGTAGTGATGGGCCTGTCCTTTGGTAAGATAAGAATTTATTCCTTATTTCATTTCCTCGTCTTGAAGCGATCCTGACAACAGCGAGTTATTTACAGAACCTGAGTTTTGCAGATGGACACCTCGCCGTTTTCTCTGATCGATCACGCCACGTGCTGCCTAGGCCTAATGACCTAGCACGTGTTTTCTACAAAGTTTTTCTCAAAGTAACTTTTGTACCAAAACAAGTTAACCACTTCCATGAGAAACCTTTACGTTATAACTGTCTATACATTTCCTTGGCCTATAATAAAATAAATGAAATTTAAAAGGGTTCCAAAAGGTGAAAGTCAAATTATCAGAAATAATTGTATCTATGTACACAAAAATATGTAATTATGTGCAATGTAATTATATATTCCTACTGATAATATTCAATAAAAAGTCCACTAAATTTGATAAAACTCAGACTTTTTAAAGGAATAACGCAGATGTGTGTGCGTATGGTTGGGGTTGGGGTGGGGGGGGGGGGGGAGGGGGGTTGGTAACTGTGATTTTAATAAATATAACTTCACTCATTAAAAAAATATCTATATGATCAGTAAATATACTTGATTTTCTTTAATGCTGTCAAATTTTAAAAGCTTACTTTTGGAGACAAAATTTTAAAATATTACATTAACATTTCCTTATATTGTGCATTTTGGGAGGTGAAAAAAAATTGCATTACAACCAAGGGTATTAAAAAAAATTAAGAAAGGTAAAAATATATAAGTAAACATTTTATATTTCCCTCCAAAACATTTGTTTATACACATACATATTGCAATTTTTTTTTTAATAAACTCAACAACAGAGATAGAGAACTTCATTACATAACACATACATAAAATTGCTTAACAGTGCAAATAAGGTAAATTAACTTATTGTGTTACTTACAGATTATTTGGACCAAGAAGGTACAATGTCAATAATAGCCAATAATATTAATTACAATTGGTCTAACAAGGGAACCACTTTTGGTGCAGCTCGCACCTACCACCGAGACCTATTGCATTTTGTAACACTATACATCAAAGTTAGAGAACTGATAAAATTTCTCTGTTAAAATCATATTTTATATGTTTTTTTATACTTTAAATTTTTAGTTGTCGGATTTTTAATTGTTAATTTCATGCCAAAAGTGAGTTAAGTTGCCAAAAATGGTGCTACAAATTTTAAGGTCGGACATTACAATTTCTAGTGAAGTCCAAACCACTGCTCACACATGAGAAGCAGCTATGACATTCGGCTAGGGTTGCCGGAAATGCTATGGGGGAAAAAACACCAACTTTCCCTCCTGCCAAAAATGTAAATATAATGTTGTAATTTTTCAAAATGAAATTCGTAGGTTCTTGAAGGAATTTTTAAACCTTTTTCAATATTTTATGTATCTTATTATCAACTAATTTGCATTTTTAACTTTTTTTTTTTTTTTAAAGCTTCTATGTTAATAGTCCGATAAGTGGTCTCAAAACATTGCATTTTCAGAAAGTTATACTGCTGTAAAATCAAAAAATATGATTTTAACAAAAAAATTTTATTGATTTTCAAACTTAATAATATAGGACTTTAAAATGCACCAGGTCTTAATGCTAGGTGCCAGCTGCACCAAAAGTCTTTCCCTTGTAAGTAACAACTCCTTAGTTACTACTAATGTATGTATCAGGAGTGGTGTAATGTAATCTGCATCATTATATAATATAAGTTATATTTATTATAAGTTTGTTGTACAGTATACCTATTTTAAATTGCTACATGCAAGTATGCATTACAAAGTAGAAACTACAGTGATGCATTGCAAGATAAAAACTAAAGTTTACATGCTGTAAAATGTATGCAAGCATCTAAGATGGATAGATGTAAAATATATGTATATAATATAAGTGTGAAAATGGAATTCTGGGTATTGTCCAGCAATGTTGAAATGTTTATTGAATTAAATCCATTTACAGTCATAAAAGGTATTCAATAGGTCAACTAGATGCTTGAAATCACATTGTGCATCTCCAACTAGATTTTTAAAAAAAAACTAAAGTCAATTTGACGACAGCCATTTATTAATATTTAACACATTTATAAACTCAAAACATTTAAACACACAGTTCAGCAACAGAAAAGAGGCTATTGATAAAAGAACTTTTTAAATGAGTATCAGAAGTTTATTTTAACAATTAAACAAGAACGAAAAATCATGTGTCAAGCATAGATTGTATAACACTTTCCAACACTTCCAGAATAATTTTTTCAATCTTTATTGTTTAATATGGTGAAAGTAGATATCTAAGTAAACAATTTAGAAAATGCATAACATATTTAAAAACCCAATTTCAGGAATTACCAACAATATTCGACAAAAATATCAGAATTATTTTGTGCAGCCCTGTATAGGATGTGTACATTTGTATATATACTACATAGAATGCTAAATTTTAGTTTAGTTAGTAGACACCAAGTAATAGACGAAAAATTAGTTAAATTTAAAAATGTGTTCACCAATTGAAAAAGCACTTCCAGCAATTATTGTTAACAGACAGTACCGAATTATTTTGTGTTGAAATATGCAAATTTTTTGTGATTTTTTGACAAAATTTGCCGTTTTCGCAATCTTTTGACGAAATATGCGGTTTTTTTGCGATCATTTGACGAAATATGCCGTTTTTTCGCGATCATTTGACAAAATTTGCCGTTTTTTCGCGATCATTTGACGAAATGTGCCGTTTTTTCGCGATCATTTGACGAAATTTATCTTTTTTTGTGATTTTTTGACGAAATATGAAGTTTTTTCGCGATCCTTTGACGAAATCCGCGTTTCTTTGCACGATCCTGTGACGAAATTTGCGTGATCATGCGACAAAATTTGCATTTTTTCAAGCGATCCTGTGACGAAATTCACGTTTTTTTTTTTTTTTTCAGAAAATAGTAGTTTTAAACAGATTTTCGTAGCATCGTAGTTTTTGGCTCAAAATCGTAGCAACTACGATTTTTTCGTAGCAGTTGGCAGCTCTGGTGTCCCTATAAATGAACAATTAATGCTATGCACACAATATTCTATAGTAAGATTCTTGTAAAGCACCCTAGTGATATATACCAATTTCAATATGTTTGAAATAATGAAACATTATGAAAATAAACCACAAACTATTTTTTTTCCATAGACAGTACTGAAACGGAATTCTTTTGAGTGTCCCTGTAAAAGAACTATAAGTGCTATGAACACCATATTCTGTAGTGAGCCTCTTGTAGTGCACTTCAGTGATATATAACAATTTCAATATGTTTGAAATTGTGTAACATCATTAAAATCATCCGCAAATGATTTTTACCCATAGACCGTAATGTAATGGAATTCTTTTGAGTGTCTTTGTAAAAAAAACTATAAGAGCTACACACTTTATTTTCAATACTGGGCATGCCAATAGTAAACCTCAATAACATATATCAATTGCAAGACAATCCGAATATATTTACATGAGTTAGAGCATGGACAAACAGACAGACAGACATGCCTACATCACCAAATTCATAAACACTTTTCAACTATGTTGGAAAGTGTTAAAAAGCAACATACAGTGACTCTGAGAGTGATATATACAATTTTTTATACCAACTGACAAACGAATATAAACATGTGTTTTAACTAGTGGTCTCTATTTATGTGAGACATACCAATTTTTATGGCTTAGAACACATGTCCCACAGAATCATGATGATTCTGTGCAGGATTATTGTGCAGAATGTCAATGGTTTGCGAACATTAGCTGAAAAATGTATATTTTGCTTAAAATATGTATGAAATATTCTTTTAAAAGAACTTTAATTGTAGAATAAAATTGGTTAAGAAACATCTTTTTTAAAAATTGGGTCGGGTTGGGCCTTATTTCATTGATTTTTCCCCCAGGCTGAACCTGAAGTATGAAAAAATAAACAAGTCGGGATAGCGCCTGAAAAGTTATGTCCATGTACCCCTCTATGAAGATACTGCATCGTATAATATGTGGATAGTTTATATTAATAACGATTAATGAAGTATGTACATTATTGGCCACTTTAATTATTAAGATTTTATGTTTAATGTGATAATATTAACATTTAAATATGCTATTTAATTTAATCATATATAATAAAAACTACTTATAACGAAGTTGAAATAAACGTCCAAATTAATTATTATGAACAGGGCTTTACAAATTTGATAAGATCTGGTAACCAGAAGAAAAATACTAGTCACCAGTAAAAAATATTTACCCCCAACCCGCTTCCCTGTCATTCCTTTTTGATAAACATAAGAGTTTTTTTTTTATGAATTAATTGAGAAAAAATAATAAGCATAGATTAGAATTATTAGTTACACAGTTTAGAATAGTACATAATTTAGAAAGATAATATAAACTATATTTTCTAATGAAATTTATAAAAATTATAATCACTTATTTGTTGACAACTTATATAAACACAAAAATCGGATTTGAAACTTACAAAAAATTTTGAGAATTTTTTTGCATTGTATCGAATCTTAGATGCCATAGAGGCTGGATTGACACTATTTCTTACTGTTTTATTGAAATATCCCCTCTCCCCCCACATTCTAATCACGTGACATATACTAGTTGGTTATAGCTGAAAAGAATGGTGTTTTCTGTGCATGAGTTGGAAAATGCCTTTTGAATTTAGTTCTTCCATTTAAAGTACGAGAGAAGAGGAATATCATTGCTTGCCGCATATGAGTAGGGGTGGAGGACAGAAATAAATGCCATTTGTGCTCATTTCTTGTCATTTTTTTTACAAAAATCCCCCCGAAAGATTGAATACCTTTCTCGCCAGATCAAAAAACTTGGTAGCCAGTGGCGACCTGGTGACTGCATTTGTCAAGCCCTGATTATGAATGGGTTTCATTGCAATTAATTATTTTTACCAAATTAATAACTTTACAAAGAAATTTAGACATCTCTTAGCATATCTCAAAGTGCTAATTGTACATAACAAGTTTAAAATAATATATAATAACAAAAACAACTATTTACTTTACAAAATGATTAAAATTATATTTTAAGTTATATTATTTAATAATAGTTATAAGCACCATCGTAGCCATGTATGTATGATGGTTTCCAGTTACTCAGATTTCCTTTAATACTAATCATCAGTAGTTCATCCAATAAAATTTTGTAGCGATTACTTAAGAATCTACGGTAATAATGTGAAAACATTCGCAAGCTAATGTGAAACTAATAACAGCATTTGATCCGGCGATTTTCAGTGGACTGTATTATTACGTTGTGATTTTCGTTAATGAAACTTCATGTTAAAACACACAATTTATTTACAAAATAAAGATGAAATGACAGGCAGCGGTGGGTTCGCTGCGCTTACGTCCAAGGCTGATCACAGAACTGGCGGGATCTCTTCCCGCTCATCATTACAGTTTTCATGCGCTCTGTTGCGCCCTCTATTAAACTAATTTATAGACATGGAGGAAACATTCCCCCGGCGATTGAAATCAAACTTTCAATATAAAGTCAATATATAAATTTGCAAAAATTATCACACAAAGGAAAATTATAAAGTTACACACAAAATAAATACAACATTAAATGCACTATCACACTAGATTAAATACTGAATTATTGTACCGTACAGTTATACTTAAGGAAGAAAGGAAATTTGTTACTCAACTGGTAAAATGCATACGTCTCTGACATTTCGCTTCAAAATTCGTCCGTCTGGCAGACGTAAATTTATAATTCTGATTATGTTATCTCTTCCTTTAAAAACCTCAATTATTCTACCAACCAACCATTTGGTAGAAGGTAAATTTTCCTGCTTCAACAGTACCAAAGTTCCTTTCTGTACATCATCTTTTTTGAATTTCCATTTATTCCTCTCTTGGAGATTATTCAAATAATCTCGTTTCCAGAGTTTCCAAATTCTCTGACTAAATTTTTGTATTTTCTGCCATTTACCTAGTCTGTTCTCATAGATATTATCTAATTGTGGTTCTGCGATCGAAGTGATAGCTCTTCCAATCAGAAAATGAGAAGGGGTTAAAGTCTCGAAATTTTCAAATTCTGAGGATAACGGGGTGAGTGGCCGCGAGTTTAAAACACCTTCAATTTCGGCTAGTATCGTCAAGAATTCCTCTAAAGTTAAATTTTGATTCCTTATTACCCGTTTCAAATGAAACTTGAAGGATTTTACACCCGCTTCCCATATTCCGCCAAAGTTTGGGGATTTGGGGGGAATAAACTCCCACTCGATTCCTTCATGGGTTAAAAAATTATACAATTCCTCATCTGGAGAGCTAATCAATTTTTGTAATTTTTTCAATTCAATGTCCGCTCCAATGAATGTTTTTGCATTGTCAGACATAATTTTCGAACATTTGCCTCTTCTGCCAAAGAAACGTTTTAAACTAGCTATAAAGGCCTGAGTTGTCAAATCTGATACAAAGTCCAGGTGTATTGCCTTCGTACATAAACATACATATACCACAACATATACCTTGTTTAATACACCCTTTCTTTGGTGTTTAAATTTTACAAAAAATGGGCCACAGTAATCTATGCCTGTTACGGCAAAGGCAAAATTTGGAGTTATACGTTCCCTTGGCAGGTCGGCCATTAATTGTGAATTAATTACAGGTTTGTTTTTGAAACAAGTGATACATTTATGAACAATTCTACGGCAGTTATTTCTGCCATTCAGTGGCCAGAATTTTTGCCTAACCTGGAAAAGCAAGGCTTGTGGGCCCAAGTGCAAATATTTTAAGTGAAAATATTTCAATACAATATCGGTTAATTTATGCCTTTCAGGCAAAATTATTGGAAATTTGGCGTTAAACGGTATATCTGCTTGGCATAAACGTCCACCTACTCTAATTAAACCATCATCATCCAAAAATACATTTAGCGATGAAAGTCTGCTCTTACCTTTAATAGGCTTACCCTTTTCAAGACAAGCGATTTCTTCACCAAACTTACCCCTTTGCGCTGACCTTATTAGAAAGATTTCGGCTTCTTTTACCTCAGTCACACTTAATGGACCGCTTTTCTTTTCACGCGCGTGAGAGCAATTACATATGAACCTAAAAATAAAACTAATTATACGAATTAATTTAACAAGGTTATTAGATAAAGAAAAAATATGTTCCATCATAGGAACTTCAGGTGAGAGTGTCAACGTTGTAAAGTCTCTGTTTTCTAGGTTATCACAGTTTTTTTTTAGTTCGTTTATATATATGTCCTTGTTAGGAATCACTAAAGTCTTGTCGTTGTTACACAGATCTAAGTCTTTCAAAAACTCTGGTCCAGTCCACCATTTTGAATTCTGAACGAGAAGGTCACACTTAATGCCTCTTGTTAGCAAATCTGCAGGATTCTCTGACCCTGCACAATGAAACCATCGTGATGGGTCGGTGAGTGTTTGTATTTCTCGTACTCTATTGGACACAAACGATTTCCACCTATTTGCGGAGCCCTTGATCCAGTACAAGACAATTTGCGAATCTGTCCACAAATACACAGAAGATGGTCCCTTGCGATCTAGTACCTTTTTCACTTCACAGGTTAAACGTGCAGCAACTAATGCTGCTAGAAGTTCAAGTCGCGGAAGTGACACTTTTTTCAATGGTGCCACTCTGGATTTAGATGTAATCAGATTTATAGACGATTCATTTAGTGAATTGATTTCTAAGTAAACGGAAGCACCGTATGCTTTTGGACTGGCATCGGCAAAGGTATGCAACGTTAGGGTATAATTGGAGTCATCGGGAAACTGAAAAATGTTCCTTTGAATTTTTAGATTTCTCAACTGGGGAAGTTCGGAACTCCACTGTTCCCACGTCTCTCTAATATCGGAAGGCAATTCTTCATCCCAAGACAACTTTCTACTCCATAGTTCTTGTAATAAACATTTTATTCTTATTATGTACGGAGAAATTAGACCCAGAGGGTCAAATATTCTACCTGCAACTTGTAATACAAAACGTTTTGTATTTTTTGAGTTACGCAAAAATTCGAGCAAATTATCAATATCTATCAAAAGTATATCTTGCTTGGGTTGCCACGATATTCCCAAAACTTTATGTATTGTAGTATCCTCAAAAGGTTGTGGCATAGTACTAAATCCACGATTACCCCATATTTCCATTAAGAGTTTGTTATTTGAAATCCACTTCCGTAAATTCATGCTAGCTTCCTTCATTATTTTATGAGATTGTTCCGAAATGTTCACCGCATCTTTGACTGTGTCTGTCCCGGTTATCAAATCATCCACATAAATACAATTGTGGAGTACTTCTGACGTTATCGGATATTCCGTTTCAAATTTGTTAAGATGATGCTTAATTGTAGCAGATAGCAAAAATGGGCTTGAGTTCAAGCCAAATGTTAGGCGTAAAAATCTGTAGACGATAACATTAAATGCGTCATTGTCGACAGGATTCTTATCTATAAACAAGAATCTCAGAACATCCCTGTCCTTGTCGTTTATGGCAATTTGTAGAAAAGCCTTCTCTATATCTGCTAGAAAGGCAATTTTGTTTAGTCTGAAAAAAATCAATAAGTGAAAAATATTAGGGTTTAAATTAGTTCCTGCGTCAAGGCAGTCGTTCAAAGACAATTGTCCTGCTTCATGGGAACTTGCGTCAAAAACTATTCGACATTTAGTATAAACACTATCTTCTCTAAATACTGTATGGTGCGGTAAGTAAAAAACTGGTTTATCTGAAGGGTTTTCTAAATTGGGTACACTTTCAATTATGTTCATCTCTAAATACTCATTCAAAATATTGCAATATTGTTCGTATAACTTTGTATCACGTTTCATTTTTTTTATAAGACCTGTGAGTCGCACTTCGGCGGTTTTATAATTATTTTCTAAATGGTTCCAATCTCTTGTCCAAGGGAGACTGATTTCATATCTGTTATTTTCAAAACGCACAGTTTCATGAAATTGTTCTACAATTTTCTCGTTTTTAACACTGTTTGGGTCATCTTTTATGCCCATCTGCTCCAATTCCCAAAACGCCCTTAAATATGACGATTCCTCTTCATTTTGCAATAAATGGCACTGAAATTCTCTGTCATTTTTATCATGCAATGTCCCAGCTACAATCCATCCAAAACAAGAATTCTGTAAAATGACGGAACTATCCGGTAATTTTATCTGGCCGGACAATAGTAATTCATAAAATATATCTACTCCTAATAAGATGTCAACTCTATGAGGTTCAAAGAATTTCGGGTTCGCATATGCTATATTCTCAGGCAAATGGAGACTAGAAATTTCGATCGGACTTGAAGGGGTTAAATCAGTAATTTTGGGAACGACAAACATATTCACTGATTTCTGAAAATCTTTGTTTTTATTAGATATTTCCGTTTTTATTCCATTTTTAATTTTACAGATTGATCCATTTAAGCCGCTAATTAAAGAGTTTAGATTATATTTTTTCAATCCCAAAATATCTAAAGCTGAATAAGTAACTAAAGAAATTGTGCTTGCTGAATCTAAAATAGCTAGGAACGGAAAAAAATAATCATTATTTCCCTTAATATAAACTATCGCAGTCGATAATAACCCATTATAAAAAACACCAGATGGAAAATACGCTTCGCCTTTTTTCTGACAGCTCAACGTTAAAGAAGTTGACCTAGTTTCTCTACAAGTTGAAAGTTCCGAATTTACGCGTCTTTCGTTTTTTTCTGATTGAGTTTGGCTTTTATTAGACTGATAAATTTGATTACTGTCATTTTGTTTATATTTCGAAAAATTAGCTCCACATAATGTAGTATGATGATTCAAAAAACATGACTTGCATTTATTATTTAATTTCGGGCAACGAGAAACTACATGTTTATTTAAACAATTAAAACAAAGCATTAATTTCCGCACAAAATTTAATCTATCCTGAACCGATAAATCTTGGTAATCTTTACATTTGAAAATTAAATGAGATTGATTACACATGGGACATACAATTCGATCATTTTGCAAAACGAAACTTTTTTGTTTATGAACGAATTCCGTTTTGGGCCTTGAAGCTGAGACATTTCTCTGTATATTTTCTAACGCTTGAATTCTTTTTAGTAGAAAATCAATGAAAACATCCCATTGTGGCAATTCGTTACAGTTTAAAGTCATTTCAAAAGCCTTTCTCGACTCGTCATCAATGCGTTGCAACACAAAATGCATTAAAATTGCTTCAGACAAATTATTTTTTTCTAATCCTAATTGCTTAAGTGCTCTTAAATGACTAAGTAAATTGTCTACCAAATTACGGATTTCTTTAGAGTTTTCAATTTTTATTTTGTTCATATTTAGCAGTTCTGCTACATGTCCGTTAACAATCAATCTTTTGTTTTCAAACCTTTTCTTTAAGGCTTCGAATAAGGACTCATAAGAATCATCGATATTCTGAAGAAGTTTCACTGGGCCTGTCAAGGCTGACTGCAGGTAATACAATTTTTGTGAATCATTTAACTGGTCGTTATTGTCAATTAGAGTGGTGAACTGTGACTTAAAATTCATCCACTCTGTATAACGACCTGAAAATTGTGGTAGAGTTATTTGTGGCAATTTTATATTTGAATCACTAGATATTATTCTATCGTGAGTAGCATTTTGAACAATATTAGAACTACAGGGTTTTATTAGATCGAGAAGACTCACCTCTATAGATTCCAGTTGCCCATCAATATCCGTTAAAGAATTTTCGAATTCTTCCAACTGATCTTCAGGTATTATGGCGTACACTTCGTTTCTCAACTCATCGTTTTTTTTCTTTAAATTCTGTATTGAATTCATCTTGATTTCCAGTTCTTTTTCGCTCATTTTTGATTTCAACGCATTAGCGATTCTTGTTATTTGTCCTCGAATGTTTCCTCGTTTTCTGTTTAGCACCACAGCTCCAGAAATTGTAGTTGCCATTTTTAGCTACGTGAGTAGGTATCACGCTTCTTTTTTGTATCCAAAAGTCCTGATTCGAACAATGTTCAATTAAATATGAGCACTGCGGCTCCTCGGACCATAAATGATCCGGCGATTTTCAGTGGACTGTATTATTACGTTGTGATTTTCGTTAATGAAACTTCATGTTAAAACACACAATTTATTTACAAAATAAAGATGAAATGACAGGCAGCGGTGGGTTCGCTGCGCTTACGTCCAAGGCTGATCACAGAACTGGCGGGATCTCTTCCCGCTCATCATTACAGTTTTCATGCGCTCTGTTGCGCCCTCTATTAAACTAATTTATAGACATGGAGGAAACAGCATTCTTTTCAAATTTCTTGTTTTTATTTCAATGTTTTTCTTTTTTTGAATAGGATATCTGAGGTCATGTCTAATTGATATCTTTTTTACCTTTTCAATTTTATTAGCTGCAGTTTTTTTTTTTTTTTCTTTGAGAATATTTTTACCTTTGGAACCAGTTTCAAAACTGAAAATGTCCCCAGGGAGAAAAAGAAAAAGATAATATTGAAATGCAAACAAAGTATTTGAAAAGAATGCTGTGATTTGTTTAACATTAGCTTGTGAGTATCTTCATGTTACTAGTGTAGGCTCTTACGACTGTAGTTTGTTTACAACTGACTCCAGATTGATAAAATATCTAGATATCAATAATGATTCAATAAACTGAAAGAACTTGAGAATGATTATGTTTCTCAGTTCACCATTTTATCTATAGAAAGGTAACTAAAAGCTTCTATAATGGATACAAAAGTAATAAAACGTGTTGAAAATATCACCTAAAATTCATTCTTGTACTTTTACTTTTGAAAGTAAATTCATAGCAGATTCAAACAAACATAAATTTTTATCTATACAATCAATCATTAATATTTATAACATTTTAAAAATATTTAAAAGAGGTTTCCTTTACTTAAGTGTTAAAAAAAAATCTATAGAACATCTAGGGTGTGTGTGTGGGGGGGGGGGACAGGAAAGCTTATGCTCCATTTTGCCCACACCTCTTATGAGTACACTTGGGATATTAATTGTCTGAGTGCAACGAAGACTCATACACAGCGCAGTATTACTTTGCCCCATATATAGCTACGATGGACCTTTCGTCAAGCATAACTCAAAAAATATTTAACGGATTTCGTTCAAATTTTTACAGCAGGTACCTATAAAGGTGACAACGACGTCTATTTATTACCAAGAATAAATGTCAAACTGTTTGGAAATTATATTAAAAAAAATAGATAAAAAGCACAATTAAAGTACATACGTCACGAAAATTTTGTGCGTACGTCATTTTCACCGGCGGGAGATTTTCGTAGACAATCGGAATTGAAAAGTTCATGGAGTACATGGAGCAAAAAAATATGCACGCACTAATATTCAGCACAATAAAATATATTTCAATTTAGTAGAAATTGAAAATTAATCTGGATTTTTTTTCTGTTTGAAAGAAAAACCTCGCAATAACTTGGTAGACTTGGTATTAGAGATTTGGCGCAAATCTCAGCAATAGCAGCTTTTTTTTATTTCGAGTGTATAAATTTAAAAAAAAAAAATTCTTTGGTGTTTAAATAAAAGGGTTCGATTTATGGCATTTATTTTTTTTTCTCTTTTTAGCATTTTAAATGGGATTAATGAAAGGCGTGTATTTTAAATTAAATGAGTGAAAGGTTTACATTTAATATGAAATTAATATGAAAATGTTATAGGAACAATATTTAGCGATTTATCAACTGCGCCAGGATAACATAAAAGTACCAATATATCAAACGGTATGTAGTATGATATATTGATATAAGATATAATGATATATGATATGATTGATTTATGATATAATATATTTTTTTGCAGATATTTTTCTATTTTGTATATTTGGCATTCTATTTTGTATATTTTCTATTTGACATTTGGAAAAGAGATTTTTACCTTTTTATCTGTGCCTTCGGATATATTAAAAAATAAAAAAAGATTCACATATATCAAGCGTATAATGTTATGTTTTGCATTTTTATACGGACCACTTCTCCATTTTTAGATTTTAAATGCTATTTATTATTTACTAGCCGTTTATTAATTGTTTACAATTTACCCCCCTGACAACAATTATTTATCACAAAAATGCCTTTTAGGTTTGTTAAATAAGTTTGTTTATATATTTTCATTACTTATTAAAATATCGAATATGAGATTTTCAATGTGATTCTTGGGATCTGCAGGATTTGGCTTACTTTTTCTAAATCTTATTTTTTTGCAGATGTAGTATTATGTAAATATATTTTTTTGCAGATATTTTTCTATTTTGTATATTTGGCATTCTATTTTGTATATTTTCTATTTGGCATTTGGAAAAGAGATTTTTACCTTTTTATCTGTGCCTTCGGAAATATTAAAAAATAAAAAAAGATTCACATATATCAAGCGTATAATGTTATGTTGGCGATAAAATATACTGGCGATAATTACACTGGCGATAAAATTTTATTTTAGCATCGTGCTTTAATTTTTAAGATATTAAAGCAAAAACATGCTTTAATAAACGTATGTTTGTAAATATTTGAAAAACATGTTTTACCGCTCTCTTGAAAAATTTTGTAAGATGCTAAAACTACTTTTGGCACCATTTAAAATTTTTTTCGCCAAACGACCTAGGATACGAAACTTTTCCCCATTCAGATACACAGGCAAGGCTGGTCTCAAACAGGAGTAAAGCTAGCAACAATATTGTTTTAACTCTATAAGAGTTACAATAATGATATTAAATGCTCCGATTGGCTTTGGGCCCAATTACGAAAGTTTCTCCTAAAAAAAAACTGTAGAAGAAGTCTTTTACATTTGTTTCAAATGAAGCTCGGTCTACAAGGTATTAGTTAATAATACAAACAACACTAATGGCATGGAGGCAAAAGTTTTAATTTAAATGTATATATTTGGAATCCTCCCCCCCCCCCCCCCCCCGAAAAAAAAAGAAAATAAAAGAAAGTTACAGTAATGAATTTAAAATGGCGTTAAGCCACGCTTTCTGACATAAGCAATTGGCTGAAAACGCGATAACGAAACTTTCACTTAACTTAATAACATGTAGCTAATATAGCCCTCAGGGTACTTTGCAGTTATACAGACCTTGTGGTTTTTTTAAAAAAGCTTGAGACAATTCAGGTTTAAGAAGTTGAGATTTACTGTCAAATGATATAAACAACTATGAACACAAAACTGATGAAATATTATTCAGGTTTATGTATGTATTTAAAAAAAAATTGCATCTGATTACACTTATTAGATAAATTAATTCTGTTTGCATTTAATAACTGATAAACGGCTTCTGTATATTAAATGAATTGTTTAAATATTGGGAAGAGGTGGCGAGAGGTAGAAAGAAGAGTAAACAAACAGGTAGACAGACGGGTAGAGAGACGAGTAGCGACATAGTTAGGCTAACGGGTAGAGAGACGAGTAGCGACATAGGTAGGCTGAAGGGTAGCGAAACGAATAGACAGACGGCTAGAGAGAAAGGTAAAAAGAGGGTTGACAGAGGGATAGCGAGATGGGTCACGAGACGGGTAGCGACACCGGTAGACAGGAATGTAGCGAGAAAGGTTGCGAGACGCGTAGCGTGGTAGATAAAGAGACGAGTAGAGAGATGAGTACAGAGACGAGTTGACTGATGGGTAATGAGATTGGTAGCGAGTCGGGTACAAAAACAGACGGATAGTGAGACGGGTATACAGACGAGTAGAGAGACAGTAGATGGGTACGGAGATGGGTAAGAAAATGCGTAGTGAGGCGTATAGCCAGACGGGTAGAGCGACAGATAGACAAGTTGTGAGACAGATAGACAAATGGATAGCGTAGTGGATTGAGACACGGCTAGACATACAAGTAGTTAGACGGATAGACAGACGGTTAGAGAAATAGATTGGCGGGTAGCGAGACCGGTAGGGAAATATAGAGACAGGTAGCGAGACGTGTAGAGAGATAGACAGTCAGTTAGAGAGACGGGCAGAAGAACGGATAGGGAAACAGACAGATTGTGGAAAGACAGACAGACAGGCAAAAGAAAAGTCTGTGGATTGGCGCAGTAAAGGCGCAGGAGGCAGAACCTCCTACAGAATAATCAAGAAGTATCTGTTAAGCTTAACTTTGAAATATATATAATTTTTCAATTTTGCCGATATGGAGATTTAATGTAAAAGTTATTTTACAGAAGTCATCGAAAGATTTTTTGTATACTTTAATAGTAATTTAGACTATAGTTTTGCAATCTGGTTTGTAGCAAAGCATGCTATCAGTGTAGTTTGAAGTGTAAGAGTTTCTATAAACAGTTATACAAATAATAGATATATAATCAAGGAAGAAAAATTTTAAATTCACACACAAAAAAAAGTGCAACAATGAAATTAAATTTGCGTTAAGTCACGCTTGATAGAATAATCTATTGGCTGCAAATCCAATTACGTAACTTTAAAAAGCTTGGCGTTTTAAAAGATTCGGCGTTTTTTTTTTTTTTTTTTTTCCAAGTTTTGCGCAATACGTGCTTAAGAAAATGAGATTCTTTGCCACATGTTAAAAAAAATTATGATAACACATCTGATGAACGATATTTCTTTTCTATTTTTTTAACAGTGTATATGAATTTCTATATGATATTTTGTAATTCTATCATTTAATTTGCTCTTTCTCTTTATATTGTAATTGTTAACCCTATGTTCTCAGCAATATCACTCAGACTAATCCCTTTGAGGGAAGTCCTAGTAGTAACTCATCAACTCGGCCTCTCACTTGGAAAGAAGCATTGAGTCAAACAATTGAAAATCATCACAGCATTCAAACAATCAATTAAAACATCTCTGAATCACCAAACACTGCAGTGGGATGCAATTTGCCAAATGAAGCACTTTTTTTAAAAAAAACCTTAATTGCATCTTATTTAAATACTTTATATAGGGAGGGGGGGGGGGAGAGAGAGAAAAGGCAAAGATATTACCTCATGGAGGATAGTATCAATTCGTCTTCATCCTCTGCTTCACACTGTGAAATAATCATTAATAGATTCTGCTTAATATCAGCCAGTGTTTTTTCACTAAAAAGAAAAGGATAATAAAACAATTAACATACAAATTTTTAATTTTGTTCCAAATTTCTGTAATAACAGACTATTTTTATTACAGTTTATTAAAGATTTAAGAATAAATTACTTAGAAAATTTAATTAAAAATATATATTGATCCCTTATGCAAAAAGAAAATGATCGAACTAGAAAATATATTGTAAGACTCTGTGCAAACTTTGAATAAATTTAATAACAGTATTTATTTGTTGTGACATCAAGTTTAAATAAAAAAGGTTTGGAAACATTGAATTTTTGCCATGTTTTACTCTTACAAATAAATTCTTAGCTTAAAGTACTAGTCATTTACATCAAATAAAAATAAGACTAAAGAATAGTGAATTTTCACATGTACTTATTTATTTTTCATGAATAACTTAAATTTCAAAAACACAATCATGATATTTTTTGTATTAGTTGCAAGCCACTGGCAAACTTTGGAACTCTTTACTATCAACAAATACTTTTTAATCTGTTTAGCAATTGTTCTTAGGATGACATCAAACATATCCTTTTAAATTTCTGGCCTGTCTTTTCTTCCAGAAAAACTTTGCAAGGTGGAACTTTGTGTTGGCCAGCTGTTTCATGATGCTTTATTTTTTTTGCCATTCTGCACATGCAAGCCAGCTTCATGATCCATGAAGTAGTATTTGTGGTTCACTCACTATATAGTGAATATAACAAGTGCTGATACAAGGGGGAGATCATGGGGGTCATGACCTCCTCCCCTCTAAACGAAAAAATTTGATAAAATAATACATGTTTTTAATATAAACATATATAAAAGGTGTTTTGATATATATTTTTTCTATGCTAAAAATGCTAATTTTATTGATACATTCACAGAGTTATTTTTATACAGAAATTATTAAAATTGCAGTCATTGTTTAGACATCAAAGAATCGAGCGTTTTTAATTTTTCTATAAATGTTGTACATCTTGAATTGTATCTAATTGCAACCTCAATACGATATTTCCCTGACTGTTGAGCCCCAAAAGTCGGCTTAAAATGTAAACTTAGTTAACATTTTCTGTAAGATTAAATAAAATTTAAATTAAAAACGGAAACTTTAATTTCTTGGAATCTGAATAGAACATAGAACCTACAAATTTTATACATTTACTAGGTTGCTACGGCTCAGGGAATTTTTCAGAGAAAATAGCAGTATTTTCTTATAGAAATATTCACCTAATTTAATCTCACGATCAAATAAGGAAAGTTTTTTTTTATAAGAAAATACTGGTATTTGTCCTGAAAAATTCCCGGACACCCATAGCAACCCTGATTTACGAATATACTGCAAATTTCATGCATTTATAAAGGAAAATGAATTCATGTATATGTCAGAAAATATCAAATTTGGACTTAAGATATAAAAATTTGTCATAAACCCTTGTGACCTTCTCCCTCTCCTCCAAAAGAGACATGACTGCCCTCTAAAGGGAGGGCTGTATCCGCCTTTGGAATAGAACCAGATTGTGCCAGTTTTTCCTCTATACTCTTTCCAACAATCAGAATAAATGGTCAATCTTTCTTTAGTGTGCCTTTTTATTTCATCCATTAATGCGGTAGCACTACAATCTAGAAACAAGACAAGAAATGTTTCACAACAAATACCCATTGAGTGAGCAGCAGTTCCACAACTTAATTGATATGAGACTCCTGTCTAATATGTAGGTATGTAGAAGTTTTTGTATAATCTCTTCTACCAAAAAAAGGGAAATTTCTTACAAAGCATGTAAACGGTGTCGGGAGCAATCAGGAAGCAGTGGACTGTAAAATTATAATTATTAATTTTATTGCCAAGGGACAAATGAAGTTTATAGAACTTCTGATTTGAGTGCAAGAGCACTCATAACAAGAGATGCTGTTCGTTTGAGAACAAAGTGCAACTGACTGGTATTTTACATTTTTATCAGCTAGGTGGTGCCGATCTATTAATCAAACTTTGGATGTGCACAGATGGAAACAATAGTTATTCCTAAATTTCCATTTCATGGATTTCCACAGCTACAATATTTAGGTACCAATATTTAAAAGGAAAAAAAATCCTTCAAATGAATATCTGCAATTAAAAAAAAAAAAAAAAAAAAAAAAAAAAAATCCTCAACACCTCGGCCTGCAGACACAGGTAGATTTTGAAGCCGCAGACTGTGGAGCGCCTGTTTGTTAGGAATTGTGGAAGAAATTACCTTTTTGCTATGATGCGGTAGTTGGAACCGTCCACTTCGAAACCTAACTTGTTTGCAGGCAGAGCCAGCAGGGATTTTTTTTTTTGCTATAAGGGTTTGTGTCTTATAAAAAACTTGTCAATATAAAAGTTTTAGATAATATTAAGAAGATTTATAATAAATTTAAGCGGATTTGATATCTTTTGAATTGACGAAGTTATGAATTTTTTTCTTCTAACCCCCCCTTTTTTTTCCCCGGTGGGGCATTTTTAATGATATTAAAATTCTGTCATACATAAATTTTCTGGCCTTTTCCTAGAAGTAATAATAAGAAGTAATAATTATGGTTTTTTTTTCTGTTTTCACAAAAAGCCCTCCCATCCCACCCCCCCGGTTCGATTTTGCCCATTAACGAACTTGGCCGAGATTTTATGCCCCTTGATTTTATGTATCAGTTTGGAAGAGATTTGTGCAGAATTATTGCAGTTATCGTTTCCATAAAAAGTGACATAGATAGATAGATAAAGTTTTGAACTAGGGGTGGTTTTGGGTTCTGGGAGTCATGATTGGCGTAGTTCTGCAAAAAATTTTTCAAAAATTCCAACTTAGGGGAGAATGAAATAGGCAGTATTTCTTACGAAATCTACCTAAATAAAAAAAAAAAAAAAAAAAAAAGAATACTTTTCAGAAATGTTAGTGGCCAAAAATCGTAGCAGTTAGCAGCTTTGCATTTTAGATAGATTACCGTTAGCAGGCACACAGTCTATTGAAATTGTATTGCATTCTTTTCACTTGTACAGGGTGATCAATTTAAAAGAGCACCCATTGGTTTTTCTCATTACGCTTAAATCTGACGGATGTGACAACTATTCTAACACTGAAGTATAATTGTTTGAACCTTGTTTAAGTGTGGGAGACAATTTTCAGCACTATTGGGCTGTTACAGCTTTATTTGCGAGGTAAAAGAGAAATGGAGACACACAATGTTACTTAATACTATGTTAATTTAGTTTTGAAAAACATAATTTAATTCAAATTTTTTACATTATCATTCCTTACAGCAAATGTGAAAATGTTCGCCACTATTTTGAATGCAAACATGAACACATCAAACCTAGCTTTTTAACACACTTCGCAAGATTGTTGGTGTTATGTTATTGACGAGATATCTTCAGTTATGATTTGTTTTACTACACCGATGTTTGCAGGACTTCTCTGGAAAATCCTAAATTTGAGATAACCCCACATAAAAAAATAAAAACGTTGAAAGAAGCAGAAGATTTACTCAAATCATTTGTGCAGAATCAGATTAAAAATTACTAATGATGTTCACACGAATTTATGTTTAAAAAACGAGTTTTCGCATTTAGATGAAAAAAAACGATACCCGCACATTAAATATAGACATATTAAATAAGTAATGATGTTGAAAGTCTTGCTACATGTATTATAGATGTGGATAATACAAAAAACAAACAGGTACTCTTTTTAAATTGTTCACGCTGTACAATGAAATTTTTCTATTTAAGGTAGGATTTCACTATATATGGTTCTTTTTAGACAGATTTTGCTGTAATAATAATGCAGTAAATCATGGGGGAAAAAAAGATACAGTTTGTCAATGTAATTTATGACAATGTAAAGCATTAACAAAGCAGTCTACATCAAGGTTGAAACTTGTTAATTTTAACATCGAGTGACTATCTACACAAAGATTAATAAAACACTGTTTTTACACGAAGTTATTTATATATATATTTCTTCACAAATTTTTCCTTTAAAGATGTAACATATTGTGTTTGTTACTAACATATTGTGTTTGTTACTAACATATTGTGTTTGTTACTAACATATTTACAGGAAATAAAATTAAGATATTTGTGAAGTACTGTCCAAACATTCTGCAACCCACCATAACATTACCTGTGACCTACTGATGGGTCGCATTGTAAACCATAATTTTGAAACCATGCAGAGCACTCTTCAAGCATTATTTTTATGTCTTGTGAACATGCTATTGTCGATCTCTACAATGTAATCGATGCTGCCAATCTTTTCCTTTTCTGCTGCAGCCATTTCAAGGATAACTATTTATCTTCCAGAGGTAACTATCCCAATCTACTACCATTTTGTAACAAAAACAATTGATATTCTACTAAAATATTAAATTTTTAAAAAAATGTTTCCGGTTAGAGGCTAGAACATAAACCATAATAAATCTATAATTATACAAATTTGTTTTTTATACACATCAGTTGCTATGTTATACGGCCCTTTCCAATGTAACCAATCATTTTATAAAAGCTATATTCTATATGACACACAGAAAATTAGTATTAACACTTCTATAATAAATTAAAAGGCATTTTTAATACAGTTTAAAAGCAAAAAAATTCTAAAATGTAATATAGTCCCTACCAGGGGTGTTCTGGTGTTATAATGCACCAGAACGTCATTCCAGCACTAAAACTTTTAACTTATAGTGTGGCCTACAACTTATTTTTAACATTAACTATCCATTCTCATTAGACTATTTCAATGAAAAAACATTTCGTACTCTGACACTAAGTGTTTAGAAATTTTTAAATGTTCTGTTGTAATTTCAGAATTGATGCTAAGTTAAAGCTGAATGTCTCAGTTATGAAATATTTTCATGAATATTAATTTGATTCGAACAGCTCTTCACTTTTACTGATATGATATGTTACTAAAAACATAATCTAAATAAAAATATCACACTATATAAAAATGGTCTTTTGCTTTTGGATATCCATAGGCAAATTGGTGTAAAGTAAGTTGCTACAAATTTGAATTTATAAAAAAAAGTCAAACAATTGGCATAGAAAAGAAAATTTTGCTTTTTATCAATGTAAACATCAAAATAAAAGTGTTTTTCATAACATTGTCATATAGCCAACCACTCGCAGACGACATTCTACAAACCAAAAATTCTGGTATTGGAAAGTACAGCATCTCTACTTGATTTCACAATACTTTTGACACCTTTTATTTTAACAATAAATGGCTACTACCCAAGATTTTTTTTTATTTAATCAAGAAAATTATTTATGCAATTTTGTTGTTTCTATTATAAGTGTATTTTTAAATGTGTATTCAAACTCAATTAATCCAGAAATGAACTTTTGAAACTTTATTATTTCTGATAGAAATTTATTAAAAATCAAGTTTGGTGACCTCATCAAAGCAGTATTTAGCCAAAAAATTATCTTAAGGAGTAATTTCACTCAATTTTAAATGTTTAGGAGTATTTTAAACATTTAGGAGTAATTTTTTTGTTTTGTTTTTAAATTTTACCTATAATAATATTAGAAAAAAAAATGTTAGCTATATTAAAATTGAAAATTTAATTACAAAATTATTTTTTTAAAATTTTTTTTATATATTTTTATGGATTTTAAA
Source organism: Maratus michaelseni (assembly GCA_963931845.1). Taxonomy (NCBI): domain Eukaryota; kingdom Metazoa; phylum Arthropoda; class Arachnida; order Araneae; family Salticidae; genus Maratus; species Maratus michaelseni. The sequence continues at coordinate 92,672,292 of OZ007597.1, read as the reverse complement.
ATTTACACCACATTTTATAAAGATAAAAGATTATCTTAGAAATAAGTCCATGTGGTCTTTTTTTTTTTTTTTTTTAACATTATTCTATTCTAAATTTAAAAGTCTCACTCACATGATGTAGTAAAAGGAGCAAATGTCATTTCCATGATGATAATTTTCTTACATTCTGGAATTTTAAATAATGCACTATTCTCAATGTATGAACTCTCATACAAATTTGAAAAAGCTATCACTGACAAATACTCAGATTTAAAAAGCACTTAATTTTATATTTGTGAAAATACTTTGTAGACTGTTGTTCTGGTTCCAACTTTAATGTGGTGAAACATTTTAAAATTTTGAAATCATTTTGATAATTAATTTTACTTCTGGACATTTACACTAAGTTGTGTTAAAGTTGATTCTAAATGGGTAAAATACCACTCTACACGAGTAATGACAAACACTGATCATAACAAATATTAAGAGAGCAAAATTTAAAGTATTTAGACTTTGGTATTTACTGACCGAGATTTTTTCATATTTAATCAAGAAGATTGTGTATTTCTGCTGTATTTATTACATTAATTCAGAAAGTGTATTTTCATATGTGTATTCATATTTAATCAATCCAGAAATGAATTTTTATAAATCAATTATTTATCAGAGTTAAATGCATCAAAAGTCAAGTTCACAAGTTTAAATGAAAAGAATTTAAGGTGTATGTTAATGTTTAGATGTTTACCTATTCAGACTTTTTCGCATTTAATTTATGTATTGAAAATTACACATGTATTTTGACGTTTTTATTATTTTAATTTAGGAAGTGTATTTTCACATTTAACTCAGAAATCAATTTTCAAAATTCAATTATTTCTGATCATTACATGCATTGAAAACTGGGTTTGGCAATGTTTTTTTGTTGCCAAGAAATAGTCATCTAGGGATCATACTACATATATTTCAACAAAAATTAGACATTGATTGGATTTTGAGATAATATGAATTAAAAATTAATTGAAATCAGACATACTCTTTTGGAAAAGGTCCAGGAACATATTTGTCTTTAGAATCACTTTCAGACCTAAAATTTTAAAAAAGACACTTAAAATAAATTAACAGCATCAAAATATTCTTAAAATACACTACATATCTACATAACACTAAGTTTAAAAGCATTTTAACTTTGTTGTTTAAAACAAACCACTGAGGTTTAAATGAAATATGTAATCTAATAGAAGTAACCTGATAGTAAATATATAGTTACTTCTGAACACTGAAATCATTTCTCAGAGCAAGGCGTTAACCCCCTCCCTCCCCATACCCGCAAATATAACACATAATTTGTTCAAGAAAACCACCTTCACCTACATTAACGCGATCATTAAAAATAGAATTACATTTTTCTGATAATTAGAACATAACGAAGACGCTACGCTAAAATATCCGGCAGATGACACCCCTTCCTTTCCTCAAATTCAGATCTATGTCTTAATTAGTTTATCTAAATTTTTGTTCATTAGTAAAAATTGGCAATTATTTCCTTTGATTTTTGCAAACTAAATGGAGGGATTGGCCAGCGAAACAGATCTCTTTGTAGTTCAGCTTTTAATGAAAGCAGATCCCTGTCTGAAACTTTCTCAGATTTTTTTCACTGGCGTCAGCAGATTTCTGAATAAATTAAGAAAATTATCGGCCGAATTTTTCACAAATTGCATAGACAGATGCAGAATTTTTTTTTACATATGCTCAGAAATTTTCAAGTTGATATCTTAATTAGTTTTCTTAAAACTTGCTAATTAGTAAAATAATTTCAAATTTGTTCATTTCGGCTGGTGAATCCAGAACAGCTGTTCTTTTCTTTAGCCATTTTGATTTTAAAATGGCATTTTCGATACGATGTTTAATGATAATTAATATATTGAGTAATTATCAAACTATTAAAATTCTGAGACTCCGGTACACATGGTCAGACCTTGGACTATCCACACCTAAATTTTCAGACTTCTAGGTGGGCTAGATTTTGCTAGCCATCGCCAACAGATACACACACAGAGCAAAACTTTATTTTATTAGTATAGATTGTTGTTACTATGTATACTAAAGTACATATAATAAATAAAAATACGAAATTAACATCAATAATTGTAAGTGAAAAATACTTTGTATAAAAATCACTATATAATACAGTTGGCCCCACTTAATTGGATAACAGATAATTGTATACTCCGCTTATATGCATAGAATGCTGTGTTACAGAAATGGTCCCCATAAGGTTAATTTTAATTATACTCATTTCATAGCATAACAATCCCTGGTTAATTATATAAAATATCTCCAATCTAGTAATTCGGATTTTGTGAATTCCAGAAATAGCGATGAGTGGGAAGAAAGGAAGAGTGGAAATATTTTCTTTTGTAACAATGGTTTGTTATCTTTACAATCAAAGAGCAGAAATTATCATGAAAGAAGACTTTATTCTCCTAATTTTAGCCGGTGCATGGGAGTGTTGATATTGGAGAGATGTGATTTCCTTTTAAAGCTTGCCATACATCTAACAACTCAAAATGCTGGGGATACTTCTTGAAAAATCCTGGAATTGGGGAAAAACACAATCTGGAAAGTCAAAAGAATAAAACAACAATATTTAGCACCAGTATTTCCTTCCTCAATCATCTCATCAGCAATGCACACTGAACATTCCTTCAGTGTCGCTTGCACAGTCAATTGTCAAAGCCCACTCTTTGATAGCTCAGGCAATGAGCTCTGCTCCACTGCATCTTGCTGCAAGAAGCACCTTCCAGCTTGTATGTTCCTGATGCTCCCTCTTTTGATCATTTATACTTAGATTCGAGGTTAACGTGGGCAACGCCCGATGTAGGTACTCCAGGAACTATTTGACTTTGACTTGGACCACAACTGTGTCCTGCCATTGTGGCGTCTTTGGAGGTCTGGCACTATGTGCAGCAAGATCACTTAGCAGTGTTATTGATTAAAATTATTAATACAATAATTAATTTTTAAATTATTGTGTAAATAGTTATTGTCCATTACTATTTATCATATCTATGGTATATAATCAAATTATAATGAATACTGATAACATTAATTGATGTCCTTGCTTAAATGCATTCGGTTGGTTGGTTGGTTATTTATTATGGCCAAATATCTGCACTAGAGATATAAGCCGGCAGGAGAATGTCCTCAGTGGGGATCTTTCTAAGGGATCCTAACCCGTATTTATGCAAAGTTCGAAGAAAACCATGGAAAACTCCGAATGGTTAGGTCGACAAGTGCAACAGAGGTTTGAACCCAGTACCTCCCCATCTACCAGCTTTTTTGAGAGCAGAACCTCTCAGCCACTGGTGGGGCCTTAAATGCATTCAATTCAGTGGAACCAACTGTATCCAATTAAGTGGGGCTGACTGTATAGATATGGGCTCAATTAATATTATTGCAAAATGAAACTGAGAAAATTGTGTTAATTTGAAATAATCATACAAAGTTTTTATTTTTATGAATAAAATGTAACTAATGGTAAAAAACAATCTGGCAAGAGTCTGGAAAGTGTGCCAAAGAAAAATCGGTGACGAATGATAACACATCTATTCAGAGTTCAGTTTTTCCTTATTTTTACAAGAGTTTAAACAAATTTCTTTTAACCGAAAAAATAAATTTCAGTAGATATTAATCCGATATGAAACAATTAAAATGTTATTCAAATGTGTAATCCTTTCAAGCAACTTTATTTTACACAATATTAGACAATCAGAAATACATAAAATTCATGTTAATTCAAAAATAAAATTAGGCTACATACGCTGAATCTTGCAAAGTATCCAAACTATTTTCAGCAAGTTCTTGTAAAGAATTTAAAACAGCATGATCCTCCTAGGAGAAAAGAAAAAAAAAATCAATGAAATTGCAAATACAAGCAAGGTATAATAGTGAGCAAGTAATAAAGTAAAAGAGCTAATTATCATTCATAGAAAAAGTAGCTAATCTGTGTAACCAGACGCAACCCCAATAGATGTATTTTAGCAAGTATGGTTTGGCACAGCTGTGTTTTTATGGTAACTCTTCAATGGTATTCACATTCGCTTTAAACTATACTAGTTGACCCGCCCGGCCTGTGATAAAACCTTAAATGAACCCCAAATAAAAAATACTGATAATCAGTGATAAAAGTGCTCGTACGAAAACATAAAAAAGCGGTACTTTTTGGTTAGCCGGGCGCCAGTGATATATGTGCATATATAAATATATATGTATATACATATAAATATATACATACATATATGTATATGTAGATAAATGTGTATACATATACATATACGTGTATATATACATGTATATATATCACTGGCGCCCGGCTAACCGAAAAGTACCAAAAAAGCTTTTGTTGTCCAAACCCTTTAAAATTTTTAATGGTTATAAAGGTTTTACATTCCGTGTAAAAATTACATCAGAAATATTGTTATCTGGTTGTAAAATAAATGCTTTCTTCCGCAAAAAATAACCCTTTTTCAAATTCTATAGAAGGGGAGAACTTTCCCCTTCCCATTCCTGCCTTTAAAAAAAGTGAAAGCGTCTCCCTCCCTTTCCCTTTTGGTCACCTCTCTCTATAGAATTAAGAAGAATTTAGAAGGAGTATTTCCAAGGGGTAGGGTTGTGAGCAATGCAGGCGAATAGGCGAGCTATTCTTTCCCCAGCTCTCTTGATTCTTCTTAATTATTTTTCCTGCTTTATTCACCATTAAAAAAAAGTTGAGGCATACGCAGTAAGGTTGAATTTGCACTGAATTAAGACTTTTGCTTCTCGCTTTAATATATAAGACTAGCTGGCTTCGCCCGCCAGCGGGCCCCTAATTGTAAAATCTCGAAAAGCTATCGATGTCGAGTCGAATGAGCCATACCCTGTCGTGATGTGACCCATAGAACCAGAGTTTGCTGAAGAATCCTTTAATTACACCTTCCACCACCAGGTGGCGCAATCTGTTCTATACGAACCTCGGGCACTGAAACCGTTAAAGCTATCGATGTCGAGTCGAATAAGTCATACGCCGTCGTGATCCGGCACATAGAAACAGAGTTCGGAAAGCGCCCCTAGTGGTGAAATGCAGAACTAAAGTCGACTATCTCTAGTATCCTCTATCGATGTTGAGGTGATTGAGCCAAACCGCGTCGTGATGTGACCCATAGAATCCGAGTTGGCTGAAAAATCCTTTAATTACACCTTCAACCACCAGGGGGTGCAATCTGTTCTATACAAACCTCGGGCACTGAAACCGTTAAAGCTATCGATGTTGAGTCGAATAAGCCATACCCCGTCGTGATCCGGCCCATAGAAACAGTTTGGAAAGCGCCCCTAGTGGTGAAATGGGGAACTAAAGTCGATAATCTCTACTAAGCTCTATCGGTGTCGAGTCGAATGAGCTATACCCCGTCGTGATGGGACCCATACGAAGGGAGATATTTTCAAAAGAAATAGCAAATTCCTTACCTTTTTTATTTTTTTTCCCCTATGCAAAAATGACAATTATTTAAAAAATATTAAAACTTTTAAAAATAAATGTTCCTGTGTTGACTCTAGTTTATTTGACTGCGATCGAACATGAAGTTGACTCTTTACATATCGTATAATCTCTGATCCATCGAAGAGAAATATTGTATAGTAAGTTAGTCAGGTATTGTATAGCAAGTATTTGCAGTGCAATTGGCTGTTTCAGAATACAAATATCCTAGTAGAATAGAATTTTAACTATGAAAATATAATTATTTCTCAAAATAAATCATATATTCGGAAAGCCCATTCAATTCTGTACGCAAAATGAACAACGATTTTTGATTTAAGATCGTTAATAAATAAGATAATTACGGCGAAAGCAAAGTCACTTATTACAGTTTGATTAGACTGTGCTTGCGCCGAAAAACGCTCATTTCTAGAAACGGGTTTCACAAAAGAGTTTTTTTTTAATTGATAATAATCGAATTTTTTAAAGTCGAAGGCATCTTTCTATAGATGAATGTATGCACTTTTAGCTTCTTCTCTCGGAATTTGTGTACTTCGATAAAAAAGTCCTGCGGCGGGGGGGGTTTACATTGGCAAATTAGAGGAAATCGTGAAAGTGAGGTACGGGAACCACCGGTTTCTAAAGGGTTAATGTACATATTTTTTTAAACTGAAATATATGTTTCAAAGAATAAGAACGTGGCTATGATCTGGTGTATTTTATTTGTCTCTATTCCCATTTTCCGAGTCGATGCGGATTTTTAAACATGGGCCGAAAAACGAAAATTCACGCGAGTGAGTTTCGGAAACCATTCTTTTAGAAGGGTTAAAAAACGAATTTTTCGAAACTGTTACCTGATTTTAAAAGGAAAGAGAACGTAGATTAGGCTCGGTATTTTTATTTTTTCGTATCTTGTTTAGAAGCCCAGAATTGAATTTTTAAAAATTGCAGAAATCACTGAAAAACCAAAAGAGACTTACGGAAAAAAACGTTTTCGAAAGGGTTAACTGAAATATTTTTTAAAACTAAAGGTTTTACAGTGATCTTGAAAGGAGGGAAATGTACTTGGGTGTGTTTGTTTGATTTTTTGTTCTTTCAGAGAGCCGATGCGCGATTTTAAAAATCGCAGAGAATCGGAATTTGCAAAAGTGAGTCTGCGCGCGAATTTTTTTCGAAGGGTTAGTATTTGTATTTTTCAAAAACGATCGCAGATTTCGAAAGGATAAAGAATGTAGATCTCATCTGGTATTTTTAGTTTTCCCTGACTCGTTTGGAACCGCCGCAGCGAATTTTTCAAAATAGTCGAAATTGCCAAAATCGCGAAACGGTGTACGGAAAATATACGTTTTCGAAGGGTTAACTGACGTATTTTTTTTAATGGAAGGTGTTATTGGAGAGGACAGAGACCGATCTTTTATTTGGTGAAATCCGTTTATCCGAATCTTTCTTAGTCTGGCGGATGCGAGGTTCGGACGAAGGGAGAAAATCAAAAACACGAATTCGACCCTTTTTGATTATTTTTTTGAAAGGGTTAATATCAAAATTTTTTCGAACCGACCGGATCGTTAGAGACGTAAAAGTACGTTCTTTGAGAATATGTTGACGGTTTTTTCGTATTTCTGTCGGTTCGCCGTCAGCGAGTTTAGACAGTCGTCAAACAAAACCGGCCGAAGCGATCTTTCCTTCTTCTTTTTGCGGAAGATGAGGATTGAGCTCTTCTGGGCATGCGCGGAGGACTTTCCACATAGGTTTCTTTTGAAGCAATTAAAACAGCTTTGTTCGTTAATAACTCCCTTAATTATGGGCGGTCTTTTTCGAAACTGCAATTCCTGAAGGCCCGGATTTTTCTGAATTTTTTGACCCAAAAAGCGCTTTGCTACTCGCTACGCTCGCAGAGTTTATCCGGGTACAGATGCACTCACACACAGACAGACAGACGTTTACGAACATTAATAATAAGGATTGTTGCCAGTATCATTTATATTTCACACCAACTCTTGGCAATGAACTGGATAATGAAAGACTAATCTAAAAAGTAGTATGATCAGTCCATTGCACAGCACATAAAACAAACCTTTTTCTTTCTAGTAACAATAGTATGTGTAATTTTATTTGATCAGTTTTTAAGTGATTTTGTACACAAAGGAATATCATGAAAAAAATTGTGTCTTTATGCAAAATATAATAATTAACATAACATTTTAAGCACTAAAATTAACTGCAGACAAGTTTCAATAGCATAATAGCTATCGTCATCGTTACACTATTGATATTCATTGAAACTAGCCCAACTGATTTTAGTGCTTAAAACGTGGTTCAGATAATTATTACAGAAATACTATATATGTTTTTAAATACAAAGGAAGGTCTGCTATTATACAGGTCTTTCTTCAAGAATATACTACACATATATTGCTAAAGACAAGAATCTTTTTTAAGTATAGGCAAGTATCATATAAACCTCCCTCAAATAAATAAGCTATAATATGGATCATTCGAGACAACAGTCTTGGTGCTATAGGTCTCAAAGCAATCTCCTTCAAAATCAAATAGGTAACAGCTTACATATATTTTTATCTTTTAAACAGCTAAATGAAAATTAATTTATCTAGTTAGTTAACATGACTATTATATCAGTTAGTATGCAGAACGTATATTAAAATGTATAATAAAATACTTTGTGTAATAATATAATCCAAGAAACCCAGTAAGAACATTAATATATGCTTCAAATAGTCCTTTATTTATTAGTTCTTCCTTTTAAAAGTCATTATTCGATATATATATGTATATTATAACCAGGGCTGTGGAGTCTGAGTCGGAGTCAGGCCTATTTTTGGGCGTTGGAGTCGGAGTTATTAAAAAACAGGCAGACTCAGACTCCAGCTCTTTTTTTAGACAGTTTTGAAGTGAAATGAAACCAATTCTATGTAATTTTAAATTCATAAACTGAATTATTTTTACATTTGCACTGTATAGTATATACAACAAAACCCAGGTTAAACAGTCCCAATATACAGCATATATGAAAACTTTTTTTAATTGAAATCTCTAGTTTATATTTTATATTTAGTATATATAGTTCGTTACAAGATGTTATTTTTCCCAAAAATATAATAAATTTCACAAAAGTAACCTTTACTTTTCACAAAATGGGCCCTAAGAAAAAAAACTTGCATCGACCACTGGGGTGATATGCACATCATATACTTCAAGGTCAAACAGGAATGTAACAGCAGGTTGCAGTGTTGCCAATTGAGTTTTTTTTTTTAATTCCGATTGCTTGATTGTTGCCACTTTTTTAAAAAATAGTAATATTTCCTTTATTTAATGACAAATTTAATAAAGCGACTATTACTATTTCAAAACAAATGACAGCAATGAAGCAATCTGAACAATAGGAATCAACAGGCAATACTAGTACTTTAGTCATTCCGGAGTCGGTTCCTTTAAAGTTTCAGGAGTCAGAGTTGGTCATTTTTCCCACCGACTCTGCAGCCCTGATTATAACTTTTATATATGCTTAAGAGGCTACTTCACTCACACGAAAACACCCACTCACTAATATTAATCCTATAAGAAAATTTTTTTTAAATATCTCGTTTGCATTTCAATATTTTTAAATTATTTTTTTTTGCATTGGATAGCTGATGTCGATCTTTACATTTATTTTTTCGATTTCATTTACAGGTGTTTTTTTTTTTTTTAAGGATACTTTACTTTTGGAACCGGTTTTGAAAGTGAAAGTATCCTCATAAAAGAAAACCTGCAAACAAAATCGAAAAATGAAAAACACCCTTTGTAGAGATAAACCTCTATTTAATTCTATGACAACCAAATAAATTCGGTGAACATTCAGGCAGATATGTGGAATTTTGTTTTGAAGATGTTCATACTCATGTATTTTGGTTCTGGTTTTTGTTCCCTTAAAAATAACATTATTTGGTTCAATGCAAATTTCTAGTTCAGTTATGAATGAATGAATTAAATTATTTTCTTTCTTTCTTTTGGAAGTGCGTGAAAATTTCACTGTTTTATTCCGTTTTAATTTTGTTCAGTGGCAATGCTAATCAAATAATCATTATAACTATAAAAGATAATAGAATTTCTTAGAATTGTCAATAGATATATACCTAAACTAAGACAATGTATCAAATTATTTTCTTTTTATCCTAGGATTTCCATAATTTTACAATATTGTTGTTCTAATATAGAAGTTATTCAATTTGTTTTAATATTGAATTAACTTCCTTCTTATTATTAATGACAATCGTAAATTCTTATTCTGTGCCTGGAAATGCTGAATGCTTTAGTGAATGACCATTTTACTTACCAGGTACATAAAGGTGAAAATAAGGAATTTTGCTTAGTAGCCACTGGCCGGTAGGTTGATTTTTATTAGTAGCCAGTAAGAAGATTTATGTTACTGAATATTTAATTTTTAAAAAATTTAATGACTTTTACAGTAAACAAGTAATTTATGTACTAAATAAAAATATTTTAATTTATATTGTTTCGAATAAACTTGAGATATTAATTTCCAATCTATTTTAAATTTAAAAATAAGTTAACAGCAAATTTATACACAACATGCTTATGTGGCTACCTACATAAGTCCCACTATGCTTAGGTACTTGTGTGGCTAACTACAAAGGTACCTTTTCTTTAAAAATTATTTGTCTAGAATTAAGATATGACAATAATAAAATAGGTATGTTTATGCACTAAGTAATAACCCACATGATATTCATTACACATGCACAACCTGAGACCCGTAGGCCAAAATCTCCAGAAATTCAGGAATTGTGTATTTCACCAATTAGTTTCAGAAAAAATTGTAAATTTCGTCAAACGGGTGCATAAAACCATGAATTACATCGATCACGCACTTAAAAATCACGAATTTCATCGACCACACCCGTAAAAATCAAGAAATTCGTCAATTGTGTGCATAAAAATAATGAATTTCGTCGAACAGACACAGAAAAATCATGAATATAGTCAATCGGGTGCATAAAAATTATGAATATCGTCAAACGGGAGAGTAAAAATCCTGAATTTTGTTGATTGGGCACATACAAATCATGAATTACGTCGACCAGGTGCAGAAAAATCACGAATATCATTGTTCAGAGACGGGGAAAATTTTGCATTCCGTCGATCAGGCTCAGAAAAATCACGAATTTTAGGGAAAAAAGGAAATTGGAAAATCCTGCATTTGGCCGGTTCTTTCCATATTTTTAATCACTAGTTTTTCAAGTTTAATCGATGAGTGGGCGACTGGCGAGTGCTTAGTTTCACCTTTACAGGTACATACTTCAGAATTTAGAAATTTAATAGTGGGATTTTTTTTTATCACATTTCAGCAGTTTATTGCTTTATCTTTTGAATTAAAGTCTTTTTAACCATTTTTTTATCCCCCGCCCTCTCCCATGTCTATTTTAGTGTCATATTTACTTTGAACAGTTTCAGTTTAATTTTATTACCGCAATTACTTTAAACTGCTTTCATACGTTATCAAACCTTTGCTCATAGACCCTAATTATGGAAACACAGCCAATCAATCAGATTGTTTTATGCAAATGTTAATGCATTTCCTACTTTCACCTATGCATCATTTAACCATAGAAATTTATCCTGAGATATGTGTGCTAAACTAGTTTTTGTGCTTAAGCCTGAACAATTAAATTAGAAAAATATTAGGAGGTCTCGTAAAAAATTTAAGTATATATATAACTGTTTTTATTATCTTTTTAAACTGCTTAAATAAAACAATACATTGATTTGAGAATTATCTTATTAACATAGTGGCATAAGAATTGTTATATGTTCTCCCTCAATTCATAAGAATTCTCAATAAAACAGAAGTTTTGAATTTACTCAAAAAAGTCCCAATAATGACAAAAGAAATGGAATGCTAAAATTTCAAAACATTAGATGTCTGAACTAGAATGAATAATAGAATGTTGATAAGTATGTCTTTTAATAAGTAAACAATAAATTAGCTTTCATGATTTCTGACATAAACGCTAGTTATTCATTAAATTTCATGTTTCTGCAACTAAAAACGACGACATAATTAGATATTAGATTATTTAAAAGAAAATTTTCATTAGTACACTTAAGTTAAGAATGGTATTATTTTCATTTACTTTTACAGTTTCAGGAACTGTAGCAGAATTTTTCGGCGTCGATTCATTAGAATTGGAAGTTTCCATCTTAAAAAATTTAGTATTAGCAACTTCCAACTAATCTTTATTTCAGATGACAAGGAGTATTTTTATTACAAATCCACAATCCACGTCTGAAATACACAGCCTAATTCTGACAGCGTTCGAATACGAAAAGTCGGTGGAAACGCCTCCTCCGTGACAACATTTTGACGTCATCGTATCATACGGGAAGGAAATCGGTATTCTGGAGCACTTATTTTCGTACATGGGGAAAAGTTAGATGCGAAATATTATTTCGAATGTTTACAAAATTTCGGACGTTGATTTCACCCTCTCAAAGTAGGTGAAAAGCCCTTTTCGAACACAACTTTTGTGATTGTTTACATGTAATAGGACATTTTAATAAGAAATTTTCTAGTGTTTTTCAATACTAAGAGACTTTTATCCCATTTGTGATGAATATTATAGTATATTTTGTTAATTTTGCTTAAAAACTAAATATTTATTACGATATTTTTGACTTGTCCAGCTTTTGCTGATATTTTGCTAATAAAAAACTTTTATTTAATTATTAAATAAATTACGTATATTCTTTTTTAAAGGTAGATTAATATGCACCATGGATTGCAGAAATTAAAGGTGCATATATTTATCAAATAAAAATTGTGTATGTTTATAAAGACACATGTTTGAATATAAAAAGTTTTGGTACCCATCTAGAGTAGATAAATATGAATTGTAACATACATTAATGAATTATTTTTAGTTGTGAAAAGATTATATGAATGTCATGATCACTTGAGAATCACATTTTAGTTACAGTTTTATAATGTTATGTTAGTAATGCACAGATTTTTAATGTTTTTTGCAACCTCAATTTAATTTTGAGATAACAAGCAGTTTACTTGAAATATTTATTTCGACCATTAGATGATATTTTTTAAACGTTTAATAATTGTTATTTTTTTTTTTTTTTTTTTTTTTAATAATTAGAAGTACCTAGGATATTCTCATAGCATTGGTATCAACTGAGCAAAATCCTTGGAAGTGGAGGGGGGGGGGTGCTTAAAATATATAAATTGATTATGACTACTATTATAATATATAAAAAGCACTTTTACATTAAAATATAACTGCTCTCTCTAAATGTTTAACTATTTTAAGTCACATGTGTTAAGTAAATTTAAACATTTTTGTTTAGATGTCAAAGTTAAAAAAAACAAATATTTAAAGCTTCAAAATTCAGGGGGGTTGGAATTGATTCTCTTCTTATGTCTTTATGCAAAGAGCTACTAATTAAATTGTTATGTGCTGCATATATTTTAAGCATAATACTTGTTTCAAGAAATACATGCTATTAAAATGCGATTTTATTTAGTTATTTTACATATAACCGTAGGTTTTGATGAATGCTTAGCTGAAAATTTTCTCCTATGCTGCATCTTTTTTCATTGCAGTAATTATTAATTATAATATAATTTTTTAAACTACATGTGTATTATCTACTAGAAAAAAAATATATATAGCCACTTTTTTGTATTTTTGAAAAATGTTGAAGAATAAAAAATTTTTTAATTTAATTTCATTTTATTTGTGTATTATTATATATTCAAATTGTTTATTCATTAATTAGCTGATGCACACTTTTTATATATTTTATACTTTTTATATATACTCACTTTTTAACTTGAATAGCCAAAAACTCAGTCAAAAAGATTTGAAATTTAATTACTGATTAATAATGCATTAATTTGAATTTAATAGGTAAGGTACATAAACAGTGCTGCCACTGGTGGTTTTTATTATTTTCCCCACCGCTATTTCTAAATCAATCTACCCCAAAAATTTGTGATGAAGGTCATTGTTTGAAATAGTGGTGGATAAAATAATAACAATAATTGCCAGTGGCAGCGATTTATAAATGATAAGTTAGAGATTTTTTTCTTTGTTTTTAAATCCTTATCCATCTTTTGCTGTTGTTATCTCACATAACTTGTGCTTTTTAAAAAATTTTATCTTTTAAATAATTATACATTAAATAAAATTAGAAAGAATAATCAATTTCTTTTACTTTTTATTGGACTTTCTCTTTTTAAAAAAATATGTAGCAGTTATGTAAAAAAAAAAAAAAAAAATCGCAGTTCCAGGACAGTTAAAATTTACATTTTTCTTTTATAATCTGCTTCGAATCTTATTAAGAGAATAATTAATCAATGTGTCAGAATTATATTCGAATACATTTGAAAAGGAATAAAGGGTACTTTTCGGTTAGCTGGGCGCCAGTGATATATATACACACATATGTATACATATACACATATAGCTACATGTACATATATATACACATATATGTATGTATTACGTATATATATATGTATATACATATATATTTTTATATGTACTTGTACATATATCACTGGCACCCGGCTAACCGAAAAGTACCGAATAAAGTTCTTGAAATCATCTTTTCAAATATAGTAGTAATTTTCGGTTAGCCGGGCACCAGTGATGTATATATATCACTGGCACACATACATATATATATATACATACATATTTATATATGTACATATATATCACTGGCGCCCGGCTAGCCGAAAAGTACCCAATTTTCTATTGTTACTAAATCTGAATGTCTTTGTTATTAAATATTTTATTGCATTTGCAATATTTTTAAAATAACATGCAAAAAATAAAAAATACATGGTAAAATTTAATTATTGAAGTTTTTTTCTTTTTTTTAAAATATTGCATATTATGTGGTATGGTAATCTAAACATTAAAATACCAATGAAAAGATACTCAAAAACATAATTTTAGTTACAATCTGTTTACTAGAATTGCAAAATCAATTTCAATTCTACATGAATAAAAATTGCAGATTAAAAAATATACATATACACATGTTATTTATTCATCATTGATTAAAGTTATTTCATTTTTAGGGTTTATATTCTCTAAGAATTGTTTTTTTATTAAACATTTGTTTTCTTCCCTCTTTGGAGGAGGGGGGGGGGGGGGGGGGGACAAATGTTCATGTAATAGGAATGTGAAACTTTTATTCATGTGTTTTATAGCATTAATCACTTATACATCAGAAATTTTATTATTGTATAAAAAATAAAAGTTTGAACTTGAAATTAGTGTTATTAAATGAAAAAAAAAAAACAATAATTATTGATTTCATAAAAATTGTTGAAGTAATTTCAAAAGAAAAATCACCAGTACTTTTCCGTTATATGGACACCATTGTCACCAAGCATACATTTAATACATACATTATGCATTATCATACATTTTGGCATGGTGTCCATATAATGGGAAAGTACCAAATCACCTACTTGCATGTAATTATAAACTGCATGTTAAATATAAAACAGATAATGAGAAAATTCAATTTTTTGAGATTTTTATGAACCCACTTTGTTTTCTTCGTTTACAGTTAAAAATATGCTTTTTATTTTAGATTCATATTAAAAAAAAAAAAAAAAAGCTGTATTAATTAATCTTTGAAAAGAATGTTTGATTTTTTTTCTTTCTTTCTTTTTTTTTTTTAATCATTATTTTAATAAGATACATGATGAATAAATATTAGCTGATAGTTATGTAGAAATATGCTAAGAAAAAAAGGAGGTCATGGTATGTTACTATACTGAAATATAGTGAATAAAAGCTTTTAAACATTTAACTTGTAACTATTTTATTTCATAAAGATGTATTAATACACTGACTTTACACTTTATGTTTCGTAGAAACCCGAAATTAACATAAAGGTAAAAGAATAATTACTAATTATTTTTTCATCAGTTTTGGAGGGTGCAGGGACTTTTTTTTTAACTTATGAAAAATATTTTTTAGAAATGAAACATATTTCTTTATTATCTATATTTAAAGATTAAATCCAAAGAGTGAAATAGAAAAAAGAAAAAAAAACTTGTTTATGTGACCAAATTTTACAAAGAACAGATCTCAAATGCTTTTTATTTGGGGTGGGGGGGGGAGGCATATTTTTTTTTTACTTACTGTGTTTGAAATTGTGTAGATGGCTAGCATGATTTACTAGTTAAGATCATGATCTTTTTTGTCAGTCTTCTTTATTTTATTTAAGCATTGTTCTGTCAGCTGTTTATATTGACAGAACACCGAACCCTAATGACTATAAATGGTTTTAAAAAATGCATTTTTAAAAGTATTTAAGTATATGGATTGCACAATTAAATTGGTACTTGTTTATCTTCCAGTAGCCCATTTACAATAAACAAAATTTATCACCAAACAATGTGATTTAATGTCAAATCATAATACCATGTTCAATCAAGTGGTGCATTGCATATCATAATACAATGTACATAATTTCATTATTATTTATCTTATGAATAAATCAGTTTAGTTTTTATAATGAAGCATATAAGGTAACTCCTACAATAATGAATCTTGTAATATTAACGATGAAAAATTGGAAAATAAAATAAAAATATTGGTGTTTTTATAAAGTTAAAAAGAAAGAAAAATCGTCAAAGCATGAGCGGCTGAAAACAAAATAAGAAAATACAGAGTTAAGCCATAATAAAAAAATCCTAAATATTAATTCAAAATATTAGCAATATGATTAAAATCCAAAATAAATACAGTATTTCTATCAGCTCATCATGCTTTTATGAGTTTAATTTAAAAAAAAAAGAAAAGAAATTATACCTTTTAAATACACTAATAAAAGCAAAAAAAAAAAAAAAAAAAAAAAAAAAACAGGTTAATCACATCTGTTTGTATATAATAGATAAGACTTCTATATAAGTAAATAAATTGTATAAGTATTAAAAAAAAATTCGTTGCCTTTATAACAAAGAAGTATAAAAAATTCTGTATTTCAGATTTGTAATTTCCTACTCTACTAAATCAGACTGGCTTTGTTATTAAATACTTGTGTATTTCTAGTAATCATATTAATATAACAATAAAAAAAAAAAAAAAAAAAAGAGAGAAAGCGATTATAACAAATGTTAAAATAACATTTAATTGTTGAATTTTTTTTTAATATTGCATTTTGCATATGAAAGATATTAAACTTTAATATACCAATGAAAATAAATAATATTTTGAAAGCTTCTGCTGATTATCTCTGTATAAACAACTCTGGCACTTGATATAAAGTTAACTTTTTAGCATGTTTTATTAAAGCCATTCTTGCTATTTTGTGTATAGTTGAAAATATGCATTTTTATTACAGTTATAAATATATAAATTAAAAATAAATTACATTAATGAATCTTTTGACTTTTAGAACTTTCTATCTCTATTTTAATAAGATGCAAGGAATAAATAAGCATTGTTTACATATAATATTTATATGTTAAATATAATATTAGGGTTGGAAGGGAATATTGAAATGGTGATTAAAAGCTTTCTACAAGTTTAACTTTCAAGCATTTTATTTCTTACAGAATTTTTCACAGAAATCTCAAATTAATGTAATAATTAAAATTTTTATCACAATATTAGACAAAAACAACAACAAAAAAAAAAAAAAAAAAACAGAGCTCTATACATTTTGTTTGACGTATGAAAATAAGTAATTAGAAATAAAATAAATTTCTTTATCATTTCTTTTTAAAATGCAAATTTAAGAAATGAAATTTTAAAAAAGCCAGTTCATGTGATGATTCATTTTTACAAAGAATTTTCTTTTAAGTGTGGGGGGGGGGGGGGGGGAGAGATTTTATTTACCAATTTAATCACATTAGAGGAGGTACCTTTGATAACAGTAAAAATAATGTGGCAAACATAAATGTTTATATCCTGACACATTCATAATTTTTTAAAAGAGATGATTCATTTTACTCACTAAGTAAAATATACCTAAACATTCAATAAAATATTAACATTTGGCATTTGGGAGTAACATGACATATAATCAATGAATAATAATAAAAAAAAAAATTATATAGGTTTTTTTTCTTATCCCATCAGAAAATTATTTCATCAGTAGTGAGTAAATTGATGTAATACCTGACCCCCCTCACCATAAACATCTTAGTTCGTTATTTTCCCTTGCAGAAGCTTACAAACTTTAAATAGTGTCAAAATCTTTACTTTAATTTGTTTCTGAAAGTATCACTTTCTACTACATTGTAAAATATTGAATAAACAATAAACAAATTTCCTTCTGGTTTTCTCTTAATCAAAACTGCATTTCTCTGTATACTATCTCAGAAAAAAAAAGTTCCATACTTTATTATTAAAAAATGAACATGTCACTGAAATTCAATATTCTTCAGTTATTCACAGAAAAGATTTGAAAATCTGAGCTTCATTAATTTGGTTTTTATAACTTTCAAAGGGAAAAAAATGTTAAGATTTAGAAAATCTCAATGTATATTATTTTCATACATGAATATCTGCAGTATATCAAATATATATTAATTATATAAAGCATGAAATAAATAATAATAATAAAGTAATCTATAAATTCAAGAAAGCTGATCGCTTAAAATAAAGCTGCTTTGTACATAATCATAAGATCATTTGTGTTAAATTTGAACATTCACACATTCATTTTTTTTTCTAAATTATAAAAAATACTATTATATACTAAAACTGAAAACTTACCCTGAAGCAGTCAGTTCTTAAGTAAATACTAATAAAATGTAAGTTGCTGGCTTCCTACCTATTAAGGCCTGTACGATGCTGGAGAATCCTATCTGCAAATCAGTCGTAGTAAAAACTGAATCATTATTGCTAAAGTATGTGTCTTATAATAAACACACATACATATGACAATACTTATTCAGTAAAAGTTTTATTTCTCGGAGAATATACACAGCTCACTTAATTATTTAATAGACAGACATTCTGAAACAGCTACCTTTTCATTATAACAGGAATTCCATTACAATTGAACATTAAATTATCAATAAGACGAAAATTATCCTCGCCAAGCGAATTATAAACATCGCAGCCATTGAATTGAAAGTTTTATGTCAACTATTGAAACTACGATACGATGACGGATTCTCATTGGTTACCTCTTAATATCGATCATCGTAATCGGTAAAACTGACGTGGATTTGGGAGGAGCTATTCCGCGACGGTCGCGCCTTTTCGAACACTGGATAGCATACGTAATTGCTTACGAACGTACGGAAACCTGATCCCAGAATAGCACTTTTTCCCAGATGCGAAATGGATCGCATCCGAAAAGAGAGTTTTCACCTGACGTCATGTGTCCGCCATCTTTTCGTTTCGTATCCTGCAAGAATTGGGCTGACAGAAACTAATAATCAGTAAGAGTTGAGTTGTTTATGCCATTTAACATATGGTGGTAATGTTTACTATAACCACGCAAAAACTACAATAGCTAAAAAATTAAACCTTAAAATCAATCATCGATAATTTTTCTCAAGATTACTTCAGATAAATTTTAAGACTGTAAAAAAATTATTAAAAATTAATTTACTTGAGAAATTCCCGAAAGATCATCAGCCAAAAAAGTACTCAACTTCTAATTATCAAAGTTTAGCAGAAAAGCTTTTTGTTTACTATTCAGGGGCATTTGTTTACGATTTTGTTATTTTGCATCGAGATCAAAGGCATATCAAAGCCCCCCCCCCCCCCCCCCCCTTCAAAGTTCAAAGTTCAAAGATCAAAGGCATAGTTCAAGAGTGGATTGTTCGTCACAAGATCTTTTTAAATTCAACCTATATAGAAATGTCGACAACTAAAGTTGAGCCGTTGTGGCAGGATAGAGATATTAAATTTGATTTGACACCAACTGAAATGCAGTTTCACTGTGGAGAGAAGTTAATCGATAAATTAGACTCTGTTGAAGATACAAAAGGAAATAGCGGCGATCAGGGAAAACTTTTTGTGACGAACATCCGTCTTATATGGCAGTCCTATGTTAAACCGCGAGTTAGTTTGTCAGTTGGCTATAACTGTGTTACTAATATGTCTACACGCACTGTTAATTCAAAACTTAGAGGAATGACAGAGGCTCTGTATATTTTGACTAAAGTGCATAGTACTCGATTTGAATTTATTTTCACTAATCTAATACCTGGCACAACAAGACTTATGACCTCTGTTATAAGCGTTTACAAAGCTTATAATTCTAGCAAATGGTATAGAGAGCTAAAATTACGAGGAAATGTTGTGGTTAGCAAACAACTTAAGGTTTTACCTCAAGAACAAATATACAGTAAAGTAAATGGAGTTTGGAATTTATCAAGTGATCAAGGTAATTTGGGTACATTTTTCATTACGAATGTACGATTAGTCTGGCATGCCAACATGAATGAATTATTCAACATAAGTATCCCATACATCCAAATTTTGACCTTAAAAGTTCGGGAATCAAAATTTGGAATGGCACTTGTTGTAGAAAGCAGCGAGATGAGTGGTGGCTATGTTTTGGGGTTCAAAATTGATCCTGCGGACAGACTTCAAGAGGTTTTCAAAGAAATTTCAAGTTTATATCAAGTGCACAGTACTAATCCAATATTAGGCGTGGATTATTTTATTGAAGAAAAATCAGTGCCTTCGGATAATGAAGTGCCTTCATGCATTCCGATTGAAGAAGATGTTGAAATAATAAACTCTAAAGAATGTGATACATTTGCTGCCTATTTTGCAGATGAGAATCATATTAGAGACAAAGAGCCAATATATTGTGAAGAACTTGGTTTAGCAGTTGAAAAAATCAAAGAAGGCTTTACAATGAGCAGCTTATGGGAAGTTATCCCGAACTAAATTTTACAGGAACTATGAGAACATAGCACATACATTGCTAAATTTATCAGCACAGATGTCATATACGCACCACATTGGCACGATTTTTTTCGCCCGCCAATTTGGCGAAAACTTTGTCTCTGAATATTAGTTACAAATAGCATGTGATTTTTTATTTCATTATAAAAATTAAATAACGTTGTATTCAAAACATTATAACGTTATATATTCAGAATGCTATAATGTTATATTCAAAACGTTATTGTTATAATGTTAATATTCAAAAACAAAATTTTCGCCAAATTGGCAGGGTGAAAAAATCGCGCCAATGTATCAACTATACACAAATTATCTCTGTTATTTTTGATTGAAAATTTTTTATTTGTTGTTTGCTCGCACATATCTATCACTGTAGAAATGTAGCAGGCAAAATTATATCTTCTGAAGCTGCCTTATATTTATTCATAAAATATTTGCCTATACAAAGTGTCCCTTTTGATCATTTTGTTGACCAATATCTAATTTCTAAACTGTTGAGGATACTTATGTATTATCCAATGCCCAGAAGATACAATGCTCCAATAATATTAATTACACTAATCTTTATTTTTTGTAAACCATATAGTTTATTTATTATAGATTCTAGTTATTTTGGCTAAGATGCTTTACACTCACGCAGAAAAAAAAATAATAATTGGTTAAAAAAAGTCGCCAAATTTAGGGGATTTTTTTCTTAATGGCAACCTAACCATTGTATTAAGTTATTCGTTTGGCGCGGTCTTGAAAATCGTGCCAAGCAAAAAGTCGCCAAACTTATGTTTACATGTTTGCGTGAGTGTAAAGCATTAGTTCCGTTATTTTTCTTATTAATATAGTTTATAAGGGAGGGGGAGAGTTATCGATATATACAGTCGAACCTCGTTAACATGAACCTCAAGGGGAATCAAAATTTTGTTCATGTTAACAGTAATTCATGTTATCAGTATCAAATCTTTGTACTTGTTTTTATAGGGGACTATAAAAACAATTCATGTTAAAAGTAATTCACGTTAAGCGTGTTCATGTTAACGAGGTTTGACTGTAGTTTATCATCAGTTTTTTTACTTCAGTTTTTTATTTGTTTATTTATTTTATTTTTATATTATTTTTAACAATGTTATTTAATTAATAATGTTAAATTACTATTTTGGGTACTTCTCCATTATCCAGTCGACAACTTTCCATAAGAAAAACTATCGCCAAACTGTAGTGTCCAGTAAACAAATGGAAGAATGTTGACATTGGAATCTCAAAAAAAAAAAAAAAAAAAAAGGAAAAGCCCCATTTACTAAAGTATATTATATAAAGTACAATATATTAATGGAAACAGAAACAAAAATGATCTTGGATATTTTTTATTTACATTATTTTTGTTAATTATCCTTCTTGACTGTTGGATAAATGTTTGTGACGTCAATTGAAATTGATCTATTATGACTACTATCTAATATGTACGTAACTACACATCGCAACATTTTTTTCAATGTTTTTTCTCTTTTAACCCCATGACCGCCGAGAAAAAGGGCAAATTTGTAATGTTGTTTTCTCTCTAATTTTTTAAATGCTTAAAAAATCTGAATTTTCAAACTTGAAATAAAAAACTTAATTACGTATATAAGTATAATGCTTGAGAGTATCAATCATTACTTGATGTTTTAAAAATGCATTATATTTGTAGAATTATATTAATTTAAACAAGCCTTGTATTGCTGTGAAACCTACAGCATAGTGAACGGATATATCAGGTCGCAGCGGTGAGAAGGTTAATATCATGGTGTCGAAGACATAATTTTAATTTTAATTAATGAAATAACTAATAAATCAGTAAAATATCATTAAAAATACATTAAACGTTGAATTAAAACCACTTGATGAGATAACAAGCACATATAATGTATATTTGACGTCAAGTGAATGAGCCGCCACGATCATGTATTTTTGGCATTAAATCCTGTAGTTTGGCGATAGTTTTTTTTAAATGGAAAGTGGTTGACGGGATAATGGAGAAGTACCCTATTTTGAATGTGATTGGCTATTGACATCTTAAAGTATCCCACTATGTTTGAATAGTCAATTTCATGCAAATAGCACAAAAAGGTTTTGTCTTAATTGAAAGACCATTATTAGATATCCAAAAGAGATTTTGTTTACTTAAGACTACTGGAAACAGGGCCGGCCCAACGGTATTTTGGCGCCCGTGCGAATATCCGTCGGGCGCCCCCCCCCCCCCCCCCCCCCCAACAAGCCCGAAAAAAAGAAAATACTCTTGGATTATTCTTAACTTTTTATATATTCGTTACTTTTAAACATACTATTACTAATTACTTATGATATTATTTAAAGAATACATAAAGGCATTAAAATTCAATCCCTTTTTGTATATAATAATCTGGGGACGCGGACAAAAACGAGGCAAAGAGACTGATCACTGATCCCCAACAGACAACTAATTGCCTCCCCCCCCCCCCTCCTTTGAGGGGCAAGGGCAGAAAATTAAAAAAATCATCCGATCTGATGTTTATATTCTTAGAAAGCATATTACCAAAATTTTATCTTCAAAAGCCATCATAGATTCTGGATAACTTAAAAACAAGAACATTTGCGACAAAAATTTTTTATTTCAATTTTCTCGCAATATCATTTTTGTTACATAACATCTTACTCAAAGCTCTTCCATTTATACAGAATTTCAAAGATATGAAAAGGAGAAATTTACTCACAAAAATACATTCTAGAACTTGAAGTATAGGCCTATGTGGCAGAACCACAAAAAAAAGTTTCCCGTATTTTAAACAAACTACAGAATTTATTTGTGCACTGATAATTATGCATGGAAACGGAAATCACCCCACATGCTTAAAGCCACGGGGAAGTTGCAAAAAATTCGTCCTTTCTCAAAGGATGCCCTTGCCAAGATGTTCTTATTACCTACTCCTGGACAATTAATGGACCAACAACTGACAACTATATCCTGGTTTGCCCGAGAGAGATTAATTATCACTTCTTAGAAATACTTATATTGGTCATTTCCCTACCTGAAGTGTCCCCTCTCTCACCAACCCTGACAACAGCACATACTATTTTACAGCTTTGTTGAAAGACTACTAAACTGGAATTCTTAGAACTGATTTTTTACCATCACCCTCGTGACAAAAAAGATAACTCTCGCTCAGATTCGGAGCCTTCAGAAATTATTTAACTTTATTTCTCCTGGCTCCCTATTGCTCCAAGCCACATACTAGTAACTGTTTTTCCTTTGACTCCCCCCCCCCTCTCACACACATATTCACTTATGTGTGTGTACTCGTTTTGATTACATTTAGTTCTCAAATCAGAAATAATTGTATTTCTTTGTGTAATCTTTCAAATATTTGTAAATTAAAATGTAGAGCAATCAGTGTCATAACATTTTCACTTGAGTTTGAAATTTTGGGGTGGGCCGTGCCCCCCCCCCCCCCCTCCCCGTCTAGTTACGTATATGCTTTTATCCCATTCTTCTTTTAAACTTTGACAAAATTCTTTAACTATATTTAAAAAAAAAAGTGTGATGGCCGGGAAACAAGATATATATAAATATGATTTTACTTTATATTCATAATCATATTTTTCTAATTTTATTTTCTTGAAATACAAATTTATACATCTATTCCCTTTTAAATGTAAATTCTTTAAAGAGAATTATCTTTTTAAAACTTTTCTAAAATATTCTATCTTCTAATTTTTTTTTTTTTTTTCATACATTTTCACATTTGATATGGAATATTGATTTGACTAAGGGATTTACAGAAATATTTATTTTTAAAAAATTACAAATTTTTAAAAAAACACACTTAAAAAAAAAAAAAATTATGAGTATTTTTTACTACGAGGAACAAATTTTAAAAATTTTCACTTTAAATAAAAAATTCCGAAACCAATTTAAAGATTACATAGCTGAAAAACTTTGTACAAAGTTTCATGGTTTTATCTTTCATATAAAATTAAATATGAAAAGTCTTGATAAAAAAATATTTCCCTGCTCAACAACACAAAACTATAACTGAAAAACAATTTACAAAGTTTCATGGTTTTATCTTTCATATAAATTTAAATATATCAATTTAAATATAAAAAGATTTAAAATATATTTCCCCCTTCAACAACACAAAACTATCTGACACATTTTCTGACTCGTTTTTAAGCATAAAAGCACGAGACTTGCAGGTTTTTTTTTTTTTTTTTTCATTTTCTGTTAAAAGAATTGCATCTTGAGTTATAAGTGATTTTTGTCTCAGGACAGCAGTTTTTTTTCCTTTCCTGCGCTGTCGTGTCCGGAAATTCGGCTCAAAACGCCAACTTTGACGGCATTTTTTGAAAATTCTTCTGCTTTTACCAAAAAACTGAAAAACGGTTCGATTACATTAGTTCTTTTAAGAAGAGCATCTGCCAATTTGACACATTTGGGATAAAAAATGTGTTAAAAAGCAGCCAGTTTGGAATTTGGCCTTACACAACGAGTTTTAAAATAAACCTTCTCTCTCTTATCGGAAAAAGCTGTTCAGAATAGATTGAAAAAAAAAAAACAATTTTAAATCATTGATATGTTTCTTAAAAAAACATAAATATTAAAATTAATAAGATGAACTGACTTCACAAAATTTTTACAATGCATTGTTTTCTTCAATGTTAATAACATCACTCTTTAAGAATAAGTTTCCATCGACGTTGTCTGATTTTTTTCTGAAATTTGAACTAGAAAAACGTATTTTTCTAAAATGAACTAAATTTATCTCCTTTATTTCCTGAGAAAAAAGAAAGAAAGAAAGAAAGTACGGACCAGGAAAAAAGTTACATAGTCCTAATTTCATATCAATAAATGTTTTGACTTTAAACTTATTTGTGGTGCATTTCACATTGTCTTGTTGAAGCAAGGTCGAGGGGGGGGGGGGAGGGGGATGTCCTGGGCACAAGAGTAGAACGGGGCGCCAAAAGAAGATTTGGTTCGTCCTTCGGTACAAAAAACAGATAACGAAATTTAGGAAAAAATGTCATGGAATCGGACGACCCAAAATAAAGATATATTCGTTAATTTTATACTCTTTGTTTTGAACAGGGCGTGATTTTTCTATTAAGGGACTGCTTAGGGGCGCCAGAGAATAATATTTGATTAACGAATTCATCTAAGATACCTGTAAGATTTATACACTGTCCCAATTATATTTGAATTGGTTCAATATTTCGGACATCGTGATGACAAAATTTGCTTTTGTGTGTCTCTGTAAACAAACTATATGATTTACATACTTGATTAATGAACACACCCAGATCCAAGGTACTTGTAAGATCAATACACTGTTCCAATTAGGTTCGAAATGATTCAATTTTCGAACATTATCTTGTTAACAAGATCTGGATTATATATAGATAGATAAAAACGAAGCGATTACAGCAGGTCCATTTCTAAAGAAAGCAATATAAAAATATTAAGATAAATATGCTTCCTAACAATTATTTCATATTTAAAATAAAAATTAGGGGAATGGATTGAAAACTTCTCTGTATACATTTATTTTGGAAAAGGATTGGAGAGGGCGCCAAAATGCTTGCGACTGAAAAATTCCTATTTTCGGCCTTGTATTGAAATACTATTACACTATTATTGATTTAATACAGATTAAATTAAGAATATTAACTAAATAAAACGATGTGCTGAAGTTAATTTTTTAATAAGATTAATTACATATATAATTTTTAGTTAGAGAAATTTACCTCTATTAACCTTTCATTTGCGTCTTCGACATAAGATTTGGCGCTCCGATTATATCCCTTTTTTCATCATAGTTTTTACTTTTTCTTTCTTTTTTTCGGCGCCCTCTTGATCCTTTAATAATTTCCCGATTTTTTCATCCACGGCATTTTGAGTATAATCTTTAAATTAATATTGTTTAATACAAATAAACGAGAATAAGTAATTTGTACGATTCTCTGCAACTACAAGATGTTACCTGCCAAAGGACACTTGCCACTATCAGCTGCATGAAGGGACAGTCGAGAGTCGATCAACCAGCGGGAGAAGAAAGAGTTCAGAATCGTAAAAATGTCAGTAGTTATTAATTAACCTCCCTCAGTCCTGGTGTTGAATAGAGGTTTGGTTATGTCTTTCCTGGATGTAATTTGAGTGTTAATAGCCTCGTTTCCTCAGATAAAGGAACCGGGCATATGGTCTATATGGGAAGATTTCAATGTCCTTGAACTGTTATTTAAACCCAAGGTAGAGCCACTCCCACAGACCGCAGCCTGGAAAAAATGAAAAAGAAAAGGAAAAAAAATGCGGAATCTAAAATTATTTTTTGTCGGTGATCTTTTGACTTTTGAGCGCCCCTTAAGCCGTTTCGCGACTTGGCGCCCTGTGCAGTCGCACACTTCGCACGCCCCTTGCGCCGGCCCTGACTGGAAAAGTAATTATTAGAGATGAGACAGGCACGATTTTTATACCAGTCTTCGGGGCAGGGCGGGCTCGGGCTCATTCTTTTATTTATTCTCCTATTCTCGTATAGAAAAAATAAAAATAACTTTAACGTAAATATATATTTATTTATTCCATTTCAAGTCATTTTAATGCTAATTTGATCAGAATGAAGGAGAAACAGAAATCATGTTTTTCTTTTCTAATATTAGAATGCTACTTTAAAAGAAAACTTATGATATTTGTAAATTTATGTGTGGCATTGACTGTGATAATTGGGTAATAAGGCACTAATGGGAAGAGTTGCGAATAATTTGTTGTTCAATTTTCGTTTGTGATAGTAGGATGTTTTTTAATTGGAATGTTTATTTTATTTTATATTTTTAGAGATGTAACACAAAATGAATATTTTCTTTTGTTTTTAGTCAATCAGCATTAGCTTAAGATTTTAAAATTTTTAGTCTTGTATTGTGTGCAAGTCATAATTGTTCTTCATATGAAAATAACTTTAGTGATTCTATTTTTCACCATGAACTTTGCTCTTGCTAAAGCTGTAATCTGCACATTTACAAAGTCACTTTCATTCGTAAGTTGGTATAATTGTCATGTATTGTTATTCCGATAGAAAGCAATCAAACAGTGTTTCCTCTTTTCCTTTTAAAGCATCGGATCTTTCAGATAACTGTGTCAAAGTTTTAATCTATTCTGATTTTCAGGAACATAAGAATCACAAAATATTTTGTTTTAATCGATTATAATTTACAAAGTACACCTTTTATAGAAGATAGAAAAATGTTGTTCCATTCTTCAGTACATAAATGGTAATTGCTGAAAATTCCATGTGCTTATTCATAAAATGCACTTTGTTAATATGTCCATCAGAAATGCTTGTTCGGGGAGAAAAATAGGAGAATCCTTTTAAGGAAGTATATTTTTATTTGATACTAAACTTCTCTTTTGATAAGATTAAATGTAAATTTCCATAAAATTAATTATCTGCTGGGGATTAACAGTTATTTTCACGTAAGAAGTTGTTTAAAAATGAGATATTACTGTTAAAACAATTTTTAAATATTAAATAATTTTTTTCAATTTCAGGCTCTGGTTTAAAATCGTCGGGATCAGGCTCCGAAAAAAGAGCTGAACTCATCTCTAGTAGTTAAGTTATGGCTGTTTTTATTTCAGCTCTCAAACCATAAATGCATATTTAAGTAATTGAAATTGCTGTGCAGCATAAAAATGTGGACATTTTTAAGTACTTGAGATGAATATTTCTATTTTTCAGAAATAAAAACTTTTAATGGCTTTGAAAAATGTGATTTTTTATAAACAAACGATTATGAAAAATGATCTTCCTGCAAAAAATGTGATTATATTTATACAAAACTGATTGCCTACAATTTATTTTCTGTTGTGCATGTAATGAACTATCGGAGTAAATATCTGAGAATTTCTTAAAATTTTTAAATTAACGCTTCGCTGTCCGGCGATAGCACAGTGGTGTCGTATGTAAAGTAACTTAATTTTAATCCTTAAAAATGCTACATTAGCACCAGAATTTTGGAATGAAAAATTCCCTTTTATCAAGTACATGAAGAAAAGATTTTACTTATTTTCGAATGAATTTGTTTCTAAATTCTAGTGTGAATCAATCATTTCAACATTTTACGAATATAAGTATTTTTACGAGACATGCAGAAGGCAAAGTGTTAATATACAGAAAATACATGAAATATCATCAAAATGGTAATTTGAATGGGTGTATCTATATGTGAATGGGTTTTTAGGCTACAGTTCATGTTATAGTTCATTACATTCTGAGTACCTCAAACAGCACATTTATTAAAAAATTGGTAAACTATACAATTGACTTTGTCATGAGGACATTTTTGGAAAGTATCATATATATATATATATATATATAGCATTATTTTTTCTTAAGTTTCTAAAAATTTAAAAGAAATTCCACCAAAACAATTTATTTAATTAATGAATTTATCTTTCCATATACTAATTTATTTAAAACAATCTTTATTATACTCATTTTCCCTTTATTTAAGAAAATGGTTGTCAAATTTAATAATTTTAAGATTGCTGGTCAATGAGATCTCAAATTCCCTTTGTTAAATGTTAAACCTATGGGTGTGTGATGCATTTATATTTTAAAAATAGCTCCTCAGAAAATTTATACTTTTGACTTCCTTTTTCTATGTTTTCTTCTTAAAGAATGTCTTTTTGTTTTTCAGTTGTCAAAATATTTCTAATATATATGCTTAATTTTATCTGAAGTGTTAAAATCTTATTCACAGTTCATATGATTTTAACACATAAAATGTTAAATTAAGCATATATTTCAGAAATATTTTGACAACTAAGAAAAAAGGGACATCCTTTAAGAAAAGTACACAGAAAAAAAAAAAATCGAAATATAATTTCCTAAAAAGCTTTTTTAAAAATACAAATGTATCACATGCCTATAGGTTTAATATTAGCAAGGAGAATTTGAGATGTCACTGACCAACAGCCTTAAGTTAATCATATGCAAAATATATAATACACTAATTCAGTCATTTTCAACATTTTTTAACTGTGCAACCCTTTTTAGAATCAATTTCTGTAGCAGAGCTGTTTAGGTCTGCCATATCCTATACTATCTTATAAGCTAATGACATTTAGAAATGTAATGTTACAGAGAGGTGGAAGAGAGAATAGATCAGCTATACTCAATCTACAACCTGAGACATACAATCAATCTATATTTATAAAAAATTGAGATGAACATAAAAGGTACTTACAACTTTTACTGTTGTTTTATATATTTTCATAAGAAAAAAAAGATTTACTTTCTTGCTTGTCAAAAGTTTTTTTTATATATAGATATATTTGTTATAGTGCTGTAGTTGGGTGGGAACGTCGTTCCCAGAAATATTTGGTTTGTTGCTGTAAAAAATATATATATATATCGCATACGAACACAAGCCCTTTTTTTTCCAGACTCTGAAAAGTATACCCATTTCAATGTCTGAATGTGAAAGAGCATTCAGCTGTATGAATGACATCATGAACCGATACAAAAAATTCACTCCTTATTGAAAGAGCCAGTTTACTTATATTCATAAGCGGTGTAGGACCTCTCTCAAAAGATTTTGTTCTGAACCATATGTGAAATCTTGGTTGCGATCAGAAAGAATATTAGCAGACGATATAGCTTGTCGTAAATCAGAGAGCACAGAAATCACCTCTCATTATCCTTCTTTATGGAAACTTCTAGGATAAATGTGCCAGTAAGTTATATATGGATTTATTTCTGTTATTTCAACTAAATTTTGATTCATAATGGAAAATGTTACTATGAGATTGATTAAATATTGCTTTTAGAAGAATGCTATGCCAATACAATACTATAAAAAAAATCTAGAATATAATAATTATAACTGTTAATTAAAGAAAGGCGGCTTTTGGCCAAATGTTTTAAATTGGCTTTTGGCTTAGCAAAAATCTGGTAGTGTCAGCATGTACTAGGTGTACCGGTTAATTCCCACTGTTTTACTTAATAGATGGCAGCAGCTATTAATGCAACGTTCAATCATTTGACATATAGTGTGTTTTGTTGTACTAACATAAGGCGTGAAAACCATAAATGTCTAAAGTTCTCAAAGTAATAACATCATATAAATATTCGTGCTCAAAAATGTCGAATTTCGTTCCTTCCAAAGAGCATTTGCGGACTGTGCTTTTGTTTCTGTTTCATTCCAAGAAATCGGCTACTGAAAG
Source organism: Maratus michaelseni (assembly GCA_963931845.1). Classification (NCBI taxonomy): domain Eukaryota; kingdom Metazoa; phylum Arthropoda; class Arachnida; order Araneae; family Salticidae; genus Maratus; species Maratus michaelseni. The sequence continues at coordinate 92,641,646 of OZ007597.1, read as the reverse complement.
TCATAGAACTCTTGTGAAAGTTCATGGTGACAATGCATTATCAGAAACAACATGCAGAGATTGGTTTCAACAATTTAAAAGTGGTGATTACAGCTTGGAGACAAAGAACGTCCAGGTTAGCCAAAAAAGTTTGAAGATCCCGAATTGGAAGCTTTGCTCGACGAATATCCGTGTCAAACACAAAAACAGTTGGCTGAGGGCTTAGAAGTTTCACAACAAACTATTTCCGATCGATTAAAAGCCGATTAAAACGGCCAGAATGGGCTAGAAGACATGGAAAAGTGATTTTGCAGCATGACAATGCTCCGGCTCATACCACAACTTTGGTCACGGACACCGTAAAAGCGCTGGGATGGGAACTGCTGCCTCACCCGCCGTACTCTCTGGACCTGGCCCCGTCCGACTACTATTTGTTTTCATCAATGTCACACGCATTGGCAGAGCAACACTTCGATTCGTACGAAAATGTGAAAAATGGCTCGATGACTGGTTTGGCTCAAAAAACGAACAATTTTTTTGACGAGGCATCCACAAATTGCCAGAAAGATGGGGAAAATGTGTAGCTAGCGATGGCCGCTGGTTTGAATAATCCATTTTTATTATTTCCTATGTATTTTTAGCTTCAAAAATCAATAAAAAACAGCGGGAATTAACCGGTACACCTAGTACTCTATGAAAAGGTGAGTTCCCACAAATATTTTTTTCCAACTACAGCACTGGGATGCATATATATTTTAATCTTCAAAACTAATCAAGCATCATTCAAAATTAAATACATTTTCACAATTTAAAAAGATAAAAAGGTTTTATATTGAGTAAAAATATGATTTATTAAAGACAATATCCTGTTTTTTTTTTATCTTTAGAACTGTTGAAATTCTGCATTATTTTATCGTGTGTGTTATATATTTATTATATACAGTTAATACTGATTATATTAATTTTGTTATATTGCTTTGTTATACTACTTCTATTATCTTACATACTTTTTGTCAGAGCAACAATAAATGCATAATTGTTCATTGAGACACTTGTGATTTTTTGTATTTTTTTTCACATCTAATATCTAGAACATTTGTCTGTTTCTGCATTTAAACAGTTTCTATAATTAGTTTTGCTACTTCTGTTATCTTACTACTTCAGTTATTATTTTTTTTAATTTTAATATACAAGTAAAGTGTGTTGGCTTGGCAGTCCACCTAACAAAGCAAACATAAGTTTGCAGCTTGTGAGAACAAAAAGCTTGAGTATAACTGGAATAGATTGTCAAGAAATGTAAAGAAAAATCTAAGCGAATGTGCAATTAAATTATATCATAATATTCATTTCATATTCGACACCACCAATAGACATGATAGCATCCAAACTTGTCCATACATAAAAGCTATTCCAAAGTTTGAAAAGCAAACCATTTGTGTTATACTAGATTTTACATAATTTTTGTCACAGCAACAATAAATGCATATTGTTTATTGAGACACTTGTGGTTTTTTGTATTTTTTTCACATCTAATATCTAGAACATTTGTCTGTTTCTGCATTTAAACAGTTTCTAGAATTAGTTTTGATAGTTGTATAATTAGGATGTCAAAAATTTTAATCTAAAATCGGTGATTTAAATCATGACTCTTTTAACCCTTTAAGACCGAACCTACACAATTGTGTAGGTGATCATAAGGAAAAAAAAAAAAATTTCCTCTTTCCCTGTGATTTAAAGCTTATCCTGCACCACACAATTGTGTAGATCCCCCTTGACATAACCTGACAACGTAATTTTTTAAAAAATATTTCTTTTCAATCAAATAGAATTTTTATATGCTTTTAATTTCTACCAAAACTCTTCAGGTCTTAAAGGGTTAAAATCATTGATTAAAATTAAAATAATAATTTTTCTTAATTTTTAAAATGATGCGAAAAAATATTAAAATCTATGATGCACGTAAATTGTAATCATGTTTCTAAAGATATTTTGCCTATTAAATACATGAAAGAAGTTTTTAAATAATTGTTTATAAGCTTAATTATTTAAACGTGTACAAAATAAAATACAATAAGCTTGTGAATGGTAAGTTTTCACAGGTATAAAAAGCATTTAATTTAAAATTACTATTTAATACATTTTTTTATAATTCATATTGTCATATCTTTCTTTGAGTAATCAAATTATTCACTTGTTTATATAAAACAAGCACAACAAACATAATAATTTTCTGTAGATAACAGTTATTTTAAAAGAATGTATACAAGGAGGAAAAAAACACCAATTAGTACCAAAATATTAAACATAGCAAGAGCTACTTCAGTAGAAGTTGAAAGAATGTTTCCTATTTTTGGAATATTCATATATAGCAAATAAAGATAGAAAAGGCAGCAAAACTTTTAAAAAAATTCTAAGCACTGAATGTTAATAATACACACTGAGTGGGCAGTAATTTTAATATTTAATATTTTGATAACTTAAGGCTGGTAATTGGTCAACTTCCCAATTCCCCTCGCTGGTGTTGTGTTAAACCTATGGGGATATGATGCATTCATATATTTAAAATATCTCCTCAAGAAATTAATATTTTTAACTTTTTTTTTTCTGTGTACTCTTTTTAAAGGATGTCTCTTTTTTTTTTTTTCTTAGTTGTCATAATATTTTTAAAAAATATACTAAATTATGTACATATTTTAGAAATATTTTCACAAGAAAAAGTGACATGCTTTAAGAAAAATACACAGAAAAAAGAAATTAAAAATATTAATTTCTGGAGGAGATAATTTAAATATACAAATACATTCCATGCCCACAGGCTTAACATTAGCAACGGGAATTTGGAAATTCACTGACTAACAGCCTTAATGTGAATTGCAGGTATGAGTGGTCACTTATATGATTATATTTACTGTGTGTAGATATAATCCATTTTCATATTTTTTTTTTTTTTTTAGGTTAGCATACACATCTGTAAATTTAAAATTATAAGATTGCTGTAATTTTACAAAGTACAAGTGCTAAAAGAGTTACTATATTCCTTTGATTTGCAATTTGAGCTATTAACTAATGAAATTATTTATTTTCATTTTTTATAATTACTACTAATAATTTAATTGATTAAAGTGTAAAATGTACACTATGCTTCTTAATAATATTTAAGGGTTTAACTGTTTTGGAAACCTACACATCTTGATTGGCATTCAATACTTTAATAAAGGGAAAAAATCCGATTTCTTTATAAAAAAAATCATGATTTTTATATTATATACCTTATGTGTAATGTCAGGGAAAATACTGTTTCACAGAGGTAGGAGTCATTTAAGGTCATACTGGTGTGTCACTATTTTTTTTAATTAATGCTAAGTGCATGGAGGATATCTATCTAGACATATCACAAGTTATTAATGGGAAGATTGGTATAAGTGATTAATTCCATGAAACAGCCAGTAGATAGCTCACAGACATATGACATTGGAATTCATCTTAATGCAACCAGAAAATTTAAGAAAATGTGACAGACACCACAAAAACCTTAAATGCCTAATATATAGAGAGAAGTGAAACACTAATTTTGCTTCCTCAGGCAAGATTTTGAACAATCATATTGTAATTTACATTATCATTCAGAAAATCTTAAAAAAAAAAAAAAAAAAAAAAAAAAAAAAGTGCTCTGCATGAAAGTCTTATAACAATCTCCACATGGTCATCACCAAGACATTTTTTTATATATATACAGTAGAACCTCGATTACCTGACCCTCAATTAACCAGAACTCTCCGTAAACAGACATATTTTTAACATAACAGCTGATCCCACTCTAAAACTTTCAGAATTTAAAGTTTATAATATTACAAAAAAACATATTTTTTTCAAAATTTTTAAAAAACCCTATTTAAATTTTTTTTAATTAAATTAAATTAACATTTTTAAAGCTAAGCATAGTCAACTTGCATATCAAATTAAACCTTATGAAATTCTCTTTAAAATGAGGGGTCAAACAACTCTCTACACCTGATAGAACTTGAAAATTTTTAAATGGAAAACATTTATACAAGCCAAAAAATGATGATTTCTCGAAATTAAAAAAATTAATTGTATGAAAATTTACCAAAATAAAAAAATAATAAAAGGTATTCTCATTTGTATCACCAAGGAGAATGATTCCTGTAAGTTTTATCAAAATCTAAAATGGTCAGGTTGAATTACTGGTTGATTTGACATGGAATGATTAGATGATTATTGATAAATTCTCGATTATCTTATGTTGGTTCGGTCTCAATTACGTTGGATAATTGAGGTTCTACTGTACTTCATTTCTATTTTAATTTAAAAACTTCTCTCACATGATGTAATACAAAGAGATATATCAACCGAAGGTTACAAGTTTTCTATATTCTGGAAATGTAAACAATGCACTAATCTCAATGTTTCAAATTCAAATTTGGAAATACTTAAATATATAAGTAAATCTTTAAGTTAGTGCAAATATTTTATGAAATGTTCTGTTTTTTTTTTTTATTTAACATGGAGAAATATTTAGAAATTTTCAAAAAATATTGATAGGTGTCTGTCTATGATATTTCTTGCGTGAAAACAACTCCAAATGGGTAAAATACTAATTTATAAAAATTAGGTATGTAATAAATAGCCAAACATTTGGTGGCCAAATATCATTTCATAGAAATATGCCTTTTAAATATATATACTATATACGTATATATATATTTTTTCTAATTTAAAAATTTTAACAGCTTGATATATACAGTGGAACTCCCCTTTAACGAAGTCCCTGTTTAACAAAGTTTTCAACTTAACAAAATTTTCTGAAGGACTTTGACTTTGAACACCATTAGCATGTAAATTAATCTCCATATTACGAAAAATATATTCTATATAACGAAGTTTATTCCATTTTTGTACTTGTACAGAATTGAAACTAAGTTGTTGCTGATGCGATGGATATGAGAATTTATTTCAGCGGTTTGTATGAAAATGAACACATTTAAATAATTTCCGTTCTCCTTGGTGCTAAATAAAACATATTTTTCACAATAAGAAAAACACTTGTTATCATTACTCTCCCACACCGAGACTCCAGCGCTGACAGTTTTGAAAAATCAAAGCCACCTTTTTACTTTCAATGATGTAGAAGATGCAGTGATGTAATGGCGTCAGATGCATTTGAACAAAAAAATATCAGAGTCAGGCACCTTCCATTGCTGATAGACAATTGTTTAGTACATTCACAAAATGTGCTTCAAAATGCAAATTGAAGAACATCAAAGTTATTTGTGTCCTGCCAATACAACTTCTAAACTTCAGCCATTAGTCTAAGGAATAATAAAAAATCTTGAAGTACATTATCGAAAAAGACAATGTAGACATTAGTTTGAGAACCTCTGTATCAGAACCGATGAAAGTTTGAGCGAAATCTTGGGAATGTAACGTGATTTCATGGACCGCACACAACTGGTTTGTAAAAGACGGCTTCATAATTGAACCTGAATCAAATGCTTCTGAATCTAATACCTGTTTGTCATATCTGAAGGGGAAATTTCATGAATTTAAATTTATTTCTATTTAACGAATTTTCTTCATAACGAAGTTTTTAAGTGTAACGATGAGACTTTGTTAAATGGAAATTTCACTGTATTCTGTAATATTTCAAACACAATAAAACAACTTTTACTAATAGCATAATTATATCTAGTGTTCACCTTAGAAAGAAGAAACAACACTATTGAAGCAGAAAAGGGCATTATTTTAAAAAGTACATTATTGTGTTTAGTAACGAAATTAAAAATGTAATTTTTAGGAATAAATAAAACATTAATTTCAAATGATTTTATGAATTATAAATAAATATATATATATTTTTTTTTTCAAAAAGACTTTGGAAGAGTTCTATAATTTTTAAAAGCTATTTGGTACACAACACAGATTTAAGAATATTGAAGATTTTTATGGATTTCTGTGTACAAGTAGGGATACATTTCATTATTTTTAAAAAGTGCAAGCTGCTGCACTTTTAAAAAATAGCCTAGAGTTAACACTAATTACATACTTGTAATTCATATGCATTTTAACAAAAATAAGAACTTATTACTAGAGTTAAATTTGCTTTATTTTTGAATTTACAAAACTTATTGCATCACAAAAAATTAGGAATTTGCATTTTATATTTGGGCATGCAAGTAAATTACTGTCATTAAAATATAAAAATGTATTCTTCCCTTATACTATTCAGCAATACTTTTATCCTTTCTTATATGGGCCTCACATAATACTTATTCTCCTCCATAATTCACAATATCTCTTGAAATTGTCTTTGGTCCAGTAAATTTTATTGTGAGGAGTTTGCTATCCTACTGGTCAACAAATTTATAAAAATGAGTCTTTCTCTGAAATCAGTTTCCATTCTTGATTTCAGGGGTAGTACTATTCCTAGATATTTCAGGACATACTTTTTTCGATATTTCAGGACACATTTGCTTGGCATACTAACAGAAAAAACCCATAACTCCCTCTTCAATACATTTTATTATCATAAATAGTACACTATATACACATTTTTTTGTTTTAAAAGTATAGGTACATTTAAAAGAAAAGTAATTTTACCAGAACCCTTAGACCAAACTGCTAAAAAATTGCAATTTTTGCATTACTGAAGGACAAAAATCGATTTTTTCTTCACTGATCAACGAAAATTGCAAAATATTTTCTTTTTTTATAACTGATTGGTAAAAGTTGCAATTTTTTGTGACTGACAGACAAAAAGAACAAGTTTTTTTTAATGACTAATCGATAAAAATTGCGATTTTTGGTTACTGATCATCACCAAAAATTAATTTTTTTTTTTGTGCAAATCAACGAAAATCAGTATTTTTAACAATAAATTGTGAATATCATGATCATTTTGCATCAGTAAAAAGGTACACCTACTCCCTACTTGATGATATCAAATGCTAATATAGCACAAAACTCGTAAAATTTCAGGAATTTTAGGACAGACTACCATATTTTAGGACATTATTTTTTTCAGGAATTTCAGGACAAGTACTACCCCTGTTATTTACTTTGTGTAACTTAAAAATTAAATTAAAGCAAGAGGTATGGCAGGAATCATTCTAGAGAGTTTCAGAAGGGCGGCCTGCCCTCATGCCCTTTTTAGATAAAATCCCACCCTCCTTGCCCCTTTTCCAGGTAGAATTCTACCCTCCTTGCCCTTTCTCCAGGTAGAATTCTACCCTCCTTTTATTCCTGGGTAGAATGCTGCCTTGTTTGTATTGTACTTTCAAAAATTCTTTACTTATCTTTTATTTTTAGAATGCTAGTATGGTACATCAGGAGTACTCCTCTTTCCCTCTTTATTTCTCTGTGAAATGCCCTGGTATGTCTAATCTTTGACTTTGAGGGATTCATTTTTTCCATTGAACAAGACATAGGGTAACAACCAAGGGTCATTGATTAATTTCACCTTGTCTAGCGAAATATAGTATTAGATCAGGCATTCCGGCCTTTGACCACATAATAACTTACATAAGTCATATAAAAATTTGAGAAGTAGCTTTAGAACTTTTATTTTATAGCTTTTTCAAAACCAGTGTTTTGCTAAAACTGGGAAAAAGTTATCTGGTGAATAAAAGTTTTAGAGAGAGAAGTTTTTGAATATCGTAGGGAAAGGGGGGAAATGACTGAATATAGTAAACAATTTTACAATAAAAATTGAAAACAAGTTTCACTTTGCTATTTTTAATACTTTTCAAACAGCGAAGTTATGGAAATTAGAAATGTTATTGGGTTTTTTAAATTAAGGAGTACTTTAAGCTGTTGTCAGACTTCCCTCCCCACCAGTATATTGGTATATGCACTTATTACAAAAATGCCCTTTTAGGTAGCTTTCAATACAAAAATGTATAAAGCTACCTATTGCAGCCTTTCGGAGGAAAGCAGTTCCGGAAAATTTCGATATATTTTCACCGATCATGACCCCCAGACCCCAAAACCACCCTCCGTTCAAATGTTGATTTATATATATAGATATATCCATATATATATATACAGTCGAACCTCGTTAACACGAAATTGAAGGGACTGTGAATTTATTTCGTGTTAACCGGCACAATAGTGGCGCCATCTATGTTAGATATAAAAACTAAATGAATTAACCTACAAATATATGTATGTTCTTAAAATCATAAATTAATAAGAAATAGAAAATTTAATTAAAAAATTAAACAAATTGATCGTTACTTTGGGAAATAATAAATTTATTTACTTGCTAACCATTTTCCTTAAAAAGTTCGTTATTGAGTCCGTCAGTTTTTGTTGAGTACTTCTTTTAGGAAAGTCTGGAATTTATCTAATTTGCCCAAAGCACGGGAGGCATCCTCTTATTCCATAACGGAACGTTGTACAGTTTTCAAAGCTACGGTTCATTCATTTAATGACACTAAACTTTTCCGTTCTTTGTCGATTTGTTCATGCTCTTCTTACACTTGTGTCTGATGTGGTCATGTTTTTTTCAGGTAATGCAGCATTTATTTCTTCGTCTGGCATCACATCCAAAGTTAGCATATCTTCATTTATGCGAATGTACTCGGAAAAACAAGAATTTTCCATTTTTCGATCGCAGATAATTCCATGACGCTCTTTGAATTTTCTCAGTCATCCGTTAGAACATGTAAAATAGCTCTCACCGAGAGCATCAGCAAAAGCCTGTGCTTTCTCTTGCAAAACTGCACTAATTAAAACAATGTTCTGGCTTTTTGTCTCTTTTATTCACAGCAAGAGAGCAATTTCAATTTATACATTCTTTCCAGTAAACTTTCGTTTACTTACTGGATCAAATTGACTCACAGCATAAGGTTGAAAATCTTTTCACGTTTCTTTAAAATCGTACAGAGTATGATGGTGGGTATCCAATACATTGCTGTAATTTCTGATTTTTTTAGCATTTTATCACTAACTTCTTTTAAAATGTTTTGCTTGGTTTCTAAAGATGGGCTTGCTGCTTTCGACTTTTCTTTGATAGTATTCTACAGAACAACTTCGAACAGAGTTTCAATTATGTAAGTCAGGTGGTAAAATAGGGATTGTCACTTCTTTCACCCGAAAATAGAAGATTTCAGGGATCCGGTTTATGGTTTATGTCACTGTCAATACAGTCAAACAAATAATGGAATAATCATTTTCAAAAAAAAAAAAAAAAAAAAATTCTTCACTAAAAATTTCATTGTGACTGATGATCTATAGCTGATATGGTTAGTGTGGGAAAACTTTCGCATATCAGAGGACAAAAAAAGCATGGATTAGTCAGGAATTCGATAGTACACTACTTTCTGAAACCCTTTTCCACTTTAGGTCTTTTTCAAACCATGAGAAAAATTCCATTTTTAAAAAGAAGAAGTGAAATATAGGTTTGAAATATTGAAAACTTTACGTAAGGAATCATGTTTGGATTTGGAGCAAAAAAATTTTTTCCGCGTTAAGCGGGATTTTCCGAAATTTCATTTCGTGTTAAACGAATTAATTAACATTGATTTTCAGACTGATCTGACGGGACCTCAGTATTTTTTCGTGTTAACGAGGTTCGACTGTATATATATCTGACCTATGTCATACGATAATGCTTGTATTTATAAATCAATTTTTATGAAACTAATTGTGTGTATTAAGCTCACCCATGTCTCAACCGAGTTCGTTGACCAGCTTGGTCCACCATTTTGTTTCAAGATGACGGCCATTTAAAAATTTAAAACTAAAATAAATATACAAAAAAGTTAAAAATTCAAATTTATTTTTTAATTACGTTTTAGGTCTTGATACAAGGATTCCAGAGCATTTTTTGGTTTACCTCTATCTTAAAAAATGGCTGAGATAGAGCAGTTTGAAATTCTAGGGTGGCTGACATTTTGAATCAAAACACATTAACGCGATTATTCGCAAATTATTTTCTTTCATTGTTGTAATAATTTTCCCAATCATACGCATAAAACTATATATTCATATCCGTTAGTGCCAAATTAGACGCCATTTGGCGACCAAAATAAGTCTTTATAAATGAAGCCAATTTGGCTATTGCTCAATAATTTGGCGAATTTCTCATTCAAATTCAGTATTAACGAATCTTTTGTAAACATTTCTTTGCATTTTAACTTGCTGTTTTCATGTAACATTAGCTAAAATTTTAAAACGAAGATATAGGAAAGCTACCTTTTCCTCCCGGTACAGGCCGGAAGGACTTTTTATGAAATGATGTGCCCTTTTCAACAAAATTGCCCTTATTATGTAATGTGCACCCTTCCCTTTTTTATGTTCTAGAATGATCCCTGGGTATTAGTCGAAGTAGAAATACATATTTAATAATAAAATCTTTGACAGATGAATGAGCATATATACAAGAACTCAGCAAGTTCTACAACTTACTGTACACATAGAAGCTGGGAATAGTATGAATGATATTGAATCTACTGCAATATTTTATATTAAATGTATTTAAGGCTGTTCTTAAAAAGTTCAATGCATATCTCTCAGACAGATTCACAAAGCCATTTTTATATGCACTTGAAATTTGCAACCAGTGATATTGAAGTGCTTTAGAATTGAAAAGTTTTTCATTTCTTCATAAATGTATTACATCCTGATTTTAAATCAACTGTCTTCAGTGCAGGATTGTCAAAAATTGTGATTTTTTTTCTCTCAGAATTTAAATTAGAATTTTTTTTTTTTTTTAAATATTATTTTGTGTATGGTGTGTGTATTTATTTAGTTTCTCTATATAGATTTGCACATTTCTATTAATTTCATTAAAATTCCTAGACAATTTAAATAAAAATTGTTGCAAACAAATTCGCACGATTCACTTAAAAATCCTATTATTCTATTAAATCTAAATTGTTATACATATGTGTGTATAAATTATATTTAATTTTTCTTTAATGTATTACCAATAATATATAGGGGCAATTGTGGATTCATGAAAGAATACCCGAAATTTTAGTGAGAAAATGTTTTTGTATGGAGAGGGGGAAGGGAACATATTTATTACAGAGAGGTCAAATTATGAAAAATAGGAATTTTAATTAATATTTAGCAATCATATGACATTTATATGTCTTATTTTAAGAATTTAACTATCAGAAAAATCAAAATTTATGTACTGAAAATGAAAAAAATACCTGAATTCAGGTATATAACCTGAACACAATCACCCCTGAATATATATAATCACATAATAAATGCAGCAAAGAATGCTAAATGTATATGTGTATTTAACTGATTCACTGTCATCTTTATCACATAGACTGCAAGTTTGTGTTTTTCCATCTTTGTCACAATATCCATCATTTCAACACTACATGATTTGCATATTGCTTTCACACCTTTTCCAAAAACAGTTTTTTTTTTTCTTCTGTAAAATAAAGCCATATTGGACCTTTCTTTCTACCAGCCATTTTGCTTACATGTCAACTGTCAACATAACCAAAGCTCTCTGTACAGTACCTAGTATTAGTAAATGGTACTCTTGTCCCAACTTGTGACTGACATATTCATACTATACTAATGATTTCCAAAACAGTTACCAGATGCAAGGTAATCAAACAACTAAAAAGTGAAGCTATCAATTGTCAATGTTATCCAGCCCTCAGCCATTGACGATTTCAGTAATCAATCATGCTTACTTGACAGTAGGAATTACTGCTTAGCTTAGAAATAAGGTATAATACTATTTCTTATCTTTTCTATTGTATTGCAGTAATCAATGGATTCTAGGAAAGAAAGAGGGGCAGTTACAGGGATGAAAGTATTTTCAGTTATACAAAGATACATGAAACTGGAATTCTATGTCAGACAGTCCATGTATATGTATGATCAACCATCAACATATGAGATATTGTAATTTGCAAGTCTAAGCAACTAAATATAAAACAAACTTGTAAATTTTGTATAATCTGCTTTAGAGGAAATAACCCCACTGAAACCACTATTATATTAAATACTTTTAAGTTTGGCTTCAGCATCTAACTTGCAAAAATGAAGTGATCATCTAGGAAAGAAAAAAAGTTTGAAAATGAGAGAGCATTTAACAGTATTTTTTGGAGATGCACTATGGATAGATAATATTTTTAATTCAGCATTTACTTTCATAAAATAATAGTATTTTCGAAAGTTTTATTTAACATTATTAAAAGGTCATTTTTAATCTGACATGAATGATGACTTATTTTAACATGGAAGATTAATTTTATCTTTATTCAGCCTAAAAATATCAATGTTGAAAAAAAAAAAAAAGATTTAAAAAATAATAATTTGATTTAAATCAAACAACCCTGATTCATGGTACTAACTTTTTTTTTTTGCTAGTTTATTAAAACATTAGAATTAGTTTCAATAACTTAAGCTCTTTAAGAGCTACATTAAAGTACAATTAAGCATCTTATAAAATATATCTGTTAGGAAAAAAAAAAGATAGTTTCCCTAATCCTTGGTTTTAAGAATTTGGCTAATTATACATAAAAGAACAAAAGAATCTTATAAACCAATATCTGAATAGAGGATGGTTGTGCGGTCATGATTGGTGAAAATATACCGGCTTCTAACTTTTTGCATTGGAAGCTGTCTAAAACTGCCAATAGTGCTTATAGCAATATTTAACTCTTGACATTATATTATTAATTTTGTAAATAGCTTATTGTCAAGAATTTCTCTGATTTTACAAGCTTTAAGTACTTTTCAGAGCAAGTTATTTTTTTAAAGCCTTTTATTATTACTTGAATTACGTGACATTAAAATTTTGTAAGTTGTTAAGAGCAAAACCAGAAAATTAAAAAAAAAAAAAATCCAGTCAAATACTTAAAATTACTAAAAAAAGAGAAAAAAGCAGAAAAATGACACATTAGGATTAGATGATAAATCTTTTTATGAAAATATCAAATGACATTACAAAATCAACAAAACAATCACATAAAAAGTATTCTACATATTTCTTCTAAATGATATACATACATATCTCAACTGAAAACACATTTCAATAACAAGATGATATATACAGGTGACACAAAGAATATTGACAGGTGAAAAGCACAAATTGAACAGAAATATTTTCCCCACTATTTATAAATAATTACTTTGTAGTAAACATAAATCAAATGCATTTAAATCATTCCTTAATCAACTAAATTATGTTATGTGAATTAAATATGTAATATTTCATAACATGTCATAAAAAATTATTAATTCAGTTTCAAAAGCAAATGTAATCAATATCTAATGCTCTTTAATCATAACTGAAGAAACAAACAATTTAAAAATTATCAAACATCTATTTTCAAAAATAGATGATAAATATTTCCTTAAAAGGGAAGATACACACATTATCTAATAAATATTAATTTTAAAGATATGTAAAATGAATACAAATGGTAAAACCTTAAAAAACTAATAATTCAAAAAGGTGCAAGTAACCAGCCTTTTGTCTGTCACCATACATTTCACATAAAATTTTGTGAGTCAGACCGATTCACTTATCATAAAACTGTATAAGCCAGTCAATTAAAAAGTTAGTCAATTGAGAAAAATTATAAGTCAATTTTTAATTTAAAAAAATAATAATAATTAGAGGACATACTGCACACATTAATGGGATAATTTAATTTCAGAATATGACTAGCAACTACAATAACAATAAATAAATATTATAATGAAAATAATTGATTTTTTTTTTGTCTATTTTTCATTCCCTCAAAATCATTAAATCTTTTAGATATGGAAAATAAGTGATGTTATGTGATGTCACACATACTCAAAGGCTTTGTTTCCAATAATTGAAAGGTAGAGTTAATTTCAAAAAATTTGAATTTTTGGATTTTTTTAAAAGACATCTCTTGGAACATAACAATTGACAATAGATTTTTGTGAATGAGAATTTTATATAGACAGTAAACTCTTTCAAATCTGCACATCATTTCAGATTGCAGATGTAAGCAATGAAACTTTTAATTAAGATGTAGGAAAGAAATTCAAGATTATTTAATTTTTATGTCATTCTGTACACATTTTAATACAACTGAATTTATGCTTTCTCATGAAGGTAGAATAAATTTATTTACAAAAAAAAATTAACACCGATATCAATAGCAATCGTGATTTTTTACAAAATGCATTTTTATGTATTAATCAAGCTTTCTTGGTGATTAAGACTGGCTCAACCATGAAATAAACTTTGCTATTTTATGATTTTGATGTAAATTATTAGTGTACCTACCTTTATGAGGCAAGTTTCATTAAATAATTCAATGAAAAATTATCTCATCAACATTATGCATTAATTTTTTACTTTTAACATTAACATTTTTTTTTTTTTAATTTCTTATTTTTTATTATTTTACTATATTGTAAGCACTATGATTTTGAGTGCATTATTACATTCAAATTACTGTTTAAAAAATGTAACAAAGCAGGGACCAGAAATCCACAAAATTCTAAAATCTGCACAACCTCTTGCAGATTTGAGGGAGTCTACTTTATCCATTTTTTTCATAAAAGGAGAAGGGATGGAAGGTGTCTCAATTATTGACTTACTATTGTAAAATTTGTGAGTCACATTTCATATTTTTTTTTCGGAAATTAAGAGTAAAACACAAGCCCTGTTCGCAGATTACATCAAATTTAAAAGCTATTTTCTATGAGAATTGATGAATATAATTGTTTTCTAACGTTCTATCTTTATACTTTAAAAACATCGAGAAATTATGTATAAATATTTATATGATTTTTTGTAGGCATGTTAATACAGTTTTATGGACCCCTCAGTGGCTGAGAGGATAAGAGGCTATTTCACTCAGATGAAAACTCCCGCTTGCTAATGTTAATCCTATGGAGGAAATAATTTACGATATCTCGTTCGCATTTCAATATTTTTATGATTCTTTTTGCATAGGATAGCTGAAGTCTATCTCTATGCACACTCCTTTGTACTTTTTCGATTTTTGTTGCAGTTTCTTGTTTTTTATTGAGGATACTTTTACTTTCGAAACTGGCTCCAAAAGTGAAAGTATCTTAATAAAAAAAACTTGTAATCAAAATCGAAAAAGTACAAAAGAGCATGCATAGAGATTGACCTCAGATATCCAATGAAAAAAAAAACATTTAAAAATAATGAAATGCGAACGAGATATCTTAAATTATTTCCCCCATAGGATTAACATTAGCGAGCGGGCGTTTTTGCCTGAGTGAAGTAGCCTCTTAAGACACCACTCCACTAATCGCCTGCGAGCATAAAAGGTGCCAGGTTCAAAGGTCTTTTTTCTACCTGACCAGTCATCTGTATTAAGGCTTCTAAATGGGTATAGGTGTCCAGCAAGCAAGTCTGATGTATGATTTCAATTAAATAAATATAGCTTTATGAAAGGAAAAGCATCTAATTATAACATTATGCCATTTAGATGAATCAACTCAAAAGGCTAAATTTAAACTTTTAAAAGGACTTGAAAAATTTCTAAAAGGCTTAACATTTCCAAAGCCATAATTTTTAAATTCTGCTAATAAAATTGAAATCTAAAAGTATACAAATTCATATAAACATTATATTAAAAAAAAAATTATTGATGAATTTAGTGAAAAAAGTTAAACTCAGTCACTCAAATTCTGTTCTCTAATGCATGGAGAAGGGAAAGACTATCTCCTAAAGGCATGGAATACAGTCTTGTTTTTCAAATTTCTTAGTATTAATTTTTTTTTCTGCGTACTTTTTTAGTTTACAAAATATGTACTTTTTATTTTAAATGTTAAAATCTTATTCAGCTTGTCAACTTCATTAAAATTTTAAGGCTGTTCTCAAATCCAAACTGGCTACTTTATGACATATTTTTTAATTCATTTTTGTACGGAAAGGCATGAAATTGGCAGGTGTTCTTATTCAGAAACTATGTAATCGAAACACGTTTTCTATTTTTTGGTAAAGGCAGAACCTTCATGAAAGTCGATGCTTTGAACCAAATTCTCACCGCACCAAAGCAAGCAAGGAGAAAAATGCATTGTCACATGACACAAATCTTTATAACTCGATACGTAATTTATTAAAATATATATATATATATATATATATATATATATATATATATATATATATATAGAAAACTCATTTCAATTCCAAATTGATACAATATTCAGACCTGCCAATTTTTTTACCTTTGCGTTTAAAAATGAGTCTGAAATTGTGTCAGAAAGTTTCATGTTGTTGAGCAGGTCATTTCAGAATCACCTTAACACATAAAAGGGAAACTTATACATATGTGTTAGAAATATTTTGTCAAACAAACCAGTAAGATACATTGTTATACAGAAAAAAAGTTGGCCATGAAATGTTACAATGTTAAACCATGCAAGTGTTTAACATTGTAGAGGGAAATTTGAGATCTAACTGGGGTTGATGCAGGTTTTTTTTTTTTTTTTTTGAGGGGGGGGGGGGGGGGGGGGGGGAGGCATTTTGTGAAAAGTAAAATTTTGTAACGAAAGTCAAAGTTACTCAAATTCGAATTAAGCATTTATTAATAACTTCTTTCAGTCCTTCTGCAAAAGTTTTCCTTCCTGGTGAATTTGTTGTGTTTGCAAATTACACATTTTAAAACATAACAAAATAAAAATAATTGATGATGAGTGTGCTTTTATGGAATGGAGTTTTGTGAGGGGGCCTATTTTACTGAGAGGAATTTTGTGAAGGGAGCCTAATTAGGCCCTAAATTTTGCCTGGATCAACCCCTACATATAAAAGACAAAAAAGTTAAATGAAAAAATATATTATATGTAGTATGCCTTTCACATCAGAAAAGCTAAAATTCAGGCTTCTATCAGTGTTATTCAAACAATTTATCTTACCAGACTTTGCTCGGCCATTTAACAGATACTCTTAAATTTATTATTACTTACTTATAATTACATTATTATTAAAGAATCTTAATCATGCCCAATGTTGATGCCTTTCCTTACACTTAAACATTTGCTAAAATATAAATATCGAACATTAAAAGAAATTTTTAACCCATTAGTATGAAGGGTGATCACATGAACACAATAATTTTTTTTATTAAGTTAGTAAATGGTGCATTTTTTTTTTTTTTTAAACACAACATTAATATTATTATCCCATTTAACCATGTTTAATAAATCAATTATTTATAAATTAACAAATAATATTCATTTATAAATAATTATTTTATTTACATTAAATAAACACCCTCTCTCCCCAACAGCATTAATAGGTGAATATAAAAATTTTATGCTTCTAATGAACAAATTAAACACAGATGTAATGGATATGATAGTAATGATATATAATACATAAAAACATGATAATTGCTGAAAAATATAAAATTCTTATTTGTTTTAAAAAGTAACCAAATAAACAGCTTCAATTAGCCAGAACACGTGTTCTGTTCTGGCTAATCAAAGCTGAAAATTTTCTTCTGCATTTTGACGAAAGATAAATACATTATATCTTGTCTTATTATAATTTTAAGTAGCTAAGACAGAATAGTAAAAAATTATAATTTTTTACTTTGTACCCCATTACGCAAACTGCAGATGAAATTAATCTTAAAGATTCATAAAATTATTTTATATAAAAAGCAATATAAATTTGAGAGCAGCTTGATATTTTTTTTCTTCACAATTTTCCCATAAATACGAACATTGAATTTTATAAAAATCTGCATCTATAACAGTTTCTCCCTATGTTTAAAAAAGCACAGGGAAAAGTGCACTTTTTCATTTCTTAAGGGCACTTTTTAGTTTCTTAAAGGCACTCTTGATTTAGAAAGAAACTTTTACTATTTAAAAGTTTGAAACTCTTTTCATGTCATGATATTGAATCAATTTTTACTATGCAAGCTTTTTAAAAAAAAATACAAATGGCAGTAAGGGCGCCATTTTTTTTTTATTAGAGCAGGGGTGCAAAAATCTAAGCACCAGAGGGCCAATTTTCACCACTAAATTTTATTAGTATTCTTCGTCAAATTTTATTAGTATACATTGCCTACATTTTATCAGTATTCTTATTAGGCGAAGAACACTAAAAATTTAGTGGTGGGAATCGGCCCATTGGCACCTAGATTTTTGCACCCATGGATTAGAGGCTTTGTAAAAGAAAGGACAAGCAAGGTGTAGCACCCTGCTGAAACTGTCTGGAGGGGAAATGCTATTGTGAATGCATTAAGATAAAGTCATTAATAATTAAAGATCTTAATAATCATAGTTTTTGATAAAGCATAACAATTACTTTTTCAAAGCAAATACGACCACATGTACTAGTCTATGTTATCTGTAGTCATAAAAACATCATGGATAAATTCAAATAGAAAACACATTACTATATATGTATATATTTATACCATTTTTGATATTATACACATTCTTTCCCCTATGAAACAAGATTAAAAAAGGCTGAAACAGAATAACTTTCATTGAAAGCATTAAAAAAATTTTTAAAGAAAATATAAAGTTAAATTATATTTCAGCTAATTTGTATTGCATTTTAACACAATCATAATACTTGAATAACATAAAACATTTAACACGGAAAAATACTTTAAAAGAATGCACATTAAAAGACACTGTATAATATTTTCGTTAAATAAGTTGAGTTATGATTTAATTATATTTCAATTATTTTATAGATAGAACAAAGAACTTATTTTCTTTCTTTTTTCTAGTTACATGTGAAATTAAAATCAATTGATCCTAAACTGGGTGGAAAATATAAAAATGTCATTCAACAGGTCTGGAATTAAAATATTTTATGTTGTTTTAATTTATACTTTTACATAGGGAGGCAGGAGTAAATAAAAGAAAAAATAAAATTGAAAGCGAAGTAATAATGCTAAATAGGAGATATAAATGTAAACATGATTACCACCAAAAAATCTTAGTTATTATACTAGATAAAATTATTTACAAAACGATAAAAATAAAGAAAGAAAAACCTATCAATAGAAAATTAAAGAAATCAACGTGAAATTACTTTACGTTAAAAATGAGCCTTATGTACACATATCATTAAATAAAATAATGTAAAATACTTCAATATTAGCATAAATTGTATATATATCAATATATATATATTAAAACAAGACAATAACACGCAGTATCCATCAGGGCATAAACCCAAAGTTAAATATTAATATCCTTTTAAAATCAATAAAAATAATTATTTAGGTGACATCATAGCTATCATGTCAGACAAATCAACTTCAGCTTCATCTTCATCCTCAGATACTGGATCATATTCATGAAGTTTTTTTCTCCATAATTTGATTTGGGTGTCCCATGATCGACGACTGTAAACAATGTGTTTCTTAGGGGTAAAAATATGTTTACCACGAACTCGTTGTTCCTTAGGAACAGCTTTGATGTAAGCTTGATATGCTTTGGTATTTTTGCCATAATCGATTTGCTTCTGACGTCTACGAAGAACAGCTTCATCTGTTTCAAGCCTTTTTAACTTGTCATTCTCCATTTCATTATCAGAACTGTGAATGCTAGAAGACGTAGTACTAATTCCATCAGATGCCGCTTTAAACATGTCCTGTAAATTTCTCCCTTTTTTTCTGTAATCTTTATCGTTTGTGAAGGTACTTTCATCATCATTGTTACCAAAATTTTCTTTCATCGTGTTTGATCCAGACGCAGTATTTTCGCGCCTTCTAGATTTCCGAAAGTTCCCATTTCTTTTGTGTATCGGCGATTTCAGATCATTCTCATATTCATCGCATCGGTCTGCCCAACTTTTCCTCTGATTTGAAGAATTATCTTCATCATCACTATCGTTCCAAAAGCTAGATCCACGAAGGCTTCTTTTGGGATATCGAGAAGTATGCTTCGGTTTCAGAAAATCGGATACTTTTTTCTCCTGTATCCTACGATTAGTGTATCGAGTAACACTCGACATGTTTGCTGAATGATATTAAAAACAAGCAATATATAAAAATAATTCAAGTACGGCAGTTTTTTAAGTTTTTTGAGAAATAAATTCAAGAACTAATGATAACAACCACCCAGAACCATAAACCTAAACACATAAAATATTTCCGCGCCACGCCAAACAAAAACCGTACCGATATGTACCGAGTTGAGGTGATAGGTCAAGCGCATCAAGCTTCAAAAGCCCGCGTTATTCACGACGCGCTCTGGCGGCTGAAGCGAGCAAAACTTTTATTAATAATTTATTATTTTATTAAACTTTATTTTAACAGGTCTATCATACATTTTGTTATGTATGTGTACATATGTTTAAATATTTTGTTTTAAAATAAATTTAAATATTCTTTGAATCAGTTACTTTGGTCAGTTCGGTGATAGCTATCAGGAATTTAGCACTGAACGCACTCAATGTAGAGTACGATTATTAATCAGAGCAGTACAACACACATGGAACGTGCTCAGACCATAGAGCAATGAAACGTAGACATATCGAGCGCGTCCAGTAATGTCACCGGTACGTAACCGGTCAGGTCAGTTAAGCTGCGTTTTCACTGGTCGACCCAAGGCCTAACTTACCCAACTTTCGACCTAAACCCAAGATTTTAGGCAGTTAGGTAGCGATTTTGAAGGTTTGATCAGCACTCAATCCTAAGCACGTCTAACCCAAGCCCAGCCAATACGCCGCTGAAGTCGTGACGTCATCAATATGGCGCTGGGCATAAACAGACTGCAGTGCCCATTGAAATAACATGCACGTAAAATATAAAATCGTCTAGGAATAATAATTTTCATATTTAAGAACTTTCAGGCACTGTTCTGCAAAGTTTAAGGTACGCTTTTCATTATGAATTCCCCAAACTTCTGATTTTGTGATTTAAATTTGATCGGTTTATTAAAAACTCATTAGCTTAACTCTGGATAAACAAACATCACGGTTGTTTACATCTACTGAATTGGTGATATTTACTTATTTATGTCTGTCAAGATATCTCTGTCTCTCTCTACTTATAAATAAAACTTTTATTAATTTTAATTAATAATTTTATATTTAAAAAAAATATTAAAGATATTTTATAATTTATAAATTATTATAATACATAAATTATAAATAATATTTAAATAAAGTATGTAAATAATATATTAAGTATATAAATTATATATATATATATATTATAATAATATAAATAAACATAAAATATAATATATTAAATTATAATACTGAAATGATATACTATTTTAAATTAAATATTAAATCAATTTAAACATATTAAATTAATTATATATTACATTAAATTAATATTATGAATCATTAATACTAATAATAAATAATTATTTATCATTTTAAATGATTAATAAATACAACTGATAAATAGTATAAAATTAATTATTAATAATATTAATTAATAATTATTTAATTATATATATACTTAAATAATTATTATATAATTAAATAATTATTATAATTAAATAATTATTATAATTAAATAACATATAATAAATATATAATTAACTAATTATTAATTTAATTATAATAATTAATTATATTATTAACTAATTTAATTATTTAATTATATATCTATAATTAAATAATTATTAATTAAAATTATTAATAATTATTTTATATAATTTATTAAAATCAGTTATATTTATTAATCATTTAAAATTATAAATAATTATTTATTATTAGTATTAATTATTCATAATATTAGTTTAATGTAATATATATTTAATTTGTTTAAATTATTATTATTATATTATAGATTATAGATTATATTATAATTTTATATTATATTATTATCAATACTTATAATTATATTAATATATTTATATTTAATATAAATTAATAGCATAAAAAATAATAATATTACAAGTTATAAATTTAAATTATCATAGTAACGCAATTTAATTATTATTAATTAAAATTAATTATAATATAATAATATGAACTAAAATATTAGTTATTTAACAATTATATTTAATATTTTAAAATAATTATTTAATATTAAAAAGTATAATTAATATTAATAATAATAAAATATTTATAATTATAATTAGTATATATTTAATAAATAATTAATATATATATAAATAATATCATAATGAATTAAATTAATAATATAATATATTAAATTAAAATACTAAATTTTAATATATTAAATATAAAGTATTATAATATATAAATTATTAAAAATAATCTAATAATTTTTTATTTAATATGATTTTCTCTTTACTTATAACTAAAACATCAAATTACTTATAAGTAAGGAGAGATAAATATATCTTGATAGATATGAATGTAAACATCGCCGACTCAGACGATGTAAACAACCGCCATGTTTGTCTAACCGGCCAATGAGTTTTTAATAAATTATTCAAATTTAAAGCACAGAATCGGAAGTTTCGTGAATTCATAATAGAAAGCGTACCTCAAACTTTGCAGAACAGTGCCTGAAAGTTCTTAAATATGAAAATTGTTATTCCTAGAAGATTTTATTTTTTACGTCCATGTTATTTCAATGGGCTCTTCTATCTGTTTATGCCCAGCGCCATGTTGAAACGTCACACTTCAGCGGCGTATTAGAAAAGAGCTTTTTCATACACAATGGCGGCGGATAAATAATATTTATTTTGGAATTGTTCAGCTTTTGCAAAAAGAAATTCAATTTTTTGTGATTGAAGCAAAATAGTGAGTTTTTTTAACAAGGTTATATCTTTTATTAATGTCTTTCCGTTTAGTAAATAGCAATCCAGTATAGATTACTGGATTGCACCTTTTTTGTACGATAAATATCTCTGTTTTTGGTAATGAATCAGATGCTTTTTATTAATATTAAAATACTAAATATATAGTTCGTTTAAGGATTTCGTTTCTGATGTAATAATGGATACATAAAGTGCAGTTCTCAAAATTATTTTATTATGATTGAATGTTAACAATAAAAAAAAAAGTAAATAAAAATATTATATATTATAATTATGGATATTTCTCTCTCATAATGAATTAAATATACTTGTTTCATTGATTTTAATTTATTATATATCCTTATTTGATAATGTGGTTTTCGGCAATTTAGAATTAAATTTCTCTTTTCTCATTTAAAATAATTATAAGCATTAATAAAGATTTGTTTACTGTAGCCCAGTCCATTGATATTTAAATTGAAAATTAGTTAAAGACAAACGTCAATCCAGTTTTGTTAATACTTGAACATTCATGTTTATTCAAGCATGTAAAGGAACTTTCTCTAAATTAAATAAGCCAGTGTATTTTGTATTATCATGTTCTCTTTTAAAGGTGAAATATGTATTAGTAATTTCAAAACAGTTTGCCTTTTCAGAGATTTACTTGTTAGCTTTGCTATATAAAGAAAACTCTGCTGTTCTGTTGTTTAATTTTTCTTTTTTTATGCATTTCACCTGCAGATGTACTATATTTAAGTTTAATCTTTTTTGTTATTCCATTCATGCTGAAACTTTTATGAAGATTTAAAACTTTGTATAAAATTTAATTCAGTTGAAATCATATACAACTTTTTTAAATAGACATCTCTAAGAATTGGCACACATTATCATGTATGATTTGTTATTAATTGAGCAATGTTTTCATGTGATATTTCAATTCGAATGGCATTTAACTTTTACTTCACCATAGTTTAATCCACAAATCCTGTAACTTTGATCGGAATTAATGCTCTTTTTGTGTAAAAAATATTCTGTATTCTCTAAGTGAGGAGTAACGAATCTGAGAGTTATCCCATTCAATTTGTTATATGTACTTTATTTGGTCAACAAGAAAGCAGCAGGTTTAATATTATAAACAAGTTATTAGATTTGGATTCTTTGATTGCTCTTCAGTCTTATTATTTTCTTAATTATGAATGTAGAAAGAAGGAGAAATTTAGTTCCAAGTCTGTGTTTATCTTTTTCTTTAGGAAAATTTTAAGAATTAGATTGGAAATAAACAAACATTTATAAGGCATGTAACTTAAAAAAATAATGTTTAATAGCATGCTAAGCTTAAATAAACAAACTGGCACATTGCAAATAATGTTTAAAATATTTTTTAATGGTAAGGTATTCTTTCACAAATTAGCATTAGAATAATAGAAACCACTTTATGATTTAAGTTAGACCTTTTATGTGTACAATAAATTTTGTGTAATACAAAACGATTTTAAAGTCCCCATTTTAAATAGAGTTATACACTGTCTAAGGTAGAATATTCTCTATGATGGAAAATTTTCTCGGTCCTGGTCGATTCTGTTTTAGACGTAGTTTGCTGTATTACATTTAGTCTTATGTAACATTTTCTACTGCATTTTACAAATAGTTTTATATTTATATTGTATCAGTTATAAGAGGATCGTTATATCCTGATAAATGTTATTGAGTCAGTTTAGGTTTCTACTATATTTTAATAAGGAAAACAAAATTTAGTGAATAATTCTAGTGATCATTTTTTAAAATTGATACAGTGTTGCATTATGCAACTTCTGTTATTTGAAATTTTATGCTTGTGTAATGATGTCTGAGAGATAGATGGTAAAATTCATTATCTGCAGATTGACAGTAGTGCTGTGAACTTACCAATATGAAAAAACAAATCCATTAATTTTTTTCCATAAATTTTTCTTTTTATTTTAAAACTATGAAACGACCCTACGTAAATAAGAAAATGAGCACTTTTATCACTAAATATCAATATTTTTCATTTTAAAATATGTCATACAAAATCTGATTAAAGATATAAAATAATAAAAACTTGATGTTTCTTTTTAAATTTATTATTATGAGCCCGGGCAACGCCAATTAGTATTAATATTTAAAATATACATTGATACGGCCCATTTATCACACAAATCTAAAAAAATAATCGATTTAAGCTTGAAATTAATGCTTTTGTCTGCAAAAAAAAAAAAAAAAAGGGGGGGGGGGAAATTTTCCTGCTAAGAAAAATCGAAAAGTCGTGAAATTTTGGCGATATGCATTTTCTGGTAAATTCTAGCAACCTTTTCCCTTTTGCTGGTGGTTCTGACAGAGAAGAGATATTTTTCGTCGACCATGAATAAAACAAAAGTTGTATGGTGATGTTATCTCTCAAGTGACCTTAGGGGGTCGTTCAAGTATACCCGTAAGCATATTTTTAGTAATTTTATACCCGTCCTTCCCTTATCAGAAAAAATAAGCAAATAGTAACCCCCCCCCTCCTTTTTTTTGATTATGTATGATTTTGACATTTTGTACGTCAACACTGTTTGCCAGGAAATAACAGTTACACTAAATTTACACTATTAATCTTACAAATTTATATAAAAGGCATATATAGGGGTTGTGGTATCAAAATAATGCAAAATGGTTTTAATATATTGTTGTTTATCGCATTGAACAATAAAACTTAACAACAGGCCCTAACTTAATTAGTCATCATAACTAAAATTTTTAACAGGAATCATCGAAATGTTACGTGTTTGAAGTTCTGAGCGGACTACAGAATACTCATTTCCCATCATGTATTTTTTCTTGTTGTTGCTGCGTTGTCTAATGCATTCATAAAAATTGTCATAATCCCCCCCCCCCTCCCCTCTTCTCCCTGTCAGCAAAAATAATCAAACCCTGAACTCCTCCTTACTGCTTACGTAATACTTGAATTGCCCCTTAGCGTTATTTTTAATTTTAAGAATTGTACACTTGAGCAGTCAAAGATGCTTGTTTATAATTTTAAATCATCAGATTATTTTGCTTTGATGGATTTGAATTGGAGCAGGTGTTCAATATTATTGAAATATTTATTTTACATGAATTTTATAAGTGAATACAGGATATCTAGCAATCAGTGCTTAATTTATGATGGAGCTCAGCTCTGGTACTTCTTTGTTTTCAGTGAATACTTAAATATAGCCAGAGCTTATAAATATTGTGCACCACAACTTACCAGGACATTCGTGTATGTTTTATATTGTTGGTTGATAAAAAAAATGCTTAGCGAGTAAGATTTTCTGATTTTTTTTTTATAAATGTTTTTGCTATTTGTTCATTCATTAGATTTTACTGTATATATATGCATAGCTGCCAACTAATCCTTATCTGTGTTGCTACTAAATCCGGATAGTAATATTGACCTTATTTAATTGCAAAATTCTGCAATTAAACCATGTCAAGATTAGGCGAAGAGTTCTGTTCGGAAGTACTGGTAACAAAAAAGTGGAATAGTTGACAGCTATTTATAGACTGAATTTTCTGTAAACCTCAAGCCGAGGACACTAATGTATAAACATTTGCCTTTTACTTCCGGTAAGTTAACCCTTACTTTTGGCGCCTTTGCTTGGCGACGTTTGTTTGTTTACAAATTTGATGCTGTCAAATCTATGAAATACACACACTTAACATTCAAGGTTTCGCGAAAAATAGAGTATTTATTTATTTACATTATTTCTTATTTTATTCTGACAACAATTTAACAATATAACAACCATAGTTGTATGAAAAAAAAATTATATATTTTAGACACATACATGTAAAGATGCATTCAAAAACTTGTAACATTATTTAGTGCGATACACAGTAAATATTTACTATTCTCAAATTATGTTTATTTTTAACTACATTCAAAAATATAAAAGAGGATTTTATTTATTTATTATTGAAATCAAATACTAAAATATTTTAAAACCTTTGTTAATAAAAAACAAAATACTTCTTTATGTTTATTCTGTTAATAAATTTGCAGAATTTAGTGTTCACTCTATTTTTTGTGACGCTATTTAGAGCACAAATTAGTATAGTATTAGGTTCTATTGTTTGTTATTTAGAGTGAAAAAACTATAAGACTAAGTGATTGACTGAAGCATATTTGATGTAATATCCCTAATTCTTGAAATTTTAATGTTTACGCTATAATTTGTTGTTGGTAGTAGAACGTTGGAATAGTATCATGTAAATGGGTGATTTTTTTTTTTCATTAGTCTAAATTATTTTTTATTAGTCTAAATTATTTTTTATTGTGACAATATTGAAAATAAAATATTGATTCACAACCTCATATTATTTGTAATTGAAATCTTCAACAGTTATTTTGATTATTAATTTAAAATTTCCAACTGTACTTTATTTTTAAATTTTACAATTAAACAGTTTAAGATATTTTGAACGATGAGGAGAAAAAGTTTAATGTAAAAAATAGTTAAGCTTAATATAATATAAACTAGCCGCCACTGGCGACCAGTTTGGTCTCCCTTAAATGTATGTTAAACATTCCAACACGTTACATTTATTCATAATTTAATTTTCCCTTAATCCTTCGCCAAATCGGAAGATTCTAATAGACAAATCATGAACTTTTGCGATCATGGTAGCATTTCGCATATTTTTTGGGCACAAATGTCACATACGCACGTTGGCGCGATTCCCCCCCCCCCCCTCCCCCGCCAATTTGGCGAAAACTTTGTTATGGAAATTGTTGTTTATTTACTTTTATTTTTTATTTTAATTCTATAAATTATTTTTGATATGTATATCAATATTTATTTACAACAAACTATCATTTATTTATTTTTATTCTTTTTTTTAATTATGAGTATTTTTGTTAGCCGGGAGCAGATGATAATTCGCCAAATATCGTTCCCATCACCGTCATTCATACTACAATTAATTTAATTTTAAATTATAAACCTGTCACTCATTTCATTTAAAATACTTAACTTTAATCTAAAATGCTTATATTACATAAATTTAAAATACTTCACACTTTTCATTTAAAAGAGAAAATAAATAAATAAATAAGAAATAATATCATAAATCAAAACATTTGATTTCAAAATCAAAGTATCATTTCTAATTTGTACACGCGATAAATAAAAGCTGTATTAGCGATTTTAAAAATGCTAAAAATCTGATTCATTAAATATTATTACATGAGTTCAATTTACGTCAAGAAAAGGTCCGAAAGTTGAGTTGTATAGCACATAATTATGGTAAACTTTGATTGTCTCATTGGTGCGAATTATTTTTTTGACGCGAGGCAGCGGTCCAAAAATTCATTGGCGGAGAACTTGCTTTGCGAATGATTACCTCCATGATTTAATATTTTAAATGTTCACGACGAATCAATCTTTTTTTTGTTTACTTTTATGAATAGAGAATTTGAACTGCGAATCTTTCGACTGAAGTTATTGCAGAATATATACATAATTGAACGCAAGTCATCTCTCAAATATTAATTTATTTTGAACGATCTTTCTTAAAATGTAACTTTTATGCAGTTTATTCGAAAAGATAATTTTGAATAAAAATGGCCGCTTGGCATATGAAAAAGCGATGCGGCATCCCGGAACTGTTGAGGACAGTCACATGACTTACAGTTTTATTATAGAGATGCAAGTTTAACAATTTAAGTTTATTAACATTGTTATTTTTATAACAATCTTTTAAAGCTTATTAAGTTTGGTAAAGATAATTAATTTAAAAAATCTGATTTAACTTTCAAGTGAAAAAGCTAAACGAAAGAAATAATATGTTATAAATAAAACAATACAAATAAATGACATATTAAGTTTACATTTAGGAACAAATTAAATATTGTTTACTCTTCTGTATAACTTTTAGTATTGATTTTTAAACAATTCAGATTAATCAAATACTAAGAGGAGCCTTCGTTATTATTTTTTTTATTGGGAACATACATCTTACTTGTGTGATTGATACAAATATCTGCCCCTTCATTATTAATCGTAATTACAAAATAAACAAAAACATATCGCTAATGTAGCACTTTCATGATCGCTAGAAAAGAGCGATAAACCACCATAAACATATCGCCAATGTAACACTTTCACGATCGCTAGAAAAGAGCGATAAACCACCATTTATGGCATCCATGCCACCGAAAATGACTAAATTATGCATTTATTTAAGCAATATTGCATAAAAATTCATATACCTGCCCTATTTTTTCACATTTTAAAGTATTTATGTATATACATTTTAAGAAACAATGATGTAAAACTATTTAAATTTAACGAACTATCACAACAAAAAATCGGAATCTTTGCCAAATGCAATGTTGGCTTTATGTCAGCCTAGCACATGCAGGCCTCGTAGCATATAGGAAAGCTTTTATTGTTACCACCAGTATTCTTGATCTAAACATTTTCTGGATAAATTTCTTTAACTTATAAGCAATAAAAATGTCCCATGAAGATAATTATTGAAAAATTGTGGTAGCATCAATATATTTTTTCCTATACGCTATGAGGCCTGCACATGAGATTAATCGTTAAATATTGTTGTTATTACCATTATTCGTATTTTATTAATTTCTTTTGAAATATAGACATCATTCATTTTATTTAAAATATGAATTTTTCATTTAAAATACACATATCACATATATTTAAAGTACATTTATTTAAAAGAAGAATAATAATAAATGAAATAATACAAAAAACCAAAATATTTTATTTCAACATCAAGCCATTGTTTCTAATCTAAGCAAGTGAAAAATAAACGGTGCTATAGCTGGAGGGAAAAAAAATATTGGCAAGATAATATAATATTGGCCCAGCTAACATAAAAGTACCTTTTTTTGTGATGTATTTGAAAAATCAGTGATTGCTTCTGACAAAAATTGGGACCACTTCACAAAGTTATTCTTAATAAAAGAAGTACCTTCACAAAATTATTTTTTTTTTTTATAAAAGTGAACACTTTACATTAAAAGAAGAAAAAAAAATTGTTGGGATTTAAAATGTGTAATTTGCAAACAAAATAAGCTCTCCAAAAAGGTAAGACAGAGGTCGCGGCTGCCGAAGGCAGTCGTGCATCATCCGCCGATTCCAGGCTCTTGAAGAGCCCATGCGAGACACGACCAGGAGGGTTCCAGTTTACCCGGGGACCCTCTAGGTAGTGCTCTTCGGCCGGAGAGCGTAGCGGGGGCGTGTGCCTACCTGCGCTTCAAGCTCTCTTTCCCAAGTGGGTTGATGACAAAGGTCGAAGCGACATTAGTGGCACCTTATAAAAGGGCCACTAGGTTCACACTCGGGCGGATAGCGAGAATGAGCCACAGCTTCGTTGCCGGAGTCCCAAAAGGGAACCGGGTCCTAGGCCTGATGTGAAACACTCACACTACCCCATTGCTGTACCGCACCTTCCGAATATCAAATCCTAGGGAAGGAGGAAGCGACTGGTTCATTTGGTGCGGCTAGTAAGAGGTGCTTCTCGCCAACCCGGGACCTTGAAGAAACTTGGTCCCAAACGCATAGACACGCCTGGCTAGGTTGTCCCTCCCAAGGATGCCCGCGAGGCATCGAGATCCAAGCGACTTGGCATCCTATGGGAGATCACACTCATATAATGCACTACAAATACAAAAGCATGCAAAAATAAACATAAAGACAAATATAAACACTAAAAACAAAGCATGCAACACCAAACACGATATAACAACACAAAACAACACGCACTTTTTTTTTTTTTTTTTTTTTTTTTTTTTCCATATAAATACGAACACAACACAGCACAGCACGACACAGCACAACACAACAACAAGAGGGAAGGAAAGTGCATACTTACCTTTACCTTACCTTACCTTACCTTACCTTACCTGTGGGTTCTCGAGTGGAACTCTTAACCCACGTGTCATGCACCATGACCCCCAGCACCGCGAGTACCGCGAGCTGGTTGAATTGCGTTCAAGCGTGGTCGGCGACCACGGAGAGCATTTGCGCTTCGGCCTGCCCTTCGACGACCCAGATTGCGGTCCAGTGTCCGAACAAGGAGATCCTGGACAATGAGTCTCACTCCCTTGCGGCTATAACCGTCTAGACATAAGTCCCGCAGCGTTCGATTCCGGAAGTCGCGAGGAAAGAAAGTTTCTCTCTCGGACCGCCAGAGGTTGCACTCGTACAGACAATGTCTGACTGTGCTGACGCGAGTTCCGCAGAAACATACTGAGATGTTTCCGAAGAGGCGTCTCTGAAAGTCGCCGAAGGCGCCATGTCCCGTAAGGGCCTGGTTCACATAAAAGTCCCCCTGCAGTCTGCGAGTGCGGACCCGCGGGAAAACCTCAAATGTCGCTCGACCGTGCTCTGAATCGGTCCATCTTTCTTGCCAAGATGTTACGGCCCGGCCAAGAAGTATTTTCTTGGCCTGGCGGCGCGTTAGCTTGACCTCCACGTCGACGGTATGTCGGGCCGTGGCTGCTTTCGCCAACGCATCCGCACGCTCATTGTATACGTGACCGACGTGAGCACGAACCCAGTGAAGATGAGGCTTGACTCCGGTTTGTTTCACCATTTCCTTAATCTCAGCAATTGCCTTGTGCTTAGGCACTAGGCTATTAAGCGCCTGGAGCGCTGATCTCGAGTCTGAGTAGACGTCGAGCTCACTGAGACCTTGTAGATGGGCGTCTGTTATCGCTGCTTTGATCGCGTGGACCTCGGCCGCGAAGACTTCTGCGCCATCCGTAAGGCGGAACTGACTCTCTCTGTCGATCCTACCTCCAACAACAGCAAGAAACGCACAGCCTACAGTGTCGTTCAATTGCTTGGACCCGTCCGTGTAGTAAGAACACGTTGTCTTCGGAGTGAGGTCCAAAGTCCATGGGATCCGTCGGAGGTTGTCTCGGTTGAGAGATGGCTTCCACAGCTCGACGGCTCCGGGGTTTAGCCCAGTGCCATCTATGCTTGCGTTCCAACGGACCAGAGACGTGAAATCCCGGTCCAGCTCTGCACGTAAGTCAAGAGGTAGAACCCCTGCCAAGACGTTTAGAGCATCCGTCGAAACCGTTTTATAACATTTGGTCACGCACAGCAGTAGGCCTCGCTGTACGCTGAGTAACCTATTTCGCAACACAACTTTCCCGTTGAACCAGATAGAGGCCGCGTACAAGATAATGCGCTCTGCAACGAGTGCGTAGAGCATCTTGCGAAGGTGCGGTTTGATCCCCCAGCTGGTCGCAGAAAGTCGGCTCAACTTGTGTAGTACCTTGAACGCCTTTTCCTGAACCTGGTCCAGGTGAGGCATCCAACTGAGATGGCAATCAATCGTAACCCCCAAGTACTGGATGTTCCATCGATGTGCGACCTTGTGACCCGCCATACGGATGGGCGTCGAAGGCTGGTACTTGATGGTGCCCTTGGGAGGAACGATTGTGTGGCGGCGTAACTGAATGTGAGGTCGAAATCCACCGCCCAGCTGTGGATCCTCGAGAGGACCGGCGTGAGCAGGGTCGCGAACCTCATGATAGCCTTGTGGCGTGCTACTACGAAGACGTCATCGGCGAAGGCCTGAACAGCCCACTCCTCGTCTGTTGGTACTGGCAAGCGATCCAACTCGTCCAAGAGGACGTTAACTACTACGAGCCAGAGGGTCGGGCCGAGGCACGAACCCTGAGGCACGCCAACGTTGTAGTAGTGTTCCCCGTCGTGGAGGATGATCGAGCGGTACCAGAGGTAGTCGTCTATCATCCCCAGGAGATACGGTTCAACACCGCAGTCCTCTAAACATTGGAGGACAGCGGCTCGCCGTACGCTGTTGAAAGCGCTCTTGATATCTAACGTAAGCAAACATGTGTAAGCTTCACGTCTCTTCGATTCTGCTATGTAGTTCAACACCTTCCGTAGCGCGTCGACAGTACTGACGTTCTTTCGAAAGCCGTACTGCTGCGGATCGAGCTTCCCGTTGGTCTCTAGATAGAGCGCCAATCTCGCTGCGCACAACTTGTCTAAAACTTTCCCGAGGGTCGGCAGTAAACAAATCGGGCGGTAGGAATCTGGGTCGCTCGGTTCTTTGCCTGACTTGACAAAGTAAACAGCGACCGCTCGCTTCCATTCCCGCGGAAAACAAGACGACCTCAAGCAGTGATTATACAAGGCCAATAACCATTGAGGATGGTATTGGAGGACCTTACGGGCGATCTCTAGACTAATTCCGTCGTGGCCAGGTGCCTTGTTAGGCGGCAGCGATTCGACTGCAAACCCCAGCTCTTCCAACGTGAACCAATCCGGTTCGCCGGTCCTGATGATTTCGACCCGCGAGGCTTCATCGGCTTGTAGGAAGTGGTGTCTAGCAAGTGCATCCTGGGATTCCTCCCAGGTGGAGACCTCCTCACCGGAGGGAAGGACCAGCAAAATGGGCGCCTCCCGTCTCCACTTGCCCTTTACCACATCCACTACTTGGCCTGGCCTATCCGTGACAAGTCCTTCGGAAATGAATTTCCGGAACGAGGCACGTTTTGTGCGCAGGATCGACCTCTTGTATTCTGCTCGCTTACGCTTAAAGAGGGCGCCAAGTCTCGCTCTCTGAGTCGGCTCCAGGCTTTTCTGGTAAAGCCTCCTCAGCGCGCGCAAACGAGATCTGAGGCTGGTCAACGCAGTTGTCCACCAGCATGTCCCCTTACGGCGTGCAATCTTACGGCGTTTGTGCTTCTGACACAGCTTCGCCAAAGTTGACATCAAGTGTTCAACACCCTCCTCCGGGGTAGCGAAGTCGTACCGTCTCAGATCCGCTGCCTGCAGATCGTGGAGGAACTCATCCCAGACTAAGTCCCTTGGGAACCAACGTCTGTTGGTTCCTCTTGGCTTACGGGGACTCAGCCTGCCCTCATAGGTCCACAACATGAGACGGTGGTCACTCACTGTTTCGACATCGGAGATCCTCCAGTCCGCAATGCGGCTAGCGCAGAAGCGGACGAGAAGGACATCTATCCAACCCTCTCCTTGGTGACCAAGGAAAGTGGGAGGACCGTCCGGGTCGTTAACGATTTCGAGGTTTGCGTTCGAGGCGAAGGCGATTAGGGATCGCCCTCTAGGATCCGTGGGCCGCTGCCCCCAAATCGTGGACTTTGCATTAAAATCTCCAACCAGGACAACATTGTCGTTCTGGTATTGTCTTAACAGCGTGTCCACCGAGTCGAGAACGTGGTCGATCTCTTCAGAAGGGGCACAGTAACACGTTATTACCAGCACCCAGCTGTTCGACCACTTGCAGCGGATGGCCACCACATCAGGGTGTCTCAGGACCGTGCAGAAAGACACTCGCTTGCTTACCCAGAAAGCCGCCCTAAAGAGGTTGCCCTCCGAGTGAACTTGCGCGTAGCCCTCAGGCGTACCTACTACGGAGCCTTCGCCGACGTATGGTTCATTGAGCGAAACGATATCTGTCTCGTGAGACAGAGTATCCTGAGCCAGTTGGTTTCCGGCCGCCTTGCAATGGTGGCAATTAAGATGTGCAAAAGTCGGGTTCATCCCCATGATGATTCCGCTCTTAATTGCTCGACCTCCAACTTGTGGATTTGACACTCATTAGAACCTGCGGCATGACTGGTCGACAATTGCTTGTCGCTAGGTCTCCGTTGGTTCCTGGTTCTGCAGTTCGGGCAACAGGGCGCGTCCGCACTGCTGTCCGAGGTTGTGTGATCCGAGACGCCACACCTCCCGCAACGGGACGCATTGTGGCACACCTTCTGTGTGTGGCCGTACTTCCAGCAACGAAAGCAAATCAGAGGCCTCCGTTTTGGCCGGAAGTCCGCTTGGCACCAGCCCACACTCAATTTGCGAGTCCGCGCCAGGCGCTGAAATGAACTCTCGTCTATCGCTAAGACGTGATTTCGACCGCGTCTCCCTGGGAACGAGGTTCTGAGTTCAAGAGTCGCCCCTTGAAGAACCTCATTCTCCTCTAGGATCGCAGGAATCACTGCGGCGTCGGACAGATTCGAGTCCACACCGAAGATCACAATCTCCGGGGTGCGCCGTCGCGGTCTCGAAATCGAAAGATCCTTCGCCAGCTCCGTCTTCTCTATTTCGGCCTCCAGCTTTTCGAGGTCTGCGGTGCTGTCTGCGATAATGACAATGCCTCCTCCTGAGATGTCCCGAATACCTCTAATTCTGATTTTGGCCTTGATAGGATCAATTTCACTGGTTACTTTTGTCCGAATGAAATTGGATGAAACTTCAGAGTGTGTGGCCGGGGTTTTCGGCCGCACGATGAGGGCTAGGTCCTCTTTAGGCTTAGCTTTGGCTTTTGGCTTCTGCTTGCCTATCTGAGCGGAGTCCTTTGGACGGGAAGTCGCGCCTTTCGGCTGACTCACCCGTTCCATCTTCCGCAGTTTCTTCCTTGCATTCTTGGACACAACTTTGGACCAGGAGCCGGCCTCATCAGCCCCCGATCCGGCTAGCTGGGTTTCTGGAAGATCGTCGACAGAAGACGCATCCGAGTCGTGCGACTGGACGACGTCTTTCCTCGAATCTACCTTACTCCCCTCACGATCAGTTCTAGAGCTCTTAGACTGTTTCTTTTTCCTCTTTTTGCGCCGCTTGCCAGCGCTCTGAGTCACTTTCTGTTTAATCCCCGGCTGAGGAACGTCGGGTGACCCGTCGTTGCGAGGTTTCGCTTTGCTCCGAGAGGATGGGCCAGAACCTTCACTTCGCTTGCTAGCACTCTTGGTCGCTGTCTGTTTAATCCCCAGCTGAGGAACTTCTGGCGACCCGTCTTCGTGAAGCTTCGCTTTGTGTTTGGTTCTGACGAGAGACTTGACCGTCTTGGACCTCTCCTTCTGCACCAGAGGCTTACGTTTTTGTTTTTCCGTCCGATGATTACGATCCGATTTACCGTCCGCTACGTCCGAATCACCGGAAGGAATACGCTTAGTCTCTGGCGCTAGGCCATCCTTCTGACCCTCCTTTCCTGCAATGTACTCGTGGGGCTTTGCTTCGGACTTAGCGCCGTTATATCGACTGCCGTCGACTCCCCCCGCGCACAAGACAGGACTATCTGGGCCTAGGGCGTCGGTCCTGGACTCAGAATCTGAGTCCGACACAGTCAAGTCCT
Source organism: Maratus michaelseni (assembly GCA_963931845.1). Taxonomy (NCBI): domain Eukaryota; kingdom Metazoa; phylum Arthropoda; class Arachnida; order Araneae; family Salticidae; genus Maratus; species Maratus michaelseni. The sequence goes on along the minus strand of OZ007597.1, from coordinate 92,605,868 downwards.
CATGTAACCTGGACTTGTCCTCTCGCCTCTCCTTGTGCTTACTCCGATTTCGATCAAACGACTTACCTCGTGCTGCGTTCGATGCTGAGGAAGAGTATCGCATGGCTGAGTCGAGGACGTCCGTCTGCACCGCTCTGGAACGATACGTTGGTTTCGGTTCCCCCTCCGTCTTATATCAGTTTGAATTTAAGAGTAACTGGATTTGACTTTTTGTTAAATCATTTTATTTTTCTCAAAACATAATTGAAAAAAAATACCCATGAGAGAGATGGGAAAAAAAAATCTGCATCAAACTTTGATGTGAAATCAATCATACAGTAAAATTTACAATTTTAAATACATTTAATTTGCATTTTACTGTGAAGACTTTTTTTTTTGTGGGGAGGGGTTGGGAGTGTCACAAAAAGTAGATATAACTTCATTCTATAATTCTACATTGTAGTGATTATATGATAAAACTTCAGCTGCCAGTGTGATCAACTGATACATGCTATTAGCATGTACCTTGGAGAAGCCTCATGTATAATGACAATCCTGAAAGGTGTTTTTAAATAAATGATAAATATTACTATATATAAATACTATATATAAATATTATAAATACTATAAATATACAAATAATATACTATTAATATATATATAATTACTATATATATAATTACTATAAATATATAAATATTATAAATACTATATATAAATATTACTATTTGTTTCAAAAGTATAACTGCACTGGCACAAAAATGATATATTGCATGTACAAATAAATTGTATATAGCACTGAAGTAAATATAAAAAACATAAGACTTTTAATTTAACTTGTGAAAAGCAGAAATATAATTTTAGATATACAAGTCATATGCAATAAAAATTATTCTCAGATAAAATGAGCTTTCACTGTATTCTGAGTGACTTCGAAATCTTATGATTTACGATCGTCATTATTAAAAAACTATAATGTTTTGTTTTTTGAAACCACAAAAAAATTAATAGTTATCATTGATTTATTAACGGAAGATTAATATTTTTGTGTGGCATTATTTAAGACCCTTTAATAGCGAAAACTAGCCAAAACTTTGGATTATTTCCACGCAAAACATTTGTTATTAACAAGACAAGGACAACAAATAATTATTTGTTTATGTTTATAATCATTCACAGCTGATATCGATCCGTAAATATGACGCTTGCGCTGTAAAACCTTGTTCATGATTGGTTAGCGCTAGTGCTTCCCTGTAACCAGTGAAAACGCTCTTAGGTTAAGGTCTTGGGTCGCTGGGTTTTTTAGGTAGTTGGGTCGACCAGTGAAAACGCAACTTCAGTTACCAAAGCGTTCAGTGCTGCTAACCGGTACGCAACCAACGTCGTTCAGCGGAAGTGACCGGTAAGGGACCGAACTAACCGAAGAAAAATCTCGGTTACTTGTGTCACGTGATCGGTTACATAAAAATTTACGATGATGTGATACAGATGTAATTACCAACAGATGGCGGTACAAGTAAATAATACCATTTTCGTCCAGTAGATCTGTCGACCGGTTAGAAACCGGTCACTTACCGCCCCGGTAAGTAACCGGTCACACTGGTCACTTTGGTTAGGTCTACTGGACGCGCCCATCATATCAACCTTAGGCTGGGAATGCGGTGCCTCGCTTAAGATCAACTTCCAGTGCAAGTCGTAAATCGTATTTCAGTGCCTCGCGATCTTATACTCCGTTCAGAGTAGGCCATTTAGTTGACTTAACTAATGTTTATGAAGCATGCGACCCGGCACAAGGCTTGACTTCTCCATGCATTGGTACGGGCAGGGGTCAGAAAAACTACTTTTTTATTGTAGCGAACTACAACTACAACTACTTTGTCGAAAATGTAGTTAACTACAACTACAGCTACTTGTTTTAAAAAGTAGCGACTACAAACTACTTTTCAAAAGTAGTCACTACTTCGCTACTTTCAAATTTTGTCAAAGTGTTCAATTTTACACTAGAAATTGAAGACGCGGATTTAATAATAAAGTGACCCCATGCTATATCGCGTCTGCCAGGATACAATTAAATTAATGTGACATAACCGAGGGCATTAAAAAATTAAGAAAGATAACGTACAAGAACATGTTTTGTGCTTGTCTTCAAAACGTTAGTTTATACACACTTAACAAATTTCGTAACAAAATTAAGATATTATCATCCAGAAAATTGCAGAAAAACAACCTAAATGCAAACAATAAATAAATCTGTAAATAGAGCAATTCCTAATAATAAGAAACCCGGCGTTAAAACATGAAAACTTAATAACGAATAAATGGACAAGTGTTGCCAACAAGAAAATTAACTCTTTTGATGGGATAGTACTTGATTTCAGCAGCAAGTGTCAATGGAAAAAATCTATGACTTTCCGCGATGCGTTGCTACACACTGCAACTGATATTTGCCACTGGGATTCGAAACTTGTTGAGCAGAACAAATTCTAGACAAAAGAAGCAATTTCGACCACGTGATTTGCAGAATGGCACTTTTTAGGTACGTTCGTAATTATATAAATACGTAGCACCTATAGTCACTGGATCATTCCATACTGGATCATTCCCGAGGCTAACGAAAAAGACAGGCTACCCGCGACCTGCGTTATACATGGCCGGTGCATGACGTTTAAAACGTCACATGTAGTGGATCATTTTTACACGGTTATTGGTGCGAAGCGACGCGCCCCCCGTTTTGCACCAATCACCCTGTAAAAATGATCCACTACATGTGACGTTTTAAACGTCATGCACCGGCCGTGTATAACGCAGGTCGCGGGCTACCGCGGTGCATTCCACTTATGTTTTTTTACAGACTGCTAGAATGACGTGTGGCTCTTTTTATACACCTGCATTGATGCATTCGAGCATCACGTGACTCCGGCGGTCTGTAAAAAATGATATGCGTAAAGCACCGCGGTAGCCTTTCTTTTTCGTTAGCCTCGATCATTCCAGTATGACGTCAAAAACATGGAACCCAGAATCTTCAATCTGCGCAATCTACTGCACATACTCACTACACGCTTAGAGCGAATTCATGTTTACCATATTGGCTTCTTTATCTCACTTTATTTGATTGCCAAGTACTTCTTTTGTTATATTTTAAAATTTGTTTTGTTTTGATGAAAATCAAGACGTGTGTTGCGTTTAAAACAACTAGCATGCAGAAAAAAATCATGTAAACTGGAAAAAATATATCAGGTAAGTGTTTTGTGTGTTGTTTTCTGTCTTTTTTGGTTATGTCAGAGTTACAATTTCTGTAGTGTTAGGATCTGATCATGTTATTTCAACTATTTTTGATCGGTGTTATTTTACGAACTAGCCGCCACTGGCGACCAGTTTGGTCGCCCTTAAATGTATGTTAAGCATTGTAACAAATTATTTTTATTCATAATTTATTTTTTTCCTTAATCCCTCGCCAAACCGAAAAAAATCTAATAGACAAATCAAGAACTTTTGCGATCGTGGTGCATTTCGCATATTTTTTGTTCTTATGTATTCCATCTTTTTTCACAAAAAACGCTTAACCCACTTAAGCATTTATGCTTCATGTTCGTTTGCTTATCAGTTGCAATATGTTCGCTAATGCGGAGATTCTTGGCGCAAAACAAAAATCGAGCCAACCTCGGTGCGTCCGTGACAGCTGTTCCAATTTAAAATACATGACGTTCAAATTTTTCATTTAAAATAGAAAATAGATAAATAAGAAATAATATCATAAATCAAAACATTTGATTTCAAAATTAAAGTATCGTTTCTAATTTGCACACGCAAAAAATAAAAGCTGACAATTCGTTTCGAAATTTGATCCATTAAATATTATTACATGAGTTCAACTTACGTCAAGGAAATATCCGGAAGGAAGTTGAGTTGTATGGAACAGAATTATGGTAAACTTTGACTGTCTCACTGGTGCGGATTTTTTTTTTTAAACACCAGGCAGCGGTCCAAAAATTCATGGTTTAATATTTTAAACGTTCACAACGAATGAATCTTTTTTTTTTGTTTACTTTCATAGATAGAGAATTTGAACTGCGAACCTAATTTAAACTGAAGTTATTGCAGAATGTATACATAATTGATCGTAAGTGATCTCTCAAATATTAATTTATTTTGAACGATCTTTCTAAAAATGTAACTTTTATGCAGTTTTATTCGAAAAAATAATTTTGAATAAAAATGGCCGCCTGGCATATGAAAAAGTGAAACGGGCATCCCGGAACTGTTGATGACAGTCACATGACTTACGGTTTTATTTTAGAAGAAGATTTAATATAATAATTAAGTGGGTAGGAATGAAAAGTTCGTATCTTAGGCAAAAGAAAAAAAAATCTCTGTAAAAATAAGATTTGTCTGATTTTATAGATTTTATACACACAACTGGGAAAGTATGTATTCATGCACTTTTATTTAAAGTCATTGTAACTGAGCAGCTATATCACTTAACAATCTCTTTTTTAACAATTAGTACAATCTGTACCCTTTATTATCATTATTATTTTTGTCTTGCAATTAAATGCTATTGTATAAGTTATATTCTATTCAAAATGGATACTTTTTATTTATTAATCTTTGCAGTCGTGCAGTTTATATGCTTTTATTAATTTTAATATCTTGTAGGGCAGTACCATAAAGGGAATATTTATTTTCTCAATAATGATTTGCCGATTTTATTGTTTGATTTGCAGTGTTTGAGGATGTAGGATTCTTATATTATTTTATATTTTAATTTCAATTTAAAGCTTAATATAACTAAATTGTTGTACAGATTGAGTGTCTTTAGAATAACAAGCATGATTTGTTTTTTATAAAATATATGATTTTTATGAATACATTATCTAAAGTACGGCCTGACTAACCTTACATGAGGCATTAGTACAAAGATCCACTATTGGGCCCTTGTAACATGTTTTTAACCACTATTTGTACTCACTTTAAGAAAAATACAAGGCCGCCCTGTTACCCATTGTGATAATTAGGCCCTTCTGTAAAGAACTAACACTAATCTCTTATTTTATACCAGAGCCGAAACTAAGGGGGTGTGCCGAGGACTCCAAATGAACATTTGGTGTGTTGTTTGATACAAAATATATATATATATATATATATGAAATTTGAGTAAAAATGTTTTTCAGTTGGAAAATCCAAAAGAAGAATTGAGATGATTGGGACACTAAACACTATGGGTTGGAAAATTCACAAAATATAATACTTAGTTAAAAATTATTTGTTTTTGTTCTAGGTCACTATTATAATTTTGATAATTTATATGAGGTTTAGGAAAGAATCTAGACATAACAGTCTATTAATAGGAAGAAATACTTCTGTGAAATTGGCTGTATATAGCACACGTATATTTTACGGTATTGAAAGGGAATTCATTGTTATATCAACAGAAAATCCTGGTTTTTCAGCTCTTAAGACATTTGTGACTCATATGATTTTTAACGCCTGCTTAATTGCAATGTAATACAACTATAGTAAAATCTGTGTGTAACAGAATCTTGTCTTAAATGAAAACTTTACATGGTTTCAACAGAAAGAATACCAGCAATTTTATTTGCCAATAGGAAAACCTGTATAAACCAGAATTTTTCTAGTTAATTTTGATTCCAGTTTCACAGGTTTTTAAATATTGGACAAAACTGTGATTGCATATTTTTAATTTTAAAATAAATCAGTTATTATTAACTTTGTAAAATTCTCTTTGTAAATTTATTTTGCAAAAAAGTGAGGGGGGTAGGGGGGGTGTAGATGCCAAAATCCATGTTTGCCCTCTGTGAAAAAAAAAGCTAGTTTCGGCCCTGTTTTATATATATATGGATATGTTAATACATTTCTGTTGACCTTTAAGTACATAAGATGTCTTTTCTTTTCAGAATCTTAAGATTGTCCTGGAATGAATGGAACTCGATAACTGAAGATGAAGACACACAGGCTGTAGAAATGTTACCAAGTGCATATGTGTGTTTTTCACTTCATATTCCTTGGTAACATTGCTCCAGCTAAATTTCATTTAAATAGGGCATGATGCAGGAGACAAAATTGTGAATGGAGGTGGAAATGACTGAGTATGCATTTGAAGGAAAACCACACTATTCAATTGAGGTATGTTAATAATAAGAATATATGCTGTCTTCAGTTCTCTAATCATGGTTCTATGTAATGATTCTGTTCTACATATATCATTAGATTTTTAAGGTTAGCTTTCTACACTAGTTTTTAACAATATTTATAAATGTGTCATATACATTTTTTCACAGAAATCCTCGTGCATTTTTTTTCATTAATTATAAATAGTAAGAAGTTTGTCTCAAATATTTTCTTGTGCCTGTGTTTGTTTTTCCAAAATTGTTTTATAAACCGGACTCATCGGTTAGATGGGGTTCGAGTGAAATTGGGTTACCTGACCAGTGTAGAATTCTACTTCCATCAAAATATTTTCCAAATAACAGTTAAATTTTGACCTCGATATGGGAGGGAGAGGGTATAAAGCTGAACCCCCTCTCTAGTCTCAAGTACCACTCTTGTTTCCCAGGGCTTGACAATCTTTCCATGTTGTCATGCAACCAATATCCTTCCAACCCTTTTTTGTTTAAAAAAGTAAACGGAAGTGAAGAGAAGACGGGAAGGAATGGTGGTTCGTTCGGAGTAAGTAGGATGTGGGAAGGCATCCGAGTATATTTTGGTTGTTTGAGAAGTAATGTGGTTTAAGTGGAATTTTTATGAATATTAGTGAAAGTGTACATAATGTAAATAATCATCTTGTAAATATCAGCTCTCATTTAATAAACTGTGCATTTAAATTTTAAAAAGAAGAATCGTTGTGTCATTCGGCTGTCATGATATTACAGCACGCTCTCATAACGAGAACAAGAGTTATTTCTACGATTTAAAATAATAAAAGTTGTGCTTTGAATCGCAGTGTTTGGATTACAAAATAGAGGTGAGCTATTCTTTTTTTATCATTTGATTGTGTAGTAAGATACTGTTAACTTTATTCGAAAATGTTTAAAAACGTAACTAAAGCGGATTTACTTATTGTTCTGGAAGAAATAGGCGAAGAAGCTGATGCTAGTAAGAGGGTACCCGAATTAAAAGATTTGTTATTGAAATCTGAATACTTAAAATATAAAGATTTCGTAACTGAATTTTTATCGACTACAGTGTCAGAAAGAAAAAATGGCGAGGAAGTAAATAGATTGCGTTTACAACAACAAATGAGAAGCGAGAATTTAACCCATAACGAAGGGGAAAATAGTACGTCATTATCATTAGATAAATTAATTAAAGCAGTTCAAGTTTTGGTAATCCCAGTGCCCAAGAAAAATGAAACATGGAATCTTTTTTTTGATTCTTTAGAAAGAGCGTTTAAGCACAAAAATGTTCCTAAGGAATATAAATCGGAAATTTTGCTAAAATTAGTAGGTGAAAAAGCAGGAAATGTTCTTGTTTATATTGATGATGAAGAATTAGCTGATTATGATAAAATTAAATCTTTAATTTTGAAAGAATCTGAACCGTCCCCATTTACTTGTTTACAAAATTTTAGAAACGCTAAAAGATTACCTGGTGAAACCCATCAACAGTTCGGTTCGCGATTAAGATCCTGTTGGTTAAATTATTGTAGAATTCGAAACGTTAAAGATTTCGATTCACTTATTAATTTAATAATATCAGATAAAATTTTTGAAACTTTGGATAATGAGCTAGCTACTCACATTGCAGTCAAGCAAGGAGAAAGTTGGCTTTTGCCCGATCAGTTATCGAAAGACTGTGACATTTATTTTACCGCAAAAGGCAAGTCTTTTGAGGAAACAAAATTTGAGAAACGACCTATTTATCGTGAAGTGAATAACGAGAATATAAATATGTTCCCCCACAACTCAGAAAAAATCAAGTTACGTATGAGAACAGACACTTCTCAAAATCGCGTGATTGTTATATTTGTAATTCCCCATTACACTTAGCAAAATTGTGCCCAAACAGAAGAAATAAGTATGATAAATCTTATACTCAAAATGATGATCAGGGTCAGAGAAAACCGAAAATGCAACAAAAAATAAATAAATTGAATCCAAATAAAAATAATAATGCAGAAGTCACTAATGTTAGTTCCATGCATTTACACATGAATGATCAATTAAACGAAGTTCTTTTTCCTTTAAAAAAATCATTATTTATGTAGAAGGGAAATAAATAGAAGCTATTTTGGATTCAGGTACCCAAATTAGTATTTTAAATACGTCATTAATTTCCGATCTGAAAATCGAAGCTAAAGGTAGTATTTTGTTACAGTCCGCTTTCAAAGAAAAAGTACAAGCAAATTTGGCTACTATACCCATCCATTATAAATTACCTAACAGTGGAATTTATGTCACTTTAAATACGCTTTTTGCTTTCACTGAAAACTTAAATGTCCCTTGTTTATTAACTCCAGACGTATATAATGCTTTGATTGAACTTCAAAATGAAGAGTTGTTTAATAGTCAGTTGCAGGAGTTCGAAGGTCACGAAGCTAAAAATAGCTCAGGCGCCCCACTGGCGAAAGAGGAATTAAATGTTTGTTTTATTTCTTCAGAGAATAAACAAAATGATCGAAATGATGAATTTTCAGAGTTTAACAAGTTTTGTAAAGAACAAAAAGATTGCGCAACCTTAAAGAATTCATTCAAGGACGCTAGATTAGGAAAAAATAATTTTTTGATACGGGATAATTTATTGTATCATAAAGAAACTATTTGCGGTGATAAAATATATCAGCTCGTTCTACCGGAAAGTTCTAGAAATAAAGTGTTAGGATTAGCTCATGATTCAATTTTTAGGAATCATTTAGGGATACGAAAAACAAAAGAAAGAATTAAATTATCTTTTTATTGGCCGAATATTTCAAGAGATGTAGAAAATTATTGTAGAACATGTAAGAACTGTCAGTTAAAGAGCCCTGAGAAACAAACAGATAAAATTCCGATAACCCCTGTTGTCCGCGCACCATATCCATTTCATACTGTAAATATTGATTGTATAGGTGAAATTATTCTGCCGTCAGGAAGGAAGCATAAATATTGTCTTACCTTAATTGATCAAAATTCTAAATGGCCGGAAGTTGTACCATTACGGAGTCTCTCTGCGAAAACGGCGTGTGATGCTTTATTAGATATTTTTATGCGCACCGGAATTCCTGAAGTTATCTGTTCAGACCAGGCCACTAATTTTAAATCTGAACTGACTAAAGAATTTGAGAACCGGTTAGGGGCATGTCCTCGCTTTTCAACTCCATCATACCCCGCTTCGAATGGATTAATTGAAAAATTTAATCGTGTGTTTAAACAAATGCTACATCATGTAATTCGTACGGATCCTGTTAATTGGGATAAACATATTCCTTTTCTACTTTTTGCCTACCGTGAAGTGCCAAATTGCACAACTGGAGTATCACCGTTTAAGCTCATGTATGGTCGGGAAGCTAGAGGTCCCTTGGCAGTACTAAAGTCATCATGGTCAGGTGAAATCCCCTTACCATTGAATCTTAGTAATTCAGCAGTAGACTATTTACAAGAATTAAAAATAAATTTGGAAAGAGCCGCTGACATTGCTTCTCTAACTGCTGCAGAAAAACAAGAAAATTACACTCGCTATTTCAATCGTCTAAGTAGAATGAAAGAATTTGAAAAAGGCGATTTAGTATATTTGCTTATCCCTGATTCTACCAATAAATTATATGCTAGATGGACAGGACCCGGAGAAATACTTGAAAGAATAAAACCACATTCGTATAAAGTAAAATTACCTGATGGGGGTGTCAGACATGTTCATGCGAATAAAATAAGGAAATTTAACGTAAGAGTACAGACTGTTGGGGTCATTTTTGAAGACGATGTAGAATTTGGTGAAATTCACCCAACACCAATTAAAGCTAATACTTCGAATGAAAATAACATAGAAGTAGACCTTAGTCATCTGGAGGTTGATAAATAATCCGAGTTAAGTAAACTTATACAAAAACATGCACCATTATTCTCAGGTAAAATTTAAGTTGCCAATGTTGGAGAACACAAAATTCGTTTATTACCAGGTGCGGAAAGAAAGAAACCATATATTTATAAAATTCCGGAATCGCTAAAAAATGAAGTGGATAAGCAAATAGAAGAGTTAGAGCATCTAGGACTTATAGAAAAAAGTGAAGCTGAAATAGCTTATCCGGTCATATGTGTCGCAAAGAAGGACGGTAGCATGCGCTTATGCATAGATTTTCGTCAATTGAACACAGTGACAAAACCTTTTGATTACCCTATGGAAAATGCAACTGAATTAATTAATCAAATAGGAAGTGCTAACATAATTACATGTTTAGATGTATTAAAAGGGTATTGGGAAATTCCTCTAGAAGAACAGAGTCGAGATCTTACTTCTTTTAAAACCCATCGTGCTCAATACCGATGGAAAGTCATGCCTTTTGGATTGCGCAATGCGGCTGCCACATTCCAGAAATCGATCAACAATACTCTGGATGAACATCGTGAGTACAGTCGAGCATATTTGGATGATATTGCTATTTTTTCAAATGACTGGGAAAATCATCTGAAACATCTTGACGCTGTTTTATCCAAATTAACTGAACTGAAATTCACGGTGAATGTTAAAAAATGTGTTTTTGCAAAGGCACAGATCAAGTATCTAGGTCATGTCATAGGAGGAGGTAGACATGAGCCCGATCCGGAGAAGTTACGTGCCATTGAGACAATAGAATCGCCTAAAACCAAAACAGCCCTCAGAAGTGCATTGGGTTTATTTAATTATTATCGTGACTACATAAGAAATTATGCTGAAATCGCCAAGCCTTTAACCGACTTGACAAAAAAGAAAATCCCAGAAATCATTCCGTGGTCTGAGATTGATGGAGAGGCTTTCCAAACTTTAAAACGTTCATTGTGTGAAGCTCCTAAGCTGTATACACCAGATCCTAAAAAGCCTTACACTATTCAGAGTGATGCCAGTTCTTATGGAGTTGGTGCTTGTCTATCGCAAAGAGATGAGAAAGAAAATTTGTGTCCTATTAGTTTTGCTAGCCAAAAGCTCACTAAGGTGCAACAAAACTGGTCGACTATTGAGCGTGAAGCTTATGCGGTAGTGTGGGCATTAAAAAAATTTGAAGTTTATGTGTTTGGTGCTGAAATTGAACTAATAACTGATCACAATCCCTTAATATATCTTCAGAAATCTGCACCTCAGTCTGCAAAATTACAAAGATGGGCCTTATCTCTACAAAGATATAATATAAATATTTCTCATTGCCCAGGTGCAAAATTAAAAAATGCAGACAGTCTGTCACGACTAGTTACTGTATAAGGATTATTTAAATGATACTTTATTTTGTGTTTAATTTTGGTATGCAGTATTATATCAAGTCGTCTTTCCGTCTGTTGTGAATTGTTAGTGTTTTTTTATATGTTTATTATATATTCATTATAACTATTATAACAAGGCTTCTATACATCTGTTTTGAATTGTGTTTTTTTTTATATGTTTATTATATATTCATTATAACTATTATAACAAGGCATCTGTTTTGAATTGTGTTTTTATATATATTTTATGCTGTATAGTTGTATGGTTGCTATCTGTCAGATTTTGCTTCGCTTTGCGTAGCACAATCTTATCGGGGGGGTGTCATGCAACCAATATCCTTCCAACCCTTTTTTGTTTAAAAAAGTAAACGGAAGTGAAGAGAAGACGGGAAGGAATGGTGGTTCGTTCGGAGTAAGTAGGATGTGGGAAGGCATCCGAGTATATTTTGGTTGTTTAAGAAGTAATGTGGTTTAAGTGGAATTTTTATGAATATTAGTGAAAGTGTACATAATGTAAATAATCATCTTGTAAATATCAGCTCTCATTTAATAAACTGTGCATTTAAATTTTAAAAAGAAGAATCGTTGTGTCATTCGGCTGTCATGATATTACACATGTTAAGCAGATTTTCGTCTCACACAAAGTCCAACTTAGACAGAGATTACTGAAATTTCAACTATTATCCTAATCCTAATAATATTATAAATCTGATTGTGTGCAAATGTTAGGCTGAAGCCAGCGTTAAAATGAAGCATTTAATTATCCTGTATCTTTGCATATAAGTTGATTATAACCCTCAAGTGAATATAGGCTGGTTTTCGTTTATTTTATTTCAATATTTTTCTTAAAAATTAAAAGTTTCATTATTTTCATACAGAATAAATGGACATTTTTTCGTATATTTTACAATGGTTGGTTGGTTTGGTTGGTTCGGCCCAAAGGGCCCGGTTTTGCAGCTTTTTTTAAAAATGGTTAATTTTATTTTACCGTTGCTAATACTTTATCGTTGCCAATATAAAATAAAACCCCTGAATAATAATTTTTAATCAACAATTTATTTTCAAGTGAAAATTTTCCACGTGAAAAATGAAAAGGAAATGAATTATTTAAGAATTAAACAGAATATGAAATGATGTCATATTAGAAATAAAACGTGCGTTTTCAAATATTTGATAATAATACAAAGTGCATAAATACGAGTAAGTATGGAAAGCAAGCGAATATGATGTCATATATAGAAAAATAAAACAGATTTGTTTTGATGTTGAAATAAAATGATCTTGGGTTATCAAATTATTTGTGATTAATTTCTCTTTTTTTTCTTTTTCTTTTTCACATGAAAGGAATTATTTTAAATGTACGTAATATATGTATTTTAAATGTATGTGTTAAAAATTAAAGTTCTGTGTTTTAAATGAAATGAGTGAAAGATTTATATTTTTAATGAATTCAATACGAATGATGGGATAGGTTGGCGATTTATCGTCTGCACACGGCTAACATAAAGATACCATATTTTTAATTTAAATTACAAAAAGTAAAAAAAAAAAAAAAAAAAAGGATGGCAAATGCCAATGATATGCATCGCAAAATTATCCGTATCGAAAATCAGAAAATCTTAATAAAAATAACTATATTTTTTAAAAGAAAGTTGCTTTTCTCATAAAAGCTAAAGATTTAATATGATTGTGTCGAAGTAACAGCATTTTTCCTCTATCATTTTCCCACAATCGAAAACACATTTGTAAATCGTCGTTTCGAACCGGAATTTAATTTTACATTTCTTTTAGTTTTAAAATAGGAAAAACTTTGCTGTCTTTTTTAAATATAGCTTTTTTTAAAGTTGTTTCATAATAGATTTTTGTAAAGTCTTGCAGGATAAGAAAAATTGCATAGATTTTAAAGCAATGTTTAAGTAAAATTACAATATTTTTTAAACCTAAAAAACAACAATATTATCGAAAAGAAAATCGATTTTACCAACAAATTCGCGTAATGCAAGAGCAAAGAAGAAATAAAGTAATGAATCTTTTCTTCCAGCCGAATTGTTCAAACTTGAACAAGCCGATCGTGCCAATTCATAACATTATAAACGTGAAAGCGCGTTCTATACAGTAGAATTTCTGTTTACATATAGGTAGAACATTTGTGAGAATAGGAAGGTTAGGGGTCAGTAATTAGGTCCATATTCGACCTAATTTTGTCGACCTAATAGGATTTTCGTTAATCGTTGCCACAGATTAATCTAGGAAAATGAAAAATTTGAAGTTACTGAAAAAATTAATTGCTTGAAAAGTATTTGTCTGAAAATTGTTAGACAAACTGCGTTTGAAAGGTAAAAAATTGTATTTTTCTTGATATAAATTTCAAATCTAATAATTATGCCGTTTTTCAAATATTGAATTTCAAAAAATACCAAATTTTACAATGGAGTACCATAGCGAAATCTTCACGCATAAAAAGATAATGATAACGGTATTGTGTCCTGAGGTATGAGTATAGCACGAGTGACAAATTATAGTAGCCTTATTATTCTGTTAAAATATAAAAGTGAATTATGATGTCGCGAATGCCTGATTTTTATTTTATTCTCGACGAGTACCATACTTTTGTCCACCTCAGTGAGGCATATCAATTTCATTTTATTTGAAGTATTGTAAATTGTAACTTCATTCAAATCCAATTTGAAGCAACGGAAATGATTTTTCCCCATATAGACACCATAATCTAAACCCCATAGACACCATAATTTAACATAACTATTCATATTTTAAATGCTGACCTATTCCATAATAAAGTATACAGAGAATAGGGCTAATTTGTCCTTAACAGCCCAAACATGTCTGACACATTAAAAATGTAATAACGCAATAGCGTTCGTATCGTTTTCAGAAATGCAGAAGCACATTCCAAGTAAAGATCCATAGGGTTTTAAAATACAATGTCAAATTCACAGTCAATATTTAAATTTATTAGTGCGTGAAGAGAAATTGACCAGCGTAGCGGGCGTAGCTTGCTAGTAAATAAATAACAAAGTAAGCTAGAGTTAGTTTATTATTTATGGTAATCTTCAGCTTTTATTTGTCATAAATGCAAACATAGTTTCAATGATGAAAAGCAAAGGTCATTCAAAGAAGTGGGTAAATCGCATATTGAATCCTTTGGATTATCAGAAAGTGATGAGAAAATTGAAAATTTGGCATTTGAAATCTGCCCCCCCCCCCACTTAATAAGCTGGTTACGCCTATGTATTAAAGCAAAAGTAGATATTATTTTCAAAAATAATAATGTACATGTGAAGCAGGACAAAAAATAAATACTATTTTCTGTTTAAACTAAATAAATACTAATTTCTACATTTAATGAAAAAAAATAATAATAAAGACAGTAATGAGTTTTTATTTATTTTTTTACATAGGATGTTATTACTACTATGTATATCAGAGAACTTTTAACAACTGAAGATGACAAATCAATGAAAATATAAACTGGAAATTATTTAGCTTGCATAGTTGTAAAAAAAAAAATATTTCTAGTATAGTTACAATGAGCATATGCAATAGTTATCATAAGAATATGTACATTCTGTTAAGCATATAATAAAGTTATTATTTAAAGTGTTATTTATTTTGAAGTTATTATTTAAAAAGATGCCTCTGTTTTATTTATATACAAACTAATGAGAAGCTTTTCATTACAGTAATTAAGTGTCCTGATTTCTGCCCTGCTCTGCCTCTGAATATAGATAAAACTCAAAAGGTCAAAAACTTTCAATTTTGTTTGCAGATAAAAATTTTAAACAAAATACAAAGATGTAATATTTATTATTGTAAAATTTATATGATTATTTAAATAATAACAATAAAACATATTGTTATGAATTTTGTATATATCTGTAAATATTCCATTTGTTTAAATTTATTTTATTTGATTATTGTGAAAATTGCAGTATTATTAATGTATTTCCTATTGAGCATCATGTAACTCAATGCTAAAGGCCTCAGATGGTTTGCAAGGAAAACAACCTTACACCCTCATCTTTATAATGGAAGTCTATTGAAATATCGCCAAGGAATGGGTTTGTCGCCAAGTTGGCGACGGATTTGGCGACTTTTTGTGCAACCACACCCCCCTTATACCTATACATTGGGATCCTTTCTCGCTTAGGTTCTCTATCGAAAGTTAAAGCACTTTCTGGTAATTTATAGCATCTGAAAGCTCTGGAATAATCTGGAAAGATCTCTGAAACCTATATAAAGACCTCCATCAGCTCAGTTAGTTAGTTGTCTGTCAACTGCGATTGAATTCATACGAGAGGCTTTGCATTGAGAACTGTGTTTCTCGGATCGATTTTGTCGTTGATACGTCGTATTGAACGCATTGTTTCTGTGTGAAATTTTGCTTAGCTTTTATTGGATTTGAAGATTACTGAATATCTTGTAATTTTCAGAAGATATTTGTGATCGTATTGCACTGTTTATAGTGAATAAAGCCTTTTTATTGTTCTTATATATTGGCATCAGTCCTTTCGAACCCCGAGCTCACAACATTTGGTGTCAGAAGTGGGATTGAATGCCGATTACCAGAGCAATGGAGGCGCAACTGACTAAATTATTGGAGAAATTAGGAGAGATGGATGAGAAAATGACTGCGAACCAGGCTGAAATGAAGAAGGAAATGTCAGCGATGGATGAGAAAATGACTGCAAACCAGGCTGAAATGAAGGAAATGTCGGAAGAAATGATGAAGGAAATGTCGGAAGAAATGAAGAAGGAAATGTCAGCGATAGATGAGAAAATGACCGCAAACCAGGCTGAAATGAAAGAGATGTCGGAAGAAATGAAGAAGGAAATGTCAGCGATAGATGAGAAAATGACCGCAAACCAGGCTGAAATGAAAGAGATGTCGGAAGAAATGAAGAAGGATATGTCAACCAACCTTGGTGAGTTGAAAGAATTAATAGATAATAAAATAACATCTTTAAATGAAAGAATTGACAGCGTGGAAAACAAATTTGAAGGAAGATTTCTGGAAATAGAGGAAAAAGTTCAAAAGACAGCCAATACCGTAGAAGAAAGGATAGAGAGTATAGAAAAGGAGTTGGAAAATGTGAAGAAACAAAAGATAACTGCCGAAAACTATCCCGAAGATGTCAAGTATCAAGCTATGCTTCCCCGGGCCTCTATTAAACTCTCGACCTATGACGGAAAATCCTCATGGCCAGTTTTTAAGACACAATTTGGGATCGTAGCGGACGCCAATGGATGGGATTCCCAGACAAAAGCTTGCCAGTTAGCTGCTTCTCTACGAGCTGATGCTGCCGACGTCTTACAGACTTTGCCTGCAAATGAACCGCTGGATTTTGAAACGCTCGTCAGTGCCTTAGAATTGCGCTTTGGCGAGAAATGCATGAAGGAATATAGCAGACTCCAGCTCAAATCTCGACAGCAGAAATCCACTGAATCCCTGCAAGATCTTGCTACGGATGTCGAGAGACTTTCACACCTTGCTTATCCTGGCTGTCCGACTGCAATTAGAGAAAGTTTAGCTCTGCAACATTTTATTGATGGTGTGCGTGACCCTGAGATCCAGACAGCACTCCGGATTGCAGATCTCAATGATTTAAAAGGGGCTGTAGTTTATGCCCTGAAATTCGAGGCAGCCAAGCAAGCTACTAGGAAAGATCGACACTTTGTGCGAGCAGCCAACCTGCCTGAGACGTCGGATAGAGCTGTGGAGTGCTTACAGCAGCAGATGAATGACATAATGAGAAAGATGAACTCCATAATGGCCAACAAACCTTACAGGAAGATCAAGTGCTGGAGATGCGGTGGAGAAGGCCATATCCAAATCGACTGCCCAAGACGACCCAGCACCGAAGGTAATAGCTCACCCGCTAACGGAGGAGCAAGAAAACTGATTATTGACCATCTTGCGGGGCGGAGGTTTCCAGATCTTAAGAAGCCTCATTTTCAAGTATGTGAAATTTCTGCAAGAAGTTGCGGCGAGAACGGAGTTTTTCTAGTCGGAAGTGTGAATGATTTGCCCTGTAATATGATCATCGATACAGGAGCCAATGTGACCATCATTCGGAAAGATCTAGCTCAGCGGCTGAAAGAAAAACTCTCCTGGACCCCGCCACGTGTAATCCTTCAAACTGTGACCGGAGATAAGATCGATATACATGGAAGAATGACACTGAAAATAAAGTTTGGGAACGCCGCTTATCGCCATACAGTCTACGTGGCCGATATTTCAGATCCTTTCATACTCGGATTGGACTTTTTAAAAGAGCATGGATTCACACTGGACTTTAAGAATAATCAGTTACGCTCTGCTCAAGAAGATGTCACTATTTTCAAACTTGGAAATGAGTCCGGGTCTATTCAACGGATCACAGCCAAGGCAGATGTTATCATCCCTCCTCGGACTGAAATGATGATACCTGGATTAACTGGAAACGAAAGAATTTTCCAGTATGGCTTGACTGGATATCCTGAGAAGAGCCCAAAGGGAGTGCTAATAGCATCAGCGCTGGTAGATCTGTCGAGGGATGTGATACCTGTGAGGATTGCGAACGTAAGTGAAAAGTCTAGAATTATCCAGAAAGGTGAAGTGCTTGCAACCTGTGCTCCAGTCACCTGTGTTTGCAAAGACCCGAGCTTGACGTTATCGGAGCCGCCTACAAGCTTAACACCTGTAATTGGACGAAATGAAAATTTATATCCTGAACAGAGACATGCCGCAGAAAGACTGTTCCAGGAATTTAAGGATGTGTTTTCACAAGACGAGAGTGATATAGGGCGCACTTCACTGACACGTCATAGAATTGATACTGCCAACCATCCACCGATTAAACAGCATCCAAGACGCTTGCCGTTCGCAAAACAAGAAGAGGTTTCTAAGCTCTTACGAGAGATGCAGGATAGTGACATCATCGAACCGTCATCAAGTCCGTGGGCCTCTCCCATCGTGTTGGTCCGAAAGAAAGATGGCTCCACAAGATTTTGTGTGGATTATCGTAAACTTAACGATATCACGAAGAAGGACAGCTATCCTCTACCAAGAATAGACGACACGCTAGATACCCTTTCAGGACATAAATGGTTTTCCACGCTGGATTTGAAGAGTGGATATTGGCAAGTAGAGATCCATCCTGATGACAAAGAGAAGACCGCATTTACTACTGGGCAAGGACTTTGGCAATTTAAAGTTATGCCGTTCGGGCTCTGCAATGCTCCAGCAACGTTCGAGCGCCTCATGGAGACAGTGTTAAAAGGTCTGACTTTTGAAGCTTGTCTCATCTACCTAGATGACGTCATCATTGGTGGCCGCACGTTTGAAGAACATCTAGAGAATATTCGAAAAGTGTTAACGAAACTAAGAGCGGCGAATTTAAAGCTGAACCCTTTGAAATGCAAGTTCTTCCAACGAGAAGTAAACTATTTAGGACACATCATCTCAGCTGAAGGTGTTCGAACAGATCCTGAAAAAGTGTCTGCAGTAAAGCACTGGAAACGTCCGGAAAATGTCCATCAGTTGCGAAGCTTTCTGGGACTATGCACTTATTACAGAAAGTTTGTACAGGGGTTCTCCAACATCGCAAGACCCTTGCATAGGCTCACTGAAAGCAAGCAGAAGTTTCTATGGACACAAGAATGCGAGAATTGCTTCCAGCAGCTGAAAGAAGCTCTCACATCCTCTCCAGTCCTAACCTATCCACACCCCGACAAACGATTCATTGTGGACACGGATGCTAGTCATGAAAGTGTCGGTGCTGTACTTTCCCAAGAAATAGATGGCCAAGAACGAGTCGTAGAATACTGGAGCAAATGTTTATCGAAACCAGAGCGGAATTATTGCGTCACTCGTAAGGAGTTATTAGCTATAGTGAAAGCCATAGAACACTTCCATCACTATCTCTATGGCAGGAAATTTCTCCTTCGTACTGACCACGCATCCCTAACATGGCTGATGAATTTTAAGAACCCAGAGGGCCAAGTAGCCAGATGGATACAACGACTCCAGGAATACGACTTTGACATCAGGCATCGCAAAGGCTCATCGCATGGAAACGCCGATGCCCTAGCAAGAAGACCGTGTCCCGAGAGCTGTCGCTATTGTTCCAGAGCGGAGAGCAAGTATAACCCCGAATATGTCATACGCCAGACGAAGACTTCACTATTGACACCACCAGATCCCTGGAGTGATGAGAAGATTCGAGAAGATCAAATGGCAGACTCTGAGATCAAACCAATCTTGGAGTTATTAGAGTCTTCTAGCACGAAGCCCAGTTGGAAAGACATCTCGACTTACAGTCCTACGACGAAGCAATATTGGGCTCTTTGGAACTCCCTCCACGTCAGGAATGGTGTCCTGTACCGAAAATTCGAATCAGAAGATGGGAAGACATCTCGGTGGCAGTTGGTACTTCCTCGATCTCGAATCCCAGAGGTCCTCGAAGAATTACATGGCAGTCCCACTGGTGGCCATTTTGGAGTCATGAAAACATTACACAGAGTCCGAGAGCGCTTCTTCTGGGGAAAAGCGAGAGCTGACGTCGAACAATGGTGCAAATCTTGCGATGCATGTGCAGCTCGGAAAGGACCAAAGAAACGTAGCCGAGGAAGACTACATCTCTACAATGTAGGAGCACCTTTTGAACGCATCGCCCTTGACATCCTAGGTCCTCTGCCAAGAAGTGCTGATGGCAACAAATACCTCCTTGTTGTCATGGACTATTTCACAAAATGGCCTGAAGTTTATGCCATCCCTGATCAAGAAGCTTCTACGGTTGCGGATGCCTTGGTACACCAGTGGATATCAAGGTATGGAGTCCCTCTCCAAGTGCATTCGGACCAGGGGAGAAATTTTATCTCTGCTGTGATTGAGGGTCTCTGTCAACTTCTCGGAATGGACAAAACTATTACGACGCCTTTACATCCACAGTCGGATGGCATGGTTGAGAGATTTAATCGTACCATCCTCAACAATCTCTCACTGCTAGTCTCAAGAAACCAACAAGACTGGGACCAAAAACTTCCCTTGTTTCTTCTCGCCTATCGCAGCGCCGTCCATGAAACAACCGGCTATTCCCCGTCTCAGATGCTTTTCGGTCGTGATCTTCGTCTACCTTGTGATCTGATTTTTGGTCGTCCTCCAGATGTGCCTTCATCGCCAGAGGGATACGTGCAGAATCTCCAGGCACGATTTGAAGACGTCCACAACTTGGCTCGAGAGCGGATCAATATACAGACGGAGAAGATGAAGACCAGGTACGACACGAAAGCCACGGGACATCAATTCAAAGAAGGTGACAAGGTTTGGTTTTATAATCCGACTCGACGTAAAGGACTTTCTCCCAAACTGCAATCGCACTGGGACGGTCCTTATACAGTCCTAAACAGACTGAACGATGTCGTAATTCGGATCCGAAAGTCACCAAATTCGAAGCCTAGAGTCGTTCATTACGACAGGCTAGCTCCATACTATGGCCATAGTACATAGTTCACATAGTACTTAGTTCATTGATTGTAAATAGTGTAATGTAAATAATGTAAATTAGTATGACCATGGTCTTGTATATAAATTAATGTAATTATTTATTTTGCTTAGCATTATCATTATTACTGTTATTATTATTTAAATACTTGTATGTAATGGTGTCTATGCTTTATAATTCAGCATTATGAATGTGTTTAATTGTTATTTTCCATATTTGCTTTAAGTGTTTTGAATAGTATAGCATTTGTTGGTAACGGGTTTGCTTTCCGATCAAAGGTTGAACTGCCCGGGACGTGCAGTCCTTGAGAGGGGGGCAATGTTATAAATTTTGTATATATCTGTAAATATTCCATTTGTTTAAATTTATTTTATTTGATTATTGTGAAAATTGCAGTATTATTAATGTATTTCCTATTGAGCATCATGTAACTCAATGCTAAAGGCCTCAGATGGTTTGCTAGGAAAACAACCTTACACCCTCATCTTTATAATGGAAGTCTATTGAAATATCGCCAAGGAATGGGTTTGTCGCCAAGTTGGCGACGGATTTGGCGACTTTTTGTGCAACCACACCCCCCTTATACCTATACATTGGGATCCTTTCTCGCTTGGGTTCTCTATCGAAAGTTAAAGCACTTTCTGGTAATTTATAGCATCTGAAAGCTCTGGAATAATCTGGAAAGATCTCTGAAAACTATATAAGGACCTCCATCAGCTCAGTTAGTTAGTTGTCTGTCAACTGCGATTGAATTCATACGAGAGGCTTTGCATTGAGAACTGTGTTTCTCGGATCGATTTTGTCGTTGATACGTCGTATTGAACGCATTGTTTCTGTGTGAAATTTTGCTTAGCTTTTATTGGATTTGAAGATTACTGAATATCTTGTAATTTTCAGAAGATATTTGTGATCGTATTGCACTGTTTATAGTGAATAAAGCCTTTTTATTGTTCTTATATATTGGCATCAGTCCTTTCGAACCCCGAGCTCACAACAATATAATAGAATTTCAGTATTTTATGCTCTTAATAAATTAGAAACGATAAGAAACGAATAATGAAATAAAATAAAATTAAAAAAAGCCACCTCGTTACTCAAAAGCTCAATCACAGCATTTACATTGTAAATTATTAGCCACACACAGGGTGGCTTATTCTTTCAATCTCTATCATTTTTCATGTTTATGAAAAGTCACAGCAATCCATCGTTGCCACAGATTAATCTCGGAAAATGAAACATTTGAAGTTACTTAAAAAATTAATAACTCGAAAAGTATTTATCACAAAATTGTTTTACAAACTGCGTTAGAATGGTAAAAAATTGTATTTTTCTTGATATAAATTTCAAATCTAATGATTATGTCGTTATTCAAATATTATATTTCAAAAATTACAAAACTTCACAATGGAGTACCGTCGCGAAACTTTTACGCGTAAAAAGATAATGATAAAGGCATTGTGGCTCGACGTGCATCGTGTATACTGGCCATAGCATGAGTAACGAATTATAGTAAACTTATTATTCTGTTAAAATGTAAAAGTGAATTATGTATATACATTTTAAAAAAATAAAAAAAAACATTGTATCACAAACATCAACAAAATTTTTTCTTCTATTTATTCCCTTATTCCAAAGATATCGTTTTATCGTCTGCTGCCATAGCAACATGAATTAAATTTCATTAAAAAGAATTGCTCAGTGGTAGAAAAATATTTTTCTAAATCGAATGGTTATTGAACAACTCAACACTTTAACAGGGGAATTTTTATTTGTTATTTAGATATTTTAAAATTGTTTGTTGTCATTGAGTTTTTATTCTGAGTTACAGATAGTTTATATATTTTTTAAATAAAAGCCGTGTGTGGCAATCTATATTCGGCCTTATAGCAGAATTTTCCCCTCTTGTTTTCTTGTATTTTGCTCGCACAAGACTGGATATTTCTACAGTTCCATTTAGAGTGTCTTCTGAAAATGTCACATCATTTATAAATTTATTTCGATACATCTTAAATTCTTCTACGCTTGCCTGAAGGTTAACATTTTGCCCATGATTTTCGTTGAATTCATTTAGCTTCAAAATATACTCAGATATATTTTTCTGTAAAAAAATCACGAAGAGGCAATGGATTGTCTATAATAGAACTATAATTTGCCATGTTAACTAAGAAAAAACACACCGAACGTTAAATACCAGTGGGACCCGTGCGAGGATTTCGCACTGCAATTCAAATTTTTTAGCATTGTAGTATTTTTTTTATATAGATTTAAACTTCTAAAGAAACATTAAGAATAAAAAGTCCTTCCGGCCTGTACCGGGAGGAAAAGGTAGCTTTCCTATATCTCCGTTTTAAAATTTTAGCTAATGTTACACGAAAACAGCAAGTTAAAATGCAAAGAAAACGACAAAAGAGTCGTTAATACTGAATTTGAATAAGAAATTCGCCAAATTATTGAGCAATAGCCAAATTGGCTTCATTTATGAAGACTTATTTTGGTCGCCAGATTTGGCGATATTTCGCTAAATGTCGCCAAGTTTGGCGAGAATTTGGCACTAACGGATATGAATATATAGTTTTATGCGTATGATTGGGAAAATTACAACAATGAAAATTTTTGTAATGTGCTCTCTTGTTTCAAAATGTCAGCCATCCTAGAATTTCAAACTGCTCTATCTCAGCCCTTTTTTAAGATAGAGGTAAACCAAAAAATGCTCTGGAATCCTCGTATCAAGGCCTAACACTTATTTAAGAAATAAATTTGAATTTTTAACTTTTTTGTATATTTATTTTAGTTTTAAATTTTTAAGTGGCCGAAATTTACTTCCATCGTAAAAACTCATTATCCAGAATCCTCGAGACCAAAGGCTTTCCGAGTCGTGAAATTTTCCGGATTTCGGGTCCTCCCGAAGTTCACGATTATTTGACAAAATTCATGTTTTTTTTTTCGTGATTCTTTGACAAAATTTGCATTTCTTTCTGCTATTCTTTGACAAAATTTGCGTTTTTCTTCTACGGTCCTTTGACGAAATTTAATTGTTTGGAGTTCTTTGACGAAATTTGCCTTTTATTCACGATCCTTTGACAAAATTCGAGTTTTTTTCTGAGATTGACGAAATTAGCGTTTTTTTTCGATCCTTTGATGAAATTCCACTTTTTTCGCGATCCTTTAACGAAATTAGAATTTTTTTCGCAGTGCTTTGAAGAAATTTGTGTTTTTTTTCTAGACCCCGTGTGACGGTTTAAAAGTCATGAACCGGCCGTGTATAACGTAGGTCGTGATATGATAGTGGCGACACACGCATAGGGCGCATGCTAGTAAGACTGTGCTCAGACAAGTTTTTGTCTATATTCTAGAATTTGGCGATAATCGCCTAAACGAGTTCAGTTAGACGAATGAGACAAATTAACAAACATTAGCTTGGTCAGTAAATGTCATTATTAAACATTAGTAAATGTCAAGCTTTCCAAGATGCTTGGCGATTCGTTTTTGTTCAAAATCGTCACAACAAGTCAAATTTTATGTCCTATATGTCGCCACTCTCCTATAGAGGAATCCTATAGTAAACAACTGTAAAAATTACAGAATGGTTGGATGTAATCATACCAACACTGGCGTTGATTGGCCGATCTGCCGTGACGTCAAAACTCAGCTCATAGGCATTATTTATAAGATAATTTTGACCGAAGGGGAGCAAAGCTTCCTGTACGTAATGACACTATATCTCGGCAATGGCTGGTGCGATAAGAGTTAAAAATTAATAACATTTTGCAGATTAATGCAAAGCTTTAATTAACTAGAATTTAACCAAGAGGAAGTTGCAGAATATCTAATTCAAATGCAAAACAAGAGATTAAAAATATTGCCATTTACGTACAATAAGTATAGTGATGCCAAATATTACATTAATTATATTCACCCCATCCTCAAAATGTTTATCAATTAGTTACAGAGCCTGTCACATAAGAGGGCCAATATATTCTCCTTCTAGGACGCGAGGATTCATCTCTAAATACTCATCAGCTGTCTTCTGCAGACATTCTAGACTGATAGGACAAAGGAAAGCACAGTGAATTGTTTACTACTGATTTTCGGAGAACTTTTGTTGAGATTTCAAGAATTCCAGTGGACAATTTTTCATTCTGATGGGCAAAGGACACAGAGAGTTGCTGATTTTCATCTTTATGTTCCACGTCATGACCCTATAAAGCAAAATGTTCTCTCTGTGCCAAGTGGGGATGGGAATAAACTTGGAAATTTTTGGGAATAAACCCGGAATTTGGGGCTTCACTGTTCCTATTGCTATAGTTGTTTCATGACCATCCATAAGTTTAACGTGAGCGTAATCTGCGTTTGTTTCAATAAATTCTACTTCTGGCATAACAGGTTCATATTTATTAGCACGAGCTTATTTCGTATATTAACACTGGACCGGGTTGTGACAACCATATCGGTAAGGAATGTTCTTTGCAAGATGTTCCAGCATAGATGAATATACGTTTATGATGTGTAGCATTGGTCGCTGTGTATAGCAGTGATCGCATTGCACAGGTTGTATTATTTCCTACCAACGTTCAATCACCATCTTCTTCGATCTTAGTGCCAATTGGATGGGGTTATACGCAGTTGTTCGGCTTGTTGCTACTCCAAGTGAAGTTAACAATTCTTTTAACTCACGCGACATAAATGATGATCCTTTATCAGAATGTATATAGGATGGGATGCCAGAAATTGAGAAAATATCATTTCAGATGAGCAATGACGGTAGCAGATGAGATATCAGGGCATGGTATTGCAAAGGGGAAACTTGAAAACTCATCTACAATAGTACAAAGAAAACAGTTTCTGAAAACTGAGGGCTACGGACCTTCGAAATCCAAATTTAGTCGTTTGAAAGGAGCAGTTGCTTCAATAATTCCTACATAAGCGAGGTTTTATTTCAGTGCAACATGAGCATGAATTTAGTACTCTTCTAAATTCTTCTAGAGGAAAGGGCAAGTTTTTAGACCTTATCCAGTGGTACATTCGAGTAATTCCTGTGTGACAAAGCTCATCGTATAGCACATTTAGATTTATTTCAGGATGCATGGATATAGTTATTCTGGGTAACGTGCCAGATGTTTCATTACCATTAAGTTAAAGCACTAGGGGGCTCTGCCCCCTGCTCGCTAGGCTCACCAAACCCCGTTCAGATTTCACAGCCTCTTAAAACCTGCTAATATATCTGTTTGAAAAAGATGATGATGATGATATCACGAACGGCGACTTTCTTCTGTAATCAGGTTATAATGCTTTTTCATTTAACTGGTTATAATGCTTTTTCATTTAACTGGTTATAATGCTTTTTCATTTAACTGGTTATAATGCTTTTTCATTTAATTCATCTTTTTAATTTTTAATATTCATGTGTAAACACAATTTTTATGACGTAATTTTCTTTATTTCCTGCTTTCAACACATGATCATTTAATTATTATTTTAAACGTTCATTATTGTTTTTAATAGTCTCGCGCAAATACATTTTTTATTTGAGGTAAAACATAATCCTTTGCGCTTATTTAGAAATTGGCAACAACATAAAAAAAATTACTTTTTCAATAAAAGATTTTTTACTCGATTTTTAAGGATTTTTTGAGTTTTTATTGTCCGACCCTGATAATTTTTTGAATTTCTGAAAGCTTGTTATATTTCGCGTCTGGTGGTATGATTTTCGAATCCGTAGGATGGCTAGAAAAAAAGTAATAGCTCCTCAAAAAAGTCCCTAGTGAAAAAGCGATGAGAACAACCCGGAATATCTAAGCAGAATTTGATTGGTCCATTTCGTTTTTGGCTCAGTTCCAGATTACTTTTTTTTTTAATACAGAAGAATACATTACATGTTTAGCTATTATTCCGACAAATAAAAACTACAGTTAATAGAATGAATATATGTAGGGTGAAGTGGGATAAGTGCCTACTATTTTATTTCATATGCAAACGCGTAGTACATGTGGAAAATCATTACACAGAGTGGCGTAAATGAATAGCTGTTATGTATAGGACAATTTCATTAAAATGTGAATACTGATCAGAGAGCCATCAATTGACTACATTAGAAAACTTTTTCAATTTGTCTGAATATGATATTGTTGTAAGTTTTAAAAAGGGCCAGATTATAGCATGAATAGATGAGGCACAGTATCAGGACCTACAAATCTAATTCTGCTTGTTAATAGTATAAAAAAGAAACGTTAGTTTGTAGCAGAAAATCTCTAGAACTACCGAACCGATTAAAAAATTAATGGTGGCAAAATGATGACGACAGTTTCTACTCCAACAATGACTATATTTTATGCAGGTACTACTATGGGGTGCAAGAGTGAAAAAAGTTCTAAAATTACGATTTCTTTGATAGTGTTGGGCAGAAACTTGAAATTTGTCATGGTAAATGCTCGCCAAGAACAGTTTTTTTTTAAAATCGAAATTTAAAAGGTTGAAATAAACCGAAAACGTTCTAAAAGTGTTCTAAATTAAGATTTATTTGGAATTGTTAGGACTTAGAGATATGAAATTCCAGATGGTAGTTACTTATAAGATGTAAGTGTTCGCTCTGAACAAAAAATACGAAATTTAAAGGGTGAAGTCAGCAAACAAAAGTTCTAAAATCACGATTACTTTGGAACTACGGAACCGATTTATAAATTTTATCGGGATAATAATGGTGGCAGTCGCTGCTTAAAAATAGGCCATATTTACTCTTTACAACTGGATTTTAAATTTAAAGTTTCTAGGTAAAGTTCTTGATAGTTTCAGAATAATTACTATTATAGAACGTTTTCCAATCATTTCATTCATTTAAGTCTTGAATATTTATCGTCTTAAAAATAATCACCATGTCAAATTTCATGGATCTAGTCCTAGATACATAAATTCAAAGAATTGGGAATTTCAGAATGTTTGTCGCTTTTGTATCCTTTTGAAGGGCAGTTGTACACAAATAAATTGTAGTCTTTTTTTAAGCAGAGAATGCCACCATTATTATCCTGAAAGAAGTTTTGAAATTGGCTTGATAGGCCCAAAATAATCTTGATTTTCAAACGTTTTTAGTCCATTTCGTCCTTTTAAATTTCGAATTTTTAGAAACTATTCTGAGCAAATATTTAAGTCTTAAAAGTAACTACAATGTGAAATTTCCCAATTTGGAATTCCATTCAAAACAATTCCAAAGAATTCGTGATTTAGAAGGATTTTAGAACATATTTAGGAAGTTTTTGATTTATTTCAACATTTTAAATTTTGAATTTTTTAGAAATCGTTCTTAACGAGCTGTTACCTTTTAAAAGTAAGCACCATAACAAATTTAAAATTTCTGTCCCAACACTATAAAAGAAATCGTAATTTTGGAAAGCTTTTTGCTCCTGCACCCCTAGGGTATAGTAATACGACATAAACTATAGCCAATGTTGGAGCAGAGAGTGTCACCATCATTATTTTTACAATCCATTCGGTAGTTTTAAAGATTATCTTTTACAAACAAACAAACAAACTAACGCTTTTTCTTTGTAATATTAACAAACAAAATTAAATTTGTAAGACCAGGATCAAAGCACCATGTACCGATGCCTTAATCTGGCCCTTTTAAAATTTACACCAATCATATTCAAGCAAATTAGAGAACGTTTTCTATTGTTATCAGTAGGTCAGCTCTAGTCACCTTTTAATGAAATTGTTCCACGCATAATAGCCATGTATGCTACTCTGCAATGATTTTCCATATGTACTACGTACTTGCCTCTAGTACGCATTTACTTTATTAAACTTTCACATGAGTGACAGGAATTGGCACAAAGATTGACTCATATACAATTTCAGCTTTATTGCTGAAACGTCAGTTAGGCTCACTGTGGAGACCCAAAAAGTTTTTGGTTTCCGTATGTTTGTTTGTTTGTTTGTCTGTCTGTCTGTTCCGCGATAACTGCCGTAAAAAGCACCCGGATGGGTTGGTTTTTGGTGGGTATGTTGGTGAGGTACCCAGAATTAGCTGTATAGTTTTTAGTTACATTTGGTTCATTCGTTCGAAAAATATAGAATATTTCGTTTTAGGTCATAATGTTTTCCTATGGGAATGCAGACGATTTTCAAATTTAATTTTTAACTGAAATGAAATTAGCATATTTGAATAATGGATGTAAACGTAAAATTACGGATACTAAATTTTCGATATGGAGGTCTTAAATATATGCAATAGCTTTGAAAATTTGCCGATACATCGATTAGAATTCAGAAATTGTTTAAATTATTGTAATTTTTTTTTTTTGCAACTGTTCGGGAAATATAAAACATTTTATTTTTCTATTTTTACAAATTTTAAAATGCATTTATTTTTTCTTTCCTCTTTATTTTGTTAGTTGCTTAGCAACCCTATTTCAAAGAATATCAAAATAAGAAATGCATTTTTTTATCTAAAAAATTACAAGAATAAGAATTTCATAAGAATTACAGACTATCATTGCATAAATCTTGTTTATTTTAACGTTTCTAATTTCTGAAATCGCCGAAGAATTTTATATATGCCTATAAATATGTATGTAATATAAAAAAAAAATTAAATTGCGGATTGTAAGATGCTAAATAATATGAAAAGTGAGAGTAAAAAAACAATGATTTTCAGAGCTGACGTTGAGGCACTGATCTGCAGATTTACTAATTGTTAATACAGCAAACTTTAAAAGGTGTCCCAAAAGGATGTGCGAATTTTTAAATTTAACAATTCATAAACTATAACAACTATAAATATGAGACAATTGATAATGTCCACAAGCATTTTTGAGGTAGCTGATAAATTTTGCATGCAATAATTAAAAAAAAAAAAAAAAAAAAAAAAAAAAATCAACTTTTCATCAACAGATGACGTTCTGCTACAGAGGCGCAGAGAGTCAACTTGGGTCCTGGAGATAAAGTGTTCTAGGAGTCTAAATGCCCGTTAGTAGTTATTAATAAAATTTATTTAATTCATTATTTTAAATGAAGTTAGTTTGTAATTATTTTTTATGTTTATAACAATTAATTTTTTTAATTAGATAATTTCAATTATTATTTTAATTAATATTATTGTTAAGTGAAATTAATGTTAAATTAATAATTTTGTAATGTTTGTGATTTCAATGCAAAGTACCATTTAGATAATATAGTGCATATATATGAGGGGGTTAGAATGACAGTGGAGTAAGTCAACAAATTTGAAAAATTTTTTACTTTTTTACTTAATTTTAACCATATTTTTACTGAATGTATATTAATTTCTGTTCAGTGTGACAGTCAAATAAGTCATAGTTCACTTAGGGAGTGGCTAGAGGGCAAAAGAAGCTGAACCACTTAATGCAACGGCAATACGACAAGTTTCACAAAACCCTTCATTTCTCATATTACTAAATATTGTCTTACTCCACTGATATTC
Source organism: Maratus michaelseni (assembly GCA_963931845.1). Lineage (NCBI taxonomy): Eukaryota > Metazoa > Arthropoda > Arachnida > Araneae > Salticidae > Maratus > Maratus michaelseni. The sequence goes on along the minus strand of OZ007597.1, from coordinate 92,575,569 downwards.
TAACCCTCTCATATAACTGTATGCTTGTTTTATGAGCTAAAGAAACAAATTTAACGTAATTTTTTAGAAGTATTGGATATGGCGTATTACATTACTTTTATATGAAATGTCTTTTTGAGAAGCTTATATCATCCATGAACCTTAAAATAGATTGTTTTAAATCAGAATAAACTTATAAATTTGTAGTTTTAAGCCGTGTATTTTCTCATTCCTGTTTTGCACAAAAATGGGATTTAAACTTTGAAATTTCCGAAAAAGTATTATTTTTATAGAATTGCATAAAACTTATAGTAGTGGCCCTTTCTTCTTCTTGGTGTCCTGAGGATTCTACCCGCTCCACGTACACTAACTTCTCTCTTTAATATTATAGACTATATATATGTTGATATACAAGGAGGAAGAAGAATGGAACAATAAAAAATAATTGCAATAATCACCGACAGATGGCGCTACTGTGTGTGAAATGTAGTGAGTTATACAAGAACAAAGAACTAAGGCGTCAAACGGAATGACACACCTAATTTATTGGGAAATGTCGCAGTGAATGTGGTTACGCTTTCGCATGGCGGTGCCGATCATATTCAGGTTCCACATGCCCATTGTGCCGGAGGACACAATCCAGGCGGTACACGACGTGCTCAACTGCTGAATGTAATTCATCATGAGTGATGATTGGCACATGTTGTGATATGGTGCAAAGTCATTGAGGTTTGCGACACCTCCATGGTACACAATATTACACATTACATTTCACACTCAAAAGCGCCATCTTTCGGCGATTATTGCAGTTATTTTTTTTTATTATTCCATTCTTCTTCCCCCCTTCTCGAGTAGTAAGTGTGCCGATTTTGGTTTCATTCCGGTTATTACTTCAAGCTACAGACAGCTCCAAATAGAGATAGATATTATAACCACCCGGTACTTTTAAATTTGAATATCCAATAGGTGGCGTTGTTGTCCAGTGTTTCCTTTATTTACTGGTCATTGCAACTCCATGTTAAATTCAAAGAAATGCACTAAATGTTAAAAACTAAAATATTATCCCAAAGTTTAATAATGACAAACACACTGAGATTTTAAGATAGAAAGTTTTAATATCCAGGAAAGGCGTCATCATCACAGTCAACATTTCAAAGAAATTTTTGCATATTTCAGATGAATTATATACAGTTATTCTGAGTAAATCACAAGCTTTTTAACACAAATATACAATTCAGCATAATAGACCGGGAGGCGGCAGCACAGACAATCACCTCATCGAGTTCACGGCTGAAATTCTAGAATTAGTTAAAACTCGATTCGCATATTAAAATGCAATCGGTCTGCCAAGTCATATCTTGGTGGAAAACACGATTTCAGCGGTTGACTCGTAGGTTTACTATTGTGTTTTCCTGCACCCAGTTCTCCATGTTTTCATACTTTTGGGTGCAGGAAAACACAATGGTAAATCTACGAGTAAACCGCTAAAATCGGATTTTCACGTGTTTTCCACCAAGATATGACTTGGCAGACTGATTGCGTTTTAATATTCGAATCGAGTTTGAACTAATTCTAGAATTTCAGCCGTGAACTCGATGAGGTGACTGTCTGCGCTGCCGGCCTCCCGGTCTATATAGGAAAAAATAAAAACTTAATTAAAAAATAAATACATAATTTGCAAATTACATAATCAGTAAATAAAAGGAAATCAATTCAGCACATTTTTCGTGTGGTATTTTGTATACTTCTTACTGCTTTTATTATGTTGTTTATATTTTCCTTTTCATTATATTTATTAAATGAACAAGTGAATACCTGTTAAGTACGACGGGCGAAAAAAATTTGTTAAAAATAAACTTTTTTCTTTAAATTTACTTAAAAAGTAGCTTAAAAGGCCAAATAATGTGATGAAATCTATTTTAAATTTTTCATATTTGTGAAAATTTTTTTATTTCTAATCTAATAAATAATAATAATTAAAAAACCGCTTTATCAGTAGTTAAAAAACAACAACAACAACAACAGAAAACAATAAAGATCAATTACACATTTTATAGTGTTTGTTTTTCAGTTAATAGACTCTAGATGGCAGCACTAAAAATTGAAAATTAGTATGTATGGTTACGCCATCTATTTGCTTTATATTTATTGTAGATTAAAACAGTCTCTGAATGTTATGCTTAATGTTTGTGTATTAAATATCTAGTTAAAATGCGTTTGATTTATTAATCTTCAATATAGTATAAATGGCGACGATGGACAAAATAAATGATGTTTTATCACCAGAATACTTAGTAAATACTTTTTAATTTAGTAAATAGATTATTTTTTACTTAATACGTATCAGTAAATACTTGTTAATTTTGAAACTATTTTCATGCTGATTGCACAATACTTAATATATTGTTTTCGTAGGTATGTATCTCATTTCTTACATACAAGCTTACATGCATTTTACGTACTTACATCCATCTTACATACATACATAATATTTTATATCATACATGCATACCTACAGTCGACAAATTTATAATATCAAACAAATTAATTCGACAAACTTAAATCATATAACAATATTTCCTTAAAAAAATAAAGATTTGGAACACAATTTTGTCCTGAATTTGACATTTTGGATTGACAAATATAATAAAAGCAGCAAAAAATAAATAAATTTTTTTAAATTACTCTGAAACCTTCTTAAAAGAGCTCCTTTTTAAGATGATTTAAAAAAAAAAAAAAAAAAAAAAATGAAAGATGCTTTCTTTCTATCCCCACTCCCCCTTTTTTACGAAACAGTAACAATACTCAAAGTGAAATTTCTACAGCTCTTGATAAGAAGGTTTGGCAGTGTAACGTGAAATTAAAGAATAATGATATAATACATAATATTTATTACAATTTTCTGAAAGAGATTCTTCTGAAAGATATTCCTATTTAATGAGAAATGCATAGAGTGCGAAACCTAGCTACAAAAATATCTGTGCACGCGTGCACACACTGTTTCATTTACACACCAAACATGGTGATAAAACATATAACACTTTTACTTTCATACACTCTCGGTTCGCAATATATATATATATTTTTTTTGTAAAGGAATACTCGAAAATATTGCATAGTTGGTGTAATTTAGTTTAATCAATACATTAGTTGATCGTAAACTGAATTCTTCAAACTGAGATGACCAAAGTCAGCTGAAAATTATCACAAAAGTATTACGTATTAATTTCAACTTTGAGAAATAAATTATTTAAATATGATAAATTGTTATTTTAAGTAAATTAAAGTAAAACAAGAAAGAAAAATCATGCGTAAAGCATAGATTATGAAACACTTTCTTTTTCTAACATATTTAGAATTCTGAAACAAAACTTCCCCGTATAATAAGGCGAAATATGATATTTAACCCCTTGGGGACGAGCGACACGTATACGTGACGCATAAGACGCTCAGAATCCTCAATTATTCAAGCCAGTAACTTTTTATTGTAAGCTTTGCCTTATTTAATGACATCATTTCTGCGATTCAACTAGGCGAAAATTTCTGTTTTGAAAAACCGGTGTTAAAAGATTAAAAATTCTGTAAAGGACGCTCGTCGCGAAGGGGTTAACAACGGAACCACTTTTGGTGCAGCTCGCACCTAGCATTGAGACCTGGTGTATTTTGTAGCCCTATACATAAAAGTTAGAGAACCGATAAAATTTATCTGTTAAAATAATATATTTTATATTTTTTTTATACTTTTCATTTTTTATTATTGGATTTTTAATTGTTAATTTCACGCCAAAAGTGAGTTAAGTCACCAAATATGGCACTACAAATTTTAAGGTCAGACATTACAATTTCTAGTGAAGTCCAAACCACTGCTCACACACGACAAGCAGCTATGACATTCGACTAGGGTTGCCGGAAAATTCTACAGTTGAAAATACGCCGACTTTTACCCGCCAAAAATGTAAATATAATGTTGTAATTTTTCAAAATCAAATTCGTAGGTTCGTGAAGAAATTTTAAAACTTTTTTCAATATTTTATACCTGTTATTGACTAATTTGTTGCTTTTAACTGCTTAAAAAAAAAAAAAAACTTTTATGTTAATAGTCCGATAAGTGGTCTCGAAAATTGCATTTTCATAAAGTTATGCTGCTGTAAAATCAAAAAATATGATTTAACAGAAAATTTTTATCGATTCTCAAACTTCGCAATATAGGACTTTGCACCAGGTCTCAATGTTAGGTGCGAGTCCTTGTAAGTAAACAATTCGGAAAACACATAACACATTTGAAAACTCAATTTCAGTAATTACCATCAATAGACGGAAAAGTAATCGAATTATTCTGTGACACTGTGTATATCATCTACATATTTGTATATATACTACATAGTATGCTAAAATTTAGTTCAATCAGGAAACGAATAACACGTGTTGAAAATTTCTTTTCAGTAACTTCCGTCAATAAAATGAAATGTACTTGAAGTCTTTTGTGCAACCATACATATGTGAGTTGTAATTTTCCAACTGGACAGAAAATGTCAGCGCCAGGATTCGAACCTGGGATCTCTTATCTGAAGCTGCCATGCTCTACCAACTGAGCCATCCCGGTCGAATCTGGAGCACTTAATTCATCCAATTACCCTTATTGATCATAGCATCTGGATTGATATCTGAATCAGCTCAACAGAATAAATCGCAGGTAATTTAGAACTCCAGTAAAGGCTGGATACGTTATTACACTAGATTAATTTTGACACAATTACTCAAACTGGTAAAGAAATCATATGAGTTGTAATTTTCCAACTGGAAAATGTCCGGGCAAGGATTCGAACCTACGATCTCTTGGCTGAAGCTGCCATGCTGTACCAACTGAGCCATCCCGGTCGAATCTGGAGGACCTAATTATATATATGTCTACAGAATTTATACACGTAAAGTAATATGAAAAAAAAAGTTAAATTTAAAAACTCATACCACAGTTGAAAACGCACTTGCAGCAATTATTGCTCATAGACGGTACTGTAACCAAATTCTTTTGTGTGTTTCAGTAAATGAACGATAAATGCTATGCACACCATATTATACAGTAAGCATCATGTAGTGCACCTGAGTGCTGTATATCAGTTTCAATATGTTTGAAATAGTGTAACATCATTAAAATACATTGCAAACAATTTTTCACCATAAACCGTAATGTAGCGGAATTCTTTTCAGTAAACGAAATATAAATGCTACACACTTAATTTTCAATACCGATTATGCCATAGTAAACCTCAATAAACACATATCAATTATATGTCAATCCGAGTATATTTACATGAGTTAGAGCACTGACAGACAGACAAACCGAATTCATAAACATTTTTTAACTATGCTGGAAAATGTAAACAAAATTATGAGCCATAACTAAATTTATGAACCAAAGTTATTTGCTTAATATATTTTGTTGATAAAGTTTTATAAATTTTCTGGTAAGAAGTTTTACATACATAATTTTTATCAGTGCGATGTATCTCTGTCTGGACGCCATTATTGTTATTATTATTTAAAATTTACATAAACATAAAGCTATTTTTTCGGCTATCATATCGTATCAGCAATCACGCTCAGCGCTTCCTAAACTTTTTTCTCGCGGTCCGGTTCACTGTCATATCTCTCTACTTCGCGGTCCACTAATAATTCCCCCCCCCCCCCCTTACATTCATTTTCCTTTGACTGGAGGATTTTTTGGTGTCCAAAGGCCTTTTTTACCATTGTCGCGAGAGCTGACGGCTGTTTTCGCAATTTATAAAGATCAAGTACTCATTGAAAAATCAGCTTGCATAAAATGGTTAGGTAAAAATGTCGCTGAATGTTTAGAAGAAAAGATTCTTTTAATTGCGATACGAAAATAGTTTTAAACACAAAAATTTAAATATATTGTTTTAAATATGACTTAATTTTCACAATTAAATGCTTTTCGCATACAATAATTTAATTAAAGTTTACTTTCTGTTTTCAATATTCGGGTGTAAATAAATATTTCAATTAAAAATACAGTGTTTGGAAAAGCTATAAGAACATGGTTTTAAATATAACGTTTTAAGTATAGCGTTTTAAAAATGACGTAATTTTCACCATTAAATGCTTTTCGCACGTAATAGCTTAATTATTTTAAAGTTTTTTAAAATTCACGTGTAAATATATATTACAATTGAAAAGTTTTTGTAAATATTATTATTTGGGCTTTTTAAAATCTGGCAGTAGTAGGTAAAAAAAGTATATTTCAAACTAGGAATAATGTTTATTCAGATGATGAAATCTGTAATAATTTTTTCTGCAAAAAACATTAAAAAATTAGGCAAATAATAATAAAAAAATATTGCACACTGCACAGCACAATCTAGTCTGAAACAGAAAGTTAAATTGCTATGAATAGTTTTTGATCCTACAAAACTTTTTAAATAGATCAGTTTCAACCATGTGATCACCAGCCCACCAAGTGTTATCAACTAATCATAATCGTGGATTTGTAGCCTGTATTACGAGCCAACAAATCACAATCCACCATCTTTGGCAGGCAAACAAAAAAGAAATCTAGTTGCTAAGGTGGTTGCTAGGGTGTGACGTCAGTTGAAAATGATGTATTGAACTATTCTGACAGATTTTAACATTAATTAGCGCATAAAATAATTCTTCGATATAAAAACTGCCTACTTTAACGTGTTTATCACACATTTCTCTATAAAATTATCAATTTTGATGTTTATATATGCAATAGTTGTTTTATTATGAGTGGAGAAATTCAAAAGATAAGTTCAATTACGAGAACAGTCACGGTAGCATTATAGGTTTTTTTTTTTTTTTTTTTTTTTTTTTTTTTTTTAAATGGAGAAATTATTGAAAGCGTTGGTCATCTCATGTTTGCTTATTATAGGTGTGTTTCAAACCATTATTTCAATATTTCATATGCACGTGTACATCATTTTCAGCATTCATTCGTATATGTACAGAATACATACTACATCACAAATATTCCATTAAAATAACATTGAATAATATTTATACTTTATGTGTTATCAATGATATGCAAATTTAGCAAAATGAAAACAAAATGGTGTGAAACAAATTTAGTGTATACAAAAATATAATGTTTATTTGAACTAGATAAACAATTTAGCTATACATATAATCAAAAAACCAATGACAAAAACAGGTAAATACGTATATTTTTTTGTTTTGTTTAAATACAGTGTCTCACAAAAGTGATGGGACACTTGTGCTTTATAAAAAGAAACTGCAATAAAATAAACAAACATGTGCAAAAATTTTTTGGGTGTGTTTCATATTTAAAGTTAGTAACAATTATTACATAACATACATTTTGTCAAAATATTAAAATATTAATTTAGTAAAAATACAATTGTTCAGAACGGAGCAAAAAATGGCTCACATAAGTGATGGGACACTTACTTTTCCATCAAATATTTATCCAAAAATTTTACTTTTTAAAAGGTTTTAATATTTTGTTGGATTTCCTTTTACTTTTAAAACATGATTTAATCTTTTTGGGATGGATTCGACTAATTTTTTTGTGATTTCTGGAGTGATTTTACCCCATTCTTCTTGAAGCACCGATTTTAGTTGTTGTTTTGAAGAAATGGTGTGTTTGCGAATTCTTGATTCCAATTCTTGCCAAGTATTCTCTATGGGATTTAAGTCTGGAGATTGTGGTGGTGTTTTTATTATTTCAGGACAGTTATATAGCAGCCAGAGTCTAACGTTCAGAGCAGTGTGCTTGGGGTCATTGTCCTGGTAGAATTTAACATCGTTATGAAGGTTCAATTTTCGTGCTGAAGATTTCAAATTTTGCTTTAAAATATCAATATACTTGTACTGATCCATTATACTGTCAATAAAAACAAGATTACCAACTCCAGCGGACGACATACAACCCAATACCATAACTCCTCCTCCACCATGTTTTACTGTTGGTACCAAGTTCTGTTTGCGAAATTCTTCCCTGGGTTTTCTCCACACCAAGATTCTACCGTCAGAACCAAATATATTAAATTTACTCTCATCAGCAAATATAACTTTATTCCAGTAATCAGAATTCTTATTTATGTTGGATTTTGCGAAAGCTAGTCTGAGTTTTCTATTCTTTTCACTTACGAAGAATTTTTTCCTGGCTACTCTACCGTGATATCCAGCAGACCGAATTACCCTTCTAATAGTCTCAGGATTAACAATTATTCCATATAATGCTTGTAAATCAGCAGCAACTTTTGAAGCACTAATTCTTGGATTTTTTTTTATATTTCGAACGATAATTCGCTTTATTCCATTGGATAGCTTTGATGGTCGGCCAGGTCTTCTTTTATCCTGAATCATATGATTCTTTTTATATCGTTTAATGATATTGAAAACTGTTGAACGACTCAAGTTAACTGTTTCAGCAGTTTTTCTAATAGATTTTCCACGTTCAATATGCAAATTAATAACTAATTTTCGAATTTCAGGCAAAGTTTCTTTTCGTTTAGCATTCATGGCTACACAGAGCTAAAAAACACAAAAATTCCAAAACAAACTGGAGAGAAATACTGCAGACGATTTTATAAATTATTGCCAATTGCTTTTAAGTAAAAATAAAACCCCCAAAAATATTTTTATTGCTTATTTCAGACGATTTTTGTTGCATATATAATGGTGTCCCATCACTTATGTGAGCTATTTTTTGCTCCGTTCTAAACATTTGTATTTTTATTAAATTAATATTTTAATATTTTGACAAAATGTATGTTATGTAATAATCTTTACTAAATTTAAGTATGAAACACACCCACAAAAAAATGCGTACATGTTTTTTTAATTTATTTGATTAGTTTCCTAATAAAGCACAAGTGTCCCATCACTTATGTGAGACACTGTATATTGCAAATTTTTGAGTTAAATATTCTTGTTAATATTTAAGTATGCTTATAATGACTTTTTCTTTTAAATATTTGTATGAAATAACTATTATTAGCAGTGATTATTAGCTTAACTATTATTAGCAGTGATTCATACTCTTCTTTTATGGCTTTTATATAACTTATACTCTTCGTTTATATACATAAACGTTATTTTAAAAGGTCTATTTTATGAAAAGGCTTTGTTATTTGTAAGTTGTAATTGGCTAAAATATAGATATCTACCCAATTCCACAAATTTCCAACATCAATTTAAAACAAGAGAGAATAATTAATAGACCGGGAGGCGGCAGCACAGACAATCACCTCATCGAGTTCACGGCTGAAATTCCAGAATTAGTTAAAACTCGATTCGCATATTAAAACGCAATCGGTTTGCCAAGTCATATCTTGGTGGAAAACACCTTCAAACCCGATTTTAGTGGTTGACTCGTAAGTTTACCATTGTGTGTTCCTGCTCTCATTCCCCATGTTTTCATACCTTTGGGTGCAGGAAACCACAATGGTAAACCTACGAGTCAACCGCTAAAATCGGGTTTTAAGGTGTTTTCCACAAAGATATGACTTGGCAGACCGATTGCGTTTTAATATGCGAATCGAGTTTTAACTAATTCTGGAATTTCGGCCGTGAACTCTATGAGGTGATTGTCTGTGCTGCCGCCTTCCAGTCTATAAGTTATTAACACCTTCAGGACGAGTAGGACGTATACGTTCCGTATAAGGAGAAATTATTTTATTTTTTAGTACCAGAATATTTTAGTAGAAATCTTTGTGTTATCTAGTCGCATTGGTTTAACACCTTCGCGACGCGCGTCTAGTATACGTGACGCATAAAGCACTCAAAATCTTTGATTAGTCATACCAGTAATTTGTAATTGAAAAGTTTGCCTTATTTAATTAAATCCTTTTTGCTATTAAATTTGGCAAAAATTTTTACTTTTAAAAAACCGGTGATAAAAGATTGAAAATTGTGCAATGGATGCTCGTCACGAAGGGCATACGTGATAATGAGCAAACCGATTTGCCTTTAATGTGTGAAGTAAATCCTTAGGGGATGCTGCCAAAATTCTGACCCATCGAGCAACCATGCACCCAAAATTGAAGTCTGACTCTGAACAATCCGCTATCTGGTCAAGGTATAAATGTAAATAAAGATCATCTCTGATCCATAGAAGTAAGAAGTTACTTTGTTATTCTATGAGTTGATCTAATGAGAATCTTGAGCAGCGTTTGTGGTCGGCTACGCTTTTTCCGCGGTTTTCGGCGAAATGAATTCGCCGTCTATTATTACGTACGCCGAGGTTTAAATAAGGCGTAAAAACACTATACGGTATTTAAAATTAAAATGTCGTTAAACGACGCTCGTCCTGAACGGGTTAACAGACTGCGTACAATTCTACCATAGTTTCTTAATATAAATTTTCACTTTAATTAATTTAAAAAAAATCCAAATTTAGCGATTTGCCGTGGTGATTATAAATTCGGTTATTTAAGTGTTAAATATAAATTTTCCAATCTTAAATAGTGGTGCTAGACTTTTTGGAAATTCCAAGGAGTGTATGCCCCTAATTATCAAACGATATTTGACATATTACGCACAGACATCATCCAATTGGATAAGTTTATAAATACATTTTTATTGCGAAAAGAATATCACATTATTGTAGAAAAAGTAAGGAATATTATCTGTCTTGCATAGAAATGCAATAAAAACATTTGCTGCTTACGTTTTACATAGGACCTCCAAAAGATTTGTCATTTTTGAATAATAATAATAATAATATTAATAATAATAATAATAATAATAATAATAATAATAATAATAACAATAACAGTAGCAATAAAATTTTGTGATTTACAGAGCATTTTATATTATTTATTTTAACATGAAATATAGACGCACAATTTATACTACATTTCGAATAAGATAAACATATTTATAACTTAGATATGTTTGGTAAAATTTTTAAAGTACATAATAGATGTTCTGTTCCTTTTTTACTGATAATTTATTGTTCCAGTAAAAAGAGGTATGAGATTTCTCTTAACTATAGATATATTTTACTAATTGCACTTATCTCTGATTACGTTATCTAAAATTGTTATTTCCTATAAAGATAAAATATTGTTATTACAAGCTGTATGTTCTATTGAAATATTTTCAGAGTAATCGCTTTAATTATATGGCGTAACATTTTATGAAAATCATCATTTTGAAGCATTTTAAAACATTAATGTGTCGCAAAAATGATTTTTCTAAAAGTTTTTTCTTTTTTTTTTTCTTAATCTGATATAGAGGGTTGGTTTTAATGCGTTTGACATATTTAAAAAAAAAAAAAATCAAGTAATTGGCGTATGGGAGTGCAGTTTGGACGTAAATGCTTCTCACAATCTAAAGTTTTGTTTAAGCAAATACAAATATTAGTTCCAACAACTATCTATAGATGGCGCTACACTTAAAAATCTACCCCAAAATGCATCAAAATCTTAACCTCTCACAATCTAAAGTTTTGTTTAAGCAATTACAAATATTTGTTCCAATAACTGTCCATAGATGGCGCTACACCTGCAAATCTACCCAAAAAATGTATCAAAATCTTAACCTCTCCAGACCTGAGGCACACAAATGTAGCCCTCTATTCTTTTCCTTATAAAACTAAATTCTTTCAAATTTTTTTTACGTTTTTACTTTACTTCTATATAGATGACTGTTTCTAGCTTTGGAAACAAACCAATAAATGGCAGCACTGATGCTTAGTTCCTCATAAAATAAATGTTATTTTCATCTGAGTTTGCAAAATGCCTTGAAGACAGAGTGGCCAAGAAAGTAAAAAAAAAAGTTCATAATTATTTAACTTAAACCCTTTACAACAAAAAAAAAATTGAGGATTTGGGGATCATTCCCTTGTTTAAAGTCCTTCATTTTGTTACGCGTGAATTTAGGTTATTGATATTTAAAGATATTAATTTTAAAGGGTCTAGAAATTTAAATCCACATTTGTGAACCTAAATTACCTGTCTCCTAAAGTATCAATTTCAGAAAAATGGCTCTTTCTATCATCTATGGTGTCGTTTTGTTTTTGAAAAAGCAATGAATGTGTACTTGTAGGGTTATTTTACTTTCAGGTCTCAAGTGGTTAAGATAAGCAAGTATTTGATCGCAGTTGACGCCATTAAATGGGCTTCTAGAGAAAAAAAAAATAAACTAAGAAGTCACAATTTAATTTACAGCAGTTGTATCTTGTGTGAATCACGCAGAAATAAATCTGAATAAAAAAGACGATAATTTTTAATAAAACTAATTACATTATTTAAAAAAAAATATTTAAAATATTTATTACAGAATTAATGAAAACAGATTCGTAACCAGATTCGTAAATATCGCGATATTTTTGAAAATAGCAAAAATATCCGATATTTTGCTATATATAAGATGTTTTTGATACATATATATATAAGATATTTTTAAAACAGTTAATTTACTGCTAATTATAAATATTTTCCGAATTAGTATAAATTAGAAACTAAAACATATTGCACCTAACATGAAAACTTAATACAACACTATTGTAACATGTATTTTTCATTCTTTTCTCACTTACATGACAAAATTGAAGATCAACTAATTGAAAACAGAAAGAAATTACAATTTTTTATACCCATCAAAAAACAAACTGTAAGATTCAGTATCAAGTATCAAGAAAATTTTATGTTTCATACAACAACATTTTAAATGAAAAATAATTTTTTAATTGAAAAATTTAAACATAAATATAAGTTTCTCTGCCTTTTTATTTCTTAACCTGTTGTGCTTTTTAACTGAATAACAATTAGATCATAGAAGATTCTTTCTAATGAAGCTGTAAATAACTGATTATTTAAATTAGACAGTTTATCTTTCAATGGCTGTTCTAAGTTAATATTGTCCCTCATAATTATTGGCTCTGCATTTAAAAATTCAGCTTCAAACGTAAAGCCTGAATTTTTTTTTCTTTTTTTTGGCTAAAAAGGTCATTTTTAGAGACAAAAGTTCTTTACCTACAGAACGACACTGTCAAATAACAGTTGAAAAATTCATTTACACCTGTTTGGATTGAAAATATCAAAAATATTATATACAATGATATTTTGAAAATAAATATCGGATATATATCAGGATACATATGACAAGCTCATTTTTAAAAAGCGCCAAAAAATGTGAACGCTTTAGGGCCCGTTATTTTTCGTTAATTATATAATTAATCTTTAAATCACTTTTTTTAAGATGTTATAAAACTAGTTTTAATAAAAATTAATCGTTATCATAAAAAGCAACTTTCATTCATCATTACTTTGATTTATTTCTACGTGATTCACAGAAGATCTGCTTCAAGTTATGATTTCTTAGTTTAAAACTTTGACCTAGAATACCGCACTTCTGAATCCCAGCGTCAAAAATTATGAAAAAACTAAAAGAAAAGGCATACGTAACCAAAAGAGATTTTTAAACATGGGAATACCTGCTTCCATCTGTAATCAATTGCTTGCTTATCTTTGGAAAAGTGGAAAATTGGTTTATATCACAAAAGAAAAAAAAATTGTAACAAAATGAAAATAGTTCAAATCGTATAGAAAACTAAAACCAAATGACGTAAACAACAACAACAAAAAAATTGTTTAGCTGAATAAAGTTTATACATGCCAAATCCATCGAGGCGAAGCTAAAATTTTTATATATAAATTAGCTTACTTAAATTGGTTAAAACCCCAACTTTTAAATTAAATCCTCTTTAATAAGAAGCTATGCGTTGCTGACGACTGGGATTTTCGATAATCGTTACCGCAGATTAAACTCGGAAAATGAAACATTTGAAGTTACTGAAAAAATTAATAGCTCTAAAAATATTTGTCAGAAAATTGTTAGACAAACTGCGTTAGAAAGGTAAAAAAATGTATTTTTCTTGATATAAATTTCAAATCTAATGATTATGCCATTTTAAGAATATTGAATTTCAAAAATTACCAAATTTCACAATGGAGTACCATAGCGAAATCTTCACGCGTAAAAAGATAATGATAACGGCCATGTGTCTTGACGTATACTGGCTATAGCACGAGTCACAAATTTTAGTAGTCTTACTATTCTGTTTAAATATAAATGTGAATTATTATGCCACGAGTGCATGATTTTTATTTAATTTTTAATATAATCACATCTTAGAAACAAGGTTTTGGAATTTTTTTTTCGAATGGAACTAATAAATTTGCCAATACTGCATATTATTTTGAGTTTAAAAGAGGAAAGGTGGGGAAGCGCTTTATATTATTTAGGTTTCCTCAGGAACTTTTGGTCAGAAATTAAATCGACATTAAATCGGCAGTAACTATAACAAAAATCCTTCAGTTCGTTTAGATAGATTTTCATTTAAAAATATAAAACCATTCAACATTGATTTTAGGTATTTTTAAGGTTATTATCATGGGTCCTGGAAACGCCGGGCATGTCAGCTAGTATTTTTATGTTTAGCCTACATTTATCTATCGTAATATAGCAGTATCGATTTTCTAATTCCCCATTTTCATCTTTAAAAAATATTACTTTTCTGTTGCGGCACATATTTTTTTTTTTTTTTTTTTTTTTTTTTTTTTTTAAGACACGAAGACGATGTTTAAGAAATTCGATGCTGCTGCATTACGATAGATAAATGTTGGGTAAACATAAAAAATACTTAATTTAAAAGTTTGAGCTTTAAACAATTTAAGTACAAAGCTAATTTATGTGTAAAAGTGTCCGACACTCCCTGCATACACATGATTTCTGGTTAGAATCTTGTAACAAAATTGTACCCATACATGCCTCTTTTGGTGATACAGACCAGGCAAATTCCGCACATATATGCGCTAATAATGCAAATGGGTTAAGCTTTGGATAAATTTTTTGGTTGCTTTGAAAGTGTAGCGCCATCTATGGACCGTTATTGAAATTAATTTTTGTTTGTTAAACAAAACTTTTGATCTTGAGAAGCATTTTTCTCCAAACTTAATTAGTTTTACTTGATTTGTTATTGAATTTTAAAATGTCTCAAGGACATTAGGCTCATCCTGTATATAAGTATTTGGGATTAACGGTGTTAATTTTTAACTTTTTGAAGATGTATTAATCAATTGCTTATTTTTAAAAAAACAGATAAAAATTGTTAAAAAACATAAATTTAATATTTGTTTTGAAACAATACCTGAGTAGGTTTTCTTCCCGTCATGTTATTTAACAGCTTCAATAAATAATCTGAGCAATTGTTTAACTTGCATTTGTTAAAAATATTTTTTAAAAGTTGAACTTCTGAAATAAAATATTTCAGTGATAAAACTTATCAATAATATAATAAAAATATAACACACATATAAATTCTAAACAAGTTGTCAATAAGACAGTTAAATACAGTCAACAATATTAAAACTATTACTTAGACAAGAAGGTTTAAATAAAGGAAGCTATTGTTAACGATAAGCAGTTGAAAGTGCAGAAGGTTGTTACAAAGTGATGATCATGAACTAAATGATGTTAGAATAATGGTTCTCAACATTTTTTATTATTAAAAAATTTTCCCCCCAAGTCCCGTTTACGCAACTCTGAAATCACGATGCCCTTTTAACATATAATTATTATCTAAATATGAATTCTTATTCACTTGGAAGAAGCCATAAACAACATTAATATAATCTAAAAAGCTTTCAAATTATATAACATTCATGAAAGTAAAAATAAAACAACTAAAGATATTTGAAGCATTAAGAAATAAATCATATAAAAAAAAAAAAAAAAAACTACAAACAAAATTTCAAAATATAACTATAAATCACTGAAATGCACACAAATAAAATAATTTTAATCGAAACTTTTCTTGCTATACGTTCAGCATTTTAATTAATGCATATTAAAATAAAAGTACCTAATAAATATTAAACTCATTTTATGCACAGAATTTGTGACAGAAAACAACATACCCAAGAAAAAGAGCACAGCCAAATTAGCATGGCTTTTGAATCAATTATGGTGATTTTGTACTCAAATGATACTGTTTAACTGATAAAATTTTTCGCCAAATATCAGCTTTTAAATATAATTATAATTGAGAGAAAAATACTTTTAAATAAAAAACTTTTTTTTAATGGCCTAACCAAATTTAATGAAATTAAAAATGTTGTAGAAGTCTGAAGACAATAATTTTTAGATAATTTTCTCTGAATAAAAAAAGTACTAAATGATAATATTTAAAAATAAAAACATAATTAGAAGCCAGTCACTAGTTTTTTTTTTATCAAATATTCTTCATATGTACCCATATAATACACATTTAATACAATGTATATACCTATCCCCAAATTATGAGACGGGTATTATACTCAAATGTTTACAAATATATGTGAAATATTCATAAAAAACAAAAAAAGGCGGGGTTTAGGGCGGAGTTATTTAATTCCATAATTTGAAGTTCCACAATTGGTCTAATTTTTTCCCATGCTTATCCAGTTGCGCTTTTTTAAAATAAAGCGCACATCCTTGATGGTTGTAATTATGATTTATCTATAACTACCGCTTAGCAGACTTTTGATTGCCACCAGCTGATGGCTGGCTTTTTCATTCTGAAAATATACCTGTCACAATATATATTTATTTACTGTGCATGACCTCCCTCCGAGAAACAATAAATTCACTGTTGAAAACTATTCTTGAATTGCTCTCCTTTAAAAAAACCCCAATAATATACACAAAAACAATAAATATCAATAAATAAATAATACAAATAAATAATACAATAAATAATCAATGCAAACAATAAATAATGTGTGGTATTACATATTATTTATGTACTGTGCATGACTCCCTCCAAGAAATATAAGAAATTCACTGTTGAAAAGTATTCTTGAATTTCCCCCTTAACTCCCCCCCCCTCCGTGGGGCATGTTCCTTACGCTGAGAACCATAATGTTAGAAGGAAAAAGATGGAAAACCATGTTTGAATACCATTTGGCTGGGATATACTGATTAAAATCGCTCTATTAACTAACTGGGAGTTGGCTCTGAGAAAAACCTGGATACTAATTATTCAGTAATTGAATAAGCCTACAGCAAGAGGTGCATAAGTTTAAAAATAATTATGCTTACCTAAGTATTATGAGCTTTTTACATGAAGTAGCGGAACATGTTTTGTTTTTGTATTCTCTGAACGTGTAAATTATTTTTCTGCTTTAATGCGTACAAAAGAAGGAAAGAAATTTGTGCAAAAATAAGCTATTCTGCATAACTTTTGAATTTACTGTTTAGGATGAAACAGTTCTCTTAGAATAAGTAAATTGAAAGAAGCCCTCGGAAATGATTTGCTAAATACGGGAATCAGTCAGAAAATTAGATGCAACTGGCGGGAACACTGAGTTTACCAGATATATTTCGATGAAATTTTGTGACAACATTGGTAAAACATTTGTTTTTAAGATCATGATACTTGAGCATGGGTAGGATTAATAAATCTGTTTCATGTCGCAAAAGATTGTGGCGTAAGTTGGGTTTAGAATTCAAAACAAAACTAAGCGTAATAAACTTTTCTTTTCTTTTTTTAAACTGAAGATGTAATTAATGTTTAAAGTGATAAAAACATTACACAAAAAGGCTTAAAATACCTTTTAATATAAAGATGACATGTTTCATACACTCAAACGGCGACTTCTTCCAGATCGAAAATGGTAAATAAGCTATTTTCGCTAAGTTTGTGAAAATGAAGTATGATTTGAAAAAGATTTTTACATGAAGTAAAGTGGCATAAGTTGGGTTTAGAATCCAAAACAAAACTACGCGTAATAAACTTTTTTTAAAACTGAAGATGTAATTAATGTTTAAAGTGATAAAAACATTACACAAAAAGGCTTAAAATACCTTTTAATATAAAGATGAAATGTTTCGTTCACTCAAACGGCGACTTCTTCCAGATCGAAAATATTAAATAAACTGTTTTCGCTAAGTTTTTGAAAATGAAGCATGTTTTGAAAAAGATTTTTACATGAAGTAAAGTGGCATAAGTTGGGTTTAGAATCCAAAACAAAACTATGTGTCATAAACTTTCTTTTAAACTGAAGATGTAATTAATGCTTAAAGTGATAAAAACATTACACAAAAAAGGCTTAAAATATCATTTTCAAAAACTTAGCGAAAATAGTTTATTTGTCATTTTCGATCGGGAAGAAGTCACCGTTTGAGTGTACGAAACATGCCATCTTTATATTAAAAGGTATTTTAAGCCTTTTTGTGTAATGTTTTTATCATTTTAAGCATTAATTACATCTTCAGTTTAACGTTAACAAGTGATTTTACTATATTATTTGAAACTTTCTTTTGTTGGCAAAAAGATGTAACCTCAATGCTTTAGAGTAGGGTAACTTAACGGAGAACTAATCAAGAGGTGTCGGAATGGAAAACTGGTTCAGACATGGTTGTTTGTAATGGGTTGAATTCCATTTTAAATGGAGGTTCCAGAATATAGCTTCCGAAACTAGTCCACCAACCAGTTTTGACATTCAACTAACCCGGGTATTTCTCAGCGTTTCCATTTGGACAACTGACATGCTATCTGTGTCAAATTAAAACAAATTAATCACTGCATATTCACCCAGAAATCTTACACGTCTGAAAGACAGATGTTTTACCAATGTTGCCACCGAATTCAATTAAAATATGTTTTATAAATACAAAATTCTCACCAGTTGCAACTGACATCTTGACTCATCTACCTATGATTTACATGTGAAGGATTATTTACAATATCAGGTAACAAATATAGATATATGTGTATATATATATATATATATTTATGTATATGAAAAAGTCAAAACTTTATATTACTCTATAAGCTAGAAAAAGTGGGAAATACTTAAATTCTGAGCATCTTAAAAAATTTTGATTGCACAGTTAGTGTTCCCTCACAGATGAAGCCATCTGAACAATTTTTTTTTGTATTTCTGTGAAATTAAAATATTCTCTGTGCCACTGTCTTTATTGTTCAATGCATTATTTTCATGTTGTCGTTTGTCAGTGCTCCTGTATCACAAATTGCAGTAGAGGTCCAAAATTACTGCGTATTGTTCTCTTTTCCATATGCTTTTTCAGTTTTTAGAAACATTATATGTAGTATTTTTGCATATAGATGAATGCAGTTTTTACAGAAGCTTCTTCAAGATTTAATGAGGTTTATCCACTCTAGATAACCCATAGTATTAATTTCACGTAATTTGTTCAAAGGCACACATGTATAATTTGACCGAATATTTCATTATTGATCAACTGCATTTAAATCTACGTAAATTCTGCACTACATTTATTTTCTTCACATCTTTGTAAAGAACATACTGTACATAAAAGGAAAGCTCATTAAAGCTTACTTTGTTAAAAATGTTACGTACACGAATTTGGCAAATTATTTAGCGTCTTTAATCATTTCAAAGATTGACTAGTTTTTATGCAGCACTTTGTTCCACTTTTCATTTTGTTCTAAATTAATACTTATCGTTGACATTACAAATGTTACTTATCTCTGTTGTTATTGTTTTTATTTTTATCTTTGAGCACATCCTGATAACATTAATGATTTAGATGCCTGTTTTCCAAATGTTTCATTCTTTCAAAAGATATTTCTTTTGTCGTTTCACAGCGAAATTTTCTTTTCTATTATTACTCTTTTCCAAATAGTTCATACTTTCCAAAGACACTTCATCTTTCGTTTCACAGTGAACATTTTTTTCTACTTATCACTGCTTTTCAAATATTACCTACTTTCCAAGGATACATCTTTTCCGTTCCACAGCAAAGCTTTCTTTTCTCTTACCTCTATTTTCCAAAGATGCTTTTTCTTTCGTTCCGCAGCAAAACTTTCTTTTCTGTTATTACTGTTTTCCAAATATGACATACTTTTTCAAACATACCTTTTCTTTCGTTGCACAAGGAAAAATTTTCTCTTTTCTTATCACTTTCTACATTTTTGTTTTTGAGCATATCACAATAATATCAGAAGTTTAAATGCTTGCTGACTATATGTTTTAGTTTTTTTCGAAGATACTTTTTTACCTTCTCGCAGCAATAGTTGCATATGTTCTGTAGGAATTATTTCTGCAGTAACTTGTACTTTACTTTGATGTTATTTGGTCCGAAGTAGCTGTCTGTAGTGTTGCCAAGCGCTTTGATTTGTTGCATGACATAGGAAGATAATGTTGATTTATCACGGTAAGTCTCACGAGGAGTCAAAGGCCATTTGTCAAACAAACGTCCCGTCTTTGGCCTCGTCTTCTTTGTCGTCAGACGCCGCCCCCGGAAGAGTCTCTTCTTGACTTTTACCTTTCCGTTTCAACTTATTTGGTGATTTGATGCGGATAGAACCTCTTGTAAGGAAAACTTTTTTGCTCCAGATAGGGCTAGGGCGTATGACATAACTGAAAGAGAAAAAGCACAATTAATTTCCGATAATTTATAAAAAAATAGCATAGAACAAGTGCGTAAAACCCTGTTCGCACCGCACATTTAAGATATCTTAGATCGCCATTTTTGAGGTGGTACCCTCCCGGAATTGAATACCTGTTCACATCGCAAAACTCATCTAAGAACATCACCGTGTCTGAGATCCGTACAAACATAAAATGTGCGCATGCGTATAAGTTAAAGCCAGCCTCAACAGCCAATCAGTTACAGCTAGCCTCCGGAGCCAAATACAGTGAGTGGCAATGGCTGTATCTAGCAATAGCAATTTCGAACTCACTGAGTGAGTTTCTGGAACTCCCTCAGTGAGTTCGGCGGTCTAAGATATCATAAATATCCGATCTGAACAGGGTACTAGTGTGATCAAAGATCACCCAAAGGGTTTCGTTTAACACCGTCGTGTAATGTTCGGGAAATTCCTTCAAAATTCGTCGATTTTTTTATTGCCTCCTTTTATTATTCATAAAATTCTGAGTTAATTAGTAGAAAAAAAACCAGTATATATTTTTTTAATTTAAAGTATTCAGGATGGATAAAAATTTTAAAAATCACAATTTTACTTGCCTTATATTTGTCTTTTTTTTTGCACACAAGCTACCTTTTCTTTTTTTTTTTTTTTTTTTTAAACAAAATTTAGATTGCTTGCATGCTACCACTTTTTTGAAGTAGAAATATTCGCCTTATTTAATGACAGATTAAATAATGCGAGAATAAGGCCAATTACACGATTTAAAAAAAAATGGTGGGAATCAAACAATCAGAATTAAAAAAAAGTAGCCGACACTGCCCGTGAGGGTCACATGCGTGACAAAATTTGTTTACAAATGACTGCCCTTGAAGGTATCGGGCGCAACGATTAAGGGGTTTTAACATAATCTCGGGAGTGACAAAATTATTGAATAAATAATAATATTATGGTTTCCATTGGCAACTATTTTTATAATCTAATTACACCACTATTCTTAAAATATAAATTTTGTATTATATTTCTCTTGCAAGTGCTGTTTGTTATACTTTTAATTAAATTTTATATTCAAAAATGTTTTTATTTAATTTTTAACTTACTAAACTTCTTACAGCTCCATTTTGCCTCGCAAGTCAAATTACCTCTAGCCTGGAAGTTCAGTTGGCTCACAACTAGGTATTTCAAGCTGCTAACTACATTGTTCCATTAAAGCATATTAAAAGATTTTTGTTTTGAGAAAGTGGTGCGAGATAGAATTGAAATTATGATGAGTTCAGCCCGTGAAGGTCACGGGCGCGACAAAATTTGTTTTTGTCCGTGAATGTGTTTCGGGAACGACCTTTAAGGGGTTAATGTTTTTTTTTTTTCAAAATACTTTATACTTTAATTAATAAGTCCAAATAAGTAATTTACAATTATTAAATCCTTATCCTTTATCAATACATTTTATCAATAAGAACACAGATGGCGTCAGTTTAATAAATTAAAAGTGAGATGGCAGCACTAGTCAATAACGAGAATTAATGATTTAAAGAGGAAACTTTATATTTAAAAATAAGAGCTGTTTAAAAAATAAAAACAAATAAAATAATTTAAATAAAATTCAAAATTTTAAAAATTCCGAAATTTCAAAATTTTGGCAGAGGTTTAAATAAAATTTCACGTTTTGAATTTTCTCACAATAAAACAAATTGTTTAAACTAAATTTAAAATACCGAAATTAAAAAAAAATTAGCGAAAGTTTAAACAAAATTTAAAATTTTGCAATTTCTCAAAAAGCAGAAGAATTTTTGAATTAAAAGAAATAATTGATAGAATATTTTGCAACAACTTTTGGCCTTAAAATAGATTATTTATTTATTTATTTATTTATTTTTTTATTGAATTTATTAAATAATGAGATCTATTCCGGGGAAAATTTTTCAAACTCCGATGCCCAGCTTTGAAGCAGGAAACTTTTAAATAGCAGATAAATGTGCTACCACTGAGCCACGTAGCCTACGCGAAAAAGATTGAAGTAAGGTTCTGTTTTAAAATCTAAATAGGAGAAATGATCGGGTGTCATTCAATTAATTCATTTAATTAAAATAATATAATACTTCTTCAAAATTTTATGATTTGTCGAGTGATCGGATGTGTTCAGCTATAAATATTCAAAATTTCAAATCTATAATTTATACAGTTTTCGAGAACGAACTCTGCGACCGACAGACATAAGAGTGAGGTGAATAGGGTTTCTTCAGATGAACAAAACCCTAAAAATGAATTGATTACTTGTAGAAGTTTTTGTAATAGGTGACTCTTTACAGTAGTAACAGATATCTCACTTCGCCTGAATATGTCCGTAGCAGGGTTTGTAAATACACTATATTGACAAAATCACCGGACACTTACGATTTTACACATTTCGTGGAATAGCTAGAGAAATACATGACGAATTCTTCTGGAACTTTGGGAATATAAAGAACATGTTTGTCCTCGTGTTTTTCCATGAAGATTTAATCACGAATGCAATTAGGATACGAACAACAAATTGAAAAAAACAAAAATCAAAATTGGGATCACCCTGCAAAATAAAATGCACGAAATGATTTGTCGCTGCAGCACATGACTATGTGAATATTGTACATTTTTGTTCTTTTGTGTAGGACTAGCACGTATATTCATGGAGATATAACGATTTAAAAAATAATTCAAGAAATTTTTGCATGTTTCTGTTTATAGCATGTACGATTTTCAATCAAATTTAACGCCAATTTCACGAAATTTGACAAAATATAGTAGAAACAACATACCACAATTATAATATAAATATATTAAATATTTAATGAAATATGAACAGTTGTATGAAATAATTTTTAACTGCGCGAACTATACCAAAGATTTTTATTCATGATATATTAAACTGTACGGTTATGAAGATTTATTTACCAGATAAATCCTCAGGTGTTTTTGTTTTATTTAGAGATTTGAGATTAACTTTTTTAGAGGTTAGAAGTGCTAAATTTGTTTAGAGGTTAGAGACCTTTTATAAGGGAGTAATGCTATAGGGGTAGTAAAATCTGATTGAACGGCAGGATTTTGAACGATCTCAGAAAAGAAGACTTGCTGATAGCATGAAGCCTATGATTATCGTATTTATTTACATCGTCGCTTCACAAACATTTAATTATTTTTCATATTTTTACGATATAAGGGATCACAAATGTATTTTTTCTTATTAATTTGTTCTTGGACCCCTAAATACGCTCTCGTGAATGAACTTTTGCTGAAAGTGTGTATCCAAACATTTTTTTTTTTTTTTTTTTTTTTATATAAGGCCGATATTTAAGAACAATTTGTGTAGTATTTTTCTAAAAATCCGAAGAAAATGTTAAAATTGTAAGTGCCTGGTAACGTTTGGCTATATAGTACAGTTCCGATGTAATTATCAATGACCCCTTACATATAATTGCTACATACAATATTATGATAAGGGTGTTTTGTAATGATAATATTCTTGCAATACGGAAATTAAATTGAAAATATTTTAAATACAATAAAACCTCTAAACATTGAACACCTAAAGACAACGGAATTTGTTCGCTATCCGGAGGTGTCCTTTTTTCAGAGGTAAAAGTATACAAATAGGAATATGTTGTGGATTGGAAAAAGTGTTCGCTAAAAAAGTGTCTGCTATTCTGGAGTGTCAGTTATGGATTATTACTGTATAAAGCCAACTGCTGAAACATTGATGAAATATCTCCAATATTATTTTCTTCCTAGGGGTTTTCGTTAGATTAGTATTGTATTGTAAGTAGTTTAAAAATTACGCAAATTTTTACGACAAATTGATATCCCATTCTGAATATTTTTGATATTATGCAAATATTTACACGATTGTAATATTGCATTGGCAATATTTCCTGTATAAAAACAATAACTGTAATATTGACGAAATATTATGCCAATGTAATATTTTCTACTAAAATAAAGGATACATGTATTATTACATTTATAATACATACACAAAAAATAACATTATTATGATTGAAAAATAAATACAATGCATTACGTTGCTATAATTACGATAACCTTGATTATAACACAAAATAATACAGGATGAGTAATAATATTTTTTGGTACTTCTCTATTATCCCGTCGACCACTTTTCATAACAAAAAACTATCGCCAAACTGTAACGCCAAATAAACGGGAGAACGTTGCCTTTGGAATATCAAAATAAATAAATAAATAAAATATAAGAATTTAAGGACACAATTGTCATTTTAATTAATGAAGTAACTAATAAATTAGTAAAACATAATGAAAAATACATGCAAATGTCGAATTAAAAACCACTTGATGACATAACAAACACGTATAATGCTTCTGACATCAAGTAAATGGGACTGCATTTTTGGCGTTTAATCTTACAGTTTGGCGATAGTTTTTTGTTATTATAAGTGATCGACGGGATAGTAGATAAGTACCTGTTTTTTATTATTTCAGAACTGAAAAAAAATCAAGGAAGGATTAATATATATATATATTTATTTATTTATTTTAGCTGATATTGTACAAGTACTTCTCACATGATCTAGATTACATATAAACATAAATAAATATTTATTATCATCAAGCAAAATCCCAGAACATCACAAAAGCATTTCTAAGAACGGGAAACAAGGAAAAGAAATAGAGTGCATATTAAAACGGATTTTGGAAGTATTTTCACTTACACTATATCTCCTTCTTCTAGCATTAAGTCACAACTGGGATTGATAATTACATATGATAAGCTGTTTCTCTTTTCTGAACAGTCATCTGGAAGAAATAGAAGCAGTAGAAATTTAAACGTTAAAATCTTCATGTGATTTCAAAGCAGAGATGGGTTACTGGAAGAAATCGAATAAACTAAAATAATGCCCAGAATTAAGATACATTAGCTACATAAAATATTTTTAAATGAAGTAAAGTTATGTGAAACGGTTTAAATTTATTATTCTAATTAAATATTAATATTAGAAATATGATTCAATTTTATTAATGAACATAAAAAAAACATAGATGGTCAGAGGGCAAATTTTTGTTTTGTTATACAAATTTCACCGTGGTAAAAAATAATAAAAAATAATTAAGAATGTGATTTTTCTTTGCACTGTGTGTAATTATTATATTAACTTATATATAGCGTAAAGCGATGCTTACATTTGACTCATTAATATCAGCGTTTTTCGGTAGTAATATTTGCATTTAATCAAAGAAATTCGGTGATTAAATAAGGCAAATATTACTATTAAGAATACTGGCATTATTGTAGTAAAAGGTGAGCACCACTATGACCTCTGTAAAAAGTTAAATAAAATTGATACTGATTTATAACGCTGTTTTTTTATGGGTTTTTTATTTTGGTTAAAATTTTTCTAGTTGCATAGTAAAAAGTGTTAGTTTAGTGATGTGTATGACATTAGTGAATAACTGGTGTAATTATAAATTTAGTATACACAATTAAATTGTTAAAAACCTAATTAAATTTACATAATTTTATTGATAAGAAAACACATTTACCAATATCTCAAAAATATATAGTATAACACACGTCGTAGATTATTTTTAAAAACTGTATTTCTTCCGTTTCTTCCACTAGTGGAAATCAGTTATTTCGATGATTTTTTCCACAGCAGTTCCACTGGTTCAAAGTCTTATGATGAAATAAAATTTTTGAGATAAATTTAAATTAACAGATTGAGCTTACGATACCTATTGTTTCACGATATAAGACAAAAGGTATTTTAATTTCGTTGGGGGTTCGTATAAATGCGGGATCTAGATGCATTACATCGACCCAGGGTGGTTTGCCCAGGGAGAGAGAGAGAGAGAGAGAGAGAGAGAGAGAGAGAGTGTTACATTTTGTTTCATATCTCGATAATAATTATCTTACATTTGGAAGATCAGTATCCTTTTATTCAAAGTAAAATCGCTCTCTAATTGGCTTAATATTTAAAGTCAAGGTACATACACACTTCTCAGAATTTCCATGGAGAATTTCCTTGAAATTTCCACCATTTCGATTTTGAAAATTTGTATTTACTATTTCAATCACAGAATTCGTAGTCACCACGTTTAATCGGAGAATTTGTAAAATTCTTCTGCGATTAAATAAAGTGAAACGTTCTGTTAAAAAAATTGTGGTAGAACTGTACGTACTCTGTAAAATAAATTAGTAAAAAGAAGAAGCCATTTAAAGTCATGCCAGCATATGTAAAATAGTTTACCGCCTGAAAAAAGCTTGCTTTCAGAAAACAATATCAACTAAAAACCAATTGATTTTGACATTCTTATTTCTAACAACCAATGTTTCCATATCCTGTTTAAATATCAGAAATTTCGAAATCATGAGGGGTTACATTTAGATTTAACAATTTATAAATCTTGAATCCAACATAAAAGACTTTATAATAATAATAATAATATCATATGAAATATAGATAAGATATAAATAAAATAAAACCAGAGCTAATAATTTTATCGTAGAATTATTAATACTATTTTTCAAAGGACTTTCAGGGTATAAATACTTAATATTTTATGATGTTATTGTAATACAAGATACATAAAAAGCCTCATTAAGTATTAAAGAAAGGTTTTATGCAGGAAATAATGAATATAGAAGCATGCAATTTATTGCATTGAAATGAATAAAGCCAAACGTTAAATATAAAAAAAAAGGACTATAGTTTAGGTATTAATAAATCGCGAGATGCTTAAGAAAAGAACGAAAAATAAGTAAATAAATAGAAAAGGCGTTCAGAACGAAAGTGGTTGAAGTCCCCCTCTTTTTTTTTTCAATTGAGTTTTAGATGAATTCTTTCTCTATAATTAACTATTTGTTTGGTGCCGTAACAAACCAATACCAATGGTTGAAAATGACAGCAACAAATGGTGCTAATCTCCTATGACTCTGAATAAAATACTGTAGAGTCCATTAACTTCCACTCCAAATATCATTGGATAATGTTTTATGGACTAACACATGGGCTGATAAGTTCCCGGTCTAATAAAGAAAACACAACTTTTTAACAAAACTTTATAACTTTACGACTTTATAACACTATAACTTTAATAAATAACATAACTTTAATAATAAATAATAATAATTTAATAATAATAATAATAATAGTTTAATAATAATAATTTAATAATAATTTAATAATAATAATTTAATAAATAAATAAAAATAATAATTTTATAATAAATAAGATAATTTTATAACGAAAAAGCTTCAAACAGTGCTTAGAATCATCGACTCATTGTTGTTTTTGGTCAAAAGTCAACACGCGCGGCACCAACTTTGACATCAGCTTTTTCATAGACAAATGTTCATTCAAAATAAAACCTACACGTTGCTTGGATATCTTCAGAGTCTGATCTATCTCCTGCAACTTTACTTTATGGTTCCCCAAAACGATTTTGTAGACTTTTTTTTATGTTTTCCGGAGTAACCACCTCTTTGTGTGCTGCATCACTGGTGTCCGTACGACCACGTTTAAATTTAGCAAACCAGTCAATAATGGTTGTTTTACCTGGTGCAGTGTCCGGATAACGCTTATCAAGCCAAACTTTTGTTTGAACAGTGTTTTTTACCATCAAATAACAATTCTTGAAATTCTTGTTTTCCATTTTTAACACTTTCCAACCTAGTTGAAAAGTGTTTATGACTTCGGTTTGTCTGGCCATCTGCCGTCTGCCGTCTGCCGTCTGGCCGTCTGTCCGTGCTCTAACTCCCGTAAATATGCTCGGATTGTACTGCAATTTTTATATGTTATAATCGTTATCTATAGCATGTTCCCTATTTCAACGGAAGTGTGTAGCACTTATAGTTTTTTACAGGGACACTCAAAAGAATTCCGTTACATTGCGGACTATGGGGAAAAATCATTTGCGGTTTATTTAAATAATGTTTCACTATTTTAAACGCATTGAAATTTATATATATCACTAAGGTGCATTAGAAGAAGCTTAATATGGAATAGGGTGTGCATAGCACTTATACTTACTTTACAGGGACAGTCAAAAGAATCCCGTTACATTACGTCTATGGAGAAAAATCGTCTGCGGTTTATTTAAATAATGTTTCACTATTTTAAACGCATTGAAATTTATATAAGGTTCATTACAAGAGACTTACTACAGAATAGTGTGTGTATAGCAGTCATCGTTCATTTACAGGGATACACAAAAGAATTCTCTACTGTATGTTAACAATAATTCCTGGAAGTGCGTTTTAAATTACTGAATGCGATTTTAATTTTAAATCGCTTTTTGTATATTACGTGGTGTGAATAAATTCTGTAGATCCTATACAGGGAAGCACAAAAGTTCGGGAACACATTTCCGTATTATTTAACTCCAGACGGAGAATTTTAAACTGTGCTACGTGTTTCCTAACTGAACTAAAATTTAGCATCCTATGTAGTATATATACAAATCTATAGATCCTACACAGGGCTGAATAAAAGTATTCGGATTACTTAGATGTTATCTTTTAGCTTATTAAAGAGTATGATTCGTAAAATTATTTTGGAAGCGTTGGAAAGTGTTTCATAATCTATGCTTGACGCATGATTTTTCGTTCTTGTTTTGTTTATCAACAAAGTCGTTCAACTAAAACCACTCTAACGTTTTATCCACACAGGGAATCATCATGACATTTTTTCTGCTACCTTTTAAAGGTTAGTATTTTTACTAAAACAGCATCGGTTCGGCGATTGCAACGCCATCTGTGTGCCAGACCGGGAACTTATCAGCCGATGTGTTAGATCTACTTTGATCTAGAGCAGGGTGCAAAATGATAAGAACGACACAAAAATAAAGAAATCAGTTAGCGTTTGCTATGCAAACGTGCAAATATTTCTGTTAAAATTAAATACATGATATTACAATTGATATTAAAGCAATCGTTTACAAAAATTATATATATAATTTTTAAATATGTATTTTGAAAAATTTACGATAGAGCAAAACGATAAGAATGCCATAAATATTTCAAAACCACTGCTTGTGATCAGTGGATATATTCACATAATATCATTTAGTAAAGCATTTAAAATACATTCTGGGTGCAATATTTTAGTTTTCACAACTTATTGACGATGAAGAGAGTAAAAATGCTTTCTGACTTCGAAAACGGCCAAATTCTAGTTAAAACAACGTCGGAATGTCACATCGAAGAATTGCTGACAAAATTAAAGATTCAAAGACTGTCATTTTTTTATTTCTTACAGAATATAACTGCTTATGGTACTGCAAAATCTACAGGAAAGCAGATAATTCTTCCCAAACAATTCGAAAGTTTGATTGTTCGTAACGGTTGCAAGCAAAACAATGACAGTAAAGAAGATCGGAAGCCAGATAAAGAGGCCATCACCATTATGGACTAATAAGAAGAGCAATAAAAAGGTCCGAACTCATTTAAACATGTAAAATCACTTCGGTTTCCGCGTTTAACATCTATCTATAAAAAAGCCCGCATTCAGTTAGCCGAGAAAAATCTGAAAGAACAAACGAATTAGTCTAAAATTATTTTCAATGATGAAAATTAGTTTAATTTCGATGGTCCAAATGGTATTCATTCATATTGGCATGACCGTCGAAAGGAAAATGACGTATTTTTCACGCGTCAACTAGGTGGAAGCTTCCTCATGGTTTGGGCTTCTTTTTCTTCAGAAGGTAATCTTATAATTGCTTTCTAAAAGGATGACGAAACAGACATACCTATATTCATATGTTAGAACGCCATTTGTTGAACCAGGTCGAAGAAATTGCCGGCCTTAACTATGTATTTCAACAAGACAATGCCCCAATTCACTTTGCAAAGGACGCAAAGAAGTGGTTTGAAGATAATAAGATTCCCACACTTTATTAACCGGCCAATAATCCGGACCTAAATCTCATGGATAATGCTTGGAGTATTGTAATGCTTAATATCTATCGAAAAAATGGTCAAATGGTCCAGTATAACTCGAAAGCAGAATTCAAAATCTGCCATTTGTGCGGCACGACGTGTTTTGTCACCTTGACAAGTTCGAAACCTTGTAAACTTTATGTCACAACGATGCATTCAAATTATTAAATACAAAAGGAAGCACAATTGACATGTAATATTTTTATAATTTAGAAAACTCTGCTCCGTTCTTATCATTTTGTTTCTATTGCATATCTAGTGAAAATGTAATTTAGTATATTGTAATAATAACGATTGTTTTACAATATTTTTTAATTCTTTATTTTGCCACTTTAGATTGATAAGATCAATTTATATGGTTTAGATGTTGATTAATATAATTATATTTATTATTAGTCAATTAAATGATCGTTCCTATCATTTTGCACTCCGTTGTACAACGTCTCAAGATATGGATGGAATATTTTCTGTGCAACAAACGGAATTCACGTGTTCGCATCCATATAATGCACAAGATCATGGTTAAATCGTTATTCTTTATTACTTTATATAATTAAGATTACAAATCATTATGCTTTGAACGTAATAGATAAAGGAATGCCAATACGAACCATAATCTTCTGTTGGAAGGCACAAATCTTTCATTCTGTTTCTGACAAGATTACTGATTTCTTGCCTCTCGATATCTGTCTTCATGGCTATTTGGTCTTCATCATCCATTAGATCCAAGCTCATCTGTTGACGAAAGTCAAACGTATTACTGACAATACATACGTGTTATTAGGACAACGAAATCAATAATAATGACGGAATATGTAGAAGCCTTTAAAAACCCGCGACACATATTTTTTTTTAAATTAATGATCCTTTTATTTATTTCTTAGCGGTTTACTCTGAAATATAGTATTAATATTTAACAATTTATATATAACCCTTCACTGCATGATTTTTACTTTTTTCTATTTTTACAAGAATCTATTGGATTTGTGAAAAGTTTCGACTTCTGATTTTAGACAGATTAATACGTTTTAGAAGGTCTTGAATACGATTTGACGGTTTTTAAAAAAAATGTCTTCCCTTGAGTCTGTGACACAACTTTTATGGGCGATCTACCTCAAGAACTAATACACGGAATTTAATCAAATTTCAAATTCAATTACACCTTGACATAAATTGGTACTGATTTGATTTTGGTGTAAATTGTTCAACATGTGGCGCATTTTACACGATTTCTGCGATAGCTATAGCTCAAAAACTAATGCATGCAATTTCATCCACCTTCACATTCTGATAGACCTTGACCTAATACATCCTTATTAGGTTTGGGTGTACACCGCCCGACAGGTGCCGCTATTATGCTTTGTTTTTTGCGGTTTTAGTGATAACTATATATGAAAAACGTATGGATTGTCATTTAATTTTTGTTTCAGATGATTTGATTTATGTAGAAGAAAGTTTTGTGATGGCCAAAACGTACTAGTTTCTTTTATTATACAGTAAATTTTCGTTAGTGGGGACTTCCAAGGGAGATCATTTTTCGTCCGCATGAAGTCAACATTAAGCGATGAATGATTTGAATGGTATAAAAATAATCCCTTGCGTTGAATTAATTAGTTTTTCTTTTAAAGGAATTAGATAAGTTAGAACTCGCTGTTAAAAAAACAACAACGTTCTTTTAATTTAGCATTTTTAGTAAAAAATACGAATTAATGATAATATTGTTAATACAAAAGAACTATTTGCTCAAAGAAAACAAGTTATATAAATAAATTGCTGGATTTACATAATTGAAACATATCTAAATTATTAAGTCACCTTTCTTTCCAATAGTGGAACAATTGATCTTTTTACCCTATTATGTTCTAATTTCACCACACACTCCAAAATTTGGTCTGTTATATCATATTTTGATTGGTAATATCGGCAAACAGCCTGTAGTATTGATTGGACCTCTAACAGTATTGGTTGTGGAATGTTATCTTTCTCTTCATCAATGTCTAACAACTTCTTAACCTCACAATAAAAGATGTGACACCAAAATTACTTTAAAAAAAAATGAGCAAAATGAGTGTCTTTAGATTTTGCCGGTTAATTGTGAAACATTTGTCCGCATTATCCAATGAGTAGTAGTATGCATTGCGCGATGTCGTTAACGTTAATTTCAAATAGAAAATGATGGGATAAACGAAATTGTCCTCATTAACTGGAGATACGTCTTAAGTGGAGATACATTAACGATACACACACACACACATATATATATAAACCTGTGTGTCACGGGACGCATGACTGTAATGAAAACATGTTTTTTCCCACTTTTGACTGTGTTTGTAAAAGCATGCTCAGTATGTGAAATCACTTCACACGATGTAACAACTTAGTAGCAAACGCAGCTGTATTTTATGAAACTGTTAAAAAAATTAAAAACGTTCAATTTACACGGCTGAAACTGCAATTTATTTTCAATATTTTGCATATTATTTATCTAGGTGATTGAATTTTCTTGTTGTCAGCCTTTTCAGCCAATGGAAGGAAGGAAAGACGTTAATTGAATGGGTGTATGGAAGAAGAGCCTATGTTACAAATTTAAAATTTTACAGAAACAAGAAAAAAAAAAACTCTTAAAATCATTCATTGGCGATGTCTTGAGCATCTAGTGCAACATAGATCTTCTTCCGATCTCAATTACCCTTCATTTTGTCTTCATGCTGAGAGTGACGAGTAATAAAAAACTAGTTAAGTGGATAAGTAAATAGTATTATTTTAAGTTTAATGCTTTAATTTTTTATTTCAAGTAAACTATCTTGTATATTATGAAATTGCAGTTTTTAACACTGGGTAATCATCAATCATTCCACATAGGCCCTTTAACAAAAAACCCAACTTTCCAAAATTTGAAACACAGGTCCTTCTTTCAGACACCCAATTAATTATTTGTGCATAAATAGAACGAGCGTCACCCCCCCCCCTCCCTGCGGAGTTGATGTATAAAACTAGCTACTATAGTGATGTACATATTTTCAAGCATATAAAATATTTGAACATTTTCATTTAGAAATCTAGTTAACTCCAAGAATCTTAAAAAAGTTATTTATAAATCTTGATATTGTCGAATCACCAGCTACTTCAAGTGCTTTGTGAACAAGAAGAACAAGGGTATATTGAGAAATTATCTAATTTATCACAAACTAAATGCATTATAAATCGGTCCTATTAGTCGTAGATTTCATTGGAATTTATTTATGTAATCTGCTTTCTTATACCACAATGCATTTTATAAAGAGCTTCACTGTAAATAAAATCTAAGAAATGTTTTCTAATTGATTTGTTATGAAAGTTCTAATGTGTACAATATTTGTGAATAAAGTTCTGTAACTGGGACAGTTTAATTTATAACGGGGTGTATTAATATTAATAGAACTTTGAAAGAATTATTATACAGTCAACCTTCTATATAATTTCACCCTTTGGGACAAGAACATTTTGACGTTATACATGGAGTAACTACAAAACGTAGCTACATTAAATAGACCTTTCAGTGGCCTTGACCACTGGAATTGGACGCTACATGCAGAGTGGGGTTATAAATACGTGCTGCTATACAGAGGATATATTACACTGTTAAAAATTTGCAGCAAATTGTCCAGTCATTTGACCGTTTTTATAGAAAACGATTACATAACCGTTTCATATGTCCTCTAAACAACAGTTACACAATCGTTGTTTATTCTGACTATAATATGGTCAGAATAGAGTTAAATTACAGTTATGAAACCGTTTTCTACAAAAACGGTCGAATGACTGGACAGTTTCCTGCAAATGTTTAGCAGTGTACTTTGCTTGTACTACTTTTACCACTACCTCTTAGACCGGGAGGTGGCAACACAGACGATCACCTCATCGAGTTCACGGCTGAAATTCCAGAATTAGTTAAAACTCGATTTGCATATTAAAATGCAATCGGTCTGCCAAGTCATATCTTGGTGGAAAACACCCAAACACCCTATTATAGCGGTTGGCTCGTAGGTTTACCATTGTGTTTTCCTGCACCCAAAACTATGAAAACATGGAGAACTGGGTGCAGGAAAACACAATGGTAAACCTACAAGTCAACCGCTAAAATCGGGTTTTCACGTGTTTTCCACCAAGGTATGACTTGGCAGACCGATTGCGTTTTAATATGCGAATCGAGTTTTAATTAATTCTGGAATTTCAGCCATGAACTCGATGAGGTGATTGTCTGTGCTGCCGCCTCCCGGTCTATCTACTATATCAGTATTATACATAGAATTTATAGCATTACAGAGGACATATTGATATTAACTAGAGCTTTGTAATGATTATTACACAGTCAACCTTCGATATAACATCACCCTTTGGGGTCATTACATTTTGACGTTCTACATGGAGTAACGTACTAAGCGCAGTTGCATTAAATTGTTATTTCAGTGGCGGGGGCCCAAGGGATTTGACGTCATACACGGAGTGACGTTATAAACAAGTGACGCTATACAGAGGTTTGACTGTAGAAATCATTGTTTTGTCTTTATGATTAAAAAATTTTATCGTGATCAATAAATTCTGCAAAAATATACAATCTTGGTTCTGCAGTCATTTCTTTCAGAGTTACTGCAAAAATAAAATATATCGGTAATACATTGTTTGCTTACGGATGATGTTTCTGCCAGAGAAGACCTTTGCGTCCGATAAACGCCTATCGGAATCTCGTAAGTGGTAGACGATAATTTCTGGTATAATCTCCCATAAGTCTTGATCCACATGTCATCTTTGGTAATGCGGATCTGGAAAAAGAAGGATTACATCAAATTAGTCAAAATAGAAATGTGGCAAATAGAAATTGGATACATTAAATTCTGTTTTTACACGGCTGTTAAAAATCTGCAGTAAACTGTCCAGTCATTCAACCGTTTTCATAAATAACTGTTACTTGATCATATTATGAAGCGTTCTCATTGACCAGAAAAGAAATAAATTACGGTATGTAACCGTTTTCTCTAAAAACAGTTGAATGACTGGACAATTTTCTGCAGATTTTTAAGAGTGCATGTTTCTAAAGAATTCATGCAAAAAGATACACTATATCTACACTGTAAAAATTTTCACAGTAAAAAACAACCATTTTAACAGCAACAAACTGGTAAGTCATTCAACACCTTACTTATAGAAAACGGTTATTTAAATACACTGTAAAAATTTATAGCAAACAGTTCAGTTATACATACTTGACCATATAAATGAAGCGTTCTCATTGGTCAGGATACATTGCTAAAAATTTGCAGCAAACTGTACAGTCATTCAACTGTTTTTATAGAAAACGATTACTTAACCGTAATCCATCTCTACACTGTCCAAAATGTGCAGCAAACTGTCTAGTCAACTCAACCGTTTTTATAAAAAACAGTTACATAACCATAACTTATCTCTATTCTGACCAATGAGAACGCTTCATAATGGTCAAGTAATCATTATCCATATAAACGGTCGAATGACAGGACAATTTGCTGCAGATTTTTAACAGTGTATGAGAACACTTTATAATATGGTCACGCCATCACTATCTATAAAAATGGTAGAATGACTGTACAGTTTGATGCAGATTTTTAACAGTGTGACTAATGAGAATTTTTCATAATATAAGGTAAACCTAGGAGAGTCTGCGCACAATTCAAAAGAATAACTATAAAAAATTTAAAAACAAATTTTTTGCTAAACTATCCATGAATAATTTTTACTTCATTTGTTTTTTATGTATTTCCATTGCTATTTTGTTGTTATTTTGTAATTTAATAGAATAGTTGTAATAAAACCAAGAAAGTTATTTAGCGCAATCTGTCCTTACAGGGTTGGTGTGATTGCGCACATGGGTGGGAGAGATTGTTACTAATAATAACTACAATTAAATTGTTAACAATAATAATTACACTTAAATGACATTGTTGTAAGGTTTTTGTGAAAAAATATTATTGTATTAGGAGTGAATATTTCAACATAATGATTAAATAATCAGAAAAAAGGAAATGATTTTAAAAACGATTAAAAAATTTTAATTAAAGGGAAAAAAATTAAAGAATCAGAAAAAGCAAGTCCAGATAAGATTACAAAATAACATTAAGTTACTTGATAGCACGTTTAACTTAAAATTAGTCCATTTTCATTTTTACTTTCTTTTTATGAAAATTTACCAATAAGCTGCGTAATCTCTCCTAGCATAGAAACTAATGGGAACAATGCGCCATCTCTCCTAAGTAGCAGATGCACAAACTCTCCAATTTCGGTAGGAGAAATTGCGCGGTCTTTTATTTAAACATGGTCGCTGCTAAAACGAACCATTGATGTTTACACTGTTAGTCTAAACTACCTAGAGTCGCTGCGCGCTCACTCTACTCCTTCCCCCCGAACCTCTATGTGCGCAATCTCTCCTGGCTTTACCTTACACTGTAAAAAAATTGGAGCAAACTGTCCAGTAATTCAGCTTATATAGCATCGGCTTACTATATCATGATCGCTATTGAAAATAAAGTATGTAGCATTTACAGTTCATTTACAGGGATACAAAAGAATTCCGTTACATTATAGTCTATGGGGAAAATACTTTACGGCACATTTTGAAGATGTTACGGCACATAAACCAATGAAATTGATATGCATGACATAGGAGGGTGGCAACATGTTTTCTATAGAGTTTAGTGTTGGTAGTACTTACAGTTCGTTTACAGGGACGCACAAAAGATTTCCTTTGCATTATGATATATAGGGAAAAATCATTTCCAATATATTTTAATGATGTTACACTATTTCAAACATAATGAAATTGATATACATTACTGAGGTGCACTATAACATGCTTTCTATAGAATCTGAATGCGCAAAATTTGTCATTTATTTACAGATACATACAAAAGACATCGGTTACAGGACTGAGAATAAGCAGGATGTGAGTTTTCAGATGTGGTAATGCGCTTTAAAACTTAAATAATATTAATGTACCACAAGGGGTGTAGATCATACACAGGAAAGAATTCACACACATTACAGGCTATGGACAGCAATTGCTGAAAATGGATTAATACAGCGTTATGTGTTTTTCTTAAATTGTTCATTTAGATAATTTACTTCATTGTATGGAAAAAGGAAAATTACTAACAATATTACGAAAGTGTTGGAAAGTATTTCATAATCTATGCCCTCATGCAGGATTTTTTAATCTTTTTTTTTTTTAATCGTTTCAAATTGTTTATAAAAAAAAACCCTGACGGCTCGGCCTACAGGCACAGGTAGATTTCGAAGACGCAGACCGTGGGGCGTTTGTTTGTTGGGAATTGCGGAAGAAATGACCTTTTTGCCATGTTGCGGTAGTCGGAACTGCCCACTTCGAAACCTAACTTGTTTGCAAACGGAGCCGGCAGAGATTTTTTTGTTTTTAATTTGTTTTTGCTATAAGGGTTGGTCCTATAAAAATCTTGTCAATATAAAAGTTTTAGATAATATTAAGAGGATTTATAATAAATTTAAGCGGATTTGATATCTTTTGAATTGACGAAGTTATGAATTTTTTTCTTCTAAAACCCCCCTTTACCCCATTGGGAGGCATTTTTAA
Organism: Maratus michaelseni; assembly: GCA_963931845.1. Lineage (NCBI taxonomy): Eukaryota > Metazoa > Arthropoda > Arachnida > Araneae > Salticidae > Maratus > Maratus michaelseni. The sequence goes on along the minus strand of OZ007597.1, from coordinate 92,537,619 downwards.
TGATATCAAAAATCTGTCATACATAAATTTTCGGCCCTTTTTCTAGAAGTAATAATAACTTTAAACGGATTCGATACGTATCATATATAAGAAATTATGGGTTTTTTTCTGTTTTCAGAACCCCCCCCCCCCTTTGGTTCGATCGATTTCCGAGATTTGGTTCGAGATTTTATACCCCTTGATTTTATGTATCAGTTTAGAAGAGATTTGTGCAGAATTATTGCAGTTATCGTGTCCATAAAAAAGTGACATATATATATATATATATATAGATAGATAGATAGATAGATAAAGTTTTGAACTGGGGGTGGTTTTGGGTTCTGGGAGTCCTGATCGGCGTAGATCTGCAATTTGTTTTTCAAAAATTGCAATTTTGGTGAGAATGTAATAGGTAGTATTTCTTACGAAATCTACCTAAAACAGAATTAAGTGTATTATTGGCTGAAATTGGCTGAACGTTGCAAAGTTTTTGCAGCAAATATTTATAGGAGGAGAATGAAGAAAAAATAACTTTATGTAAAAATGCTTACCGATGAAAGAAAACCAGATCCAGGCGCTTGATCTATTCCTAATAGCAGCCTAACAAATGTTATCATATAATCTTTCACAAAGGCCTGGAAAGAACAAAAGAAAATAAATCTGTTAAGTCTTATTCATCTGTATCAGATTACTGAATGATAGTTATTACAGACGTTAAAGTTAACAACTCGGAAATTGGAATAGTAGCCAGTGTCCGGTAGGCTCATGTTACTATGTCACCATTTAAAAAATAATAATAGTCAGAAAAAAGTTACCTGTATAATAAAAGGAACTGTTTGTCTGTGTGTCTATGAAGATAGTTGGAAGAATAACTAAGAAAATTGGCAGAAAGGTAATACGGAGCAAACATTCACAGTTTCAAAATTTTTTTTGGCACACTTGAATATTTCTAGATTTTGAAATCTATTTGAAACAAAAAGAAGAAACTTTACACGACTATAGATCTTGAGTTGGGTTGATTATTGACGGCCAATTATCTACACTTGGGATATAGGCCCGGGGGGAGTGCCCTTCGTGGGGGGTCTTTTTAAGGGAACCTAACCCGTATTTAAGCATGGATAAATCCACGGTATAGATCTTGAGATATAGGCAAGGTATAATACGAAATGTTTGGAAAATCGTGATTAATTCCTCTAGAACAGGGGTGGCCAACCTGTTTGGGAAGAGTGCCACTATCTGAAGAAAAAAAAATATGCGTGCCACTTCCAATTTTTCCAACATACTTAAAATATCAAAAGGCGATATCATGTTATTTATAAGCTGATTATGTGATTTTTACGCCAATACCACATTTTTTCCCTGTAAGTCTGAGTAATGGAGATTTAAAAAATAATATAAATAAAACAAAAATATAAACTTAGGTTTTTATTGTTAATAAACATTTTTAAAGGTTCTGCCAGATTATGTATTAAATAAAAATGAATAACTTGAAACATTTAATTCTAAATAATTATTAAACAAATAGTCAGTACTTACTTAATGTGGCTTTTGAATTTTTAGCTTTTTTACTAAGTCTATATTAGGATTAATTTTTGAAGACGCTAACAAAATTAGGTTTTTTAGGTGCATATCAGTTAATATTGAACGATATTTTGATTTTATTATGTTCATAATAGAAAACATTTGTTCACGAACATATGTTGATCCAAACCTACAGCAATATCTGACAGCCAAATCATGTAAATTTGGAAAATTACTTGCCGGTACAAATTTCCAATATTCAATATAATTTGGATCACTTGCAGCTGAAATAAGTTCCTTATATTTGCTTTTCAGTATAGCATGATTCTGTAGGTCAATAATTTCGATTTGGATTTCAGGTGGGTAATAATTAATTTCTTGCAGAGAAACTGAAAAGGGATTTATGAATAGATCCACATTTTTTTTATCAGCTTGAAAATCCTCAAACCTAGCACTGAATGAATCCTGCAAAATAGATATTAAATTTTTAAACCTCTCATAGTTCGGAGAATTATTGACTTTAGTAGCTAGTTCTTTCATTAATGTGAAATGTGTTAATCTTTTTTCTCCAAAATCGAGATGAAAAAGCGAAAGTTTGTTTACAAAAGAAGATATATGACCAACTAGAGTAGGAAAAATACAATCTTTTCCCTGTAACCTTAAATTTAAATTATTTAAATGTTCCATAATATCAGTAAGAAAAGCTAAATCCCATAGCCAATCTGCATTCTTGAGTAGCAAGCACTCACTGGGTAATTCATTGTTTTCATCCAGATATTTTAAAACGCACTCCTTCTACTTCCAAAATCTCGTGAGTGCACTTCCTTTGGAGAGCCAGCGAACACTACAGTGAAGGAATAACTCGCCTTCCTCTTCCGTTTCTTCTGGGAAAAGCTCACGAAATCGTCGTCTATTTAGAGCTCGAGCTCGTATTTTGTTGATACAGCGCACTACAGGGTCGACAACAGAAGACAGGTTTAAGTCCTTGGCACAAAGAGCTTCTTGATGAATAATACAGTGATACTTAAAAACTTTTCTTGCCAAATAATTTTCAAGCAATGTAACAAAACCTTTTACCCTGCCAGTCATGCAACGTGCTCCATCTGTGCAAACACTATCTAATTTTGTCCACTCTACTTTGTTAACTTCAATTACATTTTTAAGTTCTTTAAAAATTTCCTCACCTGTAGTAAAAACTAATTGGCGCAAATCAAGAAGTTCTTCCACAGTATCAAAATTATCGTTCGCGTAACGCACAAATATGCTTAACTGCGCACTGTCTGTGATGTCGCAGCTTTCATCCAAAGTTAATGAAAAGTATTTGCAATATTGCAGTCCAGAGACAATCTGTGTACCAACATCCTGGCCCATGTCATCTATACGACGCATGACGGTATTTCTAAACAAGGCTATGTTATCAACCATATTTTTGAGCTTTTAATCGCCGACATTTTGGGCAAATATTATAAGGCTATTTTTTATTATCTCCTCTCCGTCAGAATAGTTTTTTTTCTTGCGGGCTAACAACAGAGAAAGTTCATAAGAAGCCCTCACCATACTTTCCATTTCGTCATTTCTCTTCTTGAACAATGGTTGTTGGTCGGCTAAAATTTTCCTTTTTTTGTTGATAAATTCCAATCGCAAGTGTGATCCGACAGGATATTTACTATTAAAATCACTATGTAGTTGTGTGAAATGCCGCTCCAGATTAAATTTTATCGGCACTGCTACACAAGTTCCACATATCAAACAAACAGGCTTGGAAGTATTTTGATTCGTAAACAAAAATTGTTCTTCCCAGACAGTTCTAAAATCACGAACTGCAATATCGCCTTCATATTTTCTTTTCGATGTCGAAGATTTACTCATAGACATAATGAAAAAATAAAAAGTTTTAAAACTACTATGCCCGAGGCTAGAATTTAAAAACAATTAAAAAGAAAAAAAAAACTTAACACTTTGCTTGGCAGTTCTACTAGCTTCCCGCTGAAGTACTGTTGCCAATTTCTGCATGAGGAAAAATTCATTCTTCCGTTTGCCGTTTGCTGATCAAGAGTGCGGGAAAAGAAATACCGTGAATTCAGACGAAACGGGGGATTTGTGGAGTAGAGTGCCTATATATTTTTAGATTAAATTCACTGCAGCGCTGTTAATGTTTTTTTATTGGTGATTTCAGGCGCTTATTAGATGAATGTAGTGACTTCTTTTAAGTTTATTGCGAAAATTAACTTTGGACAGTTAATAAAGAACATTTCTATCTGGATTTCTGCCTATTATTTTTAATTAAAAAAAAATTCAATAAGTCTTCGCGTGCCACTGTTAAAACTCCGCCGTGCCGCGTGTTGGCCATCCCTGCTCTAGAAGCATCCATCTAGACGCATCCATCATATTTCAGAACGTATCAAATTTTTGAGATGAATATTAGGCTATAAGCACGCCAGAGAATTTTTTTATTCGATCGCTTAGTCCTACATCATTTTTCTAAACTTAACAGCGCTTTACAGATAAAGTTTTTTACGATGATGAATTCCTGGATATCAGTATGAGACACGGCGATTTTTTTAATTCTTTCACTATGAGGTAAGCAAAATGAACTTATCTGCATTTTACAGATGAAATTTTGCACGTTGGTGAATACCAAGATATAAGCGCGGGAAAAATTCGCCCTAATGCCCTGGAGGTAAGAAAGGGGCCATTTTTACAATTTTTTCTGTGTTATTATTTTCGGAAATTAATAATATGAAAACTGATGCCTGATAATATGAAAAACTCTTGTCAGATGATTTAAGTTCAGAACATAATATCAATTACTAGCGGGAGTACACATTAGTTAAAGGGGCTAGCACATTTGAGAAAAATGATTCAATATCGTTCTAGTTTACTGATGCCAGAATGTGATATAGTCAAGAAGGGAAAGTAACGAGGAAATTTGTATATACAAAACGCACGTGTTTAGTTCACGTAAAAAAAATCTTCTGTCAAATTTTTCATTTCAAATTTGAAAATCTAAAAGTGTAATATAATTACAATGTTATTATATAATACCTTTAGATACATAACGTTTAAAGGTGTTATATAAATATAATTCAGTTTCTCACCATGTTATTTCAGTTTGGTTGAAAACACTTTTAATTTTTCTTCCCTAAATGCATATAAAACATCAGTATTAACTCTTCATATTACATCATTGCCAACTTTTCATATTTCACAATCATAAACTTTTTTTATTTTCTGCTATATAAATTTTTTATATGCGCAAATGATAAATAAAAATATTCGTCTAATCTAAAAAAAAAAAAAAAAAAAAGAAAAAAAAAATCCATCTAAATAAAAATTTCTATCTTCAGTTTTAAACTATATTAAATTTCTGATCTTCTGACAGCATAAAAATGTCACTTTTTTTATTAAAACTCTGAAAAACAAAACAAAAAACACATTATGTCATGCATTCCGAAAATCACATACAAATATATAAAACACATTCTTAGCGATACGCCAAAATAGATTTAATAAATCAACTATAATTTTCAGTGGTTAATAAACAATGCATATTCTCTAACGTTCTTACCCTCTTGTTGAAATTTTAATGAAAGTTAATATATCTTCCACTTCTTTCTCATAATCTTGTATGGGAAATTGAGTTTAATTATTTCCTTCAAAATATTAAACGGCTAATTTATGCGAAAATTAAATTATTTGAGAAACCTAATTAGAAGCTAATAATTTATTTTCATCGAATACAAGCTGTTTCTCATATTTTAAAGTTACCACACAATTTAATTGCTTTAAAAATTCCATTAAATAAAATTAAGAAAAGTTAAAATTGATTAAAATTTTAATGAACTAAGGAATGAGCAAAGGAAAACACCAGATAAGTTACAGTGAATATACCCATCTTTAGTCATTAGTTTAAATGCGGCATATCGTGACTGCAATTTTACCATAAATTAATTTTGAATTTATTTTAACGTGGATAATTTTAAAAGCTTTGTTGTAAGTTTTTAAGGTCTTAATTATTAATTGCAGTGATTATTTTGTTGTAAGAATAACTTATTTAGTTTTCTTAAAGGTATTAAGAAACATGTTACGCAAATGATTTCGGAAAATTTAATAATTTTAAATCAATTTCCTAAACAGGATTATTATATTTAATTAATAAATGAGTTTAATTTGCTAACTAATTTATGCATCATTACCAAACTGAAAGAAAACTTTAACCTGAAAGAAATTATTTCCCTTTAGGGAAAATAAATATTGTATTACATTAACAATATAATTTTATCTAGGATATACAGGGTGATTAAAAGAAATGGAAAAACTTTAAAAGGTGACACAATGTAAGAAATTGCAGTGATTATTTTGCTGTAAGAATACTTATTTAGTTTTCTTAAAGGTATTAAGGAACATTTGACGCAAATGTTTTCGGAAAATTTAACAATTTTAAATCAATTTCATAAACAGGATTATTATATTTAATTAATAAATGAGTTAAATTCGCTAACTAATTTAGGCATCATTGCCAAAGTGAAAGATAACTTTAACCTGAAAGAAATTCTTTCCCTTTAGGGAAAAGAAATATTGTATTACATTAACAATATAATGTTAGCTAGCATATACAGGGTGATTAAAAGAAATGAAAAAAAAAAACTTTAAAAGGTGGCACATTGTAAGGAATCCCAATAAAATATGCTGTAAATTTAAATGCCTGCGTTTTTGGCTATAAAAAAAAATGTATGATTACAGCTGTTTTAGCTGTAACATATGTAAAGGAAAAAGTTTGACATTTTTCTATAAATCTGAAGCAAAAAATGCTGGCAGCCAAATTGGCACCAGATTTTGCTGTGATTTCTTCAGTTTTTTTTCTCACAGCGTAATGTACACCAAACCTAACAATTTTTTTAATAGGAAACCAGGATCGTAATGACTGTTTCCAATCCAAAGATACACCCAGAAAAAAGTTTTGTTGAATCAACAAAAATTTGGTTGCTCCAACAAAACTTTTTGTTTAAATACAGGTCAATGGAAATTTTGTTTGAATCAACAAAAAAAAATTTTTTTTTGCAATTCCAAAAAAAAATTTTTGTATCGTCAACAAAAAAATGTTTTGTTAATTCAAGTAAAATGGCTCAGTTTTACTTGAATTTTTCTAAAACAACCAAAATGTACTCAACAAAAAATGTTTTGTAGTTTTAATCAATTTCTTTTTCTGGGTGTAACTATCGTTCGTAACTTTAATTAAAATAAAGGTATGAGCACAATTTTTAACAGACTTACCTTGTTTTGTATGAAATGTAATGATAGCATGAATATTGATAGAAGCATATGGCATTTCGATGAGTGAAACCGCAAGAACTGTCAATTACTTTCAGAAATATGAAGCGTATAGGTTATCGATATTTGGATAAGAATGGTACTCACTTCTGATGTTTGCCGTGACATCCTTGCATTTCATACAAAGAAAGGTCAATCTGTTTGAAATTTTGTTAAAATAAGGTCATTGTTGTTAAAGTTAAGAACGAAAATCCGAGTTCGATTCGAGCAAGATATTCTATATTTTTGACTGAATAAATGAATTGTCATCCTACTTTCCTATACAAAAATGGTTTGCAGTAGTGTGTTATGATATAGAATCATATATACTTTATGTTTTATTCTAAAATTTAATTTTCCTATCTTAAAGTTTCTTTATGTGAATTAATTTCTGTATTCAAAATCTTTTTATTCTTTAATCCGAAAAACAATCATTTCTTCCTAGCTAAAATGCTCTCAGATACTTCTTCGTAACATTAAATGTACGTTACTCTCATGCGGTTTCGATTCGAATATTAATGTACTGCAGATGACCGTGACATATGTTGTTTTGTCTTTCTTCGTATCTTGTGTTAAATGCAGGCACCGTTTTCATAATTTGACTGCTGCAAAAATATGCACTATAAACTCTTTTCGTTAGATTATAATAACACATGCCTAGCTTTCCCAAAACAACGCTCTGCTGTAAGTTAAAAATCACAAAAATTGATGTTCCGCCAAATTATGGTATCCTTTCATTTCTTATTCAAAAATGCTCAATATTGGTTTATTGCTAACTGTCAAAAGTTTGACGGTTATGCCTGGCTAGAAATGTAACGATTGGCATGTTACATCTAATGTGTTGGCGATAATGAATCTGAAAAATTAGATCAGATCTTCTCTTGCTTTTGTCGGATAAACATGTAATTTTTGGTAGAATAAGCGAAGGCCACCCTCTCTGATTTCTTGTGTCGATGTTGTGCTGGTATAAATAAAAAGAATTCCATGGATTACAAGACTTGTTTTCATCTAATGCCTCTTGTATGGATTTATTTATTTTCCCAGGAAACGAACTTATGATTATTGCAGCACACGCATTGCACAATTATACCTCGGCAATGTTTAAGAAGAAATGTTCCTTACGATATATCGAGACTTCACACCATATGTGTACCCCAGTACATACTGCTTTAAACAACTCTTACTTCAAACGTCCTGCGCGAGACGAGTTATATCCGACCCGAGCCCGTATTTTCTATTTCAAGTTAACCCGCAACCCGACCCGAACTTGGCAAGAAAATTTTCTTTGAACCGACCCATTTCAACACGAAATATTTATACCCGAACACGAAATGAAAAAAAAAGTAATTCATATTTTAATAGAATTTTTTTTCTTTTATATTTTTGAAATAAAAATCCAATGATATACCCTATTCTATTGAAACACTAAGTTATTTTAAAATGTAATTATTTCAGAAAACTAATTTTATTTACTAACTTACTGTAATAGAAGGCAGACCATTTCTGATAATTTGAAGTTGTAACAAAAATTTCATTAAATAAATTTTTCAAACAGACGAAGAATTTGTAATGCATATTCTTAATCGTTAATTAAAATGTGGATAACTATTATTGGTGCTATATTATCACTAAATTGATTTTAAAATTCTTTCCACGTAAATAATTCTGAAAAGCGACGTTGTCTATAGTAATTGTGTTTTTAACTTTTAAGATCTAGGTTAATAATTCCTTGCTTTTTCTTGGCCGTAATAGCATTTTGATGTTTATGAAAAATATGTTCTCCCTTCTCCACCCCTTTCCTGGCATTAATAAAATTTTGATATAAATAATTTTAAAATTATAAAATTCATTATTTTCTAAATAAATATTGAATTTTAATTGAAATAAAAGCACTTAGCTAGTTATTAACTAGTTTAGGTGTCATTGCGATATTGAAAATGGAATGTGTAGCCGTTACAGTTCGTTTACAGGGACACTCAAAAGTATACCGTTATATTACCATGTACGGGGAAATTTTGTTTGCGATGTATTTTAATGATATTACACTATTTCCAAAATAATTGAACTTGATGTGTATCACTAAAGTGCACTACAAGATTCTTACCACAGAATATGGTGTGAACAGCATTCATCGTTCATTTACAGGGACACATAAAAGAATTCAGTTACAGTACTGTTTAAGAACAATATTTGCCGGAAGTGCGGTTTAAGTTGTGGTACGTGTTTTTAAACGAAACTATTTTTTTGCGTATTACTTGGTGTGCATATATTCTATGGATGATATACAGGGCAGCACTCAAGTACATTTCTGTTTATTAACATAAATTTCTGAAGGAGAATTTACAGCTGTGCAACGCGTTTCCTGACTGAACTAAATTTTAGCATACTATGTAGTATATATGCAAATCTGTATATCATATACAGGACTACACAAAAGTATGGTGATATTTTTCAGACTATTGTTTGTAATTCCTAAAATTGGGTTTTCATATGTGTTACGCGTTTTCCAACTTGCTTGCATCATCTTTCACTTCATTAATGCTTTTACTTTCACTTTATTAATTCTACTTTTTGCTTGAGAATGAATAGCATCCAGAAAACCCATATTCTAGGTAGAAAAAAACTGATTAATACGCTATTAAAACTACTCGGAAATGCTTCTGAAAATCGGTGGCAACAAAGAAACTTTGTTTTTATAAATGCTTCTTTAAATCTCGAAAATATATTGGTTTCTGAGGTTTCTAAAGATAAAGAATACTTTTCGGAATCATTAGTAACTGGGAAGAGGTTCGGTATATTTTCATTGGTGGTTATATTGTATTTTCCTAGATAGAGAAACATCTGTTTTTAATTTTACTCTGTAATGAGTTAAACGACTTCAGAATTCAAAAATTAATCATTTTGTAAACACGAATCGAATTTTATTAAAATAAACGGATTAATCAACTAATTATTTTAGACAGTATCACCAAAGTGCAAAGATAATTAATTTTCTATGAAAGAAATTTCTGATAAAATATTATCAACCATTATTTAATAATATAAGTTTCACTGCATTTATGAAATAATCGTTAATTAAGACATAAATAATTTTTTTAATTAAAAATTTTAGAATTTTAAAATTTATCATTATCTGAACAGGAGTTGCCGTTCCTGTGAAAATATGTAGGTTAAGATTACCTTAGAAATTGAAAGAAATCAGATTTTTAAATAGACTAGTCAATAAATTAGAGAAAAAAAATTCAAAGAATTAATAATGAACTGAACATGTCTATTCTATAATAATCATTTATCTAAAACAAAGTTGAACTATTTACAGGAAATTAATAAACAACTATTTTTTTAAACTAGTTTAGAAAATTAATCAGGTCTTCTTAGTTATTTTAATTGAAACACTAACTGTTTCTCATATTTTAAAATTTCTACGCAGTTTAATTAAAACCTAAAAATTTGCATAAATGAAAACTTTAAATGAACTAACGAATGAGCAGGGGATGACATCAAAGAAGTTATATAATGAATATTCCTATTTTTAATCATCAAGTATGAAATATAGTTTAGAGTTAAGGCGATTTTACCACTAAATTAATTTTATATATCGTCTAACACAGATAATTTTTAAGAGTGATGACGGGCTTTAGCATTTTATTTAGCCTTTATTTTAACTTAATACTTTAAGTTTAAAAGTTTTAAGTATTAATTAATGTGGATTTCTTCCTTTGAAATATTAATACCTAAAGGTTGATGAAAGTCGTGTTAACTGAAGACGTTAATTAATAAACTTTTGAACCTAATCTTTTGATTTTAGAAAAAAAAATAATTATTATGTAATAACAAATTTTATTAAAATAGATGAGTGTAATTAGTTAATTGATATATAAAGCATCGCCAAAGTACAAAGATAATTTACTTTAAAAGAAATTTTCTGAATAAATATAATCAAATATTATTTAAAAGTTATAGCTGCAACATAAAATTTCATTGGATTGATGTTATATGAGAAATTGAATATATTAATACCTTTTGAATTAAAACATTTTAGTATTTTAAAATTTAACATTTTCTAAAAATGAATTATCAGTTTTTAACACGTTCCGACAAAGTTTAAAAGTGTTTATGAATTCGGTTTGTTTACCTGTCTAACTCCGTAAATATACTCGGTTTGATATGTAATTTTTAGGATTTCGTTCATCTCACGAAACCCTACTCGTCTCACTTCTTTCTCTGTCTGTCTGTCCGTCACAGAGTCCGTTCTTGGAAACTGTATAAGTCAGAGACTTGAAATTTTGTGTACTTACAGTTGAACACCCCCTGTCACATGACAAATAAAATTTTAATACGGTGTTAATTACTGGAGATATTAATTAACCCCCCCCCCCCAAACTCATTAAAAATTGAGCAGAAACCCAGCTAAAAAGGAACAGTTTTATCCAAACTGATAACGCACCTGTTTCGATTTTCACAGAAGTTCAGGGTTGCCGTAAAGCTTACAGATTCTCATCAAAGTCCCCTTTTCAGAAACACCTCCAATAATCTGTCTATCGACATGAAAATTTGGATTGCGGGGTGAAAAAAAAATCACAATTTCATAAAACCAATTTTCGAAAAATCGTACCACAACTTTTCAAGATATCAATTAAAAAAAATTAATTCTTCTTTCAAAAAAGAAAAGTTTTTATTTTAGTTTTTATTTAATTAAATTAGTTTTTATTTAATGACTGCAACTGTCGTCTGATAAAAACGAATTCCAGACACCCGTCTGGGTAAAAATTTTTAACTGCAGTTTTTAAAGGGGCATCCAAATTATTAGATCGAATTAAGATACATTATCGAAATTAACATCGCGAGATTCGTCTAAATTTCAGGATTAATAGTTTCAAAAATTTTACCAGATCCGATCCTTAGAACTCAAGATTTTAATTAATTTTTAATTAATTGGATTGCATAAAAAATTTCTTAATGACAGTCACGGGTGTTTCATCCAGACAACTGTCTGCTTGTAAAGAAGGGACAAAACCGCAGATATTTATAATGGGGAAATTCGGGCTCTATTAATTTTTTTTGAAATATTGCGTTTATCGATTTGAAAATTATGCATCTATGCGTATTTTTTTTTTACAGAGAACCCAGAAATCTAATTTTCATAAAGATCGCATAATTATAACAGAAATTATGAATTACTTTTTCGTTAATGAAAATAATTTCTTTCGAAGTCAAGAGTACAGCTGTCATTCAATGATGAAGCAAGGCAGGGTTGCCAGAAACAAATAAATAAAAACCTAATGGACAATGACTTTAACAATTAAAGAAATGTTTGTATTTTTTTTTATTTGCGGGGATGGGGAGGGGGGTGGGGGGTAGATAGAATTTTTAGTAAATATCGCATTTAGTCAACATGACACATATTATTACAATAGAGACTTGCAGACTTCGCCCGCTTTTTACAAAAAACAATTTTCGTAAAACTTAAATTTACATTTCTAATAAAAATACACAATCCGCAATTGAAGCATACCTAAAGTCAAAGTTAGTGATTTGTTGTTGAGCACTTGACCTCACGCCCCCTAGCGGCTTCTCCGTAACGTTTATTTCTGTAACTGTGGCTTACATCCATAACTCCATATTGAAAATAACGTGTGTTTATTTTATAATTCGTTTACAGGGACACATAAAACATTTCGATTACATTATGGTCTATGGGAAAAAAATCGTTTGCGGTGTATTTTATTTAAATTGTTTAATTAGATATCTCACTTCATTGCATGGAAAAATGAAATTTCTTAATAATATTCAGTTAGTGTTGGAAAGTGTTTCATAATCTATGCCCGATGCATGATTTTTCATTCTTGTTATTAAAATATATAGATTATGAGTTTCTTTTAAAAATTCATCAAACCCGATTTTTAAGTTGACAGAAAATAAACTAGAGAAAATGTCAAACGATTTTGAACATTTACATTGAATAATAATCCTTTAATTAAAAATAAGGATAATTAGTTTCGGTAAATTTATAAATGGCTAATTTTTGTTAATTATCTGGGAAAACGAATCTAGTCTTCTAGTAAGTTACTTGAATTAAACACAAACTATTTCTCATATTTTAAAGTTTCTACACTTTAATAATCCTGAAAATGTGCTTAAATCAAAATGTTAAATGAATTAAGGAACAAGCAGATGAAAATGTCAAAGAAGTTATAGTGAATATTATCCATATTTAATTGTTAAAAAAAATTCAGTTTGCAAAATAACGATCTTTGTTGGTAGACGAGAAATAGATAAATATGCATATTTTATAATATCACTAGCTGCAATAAAAGAATATATGTTGCATTTGGGCATTGCATGAAATATTTCGATTTTGGGAAAAGAAAAGAAACTCTACATTTAAATGGTTTATAATATTAATTTTATAACATTTGTTACAAATCAGAAATCACGTTACTTGAACAATACACGTTAATTGAAAATTACAAAAATTACATTTTGCTAATTACATGATTTTGGTGCAGTTACAGTAGAGTGCCTTTGAATACTTATTATTTTTAATTTTAATGAATACAAGTTGGAAATTGTAGGTCAAACGTGACAAATGAGGTGCGTTTGTACACTGCAAAAAATAACTGTTGATTTTACAGTATTAAACAGTAAAATAAGCAGTAATACGCTGCCTGGCATGCGCGGTAGCATATTACTGCTTATTTTACTGTTTAATACTGTTAATTTTACGGTATAAAACTGGCAGCTGGGATGTCAGTATTATACTGTAAAATCAACAATTATTTTTTGCAGTGTACTGTTCTTATTTCAGTGAAATGAATTATAACGTCTGTTATTACGATATGATTAATTTCCGTAATAAAATAACTACATTTTAAGTTGGCAACATTTTATCTTTTTTTTGACATTTACTGAAAATTCAAATGGGAAACTTAAGCCTAGCTTTGAAAATTTCAGAGATTGAAATCCATATTTAGACTTTTTTAATTTAGTATCTATTTCTCCGGAAACATCTATCCAAAAAACTGTCGGTAGATAATAGGATTGCTATAATTAAACAATTTTAGTATGCAAATTCGGTTTTTAAATTCAGTAATACGGAAATAGTAAGACTCCATCTTAAGTAGGACGTAATCACAATGGCAACCTACAATCATTACCAATCATGGGATATCATTGAATTAATTACGTATATGATAGGATTTAATAGAATGAATAACGTGACTATAATTTGGTCATAGAGGTTATAAAATATCATATACATCATACATGACTATAACTTGATCATAGAGGTTATAAAATTTCATATATATGTCATATTACTATAACGTCATACATGTCAGATAACTTGACGATACATCTCGGTCGCTTGACGATTAATGCTCAGAAGCTGCTATAAAAAGGAAGTACCGATTTTTAAAAAATTCAAATTACTTAATAAATATTCTTATCAATCTTTTTTTAAGTTTTGATTAGATTTTCATAAAATTTGAAATGACTCGACAAAATTTGGCGACAATTACATATATTAAATTTCAGACCATTTGGTTGGGTAGTTTTTGCGCTGTTATATGCAGACAGACGGACGGATCAGACGACGACTATAGGTGCTACGTATTTATATAATTACGAACGCAGATAAAAAGGGTTAATTGAGTAGTTTAATAAACCTTTCAAGTAAATGATTTAGGAATTAAAAAAATAACTCTTACTATTTTTGTTTATCATACATTATAATACGAGCAAATCTTGTGTTTATGTGTATGCATATTTTAACAAATGTGTTTATATATGCATACTTTAACAAAAAACGTCTCTAACGATTTTGACTAAATTTTGTATCCTACTGTTTTGAGGTACGAGAAGACCATTGAGCTAGGTCACGTGGTCAAGAAAAATCGATTAGTAGATAATTTTGGGATCACTATGGGTCAATAGATTTCAATGGGAATAAAGGTTGAAACAGTTATTAAGTTGTTGAATAGTTGACAGTAAACGAAGTCGCAAAGTTGGCAACATTTTGCGACATTGGCGAGATTTGGCGGGAAAATCGAGTTTCATGCTTACCAATGTCAAAACACATGCTTGGCACCAAATGAAAGAAGTTCGCCAAATTTTGGCAACATTTGGCGAAAAAAATTGGCTTTTAGAATTTGAAGGAATTTTTAAGAAATTCCCAATATGAGCCGAAATAGATTATTCAACCAATAATTCACAACAGGAATCACGATTCTGGTACTTCAGAGCAGACTGTACAGGATGTATTGATATATCGAGATGAACACAAAGGAAATTTTAACCGAGCATAGCATAGTCCGTTCTTCCCAGCTGGTTATTCTATAAATAGGACTTTTTAATAAGCGTATCTGTGCTCCTAGATTTTTGTTGAAATTTTTCTGAAGAAAAAGTTGTATTTTGCTGTAAGAAAACGACTAAATTAGAAAATAAGGGGCGTTTATATATCAGTAGTAGTGATGGGCATAATGAATTATTTTGATATTCGTATGAATCATTCGGGCATGTGCAAAAACATAACAGCCAACCTTCGTATTCTTTTTAATCAATTGTAATCAGAAATTTTGTAAAGAAAAAAAAAGTAAACTAAGAACCTTTCTAACATTTTTTTAAATTTTAATTACTTAACAAAAACGAAAAATCATGCGTCAATCATAGATTATAAAACACTTTTCAACGCTTTTAAAATAATGTAACAAAACTTCACAGTTTAATAAGGTGAAAGATGATGTAGAAGTAAACAAGGTCAAAGCCAAACAGGTCGAGGAGGCTTACCTTTCGGCTTAAGCTCAACTAGCCCCACCCACGTGGAAGTAAACAATTTGGAAAACGCGTAACACATTTGAAAACCCAGCGAAAGCAATTGCCGCCAATAGTCGGAAAAGTATATGAATTCTTTTGTGCAGCCCTGTAAAGTATTTATAGATTGATATACTATACTACATAATATGCAAAAAGTTTGTTTAGTAAGAAAACGCATAGAACAGTTAAAAATTCCCCTTCAGCAATTTCCGCCAATAAACAAGAATGTACTCGAGATATTTTGTGCATCCCTGTATATGATTTATAGAATTTACACACACCAGATAACATATAAAAAATTAGTTAAATTTAAAAAAACGCGTGCCACAACTAGGAAACGCACTTCCAGCAATTATTGTTCAAAAACAGTGCTTTAACCGATTTTTTTTGTGTGTCCCTGTAAATGAACGATGAATGCTATGCGCACACTATTCTATAATAAGCCTCTTGTAGTGCAACTCAGTGACATATGTCAATTTCAATATGTTTGAAAAAATGTAACATCATTAAAATACATCGCAAACGATTTTTTCCCATAGAGTGTAATGTAACGGTATTTTTTTGAGTATCCCTGTAAACGAACTGTAAATGCAAGACACTTAATTTTCAATACCGTACATGCTATGGTAATCGTCAATAATTCAATTGCATGACAATCGGAGTATATTTACGTGAGTTAATACCCAGGCAGACACAGAGACAGACGGCAGACAGACAGACAAACTTTATTCATAAACAATTTTCAACTATACTGGAAAGTGTTATAAAGGATACAAAGGTTGGCAGCTTTGCTTTTGTGCATGCTCTAATTATTCATTAGAATGTCAAAATAACTGATTATGCCCATTACTAATGAATAGAATTTAATTAAGGATTAAATCATCTTATAAAGTGTTAATAACCTGATTATCTACCATGACATGAATAATAGTAATTTAAAGTTCATGTTTAGAGCAAAAAAGAGGCAATTTTGCATCACCTTTAAAGACAGCTGACCCTGTATCTTTTACTTTATTTTTCATCCAGAAAAAGAAAATTCAATGGAAGAGTTAATAGCACTTAAACGGAATGAACTCATGCCTTCTATTTTTTAACAAAATGATACTAAATTTTCTTCATGTCAGTTTTATTTTTTACATTTGTTATATATAATGATTTGCAATTTTGTGAATTTCTATAATTTTTGCTCTTTCTCAAAAGAAAAAGAAAACAACACAGCTTCCATTCAGTTTCACGTGGTGCTTTATGGTAACACAATAAATTATAAGTGGTACTACATCGATCCAATTGCTTTCTTAGACATTGATTACTTTCTATGCAAAATGTAATGCAAAATAACCCGCTCTTAAAATGACCTTATACATTGTATCACTTTTAGAAAATTAATAACAATTAAATATTATTTGTGTTGGCTTTTCATCAACTTTGTTTACGTTGCCGTAGAATATACCAACATTATTTTCAAAAGTAATTTTACAAATTCTTTATGCTTTATAAGAATTTTGTTTAATAAACTCTTAAAAATTCTTGGTGCAAAATAGCCATGAATTCAGCAAATCGAAATATCCAACAAACCACTTACCAATTTTGGAAAATAATTATTATTTTCTGATCTAATGTTCTTTTTGAATTTAATTTTTAATATATACAGCCAGTTTCCCATTTCGTTTCTATACTTTCTAAGGAAAAATGAAATTATATTATTTTCCCAAACTTGTTAAACGACTAATATTTTAAAATTAAATTGTGTGTGAAAAATAATTTAGAGCTAATACTCCTTTTCTTAAATAAAGATAAACTGTTTTCTCATTTTAAAGTTTCTACGCAGTTTAACTACTCTAAAAATTTGACTAAATAAGATTTTTTTTAATGGACTAAGTAATGAACTGGTGAAAATGATAAAGAACTGATGATGAATATTACCATTTGTAATCGTTACTTAAAATATGGGAGATTATCATTATTAGAAGTTAAACAACAAATTAATCTTAAATTTATTTTATCATACATCACTTTAAAAAACAGTATTGGCTTTAGTATTTTGAATTTAAAATGATAGAAGCTGAATTATTAATTGCATGTATATACATAATTTTAATAAACATCTTTAATTTGATGAAAGATGTGTAAATTGAAGACGTTAACAAATTTCTGAAATAAAGGATGTAATTTAAAAAAAAAATTCTGTTATGTAATTTATAATTTCTTTTATATAAAATGAAAAAAAAAATCGACGTCATAAAGAAGGTATAGAAAAATGATAGTATTTTCTTATGCTGAAAACAGAAATGCTATTCTACGTTTGTAAGAAAATGAAGCAAGTTTTATTGAATGTTCGTTCCATTTGGTACTGAAATTAAAGTCTTTGCTATTAGCTTTCATCTATCGCTACCTAAAAATAATTAATCATAATAATCACTCAAGCGTGCTGGTTGGGAGAGCATAATAATATATAGAAATCAACCTTCTTGAATGAAATCTGGTAATTCATGATTTTTGAAGGAATTGGAGAAATGCAGTAAATATCATTTCTTGTTACGAGATTCTGGTGTATTTCAGGTAAAATAATACTAACGATTTGTCTTTTTCTTGGTTTAATATACGAACACATAACACGCAGACAGACACATCAAACACTAAATAGATATTAAACATTAATTAAAATATTCTAGAATAAATTTTAGGAAGCGACATTTTGCTTCCATTTCGATCCGAGCACCTCATGATACAGAAATTAATTCTCTTCTGTCACAGAGGGGACTCCCCGGTAGACAGACAGTCGGCGCCAATCTCCGCCGCTCACGTGATTTGCAACACACTGCCCCACCATGAACATAGGGGTGTTCATCACTAAACATATATATATAACAATACAAATTAAATGAAATACAATCATTAAATAATAATACAAGTTATACAAATTAAATCAAATACAAACATAGAATAATAATAAAATTATACATACTTCAAGGCTAATTTAAAAAAAGAGAGTTCAACACTAATTCAACTAAATAAAGAAATAAGAAAATTTATATTAGAGTTCAATAATTAAAGTTCAAATTTTGTCTCAGTCCATTATAGTTCAAGATTGAAAAGCAGTTGTACAGGTCTGTTCAATATGGACTTTTCAGTCTTAATTTTACAGGCTCTCACCTTGCCATCTCTTCCAGGAAATATTTCTATAATTTTACCTAAACTCCAGAAATTTCTGGGTAATTTATCATCTTTAATTAAAACAACATCATTTATTTTAAATTGGGGAAGATTGGTTTTATTTAAACTTTGGTGGGCTGACCTCAAATTTAATAAGTATTCATTCTTCCATCTAGACCAAAACAGCCGCATCAACTTTTCCCGATAGTTAAAGGCTTTAAGCAATTCTTTCCTAGAAGAGAAATTAGAGTCAAGGTGAAGCCGTACGGGGGGGGGAGAGAAGATATTCTTCTCCCTATTAAAAAATGGGCAGGAGTTAATGGTAGGGGGTCCTGCCTTTCATCACTTATGTATGTCATAGGTCTGGAGTTCACCATTCCTTCAACCTCAATAAGTACTGTATGCAACTCATTAAGGGTCAGAGAAGATCTGCCCAATGTCTTTCGCAGCGCAGTTTTTACAGACCTTACCATTCTTTCATAAAATCCGCCCCACCAGGCGGCCCTTTCCACTATATACTTCCATTTTATGTTATTGGAAGCAAAAAATTCTTTCACCTCTGGATGAGTCACTATAGTCCATAGTCTCTTAAGTTCTATTTCAGCGCGTTTAAATGTTCGTGCGTTATCGGAATAAATAACAGAGCATAATCCACGACGAGCGATGAACCGTCTAAAGGCAAGTAAGAATGTTTGTGTTGACAAATTGTCAACAAGTTCCAGGTGGATATTTCTTGTTACAGCACACGTTATTAGCAATATATACTGTTTGCTGTCAGAATCTTTGACAAATAAAGGTCCTGCAAAATCGACTCCTATTACGCTATATGGAGCTGACTGTTCGACACGATCAGGTGGCAATGGAGCTATCGTCTGGTCTCCTGGAATTGATGAAAACCTTTTGCAAATAATGCATTTTTTCAGTTGATTTTTTATTGTTTGTCTAGCCTTTAGTAACCAGAATTTTTCTCTCACTTGTACGAGGGTGTGAGAAACCGCTGAATGAAATACTCTAACATGAGCATCCCAAATTATCAATTCGGAAAACTTCGTTTTGGACGGAAGAATTATCGGGTGTTTTTCATCCGTTGAAAAATCAGCTTTCCCAAGTCGACCAGAGACACGCAGGACGCCTTCGGAATCAAGAAATGGGTTCAAACAAAGCAAGTGCGAGTCTTTTGGAAGAGGTTTGGCTTTTTAAACACTGTATTTCATTTGAAAAAAAATCACTTTGAACTAGCCTTATCCAATACAGCTCTGCTTCTCGAAGATTTTCTGGTGTAAGTGCACAGACTTTCTCGTGATTGCCCTTTAGCAATTTTATAAAATATATCACGTAAGCAGTGACTCTTAACAATTTTTTTAGGCTACTAAATTTTTCTATATCAATTATTTTTTCATTAACAATGATTGAATTAACTATTATTTCGCCTTTGCATTCATTTTTAATTTCTGGAATGAATGATTTGATTTTTAGCTTATTTTCTTTCGGCCAATCAATTTCGGGATTAATAAGCCACTCAGGACCATACCACCAGCGTCTTGAATTTATTAGCTCTTTGGAAGAGAGCCCCCTAGTAAGCATGTCTGCCGGGTTATCCTTGCTATTAACATGCCGCCAAGAACTAGGATCGGTCATTTCCTGAATTTCAGCTACGCGGTTTGCGACATACGGTTTCCACTTGGCGGCCGATCCCTTAATCCAGTGCAAAACTATAGTAGAATCGGACCACAAAATTATATTTTCAATATAACTGAAAAGATGTTTAATATGGTTGGCAATTCTGGCAGCTGTTAAAGCTCCTAAGAGCTCCAATCGCGGTAAACTAACTTTTTTTAAAGGAGCAACTCGCGATTTTGAAATTATATAGCAAGTATTAAAATAGCCTTCTGATGTCCTGTATCTAAAGTAGGCTACAGCTCCGTAGGATTTTAACGAGGCATCAGAAAACACATGAACTTGAACTTTGTTTACTGTTACATCTGAATCAAAATAATATCTAGGTATTTTCATATTTTCTAGTAGTTTTGTTTCTTTATACCACGTTTGATATTTATTTACAATTTCTTCGGAAAATGTGTCATCCCAGTCAAGAC
Source organism: Maratus michaelseni (assembly GCA_963931845.1). Lineage (NCBI taxonomy): Eukaryota > Metazoa > Arthropoda > Arachnida > Araneae > Salticidae > Maratus > Maratus michaelseni. The sequence goes on along the minus strand of OZ007597.1, from coordinate 92,516,746 downwards.
CAGATTCCCACAATTCCTGCAAGAGGAACTTAATTCTAATCATAAAGGGATTGAGGAATCCGATAGGATCAAATATTTTAGCAGCAGTGTGGAGAACGTGTCTTTTGGTGAATTTTAAATCACCGTTTGACGCTAAAGATGTCAAATCTATGGACAGAAAGTCCTCCTTATTGTTCCAATTTATTCCTAGTATTTTAAGGTTTGATTGTTTTTCTTCTATTTCAATTACAGGGTCGGCATTCTTCCACTGTTCCTTTAATTCTACAGAATTGGAGTTAAATTTCCGTAACTTCATATTCGCGTCTTTAAAAATTGAAACTGCACAAGATGACAGCTTAAAAGCTTCTGGTACCGTAGATGCTCCGTGAATCAAGTCATCTACGTATAAATAATTATCTAACATGTGGTATGCGATGGGATTGGCCTCCTTATAATTTTTAATGTGTTTTTTTAGAGTTGAAGCTAACACGTAGGGGGAACTGGTGAGGCCAAAACAATGTCGATTAAAATGATATAAGGTTGGTGGTTTATTTATGTCGCAGTCATCAAAATATAAAAAACATAAATAATCTCTGTCACTCCTCGATACCTCTATTTGCAGGAAGGCTCGGGCCAAATCCCCACAAAAAGCAATTTTATGCCGCCTGAAATTTAGTATAACATCTACGAGATTAGGATTTAAATTTTCCCCTGAGAAAAGACATTCATTTAAACTTTTGTTACTACCCTGTCGACTGCTCGCATCATAAACAATTCTAGTTTTAGAGCTAGAAGATTTTTCCCTAAAAACCGCTCTATGAGGCATTACATAATTTACAGAACAATTATCATTACACTTTTGAATAATTCCCTCATTCAATTGTTCCTTCATAATTTCATTATATCTTAAAAATAAAGATTGATCATCTTTTAACCGTCTTTCCAAAACTGCAAATCTTTTTTCCGCGACTTGGTAATTGTTACATAAATTTTGTCTATCCGTATCGCATCGCCACAAAAGTGGTGCTACATACCTACCATTTTCGAAACATATTTCCTTCTCGAATTTATTTATGACCTCAAAATGTTCATCATCTTGTTTATCTTTTTGATTAAATAGAAACGATTCCATTTCCCATAAGTTTCTTAAGTCATTATCTATTGACGAGCATATTATTTTTAAACAGGAAGTACTCTGTAATTTAGCGCCATAAATTCTACCTACTAAAGTTTTTCCAAATATCGTTGGTTGAATAAACAACGATTGATTTATTTTTTTAACTTCTCCAATTATCGTTGAAAACATATAATCAGCACCTAAAAGAATTTGGATGGGTTTTGCATGAATAAATGTGTCAGCAAATTCATTTTCATTAAGAACGAGTTTATTTATTAACTGAGAATCAACTGAGGCGATAATTTTCGCTCCGCTGATGACCTCTGACACAAGCGCTTCAATTTGTATGTCAGCGTAGGGGGGAACGCGACTGCGTACTGTAATATTCACAACATCGAACTCTTGTTCTATGGCTTTGCGGTTTCCGAACGTATAAACTAGAAGCCTTTCCTTTTTCATAGGTTTTAATTTCAAAGCTGTCGCTAGACTTTTTGTAAGGAACGTTCTAGAAGAGGCCGAGTCATATAAAAGCCTCGTATATAAGGTTTTAGAGATACCTAGCACCTGTACACAAGCAGTTTGTAATAATGTTGAATATTTTTCGGAGGAATTTTGAGTCTTAATAACTGACGATAATACAGTTTGGTTTTCGAGAATTCGGGAAGATTCGGGTGTTTCCGCATTTTCAACGGGACGATTTTTATCTTTCTTAGTGGGGCAAAATAAATAATTATGCTGATAACTTTGGCATAATTCGCAAGGTTGAATTTTTACTTTACAAGAAGATAATAGGTGATTTTTATTCAAACATCGATAACACCTCCCACTTTTTTTTAACTTATAACGTTTTTGTTCGTCCGAGATTTCCTTACATTTTAGACTATAATGATTTGAATTGCAAAATATGCAAACATTTTTTACAACCGTGTTAAGCGCGACTGAAGTGGGAACATTAGTTTTTAATCTAGTCGGATTTTTTCTTTCCCATCGAGATGTTTCATTATTTTTTAAGGAAATTCCTGACACCGCGTTAGCCGCTTCTCGTGATTCTATTTCAAACTTTATAAAATTCATTAATTCATTGACGTCACCAGATTTATCAACATTTTTTTTTCTTTGAAATTCTACAACCAAATTATGGGGTAATTGCCTTAAAATTATTGGAATAAGTAAATATCCGAAATTATCTGAAGCCACCCCCATCGCTTGTAAATTTCTAATGCTAACTTCACATTCATCGTACAATTCTCGTAACGATCTGGTATTTGAAGCAGACTTTACAGGCTCAATTTCTAATAGTTTATTTATAAACCCACTAATCAAATATTCTGTTTTTCCATATCTGTTTTCTAGTAAATCTAGAGACGATTTATAATTTTGTTCATTTAGAGCAAATCCTGAAATCGTTTTATAAGCTTCTCCTGACAGAAACGATTTCAAATATATGAATTTTTCAATGCTACTCAAGTTTTCATTAGAATCTATAGTACTTTTAAAACTATTTATAAATTCAAGAAATGTGTTAGGATCACCTTTAAGTATTGGTATAGTTATCTTGGGTAAATTTATTGTAGGTGATCGTGTATTAGGATACGGAATTGTACTGGCATTTGTACTGGCATTTGATGCAGTACTTGTATTGCTCAGTTCAGCGTTAGCTTTAAACTTTTTTAATTTTCCTTTAATTTTAAATTTTGCTTCATTAATGGTATCGTCATACTCAATACTGTTTTGAATTTCTGCCTCAAAAAGAGTAGTATCAGATATTAACTCTTCAATTTTAGGATTTATTAACTTTAATTCATCTTGTTTTTCAATTAAATTGTTCAAATATTCCGAGAGTGTCTCAAAATCATTTTCACTTTCTAAATCTACACTTTCCATAAATGTTTCAATTTTTGTAATAAATTTCGTACAGGCAGTTTTAATTACATTGCGCTTTGATTTTAATTTTTCGAGATTCATTTTTAAAAACAAATAAAAGGTACAGTACCTGATTTTGCCGGGATATAATCTTAATCCAGTAAGTCGTCTTCGAAAATGTTGAACTTAATCTTTATCATGAACTTTAATATTAAAGCTCCCGGGTTTGTTGTCACCATAAAAATAATTAATCATAATAATCACTCAAGCGTGCTGGTTGGGAGAGCATAATAATATATAGAAATCAACCTTCTTGAATGAAATCTGGTAATTCATGATTTTTGAAGGAATTGGAGAAATGCAGTAAATATCATTTCTTGTTACGAGATTCTGGTGTATTTCAGGTAAAATAATACTAACGATTTGTCTTTTTCTTGGTTTAATATACGAACACATAACACGCAGACAGACACATCAAACACTAAATAGATATTAAACATTAATTAAAATATTCTAGAATAAATTTTAGGAAGCGACATTTTGCTTCCATTTCGATCCGAGCACCTCATGATACAGAAATTAATTCTCTTCTGTCACAGAGGGGACTCCCCGGTAGACAGACAGTCGGCGCCAATCTCCGCCGCTCACGTGATTTGCAACACTACCTACTATCTTCTTGCATGATGCAACAGAATTTATCTTCCAGCTTTGCACAATAGATTTTATAATATTTTTACTGACACTGTCTGACAGAGCTTAATATTTACTATTTCTTAAGGAATGAACAATGAACATAAAGAACTCTTCCTTATTAAAGATTTTACTGCATACTTCATGATGCAAGTAATTCAGTTGATGAAACATGGTTAAGATGGTATATCCCATCAAAAATATGACATAAAATGAATACAAACAGTACGTGTATAAACTGGTGTGAAACTTAATGCAATAAAAAGAACTTCTTACGTAAACTGTAGCCCTCACAAAACTTTCTTATTATTATTCTAATATATTAAACAAATATATTAATATCTGATATATTAATATTGAAACAGCGCAGTTACATACCAAGAATTATGAAGATAAAATATGGTGCATTTATTTAAATTTAATTTGGATTTACAGTGATCAATGAATTAAAAAAAGTACAGCGTTCCCTATAACATATTTAAATTCAATATTAGATAAACATACATACTTTTAATTAATAACCTCAAATATAAAATTGGTGCGTTTATACCTTATAGCAGTCTTGTCAGTTGGGCTACCTTTTTTGCTACCATTTTTTAAAAATTGTGATATTTTTTTTACATAATTAGCCATTAATCTCTCATTAAATAATGCGAGTATTTTTATTTCAAAAAGTGGTAACAATCAAACAATCTAAATAAAAAAGTAGCCCAACTGGCATCATTGCCCTATGCAAACTGAGAAAAGCTATAACGTTTATTGCAAAAAGCATTGCATGGCAGCATCCCCTGTTTAGTGATAAAAGCCAAAATTGAATTACCAGAGTTTTTGATAATAAAATGTTACATTAAATTTGGGGCATTTCCGGACCTAACAACGAGATACAAAGTGTCCATGAAAGGAGTACTTGATTTCAAAATTAAATAACTCGGAAGATGAGATCGATAGAAGAATGAAACAAGTGGTATGTTTATTTTGAAAGCCGTAAAAATCTGATAAAGAAATTTCAAAATTAGTTACATAATTTGTCGATAGGTGGCGCTGTACGCTATAGTTGCAGTACAGAATCCAAGAAATAGGCAGCAAACTGTCCTTTTTGCAAGTAGAGGTTGCAATGACATCACAATCGATTCAAAATGTGCAATTTTTGCATCACTAAGAATGAAACAAAGCAAACGGAGAATGAAACTTTCAGTCACACTGACTCTTCGTCACCTTCAGTCACCCCTTTTTCCATTTTTCGTTTATTGGTGGTTATCGATGGAAGTACCCAAGTATACATTTTGAATCGATTTGAATCTTCTATCGATCTCCTCATCTGAGTTATTCAATTTTTAAATCAAGGACTGCTTTCGTGGACAAAAATAAAAATACGTTAACTAATTAACTTATTCTATGTTTCTAAAAAAAAAAAATAACCTTTCTTCTGTAGGTTCAAAAAGACGTGCTATTACTTTTAAAGCAGCAGCAAGACTGAAGGGATCCAGTAAGAGACGAACGAATGGTATGCAGAAGGCAATAATAAATAAGCTGGAGACAAAAATCCTATATAACTAACACGGAAATCATGAAAAACATGGCATAAGCAGTACCACCTTTTGAACATCCTACACTAGGATATAATCATTATCAATTCATATTAGCATTTAAGCACCAATTCATATGATCTAACTGAAATTTTATGCAATTCCGTCATTAGTTTTTGAGTTAGTCCTGCCACGAAATTTGCGCAACGCACAGACACGTAGACATTCTCTAGAAATCGTCAAATCGTATTCAGGGCACCTCAAAACATGTAAACCATAGAAAATTTTCCCAAATCTATTACTTCTTTCTTACTTATATAGATGAAAGAAAAAATAAGAAAGACGCGCTACGTTTCGAAAAAACCCCTAGCCTTTCTTCTGTAGGCTCAAAAGTGCTATTACTTTTAAAACATCAGCAAGACTGAAATGATCTAGTAAGAGAGGAACGAATGGGATGCAGAAGGCAATAATAAATAAGCTGGAGACAAAGAGAAACAACCAATCAGAAGTTGATACGACATGTACGATAAGAAGAAGACGAACCAAATGAAACAAAAGGACTGAAACAAAGGAAGGAAAGAAGAGTAATAAATAAATAAATAAATAAATATTATCTTTATTTTTATAGTCACTCTCTTTTTGATTGTTTTTCCTTTTAGTCTTGCTCCTGCTATCAAAGCGTCTGACGAAGAAAGACTAATTTTTATCAAAATACTTGCTATTTTTACCCTTTTATGGTGTATTTAAGATGTTTTGTTCATTGTATTAAAATGCAAACTTAAAATATCTTTTACATCACGACATAAAGAGTAAATTTTATTTTGTCTATTCAGAAGGCAATCTTAACTATTTACAACTCCAGAATAATATAATTGTAAAATTTATATCATTCAGCTGAAAACATATGAGAAAGAAATTTTCATTAAAAAAATAAACTGAAGAGATATTAATTTTCTGAAAACACTTCGGTAGCATTATATTAATTTTATTTAGCATTTATTTATTTTGCTTTACAGAATTCAATTTCTTCTAATTCTGATGGAATAGATTCAGAATAAAGGCGGAATCCCATAATTAAGCAAAATTATACGATTTGGCTGGATACTTTATTTGCAAGGACTGCAAGGAAAGAAGAAAAGAGTTTGTATTCTGCGAATGTTGTGCATGAATGTAGGCGTATTGGCTTCGTAACTAACTCTGTGTTCGTAAATGGACATGATTTTCTTATAAAGATACCCTAAGTTTTCGAAGTACCGATAGTGTCACGGCACATAGTGTCACGGCACTGTTTATAAAGAACAGCTCATTTTATGCAAATGTATTATTGGTGTGTAGCTATTCAGATTGTATTTAAAAAGGTGATTTCTCTGAGGTTAGTCTATGTTTTCCAATGGTCGCCTGTCTCTATGGTTTCCAATTTAATCACAGTTATCAAAGCTAAGTATATAATAAACGCGGATGCTTCCACACTATAGCATTTAGAAAATATAGTGTGGAAATTGGCTATTCCAAAAAGAGCTAAGAAATTGAATCCGATAAATGTCGAATGATTTTGAACGATAAATGTTGATTGCAGCGACATCTGGCAGTTCAAACGTAAACATTGTATAAGGATTGAATTGAGGAAGCGCTTCGACCGGTGAAGAGCCAGCACATGTCACTGCGATCGACATTTATCGGATTCAATTTTTTAACACTTTTTAAAGCATTGCTGGAATAGCTGGTTCCTACACTATATCGTCTACTCATACTAAGACCAGCCGCAAGATTTCAACACCTAAATTCAGTAGTACTTGGCGCGCGAGACTCATGAGATTGAAGCGGTACCGTATGAACCTATTTATAAAGAGAGGAGAAATTCGCCACGATCAACATTTAACACATATTTCGGCAAAACAAACGCCACACGACACCACGGTTCACGCTGTTTTTTCCTAACAGAGCTTCGAGTTTAGTCGTAAAAAAATACTACAAATGATTACAAAAATTTACTATTTGGAAATACTGGTACTTAAAATTTAAGAAATGTGTTATTTAACGCAGTTGCACAGTCTATCCTCTAGGAACGTTTCTGTAATCTGCTTTGAACTTTCTCACGATCTAGGGACCATTTGTTAAATTGGAGTGTCAGCGATTATTATGTACTCAGCTTTGGTAGTGATTGTTTACCAACTGGTAAGAGTTTTCGATTTATAAACTCTCAAATAAAGTTGCCTCGGGTTCACTGAATACGTTAGTTTTAGAAGTTAAGTATTAGATATTTTTGGTAATTTGTTTTTTTTAGTAAGAATATTAACTTTAACATCTATTGAAGATTTGGACTATATTTAACACATTTATGATTGACTGTTTTCCATCTCAGAACTTTGTTTAATTATAACTTCTATATATATAATACAATATACAGGGTGTTTCACAAAGGACCCCTAACTTTAAAAATCAATAACCCGGAAACGGTGATAGATAGAAATATGAAACCAGTGGTATGTTTATTAAAAAAATCGTAAGAATCTTATACGTAAATCTAAAAATTTAGTTAAAAATAGCATCGATAGATGGTGCTGAGAGCGTTAAGAATCCTTCTAAAGAGAGTTCAGAACCATAGAAAGACTAGCCGTAAAAGATTTCGTCATTGATATCTGACCGCTATTTTCGTATAGTGAAAATAATTCGCATCGGCCACGTTGCCTGTCTGTTGAATTTTTTTGAAAAGCTCACGAATTGTTTTTCCATCTCGGCCTTTTGCGACTTGAAATCACGTTTGAAAACTTCTTCTTGTGGCAATAGGACTCGGTGGTAATCGGTGGTACTCCAACACAATAAACCCACGTTCCTCCACGTATACACCACTTTCGGAATTATTTTCACTATACGTTAATAGCGGACAGATTTCAATGACGAAATCTTCGACGACTAGTCTTTCTATGCTTCTGAACTCTCTTTAGAAGGATTCTTAATGCAGTCAGTGCCATCTATCGGTGCTATTTTTAACTAAATTTCGAGATTTACCTATAAGATTCTTACGATTTTTTTAATAAACATACCAATGGTTTCATATTTCTGTCTATCACCGTTTCCGGGTTATTTATTTTTAAAGTTAGGGGTCCTTTGTGAAACACCCTGTATATTACATTATATTTTTCTAAATGTTCTGTTTGTACATTGTGTAAAATAATCTTTAAAAAAAGTGGGGGGGGGAATCTATCCAAGAACATATGAATTTATTTCTATAAAAGGAAAACGTCTCAATATTA